>OX336390.1:224497437-225863770 GCA_946902985.2 Meconema thalassinum | reverse complement strand
TTTGTTTATAAAGTGCTTTTAAACAAATAAACAAGACGATATCCCCTGGCAGAACTGTGTCGCGTACAGTCCGCATAGCACTAGAGACGGGCGGGTAGTCTTTACACATGGGAGATACACAACCCAGATAGCCCCTGGCAGAACTGTGTCGCGTACAGCCCGCATAGAACTAGTGCCGGGCGGGTAGTAGGTACAATGGGGCGTACACAACCCATTATGCAAGAGTTCTCGGACGGGTCCGCTAGTTATATTAAATACCCTTATTTAAAAAAAAGGACATGCTATGACGAGAAATTCACACAGCACCAGAGACCCCATCACCGGGTGTGTTAGGTTAGGGATGTTCCCCTCCATACGTAGGCTTTGCCTACCTAGTGCATCATTTAGCGTCAAAATTAAAGTCTAGGGAAAATTGGGGGGAAATCTGGGGGAATGTCAACACTCACAGGTTGATATCCCTCCTGAATATTCGAAATGGCCGACACTTGGTCACCTAGGCAACTGTTTTAACTCCCTCAAATCTATTTGGTCCATAAGAATGAAAAACAAGATGGTCAGTAAATAATATATAGCCTACTTTCTCTTAAATGCATTGGTATAGTTATAACTCTTTGTCCTTTTCAAGGAGTTTGATTGATTGTTGGTTGTAGTGGCTTGTTGAAATACAACGTGCTATACGGATAGTATACTTTGATTGATTGAATCCTCTCCTGAATTATATATACACACACTAATACAGCCATCACAATAACACAGGTTGTCAGACAAAATTCAACACTCACCCAAGTACATGGGGCTAAATGACGATGATCTCCATGCATCTCAAATGAAACAACAACAACAACAGCTTCCTACCCAAATTCGTCCTTGTATAAAAGTACACACACAAGTAAGCCTACAGACATCAGAGTGATACAGGTTATCAGACAACTTCTACACACACCCAAGTACATGGGGCTACAAGACCATGATGCCGCACAGCCCCTAAGAATCAACAAAAAGCAACAACAACAATAGACTCGGCCGTGGATCAAGGACAACGAATTTTAATTGCTGTATTCGAGTGTTGAAATATGTGGTGTTATATATCTTATATATAAAAGTGAAAGTCTGTATGTATGTATATATGTATTGAACCCGAGGGGGTCAAGCTGACTGGTATCGAAAGTGGATCTCAGAGACTGTGATCTAAGAATGAAGGTTCCACCAGGGAACGAACCCGAGATCTGTTGAGGGAGTTTTAGTTGTAAAAACCCCTAGAGGAAAGTACATATTTAATCACTGGTGTGATATCAGTTGATACTGGCATTATTTAGTGAAATAATGCAGGGAAATGAGCGGAATACAGCATTATTGGACTACATGGAGTAGGCTATGCTGGACTTGGAACACAGAAGTTGGGGAGTTTGACACTTTACTAATAGCCCCAGAATTGTAGGAGGAGACTCATGGAGCCCTGTCAATCTCGTTGACCTACTTAAGTCGTCTGCAAGAGGTCGGGGGGTTGAATAATGACCCTGTTCTTCCCCGTTTGAGAATGGAGTTGAGAATGGAATGGGAAGATCCCAGTGAAAATCATTGATTACTCGTGATTGGAGCAACGCAATGACATGGGAGTTGCACACATGTGAATCTTTAGCCAGGAGGCTAATTATAAAGCCTTTAATCTGTGAAATCAAGGCATATTTAATGGAGTGCGTAAGAACACAGGACTATGGGTGTTCGCGGCGTGACCTGACTATGTCAAAGGGGATTTCCACTGGAAACCGCGTACCCACGCTATGGCAAAGGCAATTAATATTAATTAATTGGCCGATCGATCCTTCAGCACGCAGATAGTTTTGGGACCAGCGAGGAAAAAGGAACCCTATGAGCATTGTTTCGAGACCAGAATCATCCTGGGAGAGGAGATGATACAGCGCGGGAATTCTAGGTCTAATTTTTCGTGTGAAACGGATATAAGGGTGTGGACCCAGTCTGAAGGGGGCAGTTGGAACAGACTCGAGCGCGGAACGTATGTCGCTCTGGCTCAGGAAAGGACGCTCACACAAAGACTTGAACATTTTAGTGTTAATCATTATATTCGCCGTGCAGTGTAATGCACCAAGTGATAATATAATCATGCATAGTCATGAAGTAATAATAAGTACGGTAATCAACGAACTTTATTATGTGAAATTTGTCTATTACCGAAGTCAAGGAAGGAGGCTCGGACTTCAGCTTGGGAAGCCATGCAGTAAAACTTTTAGAAGGCTTTTATTAAGGACAGTCGTGCTGCATGTGTATAGGCGGCAGTACGAGCAGTTGTCAATGTTCACATAGGAAGTACCGTGTGATATAAGTTGCAGAACTATTGGAAGTAATAATCTGTGTAAATACTATGTACAATGTTAAGCGCAGTGTGTAATTTATTGATTGGTTATACATGTCTTATTACGCCGGACTGCGCTGGGAGAAACTTTATGATGCATTTGGTGAAATGTCTTAAGAATACCAAATCGTAACGCTCAGGACGTAAAGTAAGCATCTTTATGCACAGCAGGAAGTTTATCGTAGGATAATTGATAGACAGTTGGTGAATCCGTAGACAGATGACCGAGACTTTCAGTCAGGAGTTGGTAGGAGCATGGAGGATGCCGTCAAGACCTGCAATTCTGATATCTTGCCAGGAAATTTCGACCAATGAAGAATGTAAATAGTGACGTGTGTTATGTAGAAATCATATGTAAAATATCTTTTAAATTAATGGTATAACATGTGTTGTAAAGTGTCATGTGTTTTGGAAGCAATAGCTTCATCATAGAAATGGAAAGTGCCGTGTGCTTGGTGAAAGAAATGTATTATAAAATGTGTATCTTCAGTATGGAAATGTCGCGCTAACTCTGCAATGGCAGGCGACACTGGAGGATATGGGTGGTTGGAGCCACCAGGATAAGCCTATATGTGAGTACCCCACAAATCATGATTTTATAGAAGTATAGCCCACTGCATGTAATGTGATTTCAGAATTATAAATAATGCCAGTAAGAATCAGTATTAGGAGATAGACTCCCCAGTGTTTATGGTTGTTTTGATTTTAGTAGAGTTGAGATGTTTCTAGACATCAGTGAGTAGATTAATCGTTACCACTAATAATAAAATGGCAAATCAGTTATGTAGACTTAACGTAACGAACACGGATGTTCGATTATTAAAATGGTTATGTTGTGTCGGATTATGGTAATTTATGTCAGTAATAATAATAATAATAATAATAATAATAATAATAATAAATAATAAAAGGTATGATGAATACATCAGAAAACAAGTAGTTCCGTGAAGAACTATACAGCCTATTTTCATATATCCTACTTATGTTAATTGCCACTATCAACATACACAATTTCAGTTTGATTGCTGTAATAGATTCGTAGATATTGAGAACCGACTAAATATTTCGGATTGTCGCCATGTTGGATTTCATATATGTAGGTCCTAGAGTTATGTACTGTTACATGCAGATTATTGTGAACGTGTAGTATTCAAACTTCAATCGCATAATTAGGACACAAGAAAAAACAAGGAGATTGAAAAAATTATCACAGCTGCCATCTTGAGGTTATGGAAACAATTGAAATAAATTAGATGCCAGTGGATTAACATTCGGATAAAGATTTACTGTACCAAGTTTCACTGCACGCGGATGGTTAAATTGCGAGAAACGTCCATGTGAATATTTGTAATTCGCGTCACCGCCATGTTGGATTTGTGATCACCAGGTTATTTAAAGTCCTATGGGTGAACTTAAGTTCATAGCCCCTATGAACATTAAAAAATTTAGTTTGATTGCTAAAATAGATTCGTAGATATTCAGTATCGTCTAAATATTTCGGATGGTCGCCATGTTGGATTGTTAAATGTATAGGCCATAGAGTCATGTACCATTAAAGGAAAATTATTGCGTAGGTTCATTATTCAAACTTTCACTTTAATCGCATGACTACATCACAAGAAATAAAAACTTAATTTTAAAATTCGCACTGCCACCATCTTGAGGTTATGTAAACAATTGAACAAAATTAGATACCAGTGGATTACAATGTGTATAAATATTTCCTGTACCAGGTTTTAGTGCGCTTGGAACATTAAATCGAGAGAAAGGTCTATTTAAAATGTTCAAATTCGCTTAGCCGCTATGTTCGTTTTGTAGTTAACCGGTTTTTGAAAATTTTATAGATGGACTTCCAGTAGTGCCCTTTATCTCTGTACAAAATTTTAGGGAGATACCGCTAATAGTTTCAGAGATATAGAATGCCGGAGAAATATTTCGCACATCCGCCATCTTGTGATTATGTAAACAATTGAACGAAGTTAGATGTTGGTGCATTACAATGTATATAAAGATATACTGTACCAAGTTTCATTGCGTTTGGATGGTCAAATCGCGAGAAACGTCTTTTTAAACGTCGCAAATTCGCTTGGCCGCCATGTTGGTTTTGTAGTTACCAGGTTTTCAAAAGTCACATAAGTGAACTTATAGTAGTTCCCTCTATCACCATAGAAAATGTCAGGGTAATATCGGTAATAGTTTCGGAGATATTGAATGCTGGTGAAATATTTCGCACAGCCGCCATGTTGGATTGGTGAGTCGTAACAAAATTTTAAGGACGCGGTCGAAGTCGCCGGGAATAGTGCTATGAACTTTCCGAGTTTCATTGAAATCGCTCCTGCCGTTTAGATTTTATTACGGGGGGGACACACACACGAATCACACACACACACGGAAAAAAGGTGATCTCATAAGCCTATTTTTTCAAAATTGGAAATTGGCTAAAAATGTTGTAAGCAAGAAATATTTACGCTAATTGGTAGATTTATCGATCCAAGCAGTAAGATTATATAGTAAGGGATGAGAAAAGAGTTTAATATCAGAATATATTGTGTTAATGGGAATATAATTATGCAAGGAAGTGGAAGAGCTTAAGAGTGAATTGAATTTGCAGCTTGTGTAAAAGCTTATAGAGTAACTAGCAGTAGTACCCGGCTTCGCCCGGTGGAATGATGATAATGTTTTAAGGTCTCCTTAGAAATATAATGGACTTAAAATCTAAGTCATTTGCCCCCAAAGACAATGAGGGAGTAATATCTAGGTCATTTGCCCTTTTGATAAGGATGATAATAAAAACTACTGTTGAATTGACACGTCAAACTTACAAACTACCGTAATAGAAATACATATTTCAAAATTCACAGGCGAGGAAGACTTATTGTGTGTGGTGATTAATGGTGTAATGGGCGTAACATCTACTGTAGGTCATTTGCTCTTATGATGAGGATGATAAGGGAAACTACTACCGGTATTGAATTGACACTTCAACGTATAATGTAGGCTACACAATGTACTGTAATAAAAATAACTATATGGCGGCTTCGGTGGCGTATTTGGTAGCATGCTGAGCTTCTATGCCCAAGATAGCGGGTTCAAACCCAGCCGAAGCCGTCGGATATTTTAAGAGCGTTAAAAATCCGTCAGTATGCCTTTCTTCGGAGGGGAAGTAAAGCCGGCGGTCCCATGTCAGATTTATGGCATGTTATTGAACCTTCCACTAATTACACCTGTGTGAAGCTAAATTGGATAGGTAAACAACGCTCATAGATGTCTACGTCCGTTGCCAAGAGCCGACTGCAGTGGCGTCTAGTAGCTAAGTTCCGAACTTGGCCTAGTAGTCGTTGACGGTGGCGCTTGGCGGCAAAAGTACGAACTATTTGAAGAATTCTAAGTTGCAGTTTGTACTTAAATTAAAAAAACAGATAACACACACTAATACAGTCATCACAATTAACACCGGTTATCAGACAGATTCTACACACACCCAAAGTACACGGGGCTACATGACCGCATTGTCGCAGCCCCTAAACTTAAGAACCAACCAACCAAAAATAAATATTTTAAAAATCACAGTCGAGAAAGACTTTATGCGGCGGTAATTATTGGTATGATGCGCGTAACATCTAGGTCATTTGCACTTATGATGATAATAATAAGGTAATCAAAAAATGACTACTAAACGAACATGGTGTTATTTTAAAACTGATATAGGTAATTCAGGTGTCTAGCTTCGATATCTTCCAAAGTCTCAACCTTATTTTCTGGCTTAGGCCTGTACTGGATGCGTCTAGTGAAAGAGCGTACTGCTCGGCAAAGACAAAGAATATAGGTCCAAGCTGCATGAACCTGAGATGATCGCAGATGATGACGAAATATGATGACACACGTTCCGGGTTCCCCGTCCTATAAAGATTGACCGGGAATCACTCACTGTTTCGCAACGGCCCTGTGCTGGCATCAGCATAGACAGCAGGAGATAACACGGAAAGTACTCTCAAGTCACCTCACGATGAATCAGCAAGCTATTCTCACAACTGAACCCCCCCCCCCCCAGGGTCTCACAACTTGTGGGACGTGGGTTGGCGACCACGGAACCCCAGCTGAGTCTGGCATCGCTTCTACTTCCTGGTGCCGAGCTCATTTCAGTTCTCTTTCCTGTTGGCCTCCCTTGGTCAACTCTTGTTCTCTTCCGACCCAGACTGTATTAGGGTATCCGAGGGCTAGGGAGTCTTTCAATTTCCCGCCTTAATTGGCTTTGTCTCATCTTTCCTGATACCCTCATTCTTCGAGGTGTCTGCCTTCTTTTCCTTTTCATAATATCTCCTGTCTTCTGCTCAAGGCCCTCAAAGAGGCAGGGTGTGTGTAGACCCACCACTTCTGGTACACCCTCAAGGGCTCATAACTGGTGGGCCGATAACCTAGATGTTAGGCCCCTTAAAACAACAATTATCATCATTATTTATTATCATGACTGGTGAGTTAGGAAGCTGGCAACCCCGAGGAATTCCTGAGCTACATGCAGGGAATGGAGTGGTATGTCAGAAATTTCAAGTGGACAGTGTTACGCATCGGGTTCTAAAGGGTAAGTATACACACTTTGTTTTCGATCGGTGAACGATGTAGATTTGTACCAAAGGGCCTTAATGCGGGAAATGGAGTGGTCTGTCCGAAATTTCGAGTGGACAGTGTTACTCGTCGAGTTCCAAACGGTAATTATGTAAAATCTGGTTGAGATCGGTGAAACGGTGTAGTTTTGTGCCAAGGGCCAAAATGCAGGGAATGGAGTGGCCTGTCCAAATTTTAAAGTGGACAGTGTTACTCATCGGGTTCCAAAGGGTAAGTATACACATTTTGTTTTCGATCGGTGAACGATGTAGATTTGTGCCAAAGGGCCTAAATGCGTTGAATGGAGTGGTCTGTCCGAAATTTAAAGTGAACAGTGTTACTTGTCGGGTTCTACGGGTAAGTATATAAAATTGGGGTCAGATCGGTGAAACGATGTAGATTTGTGCCAAACAGCCTAAATGCAAGGGATGGAGTGGCCTCGCCGCAATTTCAAGCAGACAGTGTTAGTCGCAGTGTTCCAAAGGGTAAATATACAAATTTTGGTTGAGATCGGTGAAACGGTGTAGATTTGGGACAAAGGGCCTAAATGCAGGGAATGGAGTGGTCTGTCCGCAATTTCAAGCAGACAGTGTTACTCGCTGGGTACCAAAGGGTAAGTTAACGAATATTGGTTCTGATCGGTGAAACGGTGTAGATTTGTGCCAAAGTGCCTAAATGCAGGGAATGGGGTGGTCTGTCCGAAATTTTAAGTGGACAGTGTTACTCGCAGGGTTCCAAAGGGTAAGTATACAAAGTTTGGTTCAGATCGGTGAAACGGTGTAGATTTGTGCCAAAGGGCCTAAATGCATGGGATGGAGTAGCCTCTCCGCAATTTCAAGCAGACAGTGTTAGTCGCAGTGTTCCAAAGGGTAAATATACAAATTTTGGTTGAGATCGGTGGAACGGTGTAGATTTGGGACAAAGGGCCTAAATGCAGGGAATGGAGTGGTCTGTCCGCAATTTCAAGCAGACAGTGTTACTCGCAGGGTTCCAAAGGGTAAGTATACACATTTTGGTTCAGATCGGTGAAACGGTGTAGATTTGTGCAAAAAGGGCCTAAATGCAGGGAATGGCGTGGTCTGTCCGAAATTTCAAGCAGACAGTGTTAGTCGCAGTGTTCCATAGGGTAAATATACAAATTTTGGTTGAGATCGGTGAAACGGTATAGATTTGGGCCAAAGGGCCTAAATGCAGGGAATGGAGTGGTCTGTCCGCAATTTCAAGCAGACAGTGTTACTCGCAGGGCACCAAAGGGTAAGAATACGAATTTTGGTTCTGATCGGCGAAACGGTGTAGATTTGGACCAAAGGGCCTAAATGCAGGGAATGGGGTGGTCTGTCCGAAATTTTAAGTGGTCAGTGGTACTCGCAGGGTTCCAAAGGGTAAATATACAAATTTTGGTTGAGATCGGTGAAACGGTGTGGATTTGGACCAAAGGGCCTAAATGCAGGGAATGGGGTGGTCTGTCCGAAATTTCAAGTGGACAGTGTTACTCGCAGGGTTCCAAAGGTTAAATATACAACTTTTGGTTGAGATCGGTGAAACGGTGAAGATTTGTGCAAAAGGGCCTAAATGCAGGGCATGGGGTGGTCTGTCCGAAATTTAATGTTGACGGGGTTACCCGAAGGGTTCCAAAGGGTAAGTATACAAATTTTGGTTCAGATCGGTGAAACGGTGTAGATTTGTATACATAACAGACAGACAGACAGACAGACAAACTTTGTGCTTTATATATATAGATTGATAGATTTCTCTTAATAATCAAAGGACGAGATCATAATATCAGGTCATGGAGCCAGGTAATCTATTCGACGTATGGAATCTCGTATAGCCTTGGGCGTACAGAGATATTTAATTATGCCGGAGTGTATTTAGTGCGTACCCTAACTCCGATGATGGATATGGAATGTTCCGGGTTCGAATCCTGTGGTAGGTGAGGGGAGAACATTGGAAACCTCTGCACCATACCTGATCGACCGAGAACTAAGTTATTGAGTGATTCTGCCCTTGTGAAGCGAATCTTATTGACGGCAGCATGTGACTGACCGCAGCATTTATTAAGATACCGGTTATCCAGATCGACCAATGCTTTTATGAATCTCTTGCCTTCATGTTGAAATGGACCTATTGAGGCCAGTTATTATCATATCCTCAGGTTAGGGATAAATGTTTAAGCTCGTCCAGTACTTATTTGCATAACATCCAGTTTAAATCCATTGGGATATGTACGTCATTGTGACCACAGTATTGTCTTTAGAATCTTATTGCTGCTTGGGGAGGTATAAGCCGAGAGGCAGGAGGCGAGAGATGGTTTACTGCTATGACCGCGCCACTCCACTCCATTGTATACAAGCCGCTCTGAAGGGGGCTGAGCTGTCAAACGAACCGTGAAGGCTAGCGTTTTGAAAGGACAGATTTGAGACCTTGCTTGTAATGAAAGGAAGCATTGTTATATTGTGTAATGAATGTGTGTGGTTTAAAAACACACTGGTAATCATAGATAATCCTGATGAGTAAAAATTCTAGCAATCTTACGAATGGTGGGAAGTTGCATTTTGTACTGACACTGACACGAATTTCAGAAGTTGGGCACTTGACGCCACAGGCTACGCTCGCAAGGGTAGCTTAATAATACCATCCGACACAGCGATAACGAAAGTTTTGAAGATGAAATCACAACGGCATGCAGTGGAACTATAAATAGAGAAGTGTAGGGGTAGAGTTACATAATTCTGGAGTTGCACGTAGATTTGTTGTGCAACACCTGAATAGGCTAATGCATGAAAAGCATTTGGTGGGAAGAGAGAGACCAAACACACACGGTACACATAATTGTCAAAGTAAGACGAGGTTTAAGAAACAAGTAATTTTGTGAAATTAAAGAAGTCACACTAGATGACAGAAGAATAAAGCACAGTTTTGTTTATGAAAGTTGTACGTGCATCAGCGCACTAGAGTGAATTGTGAAGTCAATATAAGGGTAAAGGTTTGAGTAATGATATGAGTTTATTACGATAATATTATGTGAATATTAGTGGATTGTGGAAGTAATTTTGTTTGATTTTGTTTTATGTTTGTTGGGATTGTTTTTATATGTTTGAAGCCATGATTTTAGTACTGAATTAAAGTCTTAGAATAGAGTTGTGCCTTATCATTGTAGAGTTGATACCTTTTAGTCTAGAATCCAAAATATGCAACTGCTCAATGGAGGAACGTGACACGCCTGAGACCTGCAGCTAGCTGGAGGCGGAAGCATATTTTCCATGGAGATTACTCACATGGGTACAGTATGTATGTATGTGGGTGGGTCTGTTCCGCATACAAATCTACACCGTTCCACCAATCTTAACCAAATTTTGCACACACACATAGTTTAGGACCCAGAAGGAACCGCTGGCTTCATGAATTTTCGATAGTCTTTCTCATTCTTCTGATTTCGGCCCTTTTGCACACAAGCACAGGCTAATCAAATCATAAAATATACTCATGAAGGAATGGCAAGGCAGATAGTTTCCATGGCAACATAGCTCAAGTCGAGACACGGCCGACTGGATTCGAGTTGTGCTCTGCACTACCGGTATAGAAAATGAGGATCTTTACTTGAAATCCCGTTAGTTACTCAACTGCTCACACAGCACTGTCAACCGAGTTTAGCATAACAAAGACTTGACACTATCTATCTACAACATTTTTGTCTAATACCACTCACTCACTCACTCATCACTAAATCTCAAAAAAACACCGAACGGATTGGAATGAAATTTGGTATTCAGCTTCCTAAAGGGCCGCAAATGCCCACTAAGAGAGGATTTGCGGATATTCAGATTCTAAAGGGGTGTTAAGGGGGTAGACCTGCATTTCATTGAATAGCAATATCTCCCGATTGGTTTCATTGGTGGATGTGATACTCGGCACATCAACTCATCTTTAAAAATAAGAAGACACGTGTCTGAGGGTTTTTCGATGTGATGTATATTATGAGGTGAAAGGGGTGAAAAGTGGGGATTGAAAGAATCCTAACGGAGAGTGTATCTCTTAATCGACATAGGCGAGTAGTTTGAAACTCAGCGGAAAAAAATCACCATAAAAACTAAGTAAATATGTATTTCACAGTTTTTTCATAAATCCAATTTAAGGGGCCCATGGGGAGGGGTGAAATTCTGCGGGGGGGGGACAAGAAAGAAAGTGTCCTAACTGATTGACTGACTGACTCACTCATCAAACTCAAGGGGGGAAAAATTGCTTTAAAGTAAGTAAATAGCTGTTCAACAGTTTTTTTTTTCAAAAATCAAATTTAAGGGGTTCATGGGGAGGGGTGAAATTCTGAAAAAAGAAAATTGAAAGAATAAGTCCTGATTTACTCACTCACTCACTCACTCATCATCGACCAGCCAAAATTATTGAAGTTAGAAACATGACAGTTTGGGGATATGTTCATTTTATGTCAAAACCGTCTACTAAGGGAGGATTTTCGGATATTCAGGTTCTAAAGGGGTCTTAGGGGGTTAAACCTGCATTTCATTGAATAACAATATCTCCCGATTGGTTTCATTGGGGGATGTGATACACGGCATATAAACTCATCATTAAAAAGTAAGAAGACACGTGTCTGAGGGTTTTTCGATGTGGTGTATATTATGAGGTGAAAGGGGTGAAAAGCGGGGAGTGAAAGATTCTTAACGGAGCGTGTATCTCTTAAACGACATAGGCGAGGGGTTTGAAACTCAGCGGAAAAAATCAGCATAAAAAATAAGTAAATATTTTCATTTAGACTTTCACGGCCCGTGTTATTATTCATAATGTTGAATTTTGGGTTTATGCCGTGTTTTATTATATTGCAATTCGACGCGTTTCGAAAGAAACCATGTCTTTCATCGTCAGGAATAATCTGGAATACGACAATGTTGCTAAGAGAAAGCAACGAAGAACATATAGAAGGTGCCCAAAGATGGACGCCATTATAGCCCCATGTTAGGGACAACGGAAAGCAGCAGTGAATTACTTTCTCAGGGTTCTGATAATAGGTAGCCAGGATTCACTGAGATTGTAGCCGGTGTCGCGGTTGAAATTATCTGGGTGTTTACGTATTTCAACCGCCTCCCTGATGATTCTGGGACGATATTGCTTTATACGGGCAAGAACATCCACCCCTTGGAACATGACATCATGGCCAGGTGTTAAAGCATGATCGGCAACAGCTGATTTATCAGGTTGAATGAGCCTGATACATCTATTATGTTCCTTAATGCGAGTGCATATTGTTCTCGAAGTCTGCCCGATGTAAACCTTGCCACAAGTACAGGGAACTCTGTAGATACCCGGTTGTTGCAATTTAGGCAAACTGTCCTTAGTTGGTCGCAGGAGTTGCCTAATCTTAACAGAAGTTCCAAATACAGTCCGTATTGCTAAAATCCTACGTCGATACAACATACGGACTGTATTTGGAACTTCTGTTAAGATTAGGCAACTCCTGCGACCAACTAAGGACAGTTTGCCTAAATTGCAACAACCGGGTATCTACAGAGTTCCCTGTACTTGTGGCAAGGTTTACATCGGGCAGACTTCGAGAACAATATGCACTCGCATTAAGGAACATAATAGATGTATCAGGCTCATTCAACCTGATAAATCAGCTGTTGCCGATCATGCTTTAACACCTGGCCATGATGTCATGTTCCAAGGGGTGGATGTTCTTGCCCGTATAAAGCAATATCGTCCCAGAATCATCAGGGAGGCGGTTGAAATACGTAAACACCCAGATAATTTCAACCGCGACACCGGCTACAATCTCAGTGAATCCTGGCTACCTATTATCAGAACCCTGAGAAAGTAATTCACTGCTGCTTTCCGTTGTCCCTAACATGGGGCTATAATGGCGTCCATCTTTGGGCACCTTCTATATGTTCTTCGTTGCTTTCTCTTAGCAACATTGTCGTATTCCAGATTATTCCTGACGATGAAAGACATGGTTTCTTTCGAAACGCGTCGAATTGCAATATAATAAAACACGGCATAAACCCAAAATTCAACATTATGAATAAGTAAATATTTATTTCACATTTTTTTTCATAAATCCAATTTAAGGGGCCCATGGGGAGGGGTGAAATTCTGGGGGGGGGAGGGGGACAGGAAAGAAAGTGTCCTAACTGATTGACTGACTGACTCACTCATCAAACTCAATGGGGAAAAAAATGCTTTAAAGTAAGTAAATAGCTGCTCGACAGTTTTTTTTTTTCAAAAATCAAATTTAAGGGGTTCATGGGGAGGGGTGAAATTCTGAAAAAAGAAAATTGAAAGAAAAAGTCCTGACTCACTCAATCACTCACTCATCATCGCCCAGCCAAAATTATTGAAGTTAGAAACATGACAGTTTGGGGATATGTTCATTGTATGTCAAAACCGTCTACTAAGGGAGGATTTTCGGATATTCAGGTTCTAAAAGGGTCTTAAGGGAGTTAAACCTGAATTTCATTGAATAACAATATCTCCCGATAGGTTTCATTGGGGTATGTGATACACGGCATATAAACTCATCATTAAAACGTAAGAAGACACGTGTCTGAGGGTTTTTCGATGTGGTGTATATTATGAGATGAAAGGCGTGAAAAGCGGGGATTGAAAGATTCCTAACGGAGCGTGTATATCTTAAACGACATAGGCGAGGGGTTTGAAACTCAGCGGAAAAAATCAGCATAAAAAATAAGTAAATATGTATTTCACAGTTTTTTCATAAATCCAATTTAAGGGGCCCATGTGGAGGGGTGAATTTCTGGGGGGAAGGGAGAAACAGGATAGAAAGTGTCCTAACTGATTGACTGACTGACTCACTCATCAAACTCATGGGAAAAACTGCTTTAAAGTAAGTAAATAGCTTTTCGACAGTTTTTTTGATCAATCAAATTGAAGGGGTTCATCGGGAAGGGTGAAATTCTGAAGAAAAAAAAATTGAAAGAAAATGTCCTGACTCATTCACTCACTCATCGTCGCCCAGTCAAAATATTGAAGTTGGAAACATAGCATTTCGGGGATATGTTCGTTGTTTGTCAAAACCGTACACTAAGGGAGGATTTTTGGATATTCAAGTTCTAAAGGGGTCTTAAGGGTGTTAAACCTGCATTTCATTGAATAACAATATCTCACGAGTGGTTTCATTTCTGGATGTGATACTCGGCAAATAAACTAATCATTAAAAATAAGCAGACATGTGTCTAAGGGTTTTTCGATGTGGTGTATTATTATGAAGTGAAAGGGGTGAAAAGTGGGGGTAGAACGATTCCTAACGGAGCGTGTAGGCCTATCTCTTAAACGACATAAGCGAGAAATTTGAAACTCAGCGAAAAAATAATCAGCTTAAAAAGTAAGTAAATCGGTATTCGACCGTTTCTTATAAAATAATTTAAGGGACCAATGGGGTGGGGTGAAATTCTGGGGGGAAAAGGAGAGAAAGTGTCCTAACTGACTGACTAACTCACTCACTCATCAAACTCAGGGGAAAAAGACAGCTTAAAAAATAAATTAATAGGTGTTCAAGCGTTTTTTTCATCAATCCAATTCAAGGGGCCCATGGGGAGGGGTAAAATTCTGGTAAAAATAATTGAAAGAAAATGTCCTGTCTGACTCACTCACTCATCACGCCCAGTGAACACTATTAAATTTGGAAACATGATATTTTGGGAATATGTTCACTGCATGCCGAAAACGTCAACTAATGAATGATTTTTGTTTATTCGGGTTTTAAAGAGGTGTTAAGGGGGTAAACGTGCATTTCATTGAATAACGATATCTCATGAGTTGTTTCTTTGGGGATGTGATATTCGGTATATAAACTTATCATTGAAAATAATCAGACATATATCTAAGGGTTTATCGATGTGGTGTATATTATGAGGTGAAAGGGGTGAAAATTGGGGGTTGAGGGATTCTTAACGGAGCGTGTATCTCTGAAACGACATAGGCAAGAAGTTTGAAATTCGGCGGGAAAAAGCAGCTTAAAATAAAAGTAAATAGGTGTTCGACCGTTTTTTCATAAATCCAATTTAGGGGGCCGTTGGAGAGGGGTGAAATTTTGGGGGAAAATACAGGAAAGAAAGTGTCCTAACTAATTGACTCACTCACTCATCAAAATCAGGGGGAAAACAGCTTTAAATAAGTAAATGGGTGTTCGACCGTTTGTTTCATAAATCCAATTTAAGGGGTTCATGGGGAGGGGTGAAATTATCAAAAATAAATGAAAGAAAATGTCCTGACTGACTCACTCACTCATCATAGCCCAGCCAAAATTATTGAAGTTAGAAACATGAAATTTTGGGGATATGTTCGTTGTATGTCGAAAACGTCCACTAAGGAAAGAGTTTTGGATATTCAGGTTCTAAAGAGGTGTTAAGGGGGTAAACGTGCATTTCATTAAATAACAATATCTCACGAGTGGTTTCATTTGGGGATGTGATACTTGGCATATATACTAATCATTAAAAATAAGCTGACAAATGTCTAATGGTTTTTCGATGTAGTGTATATTATGAGGTGAAAGGGATGAAAAGTGAGGGTTGAAAGATTCCTAACGGAGCGTGTATCTCTTAAAGGACATAGGCGAGGCGTTTGAATCTCGGAGGAAATCAATCAGCTTAAAAATAAATAAATAAATAAATAAATAAAATAAATAGGTGTTCGACCGTTTTTTTCTTAAATGAAATTTAAGGGGCCTATGGGGAGGGGTGAAATTCTGGAAGAAAAACGTCCAATAAGAAAGGATTTTTGGATGTTCACTCTCATCGACCAACCAAAACTACTAAAGTTAGAAGAATGATATTTTGGGGATATGTTTGTTGAGTGTCGAAATCGTCTACTAAGGAGGGATTTTTGGATATTCAGGTTCTAAAGGGGTGTTAACGGGGTTAAACCTGCATTTCATTGAATAACAATATCACACGACTATGACGCGAGCGAAGCGAGGCTAAAAATAAGATGGTGTGTGTCTGTGTATTACTCAATCACGCAAGTACCACTGGTCCGATTTACATGAATTTTACATGGAAGTAGCTGATTTACCTGGTTAACATATAGGTTACTTTTGATTTCAATACTTTGCACTATTTAAAATGGCGACCATTTTAGTGACGTCACTACACACTTTGGTTTCAAACTTTCATATTTCCATTTCAAATAAAAAGAAAACGCTAAGGAATAGCAAACTTTTGATGGCATATACGAGGTTTAAAATTACATTTTCTATCCGAAAGGTATCTCCAACGGTTAGCGAGTAAAACCTAAATTTGTGCTATAAAACACGGTCAACGCCGAGCTGTGTAGTTGGACAAAATGTTCCATCCTTAATCTCCCTCTGCACAGCACCTCGCCTATCCCCTGTTTTAACTGTCACCTTCACATTTTAATTTATTTATGACACGTAGCGAAGCACGGGTACTTCAGCTAGTCTTATATATAAAAGTGAAAGTCTGTATGTATGTATGTGGGTGGGTTGGTTCCGTATACAAATCTACACCGTTCCACCAATCTTAAGCAAACTTTGCATACACATAGTTTAGGACCCAGAAGGAACCGATGGCTACATGAATTTTCGATAGTCTTTCTCATTCTTCTGATTTCGGCCCTTTTGCACTCGAGCAAAGTCTAATAAATTCATAAAATATACTCATGAAGGAATGGCAAGGCAGATAGTTTCCATGGCAAAATAGCTCAAGTCGAGACACGGCCGACTGGATGCCAGTTGCGCTCTGCACTACCGGTATAGAAAATGAGGAGATTTACTTGAAATCCCGTTAGTTACTCAACTGCTCACACAGCACTGTCAACCGAATATAGCATAACAAAGACTTGACACTATCTACTAGATATTTGTCAAATACCACTCATTCACTCACACATTCATCACGAAATCTCAGAAACTACGCAACGGATTGGAATGAAATTTGGAATGCAGCTTTCTCAAGGGCCGCAGACGCCCACTAAGAAAGGATTTTTGGATATTCATATTCTAAAGGGGTGTTAATGGGGTAGACCTGCATTTCATTGAATAGCAATTTCTCCCGATTGGTTTCATTGGGGGATGTGATACTCGGCATATAAACTCATCATTAAAAATAACAAGACACGTGTCTGAGCGTTTTTCGATGTGGTGTATATTATGAGATGAAAGGGGTGGAAAGTGGGGGTTGAAAGATTCCTAACGGAGCCTGTATCTCTTAAACGACATTGGCGAGGAGTTTGAAACTCAGCGGGAAAAAAATCAGCATAAAAAATAAGTAAATAGATGTTTGACCGTTTTTTTCATAAATCCAATTTAAGGGGCCCATGGGGAGGGGTGAAATTCTGGGGGGAAAAAAACAGGAAAGAAAGTGTCCTAACCGATTGACTCACTCGCTCTTCAAACTCAGGGGGAAAAACTGCTTAAGAATAAGTAAATATGTGTTCGACAGTTTATTTGATAAATTAAATTTAAGGGGTTCATCAGGAGGGGTGAAATTCTGAAGAAAAAAAATTGAAAGATAATGACCTGACTCACTCACTCACTCATCATCGCCCAGCCAAAAATATTGAAGTTGGAAACATGGCATTTTCGAGATATGTTCGTTGTATGTCAAAACCATACACTAAGGGAGGATTTTTGAATATTCAGGTTCTAAAGGGGTCTTAAGGGGGTTAAACCTGCATTTCATTGAATAACAATATCTCACGAGTGGTTTCATTTGTGGATGTGATACTCGGCATATAAACTAATCATTAAAAATAAGCAGCCATGTGTCTACGGGTTTTTCGATGTGGTGTATTATTATGAGGTGAAAGGGGTGAAAAGTGGGGATTGAAGGATTCCTAACGAAGCGTGTAGGTCTATCTCTTAAACAACATAGGCGAGAAATTTGAAACTCAGCGAAAAAAAATCAGCTTAAAAAATAAGTAAATCGGTGTTCCACCGTTTTTTCATATATTAATTTAATGGGCCAATGGGGTGGGGTGAAATTCTGGGGGAAAAAAGAGAGAAAGTGTCCTAACTGGCTGCCTAACTCACTCACTCATCAAACTCAGGGGAAAAAGAGCGCTTAAAAATAAGTTAATATGTGTTCAAGCGTTTTTTCATCAATCAAATTTAAGGGGCCCATGGGGAGGGGTGAAATTCTGGTAAAAATAATTGAAAGAAAATGTCCTGTCTGACTCACTCACTCATCAAGCCCAGCGAAAACTATTAAAGTTAGAAACATGAAATTTTGGGAATATGTTCGCTGTATGTCGAAAACGTCAACTAAGGAATGATTTTTGTTTATTCGGGTTTTAAAGAGGTGTTAATGGGGGTAAACGTGCATTTCATTGAATAACGATATCTCATGAGTCAGTTCTTTGGGGATGTGATATTCGGTATATAAACTAATCATTAAAATAATCAGACATATGTCTAAAGGTTTATCTATGTGGTGTATATTATGAGGTGAAAGGGGTGAAAATTGGGGGTTGAGGGATTCTTAACGGAGCGTGTATCTCTTAAACGACATAGGCGAGAAGTTTGAAATTCGGCGGGGAAAATCAGCTTAAAATATAAGTAAATAGGTGTTCGACCGTTTTTTCATCAATCCAATTTAAGGGGCCCTTGGAGAGGGGTGAAATTCTGGGGGGAAAAACAGGAAAGAAAGTGTCCTAACTCACTCACTCATCAAACTCAGGGGGGAAGAACAGCTCAAAAATAAGTAAATAGGTGTTCGACCGTTTTTTTTTTCATAAATCGAATTTAAGGGGTTCATGAGAGGGGTGAAATTCTGAAAAATAATTGAAAGAAAATGTCCTGACTTACTCACTCACTCATCATCCCCCAGGCCAAAATTATTGAAGTTAGAAACATGACATTTTGGGGCAATGTTCGTTGTATGTCGAAAACGTCCACTAAGGAAGGAATTTGGGATATTCAGGTTCTAAAGGGGTGCTAAGGGTGTAGACTTGCATTTGAATAACAATATCTCCCGATTGGTTCCTTTGGGATGGGATACTCGGCATATAAACTCATCATTAAGAATAAGAAGACACATGTCTGAGGGTTTTTCGATAGGGTGTATATTATGAGGTGTATGTGTGAAAAGTTAGTGTTGAAGGATTCTTAGCGGAGCAAGTATCTCTTAAAAGACAGAGGCAAAAAGTATGAATCTCAGGGAGAAAAATCAGCTTGAAAAGGTAGTAAAAAGGTGTTCGATCGTTTTTTTTCATAAATCCAATTTAAGGGGCTCATGGGGAGGGGTGAAATTCTGGGGAAAGAAGTCCACTAAGGAAGGATTTTTGGATATTCAATCATCATCCCCCAGCAAACCTATTACAGTTAGAAACTTGAAATTTTGGGGATATGTTCGTTGTATGTCGAAAAAGTCCACTAAGGATGGATATTTGGATATTCATGTTCTGAAGGGGTGTTAAGGGTGTTAAACTTGCATTTCATTGAATGACAATATCTCACGAGTTGTTTCATTTGGGGATGTGATATTCGGCATATAAACTAATCATTCAAAATAAGCAGGCATATGTCTAAGGGTTTATCGATATGGTGTATATTATGAGGTGAAAGTGGAGGAAATTGGGGGTTGAGGGATTCTTAACGGAGCATGTACTGTATCTGTTATTCAACATAGGCGATAAGTTTGAAATTCAGCGGAAAAAGCAGCTTAAAAAATAAGTAAATAGGTGTTCGTTCATTTCTTCATAAATCCAATTTAAGGGGCCCATGGGGAGGGGTGAAATTCGGGGGGGGGCGGGAGAAACAGGAAAGAAAGTGTCCTAACTGATAGATTCACTTACTCACTCATCAAACTCAGGGGGAAAACAGCTTTAAATAAGTAAATAGGTGTTCGACCGGTTTTTTTTTCATAAATCCAATTTAAGGGGTTCATGGGGAGGGGTGAAATTCTCAAAAATAAATGAAAGAAAATGTCCTGACTGACTCACTCACTCATCATCGCCCAGCCAAAATTATTGAAGTTAGAAACATGAAATTTTGGGGATATGTTGTGTGTCGAAAACGTCCACTAAGGAAAGAGTTTTGGATATGCAGGTTCTAAAGAGGTGTTAAGGGGGTAAATGTGCATTTCATTGAATAACAATATCTCAAGAGTGGATTCATTTGGGGATGTGATTCTTGGTATATATACTAATCATTAAAAATAAGCTGACACATGTCTAATGGTTTTTCGATGTGGTGTATATTATGAGGTGAAAGGGATGAAAAGTGGGGGTTGAAGGATTCCTAACGGAGCGTGTATCTCTTAAACGACATGGAGTTTGATTTTCTCTGAGTTTCAATCAGCTTAAAAATAAATAAATAAATAAATAAATAAATGAATAAATAATTAAAATAAATAGGTGTCCGACCGTTTTTTCATAAATCCAATTTAAGGGGCCTATGGGGAGGGGTGAAATTCTGGAAGAAAAACGTCCACTAAGGAATGATTTTTGGATGTTCACTCTCATCGACCAACCAAAACTATTATGTTATAAGAAGGGGATATGTTTGTTGTGTGTCGAAAAAGTCTACTAAGGAGGGATTTTTGGATATTCAGGTTCTAGAGGGGTGTTAACGGGTTAAACCTGCAGTTCATTGAATAACAATATGACACGAATATGACGCGAGCGAAGCGATGCTAAAAATGAGATGGTGTGTGTCTGTGTATTACTCAATCACGCAAGAACCACTGGTCCGATTTACATGAATTTTACGTGGAAATAGCTGATTTACCTGGTTAATATATAGGCTACTTTTGATTTAAATACTTTGCACTATTTAAAGATGACGACCATTTTAGTGACGTCACTACATCCTTTGATTTCAATATTTCATATTTCCATTTCAAATAAAAAGTGAACGCTAGGAAATAACAAACTTTTGATGGCATATACGAGGTTTAAAATTACATTATCTATCCGAAAGGTATCTCCAACGGTTAGCGAGTAAAACCTAAATTTGTGCTATAAAACACGGTCAACGCCGAACGGTGTAGTAGGACAAAATGTTCCATCTTTAATCTCCCTCTGCACAGCACCTCGGTTATCCCCTGTTTTAACTGTCACCTCCACATTTTAATTTATTTATGACGCGTAGCGAAGCACGGGTACTTCAGCTAGTGTATAATAATTTCGATCGTAAATACACACTATATATGCTTAACATTATAACGTGTGGGTAGTTATAAATCAATAAATACAAAAAGGACGAAGTATCCCTGCTGGGATTTGCACCACGAACCTCCAAGCTATAAGTCAGAGACGCTACCATTACGCTATACACGATGAATACAAACATCGCGTTAATAAAAGCTTTAGTATAACTGCCTAGAATATTTTGTTTTGCTATGAACGATTTCATTAGCGTTTTCTGCCGTTTTTATAAATCATTTGATACTAAATTAGTATGTATTATTATTTTGTTCAGTAAATTCCCAATAGGATATAAACTTACGAAGTTACGGAAATATATGGATTTAAGAGCAAACGATATCGACCATGTAGACCCAACGGGACGGCACGGACAAGCACGATATGGCACGGTCAGCCTGAACTGTTAGTCACTACTGCGGTTACATATTCTATTTTAAAATACTAATATCCTCCCGGTCACCTCCTTGAGGACAGTTTAAACCTCCCTATGTACGATGAGCGTATTTGGTACGGCCAGGCCTTGTTGAATCGTAAGTTACCGTTAGGATATAATACGTGCATGATTCATACATCCGCCATCTTGAAACTATTTGGCTGATACCTTGTAGTTTGCGCAAAAGACGCTTCCCACATTAAGGTATATTGTTGCAAAATTTGGTAGAGATCGGATGATTAGGTTAGTCGTAATTTGATTTAAGCTTATAACATTTGGGTGGGTGCCATTTCCCTTTTGTTATGATTGCGGCGATATACAACATGACATTGAGTTGTCCTTTGATAGTGCTACCTCTGTACCAAAGGAGATTCGATTTGGTTTCCTTGTGTTTGAATTGATAGGGGTGGCGGATTAATTTGTACACATACACGCCCGCCATCTTCAAACTATAGGGTTGATGACCTTGTGGTATGGTCAAACGACGCTACCCACATGAAGGTATGTTGTTGCAAAATTTGGTTAGAGAACAGATGATTAGGTTAGTTGTAATTTGAGTTTAGCTTTGAACATTTGGGTTGCCGCCATTACGTTTCTGTCAAGATGGTGACGATATAAAACATGACACTGAGGTGCCCTTTGCTAGTACTACCTCTGTACCAAATTTCGTTCAATTCGGTTCCACCGTGTTTGAATTGATCGGGGGGACAGACATACCAAATCCCACACACATACACACACACTCACACAATTTTTGACCCCGTGTAGATCTCATAAGTATATTGCAAAAATCGAATGTAGGCTAAATATACGTTAGTGGACCTACATTGAGTTAATTCATAACTAGGATCCTAGTGGATTGCGAAAAGTACATGTGGATGGAAAGGGTTGCTTGGTATGACATAATGGACAGAGAGGTACGTTCAATATCTTAAAACATGAATGGTCATTGTCAGTATCGCTCGTACGTAAAGTGAGTTACGCTACCTGAACAGGGTATACACATACGTACAAACATACATACATACATACATACATACATACATGCATACATACATATATATACATGCATACATACATTCATACATACATACATACATGCAGCTCAGTAAGCTAGACTGTCTAGAGTAAAAGGATATTCATAAAAGCAAAATTGCGGACTAAACCCCAGATATGTTGGCAACGTCACAGCTTTAAGTGTGCAGCGAAATGATATACCTACAGTACTTTATAGGTGAAAACGTATAATTTAGATACTCGAAGCTTAAGCCTTTTGACTCGATCATCCAGCTGAACGCCTAAAGCAATGAAGTTGCCAACACATCAGGGGTTTAGACTGCACTTTTGCTTCTCAGAAATGCCATCTACTGTAGACAGGTCAACTTACTGTCCTGTATGTAGCTGTTATGTCCTACAGTAAATATTCTAAACGGAAGTTAACTACAAAACAGGAAATATTTATTGAGAGTTGCTGTTCATGTAGCTGTAGTTTTTTTGTTTTATATTTGAGGGGCTTGGACTTCATGCTCATTGAGCCCCGTGTACTTGGGTGAGTGTGGAATTTTGTCTGATAACCTATATTATTGTGATGGCTGCATTAGTGTGTGTATTTGAAATTTAGGTGAGGATTAGGAAGGAAGCGGCCGTGGTCTTGAGTTAGGAACCATCCCGGCATTCGCCAGGAATAGAAGTGGGAAAACCCACTGAAAAACACTTCCAGAATGACTGAGGTGGTAATAAATCCCACCTCTTCTCACTTTTGCATCACGAGGCTGAGTGTACCCCATTCCAGCCCACAGACCAGAATTAAATTTCTTGGCAAAGCCGGGAATCAAACCCGAACCTCCGTAGTGACAGCCAAGAACGTTAGTCGCTACACCAGGAGGTATACCAGAAGAGTGTAGGAATAAATATGCAAGAAGAATAGAGAAGAGAATTGTTGAAAGTTACTGCTGCTCTAGGCACTGAGTATACTTCTGACGACTGACATAGGACATCCAGCAAGTAAATTATATTTTATCAATCGAAGAACAGAGCGTTGAGATCAGAAAGATGACTCTCTCTTTAGCTTCATACGGGACTAATTCAAATGCTTAATTGTTCTGGGATAGTTATGACCTCTCGTGCAAAATTTGTATTTGTTTGGAAACAGATGTTACTGACAACAAAATGTTTGCAAATTATGTATTTGTACAGGCCGGACGTTTGTTTTAGACGAGTGAAAAATCTGAATTGAAGCCTGGAGGCGAGTTACTACAGTACCTGTGTTGTTGTCAGCTGCCCCATGCGATCAGATGGTTGACAAAGCTATCACACACTACTGCTGAAGTACAGTAATTGGGAAATATAATGGCATTCTGTTCGTAACTATGCAACATGTACTTCTGCGTCACACAATACTTCAACGTGGACTGTACTGTCTGCACGGTGGTGTCGTCACGTGCTCAAGACTGGAATGCCATTACATCAGACAACTGTGAAGCGAGAGGGCGAGAGAGCAACTGTGCACAGGCTCACCCGCAATCGTCAAGGTCAATCATCTAAAACAAACTCCCGGCTTGTACATGTCAAGGGCAACCAATACAACGCAATTTGGTTAGTAACTATACAGTAACCGCCATTTCTCAGTTGGGTCCATGGCCGTGTCGTATTGTGGATCATCCAGTTCACCATATTCGAAGTAACTAAGTCTTTAAACGCTCAAAAGATTCCTATCACAGCCCAGTTCGAACTGAACCATGACAGTTGTTGGTAATGTTTCACTTAGGACCTTCAACATCGTTGTCATCAGCCCTGTGTACTTGGAAGTATGAACAATTTGTGTTATATCGTGTGTTATCTCTATATACAGTGTGGTCCAACAGCCCCTTATATTTTTTTTTGGAGGAAGGCAACCCAACTAACGCGTATATCACAGTCATCCTAAAAACATTAGTGCCTGCTCCTTTATGTCCATAGTACAACTTTACCATTGAGTACATCCTCGCGATTATTGTATAAATCAATAGCGGCAGTGTTCTTTCAATGACCTCAAATATAATGCATGATTGAAACGATCAGGGCTAAGATTAACACCTTCTTACTTTTGGACAGGACGTGTCTACGAATAGATTCAATAGGTGCCAGCGATACACAATGGTTCTCGGTAGCTACGGTGGCTCAATCAAGAACAGCTAGGGTAGCGTCAACGAAGTCGCATTGTAGTAGGTTCGAACCTTAAACTAGTACGGGTTTTTTTTTTTTTTTTTTTTTTTTTTGCCGATGGTACGCAGTCAGATTGGACGACGACATAATGATCTGTAGAACGAAAGCAAGGTATCCTGTATATTTAACGTAGCAAGTGTTCGAAATTTTGACCACCTTGGTTTAAAGGAAAACTCCGACTCACTCGGACGACTCACATAACAAATAGATTTGTTATGTGGGTAGGCTCACGAATAAATATATCAGACCGAAACTATAATTTTTTTCAACGGCGTCTGTGCGAAAAGCGCTTGCTATACACTTACAATATTAGTTAGTTAGTGAGGTTTCAAGGGGCGGAACTACGAGATCATCTGCCCCAAACATGCAGTAAATACAGATATTTATAACATTATTTGTTTTACGTTCCTTTTTACTGCTCTGGCATTTAGATACGCCGGGGTGCCGGAATTTTGCTCCGAAGGGGATCTTCAACGTGCCAGTAAATCTACTGACACGGCTCCCTCGCATTTGTGCACCCTCGAATGCCAGCTGACTGCGCCAGGATACGAACCTGCAACCTTGGGCACAGCAAGCGAGAACGTTACCGCTGAGCCTCGCAGCAAGGCAGTAATTACAGAACGTGTCATATTATTATAAATATTGAACTATTAAAATTCAAATTATCACGAATAGAGTCGCCTCCGTTGCGTAGTGGTCTGCGTGATTAGCTGCCTCCCCGGACGTCCTGGGTTCGATTCCCGGCTCTGCCACGAAATTTGAAAAGTGGTATGAGGACTGGGACGGGGTCTACTCAGCCTCGGGTGGTCGAAATGAGTAGAGGGGGTTCGATTCCCACCTCAGCCATCCTCAAAGTGGTTTTCCGTGGTTTCCCACTTCGTCTTCGGGCAAATGCCGGGATGGTACCTTCTTCAAGGCCACGGCCGCCTCCTTCCCTCTTCCTTGTCTATCCATCCCTTACCTTCCCTCATGAGGCCCCTGTTCGCTTTGCAGGTGAGGCCGCCTGGGCGAGGTGCCAAACACACCTCACCAGTTGTATCCACTCCGATTGGATGTTCCCAGCTCTAGGACACTGCCCGTAGAGGCGGTAGTGGTGAGTTCCCTCGCTGAGTCCGTGGGTTCCACCAACCTGGAGGGTAAACGACTAAGAAAAGAAAGAACTTAACATCCAAAATGTAAGCGTGTGATACACTTCGGTCATACAAGCAGGTGTACTGACGAAGAGAACAGAACCATAAAGGATTTTGTACCAGCGATCACAGCAGCTTCCTTGCCAGCGAGTGGCGTGTGATACGGGCCTAAAGATATGCTATGACTTTTTGTTAAAATTTAATAACAAAACAAGATGTTCGGTAAAGAACGTATTGCCTACTTTCTCCTAAATGCATGGGTATTGTTATAACTCTTTGTGCTTTTCAAGGAGTATAATTGAATGTTGGTTGTAGTAGCTTCTTGAAATACAACGTGCTATACGGATATTATACATGAATATGATGTGCCCTTTGCTAGTGCTACCTCTGTAAAAAAAAACAATCAATTCGGTTTCACCGTGTTTGAATTGATGTGGGGAATCGATTTACACACATACATGGCCGCTATCTGCAAACTATTGGGCTGATGACCTTGTAGTTCAGTCAAAAGATGCTACCCACAAAATGGTATGTTGTTGAAAAATTTGGTAGAGATCAAATGATTAGGTTGGTCGTAATTTGATTTAAGATTTTAACATTTGGGTGGCCGCCATTCCGTTTCCGTCAAGATGGCGGCGATATAAAACATGACACTGAGGTGGCCTTTGCTAGTGCTACCTCTGTACCAAACTTCGTTCCATTCGGTTTCACCGTGTTTGAAAAGATAGGGGGAATCGATGTGCACACATACATGGCCGCTATCCGCACATTATTGGCCTGATGACCTTGTATTGTGGTCAAAAGATTCTCTATACATAAAGGTATGTTGTTGCAAAATTTGGTAGGGATCAGATTATTAGGTTGGACGTAATTTGATTCAAGCTTTTAACATTAGGATGGCCGCCATTACGTTTTCGTCAAGATGGCGGCGATATAAAACATAACACTGGAGTGCCCTTTGCTAGTGCCACCTCTGTACCACATTTCGTACAATTCAGTTTCACCGTGTTTGAATTGATAGGGGAATCGATTTCCACACATACATGACCGTCATCTGCAAACTAATGGGCTGATGACCTTGTAGTTCAGTCAAACGACGCTTGCCATACAAGTATATGTTGTTGCAAAATTTGGTAGAGATCGGATGATTAAGTTAGTCGTAATTTGATTTAAGCTTTGAACATTTGGGTGGCCACCATTACGTTTCCGTCAAGTTGGTGGCGATATAAAACATGACACTGAGGTGTTCTACGCTAGTGCTACCTCTGTACCAAATTTCGTTCAATTCGGTTTCGCCGTGTTCGAATTGATAGAGGGGGCAGACATTCAGAGTACACACACTCACACTCACACACACACACACACACAGAGAGACACAGTCACACACACACAGACAGACACACAATATTTGGCCCTATGTAGATCTCATAAGTCTACTTTCATTTTTTGCAAAAATGGAAAGTATGCTAATAATACCATGGGAATTTCTAAGGAATACGTATACTTCGATGCAAGCACTGGCGATCAGAATATCCTTCGATATGTTGTTGTTTTGTTTAATTTGAGGGGCTGGAACATCGCGGTCATTTAGCCCCGTTTACTTGGGAGTGTGTGTAGAATTTGTCTGATAACCTGAGTTATTGCGGGCTTGTAATGATGTGTGTATTTGCAATTAAGGATTGGGAAGGAGGCGGCCGTGGCTTTAAGATAGAATTCGTCCCGGAATTTGGCCGGAGTAGAACTGGGAAACCACGGAAAACCATTTCCAGGGTGGCTGAGGTGGGAATCAAACCCACTTTTTATCATATTTGCTTCACGAGGCTACGTGTACCCAATTTCAGCCCTTAGACAAGTATTACATTTCTTGGCAGAGCTGGGAATCGAACCCGGACCACCGGAGCAACACTTCGATATGTTATGTTAATATTCATGCCAGTTTTTTAGGTTTCTGTCATTACAGGTCACGTGGCATATCGTACCAATTCGATCGTATTTTCTTTATAAATCATCAAAATTCAACGTACTCTTCACAAAAATACGTCGTAAGGCGATAAATGTGGCAATGTAGTTACATCCCGACTAAAATGGAATGTGGGTTTCGTTCAAAAAAAGTATGCCTACCACTGGATTCGAGGCAGCATTTTACCCTTACGCACCCACCTCGTACGGTCAGGCTTTAAACCTCGCAGCCACCAACACATGCTAAATACCGCACGCTGAACGGGCTGTAGTTACTGTAGCCGTCCCACCTCAAACGTTTAAGTCCATCTCAAAGTCTTCAATTACGGTTTATGGTGTTGATTTAACTTTCTACTAATTACAGATCACGTGGCGTAAGATATTAATTCGATCGTATTACGTGTATGTGTGTTATTTCAAGGAGCAGTAAGTCATATGTTAGTAGAATGGGCCATAGTATTTGGCGGGGAAAAGTTTAAGGTCGGTTTTTCTATGCTAGACCCATGACCCAATTACATTGCTGTCACACAGTCAGAGCACAGAGCAATATCGACCATCGGGAGAATTGAGATGTTAGTTGGGTTTCATAAAACTAAATAATAAGGGGTGGGTGGACCACACTGTATATAAAAATGAAAGTTTGTCTGTTTTTTCTGAATTTCCACGGAAATTTGCGATATTTGCGCGTTTCAGACTGTTTTATGATGGATGCGCGCAAAAATAATTTTTTGCCTGTCTGTCTGTCTGTTTGTTTGTCTGTGGACAATTTTTTGTGTCCTTATAACTCGAGAACGGCTGGGTGGATCAACGTAAAATTTGATACAGATATCCTTCAGAGGCATGACACCAATCATTGATGTAACTCTTCTCCGTATCTCTCATAACAGGGGCCCTACCACCTTAAAATACATGCTGAAATCGGCGTAGAAGGGTGAAACAAAGCTCATTTTCAGCCCCTCAATGTGAGAAACGAAACTCGGGGGCCCGAAAACCACATTTTAAGGCCCTAAAACCAACCGTTTTTGAGATATTCCCAGAAAACTAATTTCACTTAATAAATTAATGACAGAATGCATGCCGGTAACCATGGCAACTGAATCTCAGAGGTCCATCTATTTCTGTAAGACGCAATGCAATTCCATTTATTACATTACTGTGAAGGTTTGCAAACGGCTAGAAGGTTATCACGGAACCAAATTAAGCCGTAAAATTCATCAATACGTTTAACGCACAGCATTAGGTCATGGGGCCAAGCTCTCTGCTGACTCGGTAGACGCGTGGGTTCGAGCCCCACCGTCGGCCGTCCTTGAAATGGTTTTCCGTGGTTTCCCATTTTCAACACCAGGCAAATGCTGGGACGGTGCCTTCTGACAGGCCACGGCCGCTTCCTTCCACATCCTCGCCCAGTTTCATTCGCCATCATTCATTTCATCTCTCATTAACTCCTCTCATGAGGTTGGCGTCAGGAAGGGCATCCGGCCGTAAAAACCATCGCCACAAAGACTTCCATCGCATCTCATCCCCGACCCCGTTGGAAAAATGGGAATAATAAGGGGTAGACATACACTGTGAAGGTTTGCAAACGTCTATAAGGTTATAACGGATCCAAATTAAGCTGAAATATTCATCAATACATACAATGCGCTTAAGGGGTCAAGGGGTACTCTAGAATTTTTTCACGCGATTTACACGTGCGGGTGTGGTACGGAAGGTCTATTATATCCCTTCTCTATTATATAAAAATGAATGTTCGTCTGTTTTTTTCTGCATTTCCACGGAAATTTGACGTATTTGCCCGTTTCAGACTGTTTTGTGACGGATGCACGCAAAAAAAATTGTCTGTCTGTCTGTTTGTCTGTGGACAATATTTTGTGTCCTTATAACTCGAGAATGGCTGGGAGGATTAACGTAAAATATGATACAGATATCCATCAGAGGCACGTCACTAATCATTGATGTAACTCTTCTCCGTACCTCTCATAACAGGGGGCCTACCCCCTTAAAATACATGCTGAAATAAGCGTAGAAGGGTGAGACAAAGCTCATTTTCAGCCCCTCAATGTGAGAAACGAAACTCGGGGGCCCTAAAAGAACCACGAAAACCACATTTTAAGGCCCTAAAACCAACATTTTTCGAGATATTCCCAAAAAACTAATTTCACTTAATAAATTAATGAAGGAATGCATGCCGGTAACAACGGCAACAGAATCTCAGAGGTCCATCTATTTCTGTAAGACGCAATGCAATTCCATTTATTATATTACTGTGAAGGTTTGCAAACGACAATAAGGTTATAACGGATCCAAATTAAGCTGAAATATTCATCAATACATATAATGCGCTTAAGGGGTCAAGGGGTACTCTAGAATTTTTTAACGCGATTTACACGTGCGGGTATGGTACGGAAGGTCTATTATATCCCTATCCCTATGTGTTATATTATTATTATTATTATTACTATTATTCTAATTATTATCATTATTATGGCGTACAACGACGAGACAAACTCATTTTCAAACCCTTGGTGTCTGAAACAAAACTCGGGGCCCCTCAAGAGCCGTAAAGGGTCCCCGAAAACTATATTTTAAGGCTCTAAACCCAACAGTTTCTTAGATATTCCCAGAAAACTAATTTCATTTAATAAACTAAAGAAGGAATGCAAGCCACTAACCATGACAACAGTATCTCAAGAGGTGGCATCCTACTTTCCATCTATTTCTGGAATAAGTAATGCCACTCCATTTATTACATTTCTGTGAAAGGTTGCAAATGGCTATAAGGTTATCACGGAACCAACTAAAACTGGAAAATTCATCAATGCGCTTAAGGGGTTCAAGGAGTACCCTAGATTTTTTTTCACACGACTTACACGTGCGATATGTCGTACAGAAGGTCTATTATATCTCCAAACAGCAACAATATTTTCAAAAATTCCTGATTTGAAATAGTTGACTGTTTTTTGCTGATTTTAGGAATTTGGGTCATTGGAGGCTAAAGAAAACTGAATTTTCATACACCACAAGCCTTTATAATTTATAAAAGGGGTCTTCCTGTAGTTGGGCACTTGACACAACGGTTAGGGTCAGTTCGTATGTGACGTGTATTGCGATTCGTCTACGAGGTTTTCAATTTTATTTTCACGCCAGGAAGAACACGTTAGGTAAATTTAGTTTGAGAGCACATTTTAGCTATTAATTTTTCTTAGCCAGCAAACAGGTTCCAAGACCCTAAACATTGCAACAGTAGATCAATTGATAACATCTGGTTATTAATACCGAAGACCGTTCGAAGAATGGGTACTTCTGCTAGTTGTGATATATGTCGTAATGTGTATATTGATAATTAAGGCTAAGATTTGGAAGGAAGTGGCCGGGGTCTTAAGAGAGCAACCAGGAGTAGAAACTATGAAAATCCTTTTCTAGGATGGCTGAGGCGGGAATCGAACCCACCATTGTCAGGTTTGCTTCACGATTTACGCCATTGCACCAATCAGTTCAGAATGTAATCTCTTGAAACATAGAAATGGCTTTAGGACATGGCTCTCCATGGAGCGTTTATTTCTGCTCATGAAGAATTGATAGTGTGGCCACGGTCGGGATTCGAACCTGAATCTCCTGCTGTCCAAGCAGTCACCTGAAAAGATGACGCTGATTTTGATCCGATGACGGCAGATGCCACATGGGGGATAGTAGATGTACTGATAAGGGTTTCAACGTCGTCCGCCAACAGATAGCGTAGTGGCATAGCTACCAGAGCGCCATCAGTGTCTAACATTTAATAGGGAAATCTCACAGCCATACTGCTCATTGTGGCACAAACGTATGGTGCAAGCAGGTACAATGCCACGGAAACGCACTCGTGCTTCCTAAAGCCAACTGAGCTAGTTTGAAAGGGGTCAAATTGTGACCTTCCGAGTGGCGGGATGGTCCTTTAGGATAACTGCCACACAAGTTGGGCGTGCTGTGTCCGTTGTGCGACGATGCTGGTATCAGTGGCCACGTGAACATTCTCACACCCGTAGACGAGGTTCTCCTCTGCTTCTACACCTCTTTGAAATCGTTCAACACTAAATATAACCACCACCTCCTAAGTCTACCTACGGTTCTCTTACCCTCAACAGCCGAACTCTTACGTAATCTCTCCTCACCTTTTCTCTTCACATGACCCTGCCATCTGAGTCGGCTCATACGAACAGCTTCATCTACCGTGTTCATTTCGAACTGATGCTTTAGCTCTTCATTACGAGTACCTTCTTGCTATTGCTCCCATCCATTTGACCCAGAAATCATTCGCGCTAACCTCATGTCAGTTAGCTCTAGCTTATGTATCAGATATCCTGAATCTACCCAGCTCTCACTTCCATACAGCAAGGTTGGTCTAAATACTGAGCGATGTAGGGAGAGTTTCGTCGCTACACTAACTTGTTTCTTGCAGAATATTGTAGATCACAACTGAGAACTCACTGAATAGACTTTTCCACACCCCGATTCCATTTTCTACCCCATTTTACAATCCTGAGTGAATACATAACCAAAGTACTTAAAATGTTCAAACTGCTCCAACTTAGTTCCTCCTACCTGTCATTATATTTTCTTCCCTACCGACATAACCTTTGTATTTGAAATGCTGATCTTCATACCATACTCCCTACATTTCTGTTCAAGTTCTAACATGTTGGCTTGAAAGCTTTCTAACGAGTCTGCCATTACAACAAGGTCATCAGCATAGGCCAGACTGCTTACCTGGTTTCCACCTAATTGAAACCCACACAGCCAATGTATGCCCTTCAGCAAATGGTCCATATCTCTATTTAGTATAAAACTAAGTCCCCGATTCTTGGATGTTACGGGTAAACTCGAGAACCACTGGATGGATTTTGATGCGGTTTTCACCATTCTGTAAAGGATATCTCGAGGATGATTTCTGTAGAAAATAATTTACTTATGATCAAAGGAGGCCGAACAGTAACGATTTCAGTGGAAAAATCGAAGACAAAAACTGGCATTCGAGCGCTTTGTAAGCTTACGCTGGGCAACCCGTTAAAAATATCAAAACACTATGAGTGTAAGAATTGTTCAGCATGAAAAGTTCTACAAAAAAGTCCGCGAGAGCATATGACTATCTTCAATACATCGCCCACTATAAGTGTTTTTACGTTTTAATTTCTTCCTACCATATCCATTCAACTACTGAGGCGACAGTTTACGAGCTAGCTAAGGGCGAGTCTATCGTCCCTGTTACAGCCTAGCTAGCGGACGAACCTATTGCCCCATATACAGCCAGCAGCAAACCGTCGAATCGTGTTGAGTTAAGACGTCTGAGAAGGGTGGTAGTGTTTGGAGTTTCCCTGGAAGTGCAACTCGGGTTTTCTTAATTTCGCCTGTGAAACACAGTCAAGTTAAGATTGGACGGAAGGGGGGTTTGATTTTCAGTCACCTCGCTATTCCCTGGAAGTGCAACTCTCATTTCACCTGTGAAATTTTCGTTCTGCAAAAGTCACAGTCAATTTAAGATTGGACGGAAGGGGGATTATATTATATTAAATTACACTGATTGGCGTATAATCTCTACTTAGTATAAAACAAAATCCCCGATTCTTGGATGTCACGGGTAATCTCGAGAACCACTGCATGGATTTTGATGCGGTTTTCACCATTCTGTAAAGGATACCTCGAGGAAGGTTTCTGTAGACAATAATTTATTTATGATCAAAGGAAGCCAAGCAGTAACGATTTCAGAGAAAAAATCGAAAAAAAATCTGGCGTCCGTGCGCTTTTTAAGCTTACGCTGGGCAAACCGTTAAAAATATCAATATACAGTACAATGAGTGTAAAAATTGTTCAGCATGAAAAGTTCTACAAAAACGTACGCGAGAGAACATCTATATATTCAATATATCGTCCACTATAAGTGTTTTTAGATTGGACGAAATGGGGATTTGTGTTTCATGCACCTCGCCATTCTTAAATTACGTCTGACAAGAATTTGTAGCGCATGCATCTGTATGATAATATAGTTAATAGTCCAGTCAGTGATTTTAACCCATCATGCCGAGACGTAAAACGGATATAGATCGTAGTTCATTGACATCGCAAAGAAGCGCTTATCACGTAATGCATTCACAACTCTTCCCGGGTGAAGCCGGGCCGGGTTGCTAGTATAAAATAAACAGTAGTGGTCAGGAGGTGGTTGAAGCCTTGCCTCACTCCTGTAAGAACCATGAACCCAGAACTCATCCTACCTCACTGCAACCTGATAATAAACATAAATACGTTTGATTGCCTGTAGGAGCCTTTGCTGTTTGTACCGTCCCATTTAAGTTACGAGCTGCCATTGCATGTATAGTAATCGAAAGACCTGACGCAAACGAAACAATTCACACGTCTGTAAAATGAAACTAGTGTGTCTTGTTCGTTTTCAGAATATTTATAACTTCATAAATAAGTTTGTAAGTATCCCTGCTGTTACTCAAGATTTGTAGGCATCATTATTACGCCGAATTCGTTAATAGCAGGGCGGTCCATTACTGAGAAATTGCTGTATTCAAAAAAAGTGGTCCCGGTGGTGGATAAAAAGACGTTTACTTCGTTTTAAGAGATCACAAAAAGCGTTTAACAAGCCACCAAATTGGAGTTCCAGATGTAACTTGATACAATTTGTTATCGGTCAACACACACACACACATAGGCTACAGTTAACCACTGTTCGTATCTTACTGTATTTTTTACGCTCATCCAGAGTACTGTAATAGCTTCTCTAAAAATATCCATGTATGTAATTGGCTATAAAATACTACTGAACTATATTTAAACAAAAACAGGTTGTTTGTTTATTTATGTTATTAGCAAATACCCTGTAAAAAGTGGTTGGCGTTACCTTATCAGTACCGGTATTTCAGACGAGCTTCCTTGAACACTGCTCATCAATAATTCATCGTAGACTAACCTCAACAGCAAACCAGGGACTATTCCATTCTTGGAAAATCAAGCTTGTATAGTGTATACAGTAAAAGGTAGTACCTAATGTTTAGCCTATTTCCATTTATGAAAAAAATAGGCTTATGAGATCACCTTTTGTCCGTGTGTGAGTGTGTGAGAGCCCCTAATCAAATCTAAACGGCTGAAGCGATTTCAATGAAACTCGGTGGGGTCATAGCTCCATTTTGGCCGCCCCCGACCGTGCCCTTCAAATTGTATTACGTCTCACCATTCCAAAATGGCGGCTGTGCGAAACTATTACTGATATCACCTTGAAATTATGCACGGTGATAAAGGGCACTACTACAAGTTAATCTATGAGACCTTCGAAAACCTGTTAACTACGAAACGAACATTGCGGCCAAACGACGTTGAATCATTCAAATAGACTTTTCTCGCGATTTAACCATCCAAACGCAATGCAACTTGGTACAGCGAATGTTTATACACATTTTAATGCACTCGCATCTAAGTCAGTTGAATTATTTACATAACCTCAAGATGGCGGCTGTGAGAAATATTTTACCGGCATTCTATATCTCCGAAACCAACTTGAAAGTTTGTACGGTGATAGAAGAAACTACTAGAAGATCACCTATGAGACTTTCAAAAACCCTGTTAACTACAAAACGAACATGGCAGCCAAGCGAAGTTAAAACATTTAAATAGACTTTCCTCGCGATTTAACCATCCAAACGTAATGCAACTTGGTGCAGCAAATGTGTATACACATTGTAATGCACCCGCATCTAAGTCAGTTGAATTGTTTTCATAACCTCAAGATGGCGGTTGTGCGAAATATTTCACCGGCATTCTATATCTCGGAAACTATTATTGATATCAATCTGAAAGTTTGTACAGTGATAGAAGGCACTACTAGAAGATCACCTATGAGACTTTCAAAAAAAACTGTTAACTACGAAACGAACATGGCGGCCAAGCGAAGTTAAAACATTTAATTAGACTTTTCTCGCGATTTAACCATCTGAACGCAGTGAAACTTGGTACAGCAAATGTTTATACACACTGTAATGCACTGGTATCTAATTTAGTTCAATTGTTTACATAACCTCAAGATGTCGGCTGTGCGACTCTTCTTGGCAGAGCCGGGAAACGAACCCGGGCTTCCGAGGTGACAACCAAGAATGCTAGTTACTACGCAATGAAGCGGACTGACACGTTATGGATCCCCTTCAGGACAGAATTTCGGCACCCGAGGTCTGTCAAAGCTGCAGTAGCTAAATGAGGCGTAAAAATTCATATTATTATTATTATTATTATTATTATTATTATTATTATTATTATTATTACTATTACTATTATTATTATGTCCGGCTCCGTGGGTAAATGGTTAGCGCGCTAGGCTTTGGCCGAAGTGCCCCGGGTTCGAATCCTGGCCGAGCCATCAGGGGTTTTAATCTCCTGGGGTTAATTACCGTGGCTCGGGGACTGGGTGTATGTGACGTCTTCTTCATCCTCATTACGACGCGCCGGTCGCCCACGGGCGTCAACTAGGCAGACCTGCACTCGGCCTCTCCGGACGCTACACGATCATCATCAATTTTATTATTATTATTTATTTTTACATCGTTATGCCCAACTCGGGAACACAATTGAACCTGCTTAGCTGATGTGTTGGCCTTCTTTACCTCCCAAAATCTCTTCATCCTCTCACTCAGCTTCCTCCTTCGTGCTTCTGCCCAAGTGGCTCTGGTGTTGGGTTTGTCTCCAAATTGGTGATTGTCGATTTTGGTTCTGAATTTACATCTGTCCCGTACAATGTCTTCTGAGATGTTGATTTCCTGGAGATCTATTGTTCTTGGTTTTGAATAAAAGGGCCCTCGTTGAGAATTATTTTAGTTAGCCTGTTATTGTTCATTCTGATAATCTCTATATATATAAGAATGAAAGTTTGTCTGTTTTTTCTGAATTTCTACGGAAATTTGCGTTATTTACGCGTTTTAGATTGTTTTATGACGGATGCGCGCGAAAATGAAATTTTTGTCTGTCTGTCTGTCTGTTTGTTTGTCTGTAGACAATTTTTTGTGTCCTTATAACTCGAGAACGGCTGAGTGGATCAACGTAAAATTTGGTACAGATATCCTTCAGAGGCAAGACACCAATCATTGATGTAACCCTTCTCTGTACCGCTCATAAAAGGGGGAAAAAGGAAGCTTGCAGTTTTACGTGACCGTTAATCTCTAGATCATGAGCCACGGGACCTCCTTTTTACGTGGAATCCGAACCACAGGACATGGCATTTCACTTCGAAAATCTCACATGCATTGACCGGGAATCGAACCCGGACCGCCTTGGTGAGAGGCATACTGCTAGACCGCTGAGCCACCACGTCCCGCTCATAAAAGGGGGCCTACCCCCTTAAAATACATGCTGAAATAGGCGTAGAGGGCGAGACAAAGCTCATTTTCAGCCCCACAATGTGAGAAACGAAACTCGGGGCGAAAACCACATTTTAAGGCCCTATAACCAATAGTTTTTGAGATATTCCCAGAAAATTAATTTCATTTAATACAATAATGAAAGGAAGCTAGCCGGTAACCATGGCAACAGAAATTCACAGGTCCATCTATTGCTGTAATATAAGACGCAATACAATTACATTTATTACTTTACTGAGATAGTTTGCAAACGGCTAGAAGGTTATAACGGAACCAAACAAAGCTGTAAAATTCATCAATACATATAATGCGCTTAAGGGGGTCAAGGGGTACTCTAGAATTTTTTCACGCGATTTACACGTGCTGGTGTGCTACGGAAGGTCTATTACATCCCTATCCCTATTAGCCTACTTTCGATTTTTGCAAAAAATGAAAGTAGACTTATGAGATCAACACAGGGCGAAAAAAGTGTGTCTGTCTGTGTGTGTGTATGTGTGTGTGTGAGTCTGTGTGTGTGTATGTGTGTGTGTGAGTCTGTGTGTGTGTGTGTGTGTGTGTGTGTGTGTGTGTGTGTGTGTGAGTGTGTGTACTCTGAATGTCTGTCCCCCCCCCTATCAATTCGAACACGGTGAATGCGAATTGAACGAAATTTGCTACAAAGGTAGCACTAGCAAAGGACACCTCAGTGTCATGTTTTATATCGCCGCCATCTTTACTAAAACTGAATGGCGGCCACTCAAACGTTCAAAACGTAAAATCAAATAAAGACTAAACAAATAATCAGATCTCTATCAAATTTGGTAACAACATACCTTCGTATAGGATGCGTCTTGTGACCAAACTACAAGGTCGTCCGCCATACCATTTCAGGATGGCGGCCGTGCGAATTATGCAAACTTTATAATCCATATCATGGGACCCACCAGTTCCGATTATCGAGCCGAGAATCGTTTTAACTGTTCTAAAGGAAGAGGCACGTTCGAAATTAAAAGTTTATTTTGTAATACTATAGTGCAGACGTGATTTTAAAAAGCTGAGCCGATTCAGTAATAAGACAAGATGGCAGCGGATATCTTGTGCCTGACTTATATTTCACTAATTTGAGTATTGCATGCAATATAGCGTACTGATACAAAATAAATAAACTTTGTATGAAATGCTTTATATATAAATAATATACTCCAGTGATGAAATCGTTTAGTATAAATCATTATTTGCTAACAAGAACTATGTAAGTCATTTTATATAGAACGATATTCGTTGACACAATTAGCTCAGTGGTAGAGCGTTAGCCTATCGCTCAAATGCCTATGGTTCAAACCCGATCAGAGCTAGTTTTTTAGCTTGAAATGTTATATGTTTATTGTTTTGTAATGACTCAGATGTTTTAAAATTTAGCGTTATATTGTGCATATTATGGTGTAAAATATATATTTAATTAAAACATAATTCGCCAGCAGATTTACTCGAGACATCTAGCTGCCAAAAAGGTAACTGCACGCCGACCAGATTTTATTGAAAATTTCTTCTTCTGGCCGCTAGAATGCACTCGCTCTGTTAGGATTATATTGTTCGATATTTCACCACTAGATGTCACGACTAATCTACGTGGGGCTCCATTGATTACTATACCATTGGCATTCTATGCGCATCGAATTTGAAGAATGACAAGATGATACTACGATACATTTTTACTTTTTATTTTAAAGGGTTTGTAACAGCCTATTGTGCGTTATTTGAAAATGTTAATTGAAGTAAAGAACAAAACGAGTTCACATAGTATCTGAACTCTACCGTTGGTGCTAGTTCAGGATATTAATTAATACTTTTATTTCAGCCAAATAGCAATCGAAAATATCCACATAGTTGGTATACACACGTCTCTGTAGGGTCATGGAAAGATTTGTTAATTCAATTAGGGTTGTGAAAGTCATACGCAGCCAGACGTGTAAAGACATGCCTCAACTCAAAGTTGGATGTTGCCCGCGTCAGGCCGATTATGTAATAATAATAATAATAATAATAATAATAATGTTATTGGTTTTACGTCCCTTTTAACTACTGTTGCTTTTAGAGACGCCGGGGTGCCAGAATTTTGTCCCGAAGGGGATCTTTAACGTGCCAGTAAATCTACTAACACGGCTCCCTCGCATTTGTGCACCCTCAAATGCCAGCTGACTGCGCCAGGATACGAACCTGAAACATACGGTCCAACAAGCGAGAACGTTACCGCTGAGCCACGCCGCCAGTCCGGTCGATTATGTCTCCAGATCCATAACATTCTTTAGATACCTCTTATCTTTCTTTCTTTCTTTCTTTCTTTCTTCAATGATGGTAGCAGTTTTTATCTAGGTTGTGGCGTTTGGTAGAGGTAAATCGTTTCTAAGGTCTTCAACAAAGAATAGTTCTATTATACTCTTTGATATTAACGAGTTATAACTATACTCATACATTTAGGAGAAAGTAGGCTATATGTTCTTTACTGAACATCTTGTATTGTTATATTATTATTATAATTATTATTATTATTACACTACGGAAAGGAAGACCCCAGAGGACTGGAAAAAGGGAATAATTGTCCCGATCTTCAAGAAAGGTAGTAGAACAGAATGCAGAAACTATCGGGGAATAAAACTGATGAGTCATTGTGCAAAGATGTTTGAGAAAGTTTTGGAAAGGAGAATTTGGACAAGGATAGAAGGAGGGATGAGGGAAGAACAGCACGGCTTCAGAGCAGGAAGGTCCACAGTGGATTTGATTTTTGCTGTAAGGCAGTTACAAGAACAGCACTGTGAGTATGGAACAGATCTACTGATGGCCTTCCTGGACATTGAGAAAGCATAATTATGACAGTGTATGCAGAAACAAAGTATGGAAGTCCCTGGAGGATAGAGGAGTAGAAAAATGAACTATAAGGAGGATAATGGAGATGTACAAGGGAAGCGAGAGCTGTGTGAAAGTGGGAGGAGAGAGATCGGACTGGGTGGAACAGAGAAACGGCCTGAAACAAGGAAGTGCACTGGCACCGTTACTTTTCATTGTGGTGATGGATGACATAATGACCCGAGTGGCACAAGTAATTGGGGAAGGAAAGATGAAAGCAATGGTGTTAGCGGATGATTTGATGATTTTGGGAAACAAGGAGGAGGAGGTACAGGAACAGTTAGACGTGTGGGAAGGAATAATACAAGGATATGGGATGAAATTTAGCATAAATAAGAGTGAGGTGGTGATCACAACAAAGAAGAAGGAAAGAACCACAACGGGAATAACAATTGGTGGGGAACAGCTGAAGAAAGTGGAGAGTTTCAAGTACCTGGGAAGCCTGATACAAGATAATGGAAGAAACTATAGAGAAAAAATGAGCGGGGGAGACAGGCAGAAGCATTCCGGAGGAGGGTGAGAAGCATGTTATGGAGCAAGGATGTCCCTCAGAACAGAAAAAGATCATATATCGGACGTTCTATGCCCCTATCCTGACGTATGCCTCGGAGACCTGGGCTATGAAAGGAAGGGAGAAGAGCAAAATACAGGCCAGTGAGATGAGGTTCTTGAGGAGCAGTATTGGAGCTACAAAGATGGACAGAATAAGAAATGAGAGGACCAGAGAATTAATAAAGGAGGAACCATTACGGGATGGTATAGAGAACTCTAGACTTAGATGGCATGGGCATGTAAAACGAATGGAGGATAAGAGGATACCCAGGAGGATACACGAGACGAAGTGGGAAGGAAAGAGACCGAGAGGAAGACCGAGAGACAGGTGGCTGAAAGGGATGGAAGAAAGCGTGAAGAAGAGAGGAGAAGACTGGACAGGGGTGGAAGCTGAGAGATGGTGGGAAGACAGAAGACGTTGGAGTGGCCTGTGTTCCAAACAGACCCGGCCAACGGCTGGAAACTGTGCAAGAGGATGATGATGATGATTCTACGGCCTACAACGACGAGACAAAGCTCATTTTCAGCCCCCTGGTGTCAGAAAAAAAAACCTCGGGGCCCCTAAACAGTCGTAAAGGGTCCCCGGAAACTACATTTTAATGCTCTCAAACCAAGAGTTTCTGAGATATTCCCAGAAAACTAATTTCATTTAATAAACTAATGTAGGAATGCAAGCCAGTAACCATGACAACAGTGTCTCAAAAAGGTACATCCAACTTTCCATCTATTTCTGCAAGAAGTAATGCCACTCCATTTATTAAATGTCTGTGAAAGTTTGCAAATGGCTATAAGGTTATCACGGAACCAACAAAAACTGTAAAATTCATCAATGCGCTTAAGGGGGCAAGAGGTACCCTGGATTTTTTCACAAGACTTTAACGTGCGATGTGTCGTACAGAAGGTCTATTATATCTTCAAACAGCAACATTATTTTCAAAAATTCCTGAATTGAAATAGTTTATTTATTTATTTTTCTTTTAGGAATTTGGGCCATTTGAGGCTAAAAATCCTGAATTTTCATGCACCACAAGCCTTTATAATTTATTAAAGGGGTCTTCCTCTGGATGCGCACTTGACACAACAGTGTGGGTCAGTTTTTATGTGACGTGAATTGCATTTCGTCTACGAGGTTTTCAATTTTATTTTCACGTCAGGAAGTACACGTTAGGTAAATTTGTTTCAGAGCATATTTCAACTAATCATTTATCATTGTCGACAAACAGGTTCCAAGCCCCTAACCATTGCAACAGTAGCTCAATTGATTACGTCTGGTTATTAATTCCGAAGACCGTTCGAAGAATGGGTACTTCTGCTAGTGTGTCCATAAAATTTCAATCGTCTTTTCCGAAAAGTGTGAGAGATTGTTTTCAGATTGACAATATGCTTCCTGGGATGATTTTCTCCTCCATATTCCCTTTATACAAACTGGGCCAACATTTTTCGCAAAATTTTCTTTTCTTGTTTCTCTATGTCTTTGGTTAAAGATCTTCCACCAACGATTAAGGTTTCTAATGCATACAACGTTTCAGGTTTGATTACTGTATTATAGTATCTAAGTTTTGCTTTCTGAGATACTGATATTTTATTATACCTGTTCCAAGTGATCATTATTATTATTCATTCATTCAATTTCGTTAATCGGCAAACTAGGGACCACGATAAGCCACATTTTACATTTTGGCATTTGTTCATTACTATTAGTTTTACAGTATTACTGTTTGTTTATTTATACCCAATTTTACATTTTTTTGGTCCTACCAAGCTTACGCTTGTCGGTAGGTGCCAATTATAGTAACAATATATTATGTTAACGAACACAATTAAATTTACACAATATACAGTCCAATCTCTCACCTTCCAATTATTTCATTTCGTGTCCCTAATAATAATTCACAAAGATATTCAATTAGATCATAACAATTAATATTGGTTAAAATTATTATAATATGTTAATATTAATATAATAAAGAAATATTTGTAGATTATAATATTTTACCCACATTAAAACAACAGTTATGACGTTACTACTTTAAAACTTAAATTAAAACATAAAATTCAAATGTTACTAACATGTTCATAGTCTAATACATATAAAAGCAGTTGTACACTAGTCTAAGGAGTTATTTAGTATCCAATTTTGTATAACTTTTTTGTTTTTGTCATACTCTCAAAGACCAGCAGTGAATGTGGTAGCTTGTTAAATAGAAAAGGTACCATGCAATCTAATGATCTTTTGCCAAATTCATTATTTGTTTTTGGGATTACAAAATGTGAATTCTTAAATCTTGTATCCTTTTGATGTTTTAAATCTATATATTTAAAACACTAAGCTGTTTTTTGTACACACGAGATTGTGAAAACGACTTAACCGATTGGCTTCGTAAGACATTCTAACGAAAGCTCTTGGCATGCAGATTTGCAGAGTTTCTTTAAAAGGAAAATATATGTTACGGTATATTTTTAAATGATTAAAGAAATATGTAATATTTGACACTCCCGCGCATGCGCACAATGGCCTTTCTCAACAAGGAAAATGGCGATTCCGGTCGCGTCTAACTGAGATCTTTGTTTATGACAATTAAAAAGGGTCTCCAGTAATGTTAATTATGTTTTACAATATGCATTGAATTAGAATTATATTAAATAAACCACGAATTGAAGGACTTAAATTGCAGGTTGAGCGTGTATACTGGTTAGATAGCTTAATACTGAAATCTTACACAGTTGTCTGGATGGCCGAGGGGATAAGCTTACTGCCTAGAAATATGTATTATGCATGATCGAGAGGGTTCGATTCCCACCTCGGATATGTTTTTTTATTTTCGTTTTCTGCCTTCCTACGATTGGTATTACATTGTAGAAACATATTTCACTTTTATCATTCCCGTCAAGTAACGAATTCTCTGTTGCCATCCTTTGCATGGTCGAGAGGGTTCGATTCCCACCTCGGTTATGTTTTTTTTTATTTTCATTTTCTTCCTTCCTACGATTGGTATTACATTGTAGAAACATATTTCACTTTTATCATTCCCGTAAAGTAACGAATTCTCTGTTGCCATCCTTTGCATGGTCGAGAGGGTTCGATTCCCACCTCGGATACGTTCTTTTATTTTCATTTTCTTCTTTCCTACGATTGGTATTACATTGTAGAGATATATTTCACTTTTTTCATTCCCGTAAAGTAACGAATTCTCTGTTGCCATCCTTTGCATGGTCGAGAGGGTTCGATTCCCACCTCGGATATGGTTTTTTTTTTGTTTTCTTCCTTTCTGCGATTGGTATTACATTGTAGAAATATATTTCACTTTTATCATTCCCGTAAAGTAACGAATTCGCTGTTGCCATCTATATATTTAAAACACTAAGCTGTTTTTTGTACACACGAGATTGTGAAAACGACTTAACCGATTGGCTTCGTAAGACATTCTAACGAAAGCTCTTGGCATGCAGATTTGCAGAGTTTCTTTAAAAGGAAAATATATGTTACGGTATATTTTTAAATGATTAAAGAAATATGTAATATTTGACACTCCCGCTCATGCGCACAATGGCCTTTCTCAACAAGGAAAATGGCGATTCCGGTCGCGTCTAACTGAGATCTTTGTTTATGACAATTAAAAAGGGTCTCCAATAGTGTTAATTATGTTTTTACAATATGCATTGAATTAGAATTATATTAAATAAACCACGAATTGAAGGACTTAAACTGCAGGTTGAGCGTGTATACTGGTTAGATAGCTTAATACTGAAGTCTCACACCGTTGTCTGGATGGCCGAGGGGATAAGCTTACTGCCTAGAAATATGTATTATGCATGATCGAGAGGGTTCGATTCCCACCTCGGATATGTTTTTTTATTTTCGTTTTCTGCCTTCCTACGATTGGTATTACATTGTAGAAACATATTTCACTTTTATCATTCCCGTCAAGTAACGAATTCTCTGTTGCCATCCTTTGCATGGTCGAGAGGGTTCGATTCCCACCTCGGTTATGTTTTTTTTTATTTTCATTATCTTCCTTCCTACGATTGGTATTACATTGTAGAAACATATTTCACTTTTATCATTCCCGTAAAGTAACGAATTCTCTGTTGCCATCCTTTGCATGGTCGAGAGGGTTCGATTCCCACCTCGGATACGTTCTTTTATTTTCATTTTCTTCTTTCCTACGATTGGTATTACATTGTAGAGATATATTTCACTTTTTTCATTCCCGTAAAGTAACGAATTCTCTGTTGCCATCCTTTGCATGGTCGAGAGGGTTCGATTCCCACCTCGGATATGGTTTTTTTTGTTTTCTTCCTTTCTGCGATTGGTATTACATTGTAGAAATATATTTCACTTTTATCATTCCCGTAAAGTAACGAATTCGCTGTTGCTATCTATATATTTAAAACACTAAGCTGTTTTTTGTACACACGAGATTGTGAAAACGACTTAACCGATTGGCTTCGGAAGACATTCTAACGAAAGCTCTTGGCATGCAGATTTGCAGAGTTTCTTTAAAAGGAAAATATATGTTACGGTATATTTTTAAATGATTAAAGAAATATGTAATATTTGACACTCCCGCGCATGCGCACAATGGCCTTTCTCAACAAGGAAAATGGCGATTCCGGTCGCGTCTAACTGAGATCTTTGTTTATGTCAATTAAAAAGGGTCTCCAATAATGTTAATTATGTTTTTACAATATGCATTGAATTAGAATTATATTAAATAAACCAGGAATTGAAGGACTTAAATTGCAGGTTGAGCGTGTATACTGGTTAGATAGCTTAATACTGAAGTCTCACACAGTTCTCTGGATGGCCGAGGGGATAAGCTTACTGCCTAGAAATATGTATTATGCATGATCGAGAGGGTTCGATTCCCACCTCGGATATGTTTTTTTATTTTCGTTTTCTGCCTTCCTACGATTGGTATTACATTGTAGAAACATATTTCACTTTTATCATTCCCGTCAAGTAACGAATTCTCTGTTGCCATCCTTTGCATGGTCGAGAGGGTTCGATTCCCACCTCGGTTATGTTTTTTTTTATTTTCATTTTCTTCCTTCCTACGATTGGTATTACATTGTAGAAACATATTTCACTTTTATCATTCCCGTAAAGTAACGAATTCTCTGTTGCCATCCTTTGCATGGTCGAGAGGGTTCGATTCCCACCTCGGATACGTTCTTTTATTTTCATTTTCTTCTTTCCTACGATTGGTATTACATTGTAGAGATATATTTCACTTTTTTCATTCCCGTAAAGTAACGAATTCTCTGTTGCCATCCTTTGCATGGTCGAGAGGGTTCGATTCCCACCTCGGATATGGTTTTTTTTTTGTTTTCTTCCTTTCTGCGATTGGTATTTCATTGTAGAAATATATTTCACTTTTATCATTCCCGTAAAGTAACGAATTCGCTGTTGCCATCTATATATTTAAAACACTAAGCTGTTTTTTGTACACACGAGATTGTGAAAACGACTTAACCGATTGGCTTCGTAAGACATTCTAACGAAAGCTCTTGGCATGCAGATTTGCAGAGTTTCTTTAAAAGGAAAATATATGTTACGGTATATTTTTAAATGATTAAAGAAATATGTAATATTTGACACTCCCGCGCATGCGCACAATGGCCTTTCTCAACAAGGAAAATGGCGATTCCGGTCGCGTCTAACTGAGATCTTTGTTTATGACAATTAAAAAGGGTCTCCAATAATGTTAATTATGTTTTTACAATATGCATTGAATTAGAATTATATTAAATAAACCACGAATTGAAGGACTTAAACTGCATGTTGAGCGTGTATACTGGTTAGATAGCTTAATACTGAATTCTCACATAGTTGTCTGGATGGCCGAGGGGATAAGCTTACTGCCTAGAAATATGTATTATGCATGATCGAGAGGGTTCGATTCCCACCTCGGATATGTTTTTTTATTTTCGTTTTCTGCCTTCCTACGATTGGTATTACATTGTAGAAACATATTTCACTTTTATCATTCCCGTCAAGTAACGAATTCTCTGTTGCCATCCTTTGCATGGTCGAGAGGGTTCGATTCCCACCTCGGTTATGTTTTTTTTTATTTTCATTATCTTCCTTCCTACGATTGGTATTACATTGTAGAAACATATTTCACTTTTATCATTCCCGTAAAGTAACGAATTCTCTGTTGCCATCATGTGCATGGTCGAGAGGGTTCGATTCCCACCTCGGATACGTTCTTTTATTTTCATTTTCTTCTTTCCTACGATTGGTATTACATTGTAGAGATATATTTCACTTTTTTCATTCCCGTAAAGTAACGAATTCTCTGTTGCCATCCTTTGCATGGTCGAGAGGGTTCGATTCCCACCTCGGATATGGTTTTTTTTGTTTTCTTCCTTTCTGCGATTGGTATTACATTGTAGAAATATATTTCACTTTTATCATTCCCGTAAAGTAACGAATTCGCTGTTGCTATATATATATTTAAAACACTAAGCTGTTTTTTGTACACACGAGATTGTGAAAACGACTTAACCGATTGGCTTCGTAAGACATTCTAACGAAAGCTCTTGGCATGCAGATTTGCAGAGTTTCTTTAAAAGGAAAATATATGTTACGGTATATTTTTAAATGATTAAAGAAATATGTAATATTTGACACTCCCGCGCATGCGCACAATGGCCTTTCTCAACAAGGAAAATGGCGATTCCGGTCGCGTCTAACTGAGATCTTTGTTTATGACAATTAAAAAGGGTCTCCAATAATGTTAATTATGTTTTTACAATATGCATTGAATTAGAATTATATTAAATAAACCACGAATTGAAGGACTTAAACTGCAGGTTGAGCGTGTATACTGGTTAGATAGCTTAATACTGAAGTCTCACACAGTTGTCTGGGTGGCCGAGGGGATAAGGTTACTGCCTAGAAATATGTATTATGCATGATCGAGAGGGTTCGATTCCCACCTCGGATATGTTTTTTTATTTTCGTTTTCTGCCTTCCTACGATTGGTATTACATTGTAGAAACATATTTCACTTTTATCATTCCCGTCAAGTAACGAATTCTCTGTTGCCATCCTTTGCATGGTCGAGAGGGTTCAATTCCCACCTCGGTTATGTTTTTTTATTTTCATTATCTTCCTTCCTACGATTGGTATTACATTGTAGAAACATATTTCACTTTTATCATTCCCGTAAAGTAACGAATTCTCTGTTGCCATCCTTTGCATGGTCGAGAGGGTTCGATTCCCACCTCGGATACGTTCTTTTATTTTCATTTTCTTCTTTCCTACGATTGGTATTACATTGAAGAGACATATTTCACTTTTTTCATTCCCGTAAAGTAACGAATTCTCTGTTGCCATCCTTTGCATGGTCGAGAGGGTTCGATTCCCACCTCGGATATGGTTTTTTTTGTTTTCTTCTTTCTACGATTGGTATTTCATTGTAGAAATATATTTCACTTTTATCATTCCCGTAAAGTAACGAATTCGCTGTTGCCATCTATATATTTAAAACACTAAGCTGTTTTTTGTACACACGAGATTGTGAAAACGACTTAACCGATTGGCTTCGTAAGACATTCTAACGAAAGCTCTTGGCATGCAGATTTGCAGAGTTTCTTTAAAAGGAAAATATATGTTACGGTATATTTTTAAATGATTAAAGAAATATGTAATATTTGACACTCCCGCGCATGCGCACAATGGCCTTTCTCAACAAGGAAAATGGCGATTCCGGTCGCGTCTAACTGAGATCTTTGTTTATGACAATTAAAAAGGGTCTCCAATAATGTTAATTATGTTTTTACAATATGCATTGAATTAGAATTATATTAAATAAACCACGAATTGAAGGACTTAAACTGCAGGTTGAGCGTGTATACTGGTTAGATAGCTTAATACTGAAGTCGCACGCAGATGTCTGGATGGCCGAGGGGATAAGCTTACTGCCTAGAAATATGTATTATGCATGATCGAGAGGGTTCGATTCCCACCTCGGATATGTTTTTTATTTTCGTTTTCTGCCCTCCTACGATTGGTATTACATTGTAGAAACATATTTCACTTTTATCATTCCCGTCAAGTAACGAATTCTCTGTTGCCATCCTTTGCATGGTCGAGAGGGTTCGATTCCCACCTCGGTTATGTTTTTTTTATTTTCATTATCTTCCTTCCTACGATTGGTATTACATTGTAGAAACATATTTCACTTTTATCATTCCCGTAAAGTAACGAATTCTCTGTTGCCATCCTTTGCATGGTCGAGAGGGTTCGATTCCCACCTCGGATACGTTCTTTTATTTTCATTTTCTTCTTTCCTACGATTGGTATTACATTGTAGAGACATATTTCACTTTTTTCATTCCCGTAAAGTAACGAATTCTCTGTTGCCATCCTTTGCATGGTCGAGAGGGTTCGATTCCCACCTCGGATATGGTTTTTTTTGTTTTCTTCTTTCTACGATTGGTATTTCATTGTAGAAATATATTTCACTTTTATCATTCCCGTAAAGTAACGAATTCGCTGTTGCCATCTATATATTTAAAACACTAAGCTGTTTTTTGTACACACGAGATTGTGAAAACGACTTAACCGATTGGCTTCGTAAGACATTCTAACGAAAGCTCTTGGCATGCAGATTTGCAGAGTTTCTTTAAAAGGAAAATATATGTTACGGTATATTTTTAAATGATTAAAGAAATATGTAATATTTGACACTCCCGCGCATGCGCACAATGGCCTTTCTCAACAAGGAAAATGGCGATTCCGGTCGCGTCTAACTGAGATCTTTGTTTATGACAATTAAAAAGGGTCTCCAATAATGTTAATTATGTTTTTACAATATGCATTGAATTAGAATTATATTAAATAAACCACGAATTGAAGGACTTAAATTGCAGGTTGAGCGTGTATACTGGTTAGATAGCTTAATACTGAAGTCTCACACAGTTGTCTGGATGGCCGAGGGGATAAGCTTACTGCCAGAAATATGTATTATGCATGATCGAGAGGGTTCGATTCCCACCTCGGATATGTTTTTTTATTTTCGTTTTCTGCCTTCCTACGATTGGTATTACATTGTAGAAACATATTTCACTTTTATCATTCCCGTCAAGTAACGAATTCTCTGTTGCCATCCTTTGCATGGTCGAGAGGGTTCGATTCCCACCTCGGTTATGTTTTTTTTTATTTTCATTTTCTTCCTTCCTACGATTGGTATTACATTGTAGAAACATATTTCACTTTTATCATTCCCGTAAAGTAACGAATTCTCTGTTGCCATCCTTTGCATGGTCGAGAGGGTTCGATTCCCACCTCGGATACGTTCTTTTATTTTCATTTTCTTCTTTCCTACGATTGGTATTACATTGTAGAGATATATTTCACTTTTTTCATTCCCGTAAAGTAACGAATTCTCTGTTGCCATCCTTTGCATGGTCGAGAGGGTTCGATTCCCACCTCGGATATGGTTTTTTTTTTGTTTTCTTCCTTTCTGCGATTGGTATTACATTGTAGAAATATATTTCACTTTTATCATTCCCGTAAAGTAACGAATTCGCTGTTGCCATCTATATATTTAAAACACTAAGCTGTTTTTTGTACACACGAGATTGTGAAAACGACTTAACCGATTGGCTTCGTAAGACATTCTAACGAAAGCTCTTGGCATGCAGATTTGCAGAGTTTCTTTAAAAGGAAAATATATGTTACGGTATATTTTTAAATGATTAAAGAAATATGTAATATTTGACACTCCCGCGCATGCGCACAATGGCCTTTCTCAACAAGGAAAATGGCGATTCCGGTCGCGTCTAACTGAGATCTTTGTTTATGACAGTTAAAAAGGGTCTCCAATAATGTTAATTATGTTTTTACAAGTAGGGGAGTAGTGAGAGTTCCAAATAGTGTCATGGCCGCCGCGTGAGTCCAAGCCAATATCTCGCGAACCCATGGTCGGATGTTGACAAATGAGGTGTCGTTGGACTCGGGCTGACGCCCTCTTTCCAAAGGGCCATTCATTTCAACCCCTAAATAAAACCTACCCCTACTAGGGAGTGAAATTGTAATTTTTTTAGTGAAAGTCATTTTTCAAATGCGACATGTATAATGTGCGCTGCTAAAATGAACTTAAACGTGGTTGCTCATATCGCGCATGCGTTTTACGAGATGCCGCTATGGATGAACATTTTTGTTTTTTGTTTTTTACGCATGCGCACTGGGGATTTTTGTAAGAGGGCGAGCTCTTTGAAAAAAATGATTGATAAGAAGAGGTTTTGGTGGTGAGGAGAGAGCCAGATAGTCGCCTACTTTCCTACGAAGTTTGCCGATATGTCTCAAACGCAAGGTCGGATTTGGACGTGTGACGTGTCAAATCGCTTGTCTCGAAGCCCTATACATGTTATTAATAGGTTAGAGTTTTGAGAATGAGGGAAACAGGCTTTTTTGGGGTAAAACCATGATTTTAGACTTTTTCTGATATTTCACGAATGCATGGTCGGATTTGGTCCTATGACGTGTCAAATGGCTTGTCTCGAAACCCTGTGTATTTTGGTAATAGGTTAAAGTTTCTGAAAATGAGGGAAACAGAATATTTTAGGGTAAAAACGTGATTTTAGACTTTTTGCTATATCTCACGAACCAATAACGCTAGAGGCGTGTTCGACAGGTCCAAGGACTCGGGGTAACGTCCTCTCTGCTATGGACTACTCGTTATAATTTTTAATAAAATTGGAAACTCGGTTTTGGGGTAAACACGTGTTTTTTGTGATTTTGTCGATATCTCACGAAGCAATAACGCTAGAGGCATGTACGACGGGTCCAAGGATTCGGACAGACGTCCTCTTTGCTATGAACTACTCGTTGTAATTTTAAAAAAATTGGGAAACGCGATTTTGGGGGTAAACACGTGTTTTTTGTGATTTTTGCCGATATCTCACGAACCAATAACGCTAGAGACATGTACGAGGTGTCCTAGGACTCGGGCTAACGCCCCCTTTCAAATGTGGTAGATATTTTTTTTCAAAAAATAATTCACATGGGTCTAACGCCATACATGTTGAAAAAACGTTTTCTTTTTCTTTGCCTGTTTATAATGTCCATGAAGCGTGGCGGTTGAGAGAGAGACGATACGGCTGGGTGTGTGTGTGTGTGTGTGTCGCTGACCACGGTGGCTGTGTTCAATAGATCAATCGCTATTTCGACGGGTCGGTTTATGACAGAGCGAGGGTGCGTTTTTTTTCACACATTTTACCTTTAACGTGTAAACGGTGATGAGAACTTGATTCTATGTTGGTCGAAGCGAGTAGAGAAAACAAACTTGCAGACGAGCAAGAGGTGAATATCAATTGAGCTTATTGGAAGGCGTTGATCTGACTTGACAACAGGTGCAATGGAAAAAAATGACCATGACGCTTGAAGGTGAAATAATCTGACCATCGTGGTGGCAGGGAAGTGCGAAAGGCGTGCACACATGTGAAACCACAGGCACGCTAAACCAGTGACATCCTGTCTTGCTTCGTACGTGACAAAATGCAAGTCCATGTGACATTTGATCTACCGCAGGTGTTCGTCTGAGACGTTATCTGTCCACGTGCGCGATAACTGTTAACAAGTGACATCCTGTTTTGCTGCGTACGTGACAAAATGCAAGTTCATGTGAAATTTGATTCGCCACAGGTGTTCGCCTGGGACGTTAGCTGTCCACGTGACCGATAACAGAATGTTCAAAGCGTGGGAAAAAATGATTATACATGCAACGTAGCATATATAAAGACATGTCGTTATCATTTCCACTCTCACTTGGGTGGACTACCTTTCAACACACTGCGTTGCATGAAACCCCTGGTCTTGTTTAACAGTTTTGGTGTTGGTGGAAAATACTTAACCGTGTTGTGGGGTAGGTATTTATTTATATACTTATTCATTTATACATTTATTGATTAATATATATGTATATTTACAAGCAATTATTTATTGATTAAGTAATTAATGATTTTATTTATTTGTTTGCAGATAACCGGCATACCTTACATGTCTGAGGGAGAAGAAACCATTGCACTTTTGAGCCCACTAAAAGGGAAGAGTAACAAGTCACTGCAAGTAAAGGTGAGATGATTTTTTTAAACTAACTTGTTTCATTTTTTGTTTTATGTTTTATTTCATGAAATGTATGTATTAACCTGAATTTAGGTATTTATAGCGGTTTATTTTATTTATTTTTAGAAACTTGGAAAGAATAGCCTTACTGCCGTAGCAGTCGCTGAAAAAAAAAAACAGAAACGCACTAAAGCGAAACCACTGCCAAAGAGTGAACTGTTTAAAACTCAGGTAAGTCCAACTTAAAAATGCTATTCCATTTTACCACTACTGAAAACTCGTAGACAAAAAAAAAATCATTACCTGTACATGACTGGGACAATGATTGCTTTCTTGATTAATGGCTATGTTGTTGTTGTTGACTGGGAAAAGTACAAGGCCATGTTGGATTTTCTAAAAATAAAAATAATAAATTTAATTTATGGGTGGTTCCCTATGGACTCAACGAATATCCACAGGTTTGAACATGATAATGTGAACAAAATGACATGACATTCATTTTTGTTTATATATTGGTTAAAGGGAGGGTGGGGGAATGTAAATGACTGTAGCTTTATAAAAAAGAAAATAAGTGCATGGGTTACTGTTAGTGCCAACATACAGTTTATTTTTAATGGTGTTTTGATATATTAATGTCAATTAACGTTAACGTTTTATTTACAAGTATTGATTGATTGATTGATTGAGTGATGGGTTATTTTGTTTGCTTTTAGGTGTCGTCATGTGCCATTAACGTAATGAACAGACAGTGAACAAGCATGCATTATGCTTTAAAGTACTCTGTGCAATGTTAATAACTTACAATAAGAAAAAGTTTTATTATAACACATGGCGTTAGTACCAAATACAACAAGTGAGCAAGTTGGTTTACCACGTGGGTTGAATTTAAAATCAGAACATGATCGATGGTTAACATTTGAATCCTGGCCTGTAGGCTTTTTGTCGACGCATGAACTTGCAAAAGCCGTTTTTTTTTACTTGAACCGAGAAGATGTGGTGCGCTGTGTGTTTTGTCGTATTGAACTTTCACACTGGGAAGAAGGGGATGATCCCTTTAGAGACCATTTGCGATGGTCTCCTCACTGTCCTTACATGCTTGGAAAGCAAGTGGGTAACCTACCCGTGCATTCATTTTACCGAACCACAAGGCCTTTGGCCGCTACTTACGTTGCTGAATCACAAATAAATAATAATAATGATGTATTACCAGCCAACGGTAGTGTCGATATATGTGGTCCATATGCCATAGACAGTGTTGAATTGGCGTGTGCTTTTGAAAAATTGGGAGTTTGCAAGACTAAAGCACTAGCACACTCAGAGTACAGCTCTGTTGAAAAACGTTTCGAATCTTATAAAAATGTTTGGCCATTAATATTAAAACACCCTACCAAACAGCTAAGTGAAGCTGGATTTTTTTATACTGGTGAAGGGGATAAAACAATATGTTTTTATTGTGGATTTGCTTTAAAGGATTGGCAAATGACTGATGACCCTTTTGTGCAACATGCTCGTTGGTTACCAAACTGTAAATACATGGTGTTGCTTAAAGGTCAGGAATTTGTGAACACTATTCGTAAAGAAAAAGTGATTGCAGCACAAGACATAAAAGTGCCTTTAGAGTTAGAGCACGCGGAGCAAATACATAAGGCTGAAAGAAAAGACTTGTGTTACGAACAGATACAAAAGTGTGACCAACAATTATGTAAAATTTGTTATCAAGATGAACTAGGTGTTGTATTTTTACCCTGTGGACACATGATAGCCTGTGTCAAGTGTGCATTAGAACTTAACACTTGTGCTATATGCAGAAAAGTAGTATCTGCTACAGTTAGGGCATTTCTTGCATAACTAGTATAATTTATTCACCATGCATAGTGCAAAATCCCTAATTGCACAATATTATTAAAGCTGTTTTAGAGTGTAATAGATATGCTTTTGTTTTGTTTATAGACTACTACAATGAATGTTTTGAATGCTGTGGGACAATCATGTGGCTTAGAGACAAAGAAGCTCAGCGAATTGCCAACGCATATTCCATTCCGCATTATCAAGATTCGGAAATTGAAAACAGCATATGGTGATCGTGTACTTTGTGTATGTGAAAACTTTGAGACATTTCTGCCTATACGGTTTAATGATATGTCGGAGAGTGTTTTTGATGAAGTCAATAATGCTGTACAACCTGTACACTTAATTTATGAAGGTTTTAAAAACAATAGGTGCATGGTTCGTTTTAATTAAATAAATAAATAATGTGAAATAATAATGGAAATATAAGTAATGACAATATACTGAAAAAGAAAGAAAATATGTGTATAGAATAGTAATGTTTTAGTGTTTAGTGTTGTCTTTAAAAATATTATGATGAAACCAAAAAAAAATGTATATAAAGTTTGTAAATAAATGCAAAATGATGTTACAATGCTGTTTTATTTTATACAAAGTTAATATATTTAACATTGCAGAGTATACATGATTATGACAATAAATGCACACTGAATACAAGCCTTTCTCACTTTACAATAGTCTGTTATAGTTTTAAACACAAGGCTTGTTGTAGATCATTTTCTAGCAATGTCCATTCAATGTTGTTTTCGAAAAGTGGGGAAGCCACAATGGTTGTATTGACATAAAAACCTTATGGTTATTACTATTTAGTCACTTTGATCCCCTTGCAGATCAACAACAGATGACCTAGTTGTTCCACTCTTTAAAACGACAACAACAACACTACCTCTTGCATAGTTTGTGATGTTGATGAGTCTTGCGATGTGGAAGATGGATTAAAAATAACTTTGAGAACAGGGGTTAAACGTTGATCATTAAACAATGCACTATTTTGAGTAGCAATATGGTTTTCTTGATTTTTTGTCGACGGCAACTGTGTTTCATGCGGTACACTACATTGATGATCACTGACACTTAAAACCTCACTATTTTTACTTTTTAGGTCACCACGACAATGTTTGGAACGTTGCTTTGAACAACGCCAAATAACAGTTCCATTTTTATTGGTTCGTTTCACAATATATGAATATCCTTTATAGTATGCGTAAGGCTTACCATACCTAGTCACTGATACTTCCATATCAACTGTCGAGCATAGACTAAGCTCTAGTAAAGTCAACTTGGTAATAAGAATACTAGTTTAATGTGAGAGCAAATATGGATCCAAAGAGTTCAGGTAAAAGTGAAAGCAAATAAGCAAATATTAGAAACAAGAGTTGGGGTGAAAGTGGTCGCAAAGTGGTAGACCCATTACACAATAATTTCAGCACGACGAAGCTCTTGTTCAATTCCTTTGATTTCCCAATCGTGACCAGTATGGCCAGATTGACGTGAGGCATGCAACAACTGTAGCCGCTGGACGAGCTTATTGGGATTGTGCCAGTATACAAATTTAACAAATGGATTTTTAGGTGTAAACAAAGCATTACCATTATCATGATCATTATCATCATCGTCATTATCATCATCATGATCACCATTATCATCATGACCATCATCACTGTTACTATATAGTCCTTTTTGATCCTCTTGCAATACCACTTTATTTATAGTCTGAGTTGATTTTGACAGTGTTGAAGGTTTCTTGGACGTTGACAACTGTCCTAACATGACGTTTTGAGGACATGATAAGTCCTTTTGAACAAACACTGTACTATTTTTAGCCGCAATATCGTTTTCTTGAACTTGCTTTTTAGCATTTTGATAATTGTTTGTAAACAGTAAGCGTGGTTCGTTTCGAGCACTACATTGATGAACACTCACACTTAAAACCTTTCCATTTTTACTTTTCAGATTGCCTCGACATTTTGTTGACCTCTCTTTTGAGCATCGCCAGAATATTATTCCATTCACATTCTGGCGATTATAGTTATAGGAGTAGCCTTGATAGAGTGCACGTAGCCTACCTTTGTTGGTTGTAATAAGTTCCATAGTAGTAACTGACCTGTCAGTACGATGTTCACACTACAAAGGTTACAACTGTTTTGCTGATGGAGTGACCTACTATAAGCTTATATAAATGGCTTATGTGTTGGCTTATGTGTTGGCTTTTTGTGTTGGCTTTTTGTGTTGGCTTTTCATGTTGGCTTTTCGTGTTGGCTTATGTGTTGGCTTTTTGTGTTGGCTTTTTGTGTTGGCTTTTCGTGTTGGCTTTTGTGTTGGCTTATGTGTTGGCTTTTTGTGTTGGCTTTTTGTGTTGGCTTTTCATGTTGGCTTTTCGTGTTGGCTTTTCGTGTTGGCTTTTTGTGTTGGCTTTTCGTGTTGGCATTTCGTGTTGGCTTTTGTGTTGGCTTTTCGTGTTGGCTTTTTGTGTTGGCTTTTCGTGTTGGCATTTCGTGTTGGCTTTTCGTGTTGGCTTTTTTTGTATTGGCCTTTCGTGTTGGCTTTTTGTATTGGCTTTTCGTGTTGGCTTTTTGTGTTGGCTTTAGTATTGGCTTTTGTATTGGCTTATTTGACAAGTTATTTGTGTCAATGTATTTAGTGGATTTTTTCTTGGTGTTGGAAAGTAGTTGAAAGAGAGGGAATATTTAAAGACTTAACCTCAGCTCACTAACCTAACATAACCTAACCTAACCTTTCAACTCTCAGATGTTAATTAAATTCTGTGCATAGTCGAGTTGGAGCCCAAGACCTCAGGGGTAAAAAAACAATTATTTTTGACGACTTATTTTGGTAACTTATTTTAATGGCTAACCTAACTTTGCCTAACCTAACCTAACCTAACCTAACCTCAGCTCACTTTGGATATTACTAGTAAGTGTTCATATCCTCTGCTAGGTAGCATGCTAGTAGTACAGGTAGTGCTCATATTTACCGCTAGATAGCAGAAACATACTTTGCATGTTGCATGTGACACTTGTGAAGTTTAACCACATGCAAGACGTGCTTGTATAAGTTCTCTATTTAAACTCAATATACAATTAACCACTAAATGTTCAGAACTAACATGTATAGCCATGTTTAGGGTATATAGGAGACCCTTAGCAAGAAAGGCTGTCTAACCCACGAGTGTACAGCCTTGTCATACGCAGTAAGCCCCTGTTGGCAGAAAACAACAACAACAACAATTTGAGAAAGCCAACAGGGGCTTACTGCGTATGACAAGGCTGTACACTCGTGGGTTAGACAGCCTTTCTTGCTAAGGGTCTCCTATATACCCTAAACATGGCTATACATGTTAGTTCTGAACATTTAGTGGTTAATTGTATATTGAGTTTAAATAGAGAACTTATACAAGCACGTCTTGCATGTGGTTAAACTTCACAAGTGTCACATGCAACATGCAAAGTATGTTTCTGCTATCTAGCGGTAAATATGAGCACTACCTGTACTACTAGCATGCTACCTAGCAGAGGATATGAACACTTACTAGTAATATCCAAAGTGAGCTGAGGTTAGGTTAGGTTAGGTTAGGTTAGGCAAAGTTAGGTTAGCCATTAAAATAAGTTACCAAAATAAGTCGTCAAAAATAATTGTTTTTTTACCCCTGAGGTCTTGGGCTCCAACTCGACTATGCACAGAATTTAATTAACATCTGAGAGTTGAAAGGTTAGGTTAGGTTATGTTAGGTTAGTGAGCTGAGGTTAAGTCTTTAAATATTCCCTCTCTTTCAACTACTTTCCAACACCAAGAAAAAATCCACTAAATACATTGACACAAATAACTTGTCAAATAAGCCAATACAAAAGCCAATACTAAAGCCAACACAAAAAGCCAACACGAAAAGCCAATACAAAAAGCCAACACGAAAGGCCAATACAAAAAAAGCCAACACGAAAAGCCAACACGAAATGCCAACACGAAAAGCCAACACAAAAAGCCAACACGAAAAGCCAACACAAAAGCCAACACGAAATGCCAACACGAAAAGCCAACACAAAAAGCCAACACGAAAAGCCAACACGAAAAGCCAACATGAAAAGCCAACACAAAAAGCCAACACAAAAAGCCAACACATAAGCCAACACAAAAGCCAACACGAAAAGCCAACACAAAAAGCCAACACAAAAAGCCAACACATAAGCCAACACGAAAAGCCAACATGAAAAGCCAACACAAAAAGCCAACACAAAAAGCCAACACATAAGCCAACACATAAGCCATTTATATAAGCTTATAGTAGGTCACTCCATCAGCAAAACAGTTGTAACCTTTGTAGTGTGAACATCGTACTGACAGGTCAGTTACTACTATGGAACTTATTACAACCAACAAAGGTAGGCTACGTGCACTCTATCAAGGCTACTCCTATAACTATAATCGCCAGAATGTGAATGGAATAATATTCTGGCGATGCTCAAAAGAGAGGTCAACAAAATGTCGAGGCAATCTGAAAAGTAAAAATGGAAAGGTTTTAAGTGTGAGTGTTCATCAATGTAGTGCTCGAAACGAACCACGCTTACTGTTTACAAACAATTATCAAAATGCTAAAAAGCAAGTTCAAGAAAACGATATTGCGGCTAAAAATAGTACAGTGTTTGTTCAAAAGGACTTATCATGTCCTCAAAACGTCATGTTAGGACAGTTGTCAACGTCCAAGAAACCTTCAACACTGTCAAAATCAACTCAGACTATAAATAAAGTGGTATTGCAAGAGGATCAAAAAGGACTATATAGTAACAGTGATGATGGTCATGATGATAATGGTGATCATGATGATGATAATGACGATGATGATAATGATCATGATAATGGTAATGCTTTGTTTACACCTAAAAATCCATTTGTTAAATTTGTATACTGGCACAATCCCAATAAGCTCGTCCAGCGGCTACAGTTGTTGCATGCCTCACGTCAATCTGGCCATACTGGTCACGATTGGGAAATCAAAGGAATTGAACAAGAGCTTCGTCGTGCTGAAATTATTGTGTAATGGGTCTACCACTTTGCGACCACTTTCACCCCAACTCTTGTTTCTAATATTTGCTTATTTGCTTTCACTTTTACCTGAACTCTTTGGATCCATATTTGCTCTCACATTAAACTAGTATTCTTATTACCAAGTTGACTTTACTAGAGCTTAGTCTATGCTCGACAGTTGATATGGAAGTATCAGTGACTAGGTATGGTAAGCCTTACGCATACTATAAAGGATATTCATATATTGTGAAACGAACCAATAAAAATGGAACTGTTATTTGGCGTTGTTCAAAGCAACGTTCCAAACATTGTCGTGGTGACCTAAAAAGTAAAAATAGTGAGGTTTTAAGTGTCAGTGATCATCAATGTAGTGTACCGCATGAAACACAGTTGCCGTCGACAAAAAATCAAGAAAACCATATTGCTACTCAAAATAGTGCATTGTTTAATGATCAACGTTTAACCCCTGTTCTCAAAGTTATTTTTAATCCATCTTCCACATCGCAAGACTCATCAACATCACAAACTATGCAAGAGGTAGTGTTGTTGTTGTCGTTTTAAAGAGTGGAACAACTAGGTCATCTGTTGTTGATCTGCAAGGGGATCAAAGTGACTAAATAGTAATAACCATAAGGTTTTTATGTCAATACAACCATTGTGGCTTCCCCACTTTTCGAAAACAACATTGAATGGACATTGCTAGAAAATGATCTACAACAAGCCTTGTGTTTAAAACTATAACAGACTATTGTAAAGTGAGAAAGGCTTGTATTCAGTGTGCATTTATTGTCATAATCATGTATACTCTGCAATGTTAAATATATTAACTTTGTATAAAATAAAACAGCATTGTAACATCATTTTGCATTTATTTACAAACTTTATATACATTTTTTTTTGGTTTCATCATAATATTTTTAAAGACAACACTAAACACTAAAACATTACTATTCTATACACATATTTTCTTTCTTTTTCAGTATATTGTCATTACTTATATTTCCATTATTATTTCACATTATTTATTTATTTAATTAAAACGAACCATGCACCTATTGTTTTTAAAACCTTCATAAATTAAGTGTACAGGTTGTACAGCATTATTGACTTCATCAAAAACACTCTCCGACATATCATTAAACCGTATAGGCAGAAATGTCTCAAAGTTTTCACATACACAAAGTACACGATCACCATATGCTGTTTTCAATTTCCGAATCTTGATAATGCGGAATGGAATATGCGTTGGCAATTCGCTGAGCTTCTTTGTCTCTAAGCCACATGATTGTCCCACAGCATTCAAAACATTCATTGTAGTAGTCTATAAACAAAACAAAAGCATATCTATTACACTCTAAAACAGCTTTAATAATATTGTGCAATTAGGGATTTTGCACTATGCATGGTGAATAAATTATACTAGTTATGCAAGAAATGCCCTAACTGTAGCAGATACTACTTTTCTGCATATAGCACAAGTGTTAAGTTCTAATGCACACTTGACACAGGCTATCATGTGTCCACAGGGTAAAAATACAACACCTAGTTCATCTTGATAACAAATTTTACATAATTGTTGGTCACACTTTTGTATCTGTTCGTAACACAAGTCTTTTCTTTCAGCCTTATGTATTTGCTCCGCGTGCTCTAACTCTAAAGGCACTTTTATGTCTTGTGCTGCAATCACTTTTTCTTTACGAATAGTGTTCACAAATTCCTGACCTTTAAGCAACACCATGTATTTACAGTTTGGTAACCAACGAGCATGTTGCACAAAAGGGTCATCAGTCATTTGCCAATCCTTTAAAGCAAATCCACAATAAAAACATATTGTTTTATCCCCTTCACCAGTATAAAAAAATCCAGCTTCACTTAGCTGTTTGGTAGGGTGTTTTAATATTAATGGCCAAACATTTTTATAAGATTCGAAACGTTTTTCAACAGAGCTGTACTCTGAGTGTGCTAGTGCTTTAGTCTTGCAAACTCCCAATTTTTCAAAAGCACACGCCAATTCAACACTGTCTATGGCATATGGACCACATATATCGACACTACCGTTGGCTGGTAATACATCATTATTATTATTTATTTGTGATTCAGCAACGTAAGTAGCGGCCAAAGGCCTTGTGGTTCGGTAAAATGAATGCACGGGTAGGTTACCCACTTGCTTTCCAAGCATGTAAGGACAGTGAGGAGACCATCGCAAATGGTCTCTAAAGGGATCATCCCCTTCTTCCCAGTGTGAAAGTTCAATACGACAAAACACACAGCGCACCACATCTTCTCGGTTCAAGTAAAAAAAAACGGCTTTTGCAAGTTCATGCGTCGACAAAAAGCCTACAGGCCAGGATTCAAATGTTAACCATCGATCATGTTCTGATTTTAAATTCAACCCACGTGGTAAACCAACTTGCTCACTTGTTGTATTTGGTACTAACGCCATGTGTTATAATAAAACTTTTTCTTATTGTAAGTTATTAACATTGCATACAGAGTACTTTAAAGCATAATGCATGCTTGTTCACTGTCTGTTCATTACGTTAATGGCACATGACGACACCTAAAAGCAAACAAAATAACCCATCACTCAATCAATCAATCAATCAATACTTGTAAATAAAACGTTAACGTTAATTGACATTAATATATCAAAACACCATTAAAAATAAACTGTATGTTGGCACTAACAGTAACCCATGCACTTATTTTCTTTTTTATAAAGCTACAGTCATTTACATTCCCCCACCCTCCCTTTAACCAATATATAAACAAAAATGAATGTCATGTCATTTTGTTCACATTATCATGTTCAAACCTGTGGATATTCGTTGAGTCCATAGGGAACCACCCATAAATTAAATTTATTATTTTTATTTTTAGAAAATCCAACATGGCCTTGTACTTTTCCCAGTCAACAACAACAACATAGCCATTAATCAAGAAAGCAATCATTGTCCCAGTCATGTACAGGTAATGATTTTTTTTTTTGTCTACGAGTTTTCAGTAGTGGTAAAATGGAATAGCATTTTTAAGTTGGACTTACCTGAGTTTTAAACAGTTCACTCTTTGGCAGTGGTTTCGCTTTTGAGTGCGTTTCTGTTTTTTTTTTTCAGCGACTGCTACGGCAGTAAGGCTATATCTTTCCAAGTTTCTAAAAATAAATAAAATAAACCGCTATAAATACCTAAATTCAGGTTAATACATACATTTCATGAAATAAAACATAAAACAAAAAATGAAACAAGTTAGTTTAAAAAAATCATCTCACCTTTACTTGCAGTGACTTGTTACTCTTCCCTTTTAGTGGGCTCAAAAGTGCAATGGTTTCTTCTCCCTCAGACATGTAAGGTATGCCGGTTATCTGCAAACAAATAAATAAAATCATTAATTACTTAATCAATAAATAATTGCTTGTAAATATACATATATATTAATCAATAAATGTATAAATGAATAAAGTATATAAATAAATACCTACCCACAACACGGTTAAGTATTTTCCACCAACACCAAAACTGTTAAACAAGACCAGGGGTTTCATGCAACGCAGTGTGTTGAAAGGTAGTCCACCCAAGTGAGAGTGGAAATGATAACGACATGTCTTTATATATGCTACGTTGCATGTATAATCATTTTTTCCCCACGCTTTGAACATTCTGTTATCGGTCACGTGGACAGCTAACGTCCCAGGCGAACACCTGTGGGCGAATCAAATTTCACATGAACTTGCATTTGTCACGTACGCAGCAAAACAGGATGTCACTTGTTAACAGTTATCGCGCACGTGGACAGATAACGTCTCAGACGAACACCTGCGGTAGATCAAATGTCACATGGACTTGCATTTTGTCACGTACGAAGCAAGACAGGATGTCACTGGTTTAGCGTGCCTGTGGTTTCACATGTGTGCACGCCCTTTCGCACTTCCCTGCCACCACGATGGTCAGATTATTTCACCTTCAAGCGTCATGGTCATTTTTTTCCATTGCACCTGTTGTCAAGTCAGATCAACGCCTCCAATAAGCTCAATTGATATTCACCTCTTGCTCGTCTGCAAGTTTGTTTTCTCTACTCGCTTCGACCAACATAGAATCAAGTTCTCATCACCGTTTACACGTTAAAGGGTAAAATGTGTGAAAAAAAACGCACCCTCGCTCTGTCATAAACCGACCCGTCGAAATAGCGATTGATCTATTGAACACAGCCACCGTGGTCAGCGGACACACACACACACACACACCCAGCCGTATCGTCTCTCTCTCAACCGCCACGCTTCTTGGACATTATAAACAGGCAAAGAAAAAGAAAACGTTTTTTCATCATGTATGGCGTTAGACCCATGTGAATTATTTTTTGAAAAAAATTATCTACCACATTTGAAAGGGGGGCGTTTAGCCCGAGTCCTAGGACACCTCGTACATGTCTCTAGCGTTATTGGGTTCGTGAGTATATCGGCAAAAAATCACAAAAAACACGTGTTTACCCCCCAAAATCGCGTTTCCCAATTTTTTTTAAATTACAACGAGTAGTTCATAGCAAAGAGGACGTCTGTCCGAATCCTTGGACCTCTAGCGTTATTGCTTCGTGAGATATCGACAAAATCACAAAAAACACGTGTTTACCCCAAAACCGAGTTTCCAATTTTATTAAAAATTATAACGAGTAGTCCATAGCAGAGAGGACGTTACCCCGAGTCCTTGGACCTGTCGAACACGCCTCTAGCGTTATTGGTTCGTGAGATATAGCAAAAAGTCTAAAATCACGTTTTTACCCTAAAATATTCTGTTTCCCTCATTTTCAGAAACTTTAACCTATTACCAAAATACACAGGGTTTCGAGACAAGCCATTTGACACGTCATAGGACCAAATCCGACCATGCATTCGTGAAATATCAGAAAAAGTCTAAAATCATGGTTTTACCCCAAAAAAGCCTGTTTCCCTCATTCTCAAAACTCTAACCTATTAATAACATGTATAGGGCTTCGAGACAAGCGATTTGACACGTCACACGTCCAAATCCGACCTTGCGTTTGAGACATATCGGCAAACTTCGTAGGAAAGTAGGCGACTATCTGGCTCTCTCCTCACCACCAAAACCTCTTCTTATCATCATTTTTTTCAAAGAGCTCGCCCTCTTACAAAATCCCCAGTGCGCATGCGTAAAAAAACAAAAAACAAAAATGTTCATCCATAGCGGCATCTCGTAAAACGCATGCGCGATATGAGCAACCACGTTTAAGTTCATTTTAGCAGCGCACATTATACATGTCGCATTTGAAAAATGACTTTCACTAAAAAAATTACAATTTCACTCCCTAGTAGGGGTAGGTTTTATTTAGGGGTTGAAATGAATGGCCCTTTGGAAAGAGGGCGTCAGCCCGAGTCCAACGACACCTCATTTGTCAACATCCGACCATGGGTTCGCGAGATATTGGCTTGGACTCACGCGGCGGCCATGACACTATTTGGAACTCTCACTACTCCCCTACTTTTACAATATGCATTGAATTAGAATTTATTAAATAAACCACGAATTGAAGGACTTAAACTGCAGGTTGAGCGTGTATACTGGTTAGATAGCTTAATACTCAAGTCTCACACAGTTGTCTGGATGGCCGAGGGGATAAGCTTACTGCTGCCTAGAAATATGTATTATGCATGATCGAGAGGGTTCGATTCCCACCTCGGATATGTTTTTTTATTTTCGTTTTCTGCCTTCCTACGATTGGTATTACATTGTAGAAACATATTTCACTTTTATCATTCCCGTCAAGTAACGAATTCTCTGTTGCCATCCTTTGCATGGTCGAGAGGGTTCGATTCCCACCTCGGTTATGTTTTTTTTATTTTCATTATCTTCCTTCCTACGATTGGTATTACATTGTAGAAACATATTTCACTTTTATCATTCCCGTAAAGTAACGAATTCTCTGTTGCCATCCTTTGCATGGTCGAGAGGGTTCGATTCCCACCTCGGATACGTTCTTTTATTTTCATTTTCTTCTTTCCTACGATTGGTATTACATTGTAGAGACATATTTCACTTTTTTCATTCCCGTAAAGTAACGAATTCTCTGTTGCCATCCTTTGCATGGTCGAGAGGGTTCGATTCCCACCTCGGATATGGTTTTTTTGTTTTCTTCTTTCTACGATTGGTATTACATTGTAGAAACATATTTCACTTTTATCATTCCCGTAAAGTAACGAATTCTCTGTTGCCATCCTTTGCATGGTCGAGAGGGTTCGATTCCCACCTCGGATACGTTCTTTTATTTTCATTTTCTTCTTTCCTACGATTGGTATTACATTGTAGAGATATATTTCACTTTTTTCATTCCCGTAAAGTAACGAATTCTCTGTTGCCATCCTTTGCATGGTCGAGAGGGTTCGATTCCCACCTCGGATATGGTTTTTTTTTTGTTTTCTTCCTTTCTGCGATTGGTATTTCATTGTAGAAATATATTTCACTTTTATCATTCCCGTAAAGTAACGAATTCGCTGTTGCCATCTATATATTTAAAACACTAAGCTGTTTTTTGTACACACGAGATTGTGAAAACGACTTAACCGATTGGCTTCGTAAGACATTCTAACGAAAGCTCTTGGCATGCAGATTTGCAGAGTTTCTTTAAAAGGAAAATATATGTTACGGTATATTTTTAAATGATTAAAGAAATATGTAATATTTGACACTCCCGCGCATGCGCACAATGGCCTTTCTCAACAAGGAAAATGGCGATTCCGGTCGCGTCTAACTGAGATCTTTGTTTATGACAATTAAAAAGGGTCTCCAATAATGTTAATTATGTTTTTACAATATGCATTGAATTAGAATTATATTAAATAAACCACGAATTGAAGGACTTAAATTGCAGGTTGAGCGTGTATACTGGTTAGATAGCTTAATACTGAAGTCTCACACAGTTGTCTGGATGGCCGAGGGGATAAGCTTACTGCCTAGAAATATGTATTATGCATGATCGAGAGGGTTCGATTCCCACCTCGGATATGTTTTTTTATTTTCGTTTTCTGCCTTCCTACGATTGGTATTACTTTGTAGAAACATATTTCACTTTTATCATTCCCGTCAAGTAACGAATTCTCTGTTGCCATCCTTTGCATGGTCGAGAGGGTTCGATTCCCACCTCGGTTATGTTTTTTTTTATTTTCATTTTCTTCCTTCCTACGATTGGTATTACATTGTAGAAACATATTTCACTTTTATCATTCCCGTAAAGTAACGAATTCTCTGTTGCCATCCTTTGCATGGTCGAGAGGGTTCGATTCCCACCTCGGATACGTTCTTTTATTTTCATTTTCTTCTTTCCTACGATTGGTATTACATTGTAGAGATATATTTCACTTTTTTCATTCCCGTAAAGTAACGAATTCTCTGTTGCCATCCTTTGCATGGTCGAGAGGGTTCGATTCCCACCTCGGATATGGTTTTTTTTTGGTTTTCTTCCTTTCTGCGATTGGTATTACATTGTAGAAATATATTTCACTTTTATCATTCCCGTAAAGTAACGAATTCGCTGTTGCCATCTTCTATATATTTAAAACACTAAGCTGTTTTTTGTACACACGAGATTGTGAAAACGACTTAACCGATTGGCTTCGTAAGACATTCTAACGAAAGCTCTTGGCATGCAGATTTGCAGAGTTTCTTTAAAAGGAAAATATATGTTACGGTATATTTTTAAATGATTAAAGAAATATGTAATATTTGACACTCCCGCTCATGCGCACAATGGCCTTTCACAACAAGGAAAATGGCGATTCCGGTCGCGTCTAACTGAGATCTTTGTTTATGACAATTAAAAAGGGTCTCCAATAATGTTAATTATGTTTTTACAATATGCATTGAATTAGAATTATATTAAATAAACCACGAATTGAAGGACTTAAACTGCAGGTTGAGCGTGTATACTGGTTAGATAGCTTAATACTGAAGTCTCGCACTGTTGTCTGGATGGCCGAGGGGATAAGCTTACTGCCTAGAAATATGTATTATGCATGATCGAGAGGGTTCGATTCCCACCTCGGATATGTTTTTTTATTTTCGTTTTCTGCCTTCCTACGATTGGTATTACATTGTAGAAACATATTTCACTTTTATCATTCCCGTCAAGTAACGAATTCTCTGTTGCCATCCTTTGCATGGTCGAGAGGGTTCGATTCCCACCTCGGTTATGTTTTTTTTTATTTTCATTATCTTCCTTCCTACGATTGGTATTACATTGTAGAAACATATTTCACTTTTATCATTCCCGTAAAGTAACGAATTCTCTGTTGCCATCCTTTGCATGGTCGAGAGGGTTCGATTCCCACCTCGGATACGTTCTTTTATTTTCATTTTCTTCTTTCCTACGATTGGTATTACATTGTAGAGATATATTTCACTTTTTTCATTCCCGTAAAGTAACGAATTCTCTGTTGCCATCCTTTGCATGGTCGAGAGGGTTCGATTCCCACCTCGGATATGTTTTTTTTTGTTTTCTTCCTTTCTGCGATTGGTATTACATTGTAGAAATATATTTCACTTTTATCATTCCCGTAAAGTAACGAATTCGCTGTTGCTATCTATATATTTAAAACAGTAAGGTGATTTTTGTTATCACGAGATAGAGAGAACGACAGAACCAATTTACTTCGTAGAGCACTCTAACGAAAGCTCTTGGCCTGTAGATTTGCAGAGTGTCTCTAAAATAAACAAATATAATACGGTATATTTTTAAATAAATATAGAAAATAGCAGAATTTTCCCCCCTCGCGCATGCGCACAATCCGCCTGGGCTCATGACAAAATGGCGGTGAGAAGTCCATTAAAATGTAAGTTATTTAATAAGCTTCCATGTAATTGAAAACATACATTAACCAAGTTCTGACAATACAATATAATAACAGTATGAACATATACGAATGTATATTGATTTTATTGATAATGAATTGGATTATTTTCTTCAGATAGCGGCTTTTGAAGATAGTGAATGGTTGCGTCTGCATCTAAATGTGAGTGCGCGAGTAGCTATTTGGTTAAGGCGATTGACTGTGGGTCCAAGGATCGCAGGTTCGATCTCAACTCTCGCCAGTATTTTTTTTTTTTTTGCCACTGAAATATTGTTTTATCAAGGAGTATTAGTAAGGTTTTATGTCAGTTAAAGATACATATTTCTACACATTTTCTCAACACGTTTTATTTCCGTTTTACCATTGCATTACAGCATGTCCTCAATACGTCGTTTGAATATCTGCAATCAGTTCCAGTAACTGACAACAGATGGCAGTACCTCGCCAATATAGTTCCAGTAACTGAGAGCAGATTGCGTCGATATATTTAAAACACAAGGCATGGCCTTGATGGCGAGTTTTCGCGTGATAGTTAAATATTGTTTTATCAAGGATTATTAGTAACGTTTCATGTCAGTTAAAGATTCCTACATTCCCTCTCAATACGTTTTATTTCCGTTTTACCATTGCATTACAGCATGTGGTCAAAAGAGCTAATATCTGCCATCAATTGCAGTAACTGACAACAGATGGCAGTACCTCGCCCATATAGTTTCAGTAACTAACAACAGATGGCAGCACCATTGCGTCGATATATTTAAAACACAAAACATGGCGCGTTTTCAAGTGATGGAGAGTTATAGAGGGGAATTTTTAAGAAGGGAAACGTTGAAGAACATTAACTGACAGTTGAGTGTGTAGGCTATGTTGTTTATGTACTTTAATATTGCAATTTCTTCCCAATGCTTCGGTGGTCAAGTTGGTAGCATCCTAGACTAAAAGTTATAAATTATGCATCGTCGATATACTCTTAAATTATTAGTGAAAAGGTAGTTTTCCAGGCCCTGGCGCGTGTCCACAATTGCTTTCGCCATGAGAGACACTTGGCAAACATAATTCGTTTGAAGGGCTCCGACATCGTTGTCACTCAGCCCCATGTACTTTGGTGTGTAAGTGTAAAATTTTCTCTGATAACCCGTATTATTGTGATAGCTGCATTACTTTGTGTATTTGTAATTAAGGTGGGAAATGGCAAGGTGACGGCCGAGGCCTTAAGTTAGGAACCATCCCGGTATTTGCCTTGAGTGGAAGTGGGAAACCACGGAAAACCACATCTAAGATTGTCGAGGTGGGAATCAAACCTTCCTCTTCTTAGTTATACCTCTAGGATCTGAATGTGCCCCGTTTTTGCCCTCAGACCAGAATTCAATTTCTTGGCAGAGCAGGAAATGTAACCCGGGTCTCCGAGGCGATAGCCAAGAATGGGTGGGCTTCCATGTGTTAATACGATTTTTGACATGCACGGGACATAGAATTCTAAAACAGCCTCCATTAGGGTGACTGCCGAAGTGAGTATTGAGTATATGCCTAAGCTCATTCCAGTAGTTGGCGAAGTTATTCTATGGTCCCCTGCAAAATGTACTGCCATAAACTATAACAGGTGATGGAAATAGCTTATTTAGAGCAGTTTTGTACTGTTTATATCAAAATGAAGAACGTCATTCTGCGCTGCGTTTTCAAGCTATTGCCAAACATTTCGCTGGCAGGAACAATTATAAGGAATTTATTGTAAGCGATCAGTCTCATCGCATTCTCCTCACCAACCAACTTGAGTATGAGAGTCTCTGGACGGTCATGTTGAACTTCATTGTATAAGACAGTTGTTTAATGATTATTTGTTTAGAGTACTGAATCTAACTACGCAGTTGATTTCGGCAATGGAAGTATTTTTTGCCATTTAATATTTAGCGGCTCCGATATTGCAGGTCACTATAGTGTTATCGAATAATACGAAGCCACATTTAAAATCCAATATAAATAGGCCATTTCAGAAACAATTCCAGATGTTATGCAGTACAGTGAAAGGTCTTTGACGATCAAATGTAAACATTGTTCTACATTGTATTTCTCTTGCGTAAAATCTACGCGCGGTTACTTTGGCCTTTACTGTTGTGATGGTAAAATTGATCTGCTGAAATATAAAATATTTGCCAAGCTGCAACAATGCAATGATATTAATTTTAAAGTCTGTCTGTCTGTCTGTTAGGTAGTCAGCCCGAAGGCTGGTTGGATCCTCAAAAAGTACCGCCGTTACGTTATGTGAGTAGATACCCACAAAAACCCAAGGCAGCGCTATTTTGAGGCGTTCTAGGCAAGAAGAGGAGTGAGGTAGTTTGCCATTGCTTTCCTCACTGAGTCAGAACAGTAGTCCTAACCCTATGAGTTGAACCTTTCACAGCATTCACAGGCACTGACTGTGCCCCGAATGCCATTACTAAGCACCACCCATACCTCAGTAGCTTCCATATAATCACAGCCATGAGTGAGACTGAGACATCGGTGAAAAGCCATCTTTTACTCTAGCCTGTGCCAACTGACAAATGCAAAAGTACTGTATTCATCAAGAGATGGGGAACATTGAACTTATATCCAGTAGTCCAAACACATACATCAGCGTTAACATATTGGCGAACAGGTGTGCGAGTGTAAACTTTTCTCTGATAACCTGTGTTAATGTGATGGCTGTGTTGATGTGTGCATTTGTAATTAATGTGGGGAATGGGGAGTTAACGACCGAGGCTTTAAGTTAGGAACTATCCCGGTATTTGCCTGGAGTGGAAGTGGGAAACCACGGAAAACCAAATCCAAGATTGTTGAGATGGGAATCAAACTTTGCTCTTCTTAGTTTTGCCTCACGAGTGCGCCCCGTTCCAGTCCTCAGACCAGAATTAAATTTCTTGGCAGAGCGGGGATCGAACCTGGAATCCGGGGCAATAGCTCAGAATGTAGCCTTAAGAATGGGCTTCCCTGTGTTAATACGATCTTTGACAAGCACTGAACATATAATTCTAAAACTCCCTCCATTACTGTGGCTGGCGAAGTGAGTCTATGCTCATTCCAGTAGTGGCGAAGTGATTCTATGCTCCCTTGCATAATTTACTGTCATGGAAATACAAAGTATTGTACCTTCAACAGGTGATGGAAATTCATTATTTACAGCAATTTCATCCTGTTTATTTCAAAATGAAGATCGTCATCCTGAGTTGCGTTTGCAAGCAAATTGCAAAAATTGCAAGGATTTTATTATCAATCTCATCGCATTCTCATCAGCAACCAACTTGAGAATGGAAGTATTCATTGTATATGTTTATTGATTATTTGTTTAGAGTGCATAACAATGGGTCTAACCACGCAGTTGATTTTGGCAATGGAAGTAAGTTATTATTTGCAATTTAATATTTGGCGGCTACGTTGATGCAGGCCACTATAGTTTTATATAAAATGACGTTAATTTGGGCAGAAATGCTGCTATAAATAAACCCATTTGACGAAATAGAACATTAGCCGCAAAAAAGTGGGAAATCGGAGAAAAATACGAAGCCACTTTTAAAATCCAATATAAATATGGCATTTCAGAAACAATTCCAGATACTATGCCGTTACAGTTTAGGGTCCTTGACGAACAAATGTAAACATTGTTCTGCACTGTATTTCTCTTGCGAGAAATCTACACTTGGTTACTTTGACCTTTGCTGTTGTAATGGTAAAATTAATCTGAATAAATATAAAATATTTGACAGGCTTTAACAATTATTTTTCACTGGAGATGATATCTCAAGGAATTCCAGAGGGACTAATCGGCAGTACAATGCTATGTCCTTCGTTTCATGGCGCAGCGGTCAAGCTGTATGCCTCTCACCAAGGCGGATCGGGTTCGATTCCCGGTCAATGCATGTGAGATTTTTGATGTGAAAGGCCATGTCCTGTGGTTCGGATTCCACGTTAAACGGAGGTCCCGTGGCTTATGATCGCGAGATTAACGGTCACGTTAAACTGCAAGCTTCCTTCCTTCCTTCGTTTCATTTGGTGCCAATGTTACTGTGCCACACGCACACGGTCCACATGGTTTTAAAATGTATGGAATTGCACATCATCGCATTTCTTCGTTATATTCCAAAAATATAAGCGATGGTTTGCGGCCAGTTGTATTAGACTCATCAGAGTTCTTGAATCCCTTGGAACTAAACGACTGGCCGCCACATACTCCAAACGCTTGGCCCGTTATGCTGCTTAGAAATCTGAACGGTTCCCAAGGACTCCTAAATGCAACCATATTGCTTGGATTTGGAAATAATAGGTGCAGTTAAAATTAGGCAGAGATGTCTAATCCTTCGACTTGATTTAACACCATCCGATAAAACACTATCATTTTCTTTTAAGAGGCAATATTTTCCAATTCATTTGGCATACTTTATCACAATCAATAAAGCTCAAGGGGAAACTCTGGAACGTATAGGCCTCAATTTGCCCCAACAATTTTTCAGTCATGGCCAGCAGTATTTTGCAATGTTGAGAGTGCAATCTTTTGACGCCCTCATAGTTTCAATAGAGTCAAAAAATAATCGTACAAAGAATGTACAGTAGGCCTATATAAGAAAATTCTTCAGTAAATATTTTTCTATTGACCGTCATGTTTTGACGGGTTTCAACTAGTCTATATATTTAAAACACTAAGCTGTTTTTTGTACACACGAGATTGTGAAAACGACTTAACCGATTGGCTTCGTAAGACATTCTAACGAAAGCTCTTGGCATGCAGATTTGCAGAGTTTCTTTAAAAGGAAAATATATGTTACGGTATATTTTTAAATGATTAAAGAAATATGTAATATTTGACACTCCCGCGCATGCGCACAATGGCCTTTCTCAACAAGGAAAATGGCGATTCCGGTCGCGTCTAACTGAGATCTTTGTTTATGACAATTAAAAAGGGTCTCCAATAATGTTAATTATGTTTTTACAATATGCATTGAATTAGAATTATATTAAATAAACCACGAATTGAAGGACTTAAATTGCAGGTTGAGCGTGTATACTGGTTAGATAGCTTAATACTGAAGTCTCACACAGTTCTCTGGATGGCCGAGGGGATAAGCTTACTGCCTAGAAATATGTATTATGCATGATCGAGAGGGTTCGATTCCCACCTCGGATATGTTTTTTTATTTTCGTTTTCTGCCTTCCTACGATTGGTATTACATTGTAGAAACATATTTCACTTTTATCATTCCCGTCAAGTAACGAATTCTCTGTTGCCATCCTTTGCATGGTCGAGACGGTTCGATTCCCACCTCGGTTATGTTTTTTTTTATTTTCATTTTCTTCCTTCCTACGATTGGTATTACATTGTAGAAACATATTTCACTTTTATCATTCCCGTAAAGTAACGAATTCTCTGTTGCCATCCTTTGCATGGTCGAGAGGGTTCGATTCCCACCTCGGATACGTTCTTTTATTTTCATTTTCTTCTTTCCTACGATTGGTATTACATTGTAGAGATATATTTCACTTTTTTCATTCCCGTAAAGTAACGAATTCTCTGTTGCCATCCTTTGCATGGTCGAGAGGGTTCGATTCCCACCTCGGATATGGTTTTTTTTGTTTTCTTCCTTTCTGCGATTGGTATTACATTGTAGAAATATATTTCACTTTTATCATTCCCGTAAAGTAACGAATTCGCTGTTGCCAACTATATATTTAAAACACTAAGCTGTTTTTTGTACACACGAGATTGTGAAAACGACTTAACCGATTGGCTTCGTAAGACATTCTAACGAAAGCTCTTGGCATGCAGATTTGCAGAGTTTCTTTAAAAGGAAAATATATGTTACGGTATATTTTTAAATGATTAAAGAAATATGTAATATTTGACACTCCCGCTCATGCGCACAATGGCCTTTCTCAACAAGGAAAATGGCGATTCCGGTCGCGTCTAACTGAGATCTTTGTTTATGACAATTAAAAAGGGTCTCCAATAGTGTTAATTATGTTTTTACAATATGCATTGAATTAGAATTATATTAAATAAACCACGAATTGAAGGACTTAAACTGCAGGTTGAGCGTGTATACTGGTTAGATAGCTTAATACTGAAGTCTCACACTGTTGTCTGGATGGCCGAGGGGATAAGCTTACTGCCTAGAAATATCTATTATGCATGATCGAGAGGGTTCGATTCCCACCTCGGATATGTTTTTTTATTTTCGTTTTCTGCCTTCCTACGATTGGTATTACATTGTAGAAACATATTTCACTTTTATCATTCCCGTCAAGTAACGAATTCTCTGTTGCCATCCTTTGCATGGTCGAGAGGGTTCGATTCCCACCTCGGTTATGTTTTTTTTTATTTTCATTATCTTCCTTCCTACGATTGGTATTACATTGTAGAAACATATTTCACTTTTATCATTCCCGTAAAGTAACGAATTCTCTGTTGCCATCCTTTGCATGGTCGAGAGGGTTCGATTCCCACCTCGGATACGTTCTTTTATTTTCATTTTCTTCTTTCCTACGATTGGTATTACATTGTAGAGATATATTTCACTTTTTTCATTCCCGTAAAGTAACGAATTCTCTGTTGCCATCCTTTGCATGGTCGAGAGGGTTCGATTCCCACCTCGGATATGGTTTTTTTTGTTTTCTTCCTTTCTGCGATTGGTATTACATTGTAGAAATATATTTCACTTTTATCATTCCCGTAAAGTAACGAATTCGCTGTTGCTATCTATATATTTAAAACACTAAGCTGTTTTTTGTACACACGAGACTGTGAAAACGACTTAACCGATTGGCTTCGTAAGACATTCTAACGAAAGCTCTTGGCATGCAGATTTGCAGAGTTTCTTTAAAAGGAAAATATATGTTACGGTATATTTTTAAATGATTAAAGAAATATGTAATATTTGACACTCCCGCGCATGCGCACAATGGCCTTTCTCAACAAGGAAAATGGCGATTCCGGTCGCGTCTAACTGAGATCTTTGTTTATGACAATTAAAAAGGGTCTCCAATAATGTTAATTATGTTTTTACAATATGCATTGAATTAGAATTATATTAAATAAACCACGAATTGAAGGACTTAAACTGCAGGTTGAGCGTGTATACTGGTTAGATAGCTTAATACTGAAGTCGCACACAGATGTCAGGATGGCCGAGGGGATAAGCTTACTGCCTAGAAATATGTATTATGCATGATCGAGAGGGTTCGATTCCCACCTCGGATATGTTTTTTATTTTCGTTTTCTGCCCTCCTACGATTGGTATTACATTGTAGAAACATATTTCACTTTTATCATTCCCGTCAAGTAACGAATTCTCTGTTGCCATCCTTTGCATGGTCGAGAGGGTTCGATTCCCACCTCGGTTATGTTTTTTTTTATTTTCATTATCTTCCTTCCTACGATTGGTATTACATTGTAGAAACATATTTCACTTTTATCATTCCCGTAAAGTAACGAATTCTCTGTTGCCATCCTTTGCATGGTCGAGAGGGTTCGATTCCCACCTCGGATACGTTCTTTTATTTTCATTTTCTTCTTTCCTACGATTGGTATTACATTGTAGAGACATATTTCACATTTTTCATTCCCGTAAAGTAACGAATTCTCTGTTGCCATCCTTTGCATGGTCGAGAGGGTTCGATTCCCACCTCGGATATGTTTTTTTTTGTTTTCTTCTTTCTACGATTGGTATTTCATTGTAGAAATATATTTCACTTTTATCATTCCCGTAAAGTAACGAATTCGCTGTTGCCATCTATATATTTAAAACACTAAGCTGTTTTTTGTACACACGAGATTGTGAAAACGACTTAACCGATTGGCTTCGTAAGACATTCTAACGAAAGCTCTTGGCATGCAGATTTGCAGAGTTTCTTTAAAAGGAAAATATATGTTACGGTATATTTTTAAATGATTAAAGAAATATGTAATATTTGACACTCCCGCGCATGCGCACAATGGCCTTTCTCAACAAGGAAAATGGCGATTCCGGTCGCGTCTAACTGAGATCTTTGTTTATGTCAATTAAAAAGGGTCTCCAATAATGTTAATTATGTTTTTACAATATGCATTGAATTAGAATTATATTAAATAAACCACGAATTGAAGGACTTAAATTGCAGGTTGAGCGTGTATACTGGTTAGATAGCTTAATACTGAAGTCTCACACAGTTCTCTGGATGGCCGAGGGGATAAGCTTACTGCCTAGAAATATGTATTATGCATGATCGAGAGGGTTCGATTCCCACCTCGGATATGTTTTTTTATTTTCGTTTTCTGCCTTCCTACGATTGGTATTACATTGTAGAAACATATTTCACTTTTATCATTCCCGTCAAGTAACGAATTCTCTGTTGCCATCCTTTGCATGGTCGAGAGGGTTCGATTCCCACCTCGGTTATGTTTTTTTTTATTTTCATTTTCTTCCTTCCTACGATTGGTATTACATTGTAGAAACATATTTCACTTTTATCATTCCCGTAAAGTAACGAATTCTCTGTTGCCATCCTTTGCATGGTCGAGAGGGTTCGATTCCCACCTCGGATACGTTCTTTTATTTTCATTTTCTTCTTTCCTACGATTGGTATTACATTGTAGAGATATATTTCACTTTTTTCATTCCCGTAAAGTAACGAATTCTCTGTTGCCATCCTTTGCATGGTCGAGAGGGTTCGATTCCCACCTCGGATATGGTTTTTTTTTTGTTTTCTTCCTTTCTGCGATTGGTATTTCATTGTAGAAATATATTTCACTTTTATCATTCCCGTAAAGTAACGAATTCGCTGTTGCCATCTATATATTTAAAACACTAAGCTGTTTTTTGTACACACGAGATTGTGAAAACGACTTAACCGATTGGCTTCGTAAGACATTCTAACGAAAGCTCTTGGCATGCAGATTTGCAGAGTTTCTTTAAAAGGAAAATATATGTTACGGTATATTTTTAAATGATTAAAGAAATATGTAATATTTGACACTCCCGCGCATGCGCACAATGGCCTTTCTCAACAAGGAAAATGGCGATTCCGGTCGCGTCTAACTGAGATCTTTGTTTATGACAATTAAAAAGGGTCTCCAATAATGTTAATTATGTTTTTACAATATGCATTGAATTAGAATTATATTAAATAAACCACGAATTGAAGGACTTAAACTGCAGGTTGAGCGTGTATACTGGTTAGATAGCTTAATACTGAAGTCTCACATAGTTGTCTGGATGGCCGAGGGGATAAGCTTACTGCCTAGAAATATGTATTATGCATGATCGAGAGGGTTCGATTCCCACCTCGGATATGTTTTTTTATTTTCGTTTTCTGCCTTCCTACGATTGGTATTACATTGTAGAAACATATTTCACTTTTATCATTCCCGTCAAGTAACGAATTCTCTGTTGCCATCCTTTGCATGGTCGAGAGGGTTCGATTCCCACCTCGGTTATGTTTTTTTTTTATTTTCATTATCTTCCTTCCTACGATTGGTATTACATTGTAGAAACATATTTCACTTTTATCATTCCCGTAAAGTAACGAATTCTCTGTTGCCATCATTTGCATGGTCGAGAGGGTTCGATTCCCACCTCGGATACGTTCTTTTATTTTCATTTTCTTCTTTCCTACGATTGGTATTACATTGTAGAGATATATTTCACTTTTTTCATTCCCGTAAAGTAACGAATTCTCTGTTGCCATCCTTTGCATGGTCGAGAGGGTTCGATTCCCACCTCGGATATGGTTTTTTTTTGTTTTCTTCCTTTCTGCGATTGGTATTACATTGTAGAAATATATTTCACTTTTATCATTCCCGTAAAGTAACGAATTCGCTGTTGCTATCTATATATTTAAAACACTAAGCTGTTTTTTGTACACACGAGATTGTGAAAACGACTTAACCGATTGGCTTCGTAAGACATTCTAACGAAAGCTCTTGGCATGCAGATTTGCAGAGTTTCTTTAAAAGGAAAATATATGTTACGGTATATTTTTAAATGATTAAAGAAATATGTAATATTTGACACTCCCGCGCATGCGCACAATGGCCTTTCTCAACAAGGAAAATGGCGATTCCGGTCGCGTCTAACTGAGATCTTTGTTTATGACAATTAAAAAGGGTCTCCAATAATGTTAATTATGTTTTTACAATATGCATTGAATTAGAATTATATTAAATAAACCACGAATTGAAGGACTTAAACTGCAGGTTGAGCGTGTATACTGGTTAGATAGCTTAATACTGAAGTCTCACACAGTTGTCTGGGTGGCCGAGGGGATAAGCTTACTGCCTAGAAATATGTATTATGCATGATCGAGAGGGTTCGATTCCCACCTCGGATATGTTTTTTTATTTTCGTTTTCTGCCTTCCTACGATTGGTATTACATTGTAGAAACATATTTCACTTTTATCATTCCCGTCAAGTAACGAATTCTCTGTTGCCATCCTTTGCATGGTCGAGAGGGTTCGATTCCCACCTCGGTTATGTTTTTTTATTTTCATTATCTTCCTTCCTACGATTGGTATTACATTGTAGAAACATATTTCACTTTTATCATTCCCGTAAAGTAACGAATTCTCTGTTGCCATCCTTTGCATGGTCGAGAGGGTTCGATTCCCACCTCGGATACGTTCTTTTATTTTCATTTTCTTCTTTCCTACGATTGGTATTACATTGAAGAGACATATTTCACTTTTTTCATTCCCGTAAAGTAACGAATTCTCTGTTGCCATCCTTTGCATGGTCGAGAGGGTTCGATTCCCACCTCGGATATGGTTTTTTTTGTTTTCTTCTTTCTACGATTGGTATTTCATTGTAGAAATATATTTCACTTTTATCATTCCCGTAAAGTAACGAATTCGCTGTTGCCATCTATATATTTAAAACACTAAGGCGATTTTTGTTACCACGAGATTGAGAGAACGACAGAACCGATTTACTTCGTAGAGCACTCTAACGTAAGCTCTTGGCCTGTAGATTTGCAGAGTGTCTATAAAATAAACTAATATATTACGGTATATTTTTAAATAAATATAGAAAATAGCAGAATTCTTTCCCCTCACGCATGCGCACAATCTGCCTGGGCTCATGACAAAATGGCGGTGAGAAGTCCATTTAAATGTAAGTTATTTAATAAGCTTCCATGTAATTGAAAACATACATTAACCAAGTTCTGACAATAAAATATAATAACAGTATGAACATATACGAATTTGCAATATTGATTTTATTGATAATGAATTGGATTATTTTCTTCAGATACCGGCTTTTGAAGATACTAAATGGTTGCGTCTGCGACTGGACGAGAGTGCGTGTATAGCTATTTGGTTAAGGCGATTGACTGTGGATCCAAGAATCACTGGTTCGATCCCGGCTCCCGCCAGTATTTTTATTTTTTTACTACTGAAATATTGTTTTATCAAGGAGTATTAGTAAGGTTTTATGTCAGTTAAAGATACATATTTCTACATTCCCTCTCAATACGTTTTATTTCCGTTTTGCCTTTGCATTACAGCATGTGGTCAAAAGAGCTAATATCTGCCATCAGTTCCAGTAACTGACAACAGATGGCAGTGCCTCGCCCATATAGTTCCAGTAACTAACAGATGGCAGCACCATTGCATCGATATATTTAAAACACAAGACATCGCGCGTTTTCACGTGAGGGAGAATTATAAAGGAGGGGAATTTTTAAGAAGGGAAACGTTGAAGAACATTTACTGACAGTTGAGTGTGCAGGCTATGTTGTTTATGTACCTTAATATTGCAATTTCTTCCCAATGCTTCGGTGGTCAAGTTGGTAGCATCCTAGACTAAAAGTTATAATTATGCATCGTCGATATACTCTTAAATTATTAGAGAAAAGGTAGTTTTCCAGGCCCTGGCGCGTGTCCACAATTGCTTTCGCCACGAGAGACACTTGGCAAACATAATTCGTTTGAAGGGCTCCGACATCGTGGTCACTTAGCCCCGTGTACTTTGGTGTGTACGTGTAAAATTTCCTCTGATAACCCGTGTTATTGTGATGGCTTCATTACTGTGTGTATTTGTAATTAAGGTGGGAAATGGCAAGGTGACGGCCGAGGCCTTAAGTTTGGAACCATCCCGGTATTTGTCTTGAGTGGAAGTGGGAAACCACAGAAAACCACATCCAAGATTGTCGAGGTGGGAATCAAACCTTCCTCTTCTTAGTTAAACCTCAAGAGACTGAATGTGCCCCGTTTTTGCCCTCAGACCAGAATTAAATTTCTTGGCAGAGCAGGAAATGTAACACGGGTCTCCGAGGCGATAGCCAAGAATGGGTGGGCTTCCATGTGTTAATACGATTTTTGACATGCACGGGACATAGAATTCTAAAACTGCCTCCATTAGGGTGACTGCCGAAGTGAGTATTGAGTTTAGACCTATGCTCATTCCAGTAGTTGGCGAAGTGATTCTATGTTCCCCTGCAAAATGTACTGCCATAAACTATAACAGGTGATGGAAATAGCTTATTTAGAACAGTTTTGTACTGTTTATATCAAAATAAAGAACGTGATTCTGAGCTGCGTTTTCAAGCTATTGCAAAAAATTTCGCTGGCAGGAACAATTATAAGGAATTTATTTTAAGCGTTCAGTCTCATCGCATTCTCCTCACCAACCAACTTGAGTATGAAAGTCTCTGGACGGTCATGTTGAACTTCATTGTATAAGGCAATTGTTTAATGATTATTTGTTTAGAGTACTGAATCTAACTACGCAGTTGATTTCGGCAATGGAAGTATTTTTTGCCATTTAATATTTAGCGCCTCCGATATTGCAAGACACTATAGTGTTATCGAATAATACGAAGCCACATTTAAAATCCAATATAATTAGGCCATTTCAGAAACAATTCCAGATGTTATGCAGTACAGTGTAAGGTCTTTGACGATCAAATGTAAACGTCGTTCTACATTGTATTTCTCTTGCGTAAAATCTACGCGCGGTTACTTCGGCCTTTACTGTTGTGATTGTAAAATTGATCTACTGGAATATAAAATATTTGCCAAGCTGCAAAAATGTAATGATATTAATTTAAAAGTCATTGAACTTATATCCAGTAGTTCAAAAACATACATCAGCGTTAACAAATTGGCGAACATAATTCATTTGATGGACTCAGACATCGTGGTCACTCAGCCCCGTCTATTTTGGTGTGCGAGTGTAAACTTTTCTCTGATAACCTGTGTTAATGTGATGGCTGTGTTGATGTGTGCATTTGTAATTAATGTGGGGAATGGGGAGTTAACGACCGAGGCTTTAAGTTAGGTATTTGCCTGGAGTGGAAGTGGGAAACCACGGAAACCAAATCCAAGGTTGTTGAGATGGGAATCAAACTTTGCTCTTCTTAGTTTTGCCTCACGAGTGCGCCCCGTTCCAGTCCTCAGACCAGAATAAAATTTCGTGCAGAGCGGGGATCGAACCTGGAATCCGGGGCAATAGCTCAGAATGTAGTCTTAAGAGTGGGCTTCCCTGTGTTAATACGATCTTTGACAAGCACTGAACATATAATTCTAAAACTCCCTCCATTACGGTGGCTGGCGAAGTGAGTCTATGCTCATTCCAATAGTAGCGAAGTGATTCTATGCTCCCTTGCATAATTTACTGTCATGGGAATGCAAAGTATTGTACTTTCAACAGGTGATGGAAATTGATTATTTACAGCAATTTCATTCTGTTTATTTCAAAATGAAGATCGTCATCCTGAGTGGCGTTTGCAAGCAAATTGCAAAAATTGCAAGGATTGTATTATTGGCGATCAGTCTCATCGCATTCTCATCAGCAACCAACTTGAGAATGGAAGTCTCTGAACTTCATTGTATATGTGAATATTATTGTTTATTGATTATTTGTTTAGAGTACATAACAATGGGTCTAACCACGCAGTTGATTTTGGTAATGGAAGTAAGTTATTATTTGCCATTTAATATTTGGCGGCTGCGTTGATGCAGGCCACTATAGTGTTATTTAAAATGACGTTAATTTGGGGAGAAATGCTGCTATAAATAAACCCATTTGACGAAATGGAACACTAGCCGCAAAAAAAAGTGGGAAATCGGAGAAAAATACGAAGCCACTTTTAAAATCTAACATAAATATGGCATTTCAGAAACAATTCCAGATACTATGCCGTTACAGTTTAGGGTCCTTGACGAACAAATGTAAACATTGTTCTGCACTGTATATCTCTTGCGAGAAATCTACACTTGGTTACTTTGACCTTTGCTGCTGTAATGGTAAAATTAATCTGAATAAATATAAAATATTTGACAGGCTGCAACAATTATTTTTCACTGGAGATGATATCTCAAGGAATTTCAGAGAGACTAATCGGCAGTACAATGCTATGTCCTTCGTTTCATTTGGTGCCAATGTTACTGTGCCACACGCACACGGTCCACATTGTTTTAAAATGTATGGAATTGCACATCATCGCATTTCTTCGTTATATTCCAAAATTAAAAGCGACGGTTTGCGGCCAGTTGTATTAGACTCCTCAGAGTTCTTGAATTTCTTGGAACTAAATGACTGGCCGCCACATACTCCAAACGCTTGACCCGTTATTCTGCTTAGAAATCTGAACGTTTCCCAAGGACTCCTAAATGCAACCATATTGCTTGGATATGGAAATAATAGGTGCAGTTAAAATTAGGCAGAGAGGTCTAATCCTTCGACTTGATTTAACACCGTCCGATAAAACACTATCATTTTCTTTTAAGAGGCAATATTTTCCAATTCATTTGGCATACTTTATCACTATCAATAAAGCTCAAGGGGAAACCCTCGAACGTATAGGCCTCAATTTGCCCCAACAATTTTTCAGTCATGGCCAGCAGTATTTTGCAGTGTTGAGAGTGCAATCATTTGACGCCCTTATAGTTTCAATAGAGTCAAAAAATAATCGTACAAAAAATGTACAGTAGGCCTATATAAGAAAATTCTTCAGTAAATATTTTTCTATTGACCGTCATGTTTTGACGGGTTTCAACTAGTCTATATATTTAAAACACTAAGCTGTTTTTTGTACACACGAGATTGTGAAAACGACTTAACCGATTGGCTTCGTAAGACATTCTAACGAAAGCTCTTGGCATGCAGATTTGCAGAGTTTCTTTAAAAGGAAAATATATGTTACGGTATATTTTTAAATGATTAAAGAAATATGTAATATTTGACACTCCCGCGCATGCGCACAATGGCCTTTCTCAACAAGGAAAATGGCGATTCCGGTCGCGTCTAACTGAGATCTTTGTTTCTGACAATTAAAAAGGGTCTCCAATAATGTTAATTATGTTTTTACAATATGCATTGAATTAGAATTATATTAAATAAACCACGAATTGAAGGACTTAAACTGCAGGTTGAGCGTGTATACTGGTTAGATAGCTTAATACTGAAGTCGCACGCAGATGTCTGGATGGCCGAGGGGATAATCTTACTGCCTAGAAATATGTATTATGCATGATCGAGAGGGTTCGATTCCCACCTCGGATATGTTTTTTATTTTCGTTTTCTGCCCTCCTACGATTGGTATTACATTGTAGAAACATATTTCACTTTTATCATTCCCGTCAAGTAACGAATTCTCTGTTGCCATCCTTTGCATGGTCGAGAGGGTTCGATTCCCACCTCGGTTATGTTTTTTTTATTTTCATTATCTTCCTTCCTACGATTGGTATTACATTGTAGAAACATATTTCACTTTCATCATTCCCGTAAAGTAACGAATTCTCTGTTGCCATCCTTTGCATGGTCGAGAGGGTTCGATTCCCACCTCGGATACGTTCTTTTATTTTCATTTTCTTCTTTCCTACGATTGGTATTACATTGTAGAGACATATTTCACTTTTTTCATTCCCGTAAAGTAACGAATTCTCTGTTGCCATCCTTTGCATGGTCGAGAGGGTTCGATTCCCACCTCGGATATGGTTTTTTTTGTTTTCTTCTTTCTACGATTGGTATTTCATTGTAGAAATATATTTCACTTTTATCATTCCCGTAAAGTAACGAATTCGCTGTTGCCATCTATATATTTAAAACACTAAGCTGTTTTTTGTACACACGAGATTGTGAAAATGACTTAACCGATTGGCTTCGTAAGACATTCTAACGAAAGCTCTTGGCATGCAGATTTGCAGAGTTTCTTTAAAAGGAAAATATATGTTACGGTATATTTTTAAATGATTAAAGAAATATGTAATATTTGACACTCCCGCTCATGCGCACAATGGCCTTTCTCAACAAGGAAAATGGCGATTCCGGTCGCGTCTAACTGAGATCTTTGTTTATGACAATTAAAAAGGGTCTCCAATAGTGTTAATTATGTTTTTACAATATGCATTGATTTAGAATTATATTAAATAAACCACGAATTGAAGGACTTAAACTGCAGGTTGAGCGTGTATACTGGTTAGATAGCTTAATACTGAAGTCTCACACTGTTGTCTGGATGGCCGAGGGGATAAGCTTACTGCCTAGAAATATGTATTATGCATGATCGAGAGGGTTCGATTCCCACCTCGGATATGTTTTTTTATTTTCGTTTTCTGCCTTCCTACGATTGGTATTACATTGTAGAAACATATTTCACTTTTATCATTCCCGTCAAGTAACGAATTCTCTGTTGCCATCCTTTGCATGGTCGAGAGGGTTCGATTCCCACCTCGGTTATGTTTTTTTTTATTTTCATTATCTTCCTTCCTACGATTGGTATTACATTGTAGAAACATATTTCACTTTTATCATTCCCGTAAAGTAACGAATTCTCTGTTGCCATCCTTTGCATGGTCGAGAGGGTTCGATTCCCACCTCGGATACGTTCTTTTATTTTCATTTTCTTCTTTCCTACGATTGGTATTACATTGTAGAGATATATTTCACTTTTTTCATTCCCGTAAAGTAACGAATTCTCTGTTGCCATCCTTTGCATGGTCGAGAGGGTTCGATTCCCACCTCGGATATGTTTTTTTTTGTTTTCTTCCTTTCTGCGATTGGTATTACATTGTAGAAATATATTTCACTTTTATCATTCCCGTAAAGTAACGAATTCGCTGTTGCTATCTATATATTTAAAACACTAAGCTGTTTTTTGTACACACGAGATTGTGAAAACGACTTAACCGATTGGCTTCGTAAGACATTCTAACGAAAGCTCTTGGCATGCAGATTTGCAGAGTTTCTTTAAAAGGAAAATATATGTTACGGTATATTTTTAAATGATTAAAGAAATATGTAATATTTGACACTCCCGCGCATGCGCACAATGGCCTTTCTCAACAAGGAAAATGGCGATTCCGGTCGCGTCTAACTGAGATCTTTGTTTATGTCAATTAAAAAGGGTCTCCAATAATGTTAATTATGTTTTTACAATATGCATTGAATTAGAATTATATTAAATAAACCACGAATTGAAGGACTTAAATTGCAGGTTGAGCGTGTATACTGGTTAGATAGCTTAATACTGAAGTCTCACACAGTTCTCTGGATGGCCGAGGGGATAAGCTTACTGCCTAGAAATATGTATTATGCATGATCGAGAGGGTTCGATTCCCACCTCGGATATGTTTTTTTATTTTCGTTTTCTGCCTTCCTACGATTGGTATTACATTGTAGAAACATATTTCACTTTTATCATTCCCGTCAAGTAACGAATTCTCTGTTGCCATCCTTTGCATGGTCGAGAGGGTTCGATTCCCACCTCGGTTATGTTTTTTTTTATTTTCATTTTCTTCCTTCCTACGATTGGTATTACATTGTAGAAACATATTTCACTTTTATCATTCCCGTAAAGTAACGAATTCTCTGTTGCCATCCTTTGCATGGTCGAGAGGGTTCGATTCCCACCTCGGATACGTTCTTTTAATTTCATTTTCTTCTTTCCTACGATTGGTATTACATTGTAGAGATATATTTCACTTTTTTCATTCCCGTAAAGTAACGAATTCTCTGTTGCCATCCTTTGCATGGTCGAGAGGGTTCGATTCCCACCTCGGATATGGTTTTTTTTTGTTTTCTTCCTTTCTGCGATTGGTATTTCATTGTAGAAATATATTTCACTTTTATCATTCCCGTAAAGTAACGAATTCGCTGTTGCCATCTATATATTTAAAACACTAAGCTGTTTTTTGTACACACGAGATTGTGAAAACGACTTAACCGATTGGCTTCGTAAGACATTCTAACGAAAGCTCTTGGCATGCAGATTTGCAGAGTTTCTTTAAAAGGAAAATATATGTTACGGTATATTTTTAAATGATTAAAGAAATATGTAATATTTGACACTCCCGCGCATGCGCACAATGGCCTTTCTCAACAAGGAAAATGGCGATTCCGGTCGCGTCTAACTGAGATCTTTGTTTATGACAATTAAAAAGGGTCTCCAATAATGTTAATTATGTTTTTACAATATGCATTGAATAAGAATTATATTAAATAAACCACGAATTGAAGGACTTAAACTGCAGGTTGAGCGTGTATACTGGTTAGATAGCTTAATACTGAAGTCTCACATAGTTGTCTGGATGGCCGAGGGGATAAGCTTACTGCCTAGAAATATGTATTATGCATGATCGAGAGGGTTCGATTCCCACCTCGGATATGTTTTTTTATTTTCGTTTTCTGCCTTCCTACGATTGGTATTACATTGTAGAAACATATTTCACTTTTATCATTCCCGTCAAGTAACGAATTCTCTGTTGCCATCCTTTGCATGGTCGAGAGGGTTCGATTCCCACCTCGGTTATGTTTTTTTTTATTTTCATTATCTTCCTTCCTACGATTGGTATTACATTGTAGAAACATATTTCACTTTTATCATTCCCGTAAAGTAACGAATTCTCTGTTGCCATCATTTGCATGGTCGAGAGGGTTCGATTCCCACCTCGGATACGTTCTTTTATTTTCATTTTCTTCTTTCCTACGATTGGTATTACATTGTAGAGATATAATTCACTTTTTTCATTCCCGTAAAGTAACGAATTCTCTGTTGCCATCCTTTGCATGGTCGAGAGGGTTCGATTCCCACCTCGGATATGGTTTTTTTTGTTTTCTTCCTTTCTGCGATTGGTATTACATTGTAGAAATATATTTCACTTTTATCATTCCCGTAAAGTAACGAATTCGCTGTTGCTATCTATATATTTAAAACACTAAGCTGTTTTTTGTACACACGAGATTGTGAAAACGACTTAACCGATTGGCTTCGTAAGACATTCTAACGAAAGCTCTTGGCATGTAGATTTGCAGAGTTTCTTTAAAAGGAAAATATATGTTACGGTATATTTTTAAATGATTAAAGAAATATGTAATATTTGACACTCCCGCGCATGCGCACAATGGCCTTTCTCAACAAGGAAAATGGCGATTCCGGTCGCGTCTAACTGAGATCTTTGTTTATGACAATTAAAAAGGGTCTCCAATAATGTTAATTATGTTTTTACAATATGCATTGAATTAGAATTATATTAAATAAACCACGAATTGAAGGACTTAAACTGCAGGTTGAGCGTGTATACTGGTTAGATAGCTTAATACTGAAGTCTCACACAGTTGTCTGGGTGGCCGAGGGGATAAGCTTACTGCCTAGAAATATGTATTATGCATGATCGAGAGGGTTCGATTCCCACCTCGGATATGTTTTTTTATTTTCGTTTTCTGCCTTCCTACGATTGGTATTACATTGTAGAAACATATTTCACTTTTATCATTCCCGTCAAGTAACGAATTCTCTGTTGCCATCCTTTGCATGGTCGAGAGGGTTCATTCCCACCTCGGTTATGTTTTTTTATTTTCATTATCTTCCTTCCTACGATTGGTATTACATTGTAGAAACATATTTCACTTTTATCATTCCCGTAAAGTAACGAATTCTCTGTTGCCATCCTTTGCATGGTCGAGAGGGTTCGATTCCCACCTCGGATACGTTCTTTTATTTTCATTTTCTTCTTTCCTACGATTGGTATTACATTGAAGAGACATATTTCACTTTTTTCATTCCCGTAAAGTAACGAATTCTCTGTTGCCATCCTTTGCATGGTCGAGAGGGTTCGATTCCCACCTCGGATATGGTTTTTTTTGTTTTCTTCTTTCTACGATTGGTATTTCATTGTAGAAATATATTTCACTTTTATCATTCCCGTAAAGTAACGAATTCGCTGTTGCCATCTATATATTTAAAACACTAAGCTGTTTTTTGTACACACGAGATTGTGAAAACGACTTAACCGATTGGCTTCGTAAGACATTCTAACGAAAGCTCTTGGCATGCAGATTTGCAGAGTTTCTTTAAAAGGAAAATATATGTTACGGTATATTTTTAAATGATTAAAGAAATATGTAATATTTGACACTCCCGCGCATGCGCACAATGGCCTTTCTCAACAAGGAAAATGGCGATTCCGGTCGCGTCTAACTGAGATCTTTGTTTCTGACAATTAAAAAGGGTCTCCAATAATGTTAATTATGTTTTTACAATATGCATTGAATTAGAATTATATTAAATAAACCACGAATTGAAGGACTTAAACTGCAGGTTGAGCGTGTATACTGGTTAGATAGCTTAATACTGAAGTCGCACGCAGATGTCTGGATGGCCGAGGGGATAATCTTACTGCCTAGAAATATGTATTATGCATGATCGAGAGGGTTCGATTCCCACCTCGGATATGTTTTTTATTTTCGTTTTCTGCCCTCCTACGATTGGTATTACATTGTAGAAACATATTTCACTTTTATCATTCCCGTCAAGTAACGAATTCTCTGTTGCCATCCTTTGCATGGTCGAGAGGGTTCGATTCCCACCTCGGTTATGTTTTTTTTATTTTCATTATCTTCCTTCCTACGATTGGTATTACATTGTAGAAACATATTTCACTTTTATCATTCCCGTAAAGTAACGAATTCTCTGTTGCCATCCTTTGCATGGTCGAGAGGGTTCGATTCCCACCTCGGATACGTTCTTTTATTTTCATTTTCTTCTTTCCTACGATTGGTATTACATTGTAGAGACATATTTCACTTTTTTCATTCCCGTAAAGTAACGAATTCTCTGTTGCCATCCTTTGCATGGTCGAGAGGGTTCGATTCCCACCTCGGATATGGTTTTTTTTGTTTTCTTCTTTCTACGATTGGTATTTCATTGTAGAAATATATTTCACTTTTATCATTCCCGTAAAGTAACGAATTCGCTGTTGCCATCTATATATTTAAAACACTAAGCTGTTTTTTGTACACACGAGATTGTGAAAATGACTTAACCGATTGGCTTCGTAAGACATTCTAACGAAAGCTCTTGGCATGCAGATTTGCAGAGTTTCTTTAAAAGGAAAATATATGTTACGGTATATTTTTAAATGATTAAAGAAATATGTAATATTTGACACTCCCGCTCATGCGCACAATGGCCTTTCTCAACAAGGAAAATGGCGATTCCGGTCGCGTCTAACTGAGATCTTTGTTTATGACAATTAAAAAGGGTCTCCAATAGTGTTAATTATGTTTTTACAATATGCATTGATTTAGAATTATATTAAATAAACCACGAATTGAAGGACTTAAACTGCAGGTTGAGCGTGTATACTGGTTAGATAGCTTAATACTGAAGTCTCACACTGTTGTCTGGATGGCCGAGGGGATAAGCTTACTGCCTAGAAATATGTATTATGCATGATCGAGAGGGTTCGATTCCCACCTCGGATATGTTTTTTTATTTTCGTTTTCTGCCTTCCTACGATTGGTATTACATTGTAGAAACATATTTCACTTTTATCATTCCCGTCAAGTTACGAATTCTCTGTTGCCATCCTTTGCATGGTCGAGAGGGTTCGATTCCCACCTCGGTTATGTTTTTTTTTATTTTCATTATCTTCCTTCCTACGATTGGTATTACATTGTAGAAACATATTTCACTTTTATCATTCCCGTAAAGTAACGAATTCTCTGTTGCCATCCTTTGCATGGTCGAGAGGGTTCGATTCCCACCTCGGATACGTTCTTTTATTTTCATTTTCTTCTTTCCTACGATTGGTATTACATTGTAGAGATATATTTCACTTTTTTCATTCCCGTAAAGTAACGAATTCTCTGTTGCCATCCTTTGCATGGTCGAGAGGGTTCGATTCCCACCTCGGATATGTTTTTTTTTGTTTTCTTCCTTTCTGCGATTGGTATTACATTGTAGAAATATATTTCACTTTTATCATTCCCGTAAAGTAACGAATTCGCTGTTGCTATCTATATATTTAAAACACTAAGCTGTTTTTTGTACACACGAGATTGTGAAAACGACTTAACCGATTGGCTTCGTAAGACATTCTAACGAAAGCTCTTGGCATGCAGATTTGCAGAGTTTCTTTAAAAGGAAAATATATGTTACGGTATATTTTTAAATGATTAAAGAAATATGTAATATTTGACACTCCCGCGCATGCGCACAATGGCCTTTCTCAACAAGGAAAATGGCGATTCCGGTCGCGTCTAACTGAGATCTTTGTTTATGTCAATTAAAAAGGGTCTCCAATAATGTTAATTATGTTTTTACAATATGCATTGAATTAGAATTATATTAAATAAACCACGAATTGAAGGACTTAAATTGCAGGTTGAGCGTGTATACTGGTTAGATAGCTTAATACTGAAGTCTCACACAGTTCTCTGGATGGCCGAGGGGATAAGCTTACTGCCTAGAAATATGTATTATGCATGATCGAGAGGGTTCGATTCCCACCTCGGATATGTTTTTTTATTTTCGTTTTCTGCCTTCCTACGATTGGTATTACATTGTAGAAACATATTTCACTTTTATCATTCCCGTCAAGTAACGAATTCTCTGTTGCCATCCTTTGCATGGTCGAGAGGGTTCGATTCCCACCTCGGTTATGTTTTTTTTTATTTTCATTTTCTTCCTTCCTACGATTGGTATTACATTGTAGAAACATATTTCACTTTTATCATTCCCGTAAAGTAACGAATTCTCTGTTGCCATCCTTTGCATGGTCGAGAGGGTTCGATTCCCACCTCGGATACGTTCTTTTAATTTCATTTTCTTCTTTCCTACGATTGGTATTACATTGTAGAGATATATTTCACTTTTTTCATTCCCGTAAAGTAACGAATTCTCTGTTGCCATCCTTTGCATGGTCGAGAGGGTTCGATTCCCACCTCGGATATGGTTTTTTTTTGTTTTCTTCCTTTCTGCGATTGGTATTTCATTGTAGAAATATATTTCACTTTTATCATTCCCGTAAAGTAACGAATTCGCTGTTGCTATCTATATATTTAAAACACTAAGCTGTTTTTTGTACACACGAGATTGTGAAAACGACTTAACCGATTGGCTTCGTAAGACATTCTAACGAAAGCTCTTGGCATGCAGATTTGCAGAGTTTCTTTAAAAGGAAAATATATGTTACGGTATATTTTTAAATGATTAAAGAAATATGTAATATTTGACACTCCCGCGCATGCGCACAATGGCCTTTCTCAACAAGGAAAATGGCGATTCCGGTCGCGTCTAACTGAGATCTTTGTTTATGACAATTAAAAAGGGTCTCCAATAATGTTAATTATGTTTTTACAATATGCATTGAATAAGAATTATATTAAATAAACCACGAATTGAAGGACTTAAACTGCAGGTTGAGCGTGTATACTGGTTAGATAGCTTAATACTGAAGTCTCACATAGTTGTCTGGATGGCCGAGGGGATAAGCTTACTGCCTAGAAATATGTATTATGCATGATCGAGAGGGTTCGATTCCCACCTCGGATATGTTTTTTTATTTTCGTTTTCTGCCTTCCTACGATTGGTATTACATTGTAGAAACATATTTCACTTTTATCATTCCCGTCAAGTAACGAATTCTCTGTTGCCATCCTTTGCATGGTCGAGAGGGTTCGATTCCCACCTCGGTTATGTTTTTTTTTATTTTCATTATCTTCCTTCCTACGATTGGTATTACATTGTAGAAACATATTTCACTTTTATCATTCCCGTAAAGTAACGAATTCTCTGTTGCCATCATTTGCATGGTCGAGAGGGTTCGATTCCCACCTCGGATACGTTCTTTTATTTTCATTTTCTTCTTTCCTACGATTGGTATTACATTGTAGAGATATATTTCACTTTTTTCATTCCCGTAAAGTAACGAATTCTCTGTTGCCATCCTTTGCATGGTCGAGAGGGTTCGATTCCCACCTCGGATATGGTTTTTTTTTGTTTTCTTCCTTTCTGCGATTGGTATTACATTGTAGAAATATATTTCACTTTTATCATTCCCGTAAAGTAACGAATTCGCTGTTGCTATCTATATATTTAAAACACTAAGCTGTTTTTTGTACACACGAGATTGTGAAAACGACTTAACCGATTGGCTTCGTAAGACATTCTAACGAAAGCTCTTGGCATGTAGATTTGCAGAGTTTCTTTAAAAGGAAAATATATGTTACGGTATATTTTTAAATGATTAAAGAAATATGTAATATTTGACACTCCCGCGCATGCGCACAATGGCCTTTCTCAACAAGGAAAATGGCGATTCCGGTCGCGTCTAACTGAGATCTTTGTTTATGACAATTAAAAAGGGTCTCCAATAATGTTAATTATGTTTTTACAATATGCATTGAATTAGAATTATATTAAATAAACCACGAATTGAAGGACTTAAACTGCAGGTTGAGCGTGTATACTGGTTAGATAGCTTAATACTGAAGTCGCACACAGATGTCTGGATGGCCGAGGGGATAAGCTTACTGCCTAGAAATATGTATTATGCATGATCGAGAGGGTTCGATTCCCACCTCGGATATGTTTTTTATTTTCGTTTTCTGCCCTCCTACGATTGGTATTACATTGTAGAAACATATTTCACTTTTATCATTCCCGTCAAGTAACGAATTCTCTGTTGCCATCCTTTGCATGGTCGAGAGGGTTCGATTCCCACCTCGGTTATGTTTTTTTTATTTTCATTATCTTCCTTCCTACGATTGGTATTACATTGTAGAAACATATTTCACTTTTATCATTCCCGTAAAGTAACGAATTCTCTGTTGCCATCCTTTGCATGGTCGAGAGGGTTCGATTCCCACCTCGGATACGTTCTTTTATTTTCATTTTCTTCTTTCCTACGATTGGTATTACATTGTAGAGACATATTTCACTTTTTTCATTCCCGTAAAGTAACGAATTCTCTGTTGCCATCCTTTGCATGGTCGAGAGGGTTCGATTCCCACCTCGGATATGGTTTTTTTTGTTTTCTTCTTTCTACGATTGGTATTTCATTGTAGAAATATATTTCACTTTTATCATTCCCGTAAAGTAACGAATTCGCTGTTGCCATATATATTTAAAACACTAAGGTATTTTTTGTACACACGAGATTTTGAAAACGACTTAACCGATTGGCTTCGTATGGCATTCTAACGAAAGCTCTTGGCATGCAGATTTGCAGTGTGTCTTTAAAAGGAAAATATATGTTACGGTATATTTTTATATGTTTAAAGAAAAATGTAATATATGTGGCTATTGCGCGTTGCCACAATGGCGTTTCTTCATGAGAGAAATGGCGGATAAACGATCCACCGTATCGTAGAGTGATCTTTGTTTATGAGAATTGAAAAGGGAAATATCGCTTATGTTGTATCCCGATATATACTGGAATAGAATCATGAAATAAGTGACATATTGATGAACTATAACTGGCAGTTGAGTGCGTTTGTTGTTTACCTCACTTAATATTGCACTCTAATTTCGTTGTCTGGGTGGCTCAGCGGCTAACATTGTGGACAACGAAATTGATTATGCATCGTCGGAGGAGTTTGATTCCCACCTCAGACATGTAATTTTATTTCCCAATTATTCTATCTTGCAATTGGTATTACATTGTCTAAACATATGTTACGTTTATTATTCCCGTAAGGTATGGAATTCTCCATGATTTACGTTGCCAGATACTTTTAAATTATAAAATAAAAATCGGCACAATCGCTTCGCCTTGAGAGAAAATTGTCGAACATAATTCATTTGATGGACTCAGACATCGTGGTCACTCAGCGCCGTCTACTTTGGTGTGTGAGTGTAAACCTTTCTCTGATAACCTGTGTTAATGTGATGGCTGTATTGATGTGTGCATTTGTAATTAGTATGGGGAATGGAGAGTTGACGACTGAGGCTTTAAGTTAGGAACTATCCCGGTATTTGCCTGGAGTGGAAGTGGGAAACCACGGAAAACCACATCCAAGATTGTTGAGATGGGAATCAAATTTTGCTCTTCTTAGGTTTGCCTCAAGAGTGCGCCCCGTTCCAGCCCTCAGACCAGAATTACATTTCTTGGCAGAGCAGGGATCGAACCTGGAATCTGGGGCGATAGCTCAGAATGTAGCCTTAAGACTGGGCTTCCCTGTGTTAATACGATCTTTGAAAAACACTGAACATATAATTCTAAAACTCCCTCCATTATGGTGGCTGGCGAAGTGAGTCCATGCTCATTCCAGTAGTGGCGAAGTGATTCTATGCTCCCTTGCATAATTTACTGTCATGGAAATGCAAAGTATTGTACCTTCAACAGGTGATGGAAATTGATTATTTAGAGCAGTTTCATTCTGTTTATTTCAAAATGAAGTTCGTCATCCTGAGTTGCGTTTGCAAGCAAATTGCAAAAATTGCAAGGATTTTATTATTGGCGATCAGTCTCATCGCATTCTCATCAGCAACCAACTTGAGAATGGAAGTCTCTGAACTTAGTTGTATAAGTGAATATTATAGTTTATTGATAATTTTTTCAGAGTACATAACAATGAGTCTAACCACGCAGTTGATTTTGGCAATGGAAGTAAGTTATTATTTGCTATTTAATATTTGGCTGCTGCGTTGATGCAGGCCACTATAGTATTATTTAATATGACGTTAATTTGGGGAGAAATGCGGCTATAAATAAACCCATTTTACGAAATAGAACATTAGCCGCAAACAAGTGGGAAATCGGAGAAAAATACGAAGCCACTTTTAAACTCCAATATGAATACGGCATTTCAGATACAATTCCAGATACTATACCGTTACAGTGTAGGGTCCTTGACGAACAAATGTAAACATTGTTCTGCACTGTATTTCTCTTGAGAGAAATCTACACTTGGTTACTTTGACCTTTGCTGTTGTAATGGATTAATCTGACTAAATATAAAATATTTGACATGCTGCAACAATTATTTTTCACTGGAGATGATATCTCAAGGAATTTCAGAGAGACTAATCGGCAGTACAATGCTATGTCCTTCGTTTCATTTGGTGCCAATGTTACTGTGCCACACCCATACGGTCCACATTGTTTTAAGATGTATGGAGGTGCACATCATCGCATTTCTTCGTTATATTCCAAAATTATATATGACGGTTTGCGGCCAGTTTTATTAGACTCCTTCTTGAATTCCTTGGAACTAAATGACTTGCCTCCACATATTCCAAACGCTTGAACCGTTATGCTGCTTAGAAATCTGAACGTTTCCCAAGGGCTCCTAAATGCAACTATATTGCTTGGATTTGGAAATAATAAGTGCAGTTAAAATTAGGCAGAGAGGTCTAATCCTTCTACTTGATTTAACAGCATCCGATACAACACTATCATTTTGTTTTAAGAGGCAATATTTTCCAATTTATTTGGCATACTCTGTCACAATCAATAAAGCTCAAGGGAAAACTCTGGAACGTATAGGTCTCAATTTGCCTCATCAATTTTGCAGTCATGGCCAGCAGTATTTTGCAATGTTGAGAGTGAAATCTTTTGACGCCCTTATAGTTTCAATAGAGCCAAAAAATAATCGTACAAAGAATATACAGTAGGCCTACATAAGAAAATTCTTCAGTAAATATTTTTCTATTGACCGTCATTTTTGACGGGTTTCAACTAGTCTATATATTTAAAACACTAAGCTGTTTTTTGTACACACGAGATTGTGAAAACGACTTAACCGATTGGCTTCGTAAGACATTCTAACGAAAGCTCTTGGCATGCAGATTTGCAGAGTTTCTTTAAAAGGAAAATATATGTTACGGTATATTTTTAAATGATTAAAGAAATATGTAATATTTGACACTCCCGCTCATGCGCACAATGGCCTTTCTCAACAAGGAAAATGGCGATTCCGGTCGCGTCTAACTGAGATCTTTGTTTATGACAATTAAAAAGGGTCTCCAATAGTGTTAATTATGTTTTTACAATATGCATTGAATTAGAATTATATTAAATAAACCACGAATTGAAGGACTTAAACTGCAGGTTGAGCGTGTATACTGGTTAGATAGCTTAATACTGAAGTCTCACACCGTTGTCTGGATGGCCGAGGGGATAAGCTTACTGCCAAGAAATATGTATTATGCATGATCGAGAGGGTTCGATTCCCACCTCGGATATGTTTTTTTATTTTCGTTTTCTGCCTTCCTACGATTGGTATTACATTGTAGAAACATATTTCACTTTTATCATTCCCGTCAAGTAACGAATTCTCTGTTGCCATCCTTTGCATGGTCGAGAGGGTTCGATTCCCACCTCGGTTGTGTTTTTTTTTATTTTCATTATCTTCCTTCCTACGATTGGTATTACATTGTAGAAACATATTTCACTTTTATCATTCCCGTAAAGTAACGAATTCTCTGTTGCCATCCTTTGCATGGTCGAGAGGGTTCGATTCCCACCTCGGATACGTTCTTTTATTTTCATTTTCTTCTTTCCTACGATTGGTATTACATTGTAGAGATATATTTCACTTTTTTCATTCCCGTAAAGTAACGAATTCTCTGTTGCCATCCTTTGCATGGTCGAGAGGGTTCGATTCCCACCTCGGATATGGTTTTTTTTGTTTTCTTCCTTTCTGCGATTGGTATTACATTGTAGAAATATATTTCACTTTTATCATTCCCGTAAAGTAACGAATTCGCTGTTGCTATCTATATATTTAAAACACTAAGCTGTTTTTTGTACACACGAGATTGTGAAAACGACTTAACCGATTGGCTTCGTAAGACATTCTAACGAAAGCTCTTGGCATGCAGATTTGCAGAGTTTCTTTAAAAGGAAAATATATGTTACGGTATATTTTTAAATGATTAAAGAAATATGTAATATTTGACACTCCCGCGCATGCGCACAATGGCCTTTCTCAACAAGGAAAATGGCGATTCCGGTCGCGTCTAACTGAGATCTTTGTTTATGTCAATTAAAAAGGGTCTCCAATAATGTTAATTATGTTTTTACAATATGCATTGAATTAGAATTATATTAAATAAACCAGGAATTGAAGGACTTAAATTGCAGGTTGAGCGTGTATACTGGTTAGATAGCTTAATACTGAAGTCTCACACAGTTCTCTGGATGGCCGAGGGGATAAGCTTACTGCCTAGAAATATGTATTATGCATGATCGAGAGGGTTCGATTCCCACCTCGGATATGTTTTTTTATTTTCGTTTTCTGCCTTCCTATGATTGGTATTACATTGTAGAAACATATTTCACTTTTATCATTCCCGTCAAGTAACGAATTCTCTGTTGCCATCCTTTGCATGGTCGAGAGGGTTCGATTCCCACCTCGGTTATTTTTTTTTTTATTTTCATTTTCTTCCTTCCTACGATTGGTATTACATTGTAGAAACATATTTCACTTTTATCATTCCCGTAAAGTAACGAATTCTCTGTTGCCATCCTTTGCATGGTCGAGAGGGTTCGATTCCCACCTCGGATACGTTCTTTTATTTTCATTTTCTTCTTTCCTACGATTGGTATTACATTGTAGAGATATATTTCACTTTCTTCATTCCCGTAAAGTAACGAATTCTCTGTTGCCATCCTTTGCATGGTCGAGAGGGTTCGATTCCCACCTCGGATATGGTTTTTTTTTGTTTTCTTCTTTCTGCGATTGGTATTTCATTGTAGAAATATATTTCACTTTTATCATTCCCGTAAAGTAACGAATTCGCTGTTGCCATCTATATATTTAAAACACTAAGCTGTTTTTTGTACACACGAGATTGTGAAAACGACTTAACCGATTGGCTTCGTAAGACATTCTAACGAAAGCTCTTGGCATGCAGATTTGCAGAGTTTCTTTAAAAGGAAAATATATGTTACGGTATATTTTTAAATGATTAAAGAAATATGTAATATTTGACACTCCCGCGCATGCGCACAATGGCCTTTCTCAACAAGGAAAATGGCGATTCCGGTCGCGTCTAACTGAGATCTTTGTTTATGACAATTAAAAAGGGTCTCCAATAATGTTAATTATGTTTTTACAATATGCATTGAATTAGAATTATATTAAATAAACCACGAATTGAAGGACTTAAACTGCAGGTTGAGCGTGTATACTGGTTAGATAGCTTAATACTGAATTCTCACATAGTTGTCTGGATGGCCGAGGGGATAAGCTTACTGCCTAGAAATATGTATTATGCATGATGGAGAGGGTTCGATTCCCACCTCGGATATGTTTTTTTATTTTCGTTTTCTGCCTTCCTACGATTGGTATTACATTGTAGAAACATATTTCACTTTTATCATTCCCGTCAAGTAACGAATTCTCTGTTGCCATCCTTTGCATGGTCGAGAGGGTTCGATTCCCACCTCGGTTATGTTTTTTTTTTATTTTCATTATCTTCCTTCCTACGATTGGTATTACATTGTTGAAACATATTTCACTTTTATCATTCCCGTAAAGTAACGAATTCTCTGTTGCCATCATTTGCATGGTCGAGAGGGTTCGATTCCCACCTCGGATACGTTCTTTTATTTTCATTTTCTTCTTTCCTACGATTGGTATTACATTGTAGAGATATATTTCACTTTTTTCATTCCCGTAAAGTAACGAATTCTCTGTTGCCATCCTTTGCATGGTCGAGAGGGTTCGATTCCCACCTCGGATATGGTTTTTTTTGTTTTCTTCCTTTCTGCGATTGGTATTACATTGTAGAAATATATTTCACTTTTATCATTCCCGTAAAGTAACGAATTCGCTGTTGCTATCTATATATTTAAAACACTAAGCTGTTTTTTGTACACACGAGATTGTGAAAACGACTTAACCGATTGGCTTCGTAAGACATTCTAACGAAAGCTCTTGGCATGCAGATTTGCAGAGTTTCTTTAAAAGGAAAATATATGTTACGGTATATTTTTAGATGATTAAAGAAATATGTAATATTTGACACTCCCGCGCATGCGCACAATGGCCTTTCTCAACAAGGAAAATGGCGATTCCGGTCGCGTCTAACTGAGATCTTTGTTTATGACAATTAAAAAGGGTCTCCAATAATGTTAATTATGTTTTTACAATATGCATTGAATTAGAATTATATTAAATAAACCACGAATTGAAGGACTTAAACTGCAGGTTGAGCGTGTATACTGGTTAGATAGCTTAATACTGAAGTCGCACGCAGATGTCTGGATGGCCGAGGGGATAAGCTTACTGCCTAGAAATATGTATTATGCATGATCGAGAGGGTTCGATTCCCACCTCGGATATGTTTTTTATTTTCGTTTTCTGCCCTCCTACGATTGGTATTACATTGTAGAAACATATTTCACTTTTATCATTCCCGTCAAGTAACGAATTCTCTGTTGCCATCCTTTGCATGGTCGAGAGGGTTCGATTCCCACCTCGGTTATGTTTTTTTTATTTTCATTATCTTCCTTCCTACGATTGGTATTACATTGTAGAAACATATTTCACTTTTATCATTCCCGTAAAGTAACGAATTCTCTGTTGCCATCCTTTGCATGGTCGAGAGGGTTCGATTCCCACCTCGGATACGTTCTTTTATTTTCATTTTCTTCTTTCCTACGATTGGTATTACATTGTAGAGACATATTTCACTTTTTTCATTCCCGTAAAGTAACGAATTCTCTGTTGCCATCCTTTGCATGGTCGAGAGGGTTCGATTCCCACCTCGGATATGGTTTTTTTTGTTTTCTTCTTTCTACGATTGGTATTTCATTGTAGAAATATATTTCACTTTTATCATTCCCGTAAAGTAACGAATTCGCTGTTGCCATCTATATATTTAAAACACTAAGCTGTTTTTTGTACACACGAGATTTGAAAATGACTTAACCGATTGGCTTCGTAAGACATTCTAACGAAAGCTCTTGGCATGCAGATTTGCAGAGTTTCTTTAAAAGGAAAATATATGTTACGGTATATTTTTAAATGATTAAAGAAATATGTAATATTTGACACTCCCGCGCATGCGCACAATGGCCTTTCTCAACAAGGAAAATGGCGATTCCGGTCGCGTCTAACTGAGATCTTTGTTTATGACAATTAAAAAGGGTCTCCAATAATGTTAATTATGTTTTTACAATATGCATTGAATTAGAATTATATTAAATAAACCACGAATTGAAGGACTTAAATTGCAGGTTGAGCGTGTATACTGGTTAGATAGCTTAATACTGAAGTCTCACACAGTTCTCTGGATGGCCGAGGGGATAAGCTTACTGCCTAGAAATATGTATTATGCATGATCGAGAGGGTTCGATTCCCACCTCGGATATGTTTTTTTATTTTCGTTTTCTGCCTTCCTACGATTGGTATTACATTGTAGAAACATATTTCACTTTTATCATTCCCGTCAAGTAACGAATTCTCTGTTGCCATCCTTTGCATGGTCGAGAGGGTTCGATTCCCACCTCGGTTATGTTTTTTTTTTATTTTCATTTTCTTCCTTCCTACGATTGGTATTACATTGTAGAAACATATTTCACTTTTATCATTCCCGTAAAGTAACGAATTCTCTGTTGCCATCCTTTGCATGGTCGAGAGGGTTCGATTCCCACCTCGGATACGTTCTTTTATTTTCATTTTCTTCTTTCCTACGATTGGTATTACATTGTAGAGATATATTTCACTTTTTTCATTCCCGTAAAGTAACGAATTCTCTGTTGCCATCCTTTGCATGGTCGAGAGGGTTCGATTCCCACCTCGGATATGGTTTTTTTTTGTTTTCTTCCTTTCTGCGATTGGTATTACATTGTAGAAATATATTTCACTTTTATCATTCCCGTAAAGTAACGAATTCGCTGTTGCCATCTATATATTTAAAACACTAAGCTGTTTTTTGTACACACGAGATTGTGAAAACGACTTAACCGATTGGCTTCGTAAGACATTCTAACGAAAGCTCTTGGCATGCAGATTTGCAGAGTTTCTTTAAAAGGAAAATATATGTTACGGTATATTTTTAAATGATTAAAGAAATATGTAATATTTGACACTCCCGCTCATGCGCACAATGGCCTTTCTCAACAAGGAAAATGGCGATTCCGGTCGCGTCTAACTGAGATCTTTGTTTATGACAATTAAAAAGGGTCTCCAATAGTGTTAATTATGTTTTTACAATATGCATTGAATTAGAATTATATTAAATAAACCACGAATTGAAGGACTTAAACTGCAGGTTGAGCGTGTATACTGGTTAGATAGCTTAATACTGAAGTCTCACACTGTTGTCTGGATGGCCGAGGGGATAAGCTTACTGCCTAGAAATATGTATTATGCATGATCGAGAGGGTTCGATTCCCACCTCGGATATGTTTTTTTATTTTCGTTTTCTGCCTTCCTACGATTGGTATTACATTGTAGAAACATATTTCACTTTTATCATTCCCGTCAAGTAACGAATTCTCTGTTGCCATCCTTTGCATGGTCGAGAGGGTTCGATTCCCACCTCGGTTATGTTTTTTTTTATTTTCATTATCTTCCTTCCTACGATTGGTATTACATTGTAGAAACATATTTCACTTTTATCATTCCCGTAAAGTAACGAATTCTCTGTTGCCATCCTTTGCATGGTCGAGAGGGTTCGATTCCCACCTCGGATACGTTCTTTTATTTTCATTTTCTTCTTTCCTACGATTGGTATTACATTGTAGAGATATATTTCACTTTTTTCATTCCCGTAAAGTAACGAATTCTCTGTTGCCATCCTTTGCATGGTCGAGAGGGTTCGATTCCCACCTCGGATATGTTTTTTTTTGTTTTCTTCCTTTCTGCGATTGGTATTACATTGTAGAAATATATTTCACTTTTATCATTCCCGTAAAGTAACGAATTCGCTGTTGCTATCTATATATTTAAAACACTAAGCTGTTTTTTGTACACACGAGATTGTGAAAACGACTTAACCGATTGGCTTCGTAAGACATTCTAACGAAAGCTCTTGGCATGCAGATTTGCAGAGTTTCTTTAAAAGGAAAATATATGTTACGGTATATTTTTAAATGATTAAAGAAATATGTAATATTTGACACTCCCGCGCATGCGCACAATGGCCTTTCTCAACAAGGAAAATGGCGATTCCGGTCGCGTCTAACTGAGATCTTTGTTTATGTCAATTAAAAAGGGTCTCCAATAATGTTAATTATGTTTTTACAATATGCATTGAATTAGAATTATATTAAATAAACCACGAATTGAAGGACTTAAATTGCAGGTTGAGCGTGTATACTGGTTAGATAGCTTAATACTGAAGTCTCACACAGTTCTCTGGATGGCCGAGGGGATAAGCTTACTGCCTAGAAATATGTATTATGCATGATCGAGAGGGTTCGATTCCCACCTCGGATATGTTTTTTTATTTTCGTTTTCTGCCTTCCTACGATTGGTATTACATTGTAGAAACATATTTCACTTTTATCATTCCCGTCAAGTAACGAATTCTCTGTTGCCATCCTTTGCATGGTCGAGAGGGTTCGATTCCCACCTCGGTTATGTTTTTTTTTATTTTCATTTTCTTCCTTCCTACGATTGGTATTACATTGTAGAAACATATTTCACTTTTATCATTCCCGTAAAGTAACGAATTCTCTGTTGCCATCCTTTGCATGGTCGAGAGGGTTCGATTCCCACCTCGGATACGTTCTTTTAATTTCATTTTCTTCTTTCCTACGATTGGTATTACATTGTAGAGATATATTTCACTTTTTTCATTCCCGTAAAGTAACGAATTCTCTGTTGCCATCCTTTGCATGGTCGAGAGGGTTCGATTCCCACCTCGGATATGGTTTTTTTTTGTTTTCTTCCTTTCTGCGATTGGTATTTCATTGTAGAAATATATTTCACTTTTATCATTCCCGTAAAGTAACGAATTCGCTGTTGCCATCTATATATTTAAAACACTAAGCTGTTTTTTGTACACACGAGATTGTGAAAACGACTTAACCGATTGGCTTCGTAAGACATTCTAACGAAAGCTCTTGGCATGCAGATTTGCAGAGTTTCTTTAAAAGGAAAATATATGTTACGGTATATTTTTAAATGATTAAAGAAATATGTAATATTTGACACTCCCGCGCATGCGCACAATGGCCTTTCTCAACAAGGAAAATGGCGATTCCGGTCGCGTCTAACTGAGATCTTTGTTTATGACAATTAAAAAGGGTCTCCAATAATGTTAATTATGTTTTTACAATATGCATTGAATTAGAATTATATTAAATAAACCACGAATTGAAGGACTTAAACTGCAGGTTGAGCGTGTATACTGGTTAGATAGCTTAATACTGAAGTCTCACATAGTTGTCTGGATGGCCGAGGGGATAAGCTTACTGCCTAGAAATATGTATTATGCATGATCGAGAGGGTTCGATTCCCACCTCGGATATTTTTTTTTTATTTTCGTTTTCTGCCTTCCTACGATTGGTATCACATTGTAGAAACATATTTCACTTTTATCATTCCCGTCAAGTAACGAATTCTCTGTTGCCATCCTTTGCATGGTCGAGAGGGTTCGATTCCCACCTCGGTTATGTTTTTTTTTATTTTCATTATCTTCCTTCCTACGATTGGTATTACATTGTAGAAACATATTTCACTTTTATCATTCCCGTAAAGTAACGAATTCTCTGTTGCCATCATTTGCATGGTCGAGAGGGTTCGATTCCCACCTCGGATACGTTCTTTTATTTTCATTTTCTTCTTTCCTACGATTGGTATTACATTGTAGAGATATATTTCACTTTTTTCATTCCCGTAAAGTAACGAATTCTCTGTTGCCATCCTTTGCATGGTCGAGAGGGTTCGATTCCCACCTCGGATATGGTTTTTTTTGTTTTCTTCCTTTCTGCGATTGGTATTACATTGTAGAAATATATTTCACTTTTATCATTCCCGTAAAGTAACGAATTCGCTGTTGCTATCTATATATTTAAAACACTAAGCTGTTTTTTGTACACACGAGATTGTGAAAACGACTTAACCGATTGGCTTCGTAAGACATTCTAACGAAAGCTCTTGGCATGTAGATTTGCAGAGTTTCTTTAAAAGGAAAATATATGTTACGGTATATTTTTAAATGATTAAAGAAATATGTAATATTTGACACTCCCGCGCATGCGCACAATGGCCTTTCTCAACAAGGAAAATGGCGATTCCGGTCGCGTCTAACTGAGATCTTTGTTTATGACAATTAAAAAGGGTCTCCAATAATGTTAATTATGTTTTTACAATATGCATTGAATTAGAATTATATTAAATAAACCACGAATTGAAGGACTTAAACTGCAGGTTGAGCGTGTATACTGGTTAGATAGCTTAATACTGAAGTCGCACACAGATGTCTGGATGGCCGAGGGGATAAGCTTACTGCCTAGAAATATGTATTATGCATGATCGAGAGGGTTCGATTCCCACCTCGGATATGTTTTTTATTTTCGTTTTCTGCCCTCCTACGATTGGTATTACATTGTAGAAACATATTTCACTTTTATCATTCCCGTCAAGTAACGAATTCTCTGTTGCCATCCTTTGCATGGTCGAGAGGGTTCGATTCCCACCTCGGTTATGTTTTTTTTATTTTCATTATCTTCCTTCCTACGATTGGTATTACATTGTAGAAACATATTTCACTTTTATCATTCCCGTAAAGTAACGAATTCTCTGTTGCCATCCTTTGCATGGTCGAGAGGGTTCGATTCCCACCTCGGATACGTTCTTTTATTTTCATTTTCTTCTTTCCTACGATTGGTATTACATTGTAGAGACATATTTCACTTTTTTCATTCCCGTAAAGTAACGAATTCTCTGTTGCCATCCTTTGCATGGTCGAGAGGGTTCGATTCCCACCTCGGATATGGTTTTTTTTGTTTTCTTCTTTCTACGATTGGTATTTCATTGTAGAAATATATTTCACTTTTATCATTCCCGTAAAGTAACGAATTCGCTGTTGCCATCTATCTATCTATATATTTAAAACACTAAGCTGTTTTTTGTACACACGAGATTGTGAAAACGACTTAACCGATTGGCTTCGTAAGACATTCTAACGAAAGCTCTTGGCATGCAGATTTGCAGAGTTTCTTTAAAAGGAAAATATATGTTACGGTATATTTTTAAATGATTAAAGAAATATGTAATATTTGACACTCCCGCTCATGCGCACAATGGCCTTTCTCAACAAGGAAAATGGCGATTCCGGTCGCGTCTAACTGAGATCTTTGTTTATGACAATTAAAAAGGGTCTCCAATAGTGTTAATTATGTTTTTACAATATGCATTGAATTAGAATTATATTAAATAAACCACGAATTGAAGGACTTAAACTGCAGGTTGAGCGTGTATACTGGTTAGATAGCTTAATACTGAAGTCTCACACTGTTGTCTGGATGGCCGAGGGGATAAGCTTACTGCCTAGAAATATGTATTATGCATGATCGAGAGGGTTCGATTCCCACCTCGGATATGTTTTTTTATTTTCGTTTTCTGCCTTCCTACGATTGGTATTACATTGTAGAAACATATTTCACTTTTATCATTCCCGTCAAGTAACGAATTCTCTGTTGCCATCCTTTGCATGGTCGAGAGGGTTCGATTCCCACCTCGGTTATGTTTTTTTTTATTTTCATTATCTTCCTTCCTACGATTGGTATTACATTGTAGAAACATATTTCACTTTTATCATTCCCGTAAAGTAACGAATTCTCTGTTGCCATCCTTTGCATGGTCGAGAGGGTTCGATTCCCACCTCGGATACGTTCTTTTATTTTCATTTTCTTCTTTCCTACGATTGGTATTACATTGTAGAGATATATTTCACTTTTTTCATTCCCGTAAAGTAACGAATTCTCTGTTGCCATCCTTTGCATGGTCGAGAGGGTTCGATTCCCACCTCGGATATGTTTTTTTTTGTTTTCTTCCTTTCTGCGATTGGTATTACATTGTAGAAATATATTTCACTTTTATCATTCCCGTAAAGTAACGAATTCGCTGTTGCTATCTATATATTTAAAACACTAAGCTGTTTTTTGTACACACGAGATTGTGAAAACGACTTAACCGATTGGCTTCGTAAGACATTCTAACGAAAGCTCTTGGCATGCAGATTTGCAGAGTTTCTTTAAAAGGAAAATATATGTTACGGTATATTTTTAAATGATTAAAGAAATATGTAATATTTGACACTCCCGCGCATGCGCACAATGGCCTTTCTCAACAAGGAAAATGGCGATTCCGGTCGCGTCTAACTGAGATCTTTGTTTATGTCAATTAAAAAGGGTCTCCAATAATGTTAATTATGTTTTTACAATATGCATTGAATTAGAATTATATTAAATAAACCACGAATTGAAGGACTTAAATTGCAGGTTGAGCGTGTATACTGGTTAGATAGCTTAATACTGAAGTCTCACACAGTTCTCTGGATGGCCGAGGGGATAAGCTTACTGCCTAGAAATATGTATTATGCATGATCGAGAGGGTTCGATTCCCACCTCGGATATGTTTTTTTATTTTCGTTTTCTGCCTTCCTACGATTGGTATTACATTGTAGAAACATATTTCACTTTTATCATTCCCGTCAAGTAACGAATTCTCTGTTGCCATCCTTTGCATGGTCGAGAGGGTTCGATTCCCACCTCGGTTATGTTTTTTTTTATTTTCATTTTCTTCCTTCCTACGATTGGTATTACATTGTAGAAACATATTTCACTTTTATCATTCCCGTAAAGTAACGAATTCTCTGTTGCCATCCTTTGCATGGTCGAGAGGGTTCGATTCCCACCTCGGATACGTTCTTTTAATTTCATTTTCTTCTTTCCTACGATTGGTATTACATTGTAGAGATATATTTCACTTTTTTCATTCCCGTAAAGTAACGAATTCTCTGTTGCCATCCTTTGCATGGTCGAGAGGGTTCGATTCCCACCTCGGATATGGTTTTTTTTTGTTTTCTTCCTTTCTGCGATTGGTATTTCATTGTAGAAATATATTTCACTTTTATCATTCCCGTAAAGTAACGAATTCGCTGTTGCCATCTATATATTTAAAACACTAAGCTGTTTTTTGTACACACGAGATTGTGAAAACGACTTAACCGATTGGCTTCGTAAGACATTCTAACGAAAGCTCTTGGCATGCAGATTTGCAGAGTTTCTTTAAAAGGAAAATATATGTTACGGTATATTTTTAAATGATTAAAGAAATATGTAATATTTGACACTCCCGCGCATGCGCACAATGGCCTTTCTCAACAAGGAAAATGGCGATTCCGGTCGCGTCTAACTGAGATCTTTGTTTATGACAATTAAAAAGGGTCTCCAATAATGTTAATTATGTTTTTACAATATGCATTGAATTAGAATTATATTAAATAAACCACGAATTGAAGGACTTAAACTGCAGGTTGAGCGTGTATACTGGTTAGATAGCTTAATACTGAAGTCTCACATAGTTGTCTGGATGGCCGAGGGGATAAGCTTACTGCCTAGAAATATGTATTATGCATGATCGAGAGGGTTCGATTCCCACCTCGGATATGTTTTTTTATTTTCGTTTTCTGCCTTCCTACGATTGGTATCACATTGTAGAAACATATTTCACTTTTATCATTCCCGTCAAGTAACGAATTCTCTGTTGCCATCCTTTGCATGGTCGAGAGGGTTCGATTCCCACCTCGGTTATGTTTTTTTTTATTTTCATTATCTTCCTTCCTACGATTGGTATTACATTGTAGAAACATATTTCACTTTTATCATTCCCGTAAAGTAACGAATTCTCTGTTGCCATCATTTGCATGGTCGAGAGGGTTCGATTCCCACCTCGGATACGTTCTTTTATTTTCATTTTCTTCTTTCCTACGATTGGTATTACATTGTAGAGATATATTTCACTTTTTTCATTCCCGTAAAGTAACGAATTCTCTGTTGCCATCCTTTGCATGGTCGAGAGGGTTCGATTCCCACCTCGGATATGGTTTTTTTTGTTTTCTTCCTTTCTGCGATTGGTATTACATTGTAGAAATATATTTCACTTTTATCATTCCCGTAAAGTAACGAATTCGCTGTTGCTATCTATATATTTAAAACACTAAGCTGTTTTTTGTACACACGAGATTGTGAAAACGACTTAACCGATTGGCTTCGTAAGACATTCTAACGAAAGCTCTTGGCATGTAGATTTGCAGAGTTTCTTTAAAAGGAAAATATATGTTACGGTATATTTTTAAATGATTAAAGAAATATGTAATATTTGACACTCCCGCGCATGCGCACAATGGCCTTTCTCAACAAGGAAAATGGCGATTCCGGTCGCGTCTAACTGAGATCTTTGTTTATGACAATTAAAAAGGGTCTCCAATAATGTTAATTATGTTTTTACAATATGCATTGAATTAGAATTATATTAAATAAACCACGAATTGAAGGACTTAAACTGCAGGTTGAGCGTGTATACTGGTTAGATAGCTTAATACTGAAGTCGCACACAGATGTCTGGATGGCCGAGGGGATAAGCTTACTGCCTAGAAATATGTATTATGCATGATCGAGAGGGTTCGATTCCCACCTCGGATATGTTTTTTATTTTCGTTTTCTGCCCTCCTACGATTGGTATTACATTGTAGAAACATATTTCACTTTTATCATTCCCGTCAAGTAACGAATTCTCTGTTGCCATCCTTTGCATGGTCGAGAGGGTTCGATTCCCACCTCGGTTATGTTTTTTTTATTTTCATTATCTTCCTTCCTACGATTGGTATTACATTGTAGAAACATATTTCACTTTTATCATTCCCGTAAAGTAACGAATTCTCTGTTGCCATCCTTTGCATGGTCGAGAGGGTTCGATTCCCACCTCGGATACGTTCTTTTATTTTCATTTTCTTCTTTCCTACGATTGGTATTACATTGTAGAGACATATTTCACTTTTTTCATTCCCGTAAAGTAACGAATTCTCTGTTGCCATCCTTTGCATGGTCGAGAGGGTTCGATTCCCACCTCGGATATGGTTTTTTTTGTTTTCTTCTTTCTACGATTGGTATTTCATTGTAGAAATATATTTCACTTTTATCATTCCCGTAAAGTAACGAATTCGCTGTTGCCATATATATTTAAAACACTAAGGTATTTTTTGTACACACGAGATTTTGAAAACGACTTAACCGATTGGCTTCGTATGGCATTCTAACGAAAGCTCTTGGCATGCAGATTTGCAGTGTGTCTTTAAAAGGAAAATATATGTTACGGTATATTTTTATATGTTTAAAGAAAAATGTAATATTTGTGGCTATTGCGCGTTGCCACAATGGCGTTTCTTCATGAGAGAAATGGCGGATAAACGATCCACCGTATCGTAGAGTGATCTTTGTTTATGAGAATTGAAAAGGGAAATATCGCTTATGTTGTATCCCGATATATACTGGAATAGAATCATGAAATAAGTGACATATTGATGAACTATAACTGGCAGTTGAGTGCGTTTGTTGTTTACCTCACTTAATATTGCACTCTAATTTCGTTGTCTGGGTGGCTCAGCGGCTAACATTGTGGACAACGAAATTGATTATGCATCGTCGGAGGAGTTTGATTCCCACCTCAGACATGTAATTTTATTTCCCAATTATTCTATCTTGCAATTGGTATTACATTGTCTAAACATATGTTACGTTTATTATTCCCGTAAGGTATGGAATTCTCCATGATTTACGTTGCCAGATACTTTTAAATTATAAAATAAAAATCGGCACAATCGCTTCGCCTTGAGAGAAAATTGTCGAACATAATTCATTTGATGGACTCAGACATCGTGGTCACTCAGCGCCGTCTACTTTGGTGTGTGAGTGTAAACCTTTCTCTGATAACCTGTGTTAATGTGATGGCTGTATTGATGTGTGCATTTGTAATTAGTATGGGGAATGGAGAGTTGACGACTGAGGCTTTAAGTTAGGAACTATCCCGGTATTTGCCTGGAGTGGAAGTGGGAAACCACGGAAAACCACATCCAAGATTGTTGAGATGGGAATCAAATTTTGCTCTTCTTAGGTTTGCCTCAAGAGTGCGCCCCGTTCCAGCCCTCAGACCAGAATTACATTTCTTGGCAGAGCAGGGATCGAACCTGGAATCTGGGGCGATAGCTCAGAATGTAGCCTTAAGACTGGGCTTCCCTGTGTTAATACGATCTTTGAAAAACACTGAACATATAATTCTAAAACTCCCTCCATTATGGTGGCTGGCGAAGTGAGTCCATGCTCATTCCAGTAGTGGCGAAGTGATTCTATGCTCCCTTGCATAATTTACTGTCATGGAAATGCAAAGTATTGTACCTTCAACAGGTGATGGAAATTGATTATTTAGAGCAGTTTCATTCTGTTTATTTCAAAATGAAGTTCGTCATCCTGAGTTGCGTTTGCAAGCAAATTGCAAAAATTGCAAGGATTTTATTATTGGCGATCAGTCTCATCGCATTCTCATCAGCAACCAACTTGAGAATGGAAGTCTCTGAACTTAGTTGTATAAGTGAATATTATAGTTTATTGATAATTTTTTCAGAGTACATAACAATGAGTCTAACCACGCAGTTGATTTTGGCAATGGAAGTAAGTTATTATTTGCTATTTAATATTTGGCTGCTGCGTTGATGCAGGCCACTATAGTATTATTTAATATGACGTTAATTTGGGGAGAAATGCGGCTATAAATAAACCCATTTTACGAAATAGAACATTAGCCGCAAACAAGTGGGAAATCGGAGAAAAATACGAAGCCACTTTTAAACTCCAATATGAATACGGCATTTCAGATACAATTCCAGATACTATACCGTTACAGTGTAGGGTCCTTGACGAACAAATGTAAACATTGTTCTGCACTGTATTTCTCTTGAGAGAAATCTACACTTGGTTACTTTGACCTTTGCTGTTGTAATGGATTAATCTGACTAAATATAAAATATTTGACATGCTGCAACAATTATTTTTCACTGGAGATGATATCTCAAGGAATTTCAGAGAGACTAATCGGCAGTACAATGCTATGTCCTTCGTTTCATTTGGTGCCAATGTTACTGTGCCACACCCATACGGTCCACATTGTTTTAAGATGTATGGAGGTGCACATCATCGCATTTCTTCGTTATATTCCAAAATTATATATGACGGTTTGCGGCCAGTTTTATTAGACTCCTTCTTGAATTCCTTGGAACTAAATGACTTGCCTCCACATATTCCAAACGCTTGAACCGTTATGCTGCTTAGAAATCTGAACGTTTCCCAAGGGCTCCTAAATGCAACTATATTGCTTGGATTTGGAAATAATAAGTGCAGTTAAAATTAGGCAGAGAGGTCTAATCCTTCTACTTGATTTAACAGCATCCGATACAACACTATCATTTTGTTTTAAGAGGCAATATTTTCCAATTTATTTGGCATACTCTGTCACAATCAATAAAGCTCAAGGGAAAACTCTGGAACGTATAGGTCTCAATTTGCCTCATCAATTTTGCAGTCATGGCCAGCAGTATTTTGCAATGTTGAGAGTGAAATCTTTTGACGCCCTTATAGTTTCAATAGAGCCAAAAAATAATCGTACAAAGAATATACAGTAGGCCTACATAAGAAAATTCTTCAGTAAATATTTTTCTATTGACCGTCATTTTTGACGGGTTTCAACTAGTATATATTTAAAACACTAAGGTATTTTTTGTACACACGAGATTTTGAAAACGACTTAACCGATTGGCTTCGTATGGCATTCTAACGAAAGCTCTTGGCATGCAGATTTGCAGTGTGTCTTTAAAAGGAAAATATATGTTACGGTATATTTTTATATGTTTAAAGAAAAATGTAATATTTGTGGCTATTGCGCGTTGCCACAATGGCGTTTCTTCATGAGAGAAATGGCGGATAAACGATCCACCGTATCGTAGAGTGATCTTTGTTTATGAGAATTGAAAAGGGAAATATCGCTTATGTTGTATCCCGATATATACTGGAATAGAATCATGAAATAAGTGACATATTGATGAACTATAACTGGCAGTTGAGTGCGTTTGTTGTTTACCTCACTTAATATTGCACTCTAATTTCGTTGTCTGGGTGGCTCAGCGGCTAACATTGTGGACAACGAAATTGATTATGCATCGTCGGAGGAGTTTGATTCCCACCTCAGACATGTAATTTTATTTCCCAATTATTCTATCTTGCAATTGGTATTACATTGTCTAAACATATGTTACGTTTATTATTCCCGTAAGGTATGGAATTCTCCATGATTTACGTTGCCAGATACTTTTAAATTATAAAATAAAAATCGGCACAATCGCTTCGCCTTGAGAGAAAATTGTCGAACATAATTCATTTGATGGACTCAGACATCGTGGTCACTCAGCGCCGTCTACTTTGGTGTGTGAGTGTAAACCTTTCTCTGATAACCTGTGTTAATGTGATGGCTGTATTGATGTGTGCATTTGTAATTAGTATGGGGAATGGAGAGTTGACGACTGAGGCTTTAAGTTAGGAACTATCCCGGTATTTGCCTGGAGTGGAAGTGGGAAACCACGGAAAACCACATCCAAGATTGTTGAGATGGGAATCAAATTTTGCTCTTCTTAGGTTTGCCTCAAGAGTGCGCCCCGTTCCAGCCCTCAGACCAGAATTACATTTCTTGGCAGAGCAGGGATCGAACCTGGAATCTGGGGCGATAGCTCAGAATGTAGCCTTAAGACTGGGCTTCCCTGTGTTAATACGATCTTTGAAAAACACTGAACATATAATTCTAAAACTCCCTCCATTATGGTGGCTGGCGAAGTGAGTCCATGCTCATTCCAGTAGTGGCGAAGTGATTCTATGCTCCCTTGCATAATTTACTGTCATGGAAATGCAAAGTATTGTACCTTCAACAGGTGATGGAAATTGATTATTTAGAGCAGTTTCATTCTGTTTATTTCAAAATGAAGTTCGTCATCCTGAGTTGCGTTTGCAAGCAAATTGCAAAAATTGCAAGGATTTTATTATTGGCGATCAGTCTCATCGCATTCTCATCAGCAACCAACTTGAGAATGGAAGTCTCTGAACTTAGTTGTATAAGTGAATATTATAGTTTATTGATAATTTTTTCAGAGTACATAACAATGAGTCTAACCACGCAGTTGATTTTGGCAATGGAAGTAAGTTATTATTTGCTATTTAATATTTGGCTGCTGCGTTGATGCAGGCCACTATAGTATTATTTAATATGACGTTAATTTGGGGAGAAATGCGGCTATAAATAAACCCATTTTACGAAATAGAACATTAGCCGCAAACAAGTGGGAAATCGGAGAAAAATACGAAGCCACTTTTAAACTCCAATATGAATACGGCATTTCAGATACAATTCCAGATACTATACCGTTACAGTGTAGGGTCCTTGACGAACAAATGTAAACATTGTTCTGCACTGTATTTCTCTTGAGAGAAATCTACACTTGGTTACTTTGACCTTTGCTGTTGTAATGGATTAATCTGACTAAATATAAAATATTTGACATGCTGCAACAATTATTTTTCACTGGAGATGATATCTCAAGGAATTTCAGAGAGACTAATCGGCAGTACAATGCTATGTCCTTCGTTTCATTTGGTGCCAATGTTACTGTGCCACACCCATACGGTCCACATTGTTTTAAGATGTATGGAGGTGCACATCATCGCATTTCTTCGTTATATTCCAAAATTATATATGACGGTTTGCGGCCAGTTTTATTAGACTCCTTCTTGAATTCCTTGGAACTAAATGACTTGCCTCCACATATTCCAAACGCTTGAACCGTTATGCTGCTTAGAAATCTGAACGTTTCCCAAGGGCTCCTAAATGCAACTATATTGCTTGGATTTGGAAATAATAAGTGCAGTTAAAATTAGGCAGAGAGGTCTAATCCTTCTACTTGATTTAACAGCATCCGATACAACACTATCATTTTGTTTTAAGAGGCAATATTTTCCAATTTATTTGGCATACTCTGTCACAATCAATAAAGCTCAAGGGAAAACTCTGGAACGTATAGGTCTCAATTTGCCTCATCAATTTTGCAGTCATGGCCAGCAGTATTTTGCAATGTTGAGAGTGAAATCTTTTGACGCCCTTATAGTTTCAATAGAGCCAAAAAATAATCGTACAAAGAATATACAGTAGGCCTACATAAGAAAATTCTTCAGTAAATATTTTTCTATTGACCGTCATTTTTGACGGGTTTCAACTAGTATATATTTAAAACACTAAGGTATTTTTTGTACACACGAGATTTTGAAAACGACTTAACCGATTGGCTTCGTATGGCATTCTAACGAAAGCTCTTGGCATGCAGATTTGCAGTGTGTCTTTAAAAGGAAAATATATGTTACGGTATATTTTTATATGTTTAAAGAAAAATGTAATATATGTGGCTATTGCGCGTTGCCACAATGGCGTTTCTTCATGAGAGAAATGGCGGATAAACGATCCACCGTATCGTAGAGTGATCTTTGTTTATGAGAATTGAAAAGGGAAATATCGCTTATGTTGTATCCCGATATATACTGGAATAGAATCATGAAATAAGTGACATATTGATGAACTATAACTGGCAGTTGAGTGCGTTTGTTGTTTACCTCACTTAATATTGCACTCTAATTTCGTTGTCTGGGTGGCTCAGCGGCTAACATTGTGGACAACGAAATTGATTATGCATCGTCGGAGGAGTTTGATTCCCACCTCAGACATGTAATTTTATTTCCCAATTATTCTATCTTGCAATTGGTATTACATTGTCTAAACATATGTTACGTTTATTATTCCCGTAAGGTATGGAATTCTCCATGATTTACGTTGCCAGATACTTTTAAATTATAAAATAAAAATCGGCACAATCGCTTCGCCTTGAGAGAAAATTGTCGAACATAATTCATTTGATGGACTCAGACATCGTGGTCACTCAGCGCCGTCTACTTTGGTGTGTGAGTGTAAACCTTTCTCTGATAACCTGTGTTAATGTGATGGCTGTATTGATGTGTGCATTTGTAATTAGTATGGGGAATGGAGAGTTGACGACTGAGGCTTTAAGTTAGGAACTATCCCGGTATTTGCCTGGAGTGGAAGTGGGAAACCACGGAAAACCACATCCAAGATTGTTGAGATGGGAATCAAATTTTGCTCTTCTTAGGTTTGCCTCAAGAGTGCGCCCCGTTCCAGCCCTCAGACCAGAATTACATTTCTTGGCAGAGCAGGGATCGAACCTGGAATCTGGGGCGATAGCTCAGAATGTAGCCTTAAGACTGGGCTTCCCTGTGTTAATACGATCTTTGAAAAACACTGAACATATAATTCTAAAACTCCCTCCATTATGGTGGCTGGCGAAGTGAGTCCATGCTCATTCCAGTAGTGGCGAAGTGATTCTATGCTCCCTTGCATAATTTACTGTCATGGAAATGCAAAGTATTGTACCTTCAACAGGTGATGGAAATTGATTATTTAGAGCAGTTTCATTCTGTTTATTTCAAAATGAAGTTCGTCATCCTGAGTTGCGTTTGCAAGCAAATTGCAAAAATTGCAAGGATTTTATTATTGGCGATCAGTCTCATCGCATTCTCATCAGCAACCAACTTGAGAATGGAAGTCTCTGAACTTAGTTGTATAAGTGAATATTATAGTTTATTGATAATTTTTTCAGAGTACATAACAATGAGTCTAACCACGCAGTTGATTTTGGCAATGGAAGTAAGTTATTATTTGCTATTTAATATTTGGCTGCTGCGTTGATGCAGGCCACTATAGTATTATTTAATATGACGTTAATTTGGGGAGAAATGCGGCTATAAATAAACCCATTTTACGAAATAGAACATTAGCCGCAAACAAGTGGGAAATCGGAGAAAAATACGAAGCCACTTTTAAACTCCAATATGAATACGGCATTTCAGATACAATTCCAGATACTATACCGTTACAGTGTAGGGTCCTTGACGAACAAATGTAAACATTGTTCTGCACTGTATTTCTCTTGAGAGAAATCTACACTTGGTTACTTTGACCTTTGCTGTTGTAATGGATTAATCTGACTAAATATAAAATATTTGACATGCTGCAACAATTATTTTTCACTGGAGATGATATCTCAAGGAATTTCAGAGAGACTAATCGGCAGTACAATGCTATGTCCTTCGTTTCATTTGGTGCCAATGTTACTGTGCCACACCCATACGGTCCACATTGTTTTAAGATGTATGGAGGTGCACATCATCGCATTTCTTCGTTATATTCCAAAATTATATATGACGGTTTGCGGCCAGTTTTATTAGACTCCTTCTTGAATTCCTTGGAACTAAATGACTTGCCTCCACATATTCCAAACGCTTGAACCGTTATGCTGCTTAGAAATCTGAACGTTTCCCAAGGGCTCCTAAATGCAACTATATTGCTTGGATTTGGAAATAATAAGTGCAGTTAAAATTAGGCAGAGAGGTCTAATCCTTCTACTTGATTTAACAGCATCCGATACAACACTATCATTTTGTTTTAAGAGGCAATATTTTCCAATTTATTTGGCATACTCTGTCACAATCAATAAAGCTCAAGGGAAAACTCTGGAACGTATAGGTCTCAATTTGCCTCATCAATTTTGCAGTCATGGCCAGCAGTATTTTGCAATGTTGAGAGTGAAATCTTTTGACGCCCTTATAGTTTCAATAGAGCCAAAAAATAATCGTACAAAGAATATACAGTAGGCCTACATAAGAAAATTCTTCAGTAAATATTTTTCTATTGACCGTCATTTTTGACGGGTTTCAACTAGTCTATATATTTAAAACACTAAGCTGTTTTTTGTACACACGAGATTGTGAAAACGACTTAACCGATTGGCTTCGTAAGACATTCTAACGAAAGCTCTTGGCATGCAGATTTGCAGAGTTTCTTTAAAAGGAAAATATATGTTACGGTATATTTTTAAATGATTAAAGAAATATGTAATATTTGACACTCCCGCTCATGCGCACAATGGCCTTTCACAACAAGGAAAATGGCGATTCCGGTCGCGTCTAACTGAGATCTTTGTTTATGACAATTAAAAAGGGTCTCCAATAGTGTTAATTATGTTTTTACAATATGCATTGAATTAGAATTATATTAAATAAACCACGAATTGAAGGACTTAAACTGCAGGTTGAGCGTGTATACTGGTTAGATAGCTTAATACTGAAGTCTCACACCGTTGTCTGGATGGCCGAGGGGATAAGCTTACTGCCAAGAAATATGTATTATGCATGATCGAGAGGGTTCGATTCCCACCTCGGATATGTTTTTTTATTTTCGTTTTCTGCCTTCCTACGATTGGTATTACATTGTAGAAACATATTTCACTTTTATCATTCCCGTCAAGTAACGAATTCTCTGTTGCCATCCTTTGCATGGTCGAGAGGGTTCGATTCCCACCTCGGTTGTGTTTTTTTTTATTTTCATTATCTTCCTTCCTACGATTGGTATTACATTGTAGAAACATATTTCACTTTTATCATTCCCGTAAAGTAACGAATTCTCTGTTGCCATCCTTTGCATGGTCGAGAGGGTTCGATTCCCACCTCGGATACGTTCTTTTATTTTCATTTTCTTCTTTCCTACGATTGGTATTACATTGTAGAGATATATTTCACTTTTTTCATTCCCGTAAAGTAACGAATTCTCTGTTGCCATCCTTTGCATGGTCGAGAGGGTTCGATTCCCACCTCGGATATGTTTTTTTTTGTTTTCTTCCTTTCTGCGATTGGTATTACATTGTAGAAATATATTTCACTTTTATCATTCCCGTAAAGTAACGAATTCGCTGTTGCTATCTATATATTTAAAACACTAAGCTGTTTTTTGTACACACGAGATTGTGAAAACGACTTAACCGATTGGCTTCGTAAGACATTCTAACGAAAGCTCTTGGCATGCAGATTTGCAGAGTTTCTTTAAAAGGAAAATATATGTTACGGTATATTTTTAAATGATTAAAGAAATATGTAATATTTGACACTCCCGCGCATGCGCACAATGGCCTTTCTCAACAAGGAAAATGGCGATTCCGGTCGCGTCTAACTGAGATCTTTGTTTATGTCAATTAAAAAGGGTCTCCAATAATGTTAATTATGTTTTTACAATATGCATTGAATTAGAATTATATTAAATAAACCAGGAATTGAAGGACTTAAATTGCAGGTTGAGCGTGTATACTGGTTAGATAGCTTAATACTGAAGTCTCACACAGTTCTCTGGATGGCCGAGGGGATAAGCTTACTGCCTAGAAATATGTATTATGCATGATCGAGAGGGTTCGATTCCCACCTCGGATATGTTTTTTTATTTTCGTTTTCTGCCTTCCTATGATTGGTATTACATTGTAGAAACATATTTCACTTTTATCATTCCCGTCAAGTAACGAATTCTCTGTTGCCATCCTTTGCATGGTCGAGAGGGTTCGATTCCCACCTCGGTTATTTTTTTTTTTATTTTCATTTTCTTCCTTCCTACGATTGGTATTACATTGTAGAAACATATTTCACTTTTATCATTCCCGTAAAGTAACGAATTCTCTGTTGCCATCCTTTGCATGGTCGAGAGGGTTCGATTCCCACCTCGGATACGTTCTTTTATTTTCATTTTCTTCTTTCCTACGATTGGTATTACATTGTAGAGATATATTTCACTTTCTTCATTCCCGTAAAGTAACGAATTCTCTGTTGCCATCCTTTGCATGGTCGAGAGGGTTCGATTCCCACCTCGGATATGGTTTTTTTTTGTTTTCTTCCTTTCTGCGATTGGTATTTCATTGTAGAAATATATTTCACTTTTATCATTCCCGTAAAGTAACGAATTCGCTGTTGCCATCTATATATTTAAAACACTAAGCTGTTTTTTGTACACACGAGATTGTGAAAACGACTTAACCGATTGGCTTCGTAAGACATTCTAACGAAAGCTCTTGGCATGCAGATTTGCAGAGTTTCTTTAAAAGGAAAATATATGTTACGGTATATTTTTAAATGATTAAAGAAATATGTAATATTTGACACTCCCGCGCATGCGCACAATGGCCTTTCTCAACAAGGAAAATGGCGATTCCGGTCGCGTCTAACTGAGATCTTTGTTTATGACAATTAAAAAGGGTCTCCAATAATGTTAATTATGTTTTTACAATATGCATTGAATTAGAATTATATTAAATAAACCACGAATTGAAGGACTTAAACTGCAGGTTGAGCGTGTATACTGGTTAGATAGCTTAATACTGAATTCTCACATAGTTGTCTGGATGGCCGAGGGGATAAGCTTACTGCCTAGAAATATGTATTATGCATGATCGAGAGGGTTCGATTCCCACCTCGGATATGTTTTTTTATTTTCGTTTTCTGCCTTCCTACGATTGGTATTACATTGTAGAAACATATTTCACTTTTATCATTCCCGTCAAGTAACGAATTCTCTGTTGCCATCCTTTGCATGGTCGAGAGGGTTCGATTCCCACCTCGGTTATGTTTTTTTTTTTATTTTCATTATCTTCCTTCCTACGATTGGTATTACATTGTTGAAACATATTTCACTTTTATCATTCCCGTAAAGTAACGAATTCTCTGTTGCCATCATTTGCATGGTCGAGAGGGTTCGATTCCCACCTCGGATACGTTCTTTTATTTTCATTTTCTTCTTTCCTACGATTGGTATTACATTGTAGAGATATATTTCACTTTTTTCATTCCCGTAAAGTAACGAATTCTCTGTTGCCATCCTTTGCATGGTCGAGAGGGTTCGATTCCCACCTCGGATATGGTTTTTTTTGTTTTCTTCCTTTCTGCGATTGGTATTACATTGTAGAAATATATTTCACTTTTATCATTCCCGTAAAGTAACGAATTCGCTGTTGCTATCTATATATTTAAAACACTAAGCTGTTTTTTGTACACACGAGATTGTGAAAACGACTTAACCGATTGGCTTCGTAAGACATTCTAACGAAAGCTCTTGGCATGCAGATTTGCAGAGTTTCTTTAAAAGGAAAATATATGTTACGGTATATTTTTAAATGATTAAAGAAATATGTAATATTTGACACTCCCGCGCATGCGCACAATGGCCTTTCTCAACAAGGAAAATGGCGATTCCGGTCGCGTCTAACTGAGATCTTTGTTTACGACAATTAAAAAGGGTCTCCAATAATGTTAATTATGTTTTTACAATATGCATTGAATTAGAATTATATTAAATAAACCACGAATTGAAGGACTTAAACTGCAGGTTGAGCGTGTATACTGGTTAGATAGCTTAATACTGAAGTCTCACACAGTTGTCTGGGTGGCCGAGGGGATAAGCTTACTGCCTAGAAATATGTATTATGCATGATCGAGAGGGTTCGATTCCCACCTCGGATATGTTTTTTTATTTTCGTTTTCTGCCTTCCTACGATTGGTATTACATTGTAGAAACATATTTCACTTTTATCATTCCCGTCAAGTAACGAATTCTCTGTTGCCATCCTTTGCATGGTCGAGAGGGTTCGATTCCCACCTCGGTTATGTTTTTTTATTTTCATTATCTTCCTTCCTACGATTGGTATTACATTGTAGAAACATATTTCACTTTTATCATTCCCGTAAAGTAACGAATTCTCTGTTGCCATCCTTTGCATGGTCGAGAGGGTTCGATTCCCACCTCGGATACGTTCTTTTATTTTCATTTTCTTCTTTCCTACGATTGGTATTACATTGAAGAGACATATTTCACTTTTTTCATTCCCGTAAAGTAACGAATTCTCTGTTGCCATCCTTTGCATGGTCGAGAGGGTTCGATTCCCACCTCGGATATGGTTTTTTTTGTTTTCTTCTTTCTACGATTGGTATTTCATTGTAGAAATATATTTCACTTTTATCATTCCCGTAAAGTAACGAATTCGCTGTTGCCATCTATATATTTAAAACACTAAGCTGGTTTTTGTACACACGAGATTGTGAAAACGACTTAACCGATTGGCTTCGTAAGACATTCTAACGAAAGCTCTTGGCATGCAGATTTGCAGAGTTTCTTTAAAAGGAAAATATATGTTACGGTATATTTTTAAATGATTAAAGAAATATGTAATATTTGACACTCCCGCGCATGCGCACAATGGCCTTTCTCAACAAGGAAAATGGCGATTCCGGTCGCGTCTAACTGAGATCTTTGTTTATGACAATTAAAAAGGGTCTCCAATAATGTTAATTATGTTTTTACAATATGCATTGAATTAGAATTATATTAAATAAACCACGAATTGAAGGACTTAAACTGCAGGTTGAGCGTGTATACTGGTTAGATAGCTTAATACTGAAGTCGCACGCAGATGTCTGGATGGCCGAGGGGATAAGCTTACTGCCTAGAAATATGTATTATGCATGATCGAGAGGGTTCGATTCCCACCTCGGATATGTTTTTTATTTTCGTTTTCTGCCCTCCTACGATTGGTATTACATTGTAGAAACATATTTCACTTTTATCATTCCCGTCAAGTAACGAATTCTCTGTTGCCATCCTTTGCATGGTCGAGAGGGTTCGATTCCCACCTCGGTTATGTTTTTTTTATTTTCATTATCTTCCTTCCTACGATTGGTATTACATTGTAGAAACATATTTCACTTTTATCATTCCCGTAAAGTAACGAATTCTCTGTTGCCATCCTTTGCATGGTCGAGAGGGTTCGATTCCCACCTCGGATACGTTCTTTTATTTTCATTTTCTTCTTTCCTACGATTGGTATTACATTGTAGAGACATATTTCACTTTTTTCATTCCCGTAAAGTAACGAATTCTCTGTTGCCATCCTTTGCATGGTCGAGAGGGTTCGATTCCCACCTCGGATATGGTTTTTTTTGTTTTCTTCTTTCTACGATTGGTATTTCATTGTAGAAATATATTTCACTTTTATCATTCCCGTAAAGTAACGAATTCGCTGTTGCCATCTATATATTTAAAACACTAAGCTGTTTTTTGTACACACGAGATTTGAAAATGACTTAACCGATTGGCTTCGTAAGACATTCTAACGAAAGCTCTTGGCATGCAGATTTGCAGAGTTTCTTTAAAAGGAAAATATATGTTACGGTATATTTTTAAATGATTAAAGAAATATGTAATATTTGACACTCCCGCGCATGCGCACAATGGCCTTTCTCAACAAGGAAAATGGCGATTCCGGTCGCGTCTAACTGAGATCTTTGTTTATGACAATTAAAAAGGGTCTCCAATAATGTTAATTATGTTTTTACAATATGCATTGAATTAGAATTATATTAAATAAACCACGAATTGAAGGACTTAAATTGCAGGTTGAGCGTGTATACTGGTTAGATAGCTTAATACTGAAGTCTCACACAGTTCTCTGGATGGCCGAGGGGATAAGCTTACTGCCTAGAAATATGTATTATGCATGATCGAGAGGGTTCGATTCCCACCTCGGATATGTTTTTTTATTTTCGTTTTCTGCCTTCCTACGATTGGTATTACATTGTAGAAACATATTTCACTTTTATCATTCCCGTCAAGTAACGAATTCTCTGTTGCCATCCTTTGCATGGTCGAGAGGGTTCGATTCCCACCTCGGTTATGTTTTTTTTTATTTTCATTTTCTTCCTTCCTACGATTGGTATTACATTGTAGAAACATATTTCACTTTTATCATTCCCGTAAAGTAACGAATTCTCTGTTGCCATCCTTTGCATGGTCGAGAGGGTTCGATTCCCACCTCGGATACGTTCTTTTATTTTCATTTTCTTCTTTCCTACGATTGGTATTACATTGTAGAGATATATTTCACTTTTTTCATTCCCGTAAAGTAACGAATTCTCTGTTGCCATCCTTTGCATGGTCGAGAGGGTTCGATTCCCACCTCGGATATGGTTTTTTTTTGTTTTCTTCCTTTCTGCGATTGGTATTACATTGTAGAAATATATTTCACTTTTATCATTCCCGTAAAGTAACGAATTCGCTGTTGCCATCTATATATTTAAAACACTAAGCTGTTTTTTGTACACACGAGATTGTGAAAACGACTTAACCGATTGGCTTCGTAAGACATTCTAACGAAAGCTCTTGGCATGCAGATTTGCAGAGTTTCTTTAAAAGGAAAATATATGTTACGGTATATTTTTAAATGATTAAAGAAATATGTAATATTTGACACTCCCGCTCATGCGCACAATGGCCTTTCTCAACAAGGAAAATGGCGATTCCGGTCGCGTCTAACTGAGATCTTTGTTTATGACAATTAAAAAGGGTCTCCAATAGTGTTAATTATGTTTTTACAATATGCATTGAATTAGAATTATATTAAATAAACCACGAATTGAAGGACTTAAACTGCAGGTTGAGCGTGTATACTGGTTAGATAGCTTAATACTGAAGTCTCACACTGTTGTCTGGATGGCCGAGGGGATAAGCTTACTGCCTAGAAATATGTATTATGCATGATCGAGAGGGTTCGATTCCCACCTCGGATATGTTTTTTTATTTTCGTTTTCTGCCTTCCTACGATTGGTATTACATTGTAGAAACATATTTCACTTTTATCATTCCCGTCAAGTAACGAATTCTCTGTTGCCATCCTTTGCATGGTCGAGAGGGTTCGATTCCCACCTCGGTTATGTTTTTTTTTATTTTCATTATCTTCCTTCCTACGATTGGTATTACATTGTAGAAACATATTTCACTTTTATCATTCCCGTAAAGTAACGAATTCTCTGTTGCCATCCTTTGCATGGTCGAGAGGGTTCGATTCCCACCTCGGATACGTTCTTTTATTTTCATTTTCTTCTTTCCTACGATTGGTATTACATTGTAGAGATATATTTCACTTTTTTCATTCCCGTAAAGTAACGAATTCTCTGTTGCCATCCTTTGCATGGTCGAGAGGGTTCGATTCCCACCTCGGATATGTTTTTTTTTGTTTTCTTCCTTTCTGCGATTGGTATTACATTGTAGAAATATATTTCACTTTTATCATTCCCGTAAAGTAACGAATTCGCTGTTGCTATCTATATATTTAAAACACTAAGCTGTTTTTTGTACACACGAGATTGTGAAAACGACTTAACCGATTGGCTTCGTAAGACATTCTAACGAAAGCTCTTGGCATGCAGATTTGCAGAGTTTCTTTAAAAGGAAAATATATGTTACGGTATATTTTTAAATGATTAAAGAAATATGTAATATTTGACACTCCCGCGCATGCGCACAATGGCCTTTCTCAACAAGGAAAATGGCGATTCCGGTCGCGTCTAACTGAGATCTTTGTTTATGTCAATTAAAAAGGGTCTCCAATAATGTTAATTATGTTTTTACAATATGCATTGAATTAGAATTATATTAAATAAACCACGAATTGAAGGACTTAAATTGCAGGTTGAGCGTGTATACTGGTTAGATAGCTTAATACTGAAGTCTCACACAGTTCTCTGGATGGCCGAGGGGATAAGCTTACTGCCTAGAAATATGTATTATGCATGATCGAGAGGGTTCGATTCCCACCTCGGATATGTTTTTTTATTTTCGTTTTCTGCCTTCCTACGATTGGTATTACATTGTAGAAACATATTTCACTTTTATCATTCCCGTCAAGTAACGAATTCTCTGTTGCCATCCTTTGCATGGTCGAGAGGGTTCGATTCCCACCTCGGTTATGTTTTTTTTTATTTTCATTTTCTTCCTTCCTACGATTGGTATTACATTGTAGAAACATATTTCACTTTTATCATTCCCGTAAAGTAACGAATTCTCTGTTGCCATCCTTTGCATGGTCGAGAGGGTTCGATTCCCACCTCGGATACGTTCTTTTAATTTCATTTTCTTCTTTCCTACGATTGGTATTACATTGTAGAGATATATTTCACTTTTTTCATTCCCGTAAAGTAACGAATTCTCTGTTGCCATCCTTTGCATGGTCGAGAGGGTTCGATTCCCACCTCGGATATGGTTTTTTTTTGTTTTCTTCCTTTCTGCGATTGGTATTTCATTGTAGAAATATATTTCACTTTTATCATTCCCGTAAAGTAACGAATTCGCTGTTGCCATCTATATATTTAAAACACTAAGCTGTTTTTTGTACACACGAGATTGTGAAAACGACTTAACCGATTGGCTTCGTAAGACATTCTAACGAAAGCTCTTGGCATGCAGATTTGCAGAGTTTCTTTAAAAGGAAAATATATGTTACGGTATATTTTTAAATGATTAAAGAAATATGTAATATTTGACACTCCCGCGCATGCGCACAATGGCCTTTCTCAACAAGGAAAATGGCGATTCCGGTCGCGTCTAACTGAGATCTTTGTTTATGACAATTAAAAAGGGTCTCCAATAATGTTAATTATGTTTTTACAATATGCATTGAATTAGAATTATATTAAATAAACCACGAATTGAAGGACTTAAACTGCAGGTTGAGCGTGTATACTGGTTAGATAGCTTAATACTGAAGTCGCACACAGATGTCTGGATGGCCGAGGGGATAAGCTTACTGCCTAGAAATATGTATTATGCATGATCGAGAGGGTTCGATTCCCACCTCGGATATGTTTTTTATTTTCGTTTTCTGCCCTCCTACGATTGGTATTACATTGTAGAAACATATTTCACTTTTATCATTCCCGTCAAGTAACGAATTCTCTGTTGCCATCCTTTGCATGGTCGAGAGGGTTCGATTCCCACCTCGGTTATGTTTTTTTATTTTCATTATCTTCCTTCCTACGATTGGTATTACATTGTAGAAACATATTTCACTTTTATCATTCCCGTAAAGTAACGAATTCTCTGTTGCCATCCTTTGCATGGTCGAGAGGGTTCGATTCCCACCTCGGATACGTTCTTTTATTTTCATTTTCTTCTTTCCTACGATTGGTATTACATTGTAGAGACATATTTCACTTTTTTCATTCCCGTAAAGTAACGAATTCTCTGTTGCCATCCTTTGCATGGTCGAGAGGGTTCGATTCCCACCTCGGATATGGTTTTTTTTGTTTTCTTCTTTCTACGATTGGTATTTCATTGTAGAAATATATTTCACTTTTATCATTCCCGTAAAGTAACGAATTCGCTGTTGCCATATATATTTAAAACACTAAGGTATTTTTTGTACACACGAGATTTTGAAAACGACTTAACCGATTGGCTTCGTATGGCATTCTAACGAAAGCTCTTGGCATGCAGATTTGCAGTGTGTCTTTAAAAGGAAAATATATGTTACGGTATATTTTTATATGTTTAAAGAAAAATGTAATATATGTGGCTATTGCGCGTTGCCACAATGGCGTTTCTTCATGAGAGAAATGGCGGATAAACGATCCACCGTATCGTAGAGTGATCTTTGTTTATGAGAATTGAAAAGGGAAATATCGCTTATGTTGTATCCCGATATATACTGGAATAGAATCATGAAATAAGTGACATATTGATGAACTATAACTGGCAGTTGAGTGCGTTTGTTGTTTACCTCACTTAATATTGCACTCTAATTTCGTTGTCTGGGTGGCTCAGCGGCTAACATTGTGGACAACGAAATTGATTATGCATCGTCGGAGGAGTTTGATTCCCACCTCAGACATGTAATTTTATTTCCCAATTATTCTATCTTGCAATTGGTATTACATTGTCTAAACATATGTTACGTTTATTATTCCCGTAAGGTATGGAATTCTCCATGATTTACGTTGCCAGATACTTTTAAATTATAAAATAAAAATCGGCACAATCGCTTCGCCTTGAGAGAAAATTGTCGAACATAATTCATTTGATGGACTCAGACATCGTGGTCACTCAGCGCCGTCTACTTTGGTGTGTGAGTGTAAACCTTTCTCTGATAACCTGTGTTAATGTGATGGCTGTATTGATGTGTGCATTTGTAATTAGTATGGGGAATGGAGAGTTGACGACTGAGGCTTTAAGTTAGGAACTATCCCGGTATTTGCCTGGAGTGGAAGTGGGAAACCACGGAAAACCACATCCAAGATTGTTGAGATGGGAATCAAATTTTGCTCTTCTTAGGTTTGCCTCAAGAGTGCGCCCCGTTCCAGCCCTCAGACCAGAATTACATTTCTTGGCAGAGCAGGGATCGAACCTGGAATCTGGGGCGATAGCTCAGAATGTAGCCTTAAGACTGGGCTTCCCTGTGTTAATACGATCTTTGAAAAACACTGAACATATAATTCTAAAACTCCCTCCATTATGGTGGCTGGCGAAGTGAGTCCATGCTCATTCCAGTAGTGGCGAAGTGATTCTATGCTCCCTTGCATAATTTACTGTCATGGAAATGCAAAGTATTGTACCTTCAACAGGTGATGGAAATTGATTATTTAGAGCAGTTTCATTCTGTTTATTTCAAAATGAAGTTCGTCATCCTGAGTTGCGTTTGCAAGCAAATTGCAAAAATTGCAAGGATTTTATTATTGGCGATCAGTCTCATCGCATTCTCATCAGCAACCAACTTGAGAATGGAAGTCTCTGAACTTAGTTGTATAAGTGAATATTATAGTTTATTGATAATTTTTTCAGAGTACATAACAATGAGTCTAACCACGCAGTTGATTTTGGCAATGGAAGTAAGTTATTATTTGCTATTTAATATTTGGCTGCTGCGTTGATGCAGGCCACTATAGTATTATTTAATATGACGTTAATTTGGGGAGAAATGCGGCTATAAATAAACCCATTTTACGAAATAGAACATTAGCCGCAAACAAGTGGGAAATCGGAGAAAAATACGAAGCCACTTTTAAACTCCAATATGAATACGGCATTTCAGATACAATTCCAGATACTATACCGTTACAGTGTAGGGTCCTTGACGAACAAATGTAAACATTGTTCTGCACTGTATTTCTCTTGAGAGAAATCTACACTTGGTTACTTTGACCTTTGCTGTTGTAATGGATTAATCTGACTAAATATAAAATATTTGACATGCTGCAACAATTATTTTTCACTGGAGATGATATCTCAAGGAATTTCAGAGAGACTAATCGGCAGTACAATGCTATGTCCTTCGTTTCATTTGGTGCCAATGTTACTGTGCCACACCCATACGGTCCACATTGTTTTAAGATGTATGGAGGTGCACATCATCGCATTTCTTCGTTATATTCCAAAATTATATATGACGGTTTGCGGCCAGTTTTATTAGACTCCTTCTTGAATTCCTTGGAACTAAATGACTTGCCTCCACATATTCCAAACGCTTGAACCGTTATGCTGCTTAGAAATCTGAACGTTTCCCAAGGGCTCCTAAATGCAACTATATTGCTTGGATTTGGAAATAATAAGTGCAGTTAAAATTAGGCAGAGAGGTCTAATCCTTCTACTTGATTTAACAGCATCCGATACAACACTATCATTTTGTTTTAAGAGGCAATATTTTCCAATTTATTTGGCATACTCTGTCACAATCAATAAAGCTCAAGGGAAAACTCTGGAACGTATAGGTCTCAATTTGCCTCATCAATTTTGCAGTCATGGCCAGCAGTATTTTGCAATGTTGAGAGTGAAATCTTTTGACGCCCTTATAGTTTCAATAGAGCCAAAAAATAATCGTACAAAGAATATACAGTAGGCCTACATAAGAAAATTCTTCAGTAAATATTTTTCTATTGACCGTCATTTTTGACGGGTTTCAACTAGTATATATTTAAAACACTAAGGTATTTTTTGTACACACGAGATTTTGAAAACGACTTAACCGATTGGCTTCGTATGGCATTCTAACGAAAGCTCTTGGCATGCAGATTTGCAGTGTGTCTTTAAAAGGAAAATATATGTTACGGTATATTTTTATATGTTTAAAGAAAAATGTAATATATGTGGCTATTGCGCGTTGCCACAATGGCGTTTCTTCATGAGAGAAATGGCGGATAAACGATCCACCGTATCGTAGAGTGATCTTTGTTTATGAGAATTGAAAAGGGAAATATCGCTTATGTTGTATCCCGATATATACTGGAATAGAATCATGAAATAAGTGACATATTGATGAACTATAACTGGCAGTTGAGTGCGTTTGTTGTTTACCTCACTTAATATTGCACTCTAATTTCGTTGTCTGGGTGGCTCAGCGGCTAACATTGTGGACAACGAAATTGATTATGCATCGTCGGAGGAGTTTGATTCCCACCTCAGACATGTAATTTTATTTCCCAATTATTCTATCTTGCAATTGGTATTACATTGTCTAAACATATGTTACGTTTATTATTCCCGTAAGGTATGGAATTCTCCATGATTTACGTTGCCAGATACTTTTAAATTATAAAATAAAAATCGGCACAATCGCTTCGCCTTGAGAGAAAATTGTCGAACATAATTCATTTGATGGACTCAGACATCGTGGTCACTCAGCGCCGTCTACTTTGGTGTGTGAGTGTAAACCTTTCTCTGATAACCTGTGTTAATGTGATGGCTGTATTGATGTGTGCATTTGTAATTAGTATGGGGAATGGAGAGTTGACGACTGAGGCTTTAAGTTAGGAACTATCCCGGTATTTGCCTGGAGTGGAAGTGGGAAACCACGGAAAACCACATCCAAGATTGTTGAGATGGGAATCAAATTTTGCTCTTCTTAGGTTTGCCTCAAGAGTGCGCCCCGTTCCAGCCCTCAGACCAGAATTACATTTCTTGGCAGAGCAGGGATCGAACCTGGAATCTGGGGCGATAGCTCAGAATGTAGCCTTAAGACTGGGCTTCCCTGTGTTAATACGATCTTTGAAAAACACTGAACATATAATTCTAAAACTCCCTCCATTATGGTGGCTGGCGAAGTGAGTCCATGCTCATTCCAGTAGTGGCGAAGTGATTCTATGCTCCCTTGCATAATTTACTGTCATGGAAATGCAAAGTATTGTACCTTCAACAGGTGATGGAAATTGATTATTTAGAGCAGTTTCATTCTGTTTATTTCAAAATGAAGTTCGTCATCCTGAGTTGCGTTTGCAAGCAAATTGCAAAAATTGCAAGGATTTTATTATTGGCGATCAGTCTCATCGCATTCTCATCAGCAACCAACTTGAGAATGGAAGTCTCTGAACTTAGTTGTATAAGTGAATATTATAGTTTATTGATAATTTTTTCAGAGTACATAACAATGAGTCTAACCACGCAGTTGATTTTGGCAATGGAAGTAAGTTATTATTTGCTATTTAATATTTGGCTGCTGCGTTGATGCAGGCCACTATAGTATTATTTAATATGACGTTAATTTGGGGAGAAATGCGGCTATAAATAAACCCATTTTACGAAATAGAACATTAGCCGCAAACAAGTGGGAAATCGGAGAAAAATACGAAGCCACTTTTAAACTCCAATATGAATACGGCATTTCAGATACAATTCCAGATACTATACCGTTACAGTGTAGGGTCCTTGACGAACAAATGTAAACATTGTTCTGCACTGTATTTCTCTTGAGAGAAATCTACACTTGGTTACTTTGACCTTTGCTGTTGTAATGGATTAATCTGACTAAATATAAAATATTTGACATGCTGCAACAATTATTTTTCACTGGAGATGATATCTCAAGGAATTTCAGAGAGACTAATCGGCAGTACAATGCTATGTCCTTCGTTTCATTTGGTGCCAATGTTACTGTGCCACACCCATACGGTCCACATTGTTTTAAGATGTATGGAGGTGCACATCATCGCATTTCTTCGTTATATTCCAAAATTATATATGACGGTTTGCGGCCAGTTTTATTAGACTCCTTCTTGAATTCCTTGGAACTAAATGACTTGCCTCCACATATTCCAAACGCTTGAACCGTTATGCTGCTTAGAAATCTGAACGTTTCCCAAGGGCTCCTAAATGCAACTATATTGCTTGGATTTGGAAATAATAAGTGCAGTTAAAATTAGGCAGAGAGGTCTAATCCTTCTACTTGATTTAACAGCATCCGATACAACACTATCATTTTGTTTTAAGAGGCAATATTTTCCAATTTATTTGGCATACTCTGTCACAATCAATAAAGCTCAAGGGAAAACTCTGGAACGTATAGGTCTCAATTTGCCTCATCAATTTTGCAGTCATGGCCAGCAGTATTTTGCAATGTTGAGAGTGAAATCTTTTGACGCCCTTATAGTTTCAATAGAGCCAAAAAATAATCGTACAAAGAATATACAGTAGGCCTACATAAGAAAATTCTTCAGTAAATATTTTTCTATTGACCGTCATTTTTGACGGGTTTCAACTAGTTATCTTTGAAAGTACTATTAAAAATGATCCATAATTATCATAAAATATATTAGGCCCCTACGAGGCATTATCTAACAATTCAAAAACAATATCACTGGGATCCATGCCTATCACCATGTCTTACAAAGAATTTCAGGAAACGTGTCTGAATGCTGGTAATTGTATTAATATAATAAGTATTTGAAGCAAGTCCCCAAGCCTTTATTCCATATCGAATTATACTTTCCACTAATCCATAGTATATCATTCTTAGCACTGAGGTAGGCATATTTTGCCTCAGATGGAAAAATTTACTTAAAATTATTCTTAGTTTGGAAGTAACTTGATTAATATGCTTGTCCCACCTGAAACTACAATCGATATACATACCTAAGTATTTTTAAACAGTTATATTTTTACTGTTGTACAGTTTCTACAGTTATTGTTGCTACTTGCCATGAAATCGCAGTCATGTATTATTAGATGTACCTTTTGTAATAAAATCATTGGAGACTGAATGTGCATTGTTGTTGTTCTTGCACTGTTAATTATTAAGCCATGATCATGTGCCCATCTCTGTATCACATTAAAGTCTGCTTGTAAGACATTTTCTGCCTTGTTAAAATCCTAATGAACTGATACCAATATCGTATCATCAGCATATTGTAGTATGTGTGAGTTCTGCATATGCTGAGCAAGATTATTTACATATATCAAGTACAGCAAAGTTCCCAGGTCATTACCTTGTGGAATACCCATTCTTATTCTTTTCTCTTCACTAGTATATGTTTCACCAATTTTCACCAGAAAGTGCCTTTCCTCTAGATAACTTTCCATTAGTTCAAGTACTGGGCCTCGTATACCAATTTTTCTTAGTTTTTCTATAAGAATCCCATGGCGAGAGGTGTCGAAAGCTTTACTGAAGTCAATGAAGACTACCAAAACTTGTTTCCCTTGATCAAGTTTCTTATTTACTAGTTCATAAAATTGTCCAAGTAATGTCCCGGTTCCCAAACTTTTCCTGTATGAAAAGTGTTCATTTGATAGTAACTTATTTTTTCCAAGAACCCCATAATTTTATCTGTTAAAAATGTTTCTATTGTCTTGCACACTGCAGAGATAATGGAAATAGGGCGGTAGTTATTTACATCTGTGCCTATCTCTCACTTTAAAAATGGTCTGACTACCGGTACTGATGTTTTTAGAATGCCAGGGAATGCACATTCTGAAATTATCAAATTTATTAGTTTGGCAATGATTTTATACACCTTTTCCCCTCCCATTTTTAAATGTTTCTTTTGTATCCTGTCCAACCCAGCAGACTTACTTGTTCTCATTTTATCTATAACTAGCAACCCGACCCGGCTTCGCCCAGGATCAGTTATGAATGCATTACGTGATAAGCGCTCTTTTTTCCAATGTCAATGAACAACGGCCAATATCCGTTTTAAGTCTCGGCATGATGGGTTAAAATCACTGACTGATCTATTAACTATATTATCATGGAGATCCATGTGCAACAAATTCTTGTCAGACGTAATTTAAGAATGGCAAAGTGCATGGAACACAAATCCACCTTCCGTCCAATCTTAACTTGACTGTGAATTTTGCGGAACGAAAAGTCTACATAAGAAATGAAGAAAAGCCGAGATGCACTTCCAGGGACACTCCAAACACAACCACCCTTCTCTATAAAGTGTTTAACTCAACACGACTCGACAGTTTGCTGCTGGCTGTATCTGGGGCAATAAGCTCGTCCGCTAGCTAAGCTGTAACTGGGGTGATAGACTCGCCCCTAGCTAGCTCGTAAACTGTCGCCTCAGTAACTGAATGGAGATTGTTGGAAGAAATGAAAAAGTAAAAGCACTTATAGTAGGCGATGTATTGAAGATAGAGATATGCTCACCCGGGCTTTTTTGTAGAACTTTTCATGCTGAACAATTCTTAAACTCATAGTATATAGATAATTTTAATGGTTTGGCCAGCGTAAGCTTAAAAACGCACGGACACCAGTTTTGTGTTTTGTGTTGTTGTTTTCTTTTATTTTTTTTATTTATTTTTTTATTTATTTATTTATTTATTTATTTATTTTATTTTTATTTTTATTTTTTTTTATTTTATTTTTTCACTGAAATCGTTAGTGCTTGACTTCCTTTGGTCATAAATAAATTATATTCTACAGAAATCTTCCTCGAGATATACTTTATAGAATGTTGAAAACAGCATCAAAATCCATTCAGTGGTTCTCGAGATTACCCGTGGCATTCAAGAATCGGGGACTTTGTTGATGTGTAACACCTTTCGGCTCGATTGCTGGATAGTTTTTGGGAGTGATTTTGAAAATTTGGGACGGAAGTGGATCGGAACGATCGAGCTGGCAGTGGTGGATCGAACGGAAGTACGCACTGCCCGCTCGATCGATCGAACCGAAGTGTACTAGCTGGCAGTGGTGGAAAACGGAAGTATGCACAGCCCGCTCGATCGATCGATCCAGCGAGCAGTGGTAAGACCCAGCTGGCAGTGGTACGAGAAACAATGAGCGCGCGGTGTCAGAAATTGATACCATGACGTAGGCTTACTCTCGGCCAAGTGGAATGTATATGACATACTGAACGGAAAACGCTCATGTGAACTCTGGTGTCAAATGATTGAAACAAATGACATGGTACATGTTCGAAGTCTTGGTATCAGTATTTAAATGGTAAAATGCCTTAATATTAAACATTGTAAGTAGTCGGCATTGCCAGTATTATGTTTCTGCACAATGGTTATTCAAATATTAACCCACATAACGGTAATGCAGTCATCAATATAATATAATACAATCGCTGTGGTTATACGAGAATTGAGCAAGCCTTCATGAACTATTACTGAATACATTCTCTTTACTCACAAGAGGGGCTATTCATAAGGCATTTTAAACTCAATTTCACGCATGAACATTATCGAAACAATCAAAATATAAATGAAACTTAATTCCGTAATGCAGTATTATTGGAACGTGGAAATAAGTCACCATCTTGTGCACAAAATTTGTTTAGTCGAAATAGCCGTGGGAATAGTGCTTATGACTGTGAATCTAGAGATCTTGGGTTCGAATCTCGGACGGGGTAGATATTTTTGCTACCAGATTATCATTTTAAACGATATTTATCATATCAATATGACTCATTTTAACAGAATCCATATGAAATTACGTGTTGGTCTGTGAATGAAGAGGACCTGTTTATAAGGAATTTAAGGTTATGAGCGGTGTCGTGTCTATTAATCTAGTTGATCCATATCGTATTCTTTATTTAGGCTAGTGCTGGTGGAAGCTACAAATCATCTAATAAAATTATAAACTACAATATCTGTAAAACACTCCCTTTCACAATAGATTAATATTTCTGTCAACAATATTATAAAATACCGGTGTATCAACAATTTCACGTGAGGTTTCTTCTATGTCAGATGTTACACATCATATGCGACTACTGTAAGGCTCGTCATTTTTAGCCTATTTTCAATTTTGAAAAAATAGGCTTATGAGATCACCTTTTGTCCGTGTGTGTGTGTGTGTGTTTGTGTGTGTGTGTGTGTGTGTGTGTGCGTGTGTGTGTGATTCGTGTGTGTGTCCCCCCCTAATAAAATCTAAACGGCAGGAGCGATTTCAATGAAACTCGGAAAGTTCATAGCACTATTCCCGGCGACCTAGACCGTGCCCTTCAAATTTTGTTACGACTCACCAATCCAACATGGCGGCTGTGCGAAATATTTCACCAGCATTCAATATTTCCGAAACTATTACCGATATTATCCTGACATTTTCTATGGTGATAGAGGGAACTACTATAAGTTCACTTATGTGACTTTTAAAAACCTGGTAACTACAAAACCAACATGGAGGCCAAGCGAATTTGCGACTTTTAAATAGACGTTTCTCGTGATTTGACCAAGCAAACGCAATGAAACTTGGTACAGTATATGTTTATATACATTGTAATGCACCGACATCTAACTTCGTTCAATTGTTTACATAATCACAAGATGGCGGATGTGCGAAATATTTCACCGCCATTCTATATCTCTGAAACTATTAGTGGTATCTCCCTAAAATTTTGTACGGAGATAAAGGGCACTACTGGAAGTCCATCTATAAGACTTTCAAAAACCGGTTAACTACAAAACGAACATGGTGGCCAAGCGAATTTGAAAATTTTAAATAGACCTTTCTCGCGATTTAATGTTCCAAGCGCACTGAAACCTGGTACAGGAAATATTTATACACATTGTAATCCACTGGTATCTAATTCAGTTCAATTGTTTACATAACCTCAAGATGGCGGCAGTGCGAATTTTAAAATTAAGTTTTTATTTCTTTTGATGTAGTCATGCGATCGAAGTGAAAGTTTGAATAATGAACCTACGCAATAATTTTCCTTTAATGGTACATGACTCTATGGCCTATACATTTAACAATCCAACATGGCGACCATCCGAAATATTAAGACGATACAGAATATCTACGAATCTATTTTAGCAATCAAACTGCATTTTTTAATGTTCATAGGGGCTATGAACATAAGTTCACCTATAGGACTTTAAATAACCTGGTGATCACAAATCCAACATGGCGTTGACGCGAATTATAAATATTCACATGGACGTTTCTCGCAATTTAACCATCCGAGTGCAGTGAAACTTGGTACAGTAAATCCTTATACGAATGTTAATCCACTGGCATCTAATTTATTTCAATTGTTTCCATAACCTCAAGATGGCAGCTGTGAAAAAAATTTAAATCTCCTTGTTTTTTCTTGTGTCCTAATTATGCGATTGAAGTTTGAATACTACACGTTCACAATAATCTGCATGTAACAGTACATAACTCTAGGACCTACATATATAAAATCCATCATGGCGACCATCCGAAATATTTAGTCGGTTCTTAATATCTACGAATCTATTACAGCAATCAAACAGAAATTGTGTATGTTGATAGTGGCAATTAACATAAGTAGGATATGTGAAAATAGGCTGTATAGTTCTTCACGGAACTTCTTGTTGTTTTTTGTATACTAAGTAGAGATTATACGCCAATCAGTATAATTTAATATAATATAATTCCCCTTCCGTCCAATCTTAAATTGACTGTGAATTTTGCGGAACGAAAAGTTCACAGGCAAAATGAGAGTTGCACTTCCAGGGAATGGTGAGGTGAATGAAACTCAAATCCCCCTTCCGTCCAATCTTAACTTGACTGTGTTTCACAGGCTAAATGAAGAAAACCCGAGTTGCACTTCCAGGGAAACTCCAAACACAACCACCCTTCTCAGAAGTCTTAACTCAACATGACTCAACGGTTTGCTGCTGGCTGTATCTGGGGCAATAGGTTCGTCCGCTAGCTAGGCTGTAACAGGGATGATAGACTCGCCCTTAGCTAGCTCGTAAACTGTCGCGTCAGTATTTGAATGGGCATGGTTGGAAGAAATTCGAACGATGTATTGAAGATAGACATATGCTCTCGCGGACTTTTTTGTAGAACTTTCCATGCTGAACAATTCTTACACTCATAGTATTTAGATATTTCTAACGGTTTGCCCAGCGTAAGCTTACAAAGCGCTCGGACGCCAGGTTGTTTTTTTTTTTTCGACTTTTCCACTGAAATCGTTACTGCTCGGCCTCCTTAGGTCATAAATAAATTATTTTCTACAGAAATCATTCTCGAGATATCTTTTACAGAATGGAGAAAACTGCATCAAAATCCATCCTGTGGTTCCCGAGTTTACCCGTAACATCCAAGAATCGGGGACTTTGTTTTATACTAAGTAGAAATTTGTTTAATATCGCCATCTGTAGGTCTTGTGGCCACATACTTTTATCATTAAACTGATCAACATAACCACCTAATGACTTGTCACAATTGTGTACTATACTCTCGTTTCCTTGCTTAAAATGTGATGCAAATTTTTTCAGCTATAGACTGTTTCTCACTTCCACAGAAGTGCTTCAAAATTACTTCATCCACCCCACCCCTGTGATGTCCTTTAATTAAATAATTAACTTCTTGCCAAATTTTCCTAGCGTCTCCTTTAAACGATTGAATTCTATTCATGTAGTACATTTCTTTTTCTTTCCGCATGTGTTTTGTTAGTTTGTTTCTAAATTCTTTGTATTGTTCTTTATATTTACCATCGCTAGGATTACTTCTCCATTTTTAGCCTACTTTCGATTTTTGCAAAAAATGAAAGTAGACTTATGAGATCAACACAGGGCGAAAAATTGTGTGTCTGTCTGTCTGTGTGTGTGTGTGTGTGTGTGTGTGTGTGTGTGTGTGTGAGACTCTGTGTGTGAGTGTGTGTACTCTGAATGTCTGCCCCCCCCCCCCCTATCAAAACAAACACGGTTAAACTGAATTGAATGAAATTTGGTACACAGGTAACACTAGCAAAGGGCACCTCAGTGTCATGTTTTATATCACCGCCATCTTTACGGAAACGTAATATCGGCCACCCAAATGTTCAAAGTTTAAATCAAATTACGACTAACCTAATCAATCAATCTCTACCAAATTTTGCAACAACATACATTTATATGGCGAGCGTCTTTCGACTAAACTACGGGGTCATCAGCCCAATAGTTTGCAGATAGCGGCCATGTATGAGTGCAAATCGATTCCCCCTATCAAGTCAAACACGGTGAAACCGAATTGAACGAAATTTGGTACAGACGTAGCACTAGCAAAGGGCACCCCAGTGACATGTTTAAATCGCCGCCGTCTTGACGAAAACGTAATGGCGGCCACCCTAATGTTAAAAGCTTAAATCAAATTACGACCAACCTAATCATCTGATCTCTACCAATTTTTGCAACATTATATCACTATGTATGAAGAATCTTTTGACCAAACTACAAGGCTATCAGCCCAATAATGTTTGGATGGTGGCCATGTATGTGTGCAAATCGATCCCCCTATCAATTCAGACACGGTGCAACCGAATTGAACAAAATTTGGTACAGAGGTAGCACTAGCAAAGGGCACCACAGTTTCATGTTTTATATCGCCGCCATCTTGACGGAAACGTAATGGCGGCCACCCAAATGTTAAAAGCTGAAATCAAATTACGACCAACCTAATCATCTGATCTCTACCAAATTTTGCAACAACATGCCTTTAAGGGTGAAGCGTTCTTTGACCAAGCTACAAGGTCATCAGTCCAATAGCTAGCATATGGCGGCCATGTATGTGTGCAAATCGATTCGCCCTATCAATTCAAGCACGGTAAACCCGAATTGAACGAAATTTGGTACCGAAGTAGCACTAGCAAAGGACACTCCTGTGTCATGTTTTATATCTCCGTCATCTTGACGGAAACGGAATGACGGCCACCCAAATTTAAAAGTTTAATTCAAATTACGACCAACCTAATTATTTGATCTGTACCAAATTTTGCAACAACATACCTTTTTGTGGGAAGCATCTTTTGACTGAACTGCAAGGTCATCAGCCTAATAGGTTGCAGATAGCAGCCATTTATGTGTGCAAATCGATTCACCATATCAATTCAAACACGGCGAAACTGAATTGAATGAAATTTTGTACAGAGGTAGCACTAGCAAAGGGCACCCCATATTCATGTTTAATGTCTGTATAACACGTTGTATTTCAACAAGCTACTACAACCAACATTCAATTATACTCCTTGGAAAGGACAAAGAGTTATAACAATACCCATGCATTTAGGAGAAAGTAGGCTATATGTTTTGTACTGAACATCTTGTTTAAAAAGATGCTATGCTGTCCAAAATATCTCTGTTCACCCAAGGTTTAATTCCAATGCTCTTACGCTCCACGATTCTTACAGTCACCTCTTTTTTTACAAGAGGTACTCTCACAAATGTCATTGTATTCTTGTTTTAGAGCATTATAACATGACTGCATATCATTTGACTTAAAGACTGCCTTAAAATCTGTTTCATTTTTGTATTTCTCAACTAATTTGTCACTAGTGAATGTTGCAATTTTGTTGCTATCCCTTCCTTGTTCTGACATGCTATCATGTTCTAATTATATTCCTATACCCATCATATAATGATCAGATATTTTTCCCTTTACTATAGCAGAAGTCCAGTTATTTTTCCTATCTCTAATAAAAATATGATCTATGCAAGACACCTTAATTTCTCCACACACAATTTCTTCACGTGTAATCGAGCTAATGCATCTTGTTAATCCATATGAAGTTAAAAAATTCTTCGTACTTATTTACCATGGCATCTGGCTCGTCCAACAGGTTAATGTTAACATCACCAATTAATATTATATGTGCCTCCTTTCCCACAAAATTTAGTACACCTTCAAGATCATTTAAAAATCCATTCACACATTCTGTACCTGGTCTATATACACAAAGCAAGATATATTTAATACCAGTATTCATCTCAATTTCACCAAACATGTGCTCACAGTTGTCAGCGTGGAATACAAGTGGCGTGTAACATAGATCATTATGTGCAAATATCATCATACCACCTCCTGTCGTGACCTCACACGTCACATTATATTGTACATAGTTGTATATTTTAAAAACCTCAGTCAGATCAATGTGGATGTTAATTTCAGCCAAGACAATGATATCTATATGTTTATTTGCAACACTTGCCAGAAACATTTCCCAGTGAAGTCTGATTGACCTGATGTTTAAGTGTAACTGCCAATTTACTTTGTGGTTTGTCAATTCCAAATATGCATTCTGTCCAGTCATCCATACTCTCCAGTACCCTCTTAGAGTTAAAATTATCATCAGAATCTATGAAATCCAAGTTTTAGAACTAAAATTTTAAGATATTTACAAATATTTTGTTGCTATTGATAATACAAATAAAATGTGGTATGCTTTACACATAAACCTGTCAATATAGAAAACCAACCTGAACTTCAATTTCAGGAAGGGAAGGAAGCTTGTAGTTTAACGTGACCGTTAATCTAGAGATCATGAGCCACGGGACCTCCTTTTTACGTGGAATCCGAACCACAGGACGTGGCATTTCACTTCGAAAATCTCACATGCATTGACCGGGAATCGAACCCGAACCGTCTTGGTGAGAGGCATACAGCTAGACCGCTGAGCCACCACGCCCCGAACTTCAATTTCATAATGACAACTAGGTTATGAACAGTTTTGATCTTCTTAAGGTCATCATAATCTTCGATTCTGATTAACCGTTCATTTTGATCCTTCCTGACAAAAATCTTTCCATTTTTCACCCATGTGAATCTAAAACCTCTCTCGCTACAAGCCTGCTTTGTTTTCCAGAGTAAGGCTTTAAAGTAGGGGGTGAGGTTCTCGTTGAGAAAGATTTTTTGTGGGCCTGTACCTGCATTTATGTCCTTGTTCGTAAGCTGGTCCTTCGTTTTGTCGAGCCACTGGTTCCGTACACGTTTTGATGTGAACTGCACTATCACTAGAGGAGGTCTGCTGGTATTTTCTCGCTGAGGTAGGGTGTGTATGACTTCTATGTCTTCATCCCTGTGAGATACATGCAGTCTCTCAGCAAGCATCGCCATCTTTTCCCGCAGATTTTGTGATTCATTGCCATTCTTGGTCTCCAAACCGTGTACTTCTAGGTTTACACCCCTCCCATACTGTTCCAAATTGTTCAGTCTTTTACTCAGGTCATTTTTTTCTCTGTTCTTGTCTGTTATTTCAGTCTTTAGGTTATTTACACTTTGAGATAAAATCTTATTTTCCTCCTCCAAAAGCCTAACCTCATGCAACAAGTTATCAGAAAACTGCCCGTGCTTTTCCATATTTTCCTGCATGCTACCTACTTTAGTCTCTAGATTTTTCACTGATTTCTCATTTTCACTGAAATACCTGTTTAATTTGGAGTCCATTTTAGTCAGCATCTCCTTGAGGCTTCGGTTGTCATCCTGTTCTGAGTCCAGCTTGTTGATCACCTGGGAGAGATTCTTTCCTGCGTTTCTTGATTACTCTCTGCACACAACACACCGCCACAAATTTTTTTTAGTGACAGTCATCCTATTATAGGTTGTCTCTGTTATTCCAGCACACTCGTAATCATAAACAGAACTGCACCCATTGCAAGTAACATGATCACCTTCCATCGACAGTTTTCTATCGCAACGACTACACACTGACGACATGATTGAATAAGTTAGGCTATTCAGGCACTTTCAAATTAATCTTAAGATTCCGACATTCGATTTCGTACAAACACTTTTCACTGCTTTTCCGCGTTCGCGCTAGATAAAGTAAAGTTTAACTTAACCTCACTTTGGATTTGAGCGGGAGAGCAAACTAGGCACGCCCGTCTCTGGTGAGAGCTGCAAAAGTAGTAGTAGTAGTATTTGCGTACATTCCCCTTTAAGGAGAGCGCTAAAAACACAAAAGTATAGCTTTTCATGGTGGCTCTTTTCTCCTTCTTATCTTCCCAAAACCCTTTCATCCGTTCACTGTGTGTCTTCTCTTCATCTGTCCATTTACGCCTATTTCTTTCGGGTTGTGATCTAAATTCAAATTTCTGGTTTCTGATTTTTTATCATTTTAAATGATCTGGTCGACTTCGTCGTTACGTTACGGCGACGTCACGAAATGTACCGAGAATGCACTGAGGTGTGTGACGTCATAGTACCGCTTGGTGCATGTGTACTGAGTTCACTGGTGAGCTCTGGAGTTACGAGACGGCAACGACACGGCGAGCGTGACGTCATCCAGCCAGCTCCCTCCTTTCACCGCGCGCTCCAGCTCTTTTTTTTCTCTACAAATGCTGCGGTTGTGAATCTCTTGTAATTGTTGTAAGTCTTACATAGTTTCTTTGTACCAAGAAGTTACCCAATTTCGACGTAGAAATTATGTTGAATATTACTTTATTCAGTCTGGTGTCGTTCATTCTGGCGATGTGTGTAAAGAACTTCACTCTGCGTTTTCTGATGAGTGTCGTGATAGACTCAGTATTTCTGTATAATTCTTCTGTGGGCCTTTTTTGCCAGAAATTATCTCTGAAAACGGCGCCGTAAATTTTTCTCAGAATTTTTAGCCTACTTTCGATTTTTGCAAAAAATGAAAGTAGACTTATGAGATCACTACAGGGCGAAAAAAGTGTGTCTATCTGTGTGTGTGTATGTGTGTGTGTGAGTCTGTGTGTGTGTGTGTGTGTGTGTGTGTGTGTGTGAGTGTGTGTACTCCGAATGTCTGTCCCCCCCTATCAATTCGAACACGGTGAGCGCAAATTGAACGAAATTTGGTACAAAGGTGGCACTAGCAAAGGACACCTCAGTGTCATGTTTTATATCGCCGCCATCTTGACGGAAACGTAATGGCGGCCACACAAATGTTCAAAGCTTAAATCAAATTACGACTAACCTAATCATCCGATCTCTACCAAATTTTGCAACAACATACCTAAATGGGGGCAGCATCCTTTGACCAAACTAATAGGTCATTAGCCTAATAGTTTGCGGATGGCGGCCATCTTTGTGTCAAAATCGATTACCCCTATTAATTCAAACACGGTGAAACCGAATGGAATGAAATTTGGTACAGAGGTAGCACTAACAAAGGGCACTCCAGTGACATGTTTTATATCGCCGCCATCTTGACGGAAACGTAATGGCGGCCACCCAAATGTTCAAAGCTTAAATCAAACTACGACTAACCTAATCATCCGATCTCTACCAAATTTTGCAACAACATACCTTTATGAAGAGAGCATCCTTTGACAAATCTAATAGGTCATTAGCCAATAGTTTGCGGATGGCGGCCATCTTTGTGTCAAAATCGATTACCCCTATTAATTCGCACACGGTGAAACCTAATGGAATGAAATTTGGTACAGAGGTAGCACTAGCAAAGGGCACCTCAGTGTCATGTTTTATATCACCGCCATCTTGACGGAAACGTAATGGTGGCCACACAAATGTTCAAAGCTTAAATCAAATTACGATTAACCTAATCATCCGATCTCTACCAAATTTTTCATCAACATACCATTATGGAGGGAGCATCCTTTGACCAAACTAATAGGTCATTAGCCTAATATTTTGCAGATGGCGGCCATCTTTGTGTGAAAATCGATTCCCCCTATTAATTCGAACACGGTGAAACCGAATGGAACGAAATTTGGTACAGAGGTAGCACTAGAAAAGGCCACCTCAGTGTCATGTTTTATATCACCGCCATCTTGACGGAAACGTAATCGCGGCCACCCAAATGTTAAAGGCTAAAATGTAATTACGACCAACCTAGTAATCTAGTCTCTACCAAATTTTGCAACAACAAATCTTTATGTGGGAAGCATATTCTGACCAAACTGCTAGATCATCAGCCCAATAGTTTGCAGATGGTGGCCAAGTATGTGTGCAAATCGATTCCCCCTATCAATTCGAACGCGGTGAAACTGAATTGAACGAAATTTGGTACAGAGGTAGCACTAGCAAAAGGCACCTCAGTGTCATGTTTTATATCGCCGCCATCTTGACGGAAACGGAATGACGGCCACCCAAATGTTAAAAGCTTAAATCAAATTTCGACCATCCTAATAATTTGATCTCTACCGGATTTTGCAACAACATGCCTTTTTGTGGAAAGCATCTTATGACTGACTACATTGTCATCAGCCCAATAGTTTGCAAATAGCGGCCATGTATGTGTGCAAATCCATTCCCCAGATCAATTCAAAACGGTGAAACCGAATTGAATGAATTTTTTTACAGAGGTAGCACTAGCAAAGGGCACCTCATATTCATGTTTAATATCCCTATAGCACGTTGTATTTCAACAAGCTACTACAACCAACATTCAATTATACTCCTTGAAAAGGACAAAGAGTTATAACAATACCCATGCATTTAGGAGAAAGTAGGCTATATGTTCTTTACTGAACATCTTGTTCTTTCTTGTGTTTTCAATGTCTTCAATTTTGGTCATTCCTTTGGTTGATGTGGTGGTTCCTTATGCGTATAAGGCTTCCTGCAAGACTACCGTTTTATAATGTCGTAACTTCGCAGCCGTGGAGATGCATATTTTATTGTAGTGGGACCATCTACAGTAAGTTTGTAAGCTTTCTGTAATTTTGAGACTCATTCTTCGTTAGCCTTTGTGTTCAGACCAGATTTCTGCAAGATTTCTCCTAATTATTTAAAGTCATTGACTTGTACAATTTCTCTGTATTTTGTTTTTATTAGGAGTTTATCTGAGGATTTTGTATCGAAAAACTGCGTTTTTTTTCACACGAAATTTGGAGCCCGGTTTTCGTGGCGATCTCATGGCGTTTTTCTATCATACCCTCTCTCATTACTTCGTCTCATGAAGTTGGCGTCAGGAAGTCCTTGAAGCTGTAAAAGTGGCCTCAATTTAGATCGTGTGGTTTTATCACAGGTTTTTCCACACTCCCCCCAAGCAACTGCCGATATAGTACCTTATTTTAAGTCCAGGAACACCAACCCCAATTCCTGACCCTTATAAATACGGTAGCACACACCATCACAGTCACATCAGAAACACATGTTATCAGACAAAATTCAACTCACACCCTAGTGCACGAGACTGATGACCAAGATGTCCCAAGCTCCTAAAATGAATTATTAACAAACATCATCATCTCATCCTCTGTTGTATCCATCTTTTGCGTAGTGGCTAACTTTATTGGCTGTCGCCATGGAGGGCCGGGTTCGATTCCCGGCTCTGCCAAGAAATTTAATTCTGGTCTGAAGGCTGGAACGAAGTGCACTCAGCCTCGTGAGGCAAAACTGAGAAGAGGAGGGTTTGGTTCCCACCTCAACAAACTGAAAGTGGTTTTCGTGGTTTCCCACTTCTACTCCAGGCAAACACCGGGATGGTTCCTAACGTAAGGCCATGGCCACTTTCAACACAAATCCTACCTCGATTACAAATACACACATTAGTTCAGACAAGTCACTGACACAGGTTATCAGACAACTTCTACACACACCCAAGTACACGAGGCTACTTGACCACGATGTCGTAAAGCCCCTAAAATATCAACAACCACATAATTCCCCCTTCCGAAGTACCGGGAATAATAAAGTTGTTGTTGTTAATTTGTATGAAGGGCTTTAATCTTCAACCACGTGTGCTTCGGGGTGTGTGCTGGATTCGTCTGATAACTGATGTTTCTGATGTGTCTATCGTAGTTGTGTAACTATTATTGGGGTCGGGGATGCGGTAGATGCTCCGGTACTTGAAATAAGGTGCTATCCCGACATCTACCTGGAGGGAGTGTGGAAAAACGTGAGGAAAATCACACTCAGGATATTCACCGGGATTCGAAACTCTTACCTGCAGACTTAATGGAGCTCCCCATTGTGGTCATGGTGAACGATTTAACACGAACGGCTTCACCGTGGAGTGGTTGGTTGGTTGGTTCTTAAGTTTAGGGGCTGCGACAACGCGGTCATGTAGCCCCGTGTACTTTGGGTGTGTGTAGAATCTGTCTGATAACTGGTGTTAATTGTGATGACTGTGTTAGTGTGTGTATCTGTTTTTTAATTTTAAGTACTGCAACTTATAATTTTTAAATAGTTCCTACTTTTGCCGCCAAGCGCCACCGTCAACGACTACTAGGTCTAATTCAGAACTTAGCTACTAGACGCCACCGCAGTCGGCGCTTGGCAACGAACGTAGAAACCTAAGAGCGTTGTTTACATTCTTAACCTATCCAATTTAGCTTCACACAGGTGCAATTAGTGGAAGGATCTTTAACATGCCATAAATCTATGACATGGGACCGCCGGCTTTACTTCCCCTCCGAAGGAAGGCATACTGAGGGATTTTTAACGCTCTTAAAAAATCCGACGGCTTCGGCCGGGTTTGAACCCGCTATCCTGGGCATAGAAGCTCAGCATGCTACCGACTACGCCACCGAAGCCGCCACCGTGGAGTGGAATAATGAGGGTTAGACAAAGGAATGGCTAAACAGAACACGCGGTACATGTGCCTGGCCGCAATGCTGCAGATTTCAGATGTCAGATTGATTCTCGAAGTCGTCGCAGATGTCCCATTGTCAACCAAGTTGTGAATACTCCACGGGAAAACGTGGTAAGTCACATTCTGTAAATTTTTCAGGAGAGCGAATTTAAACTTTCAACACTATAAAGATATACATAAAACACCCCAATCGAGGGTAAGCAATATACTTTTTTGGCCAAATTTATTTCTTATAAAAGAAGTACATGTAAAACAGATAAGAACTAAAGTTAAATTATGAAACAGTGAGAGGACATGGGATGTTCTTTCCGTTTCCATTAAAAATAAAAACCTCTCTATCTCTGTGGCATTCCGCTTTATTTGAAATTAATTTCAACTTATCAGTAATAACTAGCGCTCGGATTTTTAGGTGCTAAAAATCTGGAAAATATTTATTTTTTATGTATTAAAAATACCCGAAATATGTGACAAAAAAGTAAAAATATTTAATTATAATTTAGTTTATTAATGTGAACATAAACAATATGTAGTTCTCACGAATGCAATTTATGCTATGTCTCACTGACTGTTGAAGAACTACAATACACAACGAGATACATCTTCAGGTTGTCCATCACAAATGACGACGATTATTGCGGAACACTTCTTCTGAAGGCGCAAAAAGGCGGCAATATGTTTCTTGCCCTTGAGGTGTTGTGTAACTTGAGATCGCTGTTCAGCCTTGATTGCTTTGCCACAGGGTTGGCAGAACAGAACGCCCCCATCAGAAGTAAATTATCTTTAAATTCTGAAACTACTGCTGCAGACGATAACTTGTAGTTGCTTTTACTTTAGGCATCGTAGAATTGCATTGAACTCCACAGTGCCAGAAATGAACTGCATGTGAGTGACACTTGTTCCTGGTAGCTGGGGAGGGGGTTACCACGTGGTGCAATATGGCTATAGGCGAGGAAATCCCCGGCTTCCACAGTGAGTGGCACAGGGCGACAAGTTAAGAACAAAAATGCAGTAAACTGAAATATCTAGCATACTGATTTTAACAATGTAAATATTATGTATTTTTATGTGCTAATAAGTGAAAAGCAGGAATTTATTTATTTATAGAAAAAATGCTTAAAATATGTATTTACATTTAAAAGAATATTTACCTAAAAATCCAGTAATAACGATAGCTGGCCACCAGAATGCGCCATAAACTCATTTTTGAAGAAAATGGACTTACCCCGTTCTTTCTGTGGGATCTTCATGTGAGATTGCTAGGGGCTTTGGAATGTGTCCATTCTACACTTTCAAGGAGAGGAATGCTAATGAAAGTCAACTCGTAAAATGAAGCAAGCGATAACAAAATTCTTAGCGCAGATATTACATTTAATAACCCTAGCTGTTAATACTGGCTATTCTTGTTATAACACTGCAAATCACTTTACGATGCACTCAACGTTACCAAGTGTTGACAGTTTACGCCTTGTCACGTGGGCCATTAACACGTTTACCGCTACCACTCCTCCTGGCCAATCGTTCTAGATTCTCTTCTCTCTGGGATCTTACTCAACAACATTACACAGATATTGTGTACAGGGTGTAACGCGTAAGTTTGGCTGCCTACAATAAACAGAAGCTTCGGAAAAGTACTGTCGATCTGCATTCTAAGTCCCTGATATGCTGGCAATTTATCTGCTTTAAGTGTGTAGTAAGACAATGTACTCACCAGGCGAAAGCTGCAGATTCAGGCACTCGAAGATTTTCTTTTAGATACGATCGTCCCGCTTTACAACAAAGAAAAGTTGCCAACACATCAGGAGTTATAATTTTATTAATGCAGCCAATGGCCATGTACCTTTCTTTTCAGGACGGGTCAGGGAAGGGATATTGGAAGGAAATCGGCCGTGGACCTATTGAAAGGAACCATCCCGGCATTTTCCTGGTGGTGAAAATGGGAAACCACGAAAACCATTTTCAGGAAGGCCAAGGTGGGATTCGAACCCATGCTCTCCCGATGCCAGCGAGTCACGAGGTAGTGCGTTAGCGCTCTCGGCCACCGCGGCCGGTACATTGGGAGTTACACTACATAATATCTACTTTTCCGAAGCTCCTGTTACTATACTATAGGTAGCCCAATTTACTAAGCTGCATGTACATAATATGTTACACCCTATACAGCACCTGCTGGACACAGGATACGCCACCTCGTATGGTCTAGAAAAGTAGTTCCTGAAGTAGGGTTTCACGGAATCAGTAGGTTATTAGCCTATTTTCATTTATGAAAAAATAGGCTTATGAGATCACCTTTTGTCCGTGTGTCTGTCTGTGTGAGCGTGTGTGATGGTGTGTGTGATGGTGTTGTCCCCCCTAATAACCTGTAAACGGCTGGAGCGATTTAAAAGAAACTCGGTAAGTTCATAGCACTATTCCGGGCAACCCCGACCGTTCCCTTCAAATTTTGTTACCTCTCACCAATCCAACATGGCGGCTGTGCGAAATATTTCACCAGCATTCAATATCTTCGAAATTATTACCGATATCACCCTGGAATATTGTACGGTGATAAAGGGAACTACTAGAAGTTCACCTACGTGACCTTTGAAAATCTGGTAACTACAAAACCAACATGGCGGCAAAGAGAATGTGCGACTTTTAAATAGACGTTTCTCGCGATTTAACCAACCAATCGCAATGAAACTTGGTACAGTATATGTTTATACAAATTGTAATGCACCGACATCTAACTTCATTCAATTGTTTACATAACCTCAAGATGGCGGTTGTGCGAAATATTTCACCGGCATTCAATATCTCTGAAACTATTACCGGTATGACCATGAAATTTTGTACGGAGATAGAGGGCACTACTGGAAGTTAATCTATGAGGCTTTCAAAAACCGGTTAACTACAATACGAACATGGCGGCCAATCGAAGTTGAAAGTTTAAAATAGACTTTTCTCGCGATTTAATGATTCAAACGCAATGAAATCTGGTACAGGAAGTGTTTATACACATTGTAATGCACTGGTATCTAATTTAGTTCAATTGTTTACGTAACCTCAAGATGGCGGCTGTGCTAATTTCCAAAATTAAGTTTTTATTTCTTGTGTTCTATTCATGGGATCGAAATCAACATTTGCATAATGAACGTACTCAATAATCATCATCTAATAGTACATAACTCTATGGCCTACATATATTAAAATCCAACATAGCGACCATCCGAAATATTTTACGGTTCTCAATATCTATTAATCTAATGCAGCAATCAAACTGAGATTTTGTAAGTGTATAGAGGCTATAAGCATAAGTTCACCTAAGGGACGTTCAATAACCTGGCGAGCACAAATCCAACATGGCGGCTACGCGACATTTAAATATTCAAATGGACGTTTCTTGCGTTTTAACCATCCGAGCGCAGTGAAACTTGATACGGTATACAGTATGCTTATACAAATTATAATCGACTGGCGTCTAATTCATTTAAATTTATTTCATAACCACAAGATGGCGGCTGAGCGAAATTTTAAAACCTCGCTTTTATTTCTTGTGTCGTAATCATGCGATTGAAGTTTGAATAAAACACCTACACAATAATCTTCATGTAATAGTACTTAAATCTAAGGCCTCTAATATAAAATCCAACATGGTGACCATCCAAAATATTTAGACAGTTCTCAATATTTACGAATCTATTACAGCAAACAAACTGACAATTTGTATGTAGATAGGGACAATTAATATTAGTAGGATATATGAAAATATGCTATTTAGTTCTCCACGGAACTACTTGTTTTTAAATTAATATATCGTCGGCTTACAAGTGAAACACAAAATGTCAGAGAAAACATTCTTGATAAGATGAACCTTGAGTATCTATAGGCCTAAACACAGTCCATTTCCTTATGGACGAGAACGCTAACGTGCTACCTCATTCCTCGCTGGCATCGGGAGAGCGTGGGTTGGAATCCCACCTCGACTAAACCGAAAATGTTTTTCGTGATTTCCCATTTTCACCACCAGGCAATGCCGGGATGGTACCTTTCAACAGATTCACGGCCAACTTCCTTCCAAAATCCCTTGTCTGACCCTTCCTTAATAGGACATTAGTTAGCAGTCGCCTGAGCGATCGGCCTGTCACCAGCCCCAGTTGTATCTGCTGACAAAGTGTATTCAGCTCGGAGACACCGTCCTTGCGGTAGACGGTAGAGGATTGATCCCTTGCAGGGTCCGTGGGTGAAGCTGAGCTGGGAGGATAAGTGATTTTAGCCTATTTTCAATTTTGAAAAAATTGGATTATGAGATCACCTTTTGTCCGTGTGTGTGTGTGTGTGTGTGTGTGAGGTGTGTGAGGTGTGTGTGATTGCCCCCACTAATAACTTCTAAACGGCCGGAGCGATTTCAATGAAACCCGGTAAGTTCATAGCACTATTTCGGACAACCCCGACCGTGCCCTTCAAATTTTGTTACGTCTCACCAATCCAACATGGCGGCTGTGCGAAATATTTCACCAGCATTCAATATATCCGAAATTATTCCCGATATCACCCTGGAATTCTTTACGGTGATAAAGGGAACTACTAGAAGTTCAACTATGTGACTTTTGAAAAACTGATAACTACAAAACCAACATGGCGGCCACGCGAAGTTGCGACTTTTAAATAGACGTTTCTCGTGATTTAACCAACCAAACGCAATATAACTTGGTACAGTATATGTTCATACACATTGTAATGAACCGACATCTAACATGGTTCAATTGTTCACATAATCACAAAATGGCGGATGTGCGAAATATTTCATCGGCATTCTATATCTCTGAAACTATTAGCGGTAACACCCTGAAATTGTGTACGGGTATAAAGGGCACTACTGGAAGTTCATCTATAAGACTTTCAAAAACGGGTTAACTACAAAACGAACATGGCGGAAAAGCGAATTTAAAAATTTTAAATAGACCTTTCTCGCGATTTAATGTTCCAAATGCAATGCAATCTGGTACAGGAAATGTTTATACACATTGTAATGCACTGGTATCTAATTTAGTTCAATTGTTTACAGAACCTCAAGATGGCGGCTATGCGAATTTTAAAATTATTTTTTTTATTTCTAGTGTCGTAATCATGCGATTGAAGTGAAAGTTTGAATAATGAACCTACGCAATAATTTTCCTTTAATGGTACATGACTCTATGACCTATACATTTAACAATCCAACATGGCGACCATCCGAAATATTTAGACGGCTCTGAATATCTACGAATCTATTATAGCAATCAAACTGAATTTTTATGTTCATAGGGGTATGAACTTAAGTTCACCTATAGGTCTTTAAATAACCTGGTGATCTCAAATCCAACATGGCGGCGACGCGAAATATAAATATTCACATGGACGTTTCTCGCAATTTAACCATCCGAGTGCAGTGAAACTTGGTACAGTAAATCCTTATACGAATGTTAATCCACGGGCATCTAATTTATTTCAATTGTCTCCATAACCACAAGATGGCAGCTGTGCGAAATTTTTAAATCTCCTTGTTACTTCTTGTGTCCTAATCATGTGATTGAAATTTGAATGCTACACGTACACAATAATCTTCATGTAACAGTACATAAATCTGAGACCTACATATATAAAATCCAACATGGCGACCATCTGAAATATATAGTCGGTTCTCAATATCTATGAATCTATTACAGCAATCAAACTGAAATTTTGTATGTTCATAGTGGCAGTTAACATAAGTAGGATATATGAAAATAGGCTGTATAGTTCTTCACGGAACTACTTGTTAAAAATATTCTGTCCTTCTGTATTCTTATATGCAACTTAATATAATCTGAAAAATATATAGAACACATTGTAATATTTTGCGTCTAACATTTTATTATTATTGTGCCAATAATAATAGCTTTTCAAAAAAAGTCCTCTCGGTACGCCGGAAGGCGGAGGTAGATTTCACCGGACAAACTTGGGGATATGCGAAAATAGGCAGAATATGCAGATTTTCGTAGAAGGATCAGACCTCATTTATTGCGAGAAGGTATTTTATAATTGGTACTTAATTAACTTTGTTTTTCGTCATGTTATGCTTATTTTAAACATTTTATTGTCTTATGGGAACGGTAATCTTCTTGTCATTTGGGGTCCATTTTTATTTATACTTATGGTCACACTATCCTTATGCAAGATTTCGACACTGATGTGTAACTATGTAACGGTCTGTTACTTCTTCACGCAAAATTATATCTCCCGCAGAGATTTTGGTTGGTTCCTCAGTTTAGGGGCTGCGACAACGCGGTCATGTAACCCCGTGTACTTTGGGATGGCTGTATTAGTCTGTAATTCAGGTAAGGACTGCAGACGGTCAATTTCAAGCAGTAGTTCCTAATGTTGCTACCAGGTACTACCGTCAACGACACCTAGCTGTGAACTTGGCTACTAGATGCCACCGCAACCAGCAACTCGCAACGAACGTTGGAACTTCCCCTCCAAAGGAAAGCATACTGAGGAATTTTTAGCGCTCTTAGAAAATCCGACGACTTCGGCCGGCTTTGAACTCGCGACCTTGGGCATAGACATTCAGCATGCTACCAGTTACGTCACCGAAGCCGCTTCACACTTAGATGGAAATCTGAATCTGATCTCGTGCAAGTGCGTTTTCTTGGCAACGTCTGATGGCTCATCCCTCATCAATTTAGTAGTGTTGCCATGGCAACCACTGATAGGTCTTGGCATTTTCTTATAATTCCGAAATTATTTTTCTCATCCCTTGGCATAATGGTGGGTTATATCAAAAATTCTTTCAGACAAAAGTTTTAGTTAATTATTAGGGGAATATTGTCCATTTTGTACGGTTTTGATATTGTGCCTATTAAGAGAGATATGATTAATGTTTCCCGAAAAACCCACTTTTTCCCACCCCTTTGGTCAATGGTTGGTGCAATAACAAAACTCTTCAAACATAAATTTTTGGGCTTTATCCGACACATAGTATGAACGTTGAACGGAATCTATATTTCACATATTAAGAGAGTTATAGCAATATTTCACTTTTTCGAAAAAAAAAAGCCGCCCATTTTCACCCCCTTCGACCGATTTAGCCCAGTAACGAACTCAACCGAGATTTTATAGGTATACATATTCGGTAAAAAATTCAAAGTGATTGGTGCAAAATTACGGCAGTTATCGTGTCCACAATAAACTGATATACATATATATATATATATATATATATATATATATATATATATATATACATACATAAATTATATATAACTTTTGAACGGACGGTGGTTTTGGGGTCTGGGGATGTGAAACGCGAAGATATGTCGAAATTTTCCGGAAGTCGAAACATGGTACCCATTGCAATAGTTAGCTTTCTAATGAAATCTACCTCTGGTTGGTTCTTCAGTTTAGGGGCTGCGACAACGCGGTCATCTAACCCCGTGTACTTTGGGTGAGTGTAGAATCTGTCTGATACACGGTGTGAATTGTAATGGCTGTATTAGTCTTAATTCAGGTAAGGACTGCAGACGGTCAATTTCAAGCAGTAGTTCCTAATGTTGCTACCAGGTACTACCGTCAACGACACCTAGCTGTGAACTTGGCTACTAGATGCCACTCCAACCAGCAACTCGCAACGAACGTTGGAACTTCCCCTCCAAAGGAAAGCATACTGAGGGATTCTAGCGCTCTTAGAAAATCCGACGACTTCGGCCGGCTATGAAACCGCGACATTGGGCATAGAAGTTCAGCATGCTACCAGTTACGTCACCGAAGACGCTTCCCACTTTGTCAGGCGGCTTCGGTGGCGTAGTCGGTAGCATGCTGAGCTTCTATGCCCAAGATAACGGGTTCAAACCCGGCCGAAGCCGTCGGATTCTTTTAGCGCGTTAAAAATCCCTCAGTATGCCTTCCTTCGGAGGGGAAGTAAAGCCGGCGGTCCCATGTCATAGATGTATGGCATGTTAAAGATCCTTCCACTAATTGCACCTGTGTGAAGCTAAATTGGACAGGTTAAGAATGTATACAATGCTCTTAGGTTTCTATGTTCGTTGCCAAGAGCCGACTGCGGCGGCGTCTAGTAGCTCAGTTCTGAACTTGGCCTCGTAGTCGTTGGCAGTGGCGCTTGGCGGCAAAAGTAGGAACAATCTGAAAAATTGTTAGTTGCTGTACTTAAATTAACAAACAGATAACACACACTAATACAGTCATCACAATTAACACCGGTTATCAGACAGATTCTACACACACCCAAAGTACACGGGGCTACATGACCGCGTTGTCGCTGCCCCTAAACTTAAGAACCAACCACTTAGCCAGATTGAAATACTGAATCTGATCTCGTGCAAGTGCGTTGTCATGGCAACGTCTGATGGCTCATGCCTCATCAATTTAGTAGTGTTGTCATGGCAACCACTGATAGCACTTGGCATTTACATATAATTCCGAAATCATTTTTCTCGTCCCTTGGCGTAATGGTGGGTCATATCAAAAATTCTTTCAGACAAAAGTTTTAGGTAATTATTAGGGGAATATTGTCCATTTTGTACGGTTTTGATATTGTGCCTATTAAGAGAGATATGATTAATGTTTCCCGAAAAACCCACTTTTTCCTACCCGTTTGGTTAATGGTTGGTGCTATAAAAAAAACTCTTCAAACATAAATTGTTGGGTTTTATCCGACACATAGTATGAACGTTGAACGGATTCAATATTCACATATTAAGAGAGTTATAGCAATATTTCACTTTTTCGAAAAAAGCCCCCCATTTTCACCCCCTTCGACCGATTTAGCCCAGTAACGAACTCGACCGAGATTTTATAGGTATACATATTCGGTAAAAAATTCAAAGTGATTGGTGCAAAATTACGGCAGTTATCGTGTCCACAATAAACTGATATACATATATATACATATATATATATATATATATATATATATATATATATATATACACAAGCTGACCCGGCAGACGTTGTCCTGCCAATCAAAGAAAGTGTTGTAACTTTGTTTCTTGAAGTGCTTTTGGATACACAATATTTTTTTCAATTTCTGTTAACTGCCTCTAAACTATCGTGAATTGAATAAACTAATTTAGAAACATTCGTTGGAGCGTGTGCAACAACTCTCCAAGGTTTCATCGCAAACGGATAAATGGCGTTTAACGCATACGGGATTTGGTTTAAATTATTCGTGCGCTGTCACTCATTTGTTGAATCTACTCGTGCTCTACCAACTGCGAAATGGATTTACTAAGTTAGAAAGCTTCACGTAAGGGTACACAACAACTCATCAAAGTTCCATCGCAATCGATGAGTAGTATATGAACGCATACAGGATTTTGTTGGAACGCTTCGCGCGTCGTCACTCATTTGTTACGTCTACTCGTGCGCTACCAATATTGTAAAATGGATTTACCAAGTTGAACACCTTCCCTGGCGTGTACACAACAACTCATCAAAGTTTCATCGGAATCGGATGAATGACATATGAACACATAAGAGATTTTCTTTAAACGATTCGCGTGCCGTCACTCATTTGTTGAACCTACTCATACGCAACCTATTGTAAAGTAGATTTACTAAGCCTGAAACCTTCTCTGGCGTGTACTCAATGATTCACCAAGGTTTGATCGCAATCGGATGAATGATATATGACCGCATACGGGACATTGTGGAAACGATTCGCGCGCCGTCACTCATTTGTTGAATCTACTCGTACGCTACTTGTTAAAAACTGGATTTACTAAGACAGAAACATTTCCTGGAGTGTACACAACAATTCACCAAAGTTTCATCGCAATCTGATAAATGGTATATGGCCGCATACGGTACTTTGTTGAAATGATTCGCGTGCCGTCACACATTTGTTGAATCTACTCGTGCGCTACCTATTATAAAATGGATTTTTTTTTTAAGCCAGAAACCTTCCGTAGGGTGTACACAACATCTCACCCAAGTTTCATCGTAATCGGACGAATGGTATTTGAACGCATACGGGACCTTATTGAAACGCTTCGTACGTCGTCGCTCATTTGTTGAATCTACTCTTGCGAAACCTCCTGTGAAATGTATTTACTAAGTTAGAAACCCTCACGTAAGTGTACACAACATCTCACCCAAATTTCATTGCAATCGGATGAATGGTATATGAACGTATACGGGACTTTGATTAAAAGTTCGCGCGTCGTTGCTCATTTGTTGAATCTACTCGTGAGCTACCCATTGTAAAATGGATTTACTAAGTTAGAAACCCTCACGTAAGTGTACGCAACATCTCACCCAAGTTTCATCGCTATCGGACGAATGGTATTTGAACGCATACGGGACTTTGTTGAAACGCTTCGCACGTCGCCACTCATTTGTTGAATCTACTCGTGCGCAACCTCCTGTGAAATGGATTACCAAGTTAGAAGCCTTCACTTAAGTGTACACAACAACTCATCAAAATTTCATCTCAATCTATGAATGGAATATAAACTAAACGGGATTTTGTTGAAACGCTTCGCGCGTCGTCACTCATTTGTTGAATCAAGTCGTGCGCTACCTAATGTGAAATTGATTTACTAAGCCAGAAGCCTTCCCTGGAGTGTACACAACATCTCACCCAAGTTTCATCGCTATCGGACGAATGGTATTTGAACGCATACGGGACATTTTTGAAACGCTGCGCGTGTCGTCGTTCATTTGTTGAATCTATTCGTGCGCTATCTATTGTAAAATGGATTTACTAAGTCAAACACCTTCCCTGGAGCTCACTCAACATATCACCCAAGTTTCATGGCATTCGGATGAATGGTATATGAACGCATGCGGGACTTTGAAACGCTCTAACGTGCAGAGACAAACAGTAGAATTCGACATCACTGCCACCTTTGGTATAAAACACAACTTTTCGCCACGGGCGGAGTGTATGTTATGGCGGTAGTTGCACAGGTTGCAACCAGGTGGCTCTAACGTGCAGAGACAAACCGTCCAAAGACATCAGCTTTCACGAAGGCCAAGGCTAGTGGTTTCCATGACGACTGTTTTTGACTGAATATTGTGGTTCTAAAATTGTGTGTAATTTGTGGTTCTAAAATTGTGTTCATTCCACCTACCGGGTCAGATTGTGAATCTAAACCATACATGGACCCACCCTAATATACATGCTAAATTCCATCAAAATCGGTTCAGTCGTTTAGGAGGAGTTCAGTCACATACACACGTGTCGAAGAATTATATATATAAAGATAAATTATATATAAACTTTTGAACTGACGGTGGTTTTGGGGTCTGGGGGATGTGAAACGCGAAGATATGTCGAAATTTTCCGGAAGTCGAAACATGGGACCCATAGCAATAGTTAGCTTTCTAATGAAATCTACCTAATAGCTTTCTAATGAAATCTACCTAACATAACACTCTTTTTTTTAAGTTTGCAAGATTGTTTGTAAAAATTGAAAAATTGAAAAACATAATAGTCCGAAACAAATAATTGGGAACATCATCAACATTCACTGATATTTATGAACTAAATTTACATAAAAATCGTAAAAAATCGGAATACATTCACAAGTTTTCCTTAGCTAGGAGTTCAAAGTTTTAGTCAACAGACTCGTAGCATACCTTTAACCGACAGCGGTGGCTACGCTTGCTAAAGCGCGGCGTTAGGTCATGGGGTCAAGGTCTCTGCTGACTCGGTAGACGCGAGTGTTAAAGAATCCCTCAGTATGCCTTCCTTCGGAGGGGAAGTAAAGCCGGCGGTTCCATGTCATAGATTTATGGCATGAAAAAGAACCTTCCACTAACTACACTTGTGGAAGCTTAAATTTGTAGGTTAGTTTGATAACGCTATATTAGTTCCAACGTTCGCCGCCAGGTGCTGACTGCGATGGCACTTAGTAGCCACGTCAGCAGCCAGGTTTCGTGGAAGTTAGCATTTGGTAGCAAAAGTAGGAACTACTTTAAGAAATTAATCGTCTGCGGACCTTCTACCTGAATCACAACACACACTAATACAGCCATCACAATTATCACCGGTTATCAGGCAAATTCTACCCCCACCCAAAGTACACGGGGCTACATGACCGCGTTGTCGCAGCCCCTAAACTAAGGAACCAACCAACCAACCAATCGAGGTTGGCGTCAGGAAGGGCATCTGGCCGTAAAACCATCCGCCACTTAGAATGTCATCGCATCTCATCCCCGACTCCGTTGAAAACGGGAATAATAAGGGGTGGCATTCATACATACATACTCGTAGTATAACTTTACATGGTCTTCATCACGTCCCAATAGATCGCGTATCTCGGCAGAAAAATTAAATCTTCTCTTTTCAGATGTTTTGGATTCTCAGCATAATGAAGTATCATATGAAGTATATTTGGTGCAACAACGTTAACCTTTTGAACTCCATTACCCTTAGCTTATGCTTCCTGCTCCACTCCTAATTAATTTCTGCACGATGAACAGCAGTAGGAAGTGAACACTGCAAAACAAAATATAATTACGTTCTATGAAATATATTTCCATGTCAGTTGTTGGTTCATCATCGTAACTATCACTGTCCACTAACTCTAAAATATCCAGTTCTGTGAGAGAAGACAAAGCAGACGCCATGCTTACATTCAATCTATATAATCAGTAAAACTGTCATAAACATTCGAGAATAACGAAGGTTAAAAATTCATTACCATTCCCGCAAACTATAATAAATAGGGAAAGGTGTTCTCTCGGAGACCACTAGATGGCTGCACAATACTGGAAAGCAGCCCAGAAGTCATACAAGCGCTAAAAGTACAAGCTATCATCATGTCGTGTGGGACTCGACATCGGAGCGGAAGTGAAATATTACAATGTTGAGTCCCACTCGACATAGGAGTGCAAAAGGTTTATCTATTTCCGAGATAAGGGTTTTGGAAGTTTATCAATTTTGGCAAACTAAGGCAGACATTCCTTTGTCAGCCATTTCTTACTACTTTTATTTTTTACAAATAAGGTACATTATGAAGCATCCGTGGCTTAGGCGGCAGCACGCCGACCTCTCACCGCTGGGTCCATGGTTCAAATCCCGATCACTCCATGTGAGATCTGTGCTGGACAAAACGGAGGCAGACAGGTTTTTCTCCGGGTACTCCGGTTTTCCCTGTCAAAATCTCATTCCAGCAACACTCTCCACTATCATTTAATTTCATCTGTCAATCATTTAATCATTACCCCAGAGGAGTGCGTGAGGCCTCGGCAGCCGGCACAGTTCATATCCTCGCCGCTAGATGGGAGCTTCATTCATTCCATTCCTGACCCGGTTGGAGACTGGAAGCAGGCTGTGGATTTTCAATTTCATCTCAGAAATTACAACACCGAACTACTTGAATTTTTCACAGTATCTTTATATGCATATGTGCATTAATCTGGCCTGTAATAATGGCTGTAGTATTTATGTAATTTGAGAAAAAAAATGCATTGCTTCAAAACCTTTTTAACTTATCAAATGAAAAATTACAAATATAAAGTTTGAAGCACTATGAAAATCCACAGCCTGCTTCCAGTCTCCGACCGGGTCAGGAATGGAATGAATGAAGCCCCCATCTAGCGGCGAGGATGTAAACTGTGCCGGCTGCCGAAGCCTGTCGCACTCCTCTGGGGCAATGATTAAATGAATGACAGATGAAATGAAATGATAGTGGAGAGTGTTGCTGGAATGAAATGTTGACAGGGAAAACCGGAGTACCCGGAGAAAACCTGTCTGCCTCCGTTTTGTCCAGCACAGATCTCACTTGGAGTGACCGGGATTTGAACCAGGGACCCAGCGGTGAGAGGCCGGTGTGAAGCACTATAATGAATGAAAATCCACAGCCTGCTTCCAGTCTCCGACCGGGTCAGGAATGGAATGAATGAAGCCCCTATCTAGCGGCGAGGATATGAACTGTGCCGGCTGCCGAGGCCTGACCCACTCCTCTGGGGCAATGATTAAATGAATGACAGATGAAATGAAATGAAATGAGAGTGGAGAGTGTTGCTGGAATGAAATTTTGTCAGGGAAAACCGGAGTACCCGGACAAAAACCTGTCTGCCTCCTTTTTGTCCAGCACAGATCTCACATGGAGTGACCGGGATTTGAACCACGGACCCAGCGGTGAGAGGCCAGCGTGCTGCCGCCTAAGCCACGGAGGCTTTGAAGCACTATAATAATGATTCTAATTTGGATTTCAATCTATGAAATCTTCTTCAATTGTATTAAGTTTCAACCCTTTAACTTCAATGGTTAGGTCATAAATGTACCGTTTGCTTAATATTTTGTTTTAAAAAAAATCATTGATTGTAATGTTGGTATCAGTGAATGATGATGCATTTTCAGTAACTTAACTAATAGTTAAGTCATAAATGTATATTGTAATGTTGGTATCAGTGAATGATGATGTCTTTTCAGTAACTTAACTAATGCTGTAGTTAGGTCATAAATGTATCAATTGCTTAATATTTTGTTCTTAAAAAAATCATTGATTTTAATGTTGGGATCAGTGAATGATGATGCCTTTTCAGTAACTTAACTAATAGGTCATAAATATATCGTCTGATAATATTTTGTTTTTAAAAAAATATTGATTGTAATATTGGTATCAGTGAATGATGATGCCTTTTCAGTAACTTAACTAATGGTTATGTCATAAATGTATCGTTTGCTTAATATTTTGTTTATAAAAAATCATTGATTGTAATGTTGGTATCAGTGAATGATGATGCCTTTTCAGTAACTTAAGGTAACCTCGTAGTGCAGAAAGCAATCAATGTAACAGTTTAATAAAAGATTCATTCTTATTCAACCAAGACACGTAGGAACTTTCAACTTTCACAGTTTATTAATAACATCCGTAGTTGTGAGTTACTGAAGTATTATAGAAATTTAGGATGAATTTCAATTATTATGGACTTTTGGTATCAGTGAAAGATGATGCCTCTTCAGTAACTTTACTATTTTATAGTATAAAGGTGATGTTGATACATTTTCATAACAATGTTATGTACATTTTTCTTATGAACTATGAGCTCGATCAAGTTTATATTTTGCACACTTATAGGTATTATGAGATAAGGGCTGTGAAGTAAAATGAAATTAATCAGAGTAAAAATAAAATAATTAACAATATCAGAGTATATGAAATGATAATGGCATTAAAATTAGCGAATTCAAATATTTATAAATTCTAAACCAAATGCATGAAAAATAAAATAAGTTTGCTTTACAAGAATAAAGTTCATTATTAGATTAGAAATTATACCTTTCATCCAGTTACTTACAATAACCTCAAGGAAATAGGTACCTAAATAGGAAATCTTTTCAAAAAAAACAGGATATTTGTCCATAATTATTGAGATATATTATAAATTTCCATAATACTTTAGTAACATGCATCCATAAATGTTATTGGTGAACCGTGAAAAATTAAAGTTTTTGGGTGCCATAGTTCTCTACGAAGGAAACTTTCATTAAGCAGTTGGATTGTTAGTTATTATTGTTTTAAGGGGGTGGAACTACGAGGTCATCTGCCCCAATTGTTGACTTGTCTACACTACAAGGTTCCCTTAACTAATAGTTAGGTTATAAATGTATCGTTTGCTTAATATGTTTTCTTTAAATCATTGATTGAAATGTTGGTATCAGTGAAAGATGATGCCTCTTCAGTAACTTTACTATTTTATAGTATAAAGGTGATGTTGATACATTTTCATAACAATTGATTCAGTAGTTTGTGTGGTAGGAGCATATTAAGAAACTGAACTGTTTTTTTTTTCAAGTAGTCAGTTACCGCCACCTTGAGTTTCCTTCATCTGATGTATTATATGTACAGTCTAACGCTATAAAAACACATAAAAGCTATAGCTGTTACAACGTAAAGGACACACTGGGGATGTAGTGCACCCCACGCAATGTTTTGATTATAGCTCGCAGACACAGACTAGCGTTGTGAGGGAAACAATAATGGTCACTGATCGTCAGCACTACCAACTGAGTTTATTCGGGTGGGGAAAACTCCCGATGCCTACCCATGTTGTTGCAGGAGCAAAACAAAATGCCGTGGGGTGTGTCCGACTAGAGTTAACTAGCCTTTTCTATAAATCTTTTTTATATATTTTTTATAGATTTATGGCATGTAAAAGACCCTTCCACTAACTAAAATTGTGTTAGGCTAAATTTCAAGGTTAGATTTGCTTAACACTCGATTATGTTCCAACGTTCGTCGCCAGGTACCAGTTGCGGTGATATCTACTAGCCACGTTCACAGCTGGGTGTCGTAGATGGTAGCATTTGGTAGCAAAAGTAGGAACTACTTGAAATTGATCGTCTGTATTACAGATATCACATACTAATACAGCCATCGCAAATAACACCGGTTATCAGACAGATTCTACACACCCCAAAGTACACGGGGCTACATAACCGCGTTGTCGCAGCCCCTATATTAAGGAACCAACCAACCATATATTTTTAGCCTATTTTCATTTAGGAAAAAATAGACTTATGAGATCACCTTTTGTCCGTGTGTATGTCTGTGTGAGTGTGCGTGTGTGATCCGTGTGTGTGTGTGTGTGTGTGTGTGTGTGTGTGTGTGTGTGTGTGCGTGTGTGTGTGTGTGTGTGTGTGTGTCCTGAATAAAATCTAAACGACTAGAACAATTTCAATGAAACTCGGTAAGTTCATAGCACTATTCCGGGCGACCCCGACCACGCCCTTCAAATTTTGTTACGTCTCACCAATCCAACATGGCGGCTGTGCTAAATATTTCACCAGAATTCAATATCTCCGAAACTATTACCATATCACCCTGTAATATTGTACGGTGTTAAAGGGAACTACTAGAAGTTCACCTATGTGACTTTTGAAAACCTGGTAACTACAAAACCAACATGGTGGCCAAGCGAAATTGCGAATTTTAAATAGACGTGTCTCGCGATTTAACCAACCAAACGCAATGAAACTTGTTACAGTGTATGTTTATACACATTGTAATGCACCGACATCTAACTTCGTTCAATTGTTTACATAACCTCAAGATGGCGGCTGTGCGAAATATTTCACCGGCATTCTATATCTCTGAAACTATTAGCGGTATCACGCTGAAATTTTGTACGGAATTAAGGGACACGACTGGAAGTTCATCTATGAGACTTTCAAAACCGGTTAACAACAAAGCGACCATGGCGGCCAAGCGAAGTTGAAAGTTTTAAATAGACCTTTTCTCGCGGTTTAATGATCCAAACGCAATGAAACTTGATACAGCAAATGCTTATACACATTGTAATGCACTGGTATATAATTTAGTTCAATTGTTTACATAACCTCAAGATGGCGGCTGTGCGAATTTTAAAATTAAGTTGTTATTTCTTGTGTCGTAATCATGCGATCGAAGTGAAAGTTTGAATAATGAACCTACGCAATAATTTTCCTTTAATGGTACATGACTCTATGGCCTATACATATAACAATCCAACATGGCGAAATATTTAGACGGTTCTCAATATCTACGAATCTATTACAGCAATCAAAATGATTTTTATATATTCATAGGGGCTCTGAACATAAGTTTACCTATAGGACTTGCAATAAACTGGTGATCACAAATCCAACACGGCGGCGAGGCGAAGTACCCATAAATATTCACATGGACGTTTCACGTAATTTAACCATCCGAGTGCAGTGAAACTTGGTACAGTAAATCCTTATACAAATGTGAATCCACTGGCATCTAATTTATTTATATTTTTTCCATAACCACAAGATGGCAGCAGTGCGAAATTTTAAAACCTCGTTTTTACTTCTTGTGTCCTAATCATGCGATTGAAGCTTGAATAGGCTACTGCACGTACACAATAATCTTCATGTAACAGTACATAACTCTAAGACCAACATATATAAAAATCCAACATGGCGATCATCCGAAATATTTAGTTGGTTCTCAATCTACGAATGTATTACAACAATAAAACTGAAATTTTATATGTTGATACTGGCAATTAACATACGTAGGATATATGAAAATAGACTTTAGTTCTTCACGGAACTACTTGTTTTCTTTCCGAAGAGCCCGCTGATGAGCCTCACTTGGTGCACCAATAAGCAAAATCAGTATCCATAATGGTTAAATATTAATTATAGAAATGTGTTTCTGGCGAGAGGCATTTCATGTGAAGGAGGGCGTAAATCCATGTGTGGGGATCTCCGGCGTGTACCAAATCGAACAATATTTCTTTTGCCGGCCCTCTGACGGGAGCATGCAACCTCCATTTACTTCGAAATGAACACTCACAGCTGCTGGAGAACGTGCCATTGCACAACCTATTACGAATATGGTTTCAACAGGACGGAGTCTCACTCCCACGGAACGGTTAATCATCCGGGAACAATATTAATGTAACATATCCTAATAAATCTGGTAGCATATGCCCAGGAGCTTGAAGATCCTGTCCATCGTTAGAAACTGTCCACCGAGGCATGCCAAGCTGTTAAACCTCATATATTACAACGAGGAGCAAGACTGTCTTTACAACGTCATGATCATGCCTGAATAAACCAAGGTGGCCAACATTCCGAGCAGTTGCTGGGCTGCTTCCTATCTACATACCACCATATCATAGTCCAATTGGGCTGTATAACATTCGATATAAATAAGCAAAGAAATAAAAATTAATAATAACCGGCCAATGTGGCAGAGAGTGCTAACGCACTACCTCGTGTCTCGCTGGCATCGCGAGAGCATGGGTTCCAATCCCACCTCGGCCGTTCTGAAAATGGTTTTCAAAGTTTTCCAGTTACACCACCAGGCAAATGCCGGGGTGTTTCCTTTCAACAGATCCACGGCCAAATTCCTTCCAAAATCCCTTCCTTGACCGTCCTTAATTAAGTTATACCCAAATTAATCTTAAATATTATAATCTATTATTGTGCCTATTTTAGATGAAATCCATTTCATAGTATAGAAGTTACAGGTATGTAAAAATTGGACCTATCAGCAGGCTTTAAATCATGTTTGCAGCACTGACGTACATTAGTTACTCCAAATTAATCTAGATTGTTAAGTACTATAGTTGTGAAAAGCATTTAGCGGTTGGTATGCATACTTTCTGATATATAGATATTGGGTTTAAAAAAATTGAGAGAGCATTTGTTAACAGTTGACAGCCCTGCTAGCTCTTAAAAATACGCATAGTGATATATGTTATAGTATACATAGCACATACGAAATATGGATGAAATTCAATAGATCGTAATTGATAGTATAGAAGTTACATGCATTTAAAAATTGGACCTATCAGCAGGCTTAGAATCATGTTGGCAACATTGTCATATATGAGCTCCTGAAAATAAATTCGGGCATGTAATTAGCTATATGTGTGCCAATTTTGGTACAGTTCGCGTGCATAACTTCTGAGATATCCAACATAGAGCTCAAATTTCAAGTGTGATTTTTTAGCAGTTGGCAGCACTGATGACATTTTCAAATATGGCCGTGATATACTCAGGTATAGATATGTACAAAATTTGGTTTGGATAACTGCAGCCGTTTAGGAATTGATAGGGGTGACAACAGACAGACAGACACACATCTGCCCGAGTGAACTCATGTTTGCAAAATGTGAAAAGTAGGCTAAAAATCTGACACGGATACCCGGTGGTTACCATGGTAACAACGAAATATCAAGGAAAGGAAGCTTCTAGTGTTTCGTGACCGTTAATCTCGCTTACATGAGCTACGGGAACTCTATTTTTATGTGGAATCCGAACACAGAACCCGATATTTCAGTTAGAAAATCTCACATGCATTGACCGGGAATCGAACAGAGTTCACCTTGATGAGGGACAAGCATCTTGAACAATGCACCATCGCACCCGCAAATGTTCGTCATCTTGGCCTATATATTCTAGTTCAGTAGAGGCATCTATATGTTGCTATAAGGACATCTAAGAGTTAGTACACGTGCTACATAGTGCAGAACAGGCTCTTGTTTGGTGGCGACCTTCCTCATGGCAATTAAACGTGCGGAGTAGATTTGCGATAGAGTTAAATTAATCAAGGTTAGACGCCGAGGTGCGATAATTCGGTATGATAATTACAATCTGGGCAAGTCTGGTAAGTCTGGTTTAAATTACAGCATATAAATAAAGACCTTCACAGATAGGGAATCTATTGCAAAGTTCATGAATATCCGGCGGGCGCTAGTTCGTAGCCGGAACGAGAACAGGTTAGTTATGTTTATTTTTAAAATTGCACAACATTGGATTATTTTGTTGACCGGACTTATTCACGGCCTCAATCCTTTATAACAATGACCGGTGTTGATGCAGCTAGCTCTATGTGTGTCGGGATATTTTGCACGTCCTGAATTGCTTTGTTGCCGACGTTTTGCCTTCGTTACCAGAATTTGATCAAAGGTAGAGTTTGGTGTATCTGGAAGCTCCTTTTACTCTATTGTCCGGGTATCTAGGTGTATACTTTTTTTAATATGAAAAATAAATCAATCTTTCTGGACGTTTAACCAGGCTGGTTTGCTTCATTTCTTTTTCAAACAAAAGGCATATAATCCCTGATATATCATCAGGCACATAAAACCACCTACCTCTCACCTTACTTGAGTTATATCACAATTCTCTCCTGATATTTTCCACTTCTTTTTTCATTCCATCACCGATACCTCAGGCGGTAATTATGCACACCGTTGGTGTATGTCTTTAAACACTCCTTTAATTAAGATGTTTCTTTTGCGCACTTGACCGCTCAAATCGGTTGTGTCTGAGGAAAGTTCTGAGGTAATATTCAACTCAAGTCAAAACATTCAACTAATATTGTCTGGTAGGAAGTGTAATGAAATTTTCATTACCGGTACCTAACGTTAGATTGTTTTCTGTATCTCTACGAGTATCAGCTCATTGCGTGTAGATAACCATTTCGTATTTTAGTGGGAAGCTCTAACCCAGAGTAGTAACTCGACTCCCAATATGGACAGATGCTGCCGAGCAGCATGGATTATCTAGTTTTCATAAATATAATTATTGTTAGATTAATCTTTATTAGCCCACTTTTCTCATTTTGCAAAAATGAGTAAAAAGTAGATTAATGAGATCGGTTCGGGAAATTGTTTGTCTGTCTGTCTGTGGGTCCCCCCTATCAACTCCTCGGCTGCAGCTATTGAAACCAAATTTGGAAAGAGTAAAAATCTATACCTGAATAACTAACGGCCGTATTTGAAACTGACGCCAGTTCTACCAACTGATGAAAAATCGCAATTGTGATTTGAGCTCTATGTTGGATTTCTTAGAAGTTATGCATGCGAACTATTCCAAAATTGGCAGTCACATAGATAATAACATTACAAATAAATTTTCAGAAGTCCATACAGTGTGTTGCCAACATGATACTAAGCCTGCCGATTGTTCCAATTTCTAAATGCATGTAACATCTATAGTATCGATTGGATTTCAACCAAATTTCGTAGTACTAAGTGTACTACAACAGATATGACTTTGCGTGTTCTAAAGAGCCACCAGAGCTGCCAACTGTTAATAAATGCTCTCTCTATGCTTTAACCATAATATCAATATATCAGAAAGTATGCAAGCTAACAGCTCTAAACTTTGCACACGTATAGTAACTGACATTCTACCTTAGTTTGGTGTATCTTATGTACATCAGTGCTGCCAACACGATTCTAAGCCTTTTGATAGGTTCAGTTTTAAAATGCATATAACTTCTATGCTAACAAATGGATTTCAATCAAATTTGGTATGTGCTTTGTGTACCATAACAGTTATGACTATGCGTATTCGTAAGAACCAGCAGGGCTGCCAACTCTTAATAAATGCTGTCTCTATTTGTTTAATCCTAATATCAATATATCAGAAAGTATGCAAGCCATTAGCTCTAAACTTCGCACACGTATAGTAACTGACATTCTAGATTAATTTGGAGTAACTAATATACCTCAGCGCTGCCAACATGAGTCTAAGCTTTCTGATAATTTCAATTTTAAAATACACGTAACTTCTATACTAACAAATGGATTTTAACCGAAAATGGCACTATAATAGATCGTAATATCTCAGATTAATTCTGAGCATCACATACAGTACATGGCATTATTCCCAGCATGATTTTACGCGTACTGATAAATCCAATATCAACAGCTTTTAACGTCCATACTATCCATTAGACTTCAACCAAAATTTGTATGTGCATTCTATACCTTAAAAGATGGAACTAAGAATATATTCAGAGTACCAGGTCTACCAACTGTAATAAGTTACTCTATTAGGCTACATTATTTCAGGTGTATTTCAAACTGCAGTACTTAGAAATGTTAGGATTACCAACTTGATTTCGTCATTATTCTAGATAGGCTCTTTTGTTCTTCATGGAACTACTTGTTTTTATATTTAGATTTAAATTAAAATTAAATTATAATCACACAATGTTGTGGTCATGGTTTCATTTATTTTAGGAAGGTACTGTTGAGCTAGGTTTTTCAGATTAGAAATAGCCTTGGTATACAGTAGCTATTCCAATGGGTTGCTGATATTGGGTAAAACCGTGGCTATTGACCGTCACTTCCCCATTGGAATGATTTGCAATGGTTAGGGCGGTTCCCTTTTAGTCAGCTGATTAAATTGAAGAATTAAGTTATATATAAGTTATAATAGGACTAATGAAGACTGCTAATGAAGAGAAGAGATAGATTGGTAGGACACATACTAAGAGACCCAGGAATAGCAAGCTTAGTTATGGAAGGAAGGGTCGAGGACAAGAACTGTAGGGGTAGACCAAGGTTAGAATATGTTAAACGGATTGCCTCGGATGTATGGTGTGGTAACTATGTAGAGATGATACGATTAGCTCAGGACAGGGAGGGGTGGAGAGCTGCATCAAACCAGTCAAAAGACAGAAGACTCAAACAACAACAACAACAACAACATAATAGGGCATGGTCTCTTATGGGAAAACTGAATACATTGAATCCAAACATGGCGATGAGAAATATTTGGAAACAAGGTTTGGAAATATCAAAAGGACAGAAAAATTCAAATATCGTGGTGAATGGATTCAGCCAAATGGCCTTGATAAGGAAGCCAATAAGGTCAGAGCACGTAAGATGGAAATTGCATATCGATTAACGCAGAATAGGTATAACAAGAAAGCCATATCATTCAGAGCAAAGTTACGACATTATGCCGCTGTGATAAAACCGGGAGCTCTTTATAGTTCAGAATGCCTTTTTTTTTAAAAAAAAAGGAGAAAAAAAGGAGTTAGAAAAGATAGAACAAAGAATCCTAAGGAAAATATTGGGACCAGTACACAGAGTAGATGGCTTATGGAGGAGGCGGAGGAATAGTGACTTGTACAACCAGGCGGAGAAACTTATGGACACGGTGCGTAAGAGAAGGATTACATTTTATGGCCACCTCACACGAATGAGCAACAATAGGTTAACCAAAAGAATATTCACTTACGGTACATTAGCAATTTAAAGTCCACCACAAAATGGGTTGAGGAAACACGAACAGATCTCAAAGAAGTTGGCATCACTCAAGAAGTTATTCACAACAAATCATTGTTTCGAAGGAAGGTTGATAAGTTTAAAGGGTTTCAGGAAAACCTAGCTCAAAAACCAAGGCCGTCTGATCTGAAGAAAGAAGGAGGAGACTCAGCGAACGCATGAAGAGATTCTGGGAGGAGAAGAAGAGATTGGCAAGTCGCCGATTGTTCAATGTGGTCCACAGTAGGCCAAATTCGACAGAAGAAAAAGAATAGGTCATGGTCACCTAATAAGTCGTGACTTTGCCAGAAGTTGCTTAGTTATTTGAATTGAAAATTTACGTGTAGCAGCAGAATCGTAGTTATGTGAAATAGAAATTTAATCGACCACTAGTGGGTTGATTGGCATAGATAGGGTTTAAATTTTAGATTAAGATATATACAGTGTGGTCCACCCGCCCCTTATTATTTAGTTTTATGAAACCCAACTAACATCTCAATTCTCCCGATGGTCGATATTGCTCTGCGCTCTGACTGTGTGACAGCAATGTAATTGGGTCATGGGTCTAGCAAAGAAAAAACGACCTTAAACTTTTCCCCGCCAAATACTATGGCCCATTCTACTAACATACGACTTACTGCTCCTTGAAATAACACACATACATGTAATACGATCGAATTAATAGCTTACGCCACGTGTCCTGTAATAGTAAAAGGTTAAATCAACACCATAAACCGTGATTGAAGACTCTGACATGGACTTAAACGTTCGAGGTGTGACGGCTACAGTAACCATAGCACGTTTAGCGTGTGGTGTTTACTGTGTGATGGTGGCTGAGAGGTTAGCAGTTGGTCACTAGTCGTGGCCGAGTGAGGTGCGTGTGTGCGCGCTGTGTGACCGCATTGAAAGAGTGTATGTTTCCTAATACCGGTGCTTCCGATAGTTCCACGGGTGTACTGACCTTCCGTGTGTCATTCGGACAATACTTTTTCAAGTAGTGTTCCAGATAGGACAACAAAACCAGAAACCCAGAAAACCCCGCTGAAAATCATGTCCGGATACCAGAGGAAAAACACCGTACGCTGTCAATGGAACAGGCAGAGTTCTCGCCCCACACCAGGAGAAATTCACCGCTGGATTAGCGATACCCTCCGGTTGACTGTCGACCAAGTAGAAGCCATCCAGTTAAATGCGCAAGAAAGAACCATTTACATCAAGGTAATCAGCATGACTCAGGCGAAATGACTAATGTTAAGCTTTCCACAGCGGATTCAAATTTTACCACAGTGCGTATATTTAATGTCCCACTCGAAGTTCCCCCTGAAATTTTCAAATCCGTCCTGTCGAAATATGGCACTGTGAGTGACGTCAGGAAAGAACAATGGTCTTCTGCTTATCAGTTCCCGGTGTATAATGGAATACGTGCAGTCACTATGGAAATCAAACAAGAGATCCCCTCCACTGAGACTTTTGGTGGCCATTCTGGCTATATATCGTATAATGGGCAGAAACAGACCTGTTTAATTTGCAATGCTAACACACATCTACGTATCAACTGCCCAAAGAAAATGATTCCCCTCGGTATAAATCCTACACAACAACGACGTGTCCAATACTCAGAAGTTGTGACACAGCAAACGTCACATGAAAACATGCTTATTGATCAGTCAGCTGGGACAACAAAAGAAGTGGCCTCGGACACACATGACGCAGAACTGGTACCTTGCACTGACCAGATCAGCGAGCCACAGAGTGCCCCTGTGCTATCGGCATCCTGTATAGCAGCCTTAGAACCAACTCTGCCGTCACTACAGGTTGCCACTGAAATTTTGTCTTCACTGCCCCCACCTTCTCTGGTACCTACCGACTCACTTAAGCAGGTTGATCGTGGATCTGAGAACGTATCTAAGAAGATTAAAACAAATGCCTCGATCGCCGTACCAGCCCCGAAGAATCAAACTGGTTCTACAAACGTTCCTGCAGCTGTGAAAAAGAAACAAAATCTTCATTCTACGTCATCTAGGGACCCACGAACGCTCTCAAACGCTGACAGCCGGCCTATGAATGGCAGTCATAAGGAACTTTCTCAACCTAATTTGACATAGTGCACCAGTATATTTCTCACCCGTATCTTTTTTTTTCTCTCGAGTCCACCTTCCAGTATGTCTAGCACAGCTTTTATACTTCTCTTAATGGCGCAATTTCTCACTGTGACCACTGTGAATATCAATGTAATAGAATGCCCTCTGAAATTTCAAATGTTGGAGAGATTCCTTCGAGATGCAGACATTGACATTGCCTTCATTCAAGAAGTTGCTATACCCTGTTTGCCCATATCTGCCTTCTACAAACAATACATCAATACCGGCACTACGAATAGAGGGACCGGATTCCTCATAAGACATGATATCCCACTCGAAGGTGTGCTATGTCATCCATCAGGACGCATAATATCTGGACACATAAACAATACCACCCTGATAAATGTATATGACCCATCCGGGTCCAATAAACGTGTGGAACGGAAAATGTTCTTTCAACAGAGTATACTGCCTCATCTGCACGAAGTTAAGGAAAAACTTATTCTTGCAGGGGATTTCAATTGTATTCAACGCCCAGAGGATTCCACTAGTCCATAACAAGGTGTCAACCCGGCTCTCAGGACCCTCCTTACCACCCTACACCTCATTGATGCTGTGGATAGTTTAAGGGTGCCCCTGCCCCATTACACCTGTATAAGTCACAACTCCTCATCACGAATTGACCGCATCTACTTTTCACAGGAACTTATCCAGCCTAGACGATATGAAGTGATACCTGCCAGTTTCACTAACCATCATGCAGTCGTATGAACAATCTCTTACCCCCATTCCATATTTCACTTAGGAAGAGGTTATTGAAAACTGAATTTCTCGCTGTTACTGGAGGTGGAATGCCAAGATATTTTCAGACAACACTGGACTCGATGGGTCCAACAAAAATGCAACTTTCGCGACTGTGCAGACTGGTGGGATATTTTAGTTAAACCAGGGATCCGCCGCGTCTTTAAGAACATATCCTACCAACGAGGTCGGGAAAGACGGGATACAGTTGAATTTTACTATCGAGTTCTTCGCCAGCTCCAGCAAAGATCTGATGCTGGGGAGCGTATGTATGACCAGATTAGGGAAGTTAAAACCAAGCGCCTGTCTCTACAGCAACGAACGCTCGCTCATATAAACGTGGCTTTAAAAGATCGTACAGTGCTCCCGGACGAAAGTGCAAGTGTATGCCATATCGCCAAAGGACAACGTGAGCGGCAACGTAAATATATCCACCGCCTCCGCACCAGTACTGGAAGTGTCGTCACCTCCCCTGACGCTATACGTAGTGAAATATCATTATTTTATCAACGGTTCTGCGCTAAGGCTCCAATTGATCCACAGCAGGTGAACCTATTGCTTTCATCTTGCAGTACCCAACTATCTCCGGACAACAAAACTCTGCTCAGCGCGGATATTACGGATGAAGAGATTCACTCTGTGGTTAAGCACCTCCCAAATAACCGCTCACCTGGCATTGATGGACTGCCATATGAACTGTATAAACACTTCTGGCCTCTCATTGGCAAAGAATTTTGTCACGTCTTGCGTACCATACTCCAACGTCGTGCTCTTTGTCAATCACATCACGAGGGTACCATAGTCCTCATACCAAAAACATCCTCTCCCATGGCAGTTGGTGACTTCCGACCAGTTACTCTGCTCTGCAGTGATTATAAAGTCCTTACCAAAGTACTTGCATGCCGATTGAAGACTGTTCTACATGATATCATTGGTGATGAACAATGTTGCAGTATTCCTGGAAGAACTCTGTTAACAAACTTAGCGATACTACGGGACCTACACCTAAAAGCCGAAATGCTCCCCACTGAGCCAATGAGTTTTCTCACCTTAGATCTTGATAAAGCTTTCGACCGCATCAGCCATGAATACTTGTATATGGTCTTGCAACACTTTGAATTTCCTGCAATCCTTATTGACTACATTCGTATGATAAATTGTAATGCTACGTCTCGAGTGCTCGTCAACGGTTTTCTTTCCCCTCTGATTCCAATACAACGATCAGTTAGGCAAGGATGTCCCCTTTCCATGCTACTTTTTGTCATAGGCCTTGAACCGTTCATTCGGACTACCCTGGTGAAGCTACAGGGTTACAAACTGTCCACACATGTGTTTGGCATGTGCGCCTATGCTGATGACGTATCAATATTGATCCGCAATAATGAAGACATCTCCCACATCGATAGCGTCCTTCAGCTCTACCATATCGCCTCTGGAGCACAATCGAACCCCCAGAAAACTGCTTTGCTTCCGCTCAATACTAAATCAGTGATTACCCAACAGCCCTGGTTCCGGATAGTAAATGAGGTGAAAATTCTTGGCATTACCTGGAAGCAATCGCTTCTGGACACAGTGCAAGCAAACTGGACTAAGGTCATTGCCAAAGTAAGGGGAGTGCTGATCCAATTTGGTCAAAGAAACCTCAATATAGTGCAACGGGTCATGGTCCTCAACGTGTTTGCGCTCTCTAAAATATGGTATGTCGCACAACTTTTCCCACTTCCCAAAATGTTTGAGAGCCAATTGGCAAAATATACAGGTTGGTTTATATGGCAAGGATTTTTGTTCCGAGTACAACGGGAACAGTTGTATCTCCCATCCCGGCAAGGCAGGCTAGGGCTAACAGCTCATGGCATGAAATGCCGTGCACTCCTCTGCAAGAACGATATCACCATTCTTTCCCAACATGACACTTTTACGAAAGCGCTATACAAAGATATTCGAAACACAGCCCGTGGTTGTGATAGAGCTTTGCCGAAGATATTTAGGGACCATCAACAGCACCTTCTGGAAACTGTTCGCCAAATGCCTTCAGGGACTGTTCCAACGACGAAAAGTATTTATAACATGTTGCGGCAAGTGGTACACTCCAAACCGCGAATCGAGGCCACCACCCTCTACGTCCATTGGCCCACTGTTTGGAAAAATTTTGGGGCTATGACCATTTCTTCTGCTGTACACTCCCAGGTTTTTATCTTCCTCAACGATCTCATCCCAACGGCTCTACGGCGATATGCCATCCGTCTTGAAGCTTACCCATGGTGTACAATATGTGGTCAAACTGATTCGGCGATACACCGCTTCACATCATGCACGCGAGTTGCCTCCACGTGGCTGTGGTGTAAGGGAAAAGTATGTCAACTATTTAATGTGCCCACGGATGGCCTTGATGACAGGAAGTTGATTCGTTTGTCGGTGACCGCCTTCCCCCAAATTAAACAGACTGCCATTGTGTGGATAATGGGCTAATATGTACATTTCGTGATGGACAATGATCAACATTTCTCGTTCCTGGATCTCAGGTATCACCTGCAGAAAGAGCGTTGGAAGCTTAGTGAAAGTGGACAATTGTACGATAAATATGGACACTATCTGGATTTTCTTGTGATGTAATAGTATGGTATTTATCATATATGAAAATTCTGTAATTCTGTAGAGAGCTAATAAAAAAAAGAGGTTTAAAGCTTGACCGTACATGGTGGGCGCATTCGGGTAGAACGCTGCATCGAATCCAGTATTAGGCATACTTTTTTGAACGAAAACCCACATTTCATTTTAGTCGGGATGTAACTACATTGCCACATTTATTGCCCTACGACTCATTTTTGTGAAGAGTACGTTGAATTTTGATGATTTTTAAAGAAAATACGATCGAATTGGTACGATATGCAACGTGACCTGTAAAGGCAGAAAATTAAAAAACTGGCATGAATACTAACTTAACATATCGAAGTGTTGCTCCGGAGGTCCGGGTTTATTCCCAGCTCTGCCAAGAAATGTAATACTTGTCTGAGAGCTGAGATTTGGTACACGTAGCCTCGTGAAGCAAATATGAGAAGACGTGGGTTTGATTCCCCTCTCAGCCACCCTGGAAATAGTTTTCCGTGGTTTCCCACTTCTATTCCGGCCAAATTCCGGGACGGATTCTATCTTAAGGACGCGGCCGCCTCCTTCCCAATCCTTAATTGCAAATACACACATCATTACAAGCCCGCAATAACTCAAGTTATCAGACAAATTCTACACACACACACAAGTAAACGGGGCTATGTGACCGCGATGTTCTAGCTCCTCAAATGAAACAAAACAACAACATATCGAAGGATATTCTGATCGCCAGTGCTTGCATCGAAGTACACGTATTCCTTAGAAATTCCCATGGTATTATTAGCTTACTTTCGATTTTTGCAAAAAATGAAAGTAGACTTATGAGATCTACACAGGGCCAAAAATGGTGTGTCTGTCTGTGTGTGTGTGACGGTGTCTCTGTGTGTGTGTGAGTGTGTGAACTCTGAATGTCTGCCCCCTGTATCAATTCGAACACGGTGAAACCGAATTGAGCGAAATTTGGTACAGAGGTAGCACTAGCGTAGAACACCTTAGTGACATGTTTTATATCGCCACCATCTTGACGGAAGTGTAATGGTGGTCACCCAAATGTTCAAAGCTTAAATCACATTACGACTAACTTAATCATCCGATCTCTACCAAATTTTGCAACAACATATACTTGTATGGCGAGCGTCGTTTGACTGAACTACAAGGTCATCAGCCCATTAGTTTGCAGATGACGGCGATGTATGTGTGAAAATGGATTCCCCCTATCAATTCAAACACAGTTAAACTGAATTGAACGAAATTTCGTACAGAGGTAGCACTAGCAAGGGGCGCTCCAGGGTCATATTTTATATCGCCGCCATCTTGACGAAAACGTAATGGCGGCCATCCTAATGTTAAAAGCTTGAATCAAATTACGACCAACCTAATAATCTGATCTCTATCAAATTTTGCAACAACATACCTATATGTATAGAGAATCTTTCGACCACACAACAAGGTCATCAGGCCAGTAATGTGCGGATAGCGGCCATGTATGTGAGCAAATCGATTCCCCCTATCTTTTCAAACACGGTGAAACCGAATGGAACGAATTTTGATAGAGAGGTAGCACTAGCAAAGGCCACCTCAGTGTCAGGTTTTATATCGCCACCATCTTGACGGAAACGGAATGGCGGCCACCCAAATGTTAAAAGCTTAAATCAAATTACGACCAACCTTATCATTTGATCTCAACCAAATTTTTCAACAACATACCTTTTCGTGGGAAACATCTTTTGACTGAACTACAAGGTCATCAGACCAATAGTTTGCAGATAGCGGCCATGTATGTGTACAAATCGATTCCCCACCTCAATTCAAACACGGTGAAACCGAATTGAATGAAATTTTTTACAGAGGTAGCGCTAGCAAAGGGCACATCATATTCATGTATAATATCCGCATAGCTCGTTGTATTTCAAGAAGCTACTACAACCAACATTCAATTATACTCCTTGAAAAGGACAAAGAGTTATAACAATACCCATGCATTTAGGAGAAAGTAGACAATACGTTCTTTACCGAACATCTTGTTTTGTTATTAAATTTTAACAAAAAATCATAGCATATCTTTAGGCCCGTATCACACGACACTCGCTGACAAGGAAGCTGCTGTGATCGCAGGTACAAAATCCTGTATGACTCTGTTCTCTTCGTCAGTACACCTGCATGTATGACCGAAATGTATCACACGCTAGCATTTTGGATGCTAAGTTGTATGAAATAAAACCGAAGGGCTGTCGTTTGAGGGCATTATTTGCAGTTCTGTCGTCTTGTTAACGTAAAGCGGTCGCGAAACTTGCTTTAAATAAATTAGAAAACATGCCAGGAACTGAATGAATGCATTCCAATCAATATTTAAGATCTAACTGTAATAATTGATTTTTTTACCATACGCGTTAATAAGAAGCGCAATAAAAACCTCCAAGTGTGTTGGAAATGTGTGCAAGCGTTATTGCGTCCGCTCGCTAATTCGAACATCCCGGGTTCAAGACTCTCCAACGGCAGATTTTTTGAATTCTTTTTAACTATTTTATTATACCCTCCATACCTCGTACAGCAAGATTTCAACTTGGTTTTGTTCACATTATCTACGAAGACGATAGGGAAAGTTATTTTCTTGTCTCATTTAAATGGGTATTTTCCCTAAATACTGTTCAAAACAGTCGCCTCCGTAGCGTAGCGGTCAGCAAGGTTAGCTGCCGCCCCGGAGGTCCTGGGTTCGATTCCCGGCTCTGCCACGAAATTTGAAAAGTGGTATGAGGACTGGAACGGGGTCTACTCAGCCTCGGGTGGTCCAAATGAGTAGAGGGGGTTCGATTCCCACCTCAGCCATCCTCGAAGTGGTTTTCCGCGGTTTCCCACTTCATCTTCGGGCAAATGCCGGGATGGTGCCTACTGTCAGGCCACGGCCTCCTCCTTCCCTCTTCCTCGCCTATCCATCCCAATCTTCCATCCCTTCCCATCCCTCATTAGGGCCCTGTTCGCTTTGCAGGTGAGGCCGCCTGGGCGAAGTGCTGATCACACCTCCCCAGTTGTATCCATCCCGACCAGATGTCCCAAGCTCCAGGACACTGCCCATAGAGGCGATAGTGGTGAGTTCCCTCGCTGAGTCCGTGGGAACCACCAACCTAGAGGGTTAATTGACTAAATAAATAAAAAAAGGAATAAAAAAACTGTTCAAAACCATGGATGGATACTATTCGTTATAATTATTATTTTTTTAGTCAATTTTACCCTCCAGGTTAGTTTTTCCCACGGACTCATCATTACCGCCTCTACGGGCAGTGTCCTGGAGCTTGAAACATCTCTTCTAGGGGATACAACTGGGGAGGTGGGATTAGCACCTCGCTCAGGCGGCCTGCAAAGCGAACAGGTTCCTCTTGAGGGATGGGAAGGGAGGGGCAGATTGGGAGGGATAGGCAAGGAAGAGGGAAGGAGGCGGCCGTGGCCGTACGGTAGGTAACATCCCGGCATTTGCCCGAAGGCGAAGTGGGAAACCACGGAAATCCACTTTGAGGATGGCTGAGGTTGGAATCGAACCCCCTCTACTCATTTGGACCACCCGAGGCTGAGTAGACCCCGTCCCAGTCCTCATACCACTTTTCAAATTTTGTAGCAGAGCCGGGAATCGAACCCAGGACGTCCGGGTTGGCAGCTAATCACGCTGACCACTACGCAACGGAGGTGACTCTATTCGTGATAATTAGAATTTTTTTTTTATTTAGTCAATTTACCCTCTAGGTTGGTGGTTCCCACGGACTCAGCGAGGGAACTCACCACTACCGCCTCTATGGGCAGTGTCCTGGAGCTTGGGACATCTGGTCGGGATGGATACAACTGGGGAGGTGTGATCAGCACTTCGCCCAGGCGGCCTCACCTGCAAAGCGAACAGGGGCCTCATGAGGGATGGGAAGGGATGGAAGATTAGGATGGATAGGCTAGGAAGAGGAAAGGAGGCGGCCGTGGCCTTACAGTAGGTACTGTCCCCGATAATCCGGATAGTAGGCTGTCAGATATCCGCCCCCTCAATCGGATTGCCAATAATCAATCGCACCGGCACAGCTACATCAATGAAAATTGCACTGACAGATACTACCGAGATAAGAGCACAGCAGTAAACAAGAAATTATTGTGGAACACACCAAAATATACGGGGGTTCATACTTACCTTTACTTACCTCTTCAAATTAATCTCGGGTCTGGGTTGTCAACTGGATCACTTAAAGTATGCCCATACAATAACCTCCACCATGATAATTAAAATGAACCAAAACGAAGACAAGAAACACTAAACTGTACAATAATTTATTTCACATAAAGGGAATGATTCTAACAAAAATTCAACAAAATACACGTGGCAATCAGAAGCCATTGTCAACATAACCTTGTCCTCCTGTAGGACTTGTAGACTTTGCATACAAATTTCAGCTTTCTAGCTCCAAAAGAACGTAATAATCATAATACACTTGGAATGGATAAGGGAGTTGGGACGAGGCATATAGAAATTGTTTTCCTTTTAATAAACATCACACTTTTATTAATAGCCGCAAGGATGCTATGTAGGCGACCTTGGCCTCTATCAACCAGTTGTCTGGCCAGCTGCGATCCACCCTGCATCATGTCGCATGCCTACATCGTCAAATGGACTCACCTGTCCAGCCAACGTTAGCATCTGCTAGTTACATCAGAGCCTAGCTCCTTCTCAAAACACTTTAAATGTCCTCAACTCAACTCAAATATTATCACGCAAATCTTTTAAATGCTCCATCCAAATGTCACTGGATTACTCTAATAATCCCAAAACTTGTTTAATTATGTAATCCAAATGTATAATTAGCGTTGTTTAAAGTATAATAACAAAACGCTAAATATTAATAACAAAATCTCACTAATTGTTTATAACAATTTAAATTGTTTATAATATTGTCAAACGACAATTGAAAAATTTATACACGCCTCTATTAATTCATTTCGTTCCAAATTATTATTAAAGATATTTACACAATTATTTACAATATTATATTAATTTTTTTTAGAAATACATTAAACCACACGTTTATCCGGTAGATAATTACTCAAATCGGGTTAATATAAGCGACCAATGAAGGTTAGTTATATTTAAGTTTCAAATTCAGGTTTAATAAGGTTTAATAATTATTATTATTATTTGTGACGGTAACCTCCATTCAAAATCGTTATCTCAAATTAATTAAGCACTCTTGTTAATTATAACAGTAACTTCACATGATTAATTTTCAAAGGACCTGGACAATACACTCAGTGGAAAAATACCTCGCTCTAAACGCACAAAATTGCATAAAAATTGGCCCAGAATTCATCATATATCTCACTATATATGGCATCAAAATCTTCCACAATACATACAAAAAACCTCCACTTATAACTTCATCAACTTCATTAATTACTGTGGGAACCTCCTTCATTTATTCAAGGGCATTATTCATCAGCGACTTTTACACGTCCACTGAACTAACGATTATACATCCATAGTTCCTCCTTAAAAATTCTTATATTCATTAATTGTTTCAAAACTGTTACTATATTTAACCTTCGTGGGTTTCATTCATGAATCGATATGAAGTAAACATTTGCCAATCACAAATAAATTTAATAGCAAATACGATTATACACGCCTCCCTGGTCTATCAAAAATAGATTAATATCATCTAAGTAACGTAGTATAAAAATACTATCTTCAATCAAACTTCATCTAAACTGCATAATAGTCGAATAGAATCCAATTAGACTGTGGAATGCAAACATTATTGTTCCAATTTAGAATTGAGAAAAACTCCTATCAAATGTTCATTACTTTAGTGTATTCAATAAATTGTAATCAAAGTTCATATTTCATAAAATTGTCTATAACGCAATGGTATTTCAGAACTGACGATAAATGTCTATGTTGCAATCATGTTCATCAAACGACTAGTATTTCCAAGATCGTCGATACAGTAATAGATTTTAATGCTCTAAAATCTTTTAATTATTCTTCTTTCTTGATGATGACAGAAAATTGGTCAAAGTAATTTACTGAATAGAATTACTTTAATAAAGTGACACGCTGTCTGAATTCAAATTTGCCATAGAAAATCGTTAACTTTACAGTCAAATCGTGACTACAAAAATATGCAAATTACTGAAAGAATATATTATCAGTCTCAACTGATCCAAAATTATTTAAATATGTCAATGACATAACAATGTCTTAATAAATCGTCGAAAAAGGCATAACACATCAAAGTGTACTGAGTACAGAAATATCAAGCAAGAATATGGGGCAAAATATGTGGGACAGAAAATATGGGAAAATGGTTGCTCAGATATGGCTAAATGGCTCAAATAAAACAAGAAACGTTCACGACTACCTTATCTGTTGATTGAAGTTCCAGAGGAAAGTTTCCAAAGAAGACTGCTGATGGTTCCATTTCACCAGGGTAAAGATGTGCTCCGACCTCGAACCTGGAACCAGTGCCCTCGGAGAATCGAACTGCTTCCTCCTCCGGAAATTGCACTGCTCCGTGTAGACGATAGACATCCTTCTGGCAAAACTCTTCTTTGTGAGCCGGGTCCACCCTGGCCTCTCTTGATAGTTCCCTGAAGTTCTGGTAAAACTCTTCTTTGTGAGCCGGGTCCACCCTGGCCTCTCTTGATAGTTCCCTGAAGTTCTGGTAGAAATTCGCCATGAAGTTTATTGCATTTATATCCGCAGAAATATTCATAATTGTGGAGTATGAAAATATTTCCACTGCCATTTGATATAATTCAGCGTTGGACCACGATGCATGAGTGTAGTTGGATGTTCACTACATGCTCGCTTTTGTAGAAAGACTATTAGCGAAGTTCCATGCTGCTATTTCACTCCATTGATATATGTCCCAATTGCATTAAAGTCCTTAGTCTTCCATCTCCATTTCCGTTATAATAGTTGAAAGAACTGCCATATTATGTTGTTGCATTGTAGAATGTAGCGTTATATCACCAAACGTAATCTTAAGTATCACGGTTGCAATACACGTGTCAGCCGTAGCGTAGAATGTGATATTATAAAAGTGTTTCTCTGGTGGTGAGAAAATCACTTTTGTCTGCCGTCTTAAAATGCCAATATCTTCCAAATTATAATCGTAAAAATGTTCAACTTTACTACACACTTTATTACTGTACTGCACAATAGAATTAGCATACAGGCATTAGTCAACTCTTGATATATTATCTTGTAGACTCTTTAATGTGTGCGTTTCAACTTCGCCTAGTTTCAAAACCGTAAAATGGTACTGCTGCACTGCTCCGTGCTCGTTCGATGCGGTGGGCTTTACCACGCACGCTAAAGACGACTTGCTTCACTGAATCACTCGAAAACGACTATATGTCCTCAGAAATATGAGACACATGAGATATCTATGAGATATGAGAGCTTCTCACCGCTGTGCAAGACCTTTTATCAACTTCTTAAGGGGCGTATCCATCCCTTCCATAGCTTGTTCCTCCGTCATCCCTAGAAGTTCTAACTTTGGCAATACTTGACGGATTTTCAAATTTCAAAAACTCAAAATTAATTTCTTCAAAATTCCAAATCAATGCCATACCTGAAAATAGATTTCCACAATTCTGCAAGCCAAAAGTAATTAAATATGGTAGTTTCAGTAATCTCCGTCTCCCTCCAAACTATCATTCATTGGTTCGAGTCTCTCCTCCAATAGCGTAACTTCTTCCTCAGCACAATTCCTCGTTTCCCTGCGACTGCGTCGTAAATCTCAGATCTTTCTCGAACAAAATCATGACGTCACCAAGAATCTCAACTCAAGCAGCCTACTTGCATGAAATCTGCGTCATCCGTGCCTACGTCATGATTAACCACGTCACAACTATGACAGCCATAACTTAATTCATATTTGCCAAGACAGCCATCGTGGTCTCAATATAATTCAATTTACGGGGGCATTCTCCCTTCACCACGTTTTAAAAACAGTTGCAAATTGTTTTTAAACTCTGTGTTATAAATATCTCAATTCACTTGAACACGAAATTGAATTATTATTGGCTTACTCTTGGATAATATTTCTTCAAGTTTCCAGCATTGAACTTGCCATAAACGACATTATTCTCATCATCGTAGAGTTCATAACAGTTGTTTCCATAAGCATTCGTAATTCTGAACGGACCCATAAACACATTTCCAACCTTGGGATAGATTTTCTTACTCACATCAGCCTTGACAGGTCTGCGTAGTAATACCAGATTTCCAATTTCTAAGGGAGCACCAAAACGTTTTCCAGCTACTCTTTTCAGTCGTTTTTGTGCTGCTTTCTGGAGTTGTTCCTTCGCTCTGTCTATTCTCTGCTGCCTTCCTAGGTCGGGATCTCTAGGAACGTGGTTAAAAAGATTGTCCCACGGCCTTTCTGGGTTTCTTCCTAGATGAAGTCTCATTGGCACTTCTCCTGTGCTCTCCTGCACTGTAGAATTCAGACATTCCTCAATAAGGGGTACAAATCTCACCCAACCAGAATGATCATTCGGACAGAAAATCCGACAAAATTTCGAAAATTCAGCCATATATCTTTCTGATGAATTCGATTCCGGATAGCGCACGCTTGAAAATATGTGCTTAATACCAAGCCTTTCCATATCTGCAGCAAATTCTAAGGATGTAAACTGAGCTCCATGATCCGATAGTAGATATTCTGGTTTACCAGCTTTTGGAAATACAGCATGTTCCAGTCTGCTTACAACGTTCCTCGTGTTAGCTTTTTGCATGGGACTCATTGTTACAAATTTTGAGAAGACATCCACGGTAACCAACATGAACTGATTACCCTGGTATCCCTTCGGACAGGGGCCAAATATGTCCGTCGCCATGAGTTCATTTGGTTTAGAGGGAATCATAGCCTTAGGTTTTCCTTTTAATAGAGCGGAAGCATACTTTGCTCTTTGACATTTATCACATGAACGAATGACATTAGCAATGCTGGAACGCATGTTAGTCCAAATAAACCTCTCTTTAAGAGTATCAAGAGTTTTATCCAGACCCGCATGTCCAGTTGCGTGATGAGCTACCCACACTAAATTGACAACAAGTTTAGGTGGCACGACTATTCGGAGCTTTGTATGCGCAGAGTCAGCATACTTACATACGATGTCTCCACTCAAGACAAAGTGTCGTGATTCTCTCTGTGTAGCTGCATAGTCAACATCAGTATTGTCCATGTAACCCTTAAGGAACCTGTACATTTTCCTGATTGGAGCGTGTCTCTTCTGTGACACACCGATTCGGGCTAACCTCCTAACGGTCTCTTGATCTTGCTGCTCCAATTGTACATGGTGTATCTGCACATTTTTGATAGGGTTACGTGATAAAGCGTCAGCCAGTAAGTTGTCTTTCCCAGGCTGATGGACGATAGTGGCGTTAAACTGTTGGGTGAACAAAGCCCAACGTGTCAATCTATCACTAGACATGTCAGTTTGCAGCATAAACTGAAGTGCTTTGTGATCTGTAATAATGATAACCTTGTGTCCCAGCAGCATTTTCTTCCACGCTTGCAAAGCTGTTACAAAAGCTAACGCTTCTAGTTCTGTCGTAAAGTAGTTTTCCTCGTGCTTCTTTAATTTCCGACTAGTGAACGCAATGTAGTGCTTGTTGCCTGCCTCGTCGTTTTGGTATAAGACTGCACTAATGCCTATTCTTGATGCATCAGACTCAATATAGAACACCTTCTCAAAGTCTGGGTATTCCAGTTTAACGTTATTTCTGAGCATCTCTTTTGCTTTCTCAAAAGCCTCGTCTGCTGCGGTACTCCATTTCCATCTATTATTCTTCTTGAGTAAGTCATACAGAGGATCCATAATTTCAGAGTATCTCGGACAGTGGCTGCTGATGAATTGGCATGCGCCTACAAATTCTCTGACTTGTTTCACCTTAGTTGGCTTTGGGAACCTTGTGATCGCATCTACTTTCTGCATGTTTGGGTGATATCCGTCCTTATCAATGGTATGCCCCAAGTAGTTGATCTCCTTCTTCAAGAATTGACATTTTCCATAATTGACCTTGATATTGGCCTCCCTTAAATTTTCAAACAACTTTCTCAAATGCACTAAATGTTCTGCGGCGTTGGGTGAAGATACGATTAAATCGTCAATGTAGCAGATTACATTTTCCTTTACTTCGTCAGTGAGCTTGCTATCAAGTGCTCGAATAAGTGCTGGTCCACTGTTGACCATTCCAAAAGGCATTCTCTGGAAGACCCATGACGTCTGATCAAATAAAAATCCAGTGTACTGCATACTTTCTTCTTCCAGTTGAACTTGGTAAAACGAAGATGTCAAGTCAAGAACACTGAAACATGCTCTCCCTTTGAATTTTCTAAGCAGATCTCTAATCTTAGGTGGTCGGTCATTTTCTGGAAGAATCTTTAAGTTGATGGTCCGAGCATCGAGACAAAGACGTATCTGACCATTACTTTTCTTTACTACAGTGATGGGGTTTATGTAAGACGACGCCTGTTTTTTAATAATCCCGTCTACCTCCATTTTTCTGATCAACCCTCGTACTTCTTGATAGTATTTCTCAGGTATGGGGTATATTCTCTTTTGGTAAGGGGTTTCATCGGTCAGTCTTATCTTATACTTATAGTCTTTAATCAATCCAGGCTTTTCATCAAAAATATCGTGGAATTCCTTTATCAAATCCTCAAATTCCCCCTGAATTTCTTCAAATCCTTCAGTTTTTCTACTGGGTATTTCTGTTAGATTCTCCACTTCATTGATGATGGTATTTAAAATCTCTTCCCTAAGGTCTATCTCCAGACTGTTTTTCTCGTCCTGTTCTTCGATCTCTTCTGTGATCATGTACCCATCATTAAAGCTAATACTCCTATTCTTCATATCAATAATGGCTCCAACCTTCGATATAAAATCGATTCCTAGCACAATATCGAAATGGATCTTGTTCACCACAATAAAGATCTGTTCATAATTCCTTCCATTAATTTCAAAGTTCAACAACACTTGGATCTTGCACTTCACTGCCTTGTCTTGGAAAATTCCTCTCACTTTGACGGTAGAAACAGGTAAAACTGTCATGTTTTCTCCTTTTAACAGACTTTGATAGCATTCATCAGAAATGATAGAAATAATTGCGCCGGTATCCATAAGAGCTTTGTACTGTTGACCATCTATCAGTACAGAAATAATAGGTAAGGCACATGGTCTTTCCTCTTTGACGATTCCCCTCTCTTCTAATAAATCCTCATCAGTAACTTCATAAATTTCATTAATGGTAATCAGGTGTGGTGTGGCAATGTATTCATAGTTTCTCACTGTCGTTGAGATATCGGCGTTTTTTTTGTGTTACCAATCTCGAAGTTCTGCTGGCTTGTAGAAGGACCAGGATCGATCACTACATCCTGTCTTTTCTTCTGGTTTTCAGCTTCCTTCTCCCGTAATTCCTTCAGATACTGCTGACTTTCTTTCTCTCTTTCTTGATACTTGTCGGGTGTCATAACCTGACCTTGAGAATTCTGATTTCTATTCTGGTACTGGTTATTTCTATTGTAGTTCCTATTGTAACCCTGGTTATTGTAGTATCTACCTCTTCCATTATTATAATTCCCTCTATTATTATTCCAGCCTCGTCTTTGCTGATATGGACGGTAACCTTGTGATCTGTTGCGAAAATAATTATTCCTATGAGGACCTACATTTTCAGTTTTCTCTTCATCCGGCTTGTCAGTTTGCTGAACTTGATCCATATAGACTGTATTAATGTCTTTGAATTCGTGCCTCTGACCTTTTTGTACCACATTTGGCATCGGACTCGTGTAGTCAAGCCTTCTCAACAGTTCGTCCATACTGGTCAAATCTCTGATATTTGACGATATGATAAGTCTTCTTACTTCCACAGGCAGCATACGAGAAATCGCATCTATCAACTGCTCTGTCGACAATGGGGGTTGCAAAAATCTCAAGCGTGATAACTGGCTCGTGAAGAAATCAGCGTACCGTGTTGGAAGAGTACCTGAATACTTCCTCGAGTATACCTCAGCTCTTAATGAATTCTGTGCTTCTATGGACCAGAATCGTGTTATCAGTGCCTCTGCAAATTCGTCGAAATTACTGAAAGTGTAGCGAAATGCTCTGAACCATTCAAGGGGTCCTCCAGCGAGAAATCTTTCTACTATTCTCATCTCTCTTTCTCTGGGAATGTGAGCTTCAATGAAATAGTCTTTCAGGTTCCTGATATATTCTATCGGTGTTAGACTATCAGTATTACTGAATTTTTGAGGTTTGTCCTCAAAGTTTCGGATGACTGTCACATTTCTCGGATATGGATCCATGTAATTCTTCCCACTATCACGATATTTCCATTCAGGTTCAATATTCCTATCCTCATCTTCTTCTCGGAATCTGGATATACGTTCCTCAGGACTAATATCTCTCTCTTCTGTATCGAGGTTACATCTTCTGACGTAATTCCTATTGTCTTCGCAAGTCAAGCCTTCTGGATCCTTATCGGTGATTTCCGTGATGACTTTCCTAATCAACTCTTCTTTATAGGTTTCCATCATGCTAGCTTCTCCTAGTTTCAAATTCTGAAGTTTGCTCGTAGTTTCATTAACATCAGAGACAACTTTATGAACTTGTTCCTCTAACGCAGTTTTTAATGCTTGCACGTCCTGACCTATTTGTGTTCTATCCTCTACCTGCTTTTCGGATAGCGAATCCATCCTTATACTCAAGTCTTTTCTAATCTGAACTACTTCATTATTGATGTCTACTTGTGTACTGGCAAGTTTTCTTTCAATTCGTTCCTGAATTTGATTGATATGTTCCCCACTTGACCTGTTCCATTCATCTTTCCAAACCGTTACATTTGCAGTTAACATTTCCGCAATATCTACTTCAATGTCTTCCTTAAGTAAACGATTATGATCTAAAACTTGGGTTCTCATGACCTCTACATCATATTTCAAACCTGCTAAAGAAACTGTTGTCCTAACAGACTCGTCAACTAACCTAGTTGTTAATGCACTTATGTTACGAGTACAAAGTGTTTTTGAAGTTTCAATTTCTTCTCTAACTTTATTAACATCAGTTTGAACTTTAGCAATGTCTACAAAAACAGTGTTCACTTCTACTTGTATCTTAGTGATGTCGCTTTGCATCTCATTTACATCAGAATGAATATTATTAATGTCTACTTGAACGTTTGACACATCGGTTCTGACATTTTTAATCTCTCTCTGAACTTCTTCAACCTTATCTTGTACAGTAGCAACATCATTCCTAACAAGAATTACTTCAGCTCTAGCACATGAAATATCACCCCGGACATTAGCAACATCAAGATTCAACATAGTAAGATCTTTCTGTACTTTAGAAACATCAGTCCTAACCTCTGAAACATCTTTATGCACATTGGACACGTCTGTGCGCATGTCAGTTACAGCATTCTCGATTCCCTGGGTATTGATCTGTAAACGCGACATATTATTTTCTAAGTTTGTAGAACTGGTCTGAAGAACTTGCATATTCTCCTCCATTCTAATAGACAAATTAGCAGACAAATTACTAGCATTCTCCTCCATCATCTCCTGCATTCGACTAGTATTCCTAGCTTCCATCTCCTTCATGCTTTCATTCAGCCTAACAGACAAACTGTTGGACATCTCCTCCAACATCCTCCTAATACTCTCATCTGCCATTTCAATAATATTCAATAATAAACTGCTGTAGGGACATACATCAAACAGAGCAAAATAACAACATCTGAGCAACATCTTTCACCATATATAAGTTTGAGCAATTTTCTGTCTTAAATCTAACTTATAATTACCTTATAATTAACTTTCGTAGACACTTCATGTTGAAATAAACTCAAGCACATGTTCAAATTTCTTTGGTTCATTTTAAAATATCCTAACACAAATAATTTACATTTACAATCCAAATAATTTAATTTTATCTTTAATATGACTAAACATGTCATAAGCCGGTCAAATAAAATGAGACTCCAGATCATAGGCGATTTGTCTAAGTTTCCAGCCTATTTAACCTCTCTCAAGTTGTATAAGATCTGATCTTTTCTGAGTGTAATTTTCCTAATACAACACAACCTTTAATCCCTATATAATCACACTCTCAAATTCCACAATTGGCCAAGACATCTAACAAAGAATCAACCTCTTTATTTGAGTCTTCACAATCCCATTGACATCGATAACTTGGTAATCCAATGTTATTCGAGCACTCCACAAAATTGCGGTGCCAATTCTACTGCAATAACTTGGTAATCCAATGTTTTGCTGATCGTGCCAATCGAGCTAATCGATCCCCACGAAATTGCGGCGCCAATCCTACTGTCCCCGATAATCCGGATAGTAGGCTGTCAGATATCCGCCCCCTCAATCGGATTGCCAATAATCAATCGCACCGGCACAGCTACATCAATGAAAATGGCACTGACAGATACTACCGAGATAAGAGCACAGCAGTAAACAAGAAGTTATTGTGGAACACACCAAAATATACGGGGGTTCATACTTACCTTTACTTACCTCTTCAAATTAATCTCGGGTCTGGGTTGTCAACTGGATCACTTAAAGTATGCCCACACAATAACCTCCACCATGATATTTAAAATGAACCAAAACGAAGACAAGAAACTTTAAACTGTACAATAATTTATTTCACATAAAGGGAATGATTCTAACAAAAATTCAACAAAATACACGTGGCAATCAGAAGCCATTGTCAACATAACCTTGTCCTCCTGTAGGACTTGTAGACTTTGCATACAAATTTCAGCTTTCTAGCTCCAAAAGAACGTAATAATCATAATACACTTGGAATGGATAAGGGAGTTGGGACGAGACATATAGCAATTGATTTCCTTTTAATAAACATCACACTTTTATTAATCGCCGCAAGGCTGCTATGTAGGCGACCTTGGCCTCTATCAACCAGTTGTCTGGCCAGCTGCGATCCACCCTGCATCATGTTGCATGCCTACATCGTCAAATGGACTCACCTGTCCAGCCAACGTTAGCATCTGCTAGTTACATCAGAACCTAGCTCCTTCTCAAAACACTTTAAATGTCCTCAACTCAACTCAAATATTATCACGCAAATCTTTTAAATGCTCCATCCAAATGTCACTGGATTACTCTAATAATCCCAAAACTTGTTTAATTATGTAATCCAAATGTATAATTAGCGTTGTTTAAAGTATAATAACAAAACGCTAAATATTAATAACAAAATCTCATTAATTGTTTATAACAATTTAAATTGTTTATAATATTGTCAAACGACAATTGAAAAATTTATACACGCCTCTATTAATTCCTTTCGTTCCAAATTATTATTAAAGATATTTACACAATTATTTACAATATTATATTAATTTTTTTTAGAAATACATTAAACCACACGTTTATCCGGTAGATAATTACTCAAATCGGGTTAATATAAGCGACCAATGAAGGTTAGTTATATTTAGTTTCAAATTCATGTTTAATAAGGTTTAATAATTATTATTATTATTTGTGACGGTAACCTCCATTCAAAATCGTTATCTCAAATTAATTAAGCACTCTTGTTAATTATAACAGTAACTTCACATGATTAATTTTCAAAGGACCTGGACAATACACTCAGCGGAAAAATACCTCGCTCTAAACGCACAAAATTGCATAAAAATTGGCCCAGAATTCATCATATATCTCACTAAATATGGCATCAAAATCTTCCACAATACATACAAAAAACCTCCACTTATAACTTCATCAACTTCATTAATTACTGTGGGAACCTCCTTCATTTATTCAAGGGCATTATTCATCAGCGACTTTTACACGTCCACTGAACTAACGATTATACATCCATAGTTCCTCCTTAAAAATTCTTATATTCATTAATTGTTTCAAAACTGTTACTATATTTAACCTTCGTGGGTTTCATTCATGAATCGATATGAAGTAAAAATTTGCCAATCACAAATAAATTTAATAGCAAATACGATTATACACGCCTCCCTGGTCTATCAAAAATAGATTAATATCATCTAAGTAACGTAGTATAAAAATACTATCTTCAATCAAAGTTCATCTAAACTGCATAATAGTCGAATAGAATCCAATTAGACTGTGGAATGCAAACATTATTGTTCCAATCTAGAATTGAGAAAAACTCCTATCAAATGTTCATTACTTTAGTGTATTCAATAAATTGTAATCAAAGTTCATATTTCATAAAATTGTCTATAACGCAATGGTATTTCAGAACTGACGATAAATGTCTATGTTGCAATCATGTTCATCAAACGACTAGTATTTCCAAGATCATCGATACAGTAATAGATTTTAATGCTCTAAAATCTTTTAATTATTCTTCTTTCTTGATGATGACAGAAAATTGGTCAAAGTAATTTACTGAATAGAATTACTTTAATAAAGTGACACGCTGTCTGAATTCAAATTTGCCATAGAAAATCGTTAACTTTACAGTCAAATCGTGACTACAAAAATATGCAAATTACTGAAAGAATATATTATCAGTCTCAACTGATCCAAAATTATTTAAATATGTCAATGACATAACAATGTCTTAATAAATCGTCGAAAAAGGCATAACACATCAAAGTGTACTGAGTACAGAAATATCAAGCAAGAATATGGGGCAAAATATGTGGGACAGAAAATATGGGGAAATGGTTGCTCAGATATCGCTAAATGGCTCAAATAAAACAAGAAACGTTCACGACTACCTTATCTGTTGATTGAAGTTCCAGAGGAAAGTTTCCAAAGAAGACTGCTGATGGTTCCATTTCACCAGCGTAAAGATGTGCTCCGACCTCGAACCTGGAACCAGTGCCCTCGGAGAATCGAACTGCTTCCTCCTCCGGAAATTGCACTGCTCCGTGTAGACGATAGACATCCTTCTGGCAAAACTCTTATTTGTGAGCCGGGTCCACCCTGGCCTCTCTTGATAGTTCCCTGAAGTTCTGGTAAAACTCTTCTTTGTGAGCCGGGTCCACCCTGGCCTCTCTTGATAGTTCCCTGAAGTTCTGGTAGAAATTCGCCATGAAGTTTATTGCATTTATATCCGCAGAAATATTCATAATTGTGGAGTATGAAAATATTTCCACTGCCATTTGATATAATTCAGCGTTGGACCACGATGCATGAGTGTAGTTGGATGTTCACTACATGCTCGCTTTTGTAGAAAGACTATTAGCGAAGTTCCATGCTGCTATTTCACTCCATTGATATATGTCCCAATTGCATTAAAGTCCTTAGTCTTCCATCTCCATTTCCGTTATAATAGTTGAAAGAACTGCCATATTATGTTGTTGCATTGTAGAATGTAGCGTTATATCACCAAACGTAATCTTAAGTATCACGGTTGCAATACACGTGTCAGCCGTAGCGTAGAATGTGATATTATAAAAGTGTTTCTCTGGTGGTGAGAAAATCACTTTTGTCTGCCGTCTTAAAATGCCAATATCTTCCAAATTATAATCGTAAAAATGTTCAACTTTACTACACACTTTATTACTGTACTGCACAATAGAATTAGCATACAGGCATTAGTCAACTCTTGATATATTATCTTGTAGACTCTTTAATGTGTGCGTTTCAACTTCGCCTAGTTTCAAAACCGTAAAATGGTACTGCTGCACTGCTCCGTGCTCGTTCGATGCGGTGGGCTTTACCACGCACGCTAAAGACGACTTGCTTCACTGAATCACTCGAAAACGACTATATGTCCTCAGAAATATGAGACACATGAGATATCTATGAGATATGAGAGCTTCTCACCGCTGTGCAAGACCTTTTATCAACTTCTTAAGGGGCGTATCCATCCCTTCCATTGCTTGTTCCTCCGTCATCGCTAGAAGTTCTAACTTTGGCAATACTTGACGGATTTTCAAATTTCAAAAACTCAAAATTAATTTCTTCAAAATTCCAAATCAATGCCATACCTGAAAATAGATTTCCACAATTCTGCAAGCCAAAAGTAATTAAATATGGTAGTTTCAGTAATCTCCGTCTCCCTCCAAACTATCATTCATTGGTTCGAGTCTCTCCTCCAATAGCGTAACTTCTTCCTCAGCACAATTCCTCGTTTCCCTGCGACTGCGTCGTAAATCTCAGATCTTTCTCGAACAAAATCATGACGTCACCAAGAATCTCAACTCAAGCAGCCTACTTGCATGAAATCTGCGTCATCCGTGCCTACGTCATGATTAACCACGTCACAACTATGACAGCCATAACTTAATTCATATTTGCCAAGACAGCCATCGTGGCCTCAATATAATTCAATTTACGGGGGCAGTACCATCCCGGCATTTGCCCGAAGACGAAGTGGGAAACCAAGGAAAACCACTTCGAGGATGGCTGAGGTGGGAATCGAACCCCTTCTACTCATTTGGACCACCTGAGGCTGAGTAGACCCCGTTCCAGGCCTCATACCACTTTTCAAATTTCGTGGCAGAGCCGGGAATCGAATCCAGGACCTCCGTGGCGGCAGCTAACCGTGCTGACCGCTACGCTACGGAGGCGACACGACTAGAATTTTAATAGTTCAATATTTATAATAATATGACACGTTCTGTAATTACTGCCTTGCTGCGAGCCTCAGCGGTAACGTTCTCGCTTGCTGTGCCCAAGGTTGCAGGTTCGTATCCTGGCGCAGTCAGCTGGCATTCGAGGGTGCGCAAATGCGAGGGAGCCGTGTCAGTAGATTTACTGGCACGTTGAAGATCCTCTTCGGAGCAAAATTCCGGCACCCCGGCGTTTCTAAAAGCCAGAGCAGTTAAAAGGGACGTAAAACCAATAATGTTATAATTATCTGTATTTACTGCGTTTTGGGCATATGACCTCATAGTTCCGCCCCTTAAAACCTCACTAATTTGTTATGTGGGTCGTCTGAGTGAGTCGGAGTTTTCCTTTAAACAAAGGTGGTCAAAATTTCGAACACTTGCTACGTTGAATATACAGGATACCTTGCTTTCGTTCTACAGATCATTATGTCGTCGTCCAATCTGGCTGCGTACCATCGGATAAGTACGGTGCTTTTGAGGACCAAATAAAAAAATCACTCGTTGGAACAGATAGATATGCGTCCATAATACATATAAACGACATTAAGCAAAAAAAATCTACTAGTTCAAGGTTCGAACCTACTACATTGCGACTTCGTTGACGCTACTCAAGCAATTGTTGATTTAGCCACCATAGCTACCGAGAACCATGGCTTATTGCTGGCACTTAATGAATCTATTCGTAGACACTTCCTGTCCAAACGTAAGAAGGTGTTATTTGGAGCTCTGATCGTTTCAATCATGCATTATATTTGAGGTCATTGAAAGAACACTGTCACTATTGATTTCTACTATATTCGCGAGGATGTACTCAACGGTAAAGTTGTACAATGGACGTAAAGGAGCAGGTACTAATGTTTTTAGAATGACTGTGATATACGCGTTAGTTGGGTTGCCTTCCTCCAAAAAAAATAAGGGGCTGGTGGACCACACTGTATATGTCCCTCATTTATATTCTGTAGTGTCGGACCACTTACAGCCCTGTTACGATTCAACACGGAACTGTAAAATGGGTTGCCTACCCACCCGCAATCGGCTTGAAATCTGCTCACAGCGCGCTAGCGACGGGGCTGAGTTCGATTTCACTGATTGCCGCCTTCTTATGCAGCATTGCAAAGTATTTTGCTCTTTCAAAATATGTCTCGTCGAAGACTGATTAAAATTTTGTAACACATCATTTCCAAATTGTATCTCGTTTTGTGGTATTAGGTTAAAAAGCAATAAATTGTGTTGTAATTAAAATACAACACAATAAACAATGTTGTATAATAAAAAAACATAGAAATGCTCTACAAAAGCCATTAACAGAAGCGTAAAACATCAAGTTCTGAAACAGAAATCGTTCGAACTTATTGTGAAGCCGGTGTAAATATTTTTTAAAGATCAAAATACTTTGCAATGCTGCATAAGAAGGCGACAATCAGTGAAATCGAACTCAGCCCCGTCGCTAGCGCGCTGCGAACAGATTTCAAGCTGATTGTGGGTGGGTAGGCAACCCATTTTTACAGTTCCGCGTTGAATCGGAACAGGCTGTACAGGATTTTCTGAGAACCCGCTAAGCAGATGGAACGCTAAGCCACACGTTCTACATGAAACCTACACACACCGAACGATACTTCCACGCACACTCGCATCGCCTTCCAGTGCAGAAATGATCACCCCTGACTACATTGACAACAAAATTAAGTTAGGTACGAGTAAATGTAGTTTCATGAGAATAGGGAGAGGGCGAAGGCATGATTTTCAATATAATATCGGCTCGGAAATGCTTGTAGAAGAAAACTGTCCAAATACTTGGCCATACATGTAATGAATGATATGAAATGGAGCACTCATGTGGGTTGCGTCGTCTCCAAGGCGTATAAATCACATCATTTGGTATGAGGGTATTAAAAGGCAGAAGTTCCACTGCAAAAGAATTAGGATAGTCGACACTGGTGAGGCCAATCTTGGCCTACGGCTCAGCGGTTTGGGACCCATATCAGGTAGGGATCATCAATGAGCTGGAGATGGTACAAAGGAAGGCTGCTAGGGTTATGCTCAACGATTTTAATCCTAACTTGAAGGGCTGTATACTATAATTCACCAAGAGCTTATAATCGACTAATTAGTCACACATACACTACTACGGACACCATAGCAACAAAGGCTATCACATAAATTATAAACTCGTACATACGCAAGAAGACTGATGACCAAAAATGACCCTAACCCCTAAATTAAGCAACAATAACAACAATCTTATTGTACTTGGATCGACTTTTGGATCCGGAAGATGGGGTGGCAAAAAACTATTTTTATAATTATAAATCTTGTTATTAAGAAATATTTATTATAAACAAGCTGTATCCGGCATGCGTTGCAATGCCAATCAAAGAAAGTGTTGGCGTTGAAATTCTGTTTCTTGAAGTGCTTTTGGATACACAACATGTTAAGTGCCTCTAAGCTATCGTAAAATGGATTTTCTAATTTAGAACCATTCGTGGAAGCGTGCACAACAACTTTCAAAAGTTTCATCGCTGTCACTCATTTGTTGAATCTACTCGTACGCTACCTGTTGTGAAATGGATTTACTAAGTCGAAACCCTTCCCTGGCGTGTACACAATAACTCATCAATGATTCATCGCAATCGGATGAATTGTATATGCACGTATACGGGGTTTTGTTTAAACGATTCGTGCGCTGTCACTCATTTGTTGAATCTACTCGTGCGCTACCTATTGAGAAATGAATTACTAAGTCGAAGCCCTTCCCTGGCGTGTACACAATAACTCATCAAGGTTTCATCGCAATCGAAGGATGTTATATGAACGCAATAGGGGATTTTGTTGAAACGCTTCGCGCGTCGTCACCCATTTGTTGCATCTACTCTTGCGCTACTTATTGTGAAATGGATTTACTAAGTCCCCTTCCCTGGCGGGTACACAATAACTGATCAATGTTTCATCGCAATCGGATGAATAGTATATGAACGCATACCTGATTTTGTTTAAACGATTCGCGCTCCGTCACTCATTTGTTGAATCTACTCGTGCGCTACCTACTGTAAAATGTATATACTAAGTTAGAAACCGTCACGTAAGTGTCCACAACATCTCACCCAAGTTTCATCGCTATCGGACTAATGGGATATGAAGACATAGGGGACTGTATTGAAACGCTCCGCGTGTCGTCGTTCATTTGTCGAATCTACTCGTGTGCTACTTTCTGTGAAATGTATTTACTAAGCCAGAAACCTTCCTTGGAGTGTCCACCATATTTCACCCAAGTTTCACCGCTAACGGCAGAATGGTATATGACCTTATACGGGACTTTGTTGAAACGCTTGGCGCGTCGTCCCTCATTTGTTGAATCAACTTGTGCGCTGCATATTGTATAGTAGATTCACTAAGCCAGAAATTTTCCATGACGTGTACACAACATCTCACCCAAGTTTCATAGCTACGGACGAATGGTACATGAATCCATACGGGACTTGGTTGAAACGCTTCGCGTGTCGTCGCTCATTTGTTGATTCTACGCGTGCGCTACATATTGTAATATGGATGTACTCAGCCAGAAACCTTCCCTGGAGTGTACACAACATCTCACCCAAGTTTCATCGCAATCGGATGAATGGTATGTGAACGTATACGGGACGTTGTCGAAACGCTTCGCGCGTAGTCACTCATTTGTTGAACATAAACGTGCGCTTCGTATTGTAAAATGGATTTACTTAGCCAGAAACCTTTCCTGGAGTGTACACAACAATTCACCAAACATTTATCACTATCAGACGAATGGTATATGACTTTATACGGGACTTTGTTGAAACGCTTCGCGTGTCATCGCTCATTTGTTGAATCTACTGGTGCGCTACCTATTGTAAAATGTATGTACTAAGCCAGAACCCTTCCCTGGAGTGTACACAGCATCTCACCCAAGTTTCATCGCTATCGGATGAATGGCATATGAAATTAAATGGGACTTTGTTGAAACGCTTCGCGCGCCGTTGCTCATTTGTTGATTCTACTCGTGCTCTACCTATTTTTAAAGGGATTTACTAAGCTAGAAACCTTCCCTGGAGTGCACACAAAATCTCAGCCTAGTTTCATCGCTATCGGACGAATGGTATATGAACGCAAACGTGACTTTGTTGAAATGCTTCGCGCGTCGTAGCTCATTTGTTGAATCTACTCGTGCGCTTACTATTGTAAAGTGGATGTACTAAGCCAGAAAATTTCCCTGCAGTGTACACAACATTTTACGCAAGTTTCATAGCTATCGGACGAATGGTATATGAATGCATTCGGGACTTTGTTGAAATGCTTCGCGCATCGTCGCTCATTTGTTGAATCTACGCGTGCACTACCTATTGTAAAATGGATTTACTAAGTCAGAAACCTTCCTTGGAGTGTACTCTACATCTCACCCAAGTTTCATCGCTATCGGACGAATGGTATATGAATGCATACGGGACCTTGTTGAAATGCTTCGCGCATCGTCGCTCATTTGTTGAATCTACGCGTGCGCTACCTATTGTAAAATGGATTTACTAAGTCAGAAACCTTCCTTGGAGTGTACTCAACATCTCACCCAAGTTTCATCGCAATCGGACGAATGGTATATGAACACATACGGGACTTTGTTGAAATGCTTCGCGCATCGTCGCTCATTTGTTGAATCTACGCGTGCGCTACCTATTGTAAAATGGATTTACTAAGTCAGAAACCATCCTTGGAGTGTACTCAACATCTCACCCAAGTTTCATCGCAATCGGACGAATGGTATATGAACACATACGGGACTTTGTTGAAATGCTTCGCGCATCGTCGCTCATTTGTTGAATCTACGCGTGCGCTACCTATTGTAAAATGGATTTACTAAGTCAGAAACCTTCCTTGGAGTGTACTCAACATCTCACCCAAGTTTCATCGCTATCGAACGAATGGTATATGAACACATACGGGACTTTGTTGAAATGCTTCGCGCATCGTCGCTCATTTGTTGAATCTACGCGTGCGCTACCTATTGTAAAATGGATTTACTAAGTCAGAAACCATCCTTGGAGTGTACTCAACATCTCACCCATGTTTCATCGCAATCGGACGAATGGTATATGAACACATACGGGACTTTGTTGAAATGCTTCGCGCATCGTCGCTCATTTGTTGAATCTACGCGTGCGCTACCTATTGTAAAATGGATTTACTAAGTCAGAAACCTTCCTTGGAGTGTACTCAACATCTCACCCAAGTTTCATCGCTATCGGACGAATGGTATATGAACACATACGGGACTTTGTTGAAATGCTTCGCGCATCGTCGCTCATTTGTTGAATCTACGCGTGCGCTACCTATCGTAAAATGGATTTACTAAGTCAGAAACCTTCCTTGGAGTGTACTCAACATCTCACCCAAGTTTCATCGCTATCGGACGAATGGTATATGAACACATACGGGACTTTGTTGAAATGTTTCGCGCATCGTCGCTCATTTGTTGAATCTACGCGTGCGCTACCTATTGTAATATGGATTTACTAAGTCAGAAACCATCCTTGGAGTGTACTCAACATCTCACCCAAGTTTCATCGCAATCGGACGAATCTATCTATATACATAAAAATCAATGTAACGTGATAGTTTGTCTGTGGGTGTGTATGTCTCCTATGCGTTCATATACCATTCATCCGATTACGATGAAACTTGGGTGAAATGTTGAGTACACTCCAAGGAAGGTTTCTGGCTTAGTAAATCCATCTTGCAATAGGTAGCGCATGAGTAGATTCAACAAATGAGCGACGGCGCGCGGTGTGTTTCAACAAAGTCCCGTATGCGTTCATATAGCATTCGTCCGACAGCGATGGAACTTGGATGAGATATTGAGTACACGCCAAGGAAGGATTCTGGCTTAGTATATCTACTATACAATAGGTAGCGCACGAGTAAATTCAACAAATGAGTGACGAAGCTTTTCAAAAAAAGACCCGTATGCGTTCATATACCATCCATCGGATAGCGATGAAAATTGGGTGAGATGTTGAGTACACTCCAAGGATAGTTTCTGGCTTAGTAAATCCACTTAACAATAGGTAGCGCACGAGTAGATTCAACAAATGAGCGAAGCGCTTCAAAAAGTCCCGTATGCGTTCATATACCATTCGTCCGATAGCGATGAAACTTGGTTGAGATATTGAGTACACTCCAAGGAAGGATTCTGGCTTAGTAAATCCACGATACAATAGGTAGCGCACGAGTAAATTCAACAAATGAGTGGCGACGCACCAAGCGTTTCAACAAAGACCCGTATGCGTTCATATACCATCCGTCAGATGATGAAAATTGGGTGAGATGTTGAGTACACTCCAAGGGAGGTTTCTAGCTTAGTAAATCCATTTTACAATAGGCAGCGCACGAATAGATTCAGCAAATGAATGACGGCACGCGAATCGTATAAGTAAAATCCCGTATGCGTTCATATGCCACTCATCCGATTGCAATGCAACTTGGGTGAGTTGTTGTGCACACTGCAGGGAAGGTTTCTGACTTAGTAAATACATTGTTCAATAGGAAGCGCACGGGTAGATTCAATAAATGAGTGTCGGCGAGCGAATCGTGTAAATAAAATCCCGTATGCGTTCATATAGACTACCATTCATCCGATTGCGATGAAACTTGAGCGAGTTATTGTGTACACTGCAGGGAACGTTTATGATTTTGTAAGTCCATTGTATAATAGGTAGATAGCACACGAGTAGTTTCAACGAATGAGTGACGGCGCGCGAATAATTTCAACAAAGTTCCATCTGCGTTCATATAGGCCTACCATTCATCCGATTGCGATGACATTTGAGTGAGTTATTGTGTACAATGCAGGGAACGTTTATGATTTAGTAAATGCATTGTGCAATAGGTAGCGCACGAGTTGATTCAACAAATGAGTGATGGCGCGCGAATAGTTTAAACATAATCCTGTATGCTTTCATATGCCATTCATCCGATTGCGTTGAAACGTTGATGCTTTGTTGTGTACACGCCAGGAAAGGTTTTTGACTTAGTAAATCCATTTTACATTATGTAGCACATGAGTAGATGCAACAAATGAGTGACGACGCGCGAAGGGTTTCAACCAAGTTCCATCTTCGTTCATATACCATTCATCCGATTGCGATGAAGCTTTGTTGAGTTGTTGTGCACGCTCCCACGAATGTTTCTAAATTAGTAAATCCATTTTACGATAGCTTAGAGGCAGTTAACGGAAATTGAACAAAATATTGTGTATCCAAGAGCTTTTCAAGGAATAAAATTACAACGCCAACACTTTCTTTGGTTGGCATTGCAAGGCATGCCGGGTACAGCTTGTGGTATATGAACACATACGGGACTTTGTTGAAATGCTTCGCGCATCGTCGCTCATTTGTTGAATCTACGCGTGCGCTACCTATTGTAAAATGGATTTACTAAGTCAGAAACCTTCCTTGGAGTGTACTCAACATCTCACCCAAGTTTCATCGCAATCGGACGAATGGTATATGAACGCATAGGAGACATACACACCCACAGACAAACTATCACGTTACATTGATTTATATATATATAGACAAGCTGTACCCGGCATGCGTTGCAATACCAATCAAAGAAGGTGTTAGCGTTGAAATTCTGTTTCTTGAAGTGTCTTGGATACACAACATGTTTTTCAATTTCCGTTAACTGCCTCTAAGCTATCGTAAAATGGATTTTCTAATTTAAAATCATTCGTGGGAGCGTGCACAACTTTCAAAAGTTACACCGCAATCGGTTGAATGGCATATGAACGTATACGTTATTTTGTTTGAACGATTCGTGCGCTGTCACTCATTTGTTGATTCTACTCGTACGCTAACTATTGAGAAATGGATTTACTAAGTCGAAACCCTACCCTGGCGTGTACACAATAACTCATCAAGGTTTCATCACAATCGAAGAGGGTTATATGAACGCATAGGGGATTTTGTTGAAACGCTTCGCGCGTCGTCAACCATTTGTTGCATATTCTTGTGCGCTACCTATAGTGAAATGGATTTACTAAGTCGAAACCCTTTCCTGGCGTGTATACAATAACTCATCAATATTTCATCGCAATCGGATGAATGGTATATGAACGTATACGGGGTTTTGTTTAAACGATTCGTGCGCTGTCACTCATTTGTTGAATCTACTCGTGCGCTACCTATTGAGAAATGTATTACTAAGTCGAAGACCTTCCCTGGCGTGTACACAATAACTCATCAAGGTTTCATCGCAATCGAAGAAGGTTATATGAACGCAATAGGGGATTTTGTTGAAACGCTTCGCGCGTCGTCACCCAATTGTTGCATCTACTCTTGCGCTACTTATTGTGAAATGGATTTACTAAGTCCCCTTCCCTGGCGAGCACACAATAACTGATCAATGTTTCATCGCAATCGGATGAATAGTATATGAACGCATACCTGATTTTGTTTAAACGATTCGCGCTCCGTCACTCATTTGTTGAATCTACTCGTGCGCTACCTACTGTAAAATGTATTTACTAAGTTAGAAACCGTCACGTAAGTGTCCACAACATCTCACCCAAGTTTCATCGCTATCGGACTAATGGGATATGAAGACATAGGGGACTGTATTGAAACGCTCCGCGCGTCGTCGTTCATTTGTCGAATCTACTCGTGTTCTACCTAATGTGAAATGTATTTACTAAGCCATAAACCTCCCTTGGAGTGTCCACCATATTTCACCCAAGTTTCGCCGCTAACGGCAGAATGGTATATGACCTTATACGGGACTTTGTTGAAACGCTTCGCGCGTCGTCCCTCATTTGTTGAATCAACTTGTGCGCTGCATATTGTATAGTGGATTTACTAAGCCAGAAATTTACCATGACGTGTACACAACGTCTCACCCAAGTTTCATAGCTACGGACGAATGGTACATGAATGCATACGGGACTTGGTTGAAACGCTTCGCGTGTCGTCGCTCATTTGTTGATTCTACTCTTGCGCTACATATTGTAATATGGATGTACTCAGCCAGAAACCTTCCCTGGAGTGTACACAACATCTCACCCAAGTTTCATCGCAATCGGATGAATGGTATGTGAACGTATACGGGACGTTGTCGAAACGCTTCGCACGTAGTCACTCATTTGTTGAAGATAAACGTGCGCTTCGTATTGTAAAATGGATTTACTTAGCCAGAAACCTTTCCTGGAGTGTACACAACAATTCACCAAACATTTATCACTATCAGACGAATGGTATATGACTTTATACGGGACTTTGTTGAAACGCTTCGCGTGTCATCGCTCATTTGTTGAATCTACTGGTGCGCTACCTATTGTAAAATGTTAAAATGTATTTACGAAGCCAGAAACCTTCCCTGGAGTGTACACAACATCTCACCCAAGTTTCATCGCTATCGGATGAATGGTATATGAAGTTATATGGGACTTTATTGAAACGCTTCGCGCGTCGTCGCTCATTTGTTGATTCTACTCATGCTCTACCTATTTTTAAAGGGATTTACTAAGCTAGAAACCTTCCCTGGAGTGCACACAAAATCTCAGCCTAGTTTCCTCGCTATCGGATGAATGGTATATGAACGCAAACGTGAGTTTGTTGAAATGCTTCACGCGTCGTAGCTCATTTGTTGAATCTACTCGTGCGCTTACTATTGTAAAGTGGATGTACTAAGCCAGAAAATTTCCCTGCAGTGTACACAACATTTTACGCAAGTTTCATAGCTATCGGACGAATGGTATATGAATGCATACGGGACTTTGTTGAAACGCTTTGCGTGTCGTCGCTCATTTGTTGAATCTACTCGTGCGCTATCTACTGTGAAATGTATTCACTAATTTTGAAACCTTCACGTAAGTGTACACAACATCTCACCCAAGTTTCATCGCTATCGGACGATTGGTATATGAGCACATGCAGGACTTGTTTGAAACGCTTCGCGCATCGTCGCTCATTTGTTGAATCTACGCGTGCGCTACCTATTGTAAAATGGATTTACTAAGTCAGAAACCTTCCTTGGAGTGTACTCAACATCTCACCCAAGTTTCATCGCAATCGGAAGAATGGTATATGAACGCATAGGAGACATACATACCCACAGACAAACTATCACGTTACATTGATTTTTATATAGAGAGATAAATCCATAGTACCTACACTTTTAATAAATTTTATAAAAAAGATTTTCAGCTCCTAATTGAAGCAACGCCAGTACTCTTATTGCATTTGGACCTATCGTCACTGGGATCATGACCAATATGACTATGGAACCAATAATGAAGCAACAACAACGACAAGCGTGTGTTGACCTCCGAACAGTAACTTATGAACGCCAAGCCAGGCGCGGAAGTTGCGTGCATGATGGCCTAGGACTGACGGGTCACGAACTGCTATAAACTATACAAATCCAGATGCGCGTAATTGAAAGTTGTTTTTGTAAACCGGATTACAAATTGGAAAATACTACCCTACTGAGATAGTTGATTGCTCCGGAGTTACTGTCATGTACCTGCCTGGTGGCCGTACTAAATATAACACTGCATTACTAGCTTTCCTCATCGTGCAAATAAATGGATATTAACTTCTTGTAAGTCTGGCATTACAACAGTTCACAACAGATCCATTAGTTGCCGTTGGTAAGTGATGATGATGGTGATGATATACGATGCTGATGATGATGATGCTTGTAATGATGATGATGATGATGATGATGATGGTGGTGGTGATGGTGATGATGATCAGAGTTTCGCATTTGCGAAGGATGTGACATTTGCCCAAATCTCGTCACTTCTTTATATTCGTGTTCTACGGACACTAAGATTGGATTTTAGCGACATTTAATATAATTCTAATATATGAAAGTCAAGTGGGTCTGTCTGTCTATTGACTGGCTGCGTGGTTCAGCGGTAACGTTCTCGCCTACTGTTCCCAATGTTCCAGGATTGAATCCTGACACAGCCAGTTAGCATTTAAGGGCGCACAATATTGCTAGGAAGCCGTGTCAGTAGTTTCACTGGCACGTTGAAGATCCCCCGCGGGGAAAAGTTCCGGCACCCTGGAGTCTCTAAAAGTTGCAGTAGTTAAAAGGGTCATAAAACCAATAGCATAAGTGTTAATACTGTTGTTGTTGTTGTTGCTGTTGCTGTTGTTGTTGTTGTTGTTGTTGTTGTTGTTGTTGTTGTTGTTGTTGTTGTTGTTGTTGTTGTTGTTGTTGTTGTTGTTGTTGTTGTTGTTGTTGTTGTTGTTGTTGTTGTTGTTGTTGTTGTTGTTGTTGTTGTTGTTGTTGTTGTCTGTTACTCTTTCACTTTACTAAACCGATATAGCTGAAATTGTGCATGAACATAGTTTACATACCAGGGAAATATAAAGGACCATTGCCATTGCGAAATGTTTCACCGTGGCAATATGGTGGTTAGTTACGTTTCATTTCTTTTAATTTCAAAAGCCGCGTGTGGCCTGGTGAACAGATATCCATGGCAGGTCGTATTTATTCATCCTTGCCTAAGCTTCTCGCTGCTAATTTTTTCCTATCGATTCAGAGTTTATTTCACCAGGTTACAGCAATAAAAGTGTTCGGAGTGAAAGATACAAACACAGATGCAGTAAGAAGGACAGGTAACCAGAAAGTTTGCAATGCAATTGTCACATTGGCTCAAAATGCGAAATTCTTAGTTTTTCGGCGAAATAAATCCAATATTCTTGATTTTATACAAAACTAGATGTACCTGGCATACTTCGCAATGCCAATCATAAAAGAAAACAAAGGGAAAATGTGCCCTTGTTGTGATTGTGTTGTTTATTGAAGAGCTTTTGGACAAACAATATTTTAGTTTCTCCGTCTGGTGCGTACATGAATAAATCAGAACGGTTTCCGACGCGTGAGCAGGCCACAAATAGCTGTTCATGTGAGTTGCATGGACTTTCCAAATTTTATCCACACACTTCTACGAATATCCCCGTGCTTTGTAGATGGTCATCGCAAATGCGAGTCACACCGGAAACCCCTGCCGCTAAACTGTTGGAACTGCACTCATTTTTGTAACGACTCGAGTGCCACCTATTGTGAAATGAATTTACTAAATAATAAATTTTCGCAGTCGTCCACACGATAACTAACCTAAATTTATTTGTTGAAACAATTCACGCGCCAACACACATTTGTTGATTCGCCTCATGATTCACATATTGTAATATGTATTTTCCATTTCAGAAACCCCCACGAACTTGCACAACAGGAGATCAAAGTGCATTTATGAAACTACTCGCGCACCATCTATTGTAAAATGGATTTTCTAATTAGAAACTTTCGCGGGCATGCCCACAACAACTCACCAAAATTAATTTGTTGAAACGTTTCTCGTGCCAAGACTTATTTGATGAAATTACTCGTGCGCCATCTATTGCAAATTGGATTTACTGATTCAGAAACCTTTATGGAAGTGTGCACATCAACTCACTTTTTCTTTTCAAATGAATCGCATGAATGGTTTATGAACGCATGGTTAAAACGATTCAAGCGCCATCACCTTTTTGAAACTACTTGTGCGCCACCTATTGTAAAATGAACTTATTAATTCAGTAACCTTCACCGGAGTGTGAAAAACAACCCAGCAAAGTTTCATCGCAATCAGATGAATAGTATGTAAGCGCATACGGGGCAAACAGGACGTAACATTCATATTTTATATATAGAAAGAAGATAGTCAAAGTTAAATAAAACAGTGGTGTATAGCAGTAAAAATGCTTGAATTATTCATTTTATTGATAAAATTAGCTTTCTTGTGGGTGGAATGTAATTTCCAACGTAAGGAATTTTCCTTCACGGTCAGAGCCTAAAATACAAAACGCACTGTATACTGAACTCAATGTTTGCATGCACAGTTACGGGGTAATTTTGAGTATTTTTGTATGTTTTTTACATGTTGTTCTGACTTAGTTTTCTATAATATTTTGTAAATATTATGAGCAATTTTATATTATTGAACGACAGTCGTAATTTATACATCTTACATTACACAAATTACTTATTTGTAGCAAATTTACTACAAAACGCTATATCTGAAAATCATAGATGCTACAAATCGCTAAATTCAAAATTGTATATGTTTAAATGCTCAAAAATTATACATTCTAATGACGATTAGGGCTCGGAATTTTAACTATTTGCCTATCTTATATATTTATGAGCCATTTGATAAGAAGTATCTTCAATGCTTAATAAGACATAGAAAACAATATTTCACTGAAATACACCTTCTTCATCCAAAATTTACCTTCACAAATGTATTACTGTACACTAAAAACCTTTTGAAACATTAGTGAGAATCACAAAAAATAAATAAGGAGAAATGTAATATTTTGTAAACCTCCCTTCACTGAAATGACAGTTTGGACTTGATCTGGCACACTCCAATTGCACCGGAGTCTGTTATGTGTTATCAGATTGTCAGACTTTTAAAAAGACGTAGGCTACATACCGATAGGTCGAGTAGCTATTCTGGACGCTTGCCAAATAGGTTAGACCATACATACCCATCGTCAGATTATTGCCAGGATGTAAAATGACAAAATAATGAGAATGTACACATTTGAAGCGGCGTTAACTGAAAAACCGGTCTTAACAGCTGCATAGCAGGAACTGAAACTAGTCTCCTCTAACATAGAAATGACTCTTCTTGGAGCGGTTATCTTCTGAATAAGAAAATGTTATCCCAGTCGAGATTCGAACCTGAATCTCCTACAGTACCGGTAGATGCGTTTAGCCTCTTACAAACATTGGCTAAACCCATCTGCCCGAACAGCAGGAGATTCGTGTTCAAATCCCGACTGTAGTTACATTATCAAGACTTACTCAACAATGAATTTTATTTTTTTCAGTGAGTCAACATGATTGTACCCAATTGTAATTACATAACAATAATACATTCACTTAGAATACTACTTTCGATCGTTAAGCGATCATCATCAGATCCCTTACACTCAAACTACTAAATATATGTTTACGTGTATGTGGATGAAGTTATTAACAAAATATACACTTTTTTAACTACAGAAGTAGCTTGTAAATTTGCGCCACAACATACACACTTTCAGGTACAGAGATTTATTGTAAACGTGTGCTACAATATATAGGGTACACATTTTTAATTTATTGTAGACTTACGCAACAATGTATACACTAGTAGTTACAGAAGTTTATTGTAGACTAACGCAACACTATATACACATTTCAGCAGAAGTTCATTGTAGACTTATGCCACAATATATAGGTCTACACTCTTTACCAAAAGTTTATTGTAGACTTACCCAACAATATATACACTTTTCAACAGATGTTTATTGTAGACTTATGCCACAATATATACACTTTTCAGCAGAAGTTTATTGTGTAGACTTATGCCACAATATATACTCTCTTTAGCAGAAGTTTATTGTAGACTTACGCAACAATATATACACTTTTCAACAGACTTGTGTCACAATATATGCACTTTTAGCAGAAGTCTATTGTAGACTTACGCAACAATATCTATATTTGCACTTTTCAGCAGAAGTTTATTGTAGACTTAGTTGGTTGGTTGGTTCTTAAGTTTAGGGGCTGCGACAACGCGGTCATGTAGCCCCGTGTACTTTGGGTGTGTGTAGAATCTGTCTGATAACCGGTGTTGATTGTGATGACTGTATTTATTGTAGACTTATGCCACAATATATTCACCTTTTAGCAGACGTTTATTGTAGACTTATGCCACAATATATTTTTAGGCGCAGATTGATGAGTAGTTGTGTGGTACCCCACAAGGTGGCAGCACGCAACAGGATAATTAGTGCTGCTCGGAGAAACTGAGAAGCTCTTCTGCCTCGATCGAATTGTATAGTAGGTGAATAGTAGAGCAATACTGGATAATGTGTGACGTGGTTGTATTTGGTGATGAGAGAACGTGATGAATGATTATGGAATGGCTGTCCAAAATATTCGCAACCAAATGAATGAAAGTACTCTAGAACGGAAAAATAATAATAATAATAATAATAATAATAATAATATACATTTTCATTTGAGACTGTTTTGCCTTTCAGTAAGCCTCTGTTTGTGAACAAGTCACCTCCATTATCCCATATTAGCAGTTAGCACTACACCTCTCATTTTAAAATCGTTCAAAATTAAATCCAACCATCGCCTCCTGGGTCTACCACTGTTTCTCTTACGCTCTACAGCTGAACTCATTAACCCTCTAGGTAATGATAATAAAAGTAATAATAATAATAATAATAATAATAATCCCGCGACTGGGCCTATAGAACCACATGTAGGCTAACCAAGGACCACTGTCGCCTAGCTCATGGCCTATGGATTAAGGAGGGCTCGTGACCGGCGTGGCACGACGATACCCTCAGTCGCTTATCTTGGTTTTAAGCCATGGTACGCTACTTCTCATATCAAGCGGCTACTCAATTACCCTCACGAGGCTGAGTGCGCCCCGCTCCACCCCTTGTGTCAGATTTCACTTTTATTTCGGGGCCAGGAATAGAACCCAAGGCATCCAAGGCAAGAGGTAAGCGGTTCCACCCCTTCACCATGGGTCTGGCATTAACACTAATGACAATAATAATAATAATAATAACAACAATAATAATAATCTAAGTCACTTCATGGACGGCATCCTAATGAAACCATCCAAACTCACGTCAACAAGCTATCGTCGAATGTTTTGGCTGATTTCAGGTCAGATGTTTTCTGAAACCGAGGGATTTACTATGTTGGCTATTCAGGACCAGGTGGTTACTGCAAGGAGCTATCGCAATAGTCCAGTCAAATTAGACATAAAAAGGGGCCCGACCTTGCAAAAGGTCATGTAGTTCTATTTTAGTATGTTGTTTGGACCTCTACCAATAGTTAAAAACCAAATTTGCAACTTCGAAAGTCCTGTGCTAGCTGTGTAATAGCCAAAAAAAACAGCCAGATTTTTGCACATTCTTCAGTTTTTGCTCATTATCGTCTAAACTATGCATCTGAGAGAAAACAATATACATACCTTTTTACAATCAGATTAAATTGTCTACAATGTGAGTCCAAATAGAGCTCTGTAGGTTTAGTGGTTCCCAAGATACAGTTATTTAAAGATTGGATGTATTTTCAAAAAAGCAAAAATTGTTGGTTTTTGTCTCCTAATTTGACAAATATTGTCAAAAATACGCACCCTATGATAAATGTCATTGCTAATGAACTTGAAGTTTATTTGTTTACCTTTCATTTGAGTTTTGACGGGTATCTGTAGGCCTAGTGTTTCTTCCAAAAGTGGCATGTGTGAGAAAACCTTGAAAAATCGAAATCGGGTGAAATCAATTAAAACAAGTTTTGAGCGTATCAGACATCACGTACAGGGCCTGTACTAATTAAATCGGAGGGTTTTTTCGTGTAGCCTCCTGAGAGGCCGAGTGCAGGTCTTTCAAGTCGACGCCCGTGGGCGACCTGCGCGTCGGGATGAGAGATGGATGAAGATGAATGAAACTGGGCAGGGATGTGGAAGGAAGCGGCCGTGGCCTGTCAGAAGGTACCGTCCCAGCATTTGCCTGGTGTTGAAATGGGGAATCCACGGAAAACCATTTCAAGGACGGACGACGGTGGGGCTCGAACCCACGCGTCTACCGAGTCAGCAGAGAGCTTGGTCCCATGACCTAATGTTGCGCTTTAGCCAGCTTAGCCACGGTTGTCGGTAAATCGGAGTTAATATTATGATAAGTATACGTAGCAATGGTTTCATAATTATTGGAATGATTTCGTGTTAATTATTATTTACTGAAATCATCTTTCTTTGGCTTTTCCCAATTAATTGGGGTCGCCGGAGTCAACCGGCTCAGTTTGGTTTTGGCAGAGGATTTAATGCCGGATACCCTTCCTGACGTCACGTAATTTTTCAGGTGAAAATTCCACCCCACTATCACCGTGATTCGAACCCCGTTCGCCCGGGAGAAAAACGAGCAGCTCCCCTATTATTCACTGAAATGATGTGTTAGATACCAGTACGTATAATATTAGACCTACTTGTAGACGAGTGAGGTTCATTATGTGTGTGAGAGCAGGCGTTGGGGCCTCAACAATGAAGGCGGGATCCCTGAAGATGTGATGGCTCTAGAAGATCGGATGGATCCTACTGATTTTAAGATGTTTACAGAAGGAGGTTTTACTATCCGCTGATCTGAAAAGTTTTGGTCTGACCTGTGGTCAGACTTAACAATTGAGCAAAAACTGATGCGGTCTATGAAAAGCTATGGTGGATTGACAAAGGGGCGTGGAATTTCCAGCAGTGTGCTACTCCGGTGGACCGTTAGAATGGTGTTCATGGTAAACATGTGCGAGGAACTGGAACGTTTATGCCACATCTCCTATCCGACTGGTGAACATCATCGAATCGTTCGAGATAATGGTGATGCAGGAAAACTAACAAACTGGCTTGTTCTCCACCCTCCATTTCCCGTCACTGATAAATTAGTATCCATCAGTAGTGGAATAGCTGGTGGCCCTAACATAGTTAGTTAGTTATTGTTGTTTTAAGGGGCGGAACTACGAGGTCATCTGCCCCTCTTAACACAGATTAAAGAATACAAATTTTGAATTGAATTTAAAATTTTGAGGTGGACATCTAAATTTAAAAAGACCAAAAATTAATAAAACAAAAACAAACAATTAAATAAAAAATAAAAATTATAAAAATAAACAAAAATTACGGAAAAAACAAAACATTATCATTCAAAAACGAACAAGTCGTTGAGTCAATGTTCACTGGAAAATTTAGATTGCTGGCCCTAACCCACTCTCACTTATAAAGCGGATAACGCGATCAGCAGCCACCGCGTCATCGGCTAATATAAGTTTGAGTGTCGTCTGCAAACCAAGGTTTCTTCGTAAGTCAGCAAGATCCACACACTCGGTAAAAATGTGGGCCACGGTGAATACGGCTCCACAGGTACAAAGTGGGGGGGTCTTCCCTTCTCATTAGGTACGAGTGGGTGGATCTTGTATGACCTATCCTTAGCCTACACAAAATGACGGACTCTCTCCGGGCCCGGAAGGAGCTCCGCCACACGCGAGTAGTTCCCTTGATCGCTCTCAGTTTACTGGGCAGTGGGTCAGCTAGCCACTGACTCTCCCAAAAAGCCAGAACTTGTAGGCGTAACTGAGAGCGAATATCTCTAGAGGGTACCTCCATTGGTCGAGGTGGTAGTGATACCGCCTCTTTTCCAGCTTGATCTGCTAACTCATTTCCCGCAATTCCCATGTGGCTTGGAAGCCACAGAAAGGTGATTCGAGTGTCAGCGTGGCACAGCCCGGCTAGTAGGTCGTGGATTCGCTGCACTAGGGGGTGTTGTGGGAAACATGTAGCAATTGACTGCAACGAACTCAAAGTGTCGGTACACACGAGAAAGTGGATTCGTGCATCCTGTAGTGCAAACTGCAGAGCTTCATAGATGGCAACGAGCTCCGCAGTAAACACACTACAAGCCTCAGGCAAAGAGATCTTGGTATTTGCACCATCAATAACGTAAGCACAACCCACTTTCTCGTCCACCTTCGAACCATCCGTGTATAGAATGCCAGCGTCCGGAAATTGGTGAACTATGCTGTGGAACTGCCTCCGGTAAACGGTCGCATCCGTGTTCACTTTAGGCCCTTGGTGAAGGTCTAACCGAATTTCCGGACGCGGGACTTGCCACGGAGGCACCTCGCTAGATGTCCGGATCATACAGGGACCTACAGCCACTCCTATTTCAGTACACGAGCTATCAAGTCTAATACCAACCGGCCGAGTGGCACGAGGCCGGTTGGCGTACCCCTGGTGGTTTTGGGTACCGAAGAGATCTTGATAGGTCGGGTGTTGCGGCATTTGACGCACATTGGCAGCATATGTTAAAAGCATATGTTGGCGTCTATAATTAAAAGTGGAACACCCGATTCGGCAAGTAGGCTGGGTATCGGGCTGGTCCGGAAGGCACCGGTAGCCAGCCTAACGCCACTATGGTGGATACTGTCCAGCATTTTCAAGGTTGCCGGCCTTGCTGAACCGTATGCCGCAGAACCATAGTCTAGCCGGGACAGGACGAGGGCTTGGTAGAACCGTAGCAGCACCGCACGGTCAGCCCCCCACGTAGTGCCACTAAGACACTTGAGCATGTTCAGTTTCCTGAGACATGTCATTTTCAATTGCCGTATATGGTGCTGCCACGTTAACTTGCTGTCAAAATGGAGCCCCAGGAAGCGATAAGTGTCAACCAACGGCAACGCAGCATCCCTGAGTTGTAGTTCAGGGTGTAAATGTAGCCTCCGTAGCCGACAAAAATGGACGATGGAGGTTTTCGCTGCTGAAAAACGAAAACCCCGGTCGTGAGCCCACCTGTCGACCCGGTTGATGGCTAGCTGCAATTGCCGTTCCACGACTGCCATACTTCCAGAGCTGTAATGCAGAGCTAAATCGTCTACATACAACGATGGAACTACCGCGGACCCGGCGGCGGCAACAATGCCATTAATGGCAATCGCGAACAAGGTGACACTCAGCACTGAACCCTGAGGAACTCCATTTTCTTGGGTATAGTATTGCGATAATGTCCTACCGACCCTTACACGGAAGAGTCGGACGGACATGAAATTCGCAATGAAAGTCGGTAAGTTACCACGGAGTCCCCACTTGTGAAGGGTGGAAAGGATCCCGTAGCGCCATGTGGTGTCGTAGGCTTTCTCGAGGTCAAAGAAAACCGTGACTAGGTGCTGCTTTCGGAAAAAAGCTTCCTGTATGGCGCTCTCAAGTCGCACCAGATGGTCAGTGGTGGACCTATGAGAGCGAAATCCACATTGGTACTCAGACAGGAGACCTTTATCCTCCAAGAACCACACCAGTCGACGGTTCACCATCTTTTCGAGCAGCTTACATAGGCCATTTGTCAAACAAATGGGCCTATAGCTGCTTACAAACTTGGGATCCTTTCCAGCCTTAGGAATCGGTATCACGATCCCCTCTCGCCATTGAGATGGAAACTCCCCTTCAATCCATATACGATTGAAGAGGATCAACAGTTGTTTTATACTGGCTTCGCACAGATGTTTTAACATTTGATTATGTATGTTATCCGGTCCAGGAGCCGTATCCCTGCACAGTGCAAGCGCACTGCGCAGTTCCCATTCAGAGAATGGTACATTATAGGACTCCGAAGCAGCAGTGGCAAAGGACAAGGGGTGAGTCTCTGCCTCCCGCTTCAGAGTCAGAAATGTAGGATCGTAACTCCCGGAGCAGGATACATCGGAGAAGTGCGAGCCAATGCTGTTGGCAATGGCGAGATGGTCCGTGATGATGTCTCCATTGATGGACACTCCGGGTATCGACAGTGATGTCGGGAGTCCGGAGATCCGGCGAAGCTTAGTCCACACTTGAGATGAAGGAGTATGTGCCGTCATAGACGACACATACTTTTCCCACATCGTTTTCTTACTCTCCCGAATCAGATATCGGGCTCTGGTACGCATCCTTCTAAAGGTGATAAGGTTGACCATAGTGTTTTGCCTCCGATAGCATTTGAAAGCACGTCGACGATCTTTAATGGCTGCTGCAATCTCGGCTGTCCACCAAGGGACAAGCTTCCGGCGTGAGTTTCCGGATGAGAAAGGTATTGTTTCCTCAGCAGCAGCCAAAATACCATTCGTTATGTGAATGGTATGATCGTCGACACTCTCAAAGGTATCTTCGGCAAACACCGCACGTGCCATGAAAGTTGGCCAATCAGCCCGACGGAGAAGCCATCGACTTGGTAACTCGATGGCTCTCTGGTTTGGAAGAGTAACGATAATTGGAAAATGGTCACTATTACAAAGGTCGTCGTGTACACCCCACTGTAGCAGGGGAACCAGCGCACGACTGCACAATGTAATATCGACACTTGAATAAGTGCCGTGTGCAATAGAGAAGTGCGTAGGTTCCCCTGTGTTCAACAAACACAGGTCCAGCCGCCTGATCAGCCTCTCAAAATCTCTCCCTTTACCGCTAGTGGTAGCGGAGCCCCAGATGGTGTTGTGGGCATTAACATCTCCCAGAAGGAGAAAAGGAGGGGGGAGCTGAGAGACTAGATCCTCCAGCTGTCCGTAATCCGGTTGAGAATCAGGCGGGATGTACACGTTACATACTGTTGCCATTACTGGCAACGAAGTACGAACTGCAACTGCTTCTAGCTGAGTAGGCAACGGCACTTCTTCACTCAAGAGACTAGAGTGGACGAGAGTGCAGACGCCACCGGCGGCCACAGCTCCGTCCACCCGGTCTTTAGAGAAGAGTTTGAAGTGTCGCATTGTTGTCTCATGTCCAGGACGAAACCTGGATTCCTGAAGACAGACAATGTTTGCCGTAAACTGAGAAATCAATTGGCGTACTTCAGCGAGATGTCGAAAATAGCTATTACAGTTCCATTGTAATAGTGCCATAGTGTGGACTTAAGTAGAAGATAGTCGTCTACTTATGCTCAACCGTTTGCCAACCATCCCTATCCTTAGGAGTAGGTGATAGGGTAGAAGAGCATTCCTCAATCTCCACATCTCCTTCGGAGGACGAAGAAAACGGAGCGAATGCTCTCTTGGTTGGCGAACGGTTATCGCCGGACTTTCCGGATCTCGTCCTTGGTGAAGAGCAAGAGCGGTGACGAGGGACCTTCTCCCGGTCCGATGACTGGGAGTCCGTCCCCAGCACGTCCCGACTATTTTTCTTTTTGAACCGGCGTTGATGTCTATTTGGGGAAGTAGTTGGTCCCTTCCCCCCTGACGTCTCCGTCCTGCCAAACAATGCAGCACTTGCTAGCACTGCTCCTCCGGTGGTCGTGGAAGCAGAATTGCCAGCAGGTATTGAAGCTGCCTTTTCAGCAGGAGGGCAAGAGAGACGGCGATGAACAGTCTCTTTCTTACCCGCCGTTCCTGTTCCCTGTTTTATTTGGCTGGATATGGGTCCAGCCGTGGCCGGCGAAGACTTCCTCCTCGAACGAGTCGGAGATTGCTTCTTCATTGGCCTTATCGGAGGAGTTACCTTCTCCGATGGCGCCGGTTTAGTTGGAGGCACCTGCGCCTTTTGTTGGATGCCAGAAGAAGATTCCGTAACCTTCTTCTGGCTAACAGGGGTGATAATAGGGCTATTTGTAGCCCCTTTAACAGTGGTAACTCTTTTAGAACTTGTTTCCGTTGTCAAATTTGCCGCTTGATTACTAGATTCTTTTGATACCTTTTGAGCATATGATACTGAGAAAATAGGAGAGGCCATGGAGCGATATTTTCTGCGTGCTTCAGTGTAGGAGAGCTCATCTAAGGTCTTTATTTCTTGAATTTTCTTCTCCTCTAGGAAGGCAGGACATTCCTTCCAGCGAGGAGAGTGCTCTCCCTTGCAATTTGGACATGCGGGAGGTGGTGTACATTCCGCTCCCTCATGAGTGGCCTTGCCACAGGAAAGACAGATAGGCTTTCCCGAGCAACGAGATGAGGTATGTCCAAATCGCTGACACTGAAAACACCGCAATGGAGATGGAATATACGGTCGCACATCGAGAGTGTACATTGACACTTTGATCCTCTTGGGCAGGCTATCCGACTCAAACGATAAGATGAACGCCCCGGTGTCAACTAGTACACCATTCATCTTACGTTTGATTCGTCACACCTCGACAACGCCATGCTTTCCAGTTCTTTCCAGGATACGCTCGTCGGTAGTGTTCACCAGGTCCCTATGAAATACTAAACCTTTCTTCAGGTTTAGGGACTGGTGCTTCACTACCTCGACTGGAATACCACCGAAAATTGTCGTCCCAAGAAGACCATCTGTCTGTCTCTTTCCTTGAGTTTTTATCAAGAGTGCGCCGTTTCGCAGCTTTATTACTGTGTCTACATCGCCCAATTTCCCCTCAATTGCATCATGTAAATCAAAAGGATCAACGTTTGTAAAATTTTGCCCATCGGTCCTTGTTACCATAAGGTACCGAGGAAAAAACGTTGAATCCTTTTAATCAAGCGGCGAAACTAGAGGCATAAACTTCCTCTTCTTAAATTTTAAAGACGGCTTTGTAAGGGAGCCACCCTGTGAAATAATGGACGCTATGTTTGGTCCCACGAGTAGCTAGGGAACTAAAAGTCAACCCCCGGCAGAGCCCCGCTTGCCCGGGGTAAGGCTAAGGTTCTCCAGAGGTCGCCAGGTATCTGGAGGTGGGTCGCTTGTGACTACTCACCCAGTAGACATTCATCACCTCGCCACGACCACTCAGCTTGTGATTAGGGGAGGATTCCACCTCCTGTCACGCACACACACATTTACACCAAAGAAAGAAAAGATGAGACAAGGGCCAACTAAGGCGGGAAAGTGAAAGACTCCCTTGGCCTAGGATACCCTAATACCGTCGGGGTCGGAAAAGAACAAGAGTTGACCAAGAGAGGTCGACAGGAAAGAAGACGGAGAGGAGCCCGGCACAAGTAAGTGGAAGCAATGCCGGACTCAGCTGGGGTCCCGTGGTCGCTAACCCACGTCCCACTAGATGTGAGCCCCTGAGGGCGGCCCTAACATAAATTGCCACTTGGCCCAACAACTGGGAACTGAAGATGTTAAGAAAATCATTGGGAATACGTTTGATAAAGTAACCTTTAAACGTAAAGACAAAGTAGCCACATTGGCATCCATTACCACCTCTGTTAAAGTGGGGAACAAGAGAATAGTGGTCGATCCACTTACTATTTTCCAAAGGATGTGCATAACCAAAACAACTGACGAAGAACTGAAAGAACGTTTTATACATGAATTAGCCCCATTCCCAATGTCTTTGTTTAATGAACAGGGGATGCAAAAGGGGACCAAGTCCAGTCTCTTCTCTGCTTTCACTCCACTATCCAGCCACACACAAGCTCACTCCAATACTTACATTGTTTTGGATGGGGGTTATCTTTTACACAAGGTTGTCAGGAAGTGCAAAACGTCTGTGACAGCTGTTGCTTCAGGTTACATCAGCTACATTAAAAACCACTTTGGTAGCAACGTCGGTTGATTTTGGCGGCTATTCTGAAGAGGCTGCTAACAAAAACACAAAAAGTGCTGAATGACTCCGACGCTGTGCTACTCACTTCTGCAAAGACATCATTTTTGAAGAATCCACCATCATCCAACTACCCCAGGAAAAAGTATCGGGCAATGAGAAAAACAAGAGGCGCCTCATCCCACTTCTTTGCGATTCATTTGAGCAGCATGGCATACAAGTAAAAGTAGCCGAAGAAGATGTTGATCTCCTCGTCCTCCTCAATGGTTTAGGCTCAGGTGCAACTAACATCTACCTTCAAAAGAGTAGCAAAGGTTGCTCCTCTTTCACGCATCGACCTGCTCAACACTCACCAGGTACAGTGCTTTTTATCCATGCGTTCAGCGGGTGTGACACCACTTCAGCCCATTATGGGCATGGTAAAATCAAGTTAGCAAATATATACAAAAATCCCCAACTTGTAGAACTGGCAGAACTTTTCCTGCTGCCAGACTCCAGTAACGAAACCATAGCAAAAGCTGGGGAGAAGTGCTTTGTTTATTTGTACGGGGAGGATTTCCTAACAGACTCCCTGAATAGCCTTCGCTATCAACTGATTGTTACATCTGCATCCAACATCTAGATCAATCATGCTCGCTTGCCCCCTACAGAGGATGCAGCACGCCACCATGCTTACAGAACTTACCACCAAGTTCAAAAGTGGTTGGGGGTCAACAAAAATCCTACAGATTGGGAATGGAAGCTTGATGATCAAGTGTATACCCCTATCACTACAACTATGGATCCTGCACCTCAGCTCCTACTGCGCATGATTTCCTCCAATTGCAGAAAAGGTTGCAGTGGCGGTTGCAGTTGCTGCAAAGCTGGGCTGAAATACTCAACCCTTTGTTGATTTTGTGGTGATAAAATATGTCGAAATGTGCAATCGCTTCAGCTAGAGGATTCTGACGATGAGAAAGACATCCCAACCTCTACATTGCTAGAACTGGAAAGCGATCCTGCGCCTGCTGTTCAGTTCAAAAATTCCTCGAATAAACCTGCACCATCGTCAGAGGAAGATTTTTCGAGACCCGGGCCATCAAAACAAGTGAAATTACGATGAGACTTGTTGCTTCATAATTGTAAAATAATTTTAGATGTAACGTTTTTCTTTTGTAATAAAACAAAACAGTACCTATGGGAACTCTCTTCTTACATTTTTCTAAAATTCAATTTTTCAAGGTTTTCAGTTACATGCCACATTTGAGAGAAGCACTGCGTCTACAGGTACCCGCTAAAGCTCCAATTAAAGGTAAACAAATAAACTTCAAGTTCATTATGTATGACATTTATCATTAGATGAGTAGTTTAGTCAAATTAGGAGACACACCAACAATTTTTGCTTTTTTGAAAAATCATCCAATCTTTAAATAACTGTATCTCTGGAACTACTAAACGTACAGAGCTCGCTTGGGACTCAAATTGTAGACACTTTTATCTTATTGTAAACAGGTATTCATGATGTTTTCTCTCAGACGCATAGTTTCGACGATATTGAGCAAAACCAGAGAAAAGTGCAAATATCTGGCGGTTTTTTGGCTATTACACAGCTAGCACAGGACTTTCGAAATTGCAAATTTGGTTTTTTACTATTGGCAGAGATCCAAACAACATATAAAAATTAGAACTACATGACCTTTTGCAAGGTCGGATGTATAATTTGACTGAACTACAAGGCCATTCTGTAAATACGAGTGTCCAACATCCAAGACTATTCAACACATCACACCTGCATGTCGTCATTTGGCAGACACGGAATATAAGAAGAAACATGATTTTTTGTTGCCAAAATAATGAATTTGAACTCGTTACAAGCCACAAACTCTTGAGTGAAGACAAGGTTCCGTACTACAAAAATATTCTTCTGAGAATGTATTTGAAAATGATAACTATTATATTGTATTGGGATCTCACGAACTGTCAGATCGGACAGTTGTGCACAACAGACCTGATCTGTTCCTTGCTGACAAACATCGAATACCTACCACCTTCATAGATGTGGCGAGTCCTAACAACTGTAACCTCCAGAACAAACACGTTGAAAAGATCACAAAATATGCTGATCTTGGAGAATTGGTGCGGAAGGAATGGCACATGGAGCAAATCATAACAGTGCCTGTTATCATCTTCAGTACTGGTGCAATTATATTCTCGCTAAAGAATTGACTCCAAGAAATTAAGTTGGACGCAGATCTTTACAAACTTACGCAAAAGGCAGTTATCCTTTCTACGTGCAGAATATTTCGGCATGGGAACTCAGATGATACAGGGCGCCAGGGAATGTTCTTCGCATTGCCTATAAGCTGCTGCGAGAGATTACGTCACCAGTTACGTTGGCAGCACGGCTGTCGCTTGTATCATAACAAACAGTAAACCTTATACTCACCACAACCATTCGTAACATACTGTTGCACCCTTCCAATAATCTTACTACGATTTCGACAGCCCACAGCCCACTCATGTGACCTTCACGCTATCAAGGACACTGTGCTGCCAAATAAACTGATGACGCAACCTCCCACAGCTCCACGGAGCCACTGCGGAAACATTTCCTGGCACCCGTTATAAGATGGGTAACGCTACAGTACCAATGGGTTGAAGAAACTCAATATCATCCATTACTGAACGTAATTCTTATCATATTGTATGTCTAGACAAAGCCTTTCAAAAAGACTTCCTAATACCTAAATCTATATTCGATATCAACAGATTCCTTTTCTGTAGAAATACTTTCCTTGCCAGTGCCAACTTACTTCTTACATCCTCTTTGCTTCATCCATCACTGGTTGTTTTGCTTCCTAAGTAACATAAGTCTCCTACTTCCTTTATTAGCCTTTCACCTGCCCGTCTGACGTCCGTAGGGGTTTCTGATTTCTTTTGGCTGCATTCCAATATTTTTGCTTTTACAGAACAGACCTATTCCTATGGTTTCTGAGAAGAAGATAAATAACAAGTTGAAAATTAACATAGGACATTGTGGTACCACTGCCTTAAAGAAAACGGGAGGCAGTTTGTAGTTTTACGTGACCGTTAATCTCGCGATCATGAGCCACGGGACCTCATTTTTACGTGGAATCTGAACTTCAGGACATGGCATTTCACTTTGAAAACCTCACATGCCCTGACCGGGAATCGAACCCAGTCCACCGTGGTGAAAGACAAGCAAATTGACCGCTGCACCAATACGCCCCTTCCGTACCTTAAAGAAATTATCACTAACACCATGAGATTATCACTTCAGTACGTCCGGATTCTGATATGATGGTTCAGCTTAGTGAGGTACAACTGAGAAGAGGTGGGTTCGATTCCTAGAAGTGGTTTCCGTAGTAGTTTCCCCCATTTATACTCTAGGAAAATGCTGGAATGGTACCTAAATTAAGGTTGCGGCCACATCTTTCACGAATCCTAGCCTCAGTTACAAATACATACATAAGAACAGCCATCACAATAACATAGGTTATCAGACAAATTCCACAACACACCCAAGTGCACGGAGCTACAAGACTATTATGTCGTAAATCCCTTAAATGAATCAACAATAGTTTATACATCTGATTACAATAATAGAGCCTCCGTGGCTTAAGCGGCAGCCCGTCGGCCTCTCACCACTGGGTCCGTGGTTCAAATCCCGGTCACTCCATGTGAGATTTGTACTGGACAAAGCGGAGGCAGACAGGTTTTCTCCGGGTACTCCGGTTTTCCCTGACATAATTTCATTCCAGAAACACTCTCCCTATCATTTCATTTCATCTGTCATTCATTTAATCATTGCAGCCGGCACAATTCATATCCTCACCGCTAGATGGGGCTTCATTCATTTCATTCCCTGACCCGGTCGGTGGACTGGAAGCAGGCAGGCTGTGGATTTTCATGTTCATTACAATAACTAATTGTCAAAAATAGGGAAGTTTTGGTCGGATAACAGTCCTAATCCTAACATTTGCCAGTAATGTTTTGAGCTCCTCAGTGGGCGTGTCCGCTGACTTCACTCTCTGGCCGTTATGGCGTCTATTTATTACTCCTTTGAGTGAACTATACATCCTTGACTGCAACAGCAACGCTCCGGCATCAACTCTGATCTACAAAGCCTAAAGACATGTATTAACACAAGACGAGGAACTACACATGAGATCAAAATGGACTGAGATTTCTGAGATCTTGGCCCATGCTTTGCCCAGGCGTTTTCTGCATATCTCCGGAAACCACGATGTAGCAGAAGGCGCCATTATCAGGCAGAGGCTGATCCCTCAGGAAGTTGTCAGACGCGGGTGACGTAGGGTCCGTGAACACTGGCTTCCTCTCGGCCGCGAACCTTGCCGCCTCCGCCAAGGGGCGCAGCGGGCCCCACTGGGGGTATGACTCAAAGGGCCCCGAAACGCGTAAATCATGGACACACCTGAAGAACATACAAGTCACTCACGTCAGATTGAACAAATACAAAATATTGCATTCATCAATAGATCAATAGATGCCCCTAGTAACATGGTTAAATTTCACATTTTGATTACAGTGTTTTAAAATTTAGATGTGGATGCCTAAATAAGAAAACAAAAATAATACCAAAATAAGAAGTTTTTTTTTTACATGTGAGTAACTTCTGGACTTATATCAAGGTCACTTGTCATCATATTTAAACATCTTGCTTGCTATTAGCATTAGTTATCACTAGCTCTCATAGCCTCAACAAGAATAGAGAATACAAAACTGTTTTTGGAGAAAGAGCTCATGGATAATATGACTCACAGTCACACAAAAAGAAATATCGTTCGCTCTGGTGATGAGGTATTGCACAATAATAAACGTATGGTAGTTCGTTTAAAACATTCTGGGAGAAAAGAGACATAATAGCAGTATCTTACTCAGATCTCCTCTATAATCCTTCACAACAACAAAGGCTATCACATTCCACACATAAACGCCAAAGTGTACGTGGATACATGACCATGATGTCGTAAAATCCCTAAATAATTTTTTTTTTCGTATGGCTTTTAGTGCCGGGATTGTCCGAGGACATGTTCGGCTCGCCAGTGTTGTAGCTGCTTCGAGGCGGACACCCGATGGGTGAGCTACGAGTACCGTCGTGTGTGGAGTGTTGTCTGGGGAGGAAAGTTGGAATGTAAGGACTAGGAGTTGGAAGGTAGCGGCTGTGGCCTATAGTTAGGGACCAACCCTGGCATTTGCTTGGAAGGGAGATGGGAAACCACAGAAGACCATCTTCAAGGTTGCCGGCGGGGGGATTCGAAACTCCTTGCCTCCCAGATGTGAGCGACTGCCAGCAGTCATGCCGTAATGTTGTGTTTTAGCAGAGATTAATAAAAAAGGATAGTTTTAATCAATTGTATATTTGGACATAGATTTGGCATGTCCGCCATTACAGGGAATAAACAAAAGAGTACATTTTTATATAACTTAGATAGAGGAGCAAGTTAGTGACTGGTGGTCAAACGCAAGTATAATAGTTCCTCTAGGTTGGCGCTGATCGAAACTGGATTACTTAAAAACCCAATACCCTCACTTAATCCAGTTGTCATTTTATCAATCGGATTCGATCGGCAATAATAAATTCATCAATTTGCAAAAATTCAAATGTTTCGACTTAACTAAGCTTTTTGTCAGAACATCTGCAATCATTGTACTAGTACCTTTAAAATCAACCGATACTTCTTGTTTTTCAACTGCATTTTTGACAAAATGATAGTTTACGTCTATGTGTTTAGACCTTTCTTATATTTCGCTACATTTGGCATTTTAACAGCTGACTGATTGTCACTAAACAATAAAACTTTACTGTTTTTAAAAATAAGTTTGTAATCGTTTTCCTTTAAAATTTCCTTTAATATTCTATTTAGAATTACTGCCTTTCTTGTACATGTTGCTAAACTGACATACTCCACTTCCGTTGTTGATAGAGCAACAATATCCTGCTTCTTACTTTCCCAAGCGACGGGGCCATTAGCAAGAAACAAAATGTACCCAGTACATGAAATTCTATCAGCTTTTTCGCTAGCAAAAACTGCATCTGCATATCCTATTAAAGAGCTGCCCGATTTGCTGTAAACTATTTTGAAATCAATCGTACCCTTCAAATAACGTAACACCCGTTTTGCATATTCCCAGTGTTCCCTAGTGTAACATGTGTTATAACGACTTAGTTTTCCAACAGCATAGGCAATGTCTGGTCTACTACAGACCGCTGCATACATTAAACTGCCCAGTAACGCTTGATATGGTACATCAGGACATTTACTTGGATCTCCATTGGGCGGATCTAACTTAGGTTCCATAGGAGTATCCGCTATTTCGCAATCTAGCATATCAAAACGAGACAAAATTGTTTTTATGTACTGTTCCTGATCTAACGTGATTCCCTTTTCTGATCTCTGCACTCTCATACCTAAAACAATTTTAGCTTCCCCTAAGTTTTTAATTTCAAAATTTTTCTTAAGTGACTTTTCTAGACTGGTAATAATTGTTTCATTCTTACAAAACACAAGGAAATCATCCACGTACACAGCTATTATGCAAAGTAAATTTCCGCTTCCCTGAACATAAATACATGGTTCAGTTGAAACTCTTTTGAATCCTAATGTCATTAGGACATTTCTACATTTATCATACCATGATTTGGAAGCCTGTTTAAGACCATAGATGGCATTCTTTAATAAGCAAACTTTGTTTTCAGAGCCCAGCTCTGTAAAACCTTCTGGCTGTTCCATAAAAAGAGTCTCTGTCAAATCTCCATTCAGGAACGCAGCTGTGACATCCAGATGATAAATATTTAACCCAACCTCAACTGATAGTGCTATCAGCATTCGTAATGCCGAATAACTTATAACTGGAGAAAATGTTTCCTGATAATCCACACCATATCTTTGTGAATATCCCTTAGCAACTATTCTTGCTTTAAAACGCTCCAATTTTCCTGCAGCATCAATCTTTTGTTTAAAAACCCATTTACATTTTATAGGAATCTTTCCATCTGGCAAATTTACCAGTTCAAAAAACCTCCTTTGTCCTTTTAAATTTTTCAACTCTAAATTCATTGCCTATTTCCATTGAATTTTATTTTCCGACCCTAAGGCTTCTTGCACTGTTTGTGGATCATTATGAGCGGGTAATCAGTCACAAAAGTTTCCACTCATTGACGTTAAATAAGTAACGTGATCTGGAAATATCTTAAGAACCCTTGATCTAATAGGATACCGTCTGATTGATTCATCTTGCACAGTCTCTACTGTCTCACTCATATCAGACTCATTATTCTCAGAAGTCTCATTACAAATAATCAAGTCTTCTTCTAAACTTGCATGACCCTGACTATCACTATTTATAACGTTTGCATTTTTATCGTTAACTTCAATATTTTGCTCTAAATTTATTTGGTTCCCTCTTTCCGTATTCGCGTTATCATCTTTGGCCTCACTATTTTCTTCGATTGTAACCGCAAAATCGACTTTTGGTAACAACGTTCGAAAATCTGTTTTGTCACCCTCACTGGTTTCAGACTCTCTGGAGAGGAAATTGTTTTCAAAAAAAACAACATCTCTAGATTTTAATTGCTTATATCCCTTTTCTGGATCCGCTAGTAGATAACCCTTTGATTCCTCGCAATAACCCACAAATACACATTTCTTAGATTTAGAATCAAACTTGGTTCTATGTTCTTTTGGAATATGCGCATAGGCCACACAGCCAAACAATCGTAAATTCCCTAAATCTACTTGCTTTCCGGACCATTTCTCTTCCGGTACTTCATTTTTTAGCGCTTTAGTTGGAGATCTGTTTTTAAGGTATACAGAAGTCCTGCAAGCTTCTACCCACGACTTTTTAGATAGGTTTGCTTCTAGAAGCATAGGTCTTGCTTTCTCAACTATTGTACGGTTGACTCTCTCAGCAAGTCCATTTTGCTCTGGAGTGTAAGGGATACTAGTTTCGTGCCTAATACCACAGTTTTCAATTCCTCGTTTCATTTTAGAATTGACATATTCTGTTCCATTGTCAGTACGTAGGCATTGAATCTTACACCCTGTTTCATTTTCAACTTTTGCCTTAAATATTTTAAAATACTGATACACTTGATCTTTGCTCTTAAGAAAATAAATGAACGTTTTTCTTGAGAAATCATCTGTAAACGTTAAAAAATATTTTTCTCCATTAACTGAGGGTGGTGTCATTGGCCCACACAAATCAGAGCGCACTATTTCCAATTTGCGGGTAGTTTTCTCATGTCGAGGATTTTTTGTTTGGAAAGGTTCCCTGCATTGTTTACCTTCAACGCAAGCGATACATGGTTGAAACGGCGTTGTTCTATCCAGTTTCAAACCAGTAGCCCTAGTTTCTAACAAAGCCATATTTTTGTGTCCTAGGTGACCTAACCTTTTGTGCCATAATATTTGGCCATTCTTTTCCTCCATTAAACTAGACATCGCCCTAGCTTCACTACTTTCTTCTTTCCGGTTGACTACAATACTTTTCGCATCTAACGTATAAACTCCACCTTCTTCGGAACCAGTAGCAATTAGTTCCCCTGTAATCTTTAAATTTGCTGCGTCAAATATCTGACAGCTCTTCTCTTTAAATATAACTCACTGAGAGTAAATTAGACGAAAGCTTCGGTACATAATAAACATTTTTAAGCTCCTGATCGTTGCCCTGAACTAAGCTAATAGTTGCACTGCCTTTTCCTGCTGTGCCAATCTTTTCATTATTTGCAACAGTTACCTCAAGATTATCTTTCGAGTTAGAACTAAAGTAATTTAATAAATCAATATCATTTGTCATATGAGCTGAAGAACAAGAATCTACGTACCATTTTTCTGGTTGAACATTAGATGCCATGGCCATGAGCCACGCATTTGCCCTTCCTTTATTTTTGCCGTCGGCTCTCTTACTGGAGTCATCTCCTCTAGAAACTTGCGCAACTTTATTATTTTGAGAACAATCCCTTGCTAGATGTCCGTAATTATTGCACCTAAAACATTTAACTTTATTAATATCAAATGTATTATTCTTACGTTTGCCACCAATTATTAGGTTTGACTTTGTGTTCAGTATTAAATGCCACCGCAGTCTCCTTGACTTCCAACGAACTTCGATAACCTTCTTGAAGTAGCTTTTGCTTGACAGTTTCGGTATTCAGTTTTCCAGTAGCTGTGTTTTCAATTGCCATTCTAAAAGGTTTATAATCTTCTGTTAATCCTCTCGACATGAGTACGGCAACAAATTCATCGTCAACTTCCTTCCCCATACTTCTCAGTTTTGCACTTATTTCGGTAAATCGCTGAACATAGGCCTCCATATCCTTTGAATTCGCCAAACTAATATCAAATAATTGGTCTATGAGAGCAATATGCCGATTAACGCTTTTATTCTCGTAGGTTGTTTTTAAGTGGTCCCATATCGCTTTTGGGGTTTTAATGTTAGCAATTTTCATTTTAGGTCCATTACCTAATAGCATATAAATCTTGGCTCTAGTACGTTGGGCCTGCTTCTTTTGCTTTTCCGACGCAGTCGATGCAAGGTTAAACTCCACATACATCCACAAATCCTCATGCAAAAGATACATCTCCATATCCATCGCCCATGTCTCATAATTTGCGCCTCCATGCAATTTTTCGATTTGCGGCAACGAATTGCCAAATCCGCCATTACCGGCCATTGAACAATTTTTAAATAAATAAAAGTTCAAAACTTACAGTAATATGTCCGTCCACTTCCTTTGTACTCTGGGCCTCATAACCTGTTGTGTTTTAGCAGAGATTAATACAAAAGGATAGTTTTAATCAATTGTATATTTGGACATAGATTTGGCATGTCCGCCATTACAGGGAATAAACAAAAGAGTACATTTTTATATAACTTAGATAGAGGAGCAAGTTAGTGACTGGCGGTCAAACGCAAGTATAATAGTTCCTCTAGGTTGGCGCTGATCGAAACTGGATTACTTAAAAAAAACAATACGTAACGACCACGGGTAACTCACCCGGTAATCAATGTTCAAATCGCTAATAAGATATTCGATCATTTGTAACGACTATTTTTGAAGTTTTTTAGGGGACCGAATATAATAGTTATTGTGGCAATCGGATACTTGTGTTGTCAATACTTTGCAAAAAAATCCTAATGTGGAGGGTTATTTTCTTTGCATTGAAATCTATTTTCATCAAGAAGTTTACCATTATCATCTTAGGTTGTGGTAATATTTTGAGTACTCAACATATTGAATTATCACAGGAGGTTTGTGTGGAACAAAAATGTTAATATATTTCCGAGATATCGGCTCTTGATGTGTGTCATTTTTGGCAAACATCTGCCAATTACTTTTGCATGCTTTTCTTTCACAGCCATTTTCCACTGCTTCCATTTTTATCCAAATAAAATCATTATCTCAGAGAGTACTACATCGATCTACTTGAAAGATTCCTAGTATTTTTATGCGTATGTAATTTAATCTGACCTAGAATAACAGCTCCAGAATTTATGTAACTTGAGAGAAAATGTTTTGCTTAAAGAATATAGTTTATTTTTTAACTTTTCAAAGGATAGTTTTCAAATAATAAGTTTGAAGAACTAGAACCATAATTCTAGGTTGGATTTCAAAGCATGATCTCTCTTTTAAGTGCATTTAGTTTCAAATCTTCAACTTTAATAGTTAAGTAATAAATGTACAGTACCTTTTGCGTAATATTTTGTTTTTAAAAATTCATTAATTCTGATGTTGGTAACAATGAAAGATATTTCTTCTTCTGTAACAACACTATTTTATCTTATAAAGGGAGTATCATCTAGCATGTTGAAAAAATTTCATAACAATTGATTCATAATTTTGGCTGGTATGAGCATATTAAGAAATTGAAGTGTTTTGTTCAAATATTCGGTTAGCACCACCTTAAGGACAGTCGAATCGAAGCCTTTCGGCCCGAAGGTCTTTAGTGCTATATCTCTATCTCTCTATATATAAAAATGAAAGTTCGGCTGTTTTTTCTGAATTTCCACGGAAATTTGCGTTATTTGCGCGTTTCAGACTGTTTTATGACGGATGCGCGCAAAAATAAAATGTATGTCTGTCTGTTTGTTTGTTTGTTTGATTGTTTGTTTGTTTGTGGACAATTTTGTGTCCTTATAACTTGAGAACGGCTGGGTGGATCAACGTAAAATTTGATACTGATATCCATCAGAAGCACCACACTATTCATTGATGTAACTCTTCTCCGTACCTCTCATAAAAGAGGACCTACCCCCTTAAAATACATGCTGAAATAGGCGTAGAAAGACGAGACAAAGCTTATTTTCAATACCTCGATGTGAGAAATAATATTTTAAGGTCCTAAAACCAACAGTTTTTGAGATATTCCCAGAAAACTAATTTCATTTAATAATCTAATGAAAGAATGCAAGCTGGTAACCATGGCAACAAAATCTCAAAGGACCATCTATTTCTGTAAGACGCAAAGCAATTCCATTTATTAGCCTACTTTCGATTTTTGCAAAAAATGAAAGTAGACTTATGGGATCACTACAGGGCGAAAAAAAAGTGTGTCTGTCTGTGTGTGTGTGTGTGTGTGTGTGTGTGTGTGTGTGTGTGCTCTGAATGTCTGTCCCCCTATCAATTCGAACACGGTGAGCGCAAATTGAACGAAATTTGGTACAAAGGTAGCACTAGGAAAGGACACCTCAGTGTCATGTTTTATATCGCCGCCATCTTGACGGAAACGTAATGGCGGCCACACAAATGTTCAAAGCTTAAATCAAATTACGACTAACCTAATCATCCGATCTGTACCAAATTTTTCAACAACATACCTTAATGGGGGCAGCATCCTTTGACCAAACTAGTAGGTCATCAGCCTAATAGTTTGCGGATGGTGGCCATCTTTGTGTGAAAATCGATTGCCCCTATTAATTCGAACACGGTGAAACCGAATGGAACGAAATTTGGTACAGAGGTAGTACTAGCAAAGGGCACCCCAGTGTCATGTTTTATATCGCCGCCATCTTGACGGAAACGTAATGGCGGCCACACAAATGTTCAAAGCTTAAATCAAATTACGACTAACCTAATCATCCGATCGCTACCAAATTTTGCAACAACATACCTTTATGGAGGGAGCATCCTTTGACAAATCTATTATTTCATTAGCCTAATAGTTTGCGGATGGCGGCCATCTTTGTGTCAAAATTGATTCCCCCTATTAATTCGAACACGGAGAAACCGAATGGAATGAAATTTGGTACAGAGGTAGCAATAGCAAAGGGCACCCCAGTGTCATGTTTTATATCGCCGCCATCTTGACGGAAACGTAATGGCGGCCACCCAAATGTTCAAAGCTTAAATCAAATTACGACTAACCTAATCAACCGATCTCTACCAAATTTTGCAACAACATACTTTTATGAAGGGAGCATCCTTTGACAAATCTAATAGGTCATTAGCCTAATAGTTTGCGGATGTCGGCCATCTTTGTGTCAAAATGGATTACCCCTATTAATTCGAACACGGTGAAACCGAATGGAATGAAATTTGGTACAGAGGTAGCACTAGCAAAAGGCACCTCAGTGTCATGTTTTATATCGCCGCCATCTTGACGGAAACGGAATGACGGCCACCCAAATGTTAAAAGCTTAAATCAAATTTCGACCATCCTAATAATTTGATCTCTACCGGATTTTGCAACAACATGTCTTTTTGTGGAAAGCATCTTATGACTGACTACAAGGTCATCAGCCCAATAGTTTGCAAATAGCGGCCATGTATGTGTGCAAATCCATTACCCAGATCAATTCAAACACGATGAAACCGAATTGAATGAATTTTTTTACAGAGGTAGCACTAGCAAAGGGCACCTCATATTCATGTTTAATATCCCTATAGCACGTTGTATTTCAACAAGCTACTACAACCAACATTCAATTATACTCCTTGAAAAGGACAAAGAGTTATAACAATACCCATGCATTTAGGAGAAAGTAGGCTATATGTTCTTTACTGAACATCTGGTTACATTTCTGTGAAGTTTGCAAACGGCTATAAGGTTATCACGGAACCAAAGTAAGCTGTAAAATTCATCAATACATAGGCTATAATGCGCTTAAAGGGGTCAAGGGGTACACTAGAATTTTGTCACGCGATTTTCACGTGCGGGTGTGGTACGGAAGGTCTTTTATGTCCCTATATTGTATTTATTATATTATTATCATTATTATTATTATTATTATTATTATTATATTATGGCATACAACGACGAGACAAAGCTCATTATTAGCCCATCGGTGGCAGACACAAAACTCGAGGATTCCCGAAAACTACATTTTAAGGCTCTAAAACCAACAGTTTCTGAGATATTCCCAGAAAACTAATTTAATTTAATAAACTAATGAAGGAATGCAAGCCGGCAACCATGACAACAGGTTCTCAAGAGAAGACATCCAACTTTCCATCTATTTCTGTAAAAATCAATGCCACTCCACTTATTACATTTCTGTGAAAGTTTGCAAATGGCTATAAGGTTATCACGGACCAACTTAGACTGTAAAATTCATCAATGCGCATAAGGGGGTCAAGGGGATACCCTAGAAATTTTTCACGTGATTTGTGTTGTTTGAGTCTTCAGTCTTTTGACTGGTTTGATGCAGCCCTCCATGCCTCCCTGTCCTGAGCTAATCGTTTCATCTCTACATAGTTACCACACCCTACATCCGAGGCAATCTGTTTAACATATTCTAACCTTGGTCTACCCCTACAGTTCTTGTCCTCGACACTTCCTTCCATAACTAAGCTTGCTATTCCTGGGTGTCTTAGTATGTGTCCTACCAACCTATCTCTTCTCTTCATTAGCAGTCGCCAGAAACATCTCTCCTCTCCCACTCACCTTAATACCTCTTCGTTTGTAACCCTATCTACCCATCTGATCTTCATCATTCTCCTGTAACACCACATTTCAAATGCTTCAATTCTCCTCTTTTCTGCTGCACCAATAGTCCAAGTTTCACTTCCATAGAGCGCCACTCTCCAGACAAAGGCTTTCAAAAATGACTTCCTAATACCTAAATCTATATTCGATGTCAACAGATTCCTTTTTTGTAGGAAGGCTTTCCTTGCCTGAGCCAACCTACTTTTGATATCCTCTTTGCTTCGTCCATCACTGGTTATTCTGCTTCCTAAGTAACAGAAGTCTCCAACTTCCTTCAGCTTTTCACCTGCCAATTTGATCTCCATAGAAGTTTCTGATTTATTTCGGCTGCATTCCAGTATTTTTGTTTTACATTTATTAATTTTCATCATGTATTCATTCTGTAAGATGGAGTCCATACCATTCAAAAACTGATTCAAATCCTCAGGCGTGTCGGCCAAGATGACGATGTCATCAGCAAATCTCAGAGTTGAAATTATTTCTCCTTGAATCTTCACTCCCACTTTAAATTTTTCTCCAATTTCCTTCATTGCTTGTTCAATGTAAAGATTGAAAAGTATGGGTGATAAGTTGCAGCCTTGCCTTACACCTTTCTGAATACCAGCTTCTCTCTCATGTCCTTCAGCTCGAATGACTGCTGTCTGGTTTCTGTATAGATTGTATATCACCCTCCTATCCCTGTACTTTATTCCAATAGATTTCAAAATGTCAAACAATTTAGTCCAATCAACGTTATCAAAAGCCTTTTCTAAGTCTACAAATGCCATGAACGTTCTCTTACCTTTCCTTATTCTACCTTCCAAAATCAGCCTAAGACTTAGTACAGCTTCCCTTGTTCCTACATTTCTCCTGAAACCAAACTGGTCTTCACCCAACTCCATTTCTATCTGACTTTCAATCCTCTTGTAAATTATTCTAGACAGGATCTTTGAAGCATGAGTAATCAAGCTGATTGTACGGTAATCTTCACATCTGTCAGCTCCCACTTTCTTTGGTATAGGGATGATAACATTCTTCTTGAAATCAGGGGGTACCTCACCTGTCTCATAAATCCTACACACCAAGTGAAATAACCTGATCAGACCTTCATCTCCTATGCAGCGTAGCAACTCAATCGGTATATCATCTATGCCTGGTGCTTTGTTCCTGCCTAAGTCCTCTAATGCTCTGTCAAATTCTGATCTCAATATTAAATCTCCTTTTGCATCCTCATCAATTTCCTCCTCCCTTTCCATTACATGATTCTCAATCTCCTTTCCCTTATACAAGCACTCTATGTAAGCTTTCCATCTCTCAACCTTTTCTTCCCTATCTGTTAGAGGCTTTCCATTTGTGTCCTTAATATTACAGCACTTAGTCTTCTTTTCCCCAAAAGTATTCTTAATCCTTCGATAAGCTGTGTCTACTTTTCCTAATTTCAGACAATTTTCTATACATGCACATTTCTCTTTCAACCATTCTTCTTTCGCTTCCTTGCACTTCTTGTTAACCTCATTTCTCAGACGTCTGTATTCTGCTTTCCCCTTTTCCTCTCTTAGATTCTTGTGTTTCCACCTTTCATCCATCAATTCTAGTATATCCTGAGTGATCCACGGTTTTCTACCTATTCTTTCTTTCCTACCAATGTTTTCTTCTGCGGATTTTGTTATTTCATTCTTCAAAAGTGCCCATTCGTCTGCAATTGAAGTCCGTTTAGGATTTTTCATTAGTCCTTCCGTTACACTCTTCTTGAATCTTTCATTTACATCCTTTACTTTCAGTCCGTCTATTGCCCACCTTTTTGGCTTTTGACTTTTCTTCAGTTTCTTCAACTTTAATCTGCATTTCATTACAACCAGATTGTGGTCAGAGTTTATGTCAGCACCAGGATATGTTTTACAATCCAAAATCTGGTTTCGAAACCTCTGCTTGACCATAATGAAGTCGATTTGGTAACGCCCTGTATCTCCTGGTCTCATCCATGTGTATATTCTTCTATTGTGGTTATTGAATAAGGTGTTAGCTATGACCAACTCATGTTCGGTGCAGAATTCCATCAGCCTGCTTCCTCGATCATTCCTTTCACCTAATCCGAAATCTCCTACTATCTTCTCTTCTCTCCCTTTTCCTACCACGGCATTCCAATCTCCCATTACTATAACATTTTCATCACCTTTGATATACCTCAGAATGTCATCTATTTCTTCGTAGACCTTTTCAACATCCTCATCATCAGCTTGACTGGTAGGCATATAGACTTGTACCACTGTGGTGCACGTAGGTTTAGTATTGATTTTTGCTACAATAATCCGTTCACTGTATTGCTCATAATATTCCACCCGCTGTCCAAGTTTCCTACTCAATATGAGACCAACTCCTGCTTGGCCATTGTTTGATTTACACGTGTGATAATATGTCGTACAGAATTATATCTCCAAACAGCAACATTATTTTCAAAATATACTAAATTGAAATAGTATTTTTTGTGGCTATTAGGAATTTGGGCCATTGGAGGCTAAGAAACCTGAATATGCATGCACCACAAACCTTTATAATTTGTTAAAGGTGTCTGTCTTCCTGTGGATGGGGACTTTACACAACCGTGAGGGTCAGTCTTTATGTGAGGTGTATTGCGTTTCGTCTACGAGGTTTTCAATTTTATTTTCACGTCAGGAAGTACACGTTAGGTGAATTTATATTGAGTACATTCTAACTTTTTTTTTTGACAAACGGGTTCATCGTAAGGATGATTTTTTTTGAAACTGTGTGTTTGATATATCCATATTCAGTCATCTGGGTGATATGTTGTAGGTTGGTTGGTTGGTTCCTCAGTTTTTTGTTTTTTTTTTAGCGTTTGGCTTTTAGTGCCGGGAGTGTCTGATGACATGTTCGGCTCGCCAGTTTTTTGTAGCTACAAGTACCGTTGGGGAGGGAAGGAGGGAAGTTGGAATGTAAGGACGAGGAGTTGGAAGGTAGCGGCTGTGGCCTATAGTTAGGGACCAACCCCGGCATTTGCCTGGAAGGAAGATGGGAAACCACAGAAGACCATCTTCAAGGTTGCCGGCGGGGGGATTCGAACCTCCTCGCCTCCCGGATGTGAGCGACTGCCATCAGTCATGCCGTAACCACCACGGCTAACTCACCCGGTGGTTCCTCAGTTTAGAAGCTGCAACAACGCGTTCACGTTGCCTCGTGTGTGTAGAATCAGTCTGATAACCGGTGTTAATTGTGATGGCTGTATTAGTGTGTGTTATCTGTATTTCAGGTAAGGACTGCAGACGATTAATTTCCAGTAGTTCCTACTTTTGCTACCAAATGCTACCGTCAATGACACCTAGCTGTGACATGGCTACTAGATGCCACCGCGACCGGCAAACTTTGGAACTAATAGAACGTTAATCAAATCTAACCTACGAATTTAGCTTCACACAATTGTAGTTAGTGGAAGGTTCTATTACATGCCATAAATCTATGACATGGGCCTGCCGGCTTTACTTCCCCTCCGAAGTAAGGCATACTTAGGGATTTTCGGCCTTTCTGTGTATCTTTATGTACGCCTATAACTCATGTTCGAATGTTTGGAGCATCGTAAAATTAGGTATCCATGAGAGTCAATACACCAATCATTTATAAAACTCTTCACCGTACTTCTCATAGAAGGATTGGTATAGCAAAAATCTTTTCAAAATACATGCTAAAATAGGCGAAATATAAAAATTATCCTAGAAGGACGACCAAAGCATATGTTGCGCTTCTCAATGTGAGACACAAAATTCGGGAGTCTATAAAGAGTCTCCGAAAACCACATTTTAAGGCCCTTAAATTAACTGTGTGTGTGATATTCCCAGAAAACTAACTTCGCTCTGATAAGCATATGAAAGAATAACAAGCCTCTAACCATTGCAACAGTAGCTCAATTGATAACGTCTGGTTATTAATACCGAAGACCGTTCGAAGAGCGGGTACTTCTGCTAGTCCCTAATACGAATGACCTGGCAGCATTGGTTACGGGTGTTGGGTGATTACCATTTTATTTCTTAATTAGCCAGGATGTGGCTAAGTGCACTAGGGCACTGTTGACTACTTAATGTGAGAGATAAAAAGAGGATAGAACAGTTTTTATGAATTAAGAGAGTGAAAGGAAATAAATCTAATTTGCTATAGTAGCTGAAATTTGAGGAACAGAGTTTATTCTATGATAATTCGGGGGCGCTTATGACGGCACCCCGTGGCTTGGTAATCGCCCAAACTGTTTATAAGAGAGTTGGTGCTTCGTGTACTTGATTTGTATAGGTTGACTGCCTGCTTCCTAATCCTATGACTGATGGTCTCGGGGTGATAGTCCTGGTGTAGTTGGGTGTTACGTACGTACCAAGGGGCGCCTGATATCGTACGTAAAGCCCTGTTCTGAATAACCTGAAGTTGCCTGATCGAAGATTCTGGACAGCCATATTTCATGACTGGTCGCAGTATAGTGCTGTATGCGAGTTGCTTACTAAATACATCTAGTGAGCTCTGGGACCGTAATAAAGGCCAGAGCTGCGCTAGGATCCCCTTCGCTTGGTTTTCGCACTGAGAAACCTCCTGAGCAAATGTCAGTTGGCGATCTAGCGTGACTCCCAGGTACTTGGTGGCTGTCTGTCATCTGATCACTTCATCATAGAAGTCAAGATCCTGGACTTCTGTGAAGTTCCTCCTTTTCGTGAACAGTGTGGCAGAACATTTATTAACATTAATTTTAATTCTCCATTTCTCTAGCCAGGCTACTAGATCGTCTAGGGCGACTTGGAGGTTGTGATTGACTCTATGTCCTTTCCAGGAGGTATTGGAAATGGTGGTATCATCCGCATACAGGTGGAGTTCAGTGTATTTAGACTTGGGCATGTCAGCGACATAGATATTGAAGAGAGAAACATAACGGCGGCCACTCAAATGGTCAAAACTTAGAATTAAATTACGACCAAACTAATCATCGGATCTTTACCAAATTTGGCAAAAACATACTTTCGTATGGGACGCGTCTTGCACCCAAACTACAAGGTCATCAGCCGTACCCTTTTAGGATGGCGGCCTTGTGAATTATGCAAGCTTTATAATCCTTGACTTGGGAACCACCAGTTCCGATTATCGAACTGAGAATGGTTTAAACTGTTCTAAAGGACGTGGCCCGTTTGAAATTAAAAGTTTATATTATAATATTATACTGCAGAAGTGACTTTAAAAGCTGAGCCATCTCGGTTACAAGACAGGATGGCAGCTGATCTCTCGTTCTGACCTATATTTCACTAATTTGAGGATGTTGCTTGCAATATAGCCTACTGATAGGAACAATATAAACTTTGTATGAAATGAATTATAACGAATATATACTCCAGTGAAGAAATCGTTTAGTCCAAATCATTATGTGCTAAGACGTTGTATGTAAATTGATTGATAACGTCTCATCTGGGTGGACACGTTTGGCTCTGTGGTTAAAGCTGTGATCTTTCACCCGGCCGACCAGGGTTCAAAACCTATGAAAGTTGTATTTTAGAGCTTGTTTTTTTATATTTATTGTTTTTAAGTACTGATACGTTATAAAATTGAGTGTTATGTTGTGCATTTTGCAATGAAGAATATATATTTAATTAAAACAAATTTCTCCACCGGATCTGCACAAGTGACATCTACCAGCAACCAGTTGAACTATACGTTTGCTAACCACGGCCTACTAGATGCGAGCTGCGCTCTATACCGGCCTTGACATTCCCAGTTAGTGAACTCATGCATACGGTGTATTTGAAAAATTTCTTCTTGTTGCGCACTCGCACTCGCCCCCAAGCATAGGCGCGATTAGAAATTAGCTGTGCAGTAGGTTTATTAAATGTGTTTCTCCCAGTGATACGTTTAGACCAACGAAGTTTTGTTTCAGTTTCTATTATTGTAAGTAGTCGGTGATAACATACAGAATTCCTACGTTGTTTGGAGGGTTTGCTGATGAAATTGTAAAATGCTGGAGTAAATTATAAACTATGGTTTGAACGCCCCTGCTCAAATCCACTATGTCATACTGTTGTGTGCCATTTTGCTCTTCGAATAGGAAGAAAATAGGAGGTGATAAGGACAATGAGTTATAACTATACCCATACATTTAGGAGAAAGTAGGCTGTATGTTCCTTCCTGAACAACTTGTTTGTTATGTTAGCTTACTGTGTAATAGAAGTTCCTTTATAAATGCCATATTACTAGGAGAAAACCCGGGTGAGTTAGCCGTGGTCGTTACGGCATGACTGCTGGCAGTCGCTCACATTCGGGAGGCGAGGAGGTTCGAATCCCCCCACCGGCAACCTTGAAGATGGTCTTCTGTGGTTTCCCATCTTCCTTCCAGGCAAATGCCAGGGTTGGTCCCTAACTATAGGCCACAGCCGCTACCTTCCAACCCCTCGTCCCTACATTCAAACTTTCCTCAACAGACAACACTCCACACGCGACGGTACTTGTAGCTCGACCATTGGGTGTCAGCCTTGAAGCAGCAACAAAACTGGCGAGCCGAACATGTCCTCGGACATACGCTAAACAAAAAACAAAAAACTAGGAGAAAGGTCCAGGAACTTTCCCTTGCTTGTGTTATCGATCAAGTTATCTTTGTTCCACTTAAAAATAAAAAGCTATAACATTTACCATGCCAGGAAATGTAGGATATTTTCCATACTGATATAGATAACTCTTAGAAAATCTACGCCTATCAATACAAATTATGAAACATCTCTGTAAATGTACATGTTTCGGCCCATCAATGGAGTCTTCTTCAGCTTAAATCTAATGTATAATCTATTCTAATTAAAAATAAAAGTAAACAACTAAACTAATAACTAAAGTGAAAAAATACAAATAAATGGATATACTTATACAAAAAGCATTTGATTTAAAAATGAATATAAACCATATAATTTTGAATTGAGCTAAAAATGCAAAAACTGATAACTATTGTTGAAAAATTACGTGCAAAATGAGAAATTTCTTGAGTTATTATACAAACAAAAATTGATTATATGTTCCATAAAGATGATTGTATACACTTTGTTTGGATAATAACTTAAGACATTTCCCATTTTTATATCGGTTTTCACGTAATTTTTCGACAAAATTCATGAGTTCAAAATTATGTTATTTCTATTCATTTTAAATGTAATGATCTTGTGTAAGGATAGTGATTTATTTATTTATTTATTTATTTATTTATTTATGTATGTATGTATGTATGTATGTATGTATTTATTTATTTATTTATTTATTTATTTATTTATTTATTTATTTATTTATTTATTTATTTATTTATTTATTTATTTATTTATTTATTTATTTATTTATTTATTTATTTATTTATTTATTTATTTATTTATTTATTTATTTATTTACAGTTTGGTTATTTTACTCTAATGTATAACTATTTTTAACTTCACCCGTTATCTTTAACGGTTTATCCAGCGTAAGCTTAAAGGGGAACGGACCCCAGGTCCCAGACGCAATTCACAAAAGCCGAGGTGAACAGCTTAACTCCAAACGCATATACTCTTCTCTGAAGTCTTAATTCGAAGTGACTCGACAGTTTGATGCTGGCCGAAGCTGGGGTGATAGGCTCACTTGCTAGCTCGTAAACCTGCCCCTAAGCTAGTAATTCAAATTTCCACTGAATGGAGATTGTTGGAAGATATAAAAACGTAAAAACACTTACAGTGGGCGATGTATTACGGATAGAGATATGCTGTCGCGGACTTTTTTGTAGTACTTTTCAGGTTGAACAATTCTTAAACTCATAGTATACAGATAATATTTACGGTTTACCCGGCGTAAGCTTAAAAGGCGCATGGACGGCAGGTTTTTTTTTTTCAATTCGATTCACTGAAATCGTTACTGCTCGGCTTCCTTTGGTTATTTTTTTTTTCTACAGAAACCTTCCTCGAGAAATCCTTTGCCGAATGGTGAAAACCTCATCAAAATCCATCCTGTGGTTCTCGAGATTACCCGTTACATCCTAGAATCGGGGACTTTGTTTTATACTACGATGCAGTATGTAGAAATTAGAATAGATTATAAACTAGATTTAAGCTAAAGATTACTCCACTGAAGGGTCGAATATTTACAACAATTCAATTGAATAGATGTTTCATAATTTGAATTGATTGGCGTAGTATTTTTAAGAGTTACTTGAGAATGTTGAAATCACTACACACTTAAAATTGCTGATGTAATCACTCAGTCGAGTATAACATCTAAAACATAGCAAAAGACACAATAGTTGCTCAACAATAGATTACATAAATTCAGATAAATGCGGAGGTTATAAATTACAAAACGTGCTTTCTCATCTCTTGTCAATAAAATCCATTCATGCAAGAAATTTATGTGAGAGTCATTTTATGAACTGTATAAATAATTCATCTAATTTATATCAGGCACTAGAAAATTAATTGTAACTCCCTGCCCAATTTAATTGCTTACACTTGTGTCAACCGACTGAAAAACGTCTAATCGGAAGACTCTACTGGGTGACGTGTGGGTGAAATTTAATTAATTATGTCTTGTATTCAATAAAATGTGATTTTTTAAATCCAGGTCGGCTTCACCCATGATTTTACGAGGGATCATTCCTTTATCGCCACAAGGAGAGGGTCTTGGACCTCGATACACTTTGTCAGCAGATACAACTGGAGATGGTGACAGGCTGATCGCACAGGCTCTCTTAAAAACGTTCATGTTAATTTCGCAATCGAATCCTAACTTATTGATTTTGATGTTTTAATGGGTTGCTCAGCCACCAACTTGGATGAATGGCGAGGCTATTCCTTTGCCTAGGACATACTAGACCATACGATCCCACCTTGTAACTAACTTCCGTTAATGTAGCTCTTAAGCGTTGAGAGTTATTTACTTTTTTATATTTCATAATTTCAAGATAGCGCCTACGTGTAATATTCTATCTCGTATAGTTATCACGTTGGCACCATAAGCTCCTTGTATAAGACTACCTGAATTCCAACAACCGTCTGCATTACGTCAGTGTACCATAAGTTATGGATTATGATGCGTGTTTGATTCGCATGGTCACCATTTTGAAATTATATGACTGATGACCTCAGACGCCTCACACAATAAAAAGGTTTTTGTTTCCAAACATTGGTAGGGATCCAATGATTAGTTTAGTCATAATTCGGTTTAAGCATTAAACATTTGGGAGGCCACCATTTTGTTATCGTTAAGATGGAGGCAATATTAAACTTGACACTGAGGTGTTCTTTGCTAGTGATACCTTTGTACCGAATTTGATTCAATTTTATGCTGATGTTTGGGAATTGATAGGGAGGACAGACATGCACACATACACGCGAATATTTAGCCCGTGTAAATCTCAGAAGTTTACTTTTATCTTTACAAAATTTGAAAGTAGTCTAAAATCTCACCCCAGTAGTGCTTGGATGTAGTCGTTGCGGATGCCCTTGAGGACAGGACAAGCATCCCTCTGCACGGTACACAGCACTTGAAGCCAAGTGGCCGCCTTGGTCTTCTCGTCAGGGTTGGTCAGCAGCGAGGCGTACGGCCTGGCTAGATACAGAAACAGCTGAAACTCTTCATCGAGCAAGTTATGGGTCCTCTCCTGTACCGTGGGGCACTCGTCGTGTAGCCCGCATGGCATGTGCTTCACCTACAAACACAGTAAATGCACCCTAAATTTGCTGTACTAAGCAAATAATAGTAATAAGCGTTTATGGCAACCAATGGCCAGAGAAAAAATAAAAAAACAAATTTACAGCGTTAAATTACATTCGTCAACTTTCTGCCTGCAGCGCCCTTCTCACTACATAGTTGTTCGAGAGTTATAAGTCTCCCAGTGGCGAGCATAGGGATGAAGCAAGTGAATCACTGCTTCAGTGCTCGAAATTCCCCTTAAATTCGTCTATTTTCTATTAGTTATTGCCACATTTCTTCTTGTTTGGGTGCTCAGTTTTCCTCTCGTCCGCTAGGTGGAGCCATACACACACGCATATAGTAAAGTATTATAATATTATAATTATTATTTTTTGTGAATAATTAAGGAGAAATTAAAATGGTTTACAAAAGGAAGTAGTTAAATATATTATGTTATATTCGAACCAGTATTTTTAATAGATTAATAAAGTTGGCGTAATGCTCTCTTTATGAGAGTACGTTCGTTTATGCCCAGGGGTGCCTGGCTCAGCTTCTTGAGTTCTAGCAGGGTAGATTTACAACGCCAGTTCGAATCTACACTACACTCTTATGTTAGTTAGTTATTGTTGTTTTAAGGGGCGGAACTACGAGGTCATCTGCCCCTCTTAACACGGATTAAAGAATACAAATTTGGAATTGAATTTAAATTTTGAGGGTGACACCTAAATTTAAAAAGACCAAAAATTAATACAACAAAAACAAAAAATTAAATAAAAATAACAATTATAAAAATGAACAAAAATTACGGAAAAACAAAACATTATCATTCAAAAACGAACAAGTTGTTGAGTCAATGTTCACTGGAGAATTTATATTGCTGGCCCTAACCCACTCTCACTTATAAAGAGGATAACGCGATCAGCAGCCACTGCGTCATCAGCTAATATAAGTTTGAGTGTTATCTGCAAACCAAGGTTTCTTCGTAAGTCAGCAAGATCCACACACTCGGTTAAAATGTGGGCCACGGTGAAAACAGCTCCGCAGGTACAAAGTGGGGGGTCTTCCCTTCTCATTAGGTACGAGTGGGTGGATCTTGTATGACCTATCCTTAGCCTACACAAGATGACGGACTCTCTCCGTGACCGGGGAGCTCCGCCACACGCGAGTAGTTCCCTTGATCGCTCTCAGTTTACTGGGCAGTGGGTCAGCTAGCAACTGACTCTCCCAAAAAGCTAGAACTTGTAGGCGTAACTGAGAGCGAATATCTCTAGCTGCTACCTCCATTGGTCGAGGTGGTAGTGATACCGCCTCTTTTGCAGCTTGATCCGCTAACTCATTTCCCGCAATTCCCATGTGGCTTGGAAGGCACAGGAAGGTGATTCGAGTGTCAGCGTGGCACAGCCCGGCTACACTCCACTCTTACACAGCCAGTTTAGCATCCATCTCAAGAAGATTGATCCCATAACTTGTGCCTCCTGTACTCAGGTGCGATCTTAGTTCTCCACATACCACCAGAGTAGGAAGTGCTATCCCGAACTAAAGGAGTGGTACTGTAGGAAAATACATTCTCTATAACAGTTCAAAATGTGATGCACCCTGTATGTACGAGGAATGTACCGAAAGTAAGTCTCACCATTTTATTGCACAAGCAGATGGTACACCAGTGGGGCCTGTTCCACGAATGAACTTTGCAACTTTTCACCATGCACTTTGCACTTTTCAGTCCAGATTTTGTTCCACCATCACTTTTCAGATTTGTCTTGCAAAGTGAAAAGTTAGGAATCTTTTCACTTTTGAAGCCTGTATGTTCCTCCATTGGTGCAGAAATGCTAAGTGCAAAGGAATGAAGTGAAAAATTTTCAGAAATCTTTGCAAAGAGACGATTTCCTTTTCAGCTGTTAATGAACAAGTCTCTACACTAGTTTCTCGGCGCAGAATTTGCTTTAGTGTTATAAATATGTTACGACGAGAGCTTTTGTTATCATCAAGAGAGGATAGTGATGAAGAATCCAGCAAGAGTACGTACAAAGAGAGGATGAATTTTCATAACCTCACTTCTGCAGAACTTCGTGAGTGTTTTCGTATTACCCCAATACAAGCTGACTATATTCTTGAGATAATTGGTCATTTATTGAAACCTACAACACAAAGAAGTCGATCTCTTTCCGAAAAAGAGCAAATTCGTATATGCTTACATTGGTTAGGAAATGGTGCCCCGCACGGTATAGCAGCAATGCATGTAACATCAAAATTAACTATTTGCAGAACTGTTACTAAAGTCCTCAAGTTCACCACGAAGAATAAAGCATTAAATCATGGAGTATTATACAGTTTGTTCATGGAATAAACATGATCGGATCATTCCTACGCAAAGACTTTTCACTTTGCAAATAAATTGAAAAGTATTAAATAGATCATGGTGGAACAGAAAGACTTTGCACTTTGCAAGAATTGAAAAGTGCAAAGTGAAAAGTAGCAAAGTTCATTCGTGGAACAAGTCCCTCAGGTGGCACAAACAATCGCCATAAGAACCCACACCCGTGGCTGGTTCAACGACGGAAGGAGCGTCAGCGGACGAGAAATAACGCATGCGCAGAGCGCCGACGAAGAGAGAGGAGTAGCAGACCGGCGCACAGTGGGTCAAAATAGAAATCTAGGAGGACAAAATTATTTATTTTCATAATTAAAAAAACAAAATTTATTACTTCTACAGCATTCTCATATAATTGCCGCTCACTGTTCTGGGATATAAACGCATCTTAGTGTAAATCTGTCACCACTGTTCGAGCAGTCTGAATTGGAGGGTGAATGTAAAGGGCTGTGGTTTGTTTGTCTTTGTGGTTATTGTGATGCTTTAAGATGGAACATGCTGCTGAAGGTATGATCTTTGTAACGTGTTTCAGTTATTAATGGGCGTAATTGTTACGTAATTTTAGCTATATTTGCATTATATCATATTTAACTATTATTTTTAAAATTATATTTTCACTTAGATTTTTAGTATGTCGTCGCGTCACTCTGCGTCACTTTCTACTTAATGTTAAAATGTAGATCAAGTCTTGTAGTTTACGCCTGTTATAAGATTTTTTGCATCTTTTTTCAACTTACTTAGTTATTTTACGTTTTAGAAGATGCCGCGCAACCAGTTTTCACACGTTTACAACTGTTTGAAGCACTGGGTTCGACGATTATGTCAAAAGTGGAACTTTGTGACTTTGTTAAAAGTAAATTAGGGGTAGAAAATTGTTCTGAAGAGATAACTGAATTCTCTATCCAACTCCTAGTCATAGACAATTTCTTGCATGTGTAGACGTAGCTTAAGAAAGGTCTTAACTGATGTTTATTATGAAGTAGACAAATTATATACGTTGCTTTCACTCTAAATTCTTGATTAAAACGTAAAAATAAATTTGTCCCCCTAGATTTCGATGTTGACCCACTGTGTGGCGTGCCCAATATAATTCGAGTACAACCCACGATGGCAGACAGCCATGTACTGACAACGTGGTCACCAATGGAAGTGTGTACTGTTATCCGCTACGAATGGGCACGTGGAACTAGTGTGTCAGTCATTCATGAACGCTTACAGCTCGTGTATGATGAAGAGGTCATGTCTCGTCAAATGGTTGGTCAATGGTGTTTCATGTTCAGTGAAGGACGGAAGATTGTGGAGGATGAAGATTGGGACATGAAGAAGGCTGGGTGACAATTCCTTGCATCGCAGGGCACCGAATTTTACCAATGTGGTTTCTTCAAACTGATTGCACGCTACGACAAGTGCCTAAATGTCAGTGGCGACTATGTCGAAAAATAGTGCAAGGTGTATACAGTAAAACCCCTCAAATCCGAAATCCCGGGTAATCCGAACGACTTTTTTCCGACAAGTTTAAGTTAGAAAAAACACACGCAAAAAAGAGAAAATTATTTAGTCATAAAACAATTATATATTCGACATTATAACCTTACTTTACATAATTATTTGAGAAATTAACAAAGAAGTACAGTTAACTCACCTGACAAACACACTACAAACTCATCTCATCCAGGACTGAAAAATGGAATAGTTGGTTATTGTAATTCCGTAGGTTAATCACTTTGCAAAAACAAAGAAATGCCAATAGAAACACACAAAATATCACGTAATCTTTCACTAGAAATCAGTTATCTTCAATTGTCGAAGTGATGAAAATCTTCCCGCGGTGACAATTGAGCACCAACGTCGCATGAACATGACATCGTTTGGCGTGGCTGCAGCGTTTTGTTCTACGAAGCACAATAGTAGTGTGTTTTGGCCGGTTCCGCAGCCTCCTCCTCCTCCCCTCCTCACAAGATGGCGGCGGTGCGATATCTCTCGAACCCATGGTTGGATTTTAAAAAATGAGGTGTTGTTGAACTCGGGCTAACACCCCCTTTCCAATGGACAACATATTTCCACCCCAAAATAAAACCTACCCCTACTAGGGGGTGAAATTGTAATTTTTTAGAGAATCTCTCCTTCCAATTGCAACATGTGAGAGTTTGAATGCCGATATGGATTTAAACGTTGTTCTACATAAAGTGCATGTGTACGGTCGATAGTCACTATGAATTAACATGCATGTTTTTTGTTTTTGTTTTTTACGCATGCCCACTCATGGCTTTTGTAAGAGGGTGGGGGAGTGGATCCCTATGGATGGGTTATTGTTGACGGGTCATTGTTGGCAGGGTCATTGTTGTCGAGTCCTTGTGGACGAGTCCTTGTGGACAGGTCCTTGTGGACAAGTCCCTGTGGACGAGTCCTTGTCCCTTTGGACTGATCCCTTTGGACGGGTCCCTTTGGCCTGGTTCCTACGGACGAGCCCATGAATTTATTTAAATTATGTCAAAGGGCCTAACTACATTTGTGTGTGTTGAATTGACGTTGTTCACTAATCCCCCACTACTATAATGGGATAACGATATGAAAGGAAAGTGACGAAATACATGTGAACACGTGTGAAATGACCTTATTACCGTCCTCCTTGTGAAACAAGTCACATCCTGTTTTGCTTCATACGTGAGAAAATGTGAGTTCATGTGTAATATGATCTAACACACAGGTGTTCACTTGTACACGCGCACGATAAGAGCTAACAAGTCACAACCTGTTTTTGACAGTGGTGGGAAGTGAAGGGGGGGGGGGTTAGTGTAAGAGAGAACACAGGTGAAGAGTGAAAGAAATATGTATTGCTCATAATACATGTATAGCTGATGACTGTACATAGGACTGTAGGTTAAGTACAACATGAGTAAATAAATAAATACAAGACACACAGGTTCACACAACATGTAATTTATTAATCCAAGAATTAAAGGCTGAGCTAAATCCCAACCATTTTACATATAGTTTATTTCCTTTTTGTTTCAACACTTTTTCCACAATGTAATGTTTAGGAAACGCTGTTTTTTGAAGTTCTTGAAGATAAAACCTGCCTTTTATGGGTTGATGGTTGAGGTCCTCGAGTAAATAGGTGACTGGACTGTTCAGGTTGACTTGACGAATTCGAAATAGTTCAGTCCCCCAATTTGGTGTGTAGCCCTTGTCGAAGACGGACTTGAATTTGCTCACACGAACATGGTCCCCAATGTTAAGGCGATGACGTTTAGGGTCTGCTGTTTTTATGGGGTTAAACAGTTTATCCAGTTGTGGAATATTTTTAGTTACAAGTCGTGGCTTGGTCCCAATGGTTCTGTGTTTGGTGTCGTTGTAACGTGACACTAACTCAGGTAACAAGTCCAACCAGCGATAAGTGCCCTGAGCGGTAAACGCTTTCCACATATGCGTTTTCAATGTTCGGTTGAACCGCTCGACCACGCTGGCTTTGAGATTGCTGTACGTGGTGTAATGGTGAATATCCTTAGATTTGAGAAAACTGGAGAAATCCTTGTTGAAAAATTATTTTCCCTGGTCGGTTTGTAGCAGCTGAGGTTGACGTTTAGATTGTTGAATAATATGTTGAAAGGCTTTGGTGACTAGTGGACTAGACTTGCGACGCACAGGTTCAACAAACGCCATTTTGGAATAAACATCAATGACCGTCAACATATAGCGTACACCATCGTTTACGTTAGCATAGGGAATCATTTCAACCAAGTCTGCTTGCCAAAGTTCATCCACACCCTGTGAAATCACCTTGAGTCGCTGATAGTGACGACTAGCTGGACGATGCAACTCGTGAGCAATACCCATTTTAATGGGTGAGGGCTTAAACAATAATTTTGGCATTTCGAAGTTCTTCCTCAATTTCTTGAATTTCCCAATCGTGAACAGCATGGCCGGCTTGACGTGAAGCATGCAACAGCTGTAGTCGCTGGACGAGTTTATTTGGATTGTGCCAGTAGGTAACATCCACAAGGGGTTTTAATGGTTTAAATGTCACCCCTGAAGCGGACACTTTACGACGACCACTTTGACTAGTGGGGAACATTTTTGCAATGATGGTTTTATATTTTTGGGATATATTAGCATTCACTTGTTGAGTGGGATCATACTGTCTTTTGTGAGCATGGGTATCCAATAAAATGGATTTATATTTACTAAGGTCCTCTGACGTATAATCTTGAGATGAGGGAGTCCGAGAGAATAGTAGCTTTAACAGTCCTGGTGTTAATTTATAGTTGATCTTTTTAATGACAGCTTTAGTACGACTAAATTTAATCGATGAATCACCAATTTTAAAACTATCATTCTCATAGCGAACGCCATATGTGGTATCTGTGTTTCCAACAAATAGATTGGTGAAATAGGGATCCAGTGTTGATCCATAATATTTTATTAAAATGTTTTTCAGTTGAGCTTTATGTTGAGGGGTGGCCAAGAGTTGTGAAAATGGAGACGATCTGGAAGGGCAAGGGGTTGCGATCATGGTTGAGCCGTTATTACGGCTCTAGACATGTCTCTGCTCTCGCCTCCATCTGATTTGTATAATTTGCTTCTGCGAGTATGATGTTTATGCTGACTCTCGTCAGAGCGCTCCACCGAACAGGTAAGAAGGAAGTCTTCTAATTGTGCGATACTCTATAGAGTGTGTTCCTGTCGTCTGTTGACAAGATGGTAGGTCTGCCTTGTTATCCGTCGTCACAACGACAATTGTTAATTTTTGAGGATCTACAAGGGAAGATATGTTGAAATCATCAAGGCGATAAGATGTAGTGTACATAACTGGAGTTCCCGAGGAGGCTGGAATAGCCTGGGGCTATTCACTAGCTTCTGCCCTATTTCCTTTTGTTCGGAGTAATGACAAGTACCAATGTAAGAAGGAATTAACTACCTTAAATTTAAAATTATATTGCTTTGAAGAAATCAGGAAGACTGGATTGGACCTCTCATGTATTAGAAGCGATGATGTAACATTTGGTATCCTGGAAAAGATCATCTTGTCGAGGAAATGATCTGCCGTATGAAAGATGTTCTGCTTCTTATTTGTGATACTGATCACTGTAGAATGTCACGTTCCATGACGGAGGAAATAAGCAATATTGTGTTCGACGAAATGTTGTTACAGTTTGTGAGGGTGAACAAGTGGTCTATACGTCATGTTGTGTTGAAGTTTATTCATATGTGAGGTCTGCGCCTGAAGTACAATTATTTATAATTTTTGAGTCACCGGCATTGTGATACCGTGTTGGGGTTGACTATCATTTTGTTATGTGGTTAGTAGTTTCAATTAGTAAAGTAATGTAAAGGTTTTCATTTCACTCTAATCACTGTAGGATATCCTAGTTTGGATCTGTTTTATATGTTATTCAGTACGGAGTATAGTTATGGGGTATGGTGATGACGTCGGTGTTAGGTTCTTTAAAAAGATGTGATTTTCAGTAGGTAACGAGCTACCATTATTGACGAACAGCTGATAATATAGTACTGTAGTTTAAAGAAGGTAGTCATGTAACTGGTTTGGTGTTTGGAGAGATTAGTTCTGTTTTCATGCTATTAATAGGAGTTGGATTTTAAACAAATTATCCACACTATGATAAACGTTTGTTTATCGGCATTGATTTCCAGTTCGTAACGAAACGCCATTATCGACGAACAGCTGATTACGTAGTACTGTACTTGAAAGATGGCAGCCATGTAACTGGTTTGGTGTTTGGAGAGATTAGTTCTGTTTTCATGCCATTAATAGAAGTTGGATTTTAATGTAATTATCCACACTATGATAAATGTTTGTTTATTGGCATTGATCTTCAGTTGGTAATATTGATCTAGATTTCTGACGTGTCGTGTTAGTCGTGAAGTAAGTACCTTACATGCGAGATATGTAATTCTGTCATCTGGTGTCAGCTGAATATTTATCTTATTTGAGGAAGAGATCATCTCAGGAATGTTTTAATTGACTATTGTACTATACTCCGACGAGTTTCCGATGGGAACTGGTGTAGACTATTGGGGGTGATTTCCATGTCTTATTTTGATATCCTTTTATTGTTTATTGTCTTTTTACTTTGTAAATGTACTCTGTTGGCCAATAGAATGTTTCATACCAGAGTAACTGTGTTTTCTTTTAAGCTTGAACTCGACAGCACGGTTCTAATAAGTGTACCTTGGGTTATGTTGGCAGAAAGGCTCAGTCCTTCCACTTCCAACCTAAAGTTATACAATTCACGGTAGCAGAGGTTCGGACCTCGTTTGTATTGTACTTTAGGGATGTTTCACTTGTAACGAGAGCGTGGTTTTTCGTGTTATACCACATTTTACATTTGTTGGAATTTGTGTTGTTGAGTGCATGTTTGGAAGGATATCATATTAGGCCTAGTATCAAATTACGTGAAATTATATTTGTGTGTTTTGACTTAACCTCTAATTCTTGTGTTTCTCTGTTCCATGGGCATGTCAATGAATTATATGGAGCAAATGTTTTGGAAGCTGTTATATGTTAATCAAAGGTGTCATAGAATATGAGCTCATTATAAGGAAGGAAAATCTAAACATCATCGCAATTTGGACGTGATTATTTTGTGAGTTGGGGAATTTTCCTGTAGAGTTCTCTCCCCATCAAGTCAACTATGGGATATCGGTGAGTCTGACATATTACCAGCTGTTTTTGAAGTGATGTATTCTTTATTACCTTAATTGGTGTGTTGAAAATTATCTGCTTTGCGTGTGATTCGAATTAGGGTTAGATCGATTCTTTGGATTCTGTGATTACGTGATCAAATGGAGTGTGGTAACCTTATGTTGTGATATTTGCTGAAGAGTTAGGTATTCTAACGTTCTAACCTAGTTGTGAATTTCGTTCGTATTTTTCTGAAATGATTCATTATGACCCAACCGAGTGTCTGGAGTGTTCGAAAAGTGTTAATTATTACGGTGATGCATTGTGTGAATTTAGTGATTGTGTTGTTGTTATCGAGGTCTCTGGGCATGCGTCGTTGCATGGTATGCAAAATGTTTCGGACATTATTGATAGTAATGGCGTTTCGAAATTTTATTGAAGGGTGGGGTCTTCTATAAGGTCGTCAAAGAATATAGTGCGAGTTATTCGAGTAAAGCAAATAAGTAAAGTAATTTTAAGAAAGATGTACCACGTCTTCTACATCAAATCCTGGTAATTCTGGGTTTTGTTCTGCCCGTAACTTAAATTTTATTTTTTCTAATGTTGTTGAATCTGTGCCGAAGGGTGATGGTGTATTTTATGATCTTGGGGCTTTGGTAAGTGATGGTGTGTCATCTCCTTCTATAAGTTTATTCATTTCTACCCTAATAAGGTATTGCTGATTCTAGACACATGTGTAGTTCTTTATCGTCGTGTTCCTCCTCATATTTTTCTCCATCTTGATCATTAGTTGGTAACACTTATTTTCAGAAGCGAAGACCTGTGCAGCCAGTTGACTACTATTGAAATCCGGTTCTACTCCTGTATTTTTTTCAGGGCACCAAAGATTTCATGCTTGTTCCTGTTGCAAATAGATATCCCAGTGGTGTTCTTCCAGTGACCTATTTGAGGTAGCAACTAAGGTAGGAATTGTGATCTTGTGGATCATATGTTCCTCTGAGTCAATGATGTGACTGTCTATTTCTGTTACTGATAATATGGACTTGTGTGTGTCTATTTTCTAAATTGTGTTTTACCAGACAGGACATACAGAATGTATAAATGTGTATGAATGTTTCGTGCGATTTGTTTTGCTATTACAACTTGGGTGGATTTGTTGTTTATTTGTGGGTGTCAATGTAAGTGTGGGTTTCTATTCATTTGAGAGGTTAACGTCATGGATTTACTTGGGACCGTGTATATAAATTGGCATTTGTTTATATATCTGTCAACATGAGTCTGCCAAATTAATTTTATGGGGGTTTGTTTGGTTAGAGTTCAGTTGAGTGTTACTTTATGATCCTCAACATTTACAAGGAATGGGGCTTGGTTCAGGTGAGGTAAAGTAATAATAGTTTAAGGTAAGAATTTATAAACCATTCTCCGAAGTCTCCAGATGATTGAGTGGGTTCAATCCTATTTGCTGGTAGGCTGAGAAATAAATACTTAGGGTAAGTAATGTGATTATGTGTGATGAGATATGATGAATTAATTTGTGTTGTTTGGTGAATATACTGGGACTCACTATAGGCCTCATGAAATGCGTGCTTCGACTCGTTTACTAGTTTCTGTTTGGTCTGTGTATGTATATGAAAGAGTATTTATGTAATTGTGTTTTGTGTTGATGTATTGACAAGTGCTAATTTGTATTCTGGTTGGTTGTTTTTTTGGGGGGGGGGGTTATTTGCGGGTGATTAATGGTTTTATTTATGGTGTGTATTGTGAGGTTATGTGATATGAATGAAAGATTGGGAATGTTTGTATCTTGTCGGTTTGCACCGGTGGTCAGTTGATCTTCTATTTATTTAAGGGTCTTCTGTGGTCATTTATTGGGTGTTTTGTTGAGACAGTTCTTGTTTTGATTTTATTTGGGTTTCTTTGGTGGAAAACGGTTGGAATATGAAAGACTTAAATCGGTATTCATGTTAATTAGTTGAAATTTTAAGGTTAGCGAGCTCATGTTCCTTGAGAATTAATGTTTTTACTGCATACCGGTTGTGAATTTTAGCTGTAAATAATTATTATTGTTGATTACATTAGAGTACATAGTCTGATATTGAAATAATGATTCGAAATTTTGTAAAACTTAATTATTAACTGTAAAAGACATGGAAATTTACTGAAAGGGAAGTATTCTGTTGATAGTCTAAGGTCTTATTTTCATGTAAACTTGGGTATTATTCTATTTCGTTAGGAATTCCTGTCTCCAATCTTAGTTGTTAAGACTTCTATACTATGGTACTGCCCCAGTTGAAATTGTTTTCAGCTGCAAACTGGTGTAGGCTGTTCTGCGTGGAAGATTCGTGGTGCACTTGTGAGGGAATCCAGGGCCCGGATGACTGAACGGTAAACTGCGAACCTCAAAACGGACTGGGACCTGTCTTCACTATACAAGAATGTCTAGTAGATACAAGAAGATTTGTATTTGTACTGTGAAAATCATGGATTTGACTGTTTGGATTATTGTAAGAAGTTGTAATTCTAAGCATGATGTACTACCTGATGTGGATTTAGGAGAAAGAACTTTCTAGTGGGAGAATTTCTCATATTATAGTATGATACGGTGATGGATATGTAAAAAACTTTTCGGTGAAGATTTGCATGTCTCTGCATGGTGTGAATTTGTTGTTTTGAGTTGTCTTGGTCCTTCGAACATACGACAACTATTGTGGAGGGGGAGGATGAGCCGTTATTACGGCTCTAGACATGTCTCTGCTCTCGCCTCCATCTGATTTGTATAATTTGCTTCTGCGAGTATGATGTTTATGCTGACTCTCGTCAGAGCGCTCCACCGAACAGGTAAGAAGGAAGTCTTCTAATTGTGCGATACTCTATAGAGTGTGTTCCTGTCGTCTGTTGACAAGATGGTAGGTCTGCCTTGTTATCCGTCGTCACAACGACAATTGTTAACTTTTGAGGATCTACAAGCGAAGATATGTTGAAATCATCAAGGCGATATGATGTAGTGTACATAACTGGAGTTCCCGAGGAGGCTGGAATAGCCTGGGGCTATTCACTAGCTTCTGCCCTATTTCCTTTTGTTCGGAGTAATGACAAGTATCAATGTAAGAAGGAATTAACTACCTTAAATTTAAAATTATATTGCTTTGAAGAAATCAGGAAGACTGGATTGGACCTCTCATGTATTAGAAGCGATGATGTAACATTTGGTATCCTGGAAAAGATCATCTTGTCGAGGAAATGATCTGCCGTATGAAAGATGTTCTGCTTCTTATTTGTGATACTGATCACTGTAGAATGTCACGTTCCATGACGGAGGAAATAAGCAATATTGTGTTCGACGAAATGTTGTTACAGTTTGTGAGGGTGAACAAGTGGTCTACTGAAAGGTACGTCATGTTGTGTTGAAGTTTATTCATATGTGAGGTCTGCGCCTGAAGTACAATTATTTATAATTTTTGAGTCACCGGCATTGTGATACCGTGTTGGGGTTGACTATCATTTTGTTATGTGGTTAGTAGTTTCAATTAGTAAAGTAACGTAAAGCTTTTCATTTCACTCTAATCACTGTAGGATATCCTAGTTTGGATCTGTTTTATATGTTATTCAGTACGGAGTATAGTTATGGGGTATGGTGATGACGTCGGTGTTAGGTTCTTTAAAAAGATGTGATTTTCAGTAGGTAACGAGCTACCATTATTGACGAACAGCTGATAATATAGTACTGTAGTTTAAAGAAGGTAGTCATGTAACTGGTTTGGTGTTTGGAGAGATTAGTTCTGTTTTCATGCTATTAATAGGAGTTGGATTTTAAACAAATTATCCACACTATGATAAACGTTTGTTTATCGGCATTGATTTCCAGTTCGTAACGAAACGCCATTATCGACGAACAGCTGATTACGTAGTACTGTACTTGAAAGATGGCAGCCATGTAACTGGTTTGGTGTTTGGAGAGATTAGTTCTGTTTTCATGCCATTAATAGAAGTTGGATTTTAATGTAATTATCCACACTATGATAAATGTTTGTTTATTGGCATTGATCTTCAGTTGGTAATATTGATCTAGATTTCTGACGTGTCGTGTTAGTCGTGAAGTAAGTACCTTACATGCGAGATATGTAATTCTGTCATCTGGTGTCAGCTGAATATTTATCTTATTTGAGGAAGAGATCATCTCAGGAATGTTTTAATTGACTATTGTACTATACTCCGACGAGTTTCCGATGGGAACTGGTGTAGACTATTGGGGGTGATTTCCATGTCTTATTTTGATATCCTTTTATTGTTTATTGTCTTTTTACTTTGTAAATGTACTCTGTTGGCCAATAGAATGTTTCATACCAGAGTAACTGTGTTTTCTTTTAAGCTTGAACTCGACAGCACGGTTCTAATAAGTGTACCTTGGGTTATGTTGGCAGAAAGGCTCAGTCCTTCCACTTCCAACCTAAAGTTATACAATTCACGGTAGCAGAGGTTCGGACCTCGTTTGTATTGTACTTTAGGGATGTTTCACTTGTAACGAGAGCGTGGTTTTTCGTGTTATACCACATTTTACATTTGTTGGAATTTGTGTTGTTGAGTGCATGTTTGGAAGGATATCATATTAGGCCTAGTATCAAATTACGTGAAATTATATTTGTGTGTTTTGACTTAACCTCTAATTCTTGTGTTTCTCTGTTCCATGGGCATGTCAATGAATTATATGGAGCAAATGTTTTGGAAGCTGTTATATGTTAATCAAAGGTGTCATAGAATATGAGCTCATTATAAGGAAGGAAAATCTAAACATCATCGCAATTTGGACGTGATTATTTTGTGAGTTGGGGAATTTTCCTGTAGAGTTCTCTCCCCATCAAGTCAACTATGGGATATCGGTGAGTCTGACATATTACCAGCTGTTTTTGAAGTGATGTATTCTTTATTACCTTAATTGGTGTGTTGAAAATTATCTGCTTTGCGTGTGATTCGAATTAGGGTTAGATCGATTCTTTGGATTCTGTGATTACGTGATCAAATGGAGTGTGGTAACCTTATGTTGTGATATTTGCTGAAGAGTTAGGTATTCTAACGTTCTAACCTAGTTGTGAATTTCGTTCGTATTTTTCTGAAATGATTCATGATGACCCAACCGAGTGTCTGGAGTGTTCGAAAAGTGTTAATTATTACGGTGATGCATTGTGTGAATTTAGTGATTGTGTTGTTGTTATCGAGGTCTCTGGGCATGCGTCGTTGCATGGTATGCAAAATGTTTCGGACATTATTGATAGTAATGGCGTTTCGAAATTTTATTGAAGGGTGGGGTCTTCTATAAGGTCGTCAAAGAATATAGTGCGAGTTATTTGAGTAAAGCAAATAAGTAAAGTAATTTTAAGAAAGATGTACCACGTCTTCTACATCAAATCCTGGTAATTCTGGGTTTTGTTCTGCCCGTAACTTAAATTTTATTTTTTCTAATGTTGTTGAATCTGTGCCGAAGGGTGATGGTGTATTTTATGATCTTGGGGCTTTGGTAAGTGATGGTGTGTCATCTCCTTCTATAAGTTTATTCATTTCTACCCTAATAAGGTATTGCTGATTCTAGACACATGTGTAGTTCTTTATCGTCGTGTTCCTCCTCATATTTTTCTCCATCTTGATCATTAGTTGGTAACACTTATTTTCAGAAGCAAAGACCTGTGCAGCCAGTTGACTACTATTGAAATCCGGTTCTACTCCTGTATTTTTTTCAGGGCACCAAAGATTTCATGCTTGTTCCTGTTGCAAATAGATATCCCAGTGGTGTTCTTCCAGTGACCTATTTGAGGTAGCAACTAAGGTAGGAGTTGTGATCTTGTGGATCATATGTTCTTCTGAGTCAATGATGTGACTGTCTATTTCTGTTAATGATAATATGGACTTGTGTGTGTCTATTTTCTAAATTGTGCTTTACCAGACAGGACATACAGAATGTATAAATGTGTATGAATGTTTCGTGCGATTTGTTTTGCTATTACAACTTGGGTGGATTTGTTGTTTATTTGTGGGTGTCAATGTAAGTGTGGGTTTCTATTCATTTGAGAGGTTAACGTCATGGATTTACTTGGGACCGTGTATATAAATTGGCATTTGTTTATATATCTGTCAACATGAGTCTGCCAAATTAATTTTATGGGGGTTTGTTTGGTTAGAGTTCAGTTGAGTGTTACTTTATGATCCTCAACATTTACAAGGAATGGGGCTTGGTTCAGGTGAGGTAAAGTAATAATAGTTTAAGGTAAGAATTTATAAACCATTCTCCGAAGTCTCCAGATGATTGAGTGGGTTCAATCCTATTTGCTGGTAGGCTGAGAAATAAATACTTAGGGTAAGTAATGTGATTATGTGTGATGAGATATGATGAATTAATTGTGTTGTTTGGTGAATATACTGGGACTCACTATAGGCCTCATGAAATGCGTGCTTCGACTCGTTTACTAGTTTCTGTTTGGTCTGTGTATGTATATGAAAGAGTATTTATGTAATTGTGTTTTGTGTTGATGTATTGACAAGTGCTAATTTGTATTCTGGTTGGTTGTTTTTTTTGGGGGGGGGTTATTTGCGGGTGATTAATGGTTTTATTTATGGTGTGTATTGTGAGGTTATGTGATATGAATGAAAGATTGGGAATGTTTGTATCTTGTCGGTTTGCACCGGTGGTCAGTTGATCTTCTATTTATTTAAGGGTCTTCTGTGGTTATTTATTGGGTGTTTTGTTGAGACAGTTCTTGTTTTGATTTTATTTGGGTTTCTTTGGTGGAAAACGGTTGGAATATGAAAGACTTAAATCGGTATTCATGTTAATTAGTTGAAATTTTAAGGTTAGCGAGCTCATGTTCCTTGAGAATTAATGTTTTTACTGCATACCGGTTGTGAATTTTAGCTGTAAATAATTATTATTGTTGATTACATTAGAGTACATAGTCTGATATTGAAATAATGATTCGAAATTTTGTAAAACTTAATTATTAACTGTAAAAGACATGGAAATTTACTGAAAGGGAAGTATTCTGTTGATAGTCTAAGGTCTTATTTTCATGTAAACTTGGGTATTATTCTATTTCGTTAGGAATTCCTGTCTCCAATCTTAGTTGTTAAGACTTCTATACTATGGTACTGCCCCAGTTGAAATTGTTTTCAGCTGCAAACTGGTGTAGGCTGTTCTGCGTGGAAGATTCGTGGTGCACTTGTGAGGGAATCCAGGGCCCGGATGACTGAACGGTAAACTGCGAACCTCAAAACGGACTGGAACCTGTCTTCACTATACAAGAATGTCTAGTAGATACAAGAAGATTTGTATTTGTACTGTGAAAATCATGGATTTGACTGTTTGGATTATTGTAAGAAGTTGTAATTCTAAGCATGATGTACTACCGGATGTGGATTTAGGAGAAAGAACTTTCTAGTGGGAGAATTTCTCATATTATAGTATGATACGGTGATGGATATGTAAAAAACTTTTCGGTGAAGATTTGCATGTCTCTGCATGGTGTGAATTTGTTGTTTTGAGTTGTCTTGGTCCTTCGAACATACGACAACTATTGTGGAGGGGGAGGATGAGCCGTTATTACGGCTCTAGACATGTCTCTGCTCTCGCCTCCATCTGATTTGTATAATTTGCTTCTGCGAGTATGATGTTTATGCTGACTCTCGTCAGAGCGCTCCACCGAACAGGTAAGAAGGAAGTCTTCTAATTGTGCGATACTCTATAGAGTGTGTTCCTGTCGTCTGTTGACAAGATGGTAGGTCTGCCTTGTTATCCGTCGTCACAACGACAATTGTTAACTTTTGAGGATCTACAAGCGAAGATATGTTGAAATCATCAAGGCGATATGATGTAGTGTACATAACTGGAGTTCCCGAGGAGGCTGGAATAGCCTGGGGCTATTCACTAGCTTCTGCCCTATTTCCTTTTGTTCGGAGTAATGACAAGTATCAATGTAAGAAGGAATTAACTACCTTAAATTTAAAATTATATTGCTTTGAAGAAATCAGGAAGACTGGATTGGACCTCTCATGTATTAGAAGCGATGATGTAACATTTGGTATCCTGGAAAAGATCATCTTGTCGAGGAAATGATCTGCCGTATGAAAGATGTTCTGCTTCTTATTTGTGATACTGATCACTGTAGAATGTCACGTTCCATGACGGAGGAAATAAGCAATATTGTGTTCGACGAAATGTTGTTACAGTTTGTGAGGGTGAACAAGTGGTCTACTGAAAGGTACGTCATGTTGTGTTGAAGTTTATTCATATGTGAGGTCTGCGCCTGAAGTACAATTATTTATAATTTTTGAGTCACCGGCATTGTGATACCGTGTTGGGGTTGACTATCATTTTGTTATGTGGTTAGTAGTTTCAATTAGTAAAGTAACGTAAAGCTTTTCATTTCACTCTAATCACTGTAGGATATCCTAGTTTGGATCTGTTTTATATGTTATTCAGTACGGAGTATAGTTATGGGGTATGGTGATGACGTCGGTGTTAGGTTCTTTAAAAAGATGTGATTTTCAGTAGGTAACGAGCTACCATTATTGACGAACAGCTGATAATATAGTACTGTAGTTTAAAGAAGGTAGTCATGTAACTGGTTTGGTGTTTGGAGAGATTAGTTCTGTTTTCATGCTATTAATAGGAGTTGGATTTTAAACAAATTATCCACACTATGATAAACGTTTGTTTATCGGCATTGATTTCCAGTTCGTAACGAAACGCCATTATCGACGAACAGCTGATTACGTAGTACTGTACTTGAAAGATGGCAGCCATGTAACTGGTTTGGTGTTTGGAGAGATTAGTTCTGTTTTCATGCCATTAATAGAAGTTGGATTTTAATGTAATTATCCACACTATGATAAATGTTTGTTTATTGGCATTGATCTTCAGTTGGTAATATTGATCTAGATTTCTGACGTGTCGTGTTAGTCGTGAAGTAAGTACCTTACATGCGAGATATGTAATTCTGTCATCTGGTGTCAGCTGAATATTTATCTTATTTGAAGAAGAGATCATGTCAGGAATGTTTTAATTGACTATTGTACTATACTCCGACGAGTTTCTGATGGGAACTGGTGTAGACTATTGGGGGTGATTTCCATGTCTTATTTTGATATCCTTTTATTGTTTATTGTCTTTTTACTTTGTAAATGTACTCTGTTGGCCAATAGAATGTTTCATACCAGAGTAACTGTGTTTTCTTTTAAGCTTGAACTCGACAGCACGGTTCTAATAAGTGTACCTTGGGTTATGTTGGCAGAAAGGCTCAGTCCTTCCACTTCCAACCTAAAGTTATACAATTCACGGTAGCAGAGGTTCGGACCTCGTTTGTATTGTACTTTAGGGATGTTTCAATGGTCTAGGATTTCCTTTTTCTTAAAAACTCTGCAAGGGGTGATGCCTTTTTTGAGGCGTAAACACTTGTTCCTCATTATCCTCAACTTCGCTAACACTAGTTAAATCTTCCTGTTCCTCTTCCTCTTCCTCTTCCTCAGAGTCCTCGTGGTGCGTCTGAGTGGCTTGTGAAACGGTAGGTAGCGTTTCAGATGGCTTGAAAGAGGGTTTCAACATAGCTTTTAGCGGAGGTGCTAAATGTTCTTGAATAAACAAAACATGATCCGCACGCGATCGTTTCAATTGACGAAACTTTTGGCGGATAGTATTTTTGCTCTAATAATATGCTTTTTTAATTGACTCTCTGCTAACGCCATGATGTCGTGACAAATGACTTGAGAGGGAATGATACAGTGCCATAAATAGCAATAAAAATGATCAAACCCTAAGCGATACCGCCCTTGGTTGAGTTCACTTTGTTTATCAATCACTAAACAGGCATGACGTTGTGTGTTCCAGCACTTGCCACACAATTCTGTAAACATTTGAAAGGTCATATCCGGATTCACATGTTCATTATAAATGTAACGACTGTTCCTCTCGTCCTGGCGAAATAAAACAATGACATTGGCATTGTCACGAATCAAATGTTTGGACATTTTAGAATATGTTTGTCCAAGATAGAAGCAATCGATATGTTTGTGTCGACCCATGCTGAAATAGCTTTGAATGATACCTTGTCGTTCACTGGATACATCATCGAAAATCATGAGTGAATCAGGCTTTACCTCATCCGGTGAAATAACATTTTCTTGCGTGGAAAATGTAAAATACCCCATATTCTCATTTTTTTATCCAGACATGACTTGATCCAGAAACACGTAGAGGGGTTGGTAGAGAGATTTTGCGAAAATATAAATATTTTGAAAACACAGACCATTGGGCGCTGTAATAAGTGTCAGCAAAAGATTGGTCTTTCCACAGCCGGAAGGTCCCACAATGATGCAGCGAATGGAAGATGGAAACAGTGAACCATGGCGTTGTTCACGTGATGTGGGGCAGAGATGGGAAACCATGTCCCTCACGGGGAATGACTCTTGCTGCTTAATTAGCTTCATTTCAACTAAGGCTTAGAGAGGCTAGGAGGCTGTCTATATACATCGCACCGATCCTTGTCATAGAAACAGTAGACTCGTACTACAGGTTGACGATGGATGTCTTTGGAGGTGCGTTGATGGTCAAAGCTAGGTCTGTTCCCATACATGATCCTAAACAAGAAACAGATCCTGCTAATAAACACTATGTGGATAGGTCAGTAGTGCCACGCACAAAACAAGGAGATTATGACTTTAAAGGAAAGCGGTTAACTCATGTAAAACATCCTCAAGTGTCTACAGACGTTACTACAAAAAAGTATGTGGATAACAAGGTGTATGAGTTTTATGATAAAGTGCCTCAGCTTACGGTGGATGGCTATAGCGCTAATCATCACCGCATTATTCACGTGGAGGACCCACAAGAAGATAATGATGTCTGTACCAAGCGATACGTGACCTATGAAATGAAAAGGCTTTATAAATTTACCCCATCTGTATTTTTAGTGCATCTGACAAATGTAAAACCTGTGAATGAGAGAAACCATATACCGCTAGTTCATGACCAGCACTTGACCTATGTGCTTGCTTCAGATTTAAGCCACTATCGAATACACTATAATGGAACCATTCACATCAAATATGCCATACCTGATGAGAACCATTTACAAATAGAGATAAATGGTCATAGGATGTTGGTCCATAACCATGAAATGGTCAATGTAGGAGACGAATTATCCTTTCATCTCCTGTTGACATGGAATGAAAAGCAAGCTGGAAAAACCATAAATGATTTCCCACTTTATGTAGAATTGGAATATACAGCCATGAAATAACAATCTAATGTTAGTTGTGACTTAAACTTTCTTGTGAAAGGTTGTTGGTCATCATCATCATGGTGAAACAAAGATATGTGGTGAGAAAGACAAAAAATATGAGCCTGTCCTTGGCAAAGCCTGGGCTTATGACATTCGTGGACAAGCCCTTACGAAAGAAAAAAAGAAAAAATAATGTGTTGACCATAAGGAAAGCTCTTCGAGCAGCACAGAGACATGTTATTCCAAAACGTCAGCGACAGGGTTCAAAACAAGGGCGAGTGATTCCCGTCCCTAAACGAGCGGGATTTTTACCTGCATTATTCGCTGGTCTGGCTGCTCTGGGTTCACTTTTAGGCGGTGCCAGTGCAGTGGCAAAAACTATTAAAGCCGCGCAACAGGGCAAGCAACAACTCAAAGAAAGTCAGCGACACAATGAAACAATGGAGGCCATTGCTATGGGGGCTAGAAATGTCAATTTGAAGCCAGCCTTTTATCAACAAGGATTTGGAATTTCAGCTTTTCGAAATAAAATAAAACATCTTTAACCTCAACCATAGCAAGACATGCCCTGACGCATCAGCAAGTGGAAAGCTATGCTAAACAACTAAAGCTTTCTCATTTTCGAGGTGTGTTTATGCGAAACCATTTACCCTCACGACCCTGGAAACATGAATGTGCTGTTGTCAATTTGGATGATCACCGAGGACCTGGAACACATTATGTAGCTTATGTCAAAGAGGGATCTACTGTATGGTACTTTGACAGTTTTGGGAATTTACCCCCGCCCATGGAACTAGTGGCTTATTTTGGAAACAGGATCAAGATATATTATAATGTGAAACGTGAGCAAACGTTTAACAGCCAACAGTGTGGACGTTTGTGTTTAATTTTTTTTATATAAGACGCAACATAAGCAAAAACGTCAACAGTATGTCGGTGGAAAGTAAGACGTTTACACTGCATGGACGTGGACCTGAAGTGAGTCTAGACTTTTACCCACCTATCGAATTGAGTGAAAAACCTTATGGTTTAGGACTTGTTTCTCTTGAAACATACAATCGAATATACAACATACGTGAAAATGTGAACAACAAGTTTTACTATGATGATTCTGTGCTCACCCTGAACTCTGGTGGATACACGATAGATGACATTTATGAACACATTTATGTGGTGTTGATCAATGAATATGGTTTAAAGTCATTTCTCGATGGAACGCGCAAGTTTGAACTTGTAGGAAATACCAACACTCATCGCTGCAGTATTTTTTCTACATTCAAAATTGACTTTAAAACTCACTCCGATTTCATTGGTCCATTACTAGGATTTAAACCACGTGTGTTAGAGCCCAACAAAAAACATGAATCAGACCATGAAGTGAAATTCATTAAGGGACATCATGTGTCGGTGACGTGTAATATTATTAATCAAGTGTACACCAATCAAGAACCGTCGCATTCGCTTTATGACTTTATTGTAACATCGCCCAATGGCTATATTATTCGTGAAAACCCTCCAGTGGTGCTTTTTCATTCTGTGGCTGTCAATGGTATTAGTAATATAACATTAAGACTGATCAATAGAGAGCAACAACTCATTGATCTAGATTCTACCACACCAGTGACTTACAAGTTGGTGCTAAAACCACTATGAAGTTTGTATATAAAGCAACAGCACCGTCTAGGAATGGTGTTAGTTGTTTACCACGTGAATACACGTTAACATCTCAGAACAAGCAGATTTTACAGCATTTGGGTTACCACATTAACCCCCGCGAAGAATTCTATTCTAGAGGTAGCGAACCACATCGAGGAGCAACCAGGAGTGGTAAGAATTGATCTGCATTCTTATCAAGCTCAAACACCTGGACTCAATAACAATGATGAAATTCAATTTGTTATCAACAACCAAGATATTTACACTCTACCGCATGAAAGTGTTATTCAGATTGAAGGTCGGCTCACCAAAGCCGATGGTTCTACACCCACTACATCCAAGTTAGCCAACCATGCTTTCGCCTTCCTGTTTTCTGAAGTACGTTATGTCATTAACGATATCGTGGTGGATAGCACTCGAAATGTGGGTATTTCCAGTGTCATGAAACTATATCCCTCTTATAGTGAGGAAGAAGCTAAAACACTTTGCATGGCGGGTTGGTGCCCTGACTCGACCAATGACTGGATGGTACACACCGATGGCACCTTCACTGGATATTTACCTCTTAAACTGATTTTAGGCTTTGCTGAAGATCACCAGCGCATTGTGGTCAACGCAAGGCAAGTGCTTTATCTGGTGAGAGACAGGAGTGATAATAATGCACTCAAGGGAGTCGACAATGCCCCCATTGATTCAAAAATTCAACTACAACGCTTGCTATGGAAAGTGCCTCATGTGACCCTTAACGATAGCAAAAAACTGGACATACTCAAAATGGTAAAGAGAGATATACCTCTACCCATGGAATTTAGAAGCTGGGCACTCCATGAGTACCCGTTATTGCCTACCACCAACACACATAGTTGGTCTATAAAGCAGCCCGCTATACAGAGAGACCTCTCTACATGATTGTGGGTTTTCAAACGAATCGCAAGTATCAACAAACCAAAGATGTCAAGCAATTTGATCACCTGCAATTGAGAAATGCACGTCTTTTCTTCAACGGTGCTGTGTTTCCCTATGAAGGGCTGGATTTAGATTTTTCAAAAAATAAGTTTGCCCCCCTGTACGACTTGTTTTCTAAATTTAGATGGTCGTATTATCAAAAAGAGAATTGTCCAATGTTATCACCCCAAGCTTTTAAGACAAGGGCGCCACTGATTGTCTTTGACTGTTCCTACTTGGAAGAGTCTGTCAAACCATCCAATATTGGCATTCGACTAGATTTTGAAACGCATGACAATGTTCCAGCCAATACCACGGCCTACTGTTTGATTATTCATCACAAACAAGTCAACTATTATCCACTGTCCAACCAAGTGACAAGTGTATAAATAGCAGGTCAACACACATCAAACCGCTCAGTCATGTCTTGCTTTCAAGCCTCAAGAGAAGTTACATCCATGAATTTAAAATCTGAGGAACAACGTTTCAAGACCTTTGCGACGTGGCCGGTGCCTTTTATAAACCCTCAAGCCTTAGCAGCCGCTGGATTCTACTATTTAAAAACAAGAGATGAAGTGAAATGTGTTTTGTCCCATCATCTTAGACCAATGGCAAGAGAGCGATGAACCCATGCAGGAACATCAGCGCTGGTCACCTGCCTGCCCCTACCTGTGCAGAATGGAGGTGGGTAATATACCCTGTCATTCAAGTTACCCCTCACTCATGCCTCTGAGTGATGAAAAAAGTTATGATACGTGTGGACTTTATGGTGCCGGCAGTGCTTCAGTGCGCAGCTCACAGTTAAAAACATCCAGTTTAGAGACATTGGGATATCATCGGTGTTATGGACACTATAAACACAAAAGACTTTTTTGTTGTATGAGATGGTACCGCCTCTATCCTAGAATGAAAAAAGAATGTAAAACTTGTTATGCTAATAAAATAATGAAATAAAAAAAATTGGTTGTTGTTATATTATTATTTCTTATGCCCCCCCCCCCCCCCTGTCATATCCTAACCTCTATAGTGACTACTCGATGTTTTTCTTTTCTTTTACTAGAATGGAATGTAAGTAAATGACATGGGTACACCTTACTGAACAATTGTCAGTCTGTGGTCAGTTGGACTTGATCCAGACAGGAGTGAACATGTTGCGTACACTGATTGTCGACTGTCAAGGGTTTAAAATTGGAGATAACAAATTTATATTTAAAGAAGTGGCCATCATCGATTGTTCCACTTTTTGGATATCACAAGCTACTCATTTGGTGTTTAAACCACCTTATGCGTTTGATTTGTTGTGTGATAAAGACCGTAAACAAACCCAGTGGATTGAAACTCATATGCAACTAGACTGGAAGCAGGGAACCATTTCATATAAGCACCTGGACATGGTCATGAAAGCCCACTTGTCTTCTGCCCATGTAATATTTGTGAAAGGTAGTGCAAAACGTCAATGGCTACAACCATTTTTAGCGTCTTACTGTCAATGTATCGATTTAATGGACATGGACTGTCCATCGCTGCAAACACTCATGGATCGCTGCCCCTGTGTCAATATTACCCATAAAGCCTTGGCACAGGTGTGGCAATTGTTTCATTGGCTATCCACCAATGCCTGCTGGGAGTTGTTAAATAAAATTAAAACTAAAGGTTTACCTGTGGATGACACCAGTGAGATTTCTACAAGCGACGTGTAAACATCAACGTAATACCATGGAGAAAGGGGATGCTACCGATAAAGCGATTGGAAAGTTCTTTGTGTGTAAAAAGAAACTAGACAGTTTTACTAAAGAAGAATTATTGGCTCTTCCAAAATCATTCATTTATTATGTCGCAGCAAATGCAGTGAAAGAAATCTGGCAACATGTACCAAAATCATGGACTCAAGACCCTGTGTTAAGTGAATTACAACCATGTACGGATTATGATCACCATAAGCAAGTGGCTATGGCAAAAATACCCTTTATGCGACAGTGTGCTACTTGTCAGCTAGTCAAACTGTATCATGGTCATAAAAGTCAGTGTAAAGACTTTGTTCCCTCATACCACGGGAGTAATGAAGAAAAAAAGCAACAACAACAAACATCATCCACAGAGGAGGAGGAAGATCAAACCTTTTTACCATCGATGGAAAAGGATATGCCAGACCTGTACTGGCAATGGCGTCATTAACAAAGTAATTCAATACTTGACTTTCGAAATCTACCTACCTGGTTATTATTTGTGTAGTCCAGGAACTTGTCTTGAAGAACCTTTGCAGTATAGTGATATACCTATTAATCCTTTGGATCAAGCATGCACCTTTCTTATCACGACACTCATTCCGCATTAAGACGTGTAGCGGATAAAGTATCGTTGAAAAGCTAAACAACTTTTGATATTCTGTGATGTCTCAGTGGGAGAGAGGTTGGCAGTCGTCATTGTGATTAGTGTTATAAAAGGAAAGTTAATAATGAGTGGACATGGACATTGAAAAGGATTGAGGAATTGGTATTTCTTTGTATTCTATTTTTGTAAAGCTCTATTTGTTGTGAAATAAAAACAAGGTTTACAAGATCGTAATGTCTTTTATTTTAAAAAATGGTGATAGCCATTTCATTTTTTTCACACATGAATATTTACAGTTTCCACTTTACATTTTTTTTACATTCCCCTTGTTTAGTTTAAACATTCTGTACATTTTTGTTGTTGTGAAATAAAAACAAGGTTTACCAGATCACAATGTCTTTTAATTCTAAAAATGGTGATAGTCATTTCTTCATTTTCATTTTTTCACACATGAATATTTACAATTTCCACTTTACATTTTTTACATTCCCCTTGTTTAGTTCACACATTCTGTACATTTTTTTGTGAAATATAAATAAGGTTCACTAAATCACTATATCTTTTATTTTTTTTAAATGGTGATAGCCATTTCATTTTTTCACACATGAATATTTACAATTTCCACTTTTCAGTTTTTACATTCCCTTGCTTAGTTTACACATTCTGTACATTTTTGTTGTTGTGAAATAAAAATCGAGGTTTACCAGATAACAATGTCTTTTTAATTTTAAATTGGTGATAGCCATTTCACTTTTTCACACATGGATATTTACAATTTCCACTTTACAATTTTTACATTCCCCTTGTTTAGTTCACACATTCAGTAAATTTTTAAAAATCTTTTTCGTAATATACAAAAGCAAACATTTTACACTAAAATGTATTACTTATCTTATTTTTACTAAACTACTGTAGTCTAACATTATACATTCTACTTACAGTTTTTACAAAAAATATTACAATATAAAACACACTACAAATATTACAATATAGTGATCATTAGACTTAAGTAAAGTAATAGTCGTCAATACGACTGTTTCCCCAAGCAAGAGTATTAAATGTGTTGGGTATAATGAATCGTTTGTTGTCTTCATTACTTAAAGCAACTTTGTTCAACAAATTGGTATGTAGCTGATGATTTTTACTTCTAAATACACACATTTTCTTATATAATACAGGTGGGTTACTAACTATACAGTTTTTATAATCACTTATATCTAACTCTTTACTAACAACATTCTTTTTCACTCCTTTTAATTTTTTTACTACTACATCATCAATTGTCATATAGCTGTATGATTTAGATTTTGTGCCTACAAAGGTGTCTATAATAACACCAGCACATTCATCCTTAAATTTCCCAAGAACCTTTTTGTTTACTAGAGGTAAATGGTAAATATTATCCTTGGGGTAGTCACTTGTATCAAACCTATTTAGCTCAGTTTTGATATCCTCGTAAAAATCATCAGTTTTAAACTCATAAATAAAAGAATCTGTGTCTGTGTAGAGTAATTTAGCATTATCAAGATAGTTTTTCTTTACATAATCATAGTGAAATTCATACATAAGTGTTTTTGATAATTCCAGAATGGTGTAACCCACATATATGGGTTTTTTGTAAGTTACTTTAAGACGATTCATTAGTATTACAACTAAATCCTCATGAATAATTGAACAGCTATGAAAGTTAGGCTTGCGTATTAAGTTGCTCGCACCATACCTTTTACCATCATTCTCCCACTTTGTTATCAGCTTTACATCAACTCGTTTATCAACATTCTCCATAGTCTTTCCAAAAACACTATTATTCATGAGTTTATAAAAATCTTTTTCAAACGCGTTTGTTGACTGCGTTCTTAAATTATTGTTTAGATCAATATACGGTTTGAGCCATGCTGACTGATGAAATTGCAATACGCGATGAATTTTAGTTAATTTCAATCCATGCTGTAGACACTGTTTCAAGTTTTGATAATGTATTACATATTTACATTTATCATTTACATTAGCAATTAACATTTTTGTTCGTGATGTGATGTATGGAGATTTCATATTCTCAGGACAAAATGGTAAATCATTATGATCATCATGTAACTCTTTAGGGTACTCAAGATTTACCTCTAAAATATATCCTTTATCATCGTTATCATTAAGAGTGTCAACATGTAAGACATCAATTTCAGGTTGTGTCAGCCAGCGAAAATCTTTCAGTGGTAGATATTGACTCATAGCCCAGCCCAACCATATTGGTTATTTGCATCGAGGTAGACAATATACTTTGACTCTTCACAAGGGTTGTAGCTAGGCATGTATTTATTATTCGCTTTAGAGTACCGTCCACTACATTGACTTAATCCACCTCGAATTGATGATTTTATAAAATTGATCATGTCTATATCAGTCATTAATTCTAAATTTACTTTCGTTTTTTTCAACATTGAACTGAAACTTAACCCAGGAGCTGTGAAATACTGACAAGGATCATGGTCATAAGTTTTCATACAACATTCCGAAAATTTTTAAAAACATCTGCTAATAACAACACATCTGTCTTCAAATATATGTCTGAAAATTCTCCTCAAGTTTGAATGTCGAACTGTGCCCATACACGTTGTGCATGTAAATATTCCTGATCACTGATATGACTTGTGTTTAAGGAACTGTAAAATGCATCTTTCGGTGGTAAAGAACACTCCTCAAGACGTTCCACACAGTTAATATATTCATAAGGGAATATACCCTTTTGACGAATCAAATTAAAATCATCTTCTTTATGAAAGACACGTTGAATTTCATGAAACTGATCTGATTTTAAATTACTAGCCAGCTTATCAAGACTACTCGACATAAAGCGGAATGAATCTAAAAATCGCAGTTTAATGGGTTTTTTATTGCTAGTTTTGATGTATTTTGTGAACGATATGTATTGTTCCTTATTATTTGCAATAACATCAATTTTCACATCTGAAGCTCCAAATTCTTTAACGATAAAGTGGTTATCGTATTTTCTACCATTGTGTAGAATGACCGGAATGAATTTACTTACTCTATAATTTAAATTACATTCTTGGTGAGCCGCACCACGATATTTTCCTGTTAAATGGTCATGATCGCGAACCCTGTCTGTATATAAACATTCACCACATATAAAACAATTAGTTTCAGTTTCAAAATTCATTTGCTCTAATGAAGTTAGTGGCTCCATTGGAATGATCGTATTTAAAATAGAGGATATACGGACGGCATCTTTCTCAAGCCTTTCCATAAAAACTTTAGGTGCATCAGGTCCTCTATAGAGCTCAAACTTATTTAAAGAGTCATCATAACTACATTTAATATAATATGCAAAGCTAAAAGGTTCATGAATGTGAGTAGTGTTGGTGAAAGGTTGGGCTGGATTTGATGAACATGTATTAAATGGTTTTAGCAAAGCCTCGAAGTCAGCATATATAACAAATGGTACTCGAAGCTGTTTCTCATAATCCTTAAATTTTAGAATGTTATTTTTAGGAGTCGGTAATACCGTACACACATGATTACACCCCCATTTTTGATGTTGAGTTAGTTGGTCCTCTTTTCTGAAATATAGCAAACAGCCATCGCACAACCACTTCTTATGTTCTCTTTTTGTTATCTGACTACCAACAAGTCTACATAAATGTTTTATCCAACAATAGTGAGCATTTTCACCATCGGTTATGTATAGTAAATTTATATGAGCATCCTTTTTTTCCTGAGTATAATATAGAGGACCAACTATACTCTTATTTTCGATTCCATAAACATTAATACTTACATTGTTCAGCTCTTCAAAACGTTGAATGTCTTTTATCGCCATAGGAAATTCCATTTCTTTTAAATCTAACACTGAAGAATAGTGAGGATATGATGACGTTCTCTTTTCATTCATCGCTGCTGGATGGAGAGCTGAGGTTACAGCCCATGCAAAGCATGCGTCATCATTATTCATAACGTTTACACAAGCATTCTTACGTTTAATCCATGCAGGTAAATCAATGTATGATGATGCTCGAAGGGGATTATATTTATTCAGGTTGGTTTCTAAATAAAGTACTTCAACCAACGCCCAGCCTGACTCCCTTTCCTGGAACTCTTCACTCTTCACGATGATGGCACTTGAAATATTTTGATATGTATCACTAATATTAGTTGATTCGCTAACAATTATGTTTTTTGTATTAAAAGATTTGATATCTGTAATTTCACCTTCGCTCCCAGTTTTTACATAGAGGCCAAAAAGTTCAAAATTCATTTTAATTGTTTTATGCTCTAATAAAACATTACCTACCAAGCCAAACACAGTTGGTTGAACATTTTTTAAAAATGATTCAATACTTTGAGTGTTTTCTTTACTATAAAGTCTATAACTAGCAATTCGACTTTTAAATGCACTACCGATTTGTTGAACAGTTCCAGAATTTCTTTCATGGCAAGCGTTATTTTATGATGAATACTGCGTAAATGTCCATGAATGTTTGAAGAAGGTATATCAATATTACATACATTACAATGTGTTATTGAAGGTTCACCATTCTTTTTTCTTTTTGATGCACAACTATTTTCACAATCTTGAGAACGTTTACGCTTTTGAGCATCACTTTCGTTTAAAGATTCCGTGCTAGTTGTTGGTTTTACAGTTTTTAATTTTTGTTGTTCACCATGCACTTCAACCATGTGGGATTGATATCGCTTTACAGCAGAAAAACCAAGTTCACAAACTGAACATGAAAATGGTGCTGAACTAACATGCTTTAAATTTACATGACGTGTAAGATTATCTTGTCTGTTAAATGTGGTAGCACAATGACTGCACACAAACATTTTAATGTTATGTTTAACATTTGCGTGTCGTTGAAGGTTGTCAGGTCTTGAGAACTGTTTCTTACAGTCACCACACTTGAACATGATGATCCCTTTCGAAATTACCTATAAAGGAAAGAAATCATAAACGTTAATAAATGATAAAAACAAAGTACAATATCAATAGTTTAATTATATTCCCGTCAATGGTTATAGCAGGGTATTTAAATCGATCATCTGTGAACCCTAGCCAGTCTAACTTCATGTAGTTCTAACTGGGGGTTACTATATACCACTGTCACTGACATCTAGCGGTGAACATTGGAACTTGATAGAGTGATAGAAACCAGCGGTCGTCAGTTAAGTGAGCTAGGTGTGACGTCATAGCCAGTCTTAAAGCAAGTCTAAACTTGTAGAAAATGTCACGTGATAGAAACCAGCAGCCACCAGTTAAGTGAGCTAAGTGTGATGTCATAGCCAGTCTTAAAACAAGTCTAAACTTGTAGAACATGTTACGTGATAGAAACCAGCAACCACCAGTTAAGTGAGTTAAGTGTGACGTCATAGCCAGTCTTAAAACAAGTCTAAACTTGTAGAACATGTCACGTGATAGAAACCAGCAGCCACCAGTTAAGTGAGCTAAGTGTGACGTCAGAGTCAGTTATAAAGCAAGTCTAAACTTGTAAAATATGTCAAGTGATAAGGTTAAGTTAGGTAAAGTTAGGTTATGTTAGGTGAACTGAGGTTAAGACTTTAAATATTCCCTATGTCACTGACACCTAGCAATGAACATTCAGACTTAATAGAGCGGTAATCAAAATCTAACCTACAAAATTAGCTTTACACACCATGGTCAAGTAGTTCCAACTTTTGACTGCTAAATATACCATTTTCACTGACATCTAGTAGTGAACATTGGAAAATATCACTCTAACTGTTTAAAAGTTCTTAGAGGGGCACTTACCTTTTTATAATGTATCAACTGCTGCCACTGAATGAACAGATTGTAGGAATCTGGTAGCCTACAGGTACCCAATTATCTGTAAACAAAACAATCAAACAATCAATCAATAACTTCAACATCAATTAGTAATAAAAGACTACAATCCATTAATAATAAGTACTTACCTTGCAAAATAATGTAATGATTTTCTACCAAAACGGCTTTTTTTACAACTCTTGAGCAGTAATAGAGCACTGTTCACTCAAAGCGAGTAATAAAGACTGACAGTAGGGAGATATAGGACACCTCTCTTATATAAACTCTCATCGCTCGTGTCAGCAGTTTTTTGCAGATCATTGCAATTCCTTTCCCAATACAGCTGAGAGTCCAAAGTACACTAGGAACACCTGTGTGGTATCCAATGACTGCTGACTTTGCATGATCATTACCCATTGTCTTAATCAACATATGGGGTTTCAAATTACTGCAGCGTCAGTCATAGCAACAGCAGTGTGCGCTCTCTGGTATGTCAGCAACATGACACCGGAAGGAACACCTGTGTAATATCCAATAACTGCTAACTTTGCATGATCATCATCCATTGTCTTAATGAACACTTGCGGTTTCAAATTACTGCAGTGTTAGTCATAGCAACAGATCTGTGCGCTCTCTGTCATGTCTGTAATATGACACAGGAAGTAACAAGACGTCTTACTGTACATGCCATCTCCTCAGTTTTAACATCTTAAGAACATGTATTATTCTTTTTCAACTACAAATGACTCGTTAAAACACATCCATCCACCAAGTTAGATCCCTTGTATGCTCACATGTATTTCGTCACTTTCCTTTCATATCGTTATCCCATTATAGTAGTGGGGGATTAGTGAACAACGTCAATTCAACACACACAAATGTAGTTAGGCCCTTTGACATAATTTAAATAAATTCATGGGCTCGTCCGTAGGAACCAGGCCAAAGGGACCCGTCCAAAGGGATCAGTCCAAAGGGACAAGGACTCGTCCACAGGGACTTGTCCACAAGGACTCGTCCACAAGGACTCGACAACAATGACCCTGCCAACAATGACCCGTCAACAATAACCCATCCATAGGGATCCACTCCCCCACCCTCTTACAAAAGCCATGAGTGGGCATGCGTAAAAAACAAAAACAAAAAACATGCATGTTAATTCATAGTGACTATCGACCGTACACATGCACTTTATGTAGAACAACGTTTAAATCCATATCGGCATTCAAACTCTCACATGTTGCAATTGGAAAGAGAGATTCTCTAAAAAATTACAATTTCACCCCCCTAGTAGGGGTAGGATTTATTTTGGGGTGGAAATATGTTGTCCATTGGAAAGGGGGTGTTAGCCCGAGTTCAACAACACCTCATTTTTTAAAATCCAACCATGGGTTCGAGAGATATCGCACCGCCGCCATCTTGTGAGGAGGGGATGAGGAGGAGGCTGCGAAACCGGCCAAAACACACTACTCACAATGCGACGTCTAGAGCAGATGCAGCTTCAGTATAAGTCACATTGTCTGTCGAAGTTTCTTCATCCTCACTGTCACTAGCCTATCTCGCTCAATGTACAGTCCGATACCGTAACGAGGGCTGGTTAATATGTTAGGTTATGCAAATTTTTCGGATAATCCGAACAAATTAAAATCCGAACAGGCTACAGCCCCAATTAGTTCGGATTTGAGGGGTTTCACTGTAGTTCATGATGCCTTGGTGTATGTCAGTTTGGCAATAAAGGGTCCCTCGGAAAAAAATTACGAAACTTATTTTCGAAACGTCATTCGTATCGTAAATATTCTGGGTACTGTGCATTTCGGTTGCATTTATACCACAAAACTAGGCAGGAATTTAAAACAACTCCATTTGGCAGTTAGGAGTTAACACCAAGTAACAACTTTTCATTACTGATGTTATTTAATTCACAATATTTACGTACAGTCGGTGTTGCACGTAATTTCTGAATTAGAGAAATACGAAGGTGGATCAAAAAGTTAGTTGCACTATCGCGCTGCAGCAGCGCGCTGTGTGTCGCAAACGTGGGCACAGCGAAGAAAGGGACAGACACTGCCCACACATCTGTTAGGCAGGTCGCTGTGGTGTCTCGTCTTGTATGGTGTGAATAGCGGCCAAAAGCAATGGCGCGTCGACTGGACGCACCAAATATGAGGTGCGTGCGACAATCCGATTCCTATGGGCCAAAAGGAAGAATTGCACGGTCATTCATCGTGAAATTAGTGCTGTGTATGGGGAGCGGGCCATTTCCTGGCAAGGGATCGTAAAGTGGTGTCAGCAATTCAAAGCCGGACGCGCGGATATCACGGATGAATATCGCGAGGGCAGGCCCGCAACGTCCAGGACCCGTGCAAATGTCAACAGTGGCAATGCGATCATTAGACTGAACGGTGGTCGACATTCCCAGACTGATGAGGAGGTGAAGGCCACTGTCTCCGTGTGGTTGCAGAACGCTGGAGGAACTTTCTATGCATCCGGCATCGATAAGTTGGTTGTGCATTCGCAGAAATGTTTGGAGTTTCTTGGAAACTATGTGGAAAAGTGACGTTACATTGTATGTCGTTATAGGCGTGTTGCTGTTGTATAGGTGGTGTAATAAATGGCCATAACTGGGAAGTGCAACTTATTTTTTGATCTGCCCTCGTATTTCGTGCGTTCCGTTGTTGCTAGTATTAGAATGTCTCATAAGTAATGTCGTTTTTTTAATTTTGGTGATTTATAAAATGGAATTGGTTTTCTTTGGTTCCCCAATGCATTTTACAGGAGACCATGACTAGAATTGCGTATATTGCGAGAATGCATCATCAAAAGATACCATACATCGCCAAATTAAGAAACTTGGATAATCAAACAGAAGCTGTAGATCTGTACCTCATGAATTGCCCCTTGAACAGGCCCAACGTAGAGTGGATATCTGCTGTGAGCTTATCGGTAACCCCATGGGTCTATTATCGCAACGCTGGCGCCTCAAAACAGTGCCTCAGTCCTTGTCAACCAGCCGAAGGCATCGTTAAAATGAACCGGTTCGGCCCCAAAGTGGTGTTGCGGTGTCAGGTGGAATTTTGAAGGAGTGATTCACTGGGAGTTTGTTCTCAACGACTGGAACAAGTTGATGAAATTTTGAGACGGAGATACCCAACATTAGTTATCCGAAATTGATCTCATATTGCACGAACAACCATAGCAAGAATTAAGGAATTGGTAGGCGTCGAACAGCTACCACATCTTGCGCCTTCAGATTACCATTTTTTCGATCCATGGCCGATTTCTTGCATAGAAGAAATTTAGAAAACATTGTAGCTGTCGAAGTGGGTCTCGCCGAATTCTTCACATCAAAACCTCAAACTTCAAAGAAACCTCGCTGAAAGATGGCTTAAGACCAAAGAATATGATGGTCTCTACTTTGCAGAATAGATTTAATTTCTTGTCAGAAAACTTTCCAAATAAACGTTTCTTTACTAAACAATATTACTTTATGAGACATCCCCTATATTATGCTATTACTGGCATTTGTGTATCTTAATATGAGCAGTGATGAGAAAAGTTTTCTTAATTGGTTATCTTCCCAGCTCAGCTTTACCCACGGACTTTGCGAGGGATCATTCCTCTACACACTTAATTAGCAGAAACAACTGGGGATGGTGACAAGCCGGTCGCCTAGACGACCGATAATTGGGATCTAATTAAAAAGACTGGTTAGAAGCATACTTGGCCCAAGGACAACTGGAATATAACACAACATTCCACGACCTACCAAGAAAATATACAGTCAGTCTGAGAGACTAGACTTTATATCACTTCAAATGACGCATGCTACAAATGCTACACATGCTCCATTACCCATTAACTTAGGCCTCCCGCGCGGGCGCCTCTTCAAGGGTCACCCTGTATTTGAGTCTGACATCTTTTACAACTCTTTAAGGGTCACCCATTATTTGAATCTGATATCTTGCAAACCTCTTTAAGGGTCACCCTGTATATGAATTGAATCTAACATACTGTACACCTCGTTAAGTGTCGCCCTGTATTTTGCTCTGACATCCTGCACATCTCATTAGGAGGCACCCTGTATTCTTATCTGGCATCTTGTATATAAAAGAAGTCACCCTGTATTATTGTTTGACATCTTGTACACCTCTTTAGGAGTCACCCTGTATTCTTGTCTGACATCTTCTACACCTCTTTAGGAGTCATCCTGTATTCTTGTATGACATCTTGTGCACCACTTTAGGAGTCACCCTGTATTCTTCTCTGCCATCTTGTACACCTCATTAGGAGTCACCTTGTATTCTTATCTGGCATCTTGTATATCTCCTTAGGAGCCACCCTGTATTCTTATCTGGCATCTTGTACACCTCTTTAGGAGTCACCCTGTATTCTTATCTGACGTATTGTATATCTCTTTAGGAGTCACCCTGTGTTCTTGTGTGACATCTTGTACACCTATTTAGGAGTCACCCTGCATTCCTGTCTGACATCGTGTACACCTCTTTAGGAGTCACCCTGTATTCTTATCTGACGTCTTGTATATCTCTTTAGGAGTCACCCTGTATTCTTGTCTGACATCTTGTACACCTCGTTAAGGGTCACCCTGTATTCTTATCTGACATCGTGTACATTTCTTTAGGAGTCACCCTGTATTCCTGTCTGACATCTTGCACACTTCTTTAGGAGTCACCCTGTATTCCTGTCTGACGTCACGCACTCGCCGTCTCCGTATCGCATAACCACAGACCCCAGCAGTAAACTCAGACTCGGTGCATATGCACTGAACAACATGATGACGTCATACACGCCGTAACACGGCCAACGAGAAAGACAGGCCATGGCGCGTAAACCTAATCCTTTTGTGACGTAGGCAATGTAGTGCTTGATGGTGCTTGTACGTTTAAGTCGAGAGCAATTAATGAGCAGCAGAAAAGCGATATCTTATATCAATCTTCTTGTAATGGACCCAGTTTAGATGTTACGTGTGTTTTCAATCACGGTAAATTATACTGTATAGAGGTTTATAAAACTACGCCAGCTATAGATAGCCTATTTACATGTTGAAGTTACTCGTAACAAAAATCCACGCGAACAAGGATTCAAGGGTTTGTTGTGTCTTTAATAGCTGCAACGAGTACAGTAAGTTGAGTTGTAGAGCCTGTGACCTTCGTTGTGAGTTAAATTATGTGCACATGAGTATAATTAGATCAAAGAATCTTGCAGTGAAAGTATTACTTAGTTACTGTTGTTTGAAGGGGCGGAACAGATATTAATACGTTTATAGAAGAGATCTGAGGAATAGGTCTACACTCGCCACCGACTAACGACTCATATACCTTCTACGAAGACAAGTAGTGGTAAATGAATACCAGCACTTATACAGGTTCAATGATTCAGACAAGATGACTACCACACCGGCAGTAAAAATAAGACCATAGAATATTATGTTCGTGAATATCTTTCTATTACAAAAACGTTTGATACATTTATGTATAACGTTCAATTATAAGAGTTGTATACCGGTATGCATACATTTTCCGGCAATATTCATAGCTTTTCATAACCTTCCTGAACGCTTTGTAGGTTACCCGTCTAGTTACTCCACATAATTAACAAGCAACCGCCAGGGAAATATAACATACTCCTGCAAAGTATTACCTTGTGATCAACTACAACGATTGAAGATATGTGATCTACTGATTCTACTTAGCCTAATGAATAAATAAGTAAATTGTAGCTCAGTATTGGACTTCATAAGATTGATCAGTGTAAGACTTGAGTTGTAATTACCATGTATGTTTTGCCAGAAGCCATTGTTATATTGGGCCAATGCTTCTTACAGCATGTTTTATGATATGATATGGGTTAAGTATGTTGTACTAATTCTGTTATTTCAGCATCTTGTAGACAATACGGTTTATGTTCCCGTCATACATAAACCTATCGGGTGGTGCAACAGCACTACATTGCTGACGTAACGAAAGCGCACCAGGGCCAGTATTTCTCGTTGGCCGTGCGCCGTAACCGTAACGCATTACGTTAGACCCAAGCATAACGACGAAGTCGACAAGATCATTTGAAATGATAAAATATACACCTGATAACACAAGGGCGCATGCAAGGACAGCCCCACCCCACACACACTCACAAATTTTGTCACATATAATATTTGTTTATGAATTAAAACTTTTAAAAACCAATATACTTATCATGTACTATTGTTACTAAGCAACATATGGCAACGTTGCAAAGAGGTAGAGCGATGTAAACTGTGTGGCCTCTTATTACTCTCCAGTGTCTTCGCTCTTAAGAACCTACCAAGAACAGCAACAAGTGCCCTTGAAGCGTGTGACAAAAATTACTTTCTCCAACTTTTATAACCTTATCAAACTTTTGGCAATTTTGCATGTCTCTATAGCTACCACCGAACGGAGTTTGAGTTTGAGTAGGTTGGAAACATACTTATGAAATTCTTCTTCTGAAAACACACTCAACGGTCTAGCATTGTTATCTGTTCACAGAGACATACAAATCACTGACGATGAACTTATAAACCGATATGGTAATGCTTCAAGAAACCTCAACTTTATATTATAGTGTAAGTTGTAAATCAAAAGAGTAATGTTAATTCTTTCCATCAAATTACCATCAAGCGAGCAAGATGGTTTTATTAATAAAATGTAACGTAAATTGGTCTTAGTTGTGTTTGACATTAACCAAACATAAAACATCACAACAAATTGGTTGAAAAAGTGTTGCCAGATAGCCTTCGAACTCATCATTTTGCAACATTTATACAAATGTTTCCCTGGGAGGAATCCCGGACCCCCTTTTCTTTGGGGGCTATTCCATTCCCACAAACCCCCGTAAAGCTCCTCCCCCCCCACACACACACACACACACACCCACAAAAAATAACTCTATACACGCCCCTGAGAGAACATAATACACACGATGCGCAAAAGCTGATTTTTGATTTTTGGACATTTAAATAGAATGAATAATGACACATTGACAAAATAAATCTATACTAATATAATAAAGTTGAAGAATTTGTGTGTTTGTGTGTTCGTGTGTTTAAACGCGCTAATCTCTGGAAGAACTACCAGTCGGATTCGAAAAATTATTTTTGTATTTGATAGCCAGATTCAAGAGCAATAGTTTAGGCTATGTTAAAGTTCGGATAGACCACTCCATTCCCTGCATTTAGGCCCTTTGGCACAAATCTACACCGTTTCACCGATCTGAACCAAAATGTGTATACTTGCCCTTTGGAACCCTACGAGTAACACTGTCTGCATGAAATTTATGACAGACCAGTCCATTCCCTGCATTTAGGCCCTTTGGCACAAATCTACACCTTTTCACCAATCTGAACCAAAATGAGTATTCATAGCCTTTGGAACCCTGCGAGTAGCACTGTTTACATGAAATTTATGACAGACAACTCCATTCCCTGCATTTATGCCCTTTGACACAAATCTACACCGTTTCACCGATCTGAACCAAAATTTGTATACATACCCTTTGGAACACTGCGGGTAACACTGTCCACTTTAAATTTCGGACAGACCACTCCATTCCCTGCATTTAGGCCCTTTGACACAAATCTACACCGTTTCACCGATCTGAACCAAAATGTGTATACTTACCCTTTGTAACCCTGCGAGTAACACTGTTCACATTAAATTTCGGACAGACCACCCCATTCCCTGCATTTATGCCCTTTGACACAAATCTACACCGTTTCACTGATCTGAACCAAAAATTTTATACTTACCCTTTGGAACCCTGTGAGTAACACTGCCTGCATGAAATTTCGGGCAGACCACTCCATTCCCTGCATTTAGGCCCTTTGGCAAAAATCTACACCGTTTCACCGATCTGTACCAAAGTGTGTACACTTACCCTTTGGAACCCTACGAGTAACACTGTCTGCATGAAATTTCGGACTGGCCACTCCATTCCCTGCATTTAGGCCATTTGGCACAAATCTACACTGTTTCACCGATCTGAACCAAATTTTTATACTTACCCTGTGGAACCCGACGAGTAACACTGTATGCTTGAAATTTCGAAGAGATTACTCCGTTCCCTGCATTTAGGTCCTTTGGCATAAATCTACACCGTTTCACCGATCTGAACCACATGTTGTACACTTACCCTTTGGAATCCTGCGGGTGACACTGTCCACTTTAAATTTCGGACAGACCACTCCATTCCCTGAATTTAGGCCCTTTATCACAAATCTACACCGTTCCTCCTAATTGCACCAAATTTTACATATACTTTGAAACCCTGCTTATAACACTGTCCACTTGATATTTTGGACAACGCTCTCCATTCCCTACATTTAGAATAACAAACAAATTGAACTTGAAAACCACGTATTAAGGCCCTAGAACCATTCATGTCCGTAGTAGTGTAAATATAAGAGTATTTTAGAATGTCTACTGTTGACTGACAATTCGGGCTGCATCACGTCGCCCCTACCAGTGTTCTGGTGCAGAATTGCGAAAATAGCTAAATCTTGCGCTGCTTATAAATTGCAGCTTATAAATTAGTGCAAAAGATTTCTTAGGCCCCTTAAAACAGTTATCATCATGAACATATTATGCCTCTGTATAAGTTCAATCGTGTTGGTGCAATACATTGAGGTTATCAGCTGCAATAAGTGTTGGTGCTTTCAAATTTATCTTAATTTATTCCGTTGAGCGCTATGTGGCGATAAATGATACTATTGCTACGTCAGGAGCTCGGGACAGCCGAAGTTTTCCAAAGTGTTCTGATTATTTTCCTACGGCGTTATGCGACAAAAGACGGCACTATTGGTCTCTACATTTCTAACAGACAATGAGATATAGGCCCTAGGCAGTGTCTTTTATTTCACTTGCTCCTCTTTCTAATCATTTTTAGAAATTTGTTTGTAAATTACATGTGTCAGTGCTGTAGTTAGTAAATAGCCGTTTCCCTATTCATTATTATCATTATTATTATTATTATTATTATTATTATTATTATTATTATTATTATTATTAAGGGAAAATGACCTGAATGTTACGTCCATTATACTGTACTGCTTATCACCCTCACTACAACCACCACCACCACCACCACCACCACCACCACAAAAATGTATATTTAAAAAATATTTCTTCTCATGTGCCAGTTCTGTAGTAGTAGTCATTATCATCCATAAAACAAATAAATCCACCGGGCGAAGCCGGGCACTACTGCCAGTTTTTCATAAAATTGTAAAGCTTAAAGTGCAGGGTGCCAGGAAATGTTCTCCGCAGCGGCTACGTGCAGCTGAGAGAGGTAGCGTCATCAGATTAGTTGGCATCACGGTGTCCTTGACAGGGTGAAGGCCACATATGTGGGCTGTGGGCTGTCGAAATCGTCAGTGTGTATAGAGAGATTATTGGAAGAGTGCAACAGTATGTTAGGAATGGCTGTGGTGAGTACAAAGTTTACTGTTTGTTTGTTTGATTGTTTGTTTTGATACAGGCGACAGCCATGCTGCCAACGTAACGTGGCCGAACATTCCCTGGCGCCCTGTACAACCAGCGTGGTATACACAGACATTGAATAACTTAAAGGTGGATAACATTCACATTAAGGATATACATAATAGGGATATATTTAAAGACAAACTTCAAAAAGTGATTTTAGGGGATGAACAAGAAAGAAAAACAAAGCACCCACGTAACATCGAACAACTCGGAAAGCAGAGATCAGAAAAGATGAAACAAATGTTGGCAAATAGGAAAAAGGCATTTACCAAGAATTAAAGTAATGATTTAACGTGCTCTGTAAAAGTGCTATTCGATTAAATAAATAATATATAATATCATAGGCAATTTAGGACTACACGTTTCGACCATCATACGGCAACCCTAGTGATCAGGATCTGATGATGACCGCTTGACGATCGAAATAGTTAATCTTAAATTTCCCCTCATCTATAATAACTAATACATGTACAGTGTTTCAGGAGTATTTTATATATATTGTACCCGTCTTTATCTGCGGAAAATATATGGTCATCTTCCAGTTAGCTCAGTTTTCGGGGGTGTACCATTCATTTCTACCGCATGACCCATATATTTGGAATGTGAGTAGTGAGGTTGTACAAGCTATGCAAAAATAACAATGTTTACTGTAGCAAATGCATTAATAATCTAAAAGCACCCAAACAAATATATGCCATAAACAATGACGAAAAATTACAATAAACAACAGTAAACTATTAGCCTTTTACTTGCTACAAACATCTTGCTTGATGATTTGGATCGTTATTCGATCCATCCTACAATATTTCATTTTACTTTATTGAGTTCTAAAAACATTAACCCTTCCAACACTGGGTATCATATCATATTTCACTTAGTCTCCACCTGGTCGGGCTTCGATCGAAGGATATTTACTCTACACAAACAATGGCCCCCATTTTGCTCTGAACTCATGTCAATAAACCGTTTACTTTATTTCAGTTACATCTCTTTGTTACTCCACATATTGCAAAACATAAATTCCCCATCAGTAATCAATTTTTACACTTCAAATATTAATACCATTTTTGATATTGTAACCATTATGCATCGTACATGAATAGGATGATGTGGAACCCGCATTCCACGAAGTCCTATTCTCATTAATGTCTTAACCCGTCTAGTCTTTAAGGTAAAGAACCGATTATATACACTCTAACAATGGTGCAAAAATTATTAAATATTATTATTGGCGGGAGTGCCACTCCACGTGCAATAATAAAATTTAGCAGGCAAATTTCTTCTGCTTCTCAACATTACATTTCCTTAAGATTCAATTATCCAAATTTTATTTTTATCAACTTTTTAGTTCAGTGATTTAATTGCTACTAGGGCAAGCGCTCCCTGCGACCCTCACTCAATAGGACTCATTCATTCAACTCAAGTGGTCTGCGACACGACCTACGGTAAAGCTATTAGCCTCCCCGTCTTGTCTGCCCGACGTTGCTTACAACCAACACACACACTGACCATATGTTTCTTACTTTGACATTTTACACGGCAGTAACTTTATAATTGAGTTTCCAAGTTCATTTTCGTTTCCTATTCATATTTATAACAATTTGGTGACTTCATTCAGTCCAACAAATACACATTCGTTTACACATGCCTTTGGCTCGGAGAAAAGTTCTATGCTGTCGGCATTATATTTAACACTAGCTGTACCCGGCATGCGTTGCAATGCCAATCAAAGAAAGTGTTGGCGTTGTAACTTTGTTTGTCGAAGTGCTTTTGGAATCCCAATATTTATTTATTTTCCCTTAACCACCTCTAAACTATTGTAAAATTGATTTACTATCTGAAAAAATCATGGGAGCGTGCTCAACAACTCACCAAAGTTTCATCGTATTTAAATAAATGGTATATGAACGCATACGGGAATTTGTTGAAAAGATTCGAGCGCCGTCACCCATTTGTTGAATATACTCGTACGTTACCTATTGTAAAATGGATTTACTAAGTCGAAACCCTTCCCTGGCGTGTACACAACAACTAATGAACGTTTCATCGCAATCGGATGAATGGCATATGAACGCATACGGGATTTTGTTTAAACGATTCACGCGCCTTCACTCATTTGTTGAATCTTTTGTGCGCCACCCATTGAAAAACGGATTTACTAATTCATACACGTTCGCAGGACTGTAGTCAACTCACCAACGTTTTATCACAATCGGAAGAATTGTATATGAATGCAAACGGGACTTGGTTGAAACGATTCACGCGCTGTCGCTCATTACTTGAATGTTCTCGTGCGCTACCAATTGTAAAATGGATTTACTAAATCAGAAATCTTTGCGGGAGTGGAAACAACATTTCTCTAAATTTCATTGCAATCGCATGTATGGTATATGAACACATACGAATTTTTTAAAACGATACGCGTGTCGTTACTCATTTGTTGAATCTACTCGTAAACTACCTATTGTAAAATGATTTACTAAGTCAGAAACCTTTCCTGGAGTGTGCAAAACAATCCAACCAATAGATTCTTAGCAATCGGATGAATGGTATTTGAACGCTACGTGACTTTGGTTAAGCGATTCGCGTGCCGTCGATCATTTGTTGAATCTACTTGTGCGATACCTATTGTAAAGTGGATGTACTAAGCCAGAAACCTTCCCTGAAGTGTACACAACATCTCACCCAAGTTTTATCGCTATCGAACGGATGGTATATGAACGCATAAGGGACTTTGTTGAAACGCTTCGCGTGTCTTCGCTCATTTGTTGAATCTACTTGTGCGCTACCTATTGTAACATGGACTTACTAAGCCTGAAACTTTCCCTGGAGTGTACACAACAACTCACCCAAGTTTAGTCGCTTTCGGACGAATGGTATATGAACGCATACGGGACAATATTGAAATACTTCGCGCGTTGTCGCTCATTCGTTTAAACTACTTGTGCGATACCTATTGTAAAGTGCATTTACTATCCCAGAAACATTCCCTGAAGTGTACATAACATCTCACCCAAGTTTCATCGCTATCGGACGAATAGTATATGAACGCATACGGGACTTTGTTGAAACGCTTCGCGCGTCGTCGCTCATTTGTTGAATCTACTCGTGCTCTACCTATTGTTAAATGGATTTACTAAGCCAGGAACCTTCCCTGATGTGTACACAACAACTCACCTAAGTTTAGTCGCTATCGGACGAATGGTATATGAACGCATACGGGACTATGTTGAAACACTTCGCGTGTCGTCGCTATTTGTTTAATCTACTTGTGCGATACCTATTGTTAAGTGGATTTACTTACCCAGAAACCTTCCCAGATGTGTACACAACAACTCACCTAAGTTTAGTCGCTATCGGACGAATGGTATATGAACGCATACGGGACTATGTTGAAACACTTCGCGTGTCGTCGCTCATTTGTTTAATCTACTTGTGCGATACCTATTGTTAAGTGGATTTACTAACCCAGAAAGCTTCCCTGATGTGTACACAACATCTCACCCAAGTTTCATCGCTATCAGACGAATGGTATGTGAACGCATACAGGACTTTGTTGAAACGCTTCGCCCGTCGTCGCTCATTTGTTGAATCTACTCGTGCGCTACCTATTGTTAAGTGGATTTACAACGCCAGAAACCTTCCCTGATGTGTACACAACAACTCACCTAAGTTTAGTCGCTATCGGACGAATGGTATATGAACGCATACGGGACTATGTTGAAACAACTCGCATGTCGTCGCTCATTTGTTTAATCTACTTGTGCGATACCTATTGTTAAGTGGATTTACTAACCCAGAAAGCTTCGCTGAAGTGTACACAACATCTCAGCCAAGTTTCATCGCTATCAGACGAATAGTATATGAACGCATACGGGACTTTGTTGAAACGTTTCGCGCGTCGTCGCTCATTTTCTGAATCTGCTCGTGCCCTACCTATCGTAAAGTGGATTTACAACGCCAGAAACCTTCCCTGATGTGTACACAACAACTCACCTAAGTTTAGTCGCTATCGGACGAATGGTATATGAACGCATACAGGACTTTGTTGAAACGCTTCGCCCGTCGTCGCTCATTTGTTAAATCTACTCGTGCGCTACCTATTGTTAAGTGGGTTTACTAAGTCAGAAACCTTCCCTGAAGTGTACACAGCATCTCACCCAAGTTTCATCGCTATCAGACGAATAGTATATGAACGCATACGGGACTTTGTTGAAACGCTTCGCGAGTCGTCGCTCATTTGTTGAATATACTCGTGCGCTACCTATTATAACATGGATTTACTAAGCCAGAAACCTTGCCTGTAGTGTACACAACCTCTCTCCCAAGTTTCATCGATATCGGACGAATGGTATGTGAAAGCATACGGGACTTTGTTGAAACGCTTCGCTCGTCGTCGCTCATTTGTTGAATCTACTCGTGCGCAACCTATTGTTAAGTGGATTTACTAAGCCAGAAACCTTACCTGAAGTGTACAGAACATCTCACCCAAGTTTCATCGCAATGGGATGAATGGCAAATGAACGCATGTGGGACTTTCTTGAAACAAACGCACGCCATTTTGTTGAAGCTACTCACGCGCCATCTATTGTAAATTGGATTTACTACGCCTATAACTTTTCCTGGACAGTGCACAACAACTCACCAAAATTTGATCGCAATCGGATGAATTGTATATGAACGCATCGCCATTACGCATTTGTTTATACTCGCGCGCTATCTATTTTGAAATGGATTAACTATGCCTATAAACCTCCCGGAAGTGTTTACAACAACTCACCAAAATTTGATCGCAATCGGATGAATTGTATATGAACGCATCGCCATTACGCATTTGCTTAAACTACTCGCGGGCTATCTATTTTGATATGGATTAACTATGCCTATAAACCTCCCGGAAGTGTTTACAACAACTCACCAAAATTTGATCGCAATCGGATGAATGGTTTATGAACGCATAAAAGACGAACACACAGACATTCCTTTTTATATATAAGATATAAGATTTGCGTATAAACCCGCTCTGGTTCCAACAATTGCCGACGTGGGAATTTAACCAATGACAACTCGATCCAGGAACGCCATGTCTCGTCCGGTTGTAATGCATGAATAACTCGGGTTGGGAATCATTTCACCGTGACCCGGCCATCTGCATACCCAATAACATCCACTCAGTCTTACAATTCAACTTTCATTCACGAGCACTCGCTACGTGAGAATAATAACATACATTCAGTAGTGAGAATCCTTGCGTTCACTCTGATACAATAACTATTATTTGGCGTATAAAACCCGCTCCAGTCTCCAGTCGACGATTCCTCGACAGTCTAACTATTTCTTCCGACCTGCACGTATACGACATTTAATTCATACAACCCTATGCTTGAGTTTACATTTACATTTCCGGCGACAGTCTATTTTTACTTGGATCTTCAATTATTTATTTGCTTCAATACGGTATCCTTGTCAGAATAGAGTATTTACTCATATTATTATTATTTACCTTTCTTTACATTCACTTACGGTGGTCTTTCCACATACCATTTGCTTTATAAGGTTCTATTGCCATTTTACATTTATTTTATAAGGTCCTATTGCCTTTACATTTGTTTTATAAGTACTAACCAACCTTGGTTTTCCTACAAACATTTTTACTGTGGTTTCCCTAACTCACATTTTATTCCAGCATATCAGCTTACTTGGATTATAATTATTTATATTCAATCTTCGACGTTTATTTTACTCTAAAAATCACTGATCTTTAACTTCTTTATAAATTCATTTTCAATTATTTCATCAATCGGGTTCCTTCCTTATTTAAATCTTGACTACGTTACATACATTTCGGGTTTTATTATTAATTTCTAAACACCTAATTCATTAGCACGGCCCTTATAAATCTGGTCACTCTTTATAAGACACATTTTCTAACACTGACATTTATAACATAATAAATTCACAAATAGTATGTAACAACAATGGTGTTTCCAAATGATGCATAATGGTACAATTTATAACAAATCATTGGTACTCACCGACATCTGGCGGTTCAGAACCCTTTCATGAAGAATTTCATCCATCACTCCGTATTTAGCACATTATACAAGCACTGTGGTGTGACATATTAATTTTCTTCACTTCACACAAATGCATATATTTTCTTAACATCATAACAATTAGACCCTTAATATTTCCCATGACACTGGGACACTTAAACACAAAGATACATTTATTCTTCACAATTTACCAAATAACACATCACACGTGTATCTTAACACTCAGGATCTAGTCCTATACGATTTTTATATTACATACAGTTGATTAGACTACACGTGTAATTGTCTTTGTCGTATCTCAGGACGCGAACGGTTGCCTCCCGACATGTTCCTAGATGACGATCTACTCTTCTTACACGTGCTGGCTTAATTCGCCTTGTCCCTGTGGACTGCAACTGGTACTTATTTGGACCGCTCCGGTCTCGACTCAATGTTCTGTATTTCGATCTACAGTTTAAATACACTGGTTTCTGAACGTTGCTGCTTCTAAGTTTCGCCAACGTCTGGTTGCGAACTTCTCTACTTCCGAACTACTTTTGCCCTCGCCGAGGTTTGAATCATTCGTTTTTTCAATGTTCTGTCCTCTAGCGCTTTGATATGCCTATCACACTGTAACAGCGCGTTCTTTATCTAGGACTTCACTTAGGTCCTCAACGCAGAACATTTATCGACGTAACTTCCTAATTTGTACGTTGCGTATAATTATACTATATCGCGTATTTTTACTTCCTTTCGATGCCTGATTCGGAATCTCCATGGCTCTCCATCAGTGACCATGAGATTATAATTTATCTTGACTTTAACTATGACTTGGTTTCGAACCAACGCATTGCGGCCTCACCAGATCTAATATCCAACTTGCGTAGCGTAACGTCCTTCTGGACTGGTGGTTGAATCTTGTAAAGTCCCCTCAGGGATTACGACTTGACTTGGTCTCGAACTAACGTACTGTAGTGAATCAGCGTGGCGTCACGTCCCTCTGGACTAACGGTTGAATCAGCGTAACGTCCGCTCTGGGGTTACGATTAGACTGACTTCTACATCGCTACTCCATGCTAATATGTAAAATCACTCTGAAAATAATCCTTCAATCCATTTTGAAAACGTAACTCCTGTTTCCCTAGTTTTCTCGAACTGTAAAAATTGCCATTTTGTAAAGCAGGTTCTCAACGTCTGAAAACACTCCTTCAATTCCAAATTTGATCATACATTATCTCCAAATTAATTCTTTTATCTCCGTAAATTTGTGTGGTTAGACCTCTTAACTTGATATTCACCGCGGATCAATGCGCCAATGACTTCCTTACGTCATATCTAGTCAGCATTTCTTTATCCTTGTACTGTTAATCATTTTTATAACTTCAAAAATTCACATTCTAATTTACATTCATTTGGTTGCTTTTCTCTTTAAACTCCAATGGTTATTTAGCGAGTTATTCGCAATACTCCTATTGTAAACCGGGGCTATAAAACTACCCACGCGAATATTCTGTTGATCAAGCAATCTCTCGGGGATCTCCCTATCCATACGGCTTGGTGCTACTTCTTGCCTCAGCAGAGTTGCGTGGTCTCGCTATCAGTGACTCATGGTTATTACTGTCTTCATTAATTTCATTAATTAAATTTAGACGTGCCTTTCTAGCTGGCTGTTATTTCAATGACTGATAACATCCGTGCAGCTGCAACATTACTCATATCTCCCTGGCTAGTTCCTACTAAGATCCAATTAAACTTCTCAAGCTTATGATATAAAATTTTAGAATTTGTGAAATCTTCATCTTGAGGGTCCTTGGTTCACACTTTGTGCAGTCTTATAGACGGGCACAATATATTGTACCCCTGGAATGCGTGTTGACCGACTGAAAATTTATCAATTGACAGTTCTTGAAATCTCACCTGTGGTGGAAGTCCTGCCACGGTGTCCATCCACATTGTATCACTTTCCCATTCTGCGCACTCACTGGGGACAAAGCCCTCCCTGGGAAGGTCTGGCAGCGCCCCTATAGGAGGTGGTTTTGCGAATATTCCGACCACCTCATCGTTCATCAGCATGAGAGACATCATTAGCAGATATCTGCAATCAATATACAGTACAATACGGTATAGTCCGCGTCACCTTGTGCAAATCATTAATAGACAGTGGAAGTTAGGCAAAATCCCTCTTTCTTCCTTATCATACACTCGGCTTTATAGATCCTAAAATGCCTATTTTTGACGTTAGGGCCTATTTTTACGTTTTAAATATGTTAGGGTCTATTCCTATCTTTTTTTATTAAATTTCACTTAAAACCACCCGCCACATAGATTTCTTCGCATCTCATCCCCGATCCCGTTGAAAATGGAAATAATAAGGTGTAGACGTACATACATACAACCTGTGTTATTGTGATGGCTGTAGTGGTGTGTGTATTTGTAATTCAGGTGATGATTGGGAAGGAGGCGGCCGTGGCCATAAACTAGGAACCATCCCAGCATTAGTATGGAGTAGACGTGGGGGGGGGGGGAAAGGAAACTACATCCAGGATGGCTGAGGTGAGAATCAAACCCTTCTGTACTTCGTTTTGTCTCACTAGGCTGAGTGTACCCTGTTCCAGCCCTCACACCAGCAGAATTAAATATTTTGGCAGAGCCTGGAATCGAACCAGAACCTCCGGGGCGACAGCCAATAATACTAGACGCTACTCCACGGGGTGGTCTCTTAACAGCCTGTACCGTTTACATTCCAAGACGCATATATAAATCACTTCGCTAAATCCAGCCATTAGCGTGATGATAGTTAAATACCTGAAGCTCACCTTTTCCTAAAATTCCAGATTTTACCAACGCCGCCATTTCTTCAGTTGACTTCCAAGTACAGTAGAAATTCTAGTCTCGATAATTCAATATTCCCATAAATGAAATGAAATGAAAATCCACAGATTGCTTCCAGTCGACCGACAGGGTCAGGGATGGAATGAATGAAGCCCCAATCTAGCGGCGAAGATATGAACTGCGCCGGCTGCCGAAGCCTGTCACACTCCTCTGAGGCAATGATTAAATGAATGACAGATGAAATGAAATGACAGTGTTGCTGGAATTAAATTTGGACAGGGGAAACCGGAGTACCTGGAGGAAACCTGTCTGCATCCGTGTTGTCCAGCACAGATCTCACATGGAGTGACCGGGATTTGAACCATGGACCCAGCGGTGAGAGGCTGGTTTGCTGCCGCCTAAGCCACAGAGGCTTCATTCCCATAAATCTCAGTTGAAAAAATTGAATTAATAATAGTATCAAATTGTCAGTTTCAGTGCGCGAAAGCTGAACACAGGCAACGTGCTTGTTAACATTGACCTGGAACACCATCCGCCAATTCCTCGATCCTACCAATTTCCGCCACTCCCTCCTTCTCACCAACAATATTGTGCCCAACTCTAGGAATGGGTATTCCAAGTTTCAGACACCTAGATATCAAGGGAAAGGCTGTAGCCGCTTTTGAAAGTTGAGATATTTGAATATCGCGCTACATTGCTTCTCGAAGCATTTGGAAGGAATTTACCGATACTTGCATGTCAAGTGACGTAGCGAGTAATAGCAGAGGTCGAGGCTATTTATTGATTAAATAGTTAACCATGGAGTAGAGACTTGAGACTGGGATCAGATTACTGGCACGGCCAAATGAAAGAGAATGCAATTAGTATCAAGTAAATCGGACCAGGGATACGAGAGATATGAGGATTTCTAGATTACAACGTGATGACGCGTGACCCTGGCAGTTTTGAATAAAAGCCGGCTGGAGCAGGCATGGTCAGCTCATTTCAACACAAGAATTTGCCGAGCAAGTTGCTACGACGCTGAGCCAAGGCACATGGTTGCCGGATCTACGCAGAAGTTCTTTTCAAAGTCGTGATAGTCACGAAAGTGCTGCGCTACGAGGTGGAACTTAGTAAGTTTCTGGCGAGGAGAATCACTGAGGTGATTGATTTTTCTACAGACATTGGTGGAAATATTTATATTTCTACATAGACATATGCTAGACTTTGTCTAGAATTAATACTTTGTCACAGTCCAGTAATAACATAATACTTGGATATTTAAATCCATTTCAGTCAGTTTTCATATTTGTAACTAGTTAACCACTTCGATCTGTCAGTACACTGAAGACTAGTCTATAACGGTGGCGTTCATTAGTCTACGCAAGGGAAACTACAAGTTGCTTAGCGCATGGTAGATGGTGATATAATAAACCATGCCCAGGGAACGATCTTCAGAACAGCCGTTGATTGCTTAGACTGTCAATGTTTTTCTTGTACTGATGAGATTACCGTGAGTTATGTTACAACTGACATATCTAAGAAGAGATCACTTAGATCTGCCCCTATTTAAACAAACTGTCATGGCTTTGATAGAAGCCCATATTAAAATGGAACAACAGTTAATTCAAACGTCAAGAGATACTACCACTATGTCTGACTAGACGGATTGTGGGTATATAATGGCGACCGATACAAGGATTATACATGCTTGTCCGATAGGGCATGTCTACGGATAAATCTGGTACAGACCAGGTTTACTACGCTTCAAGACCATCAAGAAATGTAAGCCACATTTGAATTATATTATGCCTAGCTAATTGGAACAAACTATTTTTTCTGCAGATGACCAACACATTTTATTTTTCTTCGTATTTAAATCTTGCAATGATTTACGCAAGACTTGTTAGAGTTATTCTGAGTATTTTCAGCACTCAGAACAGTTTAGGATCGATGACCGAGCATTTCGAGCATTTATTTGAATATTTCATATTTTTGGGAAACCACGGAAAACAACCGATATAACTGTAAAAGTTAAATTTATTTTTGTTGAGGAATGGATATTTTTTCCATATTCGAAGGTTCGAACATGTGGATTCTCACATAATGAGATGATAATTAAACATATTTGAAATAATATAACAAATAATAATAATAATAATAATCCACTAATAATAATAATAATTTTTATAATTTTTCTAAATAATTCTTGGATATTATATTTTCTAATAATCATATGTATTGAGAGAGAGCCTATGAAGTAGTTTAATCATTTCTAGTTTGGAACAGGAGATTTTCCGAAGGAGAGTGGTTATCGCAAGCCCGCATTCAACCAACATGTCAGTTCTGGTTGAACAGTTGATATTTGCAATGAGCAAAGTATATTTTTCAGATAACACGGAGAGGCATGAAACGGGAAGCAATTGATATTTGTATCAAATAGGATATTTTTGTATTTATATAAAATCATGACGTAAATACACTCGAAAGTGAAATAAAGATTTTCATAAGTATGGTAAATTCACGGGTTGAACTGAATGGTAAAATAAAATAAACTTGTAAGTTTATTAATCTTCCAGTGTTGATAACAAGCAGAGGCTTGATTTATTGTATAAATTTTGGGAAGAAAATTTATATGTGTGGAGTAGTTGAAATGCCATTCCCAGGTGCGCATGTTAAGTCGCAGGAATGAAGAGGTTTTTTTCGAGCATCAATCAAATAGCAGGTTCGATGGCTCAGGTTTATAGTAGGAGTATTGGAACCACACATTTCGTCGTATGAATGACCCGAAGGTTATTTCTTTAAAACCATCAGTTCTTATTTCAACCTTGTTTACGAATTCCATTTAGACTTTGATTTTGCTAGAACCCGGATTTGTCATGATAGTAGTTTATTCTTCTTCAGAGGAAGACCTTTGCCGTTGTTGTTGTAATATTGTGTTCTTACACAAATAATAGAATGGGCCACTGCCAATTTAAAAATAATTCTTTAACCACGAATAATTTGAAGGATATTTTCAATCCTAGTGCCATGAACTAAATGAATGCATTATAAAACTACAATTCTAATTTCCGCATTCTGTCGAAGAATTGCAAGTTGTGAAAGTTGCTAAAAATGGCCATGAATATAAATATTTTATAATAATGATTCCAAGTGGAAAATTGAATAGTTGAATGGTTCAACCATTTATTGATCAAGTTGATGATTCAGAAATCATATACTTTGTTAGGAACTTGAAGTTCATAATCGAGTCACTTCTCGAAATGTTTAATGTCAGAAGAACAATTAATTGATGTTGTGCTTCGCACAGTTCTTCGATGCTATGCTCAAGGTCAAATACTTTTCAGATGTTATTAATATGTGTAAATAATTTGTGTTGCTTCTATGATGATAATATTTTTCGACAATGTATTTTTGAAACTGGAAAAATAAGTGAAAGTTAAAAATTCTATGAACATTTATTCTACGAGTGTTAATATCATGTAAATATTCAAACAGTGATCTACGATATTTCCAGTAGAGACAATTAACTTTGAACTGGAATTAATCATTAATAATTTTGGAACACAGTCTACAGGACTATTAATCGGACTTGTGTTTCCAAAAAGATTGTCAAATGTGTTTGGAAAATTTCTGTATATTGTGTAAATAAGAGTGTGGATCGCCACACGTGAGTGATGCTACTTTGAGCATCTTTGCAGTCAATTTTAACTTCAAAATAAACTGAGATAATTTTACAGGATGTGTTACTCCCAATTAAATCTCCTTCTATCCTTATTGTTGCATTGAGCCAAAAATCAGCAAAGCATTTTTTTTTAATTTGATGTCGTTTTTGCGATTTGCTTTAACCCATCTGGCGCTCCGGGATATTTTGACTCTCGTGCTGACTGATTATTGGTAAAATGCATATGTGGTCGTGCGGACTCCGGTCTAAACGGGCACAATATAGCTCTCTCAAATTCCTCGTTAACGACCGGCGACCCAAACGTTACGCAGTACCACGCACCGACAATAACCTATTTATCTCTGTTCACTGTTGACCAATGACATGCTTCCTCTGCCACTCCACATGGAGTTCAGAGTCCGGCTCGCTTGTCAGGTCTCCAGTGTTGGACAATTGCGTGCAGTTCTGTCCTGTCTCGCTGCTTGCTCTCAGCGGCTACGGTGGCGAGTTGACAACGTTGTGCCTCGAACTGGGAAATCCCTGGCTTCACGCGGGTATGGAATTTAAACATGGTCACCCAGCGAGTTGGTCGTTAATGAGGAAAATTAGAGAACTACCGTATATATCGCCGCTACGCTATAGAATTAAACCAGTCCGGTCTTGGACCGTGTAGTTTGTGCATGTGGCAGTTGATGTTTTGATTTTATTCACAATGAGTGCTGACTATTTGTGCATTTGAGAGGAAAGTGCTCAGAAAGATATATGGACCTATTTAAAATAGGGAAGAAGGAAGATGGTAAAGGAGGGAAAAAGAGGACTTTACCAACGTTGGGATAGCAGGTGTGGATAGGATCATCAGAGGAAGACGATTCCAGTGAATGGGACATACCGTAAGAGCTGTGGAGTCTATCCCTAACCGAGTGTTCAATGCTCAGCTGATTGGCAAACGTCCAAAAGACCGTCCAAGGACGAGATGGAAGGACGGGATGATAAGAACGTTGCAGCAGGTGGAACCAACATCAGTACTAGATGATGCAATGGATAGAGAAAAATGGAACGGCATTTGTAACAAATGCTTGAGATTGTGATCGGGATAATGTCTCCTGTGTGATTGATTAGGATAGTGTTATGTAATATTGTATATTTGAAGTGTTTGTTATGTTTCTTTGTTTTCTTCTATGGGCCGTAATGGCCTGATAGGTACAATAAATGATGATAATGATGATGATGATGATGATGATAATGATGATGAGTGTTGACTAAAGTGTAATGTCATATGTCCGAGATTTTCTATAGTTCGAGGTAGTCTCGTTCATATCCACCTCGAATTAATTAGAGACTTCGGCACTGTGCATTTTGAACCAGTTGTGTGCATAGCTTAAACTGAATTGCAAAAAAAAAATCACCTAAAGCTTCGTGAGTTCTTCAGTGGCGAAATGAATTTCCATGTTACACGACAGATGGCAAGATTATTTTTTCCAAAGTTTGTTAAGTACACTGGTTTTGAAAGTAATGGTTGCCTCTCTGTGAACAACCGCCGCTTAGTTTAATTACGTGGCCGTGTAAGGCCATCGTTTGGTGCCTCTATACGTCTATAGGTAGTACTGTAGATAATTTTGACGGAGCGCTTAGTTTTCCCAACAAAGTAGTATTATTATTTATGTCTTTTTACTTTCGAATTGAGCCACTATGGACTACGAGTATACAATCAATATCATGTTCTGTGTGTTGCTCTGCCAGCTTTGATGTCCTGCTAGTTTATTTTGAGCCCATCATTCAGTGCCCTCTTCCGATCTTCTGAAAGAGGTCCCCTGCCTTAAAAACGCCAGTAGTTTTTGATAATTTGTCTAAATTCATCCCAGTTCAGAATTTTGTCCTCGGGAATACCGATTTCTGTAAGATATTTATCATATTCTTGAAACCATCCCCATTTGCTTTTCTTTTCTTTCCCTTTGGTTTTACTTAATTCCAAACTTTCTATGTCAGTCGATCATCGGACATTCTGAAAATGTGAGCATACAATAACAAACTTTCCTTTTTCATTGTTGACGTGACTGGTTCTATATTTCTGTGCAACTCTTCTTTCGATTTCAAACGTAAGTGTCCATCAACCCATCTCTTGCCAAAAGTTTTTCTCAATATTCTGCGTTCTCTTTTGACTAACTGGTCGACTAGACACCGTCTGTCCGTAGTCAAAGTCTCCGAAGCATATAATACTTCAGGTTTGACAACCGTGCTGTAGTGTCTTAACTTGACTCCAATGCTTAGTGACTTATTATTATACTGATGCCATACGCTAAAAAAAAAAATATATACTGATTATTATTAGTATTATTATCATCATTGTTATTAATGAGTTTCCAATGCATTGAAGGAGCTGAATTTTACGTAGCATATTAGGGTTACAGTTGGACAACTATATATGTTTACCATGTTAAATTGGTAACAGTTTTATCCGTATTGGCTAATGGTAAAATATATATGTATTATTATGTAATAGCATTGACAAAACAGTTTAGATAATACATGTGAAGACCCGACGGAAAGAAAAGGAATCAGTCCATTTTTTTTTTTTCGGAAATGAGTTCATGGCGCATTCTGGTGGCCAGCCATCGTCACTAGCGATCAGTTGAAATTAATTTCAAACTAGAACAAACCCGTCAAAACATAACGGTCATTGGGAAAATATTTACTGAAGGATTCTCTTATATGCATTTTTTTTAAGATTACTTTTTGACACCGTTGCAACTTTAATAAGGGCGTCAAAAGATCGACTTCGCAACATATAACTGGCCATGACTGAAACCTTGATGAGGCAAATAGAGACTTACACGTTCCAGAGTTTCCCCATGATCTTTATTGATTGTGATAAAGTACGCCATGCGAATTGGAAGTTTTTTTTAATCAAGCCCAAGGTTTGTAGCTATCTGCCCTATACTATCTGCAGTTATTATTTCCAAATCCAAGCAATTTTTATACATATTTCTTACAAATAATCTGGTTCCATTTAGGAGCCCTTGGGAAACGTTCAAATTTCTAAGGAGCATAACTATGGCTCAAACTTTTAGAGTAAGTATATGTGGAGGTAATCACTTATTTCCAAGGAATTCAAGAATTCTGTAGGAAACTGATGTAACTGACTTCATCTTCAGTATTAATCTGTTAACGCTGGCGTATATTTTTGAATTACTGGATATCAGTTCAATGACTTTAAAATTAATTTAATTATAGGGTTCATTTTTTGGTGTAAGAATGCGAACTTCTTTCGCAGAAGTGAATGTTTCGCCGTAAATCTCAGCCACGATATCATCATGAGTGGGAAGTCTGGCTGGTAATTCAATAACATTTGATTCCTCATCATCCACGGAGGGTAGTCGTTGTTAACTTGTACCAAAAAGTCAGAATATTCCATTTTATCTGGTTTTGATCGCGTAAGGGGCGTATTTTGGAGAAGGGTCAGGGAGAAGAGTATTTACTACAATAGTGAATAACTGTTTGGCGAGAAGGCACAACAGGCAAAACCTACCTGAAGTCTCCTCAAAGAACAATAACTTTCCCATAAAAGGGAATAATGTGGTAACGTATAATATCTTTTAGAAGTCGATTCACACACATTATTGAATGAATATTTGCCATAGTGGCTTCACCCCATATTATGAACCATGGTAATCAAATATCGTCCGCTGGATTGCAAATTAATTTTATCTAGACACTGAACTCTCATTTAAGTTGAGATGTATTTTGAATGCTGAATGTAGCGCTTATGCCCTTGCAAAATATTGTCTAAATTGTGAAGTGTGCCCTCCGTGATGCAAGAATTCACTTGATTTACAGATCTGACTTGATTAGTTTCTGAGGAGTCTAATATACCGTATACAACTGGCCGTTAGAACCTTCGCTTATATTTTTGGAATATAAGGAAGAAATGCAATGATGTGACATTCCAGAAATTTTAAATCAATATGGACCGTATTCATGTGGCACGGTAACATTGGCACCATAGGACACGAAGGACATAGCATTTCTGTACTGTCGAGTATTATCTCTGAAATACCTTGAGATATCATCTCAAGTCAAAAATTGTTTCAGCCTGTCGGGTATTTTATATTCCGACAGATCAATTTTACCATTACAACAGGAAAGGCCAAAGTAACCAAGCGTTGACTTCTCGCAAGAGAAATACAATGCAGAACAATGTTTGCATTTGTTCGTCGAGGACCCTACACTGTACACACATGCGAATGTAATGTATAAACATTCGTAACACACCATCAAACCCTGCATATCATGAAACACATGTTACTGCAATGTCCACACACTTTTTTAAACCACATACCATCATTTTAAAAATCCAGCAGAGTTACATAGCGGATATTTGAGGCATTACATCGGAAACAATCTTCAATGTCTATACGTCATCCGTGACGTCATATATAATTCACCTATACAGTACATGTAGGAATTGCGATGTATACATGAACCATTTTCCGTATCCCAATATTTTAACATACTGTTCGTAAACAACAATATGTCATTCTCTTCACACACACTAGGTTCCGAAATGTTATGCTGCATGGATAGTCTCATTTCATGGCTATTTCATTCCACCTGAGCATGGAAAGTCTATTTTTGAATTTAAACTGGACCGTTGAGCTAGCTGTAACATACCGGTTGCGCTTGGCGCGGAGGTGGGTGGAGTGGTACTCGGGTCCGAATAGCTTGTCAAGCCATGGCACCACCGTTCGCCGATTATGTTCTGAAGTCAAAGCAGGAGCGAGATTCTTGAGTGCGGCGCTGTAATACACAAACTCTGTGTTAAGCGAGTCTGGTTGAGGTTCGTCTGGAAAAAGGAAAATAGTCATTTTTAGGGTAGGCCTATCAAGAGTCACCAGCCCCTCGTAACATAGTTATGACACGAAATCGTGTATATTAAATATCCAAGATCCAATAGTAATAATAACAATCTGCATGTAGGTATTTCCTGGAGACGGACCACAAACAAAGGCATGATGCAGTTGCTAAAATCTTGAAGTTTCAACTTCTGAGAGGAAGGAAAGTTCCGTATCACCAATATCAGCCAGAGAGTGTTCTTGAAAGCAATGAATAAAAATTCTATTGGGACCAAACTATTCTGACTGATCAATCAGTATCACACAACAGGCCGGATCTGGTGATTGTCAGCAAGAAAATGAAGCAAACTACCTTGATTGATGTTGAGATACCTAACAACAAAATCTCCAATCAAAGCACATAGAAGAGATCAGCAAATATAGTGAGTTGGTCAGCCCTCTCAAATGACAATGGCATGTAGAAGGGGTAAAGACCATACCTATCATTGTCTCGAGTACGGGCGTGATCCCAAGTACCTTGCTCACATGCCTTAAAGAACTGGATCTGGATACTCAGTTTTACAGACTAATGCAGAAGGCAGTAGTTCTCTCAACAACCCGAATTGTCCGGAAGTTCATAGCTAGCGATTCAACTTTCCTGCTTAGAATTGGTTGATTCCCTAAAGCCCGTATTGTTATGTTGTGTTGTACCAGCAATGTGTTAGCCTATAATGTATGTAGGCTACTTAATAGTTTAATAAATTAGTGTTTTAGTAAAGCCAGTGTTTTAATTTCATGTGTTATTTAAATATATTTGAGCTACCAGAGAGGTGGTGTAATACCAACGCTAACTGAGTTGTTTGTTCCATATTGCCGGCTCGGTGTTCAAAGATAGGAAAGGGGTTGTGTAAGAGGAAGCAGACAAATTTTATTGCAAGAATTATAATATGATTTGCAGCCTATGGCCGTAGCAGGGTACTTTATTTGAACGCCCGAGGGCTCCCAGTAAGTTCAATTTCAAGTAGTTCCAGCCTTGGCTACCAAATGCCACTGTCACTGAGACCTAGTGGCGAACGTTGGAACTTGATAGAGCGTTTCTAACCAGTCAAATATAATTTACAAATTTGGCTACACACTACCAATTGTAATGGTAGGTTCTTTTACTTGCCATAAATCTATGACATGTTTCCGCCGTCTTTACTTCCCCTCCGAGGGAAGGGTTTAACGCTCTTAAACATCCGACGAATTCGACCGGGTTCGAACCAACGATCTTGGGCATAGCAGTTCAGCATGGTACCGACTACGCCACCGAAGCCACTATATTGCAAGATTTGCTCAGGACAGCAAGCAATGTGTCCACTTTTGAGAGCTATCACTCTAGTAAAGTAAATGTTAAGGGTCACAGACAACTGTTAGACTTCATTGAACAAAGGACCACAGAATGGATCACAATGGTAAAATATGTAATTTGTAAGTTTGATGTGTTATGCAATGGCCTAAAATGAATGAAAATCTACATTTTAACGTATTTTATTATTTTCTTTTAATTACGCAGCTGAGGGTTTCTGTGATGTATGAAGTGCTGTAGTGCGGTTTATGACTAGTTGCGTGGCACAGCATTTACGCTCTCGCCCGCTCTGCCCAACGTTGCAGGATCGAATCCTGGTGCAGTCAGTTGGTATTTGAGGGTGCGCAAAATCCGAGGGCGGGTTGAAAAGTCTTTGCCCCGGTTGCATTTTCATACTAACGCTAACCAAGCTTTGAAACAAACCCATGAATTTTGCGCTGAGGAATGTCACTATTTGATTGAAACCGGTACGACATTTAAGTACAATATACCTGTATATGGTTTTATAAATATTATTATAAAGATTATCTTTATCTGCAGCAGTCATTAATTATCAAACAACGGTCACTTTTTTTTTCCACTTTCATTTCGATAATATGATTTTCATGCCTTATTTCATCTTCTGTGGGGACATTATGAATTGTAATTACTAACCTAGGTCACTTTTGCACCGACTGCAGCGGATATATGTGCTAAATCACGTAAATATGTTCTTTTTTTATTTATTGTTCATTTCATAAGGGCAGCCATGTTCAACAGCGTATTTAGTATGTTCAACTGCCGCCAAAGCGATCACAACGAGGCGCACACACTGACGTCACTAGTTGCCAAAATGTCCTATACAAAATAAACCACACGACACACTTAACGTGCTAGCGGGGCACGTTTGAAGAAAAAAAAACAAGCCTTATTTACAGTGGTCGCATATGATGTGTAACATCTGACATAGAAGAAAACTCACGTGAAATTCTTGATACACCGGTATTTTAAACTATTATTGGCACAAATATTAATCTATTGTAAATGTTTTACAGATATTGTAGTTTATAATACGGAACTCATTTTATTAGATGATTTGTAGCTTCCATCAGCACTAGCCTAAATAAAGAATACGATATGGATCAACTAGATTAATAGACGGCGGCACCGCTCTTAACCTTAAATTCCTTATAAATAGGCCAACTTGCGAGTAAATGCAATGTGCACAGCAGTAGATCATGAAAGGCTTGCCTAGTTCTCGGACCTCTTGATTCACAGACCAACACGTAATTTCATATGGATTATGTTAAAATGAGTCATATTGATATGATATATATCGTTTAAAATGATAATCTGGTAACAAAAATATCTACCACGTCCGGGATTCGAACCCAAAATCTCTAGATTCAGAATCATAAGCACTAACCCCACGGCTATTTCGACTACGCAAATTGTGTGCACAAGATGGTCACTTATTTCCACGTTCCAATAATACTGTTGTTGTTTGAGTCTTCAGTCTTTTGACTGGTTTGATGCAGCTCTCCATGCCTCCCTGTCCTGAGCTAATAGTTTCATCTCTACATAACTACCACACCCTACATCTGAGGCAATCTGTTTAACATATTCTAACCTTGGTCTACCCCTACAGTTCTTGTCCTCGACCCTTCCTTCCATAACTAAGCTTGCTATTCCTGGGTGTCTTAGTATGTGTCCTACCAACCTATCTCTTCTCTTCATTAGCAGTCGCCAGAAACATCTCTCCTCTCCCACTCGTCTTAATACCTCTATGTTTGTAACCCTATCTACCCATCTGATCTTCATCATTCTCCTGTAACACCACATTTCAAATGCTTCTATTCTCCTCTTTTCTGTTGCACCAATAGTCCAAGTTTCACTTCCATAGAGCGCCACGCTCCAGACAAAGGCTTTCAAAAATGACTTCCTAATACCTAAATCTATATTCGATGTCAGCAGATTCCTTTTTTGTAGAAAAGCTTTCTTTGCCTGAGCCAACCTACTTTTTATATCCTCTTTGCTTCGTCCATCACTGGTTATTCTACTTCCTAAGTAACAGAAGTCTTCTACTTCCTTTAGCTTTTCACCTGTCAATTTGATCTCCATAGAGGTTTCTGATTTATTTCGGCTGCATTCCAGTATTTTTGTTTTACATTTATTAATTTTCATCATGAATTCTTTCTGTAAGACGGAGTCCATACCATTCAAAAACTCATTCAAATCCTCAGGCTTGTCGGCCAAGATGACTATGTCATCAGCAAATCTCAGAGTTGAAATTATTTCTCCTTGAATCTTCACTCCCACTTTAAATTTTTCTCTAATTTCCTTCATTGCTTGTTCAATGTAAAGATTGAAAAGTATGGGTGATAAGTTGCAGCCTTGCCTTACACCTTTCTGAATACCAGCTTCTCTCTCATGTCCTTCAACTCGAATGACTGCTGTCTGGTTTCTGTATAGATTGTATATCACCCTCCTATCCCTGTACTTTATTCCAATTGATTTCAAAATGTCAAACAATTTAGTCCAATCAACGTTATCAAAAGCCTTTTCTAAGTCTACAAAAGCCATGAATGTTCTCTTATCTTTCCTTATTCTACCTTCCAAAATCAGCCTAAGACTTAGTACAGCTTCCCTTGTTCCTACATTTCTCCTGAAACCAAACTGGTCTTCACCCAACTCCGTTTCTATCTGGCTTTCAATCCTCTTGTAAATTATCCTAGACATGATTTTTGAAGCATGAGTAATCAAGCTGATTGTACGGTAATCTTCACATCTGTCAGCTCCCACTTTCTTTGGTATAGGGATGATTACATTCTTCTTGAAATCAGGGGGTACCTCACCTGTCTCATAAATCCTACACACCAAGTGAAATAACCTGATCAGACCTTCATCTCCTATGCAGCGTAGCAACTCAATCGGTATATCATCTATGCCTGGTGCTTTGTTCCTGCTTAAGTCTTCCAAAGCTCTATCTAATTCTGATCTCAGTATTAAATCTCCTTTCACATCCTCATCAATTTCCTCCTCCCTTTCCATTATATGATTCTCAATCTCCTTTCCCTTATACAAACTCTCTATGTAAGCTTTCCATCTCTCAACCTTTTCTTCCCTATCTGTTAGAGGCTTTCCATTTGTGTCCTTAATATTGCAGCACTTAGTCTTCTTTTCCCCAAAAGTATTCTTAATCCTTCGATAAGCAGTGTCTACTTTACCTAATTTCAGACAATTTTCTATACCTGCACATTTCTCTTTCAACCATTCTTCCTTCGCTTCCTTGCACTTCTTGTTAACCTCATTTCTCAGACGTCTGTATTCTGCTTTCCCCTTCTCATCTCTTACATTCTTGTGTTTCCGCCTTTCATCCATCAATTCTAGTATATCCTGAGTGATCCACGGTTTTCTACCTATTCTTTCTTTCCTACCAATGTTTTCTTCTGCGGATTCTGTTATTTCATTCTTCAAAAGTGCCCATTCGTCTGCAATTGAAGTTTGTTTAGGGTTTTTCATTAGTCCTTCCTTTATACTCTTCTTGAATCTTTCGTTTACATCCTTCTCTTTCAGTCTGTCTATTGCCCACCTTTTTGGCTTTTGACTTTTCTTCAGTTTCTTCAACTTTAATCTGCATTTCATTACGACCAGATTGTGGTCAGAGTTTATGTCAGCACCAGGATATGCTTTACAATCCAAAATCTGGTTTCGAAACCTCTGCTTGACCATAATGAAGTCGATTTGGTAACGCCCTGTATCTCCTGGTCTCATCCATGTGTATATTCTTCTATTGTGGTTATTGAATAAGGTGTTAGCTATGACCAACTCATGCTCGGTGCAGAATTCTACCAGCCTGCTTCCTCGATCATTCCTTTCACCTAATCCGAAATCTCCTACTATTTTCCCTTCTCTCCCTTTTCCTACCACAGCATTCCAATCTCCCATTACTATAACATTTTCATCACCCTTGATATACCTCAGAATTTCGTCTATTTCTTCGTAGACCTTTTCAACATCCTCATCATCAGCTTGACTGGTAGGCATATAGACTTGTACCACTGTGGTGCAGGTAGGTTTAGTATTGATTTTTGCTACAATAATCCGTTCACTATATTGTTCATAATATTCCACCCGCTGTCCAAGTTTCCTACTCAATATGAGGCCAACCCCTGCTTGGCCATTGTTTGATTTAGTGCTAATGACCCTATAGTCTCCTGACCAAAAGTCCTGTTCTTCCTGCCAGCGCATTTCACTAATCCCAACCAAATCCAACCTCAACCTATCCATTTCCCTTTCTAAGTTTTCTAACCTTCCACTTCCTAGCAGACTTCTAACATTCCACGCTCCGATCCGTAGAATGTCAGATTTCCTCTTTGTCACTTCTGTGATGTTAACCCCCTCTCGAGTAGTCCCCACCCGGAGATCCGAACGGGGGACTAGTTTACCTCCGGATTGAAATTTTACAAGGGAGGAGGCCATCATCACATGTAATTATGCATAGAGAGGTGCATATCCTCGGGAATAGCATACGGCTGTAGTTTCCCGTTGCTTTCAGCCGTGCAGCAGGACGCAGTGTAGCCATTATTTGGCTTATATTATCAATATCTTAACCGTCTATAAGACTAGTAAAGAATTGATTTATTCTGAAAGGCTGCTACTCCCTTTCAGAATAAGTAAAGAGCAATTCTACTAAACAAAAATACTAACCTTCTACCGTACTAACAATTAAATACCAAAATTCTACTAACGAAAAAAAATACTTAAGTTCCACCAACAACAAATACTACCACTAAAACAGTCTGTCACCAGGTAAACTCACACATCACAGTCTACTGAAACAATGAACTAGAACTAATAAACAATGCAACTGTTACCAGACACACTCACATGCACCCTCACACATCACAGTCTACTGAAACAATGAACTAGAACTAATAAACAATGCAACTGTTACCAGACACACTCACACACCACAGTCTAATAGAACAACGACATATCTAATAGACAAACTAACTACCTACTTACAACTAAAACTAACTACATACGTACTGTACTGTTATTTGAATTGACAATATTTACAGTAATAATAATAATAATAATAATAATAATACAAAAGGTATACAGAAACAATCCGCGTACACTGGAGGCTCTCGAGAACGAAATAACTGCACTGATACGAAATATCAGTGAGGATGAATTACAGCGAGTGTACCAAAACTTCCTACGTTGGTGCAAGGTTGTTTAGAAAATGAAGGACAGCATTTCCAGCAACTACTCTGAAATTCATGTAAGTAATGATGATTATTAAATACGTCAATGTGTTGAACTAATTGGGTGCTACGCTGCTGCTAGCGCCAGTGCTTGCTCGACAGGCGGCTAGCCACAGTGGCGCATCCGCCACGCGGTCCTTGCGAGGTTCCATTCTATAAAGAAGGACCTCGCTGTATAAATAGAATTCAGTTATCTCTAAATCTAATGGTGTAACATCACAAGTGAAGTATACGAACGCATGAATACCGGTAAATTAGTAATTTAGACCTAGATTCTGGTGGAATTTGAAGCAACTATAGTACTTTGGTGATGATTGTGCTCAGCTGGTTGTAGAATTGATCTTTAACTTCTATATCAGCATCCAAGGTGGGAGCATTACGGAATTAAGTTTCATTTATATTTTGCTTGTTTCGATAATGTTCCTGCGTGAAATTGAGTTTAAAATGCCTTATGAATAGGCCCTCTTGTGAGTAAAGAGAATGTATTCAGCAATAGTTCATGAAAGCTTGCTCAATTCTCGTATAACCACAACGATTATATTGATGACTGCATTACCGTTATGTGGGTTAATATTTGAATAGCCATTGTGCAGAAACATAATACCGGCAATGCCGACTACGTACAATGTTTGATATTAAGGCATTTTACCATTTAAATACTGATACGAAGACTTCGAACATGTACCATGTCACTTGTTTCAATCACTTGACACCAGAGTTCGCATGAGCGTTTTACGTTCAGTATGTCATATACATCCCACATTGTTTCTCGTACCACTGCCAGCTTGGTCTTACCACTGCTCGCTGGATCGATCGATCGAGCCGGCAGTGCATACTTCCGTTTTCCACCACTGCCAGCTAGTACACTTCCGTTCGATCAATCGAGCGGGCAGTGCATACTTCCGTTCGATCCACCACTGCCAGCTCAATCGTTCCGATCCACTTCCGTCCCCAATTTTCAAAATCACTCCCACAAAGCTATCCAGCGACCGAGCGGAAAGATGTTACACATCAAAAAACATTGATCTGGATGCGGTATGCTGTAACCATTGTCAAAAACCATTGGATTGGACAAAACGAAGGTTAGAATGGTCGGGTTGAGGTGCGTCCTTGACCGCGGGAAGCTTGTGGGGCACGGTTGACAAAGAAACATTGATCTGAACGCGTTAGGCAGTAAACATTGTCAAAAACCATTGGATTGGACGTGTTAGGCTGTAGCCATTGTCAAAAACCATTTGATTGGACAAAACGAAGGTTAGAATGGTCGGGTTGAGGTGCGTCCTTGACCGCGGGAAGCTTTCAGGGCACAGTTGACAAAGAAACATTGATCTGGACGCGTTAGGCTGTAAACATTGTCAAAAACCATTGGATTGGACGTGTTAGGCTGTAGCCATTGTCAAAAACCATTGGATTGGACAAAACGAAGGTTAGAATGTTCGGGTCGAGATGCGGCCAAGCCCGCGAGAAACTAGTGGGGCACCGTTGACAAAAAAAAAAAAACATTGAGTAGTATCATAAGCGTGAGTTGTCAATATTGTCTTTGACGATAATTAACCTCGTAATGGAGGACACAGCGGGAATTTCGTCTATATAAGTCGTGATCATATTTGGGACGGTGGGTGGATTATAGACCGCCGAGGAGTAAACATCTATAACAACATCATCTCCAGATTTTTCCCTGACCATTACTACAGGTATTTTGACTAATATTCGTACATTAGAAAAGTTATGAAGGAGTGATCCTTGTTTCATTTTTACTGCATTATCCTCACTTTCAATTATATTATGGCTCCCAGAGCGTTTTGGCTTTATCGCTTGGCTCATTAGGATCTATTATATTACTTCGATTCTTCATTTAGGATTAAATATATCACTACAGTGTTAAAAAACAATGGGCCCGTGGACCAGAAAAATGAGCGGACCAGTAATATCAGTGGATGGGTTAGACCACGTTGGTGTAAAGAATGTGCACCATACCGGCCAGATTTGGACGCCGCACAGCTGGTGGTGGGGATTGTTTAGCCTTCATGGCCTGCTGTCTGGAATCCACTTCTTCTTCTTTGCTTTTGCTTTTGATTTTGACATTCCTCTCGTCTGCCATAATGAATTTAGAACTTCTCCTAGTTGAAGAGCAGACCTCTAACTGGCTTGTATCACCAACGATACCAGAGTATTGTTCACTATTGTTTAGAAGAAGTTAGTTACTTATCGTTGTTTTAAGAGGCGCAACAGCGAGGTCGTCTGCCCCTATTTAGAAGCAACATTTTCTGCCGTGGTAAACTATAGTAGATAGTCGACTAATATTCCAGAATTGCTGTCGCTAGTCATGATCCAAAGCTGGCAGACGCTCTTGTGTTTCCCTTTCTTACCTGCCTTTCGTGGCTCTACTTCATTCCAAGTCCTTCAGTCTTCATTCTTCAAGGGGTGGGGGCATTTATTTTCCCTGTCTTTCATTTCCCTTATTCTTGCTTTGTCCATTTCCTTAGAGTTATTGAGGATGCGCAACGTAGTGTCCTATATACATTTTCAACCTTTTGGTGTCGTACTCTTTGCAACTATACGACTCAATTGCCAAAAACTCTGATAATTTATTATTAGCCTACTTTCGATTTTTGCAAAAAATGAAAGTAGACTTATGAGATCTACACAGGGCCGCGACCGCGGCTGTGTTATGCGCCAGGTACCGGTGCGGCAAGCGCTCCTCTGCCTCTAATTTGGGCTAAAAGTATGTTTAGATTAATAAATACATTTTTATGAGGTGATTAATATTTAAATTTTTTATTACTATTTAATTTGACTCGATTAGGGATTTGACAATGAGGGGTCTGACTTAATATTCGCATAATGACTTATAGGTATTTATTATTTCGTGATTTGACTTAGCTATTGACCGTCACAATTTCATTCATTAGTTCACTGCAGTTTGGGATGATGTTCGCTTATTATGCTAGATGGAGCGTAGCTACTTATCATCCCCGCTCGCCATGGTGTGGATGGTTTAATCGTCGTTTACAGCGACAGCTTCAGCTTGATGATAATAATTATATAATAATGTAAAATTATCTGAATCTGTTAAGTTTTTAAATTAAGACTTTAGGAAGTAACAAGACCTCTAGGAGGTTGGTTTTTGAAGTATGAAAGAAGAATAGACCTTTAGTAGGTGTCTGATCAGAAATAATAGTTGTTTTGAATAAGCCTCGCTTTTCAATTGGGGAATAATGTTAAGAAAATGGATCGCCGTAGTGTAGTGAATGAGTGATAGTTTAGTCGAACCCACGACCCAGAGGGCACCTTCCCAAGTAAGTCGGTCGTGGCCAACCCCACGGGCAGGTACCCCGCGAGGCCGCGAGACAAGTAACAAGAAGTTCCGTGACGAACTAAAGAGACTACTTTTCCTAATATTTAAGATTCATGCCAATGATTAATCTATATTGATCTATCTAGAATAATGACGAAATTAAGTTGGCAATATCGAAATTTCTGATTAGTTCGAAATACTGTATACCTGGCATAATGTAGCCTAATAGAGAACTACAATTGGCAGCCCTGGTGACTGAATATATTCTTAGTTCCATCTCTTAAGGTACAGAATACAAAATTTGGTTGAAGTCCAATTGATAGCATGGACGTTACATGGAGTTAAACATTGGATCTAACAGCGCGCGTAAAATCATGTTGGCAACAATGACATACATGTATTGGTCAGAAATAATCTGAAATAATATGATCTATTTTTGTGTCAATTTTGAATGAAATCCATTAGTTAGTATAGAAGTTATATGCATTTTAAAATTGGACCTATCAGCAGGCTTAGAATCATGTTGGCAGCACTGGCGTAGGCCTATATTAGTTACTCCAAATTAATCTAGAATGCCAGGTACTATACGTGTGCAAAGTTTAGAGCTATTGGCTTGCATATTTTCTGATGTATTGATATTTGGGTAAAAAAATAGAGACAGTATTTATTAACCGTTGGCAGCCCTGGTTACTCTTAAGAATCGGCATAGTCATATCTGTTATGGTACACATAGGTCACACGAAATTTGGTTGAAATCCAAATGATAGTATAGATGTTACATGTATTTAAAGTTGGACCTCTCAGCAGGCTTAGAATCATGTTGGTAGCACTAACGTATATAAGTTACTCCAAATTAATATAGAATGTCAGGTACTATACGTGTGCATAGTTTAAAGCTGTCGGCTTGCATACTTTCTGATATATGGGTATTTGGATTTTTAAAAAATTGAGAGCATTTATTAACAGTTGGCAGCCCTGATGGCTCTTAAGAATAGGCTCAATCATATCTGTTTATGTACACATAGCACATACGAAGTTTGGTTGAAATCCAATTGATAGTGTAGATGTTATATGCATTTAAAATTTGGACCTATCAGCAGGCTTATAATCATTTTGGCAACACTGCCATGTATGGCCTCCTGGAAATTAAACTGCAATATTATTATCTATACGTGTGTGAAGTTTGAAATAGCTCCCATTCATGCCTTCTAAGATATCCAACATGGATCTCAAATTTCAATTGCGATTTTTCAGCAGTTGGTAGCACTGACATCATTTTCAACTATGGCCGTGAGATATTCAGGTATATTTTTATATAGATCTTTACTCCTACCAAATTTTGTTTCGATTGCTGCAGCCGTTTAGGAGTTGATAGGGGGGGGGCACACACGCAGCCAGAAGGACAGACAGACAGACAGAAGGACAGACAGACAGACAGACAGACAGACAGAAGGACAGACACACATTTGGCCGATCTCATAAGTCTACTTTTTCCTCATTTTTGCAAAATGTGAAAAGTAGGCTAAAAATAATATAATGAGTTATCTGACTGTGTTATTGTTGTGAAAAGTGAAGTTCTGTAGCGGGGAGTTTGAATTTGGAAGCGCGCTTCCCTGATTGGCCGCTCGGGTCTGGGAGCAGCTATTCAGGGCATGGCTGTGCCTGGCTGCTTTGAAAGAGATTTAAAAGTATTTGCAAGTGAAAATGTTATTGTTTTATAGTAGTATAGGCGTAGGTATGGGACAGACAAATTAATGGTTAAAAGTGACCATTAAAATTCTATTAAAAAATAATGGATAAAGTGACCTTAAACATTATTTAAAAATTATTGATCGAACATATGGTTATTTTAACCATTACAAATCTTCCAAACAATTATGGTTACAAGTAACCATAAAATTCAATCAATATTATGGTTGAAATTAACCATAAAAGGTAAACATTATTTTGTATTATTTTATGGCCGAACGTAACCATAAAAACAATTAAAATTATGGTTAAAAATAACCTCTAAATTGCCATAATTTTTTCAAAATTTTGGTTGAAAGTAACCATTAAACTTAACAAAAAATTAACCATGATAATTATGGTTAAAGGTAACCATAAAACACAATTAAAAGAATTGCCAGAATTTTTTTCTAAATTCTGGTTAAAAGTAACCATTAAACTTAACAAAAAAATTAACCATGATAATTATGGTTAAAGGTGACCATGAAACACAATCAAATGTTATGGTTATTCTATCTATAAAAATCAGCCGTAAAAAGCTATGGTTAGCGTATCCATAAAATTACCAATGTTATTTTTAATAAAATATGGTTAAAAGTAACCATAAAAATGACTCTAATATATAAATGACCAAGTTATGCTTACCTCCACCTATAAAACGTAACACAAATTTATCCTACAGGCACCTAAAATAATGGCTAAAAGGAACCAGTAAATTTTTAAAAGAATTAAGGATAGAATAATGGTTAAAACAAGGCTAAAATTATCAGTTACTTTTTTAGAAATTAGGGGAAAAGTAGTGGTTAAAACAAGGCTAAAAATTCTGACGAATTTTTTAGAAACAATGGATAGAATAATGGCTAAATTTAAGGCTAAAATTATTAGTAACTTTTTAACGAATTAAGGATAAAATAATGGTTAAAACAAGGGTGTAAATAGCTATAAAAAATGATGTGTACACTATTATATTTAGTATCCCCAAGGAAGTGTATCAATTATGTTGTCTTCTTCTTTTCGGATCATACGCTTGTCGTAGTCGACTTTAAATTCTTTGGCAATATTTTTATTTACAAGGCTTTTTGTTTTCTTATCTCTTGTTATCATGTTATTGCTTATAACAACCTTTTCTTTAGAACCTCCTATTAATTCTTTCGTTGTGTTTATGTTGAGTTTTTTAGCATTCGTGTGGTTGAGTGTAAATCCTTTAATTTTGGTAACCTGTTTGCCTTTATATGTTTCGTACGCATAACTCTTAGGACCTGTGCTTATCCAATCAGTACCATGATCATCTTTGCCAAATTCGTCAGTCCATTCGCCGAGCATACAACCGGTCTCTACGGTGTTTGTTCCATCATCTATGTAAACAACACTATCAGTGTCGTAATAAACTACTTTATCCCCTAATCTATCAAGCATATCGTATAATCTTATTCTAGCATTGGAAGTGGTGAAAGCTGCCACAATTATGTTGGTATTTGTGCTATTTTCTACATAGAAATCATTGTAGTGGTATGTTACCTCAATTACTTCATCATTGATGTACATTACATTAGTAATTTCTATCTTATCGTCTAATAGCAATTCGTACCACCTCTTAGGGTCATCAATGAACTCTGTTTGTGACATGTTTTGCCTCTGACCGAACTTTCCCCAAAGAGAATTTAAGCATATTTTAGCAACAGCTCGCTTACCAGCGTTGGGTTTAATTTTGTCAATATCAAGCTTTATACCTTGTTTTTTTCTTATTACTCGGGCATATTCTTCTTTAGATTTGTAATCACCATCCCAAGGACTAGTTTCTAGCTTAATTTTCATAAAGGTTTTAATATAGTCCTTGAAAAGCTCATTACTTTTCTCTTCAGAATGCCATACTTCATAAACTTCTACTATGTTGTAGCCTTTCTCTAGAGCTTTATTAAGTTCGATTGTAGTCCAAGTTCCAAGAAGTGCCCTTTCTTTATCACTGTGGTTACAAGGTCCTACCTTTTCTTTCGCACATTTCCCACACAGAGAGAACATCAGCTTATCTAGCTTTACCGGAAGCACTGGATGATACAAACCTCTTGGAGGAAGCACCTTACATTTAACTAGGCCAAACCAGTCTTTATTGTATTTTTCTGGCTTAAATATTTTTTTAGGGTGACCTACATGGTATCAGTCATAAAACATAACTGTTGGATATAAACTGCATATATCTATATATCTCAGCTTTTTTCCAGAAACTTTCAACTTTGTGGCATTTGTCCTACCACCGAAGAATGCGTCCCTGGGGTTTAGAGGTTCTACGACATTTTTTGTTTTATTTCGGCTTTCCCTATAAGCTTTAGAATTTTTCCATTTACAGCTCCACATTTCAACAACCTTGTACCCGGCATTTTTAAGAGCTTGTGTTCGCTCTATAGTTTTTGTAAGCAAGTCATCCATAGTTTCATTGTTGACATTGTTAATGGTATCGCCTGAGTAGCAGTCGGGACAACCATGCCAAAAACAACCATGATACTGGTACACAGTTTTAGTCTTATAGTCGTACCCATCGACTTTGGCTCTACAAATTGTGACCTCGCCACCGTTTAATACGTGTCGAACATTAGGGAACGAACTTAACCATGCTATAGACTCCTTACTGAACATTTCCTTTTTTTGCTCTTTGACTACAGCAATCGTGTCTTCTTTAAGGAATTTTGACCTGTAAATTGCCATACAAACACTGGCTATAGTTATGTATTGGAAGGGGTCTATATTTGCTATTTCTAAAAATGATTGTCTAAAGGCAAGGCAACCTCGCCGTAATATATCGACATCTGAATGACAATATTCGGCTAATTCTTTCTTAAAGTCAAACACGTAGTTTTCTTTCACTTTCTCAGCGTGCCATTCCAGGAATGCTTTTCTGCTATCAGGTTTCATTGTATCAACACCATAATATTTAGTAGCTGGAATCGGCCCTACGTAATTTTGATTTACGGCCTTGTTGAAAAAGTGTGGAAAGTAACCCTTTTTTAGTTCTTTTAATCCAAATGTTTTGGGAAAGGATGCAAGGCCTCCTTGGATAAAGTTTATGCTGTCAATTATTCTGAGCCTTAGGGCTGGTATTTTGAGCTCCATAATTTTAGACCCTTGGTAAATAGTTTTAGGCTTAATGCCATTATTGACGCAATATTGTAAAATAAAATGCGCATCATAACCTTTTGCATTGTGTGCTATACACGTAAAACCTTTGTGGTTGTCTGATATTAGCCACTGACAAAATTCGTCATTTTTTAGGAAAACCCGCCTAACACCATTAAAGTCATAAACGGATACAAAGTTTGGGACGTGTACTCCGGTATCTTGTTCAGCTTCGTAATCGAAAAAGTAGTAGTTTTCCGTGTAAGTGCACCATTTATATCGCTTATCAGCCTTTCCATTGCAAATACAATCTTTCATACAGTATCCCCCACGGTTTTTCTTTCCTTGCATATAACATTGGTGCTCGTCTCTTTTCACGATATCATTACAATTCCAACACTTAGAGTACCCACAATTGTGCTTATCACTTCTGTTACATATCTTATTACACTTTTTGCACTTGTAAGCTACCTCACACACTCTCTCATGGTTATCAACGCAATCTTTACCAAAACAATATCTATTGCACTTTTTACAGTATACTCGAGGTCGCATACCTTCTGGGAAATCATGTTTTGGGCACAAACACAAATTACACACATTTTTATCTTTTTTACACGAGTGCTTGTCCTGATGATCGTAAGGTATATCACATTTTTTGCAGTAATATGAACTTCCATAAAAACCTCGTATATTATTAATGGAATCATAATGGTCGTTATGCAAGTACAAATAAATTGTTATCGCGTCATTTACACCTGAGGAATGGATTACCTTGTTAAAATGGGCAGCCGAAACAACTTTAATCCGAACACCCATGAGATATGCAACACTTTTAATATCGTCTAAACTAAACCCATTTTCACAGTTCATTCCGAATCTTGTGCATAACTCTTTTGCTAATTCTTCCTGCAAACTCCGTCCTTTCCTAATGTAGGTAATTTCATTATCAGTTAATGTCCTGTCAAGTATATTTTTAGTTTCATAGGTTAGGGCTGTGATTATTGCTCTTGGTCCGCACAGTTTATCGGTGTTGGTTATTTTGTTTATGCTTTTTTTAGCCATAACATCATTAGCAATATTGACTATTTTCTTACCCTTTGCTCCTTTGCCTCTGGGAATTTTGTAAACCTCGAAGTGAAAAGTGGTATTGTTAATATCTACATTTTCATTAGATGTTATTATTCTTTCAATCTGGTCAAGTAGATGTGAAGCATTAACTTTTATTTTTATTTTTGATGAAATCACATGGTTAAAATTATTATTTTCTGCAACTACTTTCATCTGATCACCTGGCTTAAAATCAGTTAGTTTTCTTACTTCTTTTATGGCTGCATGCACACCTTTTCTGACCGCTTTCATTTGTTCTATTGGTTTTTCTTGCAAATCTTTTATGTGTATAGTATAAGCTGTCTGCCATACGTTAAACTTTTTGATCAGCACAGTACGAACACTTTGATGAATTTCGAAAGGTGACTTTTTAGCTACTGTTTCATTAAATATATTTTTCTTAAAAGGAAAAATTTGGCCCAATTTTTGCTTCACAATTTTTAAGTCCTTAGATTGAACAGGTTTTGGTTCCTTTTTAATTTCAAAGAGGTCTTGATCGAATCCAAAATGCCTGATTTTGTCCAAACGTTCCTTTTCTTCCGCTATTAAATTTAGCAACCCTTTCTTTGAATGAATTACTGAGTAGCCCTTAATTTTGTTTTCTCTGGCGACTTGTTTTAGTTCACGAACGCTCTTCTTAGGCAGCTCTGATTCTTGATACGTAAACAAAGCACTATCTGCAGCATTACTCGAAGCACTGTTTACAGCTTCAAGAAGAGTAGCCTTCTTCATTTTGTATAGTCCTTTTAGTTTGAGTTCCTTTGCTAGAACCCTTAGTTCTTGTACAGTTGCACCGGTTCGGTGCTTAATATTTTGTTTCAAATCCATTTATTATATAACTTTTTTAAATTAAAAATTTCATTTTTTAAATAAAAATAATTATAAAACATTACTCTTTTGGGCTCGAGAGAAATGATAGTAAAATATTTATATAAATATTGCCTGACAAATACAACAAGGTGCTAAGTTGTGGAAAGGAAAAAAAGAAAATGATAGGGTTGAAAATGGTATACCACGGCACAAAAGAAGTCTATGGTGGTTGCAAAGCGCACAATCTTGATTTTTTTTAAACATTTCGTAACTCCCCGACAAATTTTAAGTAGAAAATTTATGGTTTTAATGGTTAGTAACCATTAAAATCAAATACCAAAATTAAAGTAAAATTAAGGATTCCTTCGTAGCTTTATAAAAATTGTAACAGCTATCTATGTCATTACCATTAAGTTCAAAAAGATAATCTATACTATCCTCAGACAACTGATTTATAAATACTTCTACATCTTCAGTAGGATGTAGTAAAAACAGGAAGAAAGAAAGGGTTATTCGCTTTACTCGGGCGTCCATTTATATTTACAGAAATATTATAATATAACATTTTCTTTATTAACCCAGCTATTGTGAGAATTATCAAAGCCCAACCATTTGACATATGCCCGATTTCCTTTCTTTCTTAAAACTTTTTCAACAAGATATGCCTCTGGATACTTTGTTTTCTGTAATTCTTGCTCATAAAAGTTCCCCTTTATTTCTTCCGCATTTACATCTTTCAATTTGTACGTAATAGGGTCGGAATAAACGATATCTTTTATTTCAAATATTTCAGTCGACCAATTTCCTGTGTATCCTTTTTCAAATATACCTTTTAGTTTACTAATTCTGACTTGATCGCCAACTTTAAATTTTGCTTTTTCTTCCGCTCCTACGCTTACAGTGTAAACAGTTTTCAACAAATGTTCTTCATTAGCTTTGTTTACGTTTTTTGGCTTCATATTTATAGTTGTGTGCGTCGTATTATTGTAGCCATTAATTAACTTTGGTAAAATGCCAACCCAGCAGTAGTTTCCTTGAATATCAAACTGCTTCCACATTTTCTCTTTTAAGGTCCTATTGAATCGTTCTACAACTGAAGCTTTTACTTCAGTAAAAGTCGAATAATGATTGATATTAAATGTTTTCATTAATTTTGAAAATTCTTTATTGTAAAATTCTTTACCGTTGTCTGTTTGAAGATTTTTAGGTTTTCTGTTTTTTAAAATATCATCAAACGCTTCAGCAACACTTTTACCCGTTTTATCTTTGATTGGTACACCCCAGGCATACTTTGAAAATACATCAATGACTGTTAACAAATACTTGTAGCCTTTATTAAGCTTTGATATCCCCTTTATTTTTCCAGAGTCCATTTCTACCAAATCCGCTTGCCAAATGTCATCAATGCCGTGAGTTGTAACCCTCCTTCTCGGAAAATTCTTTCTCATGGGTTTATGAATTTCGTTTATAATTTCCTCCCGAATGCTAACGGGTGGTTCTCTAATTTTGGTAGAACCCCCTATTTCTACACTCACATTAACTTTTTTTTTCAAACCTGCTTTTCTTACTCCCACACTCGGAACATAAACCTTCGATTCTAGTTCGACCATTTTTTGTCGAAAGGGTGTGAGGATGCAGAGTTTGAGTAAACGTTTTGCACTTTAAACACCAAATGTGATTATTCATTTATTAACTAATTAATTAATTAAAATTAATTATAAAATAAGCATTGGTTTTACTCAGACACCCAACATTGAAGAACGCAAACTATCTTACAAGAAACAAGGGTCTACCCTTTGTTGAGGAAATTAACTTTTTTATATTTATATTTATATTTTAATTAATTAATTAATTAATTAATTAATGGAATCAATTACCGATATTCTGAACAGAAAACTTGTCTATAATAGCAAACAAGTGGTTATTGCTATTGATGAAAATAACGATTCATGGTTTAAAGCTAAAGATATTGCTTTAATATTGGAGTATAGAGATACAGATAAAGCAATTCGAAAACACGTTGCAATTGAAGACAAAGGTACATTCGATACCTTAAATAACCCCGCCGTTTTGGCGGGGGTAAAAAATATACATCCTCAAACCATATTTATTAATGAATCTGGTTTGTATTCGCTTATTTTATCATCTAAAAAAGAGGAAGCTAAAAAATTTAAGAAATGGGTAACGAAAGAAGTCCTTCCATCAATTCGAAAGTATGGAGAATACAAAATTAAAGAAGAATATAAGAACCAACTAGTTGGGTTAATGCAGAAACTTCAAATAAAGGAAGCAGAAAACGAATCTCTTACCCCATTAGCCACACCTCTTGCACTTAAAACTAGTAAGAATAATTGTCTGCTTATTATAGATAAGCATGAACCAAACGAAAAGTACAGGTACTATGCAATAAGGGCGCAGAGACAACAGGTGAATCAAGCAATCAAAAAAATATGCAGGCGGCACCCCGATTGTGAGATAGTTTATGAAAAATATAATGATCCTAATAGCGTAAGGTTGTATGTGCTTATGAAAGAACAAATAAAAATTAGCTATTCGGGAAACCATTTCAATATTCCATTTACTCCTGATCTTCTTAAAGGAACAATAGAGATGTTGTATAAAAACCTGTTACATTAGACTGTTTTTAATGGATATTTTCTCCATTAAAAACTAAAACATTTTAACATTAGTGTTATTCGACCGATTCATCAGGATGAGGTTCATATGCATCAAGTATTACTTCACCAAACATCGTCACACTAACATTTATTGGAAGTTTTAAAATTACGCTACCCATTTTATTTTTAAAGCATAAAGCATCACCAGATTTAACGTTGAAGGGCTTACTAGTATCTACCATAATTTTTTCTTCTTTGGAACGTGCAATATAAACGTCTAATACTGTTTTAATAGCGTCATCTGTATATGAAGTAAATACTTTATCTGGGTCTACGATACGAACAAATATTTTCCTAATCGTTGCGTTGTATGTAAAAATATGCTTAATTTTATCTTTCTCTGCAAAAAGGTCCTTTTGTAATATTATCCTATCAAACACCTTTCTTTCTAAGTTGTCAACCTTTTCTGTTAATGTTGCTACTGGTGCAAGACAAGTAGTGGCATATTCCGAGAACAATTTTTCTATTTCTTCTTTCGTGAAGTAGTTATCTTTAGGAAAATCCCCTTCAGTAGTAAGTGGTTTGAGCTTTTCTAAGAGATATTGCTTATTAACTACATCTTTATTGTTGATTGGATCTTCAATATTCGCTATCCTTTTACCTTGAAAATCAATCCATGTTTTTGAAACAAAAAAAAGCTCACTAAGGCGTTTATTTAGAGCCGTAACTAGCCTTGAAAATCGTTTTTCTAAATCATCCTTTGTGATAGCTTTAATATTTAATGAACTACTCTCTCTGTTTATAATTTTATTTCCAAATATGTCCATTTATTAAATCTATAATTTCGTTAAAATGAGCGGGATTAGGGGAACCCAAATTCGAAAACAACTTTAAAACAAGGACACATAAATGACCACATATATATTCATCAAACATTTGAATTCTTTCGGCGTTATAAAATAGGTTGCTAGCTCCCAAATAATTTACTAGTTTTTCAGGAACATCTCCACCAAATGAGTTAAAGACGTATTTTTGGTTACCCTTTTTAAAGTAACAAATCCAATGAGTACCTGCATGATCCGACGTATCCAAGTTTACAATTCCTGATTCACAATCATTAGGTTTTGTAGGCAATTCATCGATCATAAAAACATTTCGAAAATGCTTTATGTTTATTTCGTGTATTATTTTAAGTATATCGAAATTACTTAAAGGGTGCTTATAGTTGGAAAGTATATCACTCAATATCGATTTTTTTTTTAAATTTTAGTTATTCCCAAACAACCTTGTCCAGTCTTTTTTTCGATCACCAGATTATGTCTAATTTGTTCAGCCAATTCCGCATCTTCTTTTTGCTTTTTATGAACAGTGCTTGTAATGGCTGCAGCGCCACCTGCCAGCGAACCAATGGCACCCAATGCAGCTAATATTAATGGCAAAAATCCTCCTTGGTGTTCATTAATTCCAGAACCTTCTTTCTTCCTACTGAGATATTCGAATATTTTCTTTACAATTGGAATGGACAAACTTATAAGTAAGCTACCACCTTTTTAAATTTTTCTTGCTTTCTGCTTCTTTTGTGTATCTGTCAAGTACTCATCTAGATAGTCATGCTTTTTCAGATCTTCGTTGGAGAGTTTTATTTTAATAGCTTTGGGTTTTAGTTTCCCTTTTTGGGAAACGTTGTAATCAATACTAAATCCTTTCATTTATTTAATGAAAAAATTATAAACAAAAATTTTACAAATTTATACTCAGACGCCCCAACCATTTTCATCTTACCCCATTCCCATTTTTCTTTTTCCATACATTATTCCAGTAACGGCTGTAGCTGCTAGTCTCTCACTCAAGTTAGCATCTTTACTGAATATTCTCTCTTTTGCAGCCTTTTGTAATTCTTTATCTGCTTGATGTCTGTGCTCTAATTTTGTATGGTCGCGGTATGCTATATTATGTAATTTACATGCTTCGTCTAATGGGTTGGAACCCTGAACACCTTCGGCTAGTTGCTTGTCTAATGGATTACCAGGACCACAAAATTTATATCCCGGGAGTGTTAAGTCAATATTATTTTCACCTATTTTATTAATCATCCAATTAACTAATCCTTTTCCATGTTTTTCAGATTCCCAGAATGTATGGGGAATGTTATTTAAAAACCTAATTAGATATGGAATACCTTTAGGATTATTAACAATGAAGTCATTAAACTTACTCGTAAGCATCTTCGTTATTCCAACCTTTTCATTGTGATAGATGTTGTTTCCAGCATTTTCTTCGCCATGAATTACCATCAATCTGTCTATTAATTCCCTTACATCATCCAGCCACACATATTCAATCGGTGCTTTTGAATATTTTTTATACAAAACCAAATCCTGATTTAGGAGGAGTGGTTAGAGATGCAGCTCTTTCTTTTCTACTAACTTTTTCTGAAAGCCATATATCCTTTATCAACGTATTATATTTTTTGCCAACACTACTTTTAGGTTTAGTGCTATTTGGGTCATTGTTTTGATACATAGCATTTGTAATTTTTAAAATAGTCTCATATGTGCTGCGGTCTTCGTCTGTATACTCATCATCGTTAGGTATATCATTTAAGGTTAAAAATAGCATTAAACCCTTTGTAGCTTTAAAATTCTTACCCTTAATAATAATATCGTCATTACTGAATTCAACTTTTGAGTCACCTATATAATAACCCTGATAGTTCTTATCATACCTTATTCCAAATTTAGGGTCACTAATTCTAGGTAAATATTTTGAAATTATTACCCCTAAGTGGACCGTAGAATAATCAGTTATGCCTTTCCTCTTAACATTTTCTTCACTTTTATCATACTCTTCATCGGCCTCTTGAAATAAACTCCTCCCCTTTTCTTTCTGAAGTTGCGACTCTAAATTCTTTCTGACCTTTCTTGCCGATTTTAAAGCTTCTTTTTGCTCATCAGTGACATCATATTCATCCAAGAAATGGGAACCTTCGGAATCTGAAGGAAAGTCTTCTTTATAGTCAATTCTGTAAGGAATTAATTGCTTTTCCACTTCTCTATTTTCTTCTATAGCTTTAATAACATTTTCACCGATGTCATTTAACTTGTTGCCTAAAACATTAACAGCATCAATAACAGGTTGATCTTCTTTTTTATACTTCTCGTATTCCGTTATAGGCTGCTTCTTCCATATTCGAAATTCGTCTTTTAATTCTTCAAATTTCTTCCTATTCCTTCTTGCTTGTTGAACTACCTTTTGATCGTATTTCGCAAACATCTTTATTATAGGTGAAATTTTAAAAAAATGACGTTTGATGCTAACATTGACGTTTGACATTTGACGCTGACATTGACGCTGTACGTTGTACGCTGTACGTTGACGCTGAAGTTGTACGCTAACGATGTTGGTGTTAGAATACTCAACCCAAAACCTGCCAATACCCCTGGAGTAGTTACCCAACATTTAGAAACGTTTTAATTTTATTCCTATATTTACCATCGTTAGCTTTGCGATTCATATCAATAGTAATAAAACCAAACTCCTCATTCCAACATTTGCTGCAAATATTCTTAAAGTCTTCAAATTTCATATCGCCACCAACAAATTCTTGATAAATATGATTTAAATTGGTATTATCTTGCCTAAATATGTTTAAGAAGTTTAAGTTATCACGAACTAATTGTTTTGGTATTTTTGAATACGTTTGAGCTAAGTAAAAACAGTCAATCCCTTTATGTCTTCCTCGTGTAAAATATTCTCGAACTATGTCTTGGTTTTCCAGTATGAAATCGTCGAAAATTACAACTGACCTATCTTCACATTTATCCAGGGGCATTATGCTTTCATCGTCATGAATAAATTGTGCAATGGACTTTCCTAACTTCTCTTCGATTTTATTACATTTTTCCATAAACTGTTGATACTTAGATTGATCTAAACTTTTAGAGAAGATGTAAAGGTTGTTTATTTTTTCCCAGTTTAACCATCCAGGTGCCAAAATATAATTGTCAATCATTAAGGTTGTTTTACCACAATTACTGGGGCCTATTATAGCACAACGAATGAAATTCGGTAATAATTTGCCATGTTTGTTCTTTACTTGCTTTTCTACAAGTCTTACTTGTGGGTCCCAATCTACAACATTTCGTTTACTCATTTTCGTTTATTTTATTAATTAATGAATGAATTAATAAATGAAGAGAATTTTTGAACTAAGTGGTAAAACTTCGGTTTTAGAGAAAAGGTTAAATGTTCCAATGCGAGAAGAATTTAGAAAAGTTGGATTAATAGGGTTTTACTCAACCTTCCTAACACCAAATATTACAACAAAAAACAATAAAGTACACTATGAAAAAGTATCAGGTATGATAACTGAAATGTTTATTCCACCAGGTCAATATAATGTAGAAAATTTACAAAAAGCTATTCAAGGTCAAGAACCTAACATTAGTATTGAACAAAATAAAATTCTAAACAGATTGGAAATAATTAGTGATTATAAAATATATTTTGACCAAGAAGAAAGTATTGGTTCAGTTTTAGGTTTTAATAATCAAATTGTAGAACCAAAAACCAAAACACTTGCTCGGAACTTACCTAAAATAATTCCGTTCGAAAATATCCGCGTTCATTTCAATTTAGCGGATGGAATGTTTGTAAAAGACTCTGAGCATTTTCACCGTGAAACGAATATTATAGCATCATTTAAACCAGCCCTAGAATTTAGTGCTCCAATAATTTATGAGCCGAATTATCCTGTATTTTGCCCAGTTTTCGATAAAATTCAGAATTTAAAAATTACTGTGACCAATGAGAATGACGAAGTAATAAATTTCAACGGCGCAACAGTTACTGTAATTTTAGAGATGAGTTAATTATTTCCTCTTCATTTAATTTTCTATTATTTTTCTTATAATAAATGAACAAAGTAGAAAGTTACCAGTGGCAGTCTTTTCCTGTAAATGAAAAGACTAAAAACAATTTAAATTTGCCAAACAAGGACGTGGAAATAGATATTAAAGTTGGTGATGGTTGGATTGATAATAATGCGCACCTGTATATTACTTTCGATGTAACTCATGCTGATGGAACTGATTACACTAACTATGAAGGAAAGTCAAATGTAAAGCTAATTGACAATTACCCCCACTCAATTTTGGAGCACTGTAACCGTGAAAAAACGAGGACACACTATCTATCGAATTGACCATCCAAATATATCTTCAACGGTTCTGTTTAATTTAACAGCCTCTTATAGTGATAAAATGATATATTCAGGTAATTTTCTTAATAATGGTAAATTGCAGAAAAAATCAAATGAGTTAAGGTACCCTTTAAGTCTTCTTGGTGGCTTTTTTAAAGATTTTAAAGAGATTATGTGGGAAGGAGATTTAACTGTTACATTTACATGGAGTCAAAATGCGAACGATGCTCTGTATAGATGGTGGACTAAGAATCCCGATGGGGGCAATGCACCTGGAACTCTCCCGGAGGAAGGAAAAGTTACCGTAAAGTCAATGGAGATAAAAATTCCTGTTGTAAAATACGAACCAAATTATGAGCTTGAACTGAGAGAAAAAATACTGCAAGAACCACGAATACCTATATCATTTTTTGACCTTCAAACTCAAGAAATTTCAGGCCTAAGTGGGAAAAGGAATTTTGAAATAGATATTACTAATTACTACAATTCAATGGAGTTTGATCTGCCATATTTCATTTTTGTTGTGTTTCAAACTAATAAAAAAGGTAACCAAGATATGAATAGTTCCAAATTTGATCATGTTCAGCTTCAAAATATTTACATGAAAAACGGAAGAAACGAAATGTTTCCGAAGAAATGTGGAATATCAATCCTCCTAATACTTATCTAAATGCCTATTATGCTTTTAGGGACTTTAAACGTATAACTGAACTGAAGTATAATGTTGTTGTAACCCCCACAGAGTTCATTGCTTCTTATCCTATTTATGTTATCAATATAAGTCGGCGTAGAAATGTAGTAACACCTCAGAAAACCAGTATGAAATTGGTAGCAACATTTAATGCCAATATACCAGAAAATACGCTTGCTTATATAATTATGTACGGTAAAAAGAATTTAACCTATGATGCTAAGCATGGAATAGTTACTGAAAACTTTTAAATGTGAAAGTAGTTGTTATTCATTTTAATAAATTAGTAAGAGTTTAGTTTTTAAGTTCAATTGAACTTAAAAACTAAGAATAAAAAAAGAGTTAGTTTAAATTTGTTGAATTTGAAAGGGCAATTAAGTTTGCAGTATTTTCTTATTTAAAGATAAAAAAAAGCAGTTAATAAATATGGAACCCGAATATAATATAATGCCTTGCAGCCTGATAAATATTTTAAAAGGGGGTTGTGTTTCAAATACACCCACCAAAGTAAATAATGTGCCTGAGTGTATTAAGGAAATAGTCTTCGATTACTACCTTAAGCTGCAAAATTTGCAACTGACAATCTTTAGAACGCGTTAGTAATGACAGTGATTTCATGGAAATTGGTGATGCCCTAGAGCAATTAGAAGAACAAGTGGAGAAACTAATAGTTTCGGTTAAATAACTATTGTTATTACTTAATTAGTGAGAGTTTAGTTTTTAAGTTTAATTGAACTTAAAAACTAAGAATTAAGAAAATGATATTTTAGGTGACAAGGCAATTAAGTCTGCAAAATTTTGTTATTTATAGATATAAAAAACAGTTAATAAATATGGAACCTGAATACGCCGTTATCGTCCGTTGCGTCGACGTAAATAATGTGCCTGAGTGTATTAAGAAAATAGTCTTCGATTACTACCTCAAGCTGCAAAATTTGCAACTAACTGTCTTAGCACGCGTTAGTGATGAAAGTGACTGTGTAGAAATTGGTGAGGCATTAATGGAATTAGAAGAGCAAGTAAAGAAACTAATAGTTTCGGCTGAGCACAGTGCGAAAAAAGAAGGAAGAAGTTAAAAATAAGTTATCAGTGAACTTGACCAGGAAACTCCGTTAGCCTTGATACGCTCTTAGTCGATAAGATAACCTTGTCAGCATGCACTCTCTCTCTGTGCCATCCGCTCACTCGCATGGAAGTGATGTGCTAAATTAAATATTACTTAGCCCCCAGCTGTTAGTCATGTTACACCGGAAGTACTAGTAGCAAAGCAAGAAACTACGTAGTATGTGCAGCGCGATCTATTAGCAAACAATAAAAGCTCTTCGTAGTGCACTTCTCGTAAGAAATTGCACCACATAAGGCGTTCAAACTAAGCTTCCCATCGCTTTCCTCGTAGCTCAGGAGGTCAAGTGTTTGGTTTGTTGAGATTTGTTCGCTTAGAAACGGAGGCGCCCCGTTTTCTATGGTTCGAATCCCACTCAATCCTTTCAAAAAAATAACTGAGTCATTAATAGAGAGAGAAAAGAGGAGTAAGGAGCAAATGCTCTCCAGGGTCTGTTAGAGGCATTCTGAGAGATGCAAAGTAGATGGGAGTGGCCACTCAAAAGGAAAGGAATGAGAAGTTGGAAGGAGAAGCTGAAAAAAAAAGAAAAAAAACTCCCTAGGGGTGTCGACGAGGAGAAATTAGAAAACCAGCGCTGGCTTCGAAACACCCCTGGGGGTTTCTCTGAAATGTCGGAGTTTTGCAAAAATTTTCACCATTATTTTTTCCATAATTCTTTAAAAAGTCACTAGTTATTTTAACCATTATTCTATCCATTGTTTCTAAAAAATTCGTCAGAATTTTTAGCCTTGTTTTAACCACTACTTTTCCCCTAATTTCTAAAAAAGTAACTGATAATTTTAGCCTTGTTTTAACCATTATTCTATCCTTAATTCTTTTAAAAATTTACTGGTTCCTTTTAGCCATTATTTTAGGTGCCTGTAGGATAAATTTGTGTTACGTTTTATAGGTGGAGGTAAGCATAACTTTGTCATTTACATATTAGAGTCATTTTTATGGTTACTTTTAACCATATTTTATTAAAAATAACATTGGTAATTTTATGGATACGCTAACCATAGCTTTTTACGGCTGATTTTTATAGATAGAATAACCATAACTTTTGATTGTGTTTCATGGTCACCTTTAACCATAATTATCATGGTTAATTTTTTTGTTAAGTTTAATGGTTACTTTTAACCAGAATTTAGAAAAAAATTCTGGAAATTCTTTTAATTGTGTTTTATGGTTACCTTTAACCATAATTATCATGGTTAATTTTTTGTTAAATTTAATGGTTACTTTCAACCAAAATTTTGAAAAAATTATGGCAATTTAGAGGTTATTTTTAACCATAATTTTAATTGTTTTTATGGTTACGTTCGGCCATAAAATAATACAAAATAATGTTTACCTTTTATGGTTAATTTCAACCATAATATTGATTGAATTTTATGGTTACTTGTAACCATAATTGTTTGGAAGATTTGTAATGGTTAAAATAACCATATGTTCGATCAATAATTTTTAAATAATGTTTAAGGTCACTTTATCCATTATTTTTTAATAGAATTTTAATGGTCACTTTTAACCATTAATTTGTCTGTCCCATACCTACGCCTATACTACTTTTTATGATTGTTTATTGTTAATGGAGTCTGGTTTTGCTGTATTTTATTGATTTTGGTGTGAGCAGAGTGTAATTATGGGCTATATACCAGTCGAAACGCGGGTCAGTCGTCTGAGGGTGATCGCGCGCGACTGGGCTTCATGTGATGTACTGGGTTCGAATTTTCAGTGAATATTGGTGTAATTTGAGTTCCCTGGACCGTGGTTCATCACCCCGGGCGGGCTGGCATAGCCTTTACCCCCCCCCCCTAGGCAGATTAAACCATGAGAACAGGGTCTTGTGTTGATGAGTTAGCCACGTGCAGTAGGGTGTACCTACATGGTGAAGCTGAGAGTTGCTGAAACAGATTCAGCAGTTGTGTAAGTGCAGTAGAGTGTGGAGCATGAGCATGAGGGGTTGTTAGCTGTAGGGAGATAAGAGATGGAATATGTTTTGCCTGGTGTTTGTTCTTCAATTGTCGGTGTTTGATGGCGCTTTTTATGTGCTTGCACCCTGGGAAGGAAGCCGTGTGCTTGCCTCCGCAATTTACGCAAGTAGGGGAGTCCTTAGGCACTTTGCAATCTGCATGCCGCTGAGAACCGAAGCAGTGATTACACTGGGCTTCCCTCTTGCAGTTTCCTGCTGTATGGTGCAAGCGTTGGCAATTGTAGCATTGTATAATGCGTGTTGGATGTGATCTAGGAGGAGGGCGTCGGGACGCCAGTGTTTTTTGCAGGTGTAGATTGAGGAGGGAGGAGCTGAGGATCAGGTGTAGCATCGTCCTTTGAGGAAGAAGTGACTGCTTGTAAGGGAGCTGAGTTTTGCGTTGTTAGGGAGCCTTCGTGTTAGTGTTCAGTTGGCAGAGTAATTTGTAAGGAGTCTGTTTGAGTGTTAGTGATAGTTTGAGTTATTGAGCCGGTAAATTGAGTGTTCTTATGTTTGCGCTTGGAACGTATGTGTGCAAAAGATGGTTGTGACCATGTCTCGGCTGTGTCTGGGACTGTTTGAGTTTGTTCATGAAGCATATCAGTGATGCATGTTTGGGCGTGTTTTACTGACATGAATGTTGGCATGGGAGGTGGAATTGGGATTGTCTGGGTGGATTTTGAACCTGTCTTGCCTGTGATTTTAGATGACTGTGATGTCAGGTCTGTTTGTGAGTTTTCCTGTGTTTCTGTTGGTTTGAATGGGATGAGAATATGTGAGGGGATGTAGGGATGGCTCAGTAGAGCCTTTGTGATCGTGTTGAGGCGGTAGTTCCTGGTAGGTGTAATTGTTATGTGATGGTTAACCAGTTCCTCGATGTTAGTGATGTAATGAGCATGAGGTGTGAGCACGTTAATTATTGCCTCGCGGATGGCGGACAATTGTTTTACGCCCGCTGGGCGCACGACAATTAGCGTGCTTTTGGGTGAGCAGCGTGTAGGAGATTCGTACCATAGAGCCTCCCCGAAATCGAACTCCGGAAAGGTTCCATGGGCCGGTGTTAGTGGTGATGATGAGTCCCTGAGGTACTCAGGGTTCGGTATAAGTGACTGAAGTGTCTGCTGTAGAGATTCTGGTATCCATGAAGCCATGTTAGTGTAAGTGTATCTGAATGTGTGAATGAATGTACAGTATGGGTAAATAAGTAAAGGGTCAAATGCTGTAGCAGATCCGATTCCGAATATAGAAAAATGGGGAAATTTGGCCTCAGTCGCGCAAGGTTAACCAGTTTTAATGGTTGGAAGCCATGACAATGCGCGAGCTGACTTCGAAGATTTATTTAAATAATTAATTAATTAATTATTGGCCGCTGACGGGTGAGAGGGATGAGTTACTTGGGTTAACTCGGGGGTAATAGGACTGCTTGACGTGGATGGTTAAGGGTGGGGTTGGTGCAATAAGCTTGGCTGCAGGGCGACAATGGGTAACGGTTGGAAGTAGGTATTGTTGCTTGAATTGGCAGGGCGGGATGGGGGAATTGATTAATGATTGGGTAGGGCTAGATGGTAGTGATGAGTCGTAGCCTCGGCGGAAGGTGGATCGTCAATTAACATCAGTTCTCGAAGTATACGCTGATCGTGGTGGGAGCTCGGTGAAGTAGCTGCTGTCTTGCTCGGATGCTAGCTAGCGAATGTGTGTCAACGACAAGCGTCTGCAGACAACATCCTATTTTTCTGCTGCGGTACTTCGGCGTGACTCGGGTGAGTTCGTATTGATTCGTCGGTTGGCTGTAAACAGCTGTGAACTCACGCGAGTTAACGGTTCTAACTTCTTGATATAAACGCAATCTTGTGTAGAATGGCGTTTTTTTTAGCAGTTCGTTTTTTATATAAATTATAATTAAGGAGTTGTGTGGATATTTTTGTGCACTAAAAATAAGCATAATACTGTAATGAAAGCAAAAAAAAAGGAAGCTTGTAGTTTAACGTGACCGTTAATCTCGCGATCATAAGCCACGGGACCTCCGTTTTACGTGGAATCCGAACCACAGGACATGGCATTTCGCTTCGAAAATCTCACATGCATTGACCGGGAATCGAACCCGGTCTGTAATGAAAGCAGCAACGGCCAAAATATGCATATCAGTTTAAAAGTCGTAAATCAAATCTTTATCGCTAGGCCTAGGTACTCCTTTTAAATGCAATGTTCTCGTGATTCTCATCGTACCATAGGCCTACCGTATCAATTTATTCAAATATGCCAAAGCGTAGACTTAATGTGGGGAAAGATTTAAAATTATAAATGAAAATGATTACTTCCATTACTGTACTAGTATTGTCATTAAATGCATATATAAGTGTTCTAACATCATTAATACCGTAGGCTTTTATAAGATGTATATATATATAGGCTTGCCATATTTTTGGTGAGTGAAACCGGGACAGATTAATATGGGATGGCCTTACCGGGGGCTCTGGGGGGGTATTGAGCAGGGGGTCCGGGAATTTTAAAAAAATAGAAGCAAAATGGTGAGTTTCAAGCCTTTTTTAAGCCTCGCAAGTGACGGGCGGGGGGAATCTTGCACTTGAAATTGTTAGTTCTACACACCTTTTAAAACTAAAAAGGAATTTTCGCTACATAAAAATATATGTTTTCCTTTTTAATGATATTTTTTCTGGTCTACCATCTAGACAGAAATGTTAATAAAATACAATTTGAAAAACTTCATAAAATTGTTTAATTGAACAATTACTAAGTCTTATTATTTTTTGAAAAACTAAAACATTTTGTCTAACTCCAAAAACAATTACAAAAAAACATGTTGATTGTTGAAAAATCACCAATTCATAAAAGATTCTTAAACACATAAATTCATTACTTTTTACATCTTACAGCCGTTTTCCGGGACATTGATAAAACCGGACGGGACACCGGGACAAGAGCAAAATATCGGGACTGTCCCGGTCAAACCGGGACGTATGGCAAGCCTATATATATATATATATATATATCTACGTTGTATAAACCTGCCCCTATCCAATATTTGAAAGAAGTCTACACCTCTGGGCATAATAGGCAACAATGTAGCATGCTGATTCAGGTATTGCAGCATCTAGTATTCTAGTGTGATTAAAGAGGCCAACTGAAGCTTGGCAGCTTGACATGACATATGATGGGGCTCAGGAACAAGCCGCTCTCTCTTTCCACCTTCATCTTATTTAGCCTTTTTAAGTTTATTTGTGATTTATAACAGATAATCATGATAAAAATCTGAGTTCGGACAGGACTGAGATGTTCCTTCTCTTCCTATGCTTGGGTGCACTATCATAACTGTCATTGCCAGTAGAAAATCTGCTTAGGTCTATCTGCCCTGCTGACCACTTCAAGGTGTAATAGCCGTTCTGGACTGTCACCCCCGAGGTCCGGGTTTGGTTCCCAGCTCTGCCAAGTTTGGGCTGGAATGGGGTACACTCAACCTTATGAGGCAAAACTGAAAAGAGGAGGATTCAATTCCCATCTCAGCCATCCTGGAAGTGGTTTTCCATTGTTTCCCTACTGCTACTTTAGTTAATGCTGGGATGGTTCCTAACTTAAGGCCACAGCCACCTCCTTCCCAATCCTATCCTTTATTTACAAATATACATACTAGTACAGCCAGCACAATATCACAGGTTATCACACAAATTACACACACGCAGATACATGGAGCTATCTCATGAGAGGAAAGACCCCCCACTTTGTACCTGTGGAGCCGTTTTCACCGTGGCCCACATTTTCACCGAGTGTGTGGATCTTGCTGACTTACGAAAAAACCTTGGTTTGCAGATGACACTCAAACTTATATTAGCCGATGACGCGGTGGCTGCTGATCGCGTTATCCGCTTTATAAGTGAGAGTGGGTTAGGGCCAGCAATCTAAATTTTCCAGTATAAATTGACTCAACGATTTGTTCGTTTTTGAATGATAATGTTTTGTTTTTCCGTAATTTTGGTTTATTTTTATAGTTTTTATTTTTATTTAATTTTTTGTTTTTGTTTTATTAATTTTTGGTCTTTTAAATTTAGGCTAGGTGTCCACCTCAAAATTTTAAATTCAATTCCAAAATTGTAATCTTTAATCTGTGTTAAGAGGGGCAGATTACCTCGTAGTTCCGCCCCTTAAAGCAACAATAACTACTATGACCACGATGTCACAGCCCCCCCTGGGGGCAGATGACCTCGTAGTTCCGCCCCTTATAACAAAAATAAATAACTAACTAACTGTCACAGCCCCTAAAATAAGCAACAATAAAACAACTATCTAGGGGGGCGTGGTGGCATAGCAGTCAAGCTGTTGGCCTCTCACCAAAGTGGAGCAGGTTCGATTCCCGGTCAATGCATATGAGATTTTCGAAATGAAATGCCATGTCCTGTAGTTCGGATTTCACATAAAACGGGGGTCCCGTGGCTCATGATCGCATGATTAACGGTCACGTAAAACTAAAAAGTTTCCTTCCTTCTTAAAACAACTATCTGCCCTGCTGCAAAGGGAGTAAAGGTTTCTTTCCATAACTTACATATGACAGGCCCCTGATATTCATCAAGAAAAATAGTATGGTATAGCCTATCATCACCACATAGCAGATTTTCTACTAGCAATGATGATACACTATTTTATTCATTTCTGCTATTTAATTTGGAATTTATTGGATAGTAATAATTTGTGGCCGCTGCAATATCTAGTTGATATAACATCATGTTTTTCATATTTTGATAAGATTTGGTCAGTTAATTGATCGCGACTGCATGTCTGTATTCTTTTGGATGGCCGTTGAAATATACCAGACTATGCTTGAAGATATAATCAAAAATAGGAAGTATGGTTGTCTGTGTTTTTATAAGTTCTGGATGGGAAATTTAAGCTACCATTCAAAGCTCTTTCCTACAAGATAAATGGAGAAAATATTTGCCATATCAAGCCCATATGGTTCATTCCAGAAGGAACTACAGTGCAATCAATTTAGAATTATACTCTACATCTATGGAATATTCTGTTGAATTATTGTTTTGATTTCCACACTATTAAGCCACTCATTTCCATCTTTCATGGTTTTCGTCTGGAGTTTTTCTGGAGTTAGGGACGAGATATTTGCGATTTACCGCGTCAGAACAGTCATCAGTGTCCAGGATTTTACCCGAGATGACACAAACAAGAAGAGCGAGCATCAACGAGTTGGCCCGAACTTGTCCGGTACGTGCCGAATAGGAATCGGGCCAAGCAGCAGAAAAATAGGTGTTGTCTGCAGACGCTTGTGTGTCAACGGGTCTGTGACTTGTGTCTCGGGACAGTCGGATGAGGAGCCAGAAAGATGCGCGCGCACCCGGCAGGGAGGAGCATTTGAATAGCGCAAGTTTTAAGAAATAAAATATGGAGGACGGTTGTCGTTTCGGGGTAACATTTACAGTCGATTTGCATTATTAACGCAAAGCGGTCGTGAAACTTGCTTTAAGTACATTTGAAAATATGCATTCCAATCAATATTCAAGATCTAACTGTAATAATTGAATATTTAACCATACGCACTATTAAGAACCATAACAATATGCGGTAAAGTCTATCGGAAAAGTTTGCGAGTGGTAACGCGCTCGCTTGTTGTTTTGAAGATCCCGGGTTCAAGGCTACCCAAGGGCGGAAATTTTTACTTCTTTTTAATTATTTTATTATTTCCTCCTCACGTCGTACAACAATATTGCAACTTAGTTTTGTCTACATGATCTACGAGGACGATAGTAAACATGTTTTCTCTCATTTAAAATTCTTTTGTAAATCAATTCTTTTTTTTTTTTTACTTTACAATTTCAATAATATTTTTGTAGCATGTGAAGATATCTATCTCCCATAATTCTGTGCATCCATATTAGTTAAAATAGTTATCGTTTATTTTTAAATAATGTTTAACTTTAATTTTTGGAAAAAAAAATAATTTTGTGAAACTATTTTTTATTTCAGGATCTATTTCATATTTTTCCAAACCCATGCACAGAATTATTAGTCTGTGCAATGCGTACATAGTGTAAAACGATTGTAAAGTTTCAGTAATTGTTAGTGGTAAATAGTTCCTATCATTTCTTTTAAGGAAAAGACTATCTTTTAGTAATTTCTGCCCATACTGATCAACTGAAAGGAATAATTTTTCACTTTTTGCTTTATGAAAGATGTTGGTCGTATGGAAATAAAATTTGGTGCAGTTTGGATCACTGGGAGCAAAAAAAAATTCTTTGGGTAGCCTATAGTGTCCCCTTAAAGAACCTTCCACTAATTACACCTGTGTGAAGCTAAATTGTATAGGTTAGGAATGTAAACAACGCTCTTAGGTGTCTACGTTCGTTGCCAAGAGCCGACTTTGGTGTCGTCTAGTAGCTAAGTTCTGAACTAGGCCTAGTAGTCGTTGACGGTGGCGTTTGGCGGCAAAAGTAGGAACTATTTGAAAAATTCAAAGTTGCAGTCCTTACTTGAGTTAAAAAACAGATACACACATTAATACAGCCATCACAATTATCACCGGTTATCAGACAGATTCTACACACACTCAAAGTACACGGGGCTACATAACCGCGTTGTCACAGCCCCTAAACTTAGGAACCAACCAACCAAATACAGAACGTGTCATAGGCTAATATTATTATTCTGGGATAAATTTTGAACTATTTAAATAGTATCCGTCCATGGTCTTAAACAGTATTTAGGGAAAATAGAATTTTAAATGAGAGAAAACATGTTTACTATCGTCCTCGTAGATCATGTAGACAAAACTAAGTTGCAATATTGTTGTACGACGTGAGGAGAAAATAATAAAATAATTAAAAAGAAGTAAAAATTTCCGCCCTCGGGTAGCCTTGAACCCGGGATCTTCAAAACAACAAGCGAGCACGATACCACTCGTACACTTTTCCGACAGACTTTACCGCATATTGTTATGGTCCTTAATAGTGCGTATGGTTAAATATTCAATTATTACAGTTAGATCTTGAATATTGATTGGAATGCATATTTTCAAATGTACTTAAAGCAAGTTCACGACCGCTTTGCGTTAATAATGCAAATCGACTGTAAATGTTACCCCGAAACGACAACCGTCCTCCATATTTTATTTCTTAAAACTTGCGCTATTCAAATGCTCCTCCCTGCCGGGTGCGCGCGCATCTTTCTGGCTCCTCATCCGACTGTCCCGAGACACAAGTCGGGTCTGTGTGTCTGTGACTGTGTGTGATTTGGTATGTCTGCCCCCCGCCCTATCAATTCAAACACGGTGAAACCGAATTGAACGAAATTTCGTACAGAGGTAGCACTAGCAAAGGGCACCTCAGTGTCATGTTTTATATCGCCACCATCTTGATGGAAACATAATGGGGGCCACCCAAATGTTCAAAGCTTGAATCGAATTACGACTAGCCTAATCATCTGATATGTACCAAATTTTGCAAGAACATACCTTCATGTGGGAAGCGTCTTTTGACCAAACTACAAGGTCATCAGCTCCATAGTTTGAAGATAGCGGCCGTGAATGTGTGAAAATCGATCTCCCTTATCAATTCAAACACAACGAAACCAAATAGAACCCCCTATAGTACGGAGGTAGCACTAGCAAGGGACAACTCAATGTCATGTTGTATATCGCCGCCATCATAACAAAAAAGATATGGCGCCCACCCAAATGTTCTGAGTTTAAATCAAATTACGACTAACCCATTCATCCGATCTCTACCAAATCTTGCAACAATATACCTTAACGTGGAAAGCGTCTTTTGCCCAAACTACAAAACACCACATATTTCAACATTCGACTACAGTGATTAAAATTCGTCCTCGATCCACGGTAAAGTTTTTTGTTGTTGATTCTTTAGGGGTTTTGCGGCATCATGGTCTTGTAGCCCCGTGTACTTGGGTGTGTGTAGAAGTTGTTTGTTAACCTGTATCACTGTGATGTCTGTAGGCTTACGAGTTGTTCACTATATACTGTATTTTACAGACTGATATTACTTTCATTATTATAATTATCATGCTCTCCCCTTTAGAAATTTGAACTACGGTAGGCAATAGCTAAAGCCCTGCGCGGATGCGGATATCCGCGGATATCCGCAAAAATTTTCGCAAAGCGGATATAGTTTGCATGACTGTGCGGATAGCGGATCAGCTGCGGATAATATTTGGAGTAAATTTGCGGGTAGTTTTTAGAATACAATCCGAACTTGTTGAATATCATTAGCCTACTAGGACCCGAATGTTCATGACACACATTTTTCTGCTATGTGTTTTTCATGACAAATTTAAGATTATGATTTACGCCAATCTCATTTAAATTATGTCATTAGGCACAATTAACACTCCGACCTGAAGAGGGTTGCAATTGTAGCTGTGTAACATGCATTTTTAACAAACAATAGCACATGCCATACATAGCCTAAGGAAACGATTTTCTTCTCAATTGTCTAAATGTATTGCTTTAATGTATGTCCACCCCTTATTATTCCCGTGTTCCAACGGGGTCGAGGATGAGATGCGATGGAATTCTTTGTGGCGATGGTTTTTACGGCCGGATGCCCTTCCTGACGCCAACCTCATGAGAGGAGTTAATGAGAGATGAAATGAATGATGGTGAATGAAACTGGGCAAGGATGTGGAAGGAAGCGGCCGTGGCCTGTCAGAAGGTACCGTCCCAGCATTTGCCTGGTGTTGAAAATGGGAAATCACGGAAAACCATTTCAAGGACGGCCGACGGTGGGGCTCGAAACCACGCGTCTACCGAGTCAGCAGAGAGCTTGGCCCCATGACCTAATGCTGCGCGTTAGCCAGCGTAGCCACTACTGTCGGTCTAAATGTATTGCTTTAATACTTGATCTAATTGAACATATTATTGTTAAGTCAATAGACCGACAGCGGTGGCTAAGCTCGCTAAAGCGCAGCGCTAGGCCGTGGGGCCAAGATCTCTGCTGATTCGGTAGACGCGTGGTTTCGAGCCCTACGGTCGGCCGTCCTTGAAATGGTTTACCGTGGTTTCCCCCCATTTTCAACACAAAGCCTATGCTGGGACGGTACCTACCGACAAGCCACCGCCCCTTCCTTCCATATATTTGCCCAGTTTCATTCATCTTCATTCATTTCATCTCTCATTAACTCCTCTCATGAGGTCGGCGTCAAGAAGGGCATCCGGCCGTAAAACCATCCACCAAATAGAATTTCATCGCATCTCAACCCCGACCCCGTTGGAAACGGGAATAATAAGGGGTGACATACATTGTAAAGTCAGTAGATTCGGATAACAAACGTGCGGATGCGGGGCGGATGCGGATAACAATCGTGAGGATGCGGATAACGTTTTGTTTATCCGCGCAGGGCTCTAAAAACTGTAATTATTCATCTTTCTCATTAATTTATCCTGGAACTTCATCCTATTACGTCCTACACATCACAAAAATCAGTAGTCGCCACTGTTTTCATTTCCTTCTCTTAATAAATTTTCGTCGTGGTTGGAAGTTGATTCGTTGTTGTCCGGAGTTTCTTACTGGATATTATTTTGGCCATCTGAGGTTTATATTGCGTCGCAGACAACGATTAATAAATGTCTTCAAGAGACTAGTGAGATTTCGTGTAACCTTCCTGGATCCGATTCACGACGCTGAGTGAATCTCATTTCAACCCTTAGACCAGAATTGATGCTGATGATGATGATGATGATGATGATAATTGTTGTTTTAAGGGGCCTAACATCTAGGTTATTGGCCCCTAATGGTTTGGGTGATAGTGACAATGAATAATTGCATGAAACCTACAACTACATCTAACCACTGACTTACCAACTAACTTACATACCGGTACTAGAAGAAGAAATTAATGGAAAGAAAAAGGAAGAGAAAGGAAATAATGGACAGGAGGAAAAGAAATGCCCTCAATACACGAAGAATGAGGATTGAGGGACTTGGCAGTAAGGAGAGCCATGAAAGGCAGATAGGAAAGGGGAAAGAGGAGAGAGCCCGCCCCAAAGTGACTGGAAAATTGAGAAGAAACGGACCCAGCTCAGGAATCCCTCGGGGTTGCCAACTCCCAAACTCACCAGCTATGAGCCTTGAGGGTGTAGCACTATCCAGGGTACACCAGAAGTGGTGGGGCTACACACATCCTGCCTCCTTGAGGGTCTTGAGCAGAAGACGGGAGATATCATGAAAAGAAAAGGAAGGCTGACACCTCGAAGAATGAGGGTATCAGGAAAGATGAGACAAGGGCCAATTACGGTGGGAGAGTGAAAGATTCCATAGGGCTCAGATACCAGCGGGTTCGGCGGCGTAGTTGGTAGCATGCTCTACTGCTGTGCCCAAGATAGCGTGTTCAAACCCGGCCGAAGTCGTCGGATTTTTAAGAGCGTTAAAAATCCTTCAGTATGGCTTCTTTCGGAGGGGAAGTAAAAGCCGGTGGTCCCATGTCATAGATTTATGGCATGTAAAAGATCCTTCCACAGACTAAACTTGTGTGAAGCTAAATTGTTAGGTTAGATTTCGTCAGAACGCTCTATCAAAGTTCCAACGTTCACTACTAGGTATCATTGATATCTGGTAGCGAAAGTTGGAACTAAATTGAACGGAACTTGTAGCTCTCCCTAAGGGTGTCCGCTGGAAGCAGCTACAGACTCAGGCGAGCCGAACATACGATAAATAAATTAATTAAAAAGTAAATAATAACCCTAATACCGTCGGGGTCGGAAGAGAACAAGTGTTGACCAAGTGAGACCGACAGGAAAGATAACTGAAAGGAGCCCGGCACAAGTAAGTGGAAGCAATCCCGGTCTCAGCTGGGAGACCAGAATTGAATTTCCTAGCATAGCCAGATGTCTAACCCGGACCTCCGCAGCGATAGTCACTACGCCTGTAGATACTGTATATCATGCTCGAGATCCGAGTCAATAGGCCCTATCGTATAACCAGAATATGCATTAAACCAATGTTTCCCAAACTTTTTTGTGTGTAAACCACTTTAAGAGATGAGAATCTATCGCGTACCACCTAATTGTTGGGAGATATAGTAACTAAACCCCCACCACCACTACATAGCAGACCAAAAGATGGATTATACTCGTAAGTTGTGTTTGTTGGAGTTAGACTGTTAGAGTTAAGGTTCAAATAATAAAAAATGTGTCCAGTTGTTTTATTATTTATTACAATAAGTATTCAATTCAAACATTCAGAAATGCCACTGTACAAATAATATTAATAAAGAACTCTTAATAATTAAACATAAAAACCAAAGTTCAACTAACAACTTCAATGTGAAATGTGAGCTTGAAGATTAGAAGCCAACTTAGGAATGTCTCGTTTAATATTTCTGAGTCTCAAACGAAGATCGTTTTCCACTGTAAGGAGCCTATTACGGTATTTATTCTTGAGATAAACAAGTGAAGAAAATTCAGTCTCACACAAGTATGAAGTAGTGAAAGGCAGTAAAAATCTAACTGCTTTGTCAGCTAACTCTGGATAGTCAGCACGCCTCTCGACCCAAATGTTCACAAGAGCCATTTTTGAAAAAGTTTGCCTTTGTTCTGAATCACAAGTCAATTCATAAAACTGCTCCTTATCTTTGGCCTTAAAGTCTCCGGCAACATGTCAATGTTTTTATATTTTTAAATTTTATATTTCTATATTTTTTGTAACGTATCTAATATTTTTTTAACATTTTTGGTAACATCACCGCGTACCACTGCAGCAGTACGAGCGTACCGCCAGTGGTACGCGTACCACAGTTTGGGAAACGCTGCATTAAACGACCTCCTCTTCATTAACCTCGTAATAGATTTAACTACATTACTGAGAAATGAAAACTTTTAGTTTCTGGATTACGAGCTTGTAGAGTTGTTAACATCATTATAAATGTCCTGTGGTCATGTAAGTGGTTCAATGCTCCTTCTTGAGTGCCAATAAACTGTTCATCGTTTCTTGCACCATTTCATATACGGCTGTAAACTTGCGCACTGTGTGAGATTTATTTGCTCTTAAAATCAAGATACATTCCGATCCCAAGGCTCTAATGATGATGGCTGATTTAAATGAAATATTTCAACACTCGCCTCCATAGAAAAGTATTTACGTTCCCATGCTCGTTTTCAACTATAGTTCTTCAAAAACTGAATGTCAACCAGCCAGATAATGCAGTGGTATCCAACCGGTGGGGATGCAGGTGGGTTGAGAAATGTTTCTGTTGGGTCATCATAGAATTGTTCGCCTATTTTCTTTTATAAAATACTGTGTAGGCTTATGAGAACACATTTTGTCCGTGTATGTGTGTCTGTAATAAAATCTAAACTGCTAGAGCGATTTCAATGAAACTTTGTTAATGATTTTTCTAAGGATCGAACCATTGATCTCCGAGGGGGAACAGCCACAGTGAACCCAAGGAGCAATGAGATAATAACAGCATATAATAATAAAAGCTTAATTCCACGTCCAGAACGGGAATTTTAGGCAGTAAAAAGTTGGAATATTGAGTAAACTGCAAGCCAATATATGAACATGCTAGCAAGAACTACAGAAACAGAGCCAACTTGACAGCTAATAGATTGGATTTAAAAGTGGGAGGAGCAGACGTGACGCCAACGAACTATTTCTTGGCGACAGTGGAGTGAGAAGACAGTGAATAATGACCATGAAAACCCCCGTTCAACAAGGCAGACGAGAGAAGAGGGGATGGTCATCTACAGAAATTAATTAATTACTGCCAAATGAACCGTTCAAATGGGATGAGACTTACACCCAGATACTTATATTCGAAGAGAGGTAATTTAGGAGTGTCTGCACACCTAAATTAAGGCCTGTATATGATTATGAGCATATTCACACTCATTCTGATGAGGGGCATTGGTCAGTCTCGTAGCAAGAGGGGATTCACCCAAGATAGCGTTACCACGCCATGGAGGAAAAATAATAATTTTAATTAATTGAACGAAGGAATTGCCAACACGCAAGTGGATCTGGAACCTCCATGAAAAGACGACTAAGAATCACGCTTTACCTTGTCAGGAAAAGCGATATTTCAGAGAAGAGTATCTCCTGAGATGCAAGTGGAGTACTTTTCGTCAGAAATCCTTATATGGGGGAGGTTGGAGAAGAGAGTTCAGTTCTTCGTTAACTCTACTTGTTGGACGACATGCTGTCCAGCCACACGGTAAAGTGCGCGCGTTAAGCAAGTCGTAAGAACAGAATCTTTTGTGATGAACAGTGAAAGGTGCATTAGGCAGCACAGTACAAGTAATTCTGCAGTAATATTATAAACAGTATACGGCAGACATCTAATCAGTATACGCGACTAGTAATCAGTACAGAGTAGAGATATTGCAGTATGATTTTGAAAGACAATGAACTTATTCACAGGAAAAGTTATGATCTTTAAAGTATCATATGTAATGGTAACAGATACTACAGATTACGGGAACCTGGAAGGCATCACAAGTATTTGTGATATATATTTGAGCAGCACACTACAAGATTGAAGATAGGAGTTATAGGAGACGGGAGATGAGCACACGTACTCGAGGTAGACTTTCGGGGGAGACAGGCGGTTGTCAGAATTTTGCAGCGTCGCATCTCTGAAGTCATGCAATAGTGGAAAGCCCAGCAAGGTTCCGTGTGTATATTACATATAAAGTTGGTGATAAAAGTGATACTTAAAAGTGTCAAAATTTGTGTGGTAAAATAATGAATGGTATTTCAAAGTGTAAAATGTCGGTATTACAAGATGTAATTACCATGTGCAAAACATATTGAATGTTCTGTGTAAGAAGTGTGATGATGGCTTAGAAGAAAAGCAAAATGGTGGGTGAATTGCTGTCGTGTTGGATAAATCCAGCAAGAATGAAAGTGAGTACCATCAAAATATGTTAATATGATTTAAGAGCTCACCATACAACAATGTCATTCCCTCAAATACTAAGAATTTGCAGTCATGTGTATACGAGTTCACATCCCTCGTATTTTAATAAATGTATTGCTTTGAGGATGATAAACTTATGACCACTTAGGCGTAAGATGTTGATGAAAGTAACGGTAACGCTAACTAATAATGATAATAATAATAATCTGATATCGAGGTCAATAATAAATGTAAAAATCGGCATATTGATGCCTATAGAACGTGCAAATTGTGTCATATCCAATGAAAGAATACAGTTTTATTATGAAAAGTGAGAAAGAGAGATATAATAGCGAGATAAAGAGAGTTTTTCAGTGTCATTGAAATATTAAATAATGTTAAATGCTACATGGTTGTGTTTGAGAGCCATTAAGGTAGTTAATGTAAGTGCCAGTAAATTAATACATGTTTTAGAGCTACGTAAAGCCTTGGTTTATAATTAATTGAATGGAGGACATGAGTGCGTTATGAACCGAGTCATCTAAAAGAAATATTGTTTTATCCGCTACCAGCGAGCATGTAACGTAGAATCAAGAGATTTGCGTCAATAATTGCAGGGACCATCCAAAATAGTTCGCGCGTTGATGAATCTAGTAGGCCAATCTTCGAATCAACGATGTGGTATCGCCTCAGAGCATACATGTATATTCGCAACAGAGTTGGGGCAGATGCCATCTGTAACCCACTGTTAGCAGAGTCTTCGCTGCCAGGGAAAACAATGAGACACCCTAGGTAAGCCAGTGTAATAATTGATCTACCCATGGAGGTAAGACAATTTCTTCGAATAGGAAACAGGTTGATTTCCTTAATATATATTCGTACCCGTTCAGCGCGAGATAACAGTTTGAAACTCGGCTGGTACGCGTCCAAGAGCCACTGATTACATCCTAAAACGGTGAAACTATTAGAGATCCATCCCTAGCTATGAATACTAATTAGGAGCCGAATTGAGCCCATTAAATACCCTAAGTGTAGGTGTTAAATACTTGGATCGACTCCCTTCATAATGTCACGACCCATCATGTTCATCAAAGAGAGATACACCAAGAGTGAGCACAGGGCAAGGTTTGTTTACTAGTAGAATGTCGGTCAAGAAGGCAGATGAGGGCAGCCGACCGGGTAGCCATCTTGAAGAGGGCGGACCTTGACGACTCTTTTGTGTGTTCACACCGAGGGGAGTCAATTGACCGCGACCCTTTTATCTTTTTATTTTAAATTTGTACTGGTACACTGAAGAATCTCGTTATCTCTGAAAGTAATTGAAATATGCTTGATATTATGGTATCAAATGAATTATGTCCATTGGAATGGAATGTTGGATCAAAGTAATCGGGTAAGATTTGGCCAAGTTATTGTCTGAGGACATATTAACTGCACCAAATAAATAAATGCATTTTGTAAAGAGTAATTACCTAGTTTATGTTAATTTACCCAGATGGGTAGCATAATTTAACGATATGACACGTTTGTAATGATAATAATGGCATGACCAGACCCAGAATATTGTTGTATGGTGAAACTAAAATTCAATAACTATGTGTATTTTGGAGGGGAAGGTACATCACTCCAGCAGCGTTTGAAATCCATGGGAAAGGAAAACGATGTGCGCGGAAAAGCAACGCATGTTAAGCAAGGAATAATATAATGAAATCAATGTTATTCAAGGTAAATGTTCCGTTTCAAAACAGACAAGTATTTTAATAATTGCAGGGCCAATAACCTAGATGTTAGGCCCCTTAAAACCAGCAGCAGCAACTAATAATTGCACATAATGTTTATTCAATTGTAATATGTGTTTGATTGTTGTGTTGTGATATGCAAATTTCTGTTAAATTGTGCCATGTGAAAGACACTATGAACGCTCGTCAATGTCGAAGAGTATCAGTGTTAGGATATCTAGGATAGATATGGGTGCGGAAGAGCGCCAAACTTTATGAGAAGAGACTCACATATAATTTTGTTTTTGTGTTATGGGAAAGTAATTATGATATTATTGTGTTTTGTTGTGTTTTGCCATGAATAATACCATTAAATGATATATTTAGGAGCTTGTTGTTTCTTTCAAGTAGAGTAGTTACCTGACAGACTCAAATCCTGAACATGTGGTCGTATAGTGGGATGAACGCCCCATACCTCGAAAGCCCGTGAACTAGCTGGGATACGAACACATGTTCCATATGATGACAAAAGGGTACAGTATCTTCCTTGAAATAACTACAACGTTTGAACCTTGAGTTTTTAGTTTGAATCTATTGCTGATTACTTTATCACACTTTATCACGAATGCTATTTAGTCCACCATATTGAAAAATCATTTAATAGGCGGGATAGTTTTAAATGGAAACTACCGGAGGAACATAATAATAATAATATCGTATGGCCTCGAGAGCCGGGTGCAAGATTTATTATTTGACGCCCAGAGGGCAGCTTGCAATGTCGAATTTTGTTGTTCCTTGGAGCGCTATGAAAATCAAGGAGGTTAATATCTAAGCTCCTTGACGCTATACCGCTCTCTAGTAGAGATAGGAGGAACTTTTGTGTTGGCGGAAAATCCCGAGATTAATTTTGCCATTATGAACACGGCCTACTGAATTCATATGGGTTCTTTAACATGCCAACAACGTATGACGTGCGTGTCGGGATTTTTGTCGCCTTTCAAAAATCACTTACCATGGCTAAGAGCGAACCTGCAAGCTTGGGGTAGATAGACCGACACGATAACCAATCACCCACCGTGTCAAGCTAGGTGGAATATAATGTTGTTAGTTAGTTATTGGAGACTTAAGGGGAGGAACAGCGAGATCATCTGACCAAGGTGGAATATATGAATACATCCTTATTTCTCATGTAATCCAGTCTTGTGACTCCTATTGGTCAGTGAAGCATTATCATTTCCATGACATGCAGCTGTTGTTCGAGTCTTTTTGTGACTGGCCAACATTTTAGACCACCTCGTGGTGTAGTGGCTAGTATTCTTGGCTGTCGCCTCAGAGGGGATTGATTCTCGACTCTGCCAAAAATGTAATAATGGCCTTAGGGCTGGAGCGGGGTACACTCAGCCTCATGAGGCAAAACTGAGAATAGGTGGGTTCCAATTCCTACATCAGCCATTCAGGAAGTGGTTTTCCATGGTTTCCCACATTTACTCCAGGTAAATACTGGGATGGTACCTGACTTAAGGCCACGGCCGCTACCTACTCAAATCATATCTCAATTACAAATACACACACTAGTACAAACATCATAGATAGACAGGTTATCAGACAAATTCTACACACATTGGTAGGTTTTTGCTGAGGATTAACACTACCTAAGGGAAAATGATAAGAGAGAAAAGGAGATAGGTTTCGGCATAGAGACAAGTATTGGTAGATATGATGAGAATCCACCACAAAAATTTAAGTAAATTTATATATAACAAAGAACGTAGCCGTGCAAACCGTATGAAATGTCTAACTTTAGTGGGTACTCGCAGAAGGCAAGCGGAGAGCGCAGCCTGAATAGAGGTTGCTTGTAAGCGCTTGGGAAGTGCACTTTCCCTCTCGAGCCGATATTCTAGTACTATAGGGATGGGTGGTAGTCTGGCAAGACAAAATAAGCTAAAAGGAAATTATGTAATAACTTTCCCTTCAGAAGGGTTAGATTTTATTATGCATTTGAAAATGCTGGAAAGATTTGAATTTGCCGTGATTTTTTTTTCTGGGCACTGTTGGATCTCTGGAAAACCAATCGGATGCTCCCAGAGAGTGAAAAGAAAAAGTGGTTTTAAGGATTTTAGCTATGTTGTTATTGTTTTTGCGAAAATCTTACACGAATACCAATTGTTGCACTTAAGGAAAACTAAGCTTTTACCCAGCAAGATGCCGAATAAAAGTTTAGAACAGAGGAAGACCTCAAACCTAACTCAAACAAAACTTAAATTTTGAGAACAAACCATAAGTCAGAGAGAAAATCTCTACAAGTAGGAAGCTTGCGGAGCTAGCTACACTTGCCTCAATGGCTTGTTGGAATTTGCTATGCAAACCAAGAGAAACTTTAAAAATGTTGTTACTTAAAGTTTTAGTTTAAATGCAACAAGTAGTAAAGACTTTATTGATTGAGGAATTATACGTTTTAGTAAAGAGGGCTTAAGCTTAGAGGAAGATTCAGGGAAGAGAAGGTCCTGCCTAATGGTGATTCTGACGGGAAAGATAAAGAACAAACAAATAATTTATTTAACAAATTGTAAACGGTAAACTAAATAACAATATTTGGGTTTTGATCTTAGTTTGAGTTAAGAATAACAATTTAGTTGGTTATAAAATGCCAAGGTCTAGACCTTGTAATAAGAAGTTTACAATTCACAAACAATAGTGTACAAGTTTCGAACTTGTTAAAGCACTAGATTCTTTCGAAGATTTTAAAAAGGGTGCTTACGATTAAGAATTGTAACGTTTGTAAAAACAATTATAAACAATTTTAACTTTGGTAATTTGATTAGTTACGATCCAAGCACTTTTAGAATGCCTTTATAGCAATCGAAAAGGCTATGAAAAAATATATTGAATTCCTGATTGTAACAGGAAAGGAAGAAAAAATTACAAGCGGAAATTACCACTATTTGAAAGTTACTAAGTGAGACATGCAAAATGTACAGATCGTAATAACGAAGCCTGAAGAGGAAAGATTAGATAAATGTATACTTAGAAAGTTGACAATTCCTGAGCTAGCAGGATAAGAAAAGAAAATTAAAGAGAAGTTTCTACAACTTCTTATATTTATACAGAGTGAATATTTGAGAAATCCGACAAGATGGGAGGGAGCCTCTTTGAGCTAAGCCTCGTAGAAAAAAATAACCCAATAGTTTAATTTAATTTTGGTTAGTAAAAGGTATCAATAAATGATAAAAAAAAATGGTCCGGTTAGCTCAAAGAATGCCAGCGTTTCGCCCCAGTGTGCCGTTGGGCTCGTCAGTTGGTACAGACACACCTACCAATACGCGTGGCTGGCACATACTGAGAAGGCCATGCAAGACACAAAATACAAGCAGTATTGACGTCACGAGCATGCAAATGTGCTACGGGAGTTCAAACTCCCTTTCATAAAAACAAAAGCCTTACCTTGACAATCCAAATAAGGTTTTGAATATGATGTAGTATGATGTATATGACGAGCCCAACGGCACACTGAGGCGAAACGCTGGCAATGTTTGAGCTAACCGGACCATTTTTATCATTTATTGATAATTCATCCGCTCAAATGGAAACTACATCATATTCCCTTCGGGAATATTCAAAACCTTATATAGTAAAAGGTATTTGGGAAAAGGGAAATTTGAACTTTAGGATAAAGTCCTGGCCAGATTTATTGCTCTAACGGTTGATAGTTGAACGGGCACTGTTTTGCACTAAAGTCTATTGATGGATTGGAAAAGTTCACTATTGCAGCACAGAAAGTTTATGAAGCGAAACGTTATTGAAGTTATGGAGATCACTTAGTTGAATTTTAACATGTTGCTTGCGTTGAACACGTTTTAAGATGCACATAATAGTTCCAGAATTGTAGCAACAGTTAATTGATGCAGTAGTACTCCCTCGGTGATGTAGCGTATTCCCTTATTTGGTGTAGGAAATACTAGGTTTCTTGACTATTAGAAAGATTGGTTTACGTAGAAAGTTCCAGAAATGATGACAGTTAAATGGGGCAAGAGAGGTCCCGCGGTGGAAAGCTAAGTTTTATAGACGGCGGTTAATTAACATGAATCCCTCGGTGTGAGAAATTATTCCCATTTATTTTGTACAAGAAGTACTAAATTTCATGTTTTTAAGTCAGCTTAGATAGCTAGAGCATAACAAGAAAAATCCATCGAAGACGGTTATTGCACAATAGTTAGCAATTCCACACATTGTCTATAAATTTAAATTTGAAAGCATTTAGCTCTTTAAAAACCATTAAAATATGTTTAAAAACATTGAAGTTTTGTACTTAGCTTTTTTTCATGTAAAACAGGCGATGGTTCCTGGTAACGGTTGGTTTAAAATGCAGACGTGGCGTCTGGTTTAAAAAGTCTCAAGAGGACAGGAGACTGGCCCGTGGGAGGGCACTGTACACTAGACGGCCGAACAAGAAGTGAAAAGAGCTGAACGGCGCGCCGAGGGGACCAAGGAGATGAGGTAAAGGGGGAAAGAGTCAAGAGAATATACATCAGAATGACCAACATACAAAAAAAACATCTTTGTACAAGTGTAAATCTTCTTCATGGGGCAGTCTTCAAGGAGATGTTAGCTGGTGACAATGACGATGCCTGGTGGATTGGATTGGTGAGGAAGTCCTCTTGAGTTTAGAGAAATTGAAGAACTTCGGCAGTTAGCTGCTAGATGCCGCTAGGGTTTCCATAGAAGATACATATCCAGAACAGACTTATACAAAACATAAGCAAGTGCACGGAGAAAATAGAAAAGATCACTGTTGGTGTCTGCGAAGAAGGAATTAAATAAAATAGATAAATCGAAGAGCAGCAAAAGCTAACTCTGACTGACCGTGTATTCCAAAGAATACACCACACATCAAGTACACTGTGCTACCTGACAAGGATGTCAGAAACCCCTAAAGAATCATCATCAACAACAACAACAATAATAACAACAACTGATTGTTTGTTTCTGTCTTTCTATTTTCATTTTTCTTTCATCAAGTACACGGCGCTCCCTGACCACGATGTCGGAAACGCCTAAAGAATCAACAACAACTGTTTGTGTGTTTGTTTGTTTGTTTCTTTGTTTCTTTCTTTCTTGGTGTATTTGGCTGTTTCCTATATGTTTGAGAACATTAAGTTTTCTGGAAAATGAGGCTACAAAATTATTTCATTTTAATTCATATGTGTTTACAGGTCAGTCGGTCGGTCAGTCAGTCGGTCGGTCGGTCGGTCGGTCGGTCGGTCGGTTGGTTGGTTGGTTGGTTGGTTGGGTGGTTAGGACCACTGCTGCAGGAAGAAAAGATACGAGTTACTCTTGGTATAATGGTCTGTACCCATGTGAGTATCACCACTCATCAACTGGACACCGCTGTAAGCCCCGCTCGTGAACGTTTCGCAATAGTGGTGAAGACACAGTCCAGATCGCCTGCTCCTCAATGTACACTGTCATGAAGAGGTTGTCCAGTCTGAAGCACACGTCTACGAAGGAACTGATTTGGTCTATGCACTGCTGTGGAAGCTCTTGCGATGACATATAAATGTTAGCTGATACTCGCTGGAACAGCAGGCAAACCAATACCACGCAGAACATACTCCTGAATCAAATCCAAAATTATGAACAACAAGCTGTATCCGGCATGCGTTGCAATGCCAATCAAAGAAAGTGTTGGCGTTGTAATTTTGTTTCTTGAAGTGCTTTTGGATACACAACATTTTTTTCAATTTCTGCTAACTGCCTCTTAACTATCGTAAAATGGATTTACTAATTTAGAAACATTCGTGGGAGCATGCACAACAACTCACCAAAGTTTCATCGCAATCGGATCAATGGCATATGAACGCATACGGAATTTTGTTTAAACGATGCGTGCGCTGTCACTCATTTGTTGAATCTACTCGTGCGGTACCTACTGTGAAATGGATTTACTAAGTTAGAAACCTTCACGTAAGTGAACACAACAACTCATCAAAGTTTCATCGAAATCGATGAATCGTATATGAATGCGTACGGGATTTTTTTGAAACGCTTCGCGCGTCATCACTCATTTGTTGCATCTACTCGTGCTCTACCTATCGTAAAATGGACTTGCTACGTCGAAAGCCTTTCCTGGCGTGTACACAACAACTCTTCAAAGTTTCATCGCAATCGGATGAATGGCCTATGAACACATACGGGATTTTGTTTAAAGGATTCGTGCGCCGTCTCTCATTTATTGAATCTACTCGTGCGCTACATATTGTAAAATAGATTTACTAAGCCTTAAACCTTCCCTGGAGTGTACTCAACGATTCACCAAACTTTCATCGCAATGGGATGAATGGTATATGAATGCATACGGGACTTTCTTAAAACGATTGGCGGGCCATCGCCCATTTGTTGAATCTACTCGTGCGCTACCTATTGTAAAATGGATTTACTAAGCCTGAAACCTTTCATGGAGTGTACACAACAATTCACCAAAGTTTCATCGCAATCGGATGAATGGTATATGAACCCATGCGGAACTTTCTTGACACGATTCACGAGCCGTCGCTTATTTGTTGAATCTACTCGTGCGCTACCTATTGTAGAAAGAATTTACTAAGCCAGAAATCTTCCCAGGAATGTACACAACATCTCATCCAAGTTTTATCACTATCGGACTAATGGTATATGTACGCGTATGCAGGGGCGCACCCAGACTTTTGGTTTGGAGGGGGCTTTTCTCAATAACATGATTTCAGCTATGGAAAGAGAATGTGTCCATTATTAGTCTTGTATGTAAATATGTATGTTTGAGATCATATTCTATAAGATCAAAAATACTGTAGAATTCTCTGTTAAAACCAATACAAAAGATGCTATTGGACTGGAGATTATTTAAACAAAATGTGCATTGGTTTTATACAAATTTTAGTTACAGTACCATTCAGCTAAGGTTATACAAGTAATAAAAAGGAACCGCATGATTTTTATCAAGAATTAACTTTTGATCACGATCAGAGTGATAACGATTGGATTGCTCCGCTCACTATTATCATCTATACTAATATAATGAAGCTTAAAAGAGTTCGTTTGTGTGTTATGTGTTTAAACACGCTAATCTCGGGAACTACCAGCCAGAATCGAAAAATTCTTTTTTTATATGATAGCCAGATTCAAGAGGAATAGTTTAGGCTATGTAGCATTAGGCTACACCTCTCAAGTAACCTTAAATATTGATTTTTGTTCAGTAAGTCGGTAGAACAAGAGCTCCCGAACAGCTCTATCCGCATGCGCTGGCGTTATGGTTAGTGATACGTACACCGTTTCACCGATCTGAACCAAAATTTGTATACTTACCCTTTGGAACCCTGCGAGTAACATTACCTGCATGAAATTTATGACAGACCAGTCCATTCCCTGCATTTAGGCCCTTTGGCACAAATCCACACCCTTTCACCAATCTGAACCAAAAGTTGTATACTTACCCTTTGGAACCCTGCGAGTAACACTGTTTACATGAAATTTCGGACATACCACTCCATTCCCTGTATTTAGGCCCTTTGGCACAAATCTACACCGTTTCACCGATCTGAACGGTAATTTGTATACTTACCCTTTGGATCCCTGCGAGTAACACTGTCTGCATTAAATTTTGGACAGACCCCTCCATTCTCTGTATGTAGGCCCTTTGGCACAAATATACACCGTTTCACAGATCTGAACCAAGTTTTACATACTTACCCTCTGGAACCCGACGAGTAACACTTGAAATTTCGGACAGACCACTCCATTCCCTGCATTTAGGCCCTTCATCTCAAATATACACCGTTTCTCCTAATTGCACCAAATTTTACATACACTTTGAAACCCTGCTGGTAACACTGTCCACTTGATATTTTGGACAACGCTCTCCATTCCCTACATTTAGAATAACAGACAAAATGAACTTGAAAACCATGTATTAAGGCCCAAGAACCATTCGTATCCGTAGTAGTGTAACAGTAAGAGTAAGTCTATTGTTGACGGGCAGTTCGGGATACATCACGTCACCCCTACCAGTGTTCTGGTGCAGAATTGCGAAAATAGTTGCATCTTGCGCTGTTTATAAATTTCAGTCACGGGGGGTAATTATAACTATATATCCAGCTACCAGGATCGTCCGATTGATGTGTAACATCAATTATCTGCAATCATTTACTAAGTTTTGAGTTGTTTATACCAAGAACTAGTATAGGTTTTAGAAAATTAATAATAACATTTTGATTTTGAATATGTAAATTTAATTGGAACTAAATATTACATTTTAAAAATTACAAGATATAATTGTATACCATAGTGTTATGGATATTTTATGTACTGTACGTGAAAATATATAAGTTATTTTAATTTTCCTTAATAACTAACATTATAATAAAAAATCTTAAACATTTCTAGAATTTAAAGTTGAACTTAATTACACGGGCTGAATGCAAGTTTAAACAAATAGTTGAATACAAATCATGTATTAATGAATTAACATTAACATTGTTTGAATAAAGTGGAAACTCAAATTTCACAGAACAAAATCCAGCCGCCTAGCAGATTTTTTTCAAAACGGAAACTACCTCTGTACTGGTGACTTCAATTTCCTGGTGATTATTTAGTGCTGCTAGTCCAGTCAGCCTGAATGCACCCATGGTATTCCTAAGATATGTTTTCAGCCAACGTAGTGTAGAAAATGACCTCTCAGCAGTGCTTGTAGTCACAGGGATGGTACACAAAATTCTCAACAATGTGTGGATATTAGGAAACAAGTCCTTGTCACATAGATTCAACACATCGATTGCGTGTTTAGGGATATTAGCGTGGGTCTTGAAGCTCTTGTGCCACAGTACAAACTCAGCCATAAGCAGGCCTTTGTTGTTTCCTCCACTTTCAATTATGTCATTCTTATAAAAATTACACAGCTGTAAGAAATCAAATTGCATTTTTCTTGGAAGGTTTCTTTATGTGTATGTGATGCATGGGCTGATGGCAGTAAGCACTCAAAACTCTTTAATAAGTCTTAATGCTTGATGAATCGAGATTCCAATGAAATAATGAAAGAGTCAATCCAAGGGATGAAAACAGATCTTTTATAGCATAATTCTGGAGTTTCTGCTGGTATGTTGCTTCTGTTCAGTTGTCTTCCAAATGTTCGAGGCATCGAAATTATTGAACCGCAGTTATTAGCAATTTTGGTAGCTTCTTCAAACAACGAGTGAAATTCTTGATCTGCATTTTTTCTTAGAGATTTTAAGCTTTCAATCAAAGTTTCAGCGTGTGTAATTGCAGACGATAAATCTAAATCAGTTCCCTGCAGCTTTTTGCTTAGGTTTACTGTGTAACCAAGCAGTTTTTCTGATGCCATGAGAGAAATTATAAATTCATCTTGACTTAAGGAGTTTAGTAGTATTAGAGCTCCTGAAGAAGATTCCCTATCATTCCAGTTTTTAATCTCCTCTAACGCTACTTCAAGAGGTTGCAGCAGTTCTTTCATAACAAAAAATAGCATCGTGCCTTTTTACCCATCTCGTTGGACAAAGCTGCAGGAGTTTCTTCTTGTTGGTTTCAAGATTTACCTCAGATCCAATGCACTGTTTTAAAACTGCTTGTCTTTTAGGAGTGTTAAAAATCCCACAACTTCCCCACTATTCCAAAGCAGTTCCTGATTGATACAACCTCAGACGCGGTCGACAATGCCAGTTTAAGGCTATGAGGAGCGCAATGCACGTATATTGCTGTGGGGTGAGCTTCTTGGATGCACGCTTGAGCCCCTTTAAACTTTGCACTCACGGCAGCCGCCCCATCGCACCCCTGGCCACGTAGGTTATTTATGTCTATATTACTGTCTTCAAGACCTTTAATCAATGTTTTTGCCAATACGCTACCCATAGTAGAGGTTAGAGGCGTGAACTTCAAAAATTGCTCACATATTACATAACCATTTAAAGTATTTGGCGTTACATAACGTAAACACAAAGAAAACTGTTCAACAGTTGAAATATCAGATATTTCATCTGCGAGATCACTAAAAACTTAGCTTATTTTACTTTACTTGCTATTTTTTCAGTTATTATTTGGTTATAAGCATCGACGACTTGATTTTGAAAATTCCAACTTATATAGGTCGCATTTTTGTCACATGAACCAAAGTGATCTTTCAAATTGTTGTCACCTGCTTCATTTCTAGCTCTGAGCAAAGCTCTTTAGTTCCCCTCATTTTCAAATGGTTTGCTGTCGATTTGAAACTGACCATACTCTCTATGGCCCTTAAGGGCAATATGTTGCCTGCCACACAAAATAATAGTTTCTATTATTGGAATTATTCTTTTCACATTATTTTGGGCTTGGACGTCTTTTCCTTTATCAATCGGTTTGATTCGGCAGTCCATAACTCATTTAGAGTTAGCTGCGCTTACACGTGAGTCTTTATGATACTGCGAGTTTGCATGTTTTTCAAACTTTTCTAGTGCTTTTTTTTTTTTTTTTTTCAGTTACAAAAACCTCCTTCAACAAGTTGTCCAGTATGTTGAGCGTTACTCTTACCTACTTTTTTTTTTAGCATACAATTGACACAGTATGCAGAGTCTTCAATTCCAGAATACGAAAGCCAGGTATATTTCTTTAGCCATGAAAACGAAAATTTTCGTTGTAGGTTCCCATACGATCTAAAAGGAAAGCTAAAGTTGCTCTGAGGAACCCATTTCTCATTCAAAACTTTGAACTTTTCATTGTCCGTCAACACTTTGTTTTTAAATAAACCAATGTCCAAATCCATGTTATGTTTACTTACAACGGCCTTAGGCCTGCTCATATCTGCCTCTGAGCCCTCCTCTGACGAACAACTAGGCTGTTTTTCTATGCTTGCAGTCCTTGTTAACAGTTCCTTACTCGTTGAAGGACTGCCACATTCACTAACACTAACCACATCATATTTATTGATTTTTAACGGTTTCAAGTAGTTTTGCATGTTTGACTTTCTTTTGGCTCCCATTGCTACAAGTCCAATTGGACACACTACGAACACCCATAGCCAATAGAAACTGCAAACACAACAACAATCAACGAATCAACTTTTACAAACACCACTACTGACTTGACGCCTGACACAGAGCACAGCACATTACCTTGGGGAGAGAAATTTTCACTGCTGTCCCACGCGCATCTTGCTCCGAGCATAGTTACGACAACGGCCGAAAATATCCGATCGTGTTGTGTTTACAATATATATTATTGTCACTCAAGTGTTGCATAAATATAGGCCTAACATAATTCTATTTTAAACCAGTAGAAAATCGCAAAATGTTCCAACGTTCCAACACTAAACATTCTGGAGCCCGTTATGCAATCAATTTTCTTGAAAGATATCATCAATGTTTTTAAAGTGTTCCCAGGTGGGGGTTTTTTGGTGGGGGGGGGGGCTTAAGCCCCCAAAGCCCCCCCCCCTCCCCCCGCCCCCGGGTGCGCCCCTGCGCGTACGGGACTTGATTGAAACGCTTCACGCATCGTCGCTCATTTGTTGAATCTACTCGTGTGCCGCCTATTGTAAAATGAATTTACTAAGCCAGAAACCTTCCCCAAAGTGTACAAAACATCTCACCCAAGTTTCATTGCTATAGGATGAATGGTATATGAACGCATATAGGACATTGATGCGCTTCGCGCGTCGTTGCTCATTTGTTGATTCTACTCGTGTACTACCTATTGTAAAATGGATTTCCTAAGCCAGAAACCTTCCCTGGAGTATACACAACATCTCACCAAATTTTGATCGCTATTGGAAGAAGGGTATATGAACGCATACGGGACATTGTTGAAACACTTCGCGCGTCGTTGCTCATTTGTTGATTCTACTCGTGTGCTACCTATTGTAAAATGGATTTCCTAAGCCAGACACCTTCCATGGAGTATACACAACATATCACCAAAGTTTGATCGCTATTGGACGAACGGTATATGAACTCATACGGGACTTTGTTGAAACGCTTCGCGCGTCGTGGCTCATTTGTTGAATCTACTCGTGCGCTACCTATTGTGAAATAGATTTACTAAGACAGAAACCTTTCCTGGAGTGTAGTCAACATCTCACCCCAGTTTCAACGCAATCGGATGAATGGTATATGAACGCATAACGGACTTTGTTGAAACGCTTCGCGCCTCGTCGCTCATATGTTGAATCTACTCGTACGCTACATATTGAAAAATGGATTTACTAAGCCCGAAATCTTCCTTGGAGTGTACTCAACATCTCACTCAAGTTTCATCGCAATCGGATGAGTGGTATATGAACGCATAGGAGACATACACACCCACACACATGCCCACCCACAGGCTAACTATCACGTAACATTGATTTATGTTCGACCCTGACTATTATATGTCTCAAAACTGTATCATAATGATGGTCATTATAACACTATTTTTCATTATGAAACAGTTTCTCCCACCAATCACAGCTCAAGAAACAGTTGTTTGACCAATTAGATAAGGATACCTTCGCGCATGCGCTCAAAATCCAATATGTCTATATAAATTACCGAAAGTGCACCGTCCATATGTTCGCGTAAATAAACTGGTGAATATGTGACAAGAAATAGCACTGTACCTTAATATCCCCAAATCCAATTTCTACACAGCGCGTTGTTTTCAAACGACTCCGGTGACATTTTTATTGAATACTGGTGCTCAACCTGCACATATGGCATTGAAGCACATAGAGCGCATGCGTCGGTCGGTCAGAGAGCTTGGAAATCAGAGATATCCTACCCAGCGCAGCACCCGATCACAAAATTCTAGTGACAATCTCAACAGATATTTATGAATATTTATGTTAAAACATATAATAAAGTTATAATTATCGTCGAACATAAACAGTCGTATGCAACTCGCCTATAATGGTAATTAAGACACTCGTATGAAAATTATAAAACTCGCATACGCTCGTTTTATAAACATACTCGTGTCTTAATTATAGCCATTATAGGCTCGTTGCATAATGTACTATTTTATCACGGCCAACGAGAAATACTGGCCCTGGTGCGCTTTCGTGACGTCAGCAAGGTAGTGCTCATGTATGACGGGAACATAAACCCTATTGTCTACAAGATGCTGAAATCACAGAATTAGAACATCGTACTCAACCCATATCATATCGGAAAACACGCTGTAAAAAGCATTGACCCAACACAACCATGGCTTCTGGCAAAGCATACATGGTAATTGCAACTCAAGTCTTACACTGATCAATCTTATGAAGTCCAATACTTAGTCACAATTTACTTATTTATTAATTACTCTAAGTAGAACCAGTAGATCACTTATCTTTAATCGTTGTAGTTGAACACAGGAGTATGTTATCTTTCCCTGGCGGTTGCTTGTTAATTATGTGGAATTACTTGACGGTTACAAAGGGTTCAGGAAGGTTATGAAAAGCTATGAATAGTGCCGGACAATGTATGCATGCTTTCGTATAGTTGAGCGATATGCGTAAATGTATGGAACATTTTCGTAATAGAAAGATATTCACGAACATAATATTCTATGGTCTTCGTCTTACTGCCGGTGTGGTAGTCATCTCGTCTTCATCATTGAATATGTATAAATTCTCGTTGGCATTGGATTTTTATATGTATAGACATACGAATTTTGGAATTTTAACTTGAAAGAAATATGGAAAACTTTCGTAAAATTTTCAAATGAAACATACGGCACACACCGGATCTCATTGTTGGGCATACGCATTTTATTTATAAAGTGGACGCTAATTAACATGGAATACACTAAAAAATGAATGTGGCTTTCCACCGATGTCTCAGTCTCATTCATGACTGTGATTAGATAGACGCTACTGAAGTATGGGTGGTGCTGAGTGATGGCATTCAGGACACAACTTGTGGCTGTGTGTACTGTGAAAGGTTACACTCATAGGGTCAGTGCTTTGTTCTTACTCAATGAGGAAAGCAATAGCAAACTACTATACCTCTCCTCATCTTGCCTAGTGCTGCTTTGAGGTTTTGTGGGTATCTACCAACCTAACCTATGGTGGTACATTTTGAGGATCCTACCAGCCTCTGGGCTGACTACCACGTGTAGGATGGTTGAGGGGGCAATCGAATCCGCCTCTACTCAGTTTTGTCTCACTAGGCTGAGTGCCCCCCGTTCCAGGCCTATTCACCACAATTAAATGTTCTCCATAATCCATGGGGTATCCAATTGTCGCTTCTGTCTGTATTTGTCATTCTTCTTTAACGTCAAATATGTCTCACCCGAATAAAATTTCTAGGCAAAGCTGAGAATCATTCCCGGACCACCAATAATGCTAGCCGCTACACCACAAAGTGGACTTGGGACTTCAGTGGAACTACGCACAAGCGTACAACTTGGATACATATAGACTAAACCAGTTTCAACTGTTTTCCTCTTCTGTTGGCTTTAGAGTGGGATAGGTTGAAAGAGGTGATCCATTCTTTTCACTTATTTACCACAATTAAATGCTCTCCATAATCCATGGGGTATCCAATTATTGTTTCTGTCTGTTCTTTTTATTCTTCTTTAAGGTCAAATATGTCTCACGTTGCACAGATTTCAATACTTCTGCAAGCTCATGGACGAAGGGACGTGCTCTGTACAACTCTCTTACTTGACAGAGAGTCTGTCCAAAGCTTTGTCAGAAATGTTGCTTCATCACTTATGAGCCCTTTTCGTTCATTAGGTAATTAGGGCGAAAGGGAGCATTGCTATGTAATTCGACGTCTCCAACCATATCTGAATGCAAATATTTAAATCCAAACAAATATTTTAGAATTCGTCAACTTTAGAATTTGTATTCGTATATTCAACTCGACCGGGTACGGTGGCTGAGAGCACTGACGCGCTAGCTCATGCCTCGCCGGCATCGGGGGAGCGTGGATTCGAATCCCACCTCAGTCGTCCTGAAAATGGTTTACGTGGTTGCCCATTCTCACCACCAGGCAAATGCCGGGACGGTTCCTTCAACAGGTCCACGGCCGATGTCCTTCCTAACTTCCTTCTCTGACCCTTCCTTAGTAGGGGGGTAATAGGAGTTTAAACCCAGGGGCAACTGAATAGGCCACCCCCAATACATGTAGTCTAAAATAATTAATATCACGCGAACCCATAGTCGAATTTTGACAAATGAGGTGTCGTAGGACTCGGGCTGACGCCCCCTTTCCTATGCACAATTTATTTCCAGCCCAAAATAAAACCTACCCCTACTAGGGGGTGAAATAGTATTTTCTTAGTAAATGTGTCTTTCCATGTGCAATATACATGCGCTCCGATACCAGTATGAAATTAAACGTTGTTCCACATCAAAAACATGCATAGTCCTGGATGCCACTATGATTTAATATTTTTGTGTTTACGCATGCGCACTTGGTTTTTTTTATAAGAGGGCGGGCTTTTTGAATAATGATTTATAGATAAGTTATTCTTTTAAAAAATAACCAAAAGATCCAAAACTAATAGGTCATCTTCTTTTTAATATCCCATGAACCAATAAGGCTAGGGACTTGTATGAGGGGTCATTAGACTTGGGGTGACACCCTGTTTTCGAATGTATTATTCATTTTTGTTAAAAGTACCTAACTGCACTTTTGTTAATATCTCGCTAACTAATAATCAGAGAGGGTCAAGTGAGGTGTCATAGGACTCAAGATGGCCAACCCTTTTCCATGGCCAACGAATTTACCCAAATGACCCTAAACAGCAAGGTCATCGACCTAAGATTTTATAAACTAATCATCAGAGAGGGTCAAGTGAGGTATAATAGGACTCAGGATAGCCAACCCTTTCCCATGGCCAACGAATTTACCCAAAAGACCCAAAACAGCAAGGTCATCGACCTAAGATTTTATAATCATCAGAGAGGGTCAAGTGAGGTGTCATAGGACTTAGAATGGTTAACCCTTTCCCATGACCAATGAATTTACCCCAAAAATCTAAAACAGCAAGGTCATTGACCTGAGATTTCATAAACTAATAATCGGATATCGACATGTGAGGTGTCACAGGACTTAGAATGGTCAACCCTTTTCCATGGCCAACGAATTTAACCTAAAAATCCAAAACAGCAAGGTCATCGACCTGAGATTTTATAAACTATTAATCGGATATGGACGTGTGAGATGTTTACAGTGAGTGATGAAACATAGCTAGGTAGAGAAAGAATTATTGTAGGCTACACGTATGGTGACTGACAAGTCTTTCACCATTGGAACTTGTTTTCAGACCAGACTGAGAGAGTATAGGTTGCAGGCATGGGTTAATAAATGACAAACGGTGTACACAAAATGCGATTTATCGATTCAAGAATTAAGAGCAGACTATCTTTAATTGATCGGTTAAAGAGGGTAGCTGAATAAAAACAAAATGGTGACAACACCGAACTAAACCAAAACCTAACCCAACCAAACCAAAACCGAACCAAACCGAACTGAACCAAACCTAATCGATAACAAGCCAAGGGTCTAAGTGTAAAAAACTTGTGGGTGGATGCTGTCATTGGCAAGGTCCAAAGGAAAGGGATAACGCTCTACCTATAGAGAGTAAGGTAAAGCTAGTGCATGGTGCTAATGCACACACCCAAGAACATGAACCACACACAGCTATCCTATGCTGTTTTTATGGGTTGACTGTTAAAACTTGCTCAGTGGTTACTGGGACAAGATGGTCGCTACACACAACAAGCTTTAAATACTTGAGGCTAATAATCTATACACACACACTCGCTTGTTCTAAACTAAACTGTCTTTCTGGCAGTGCTCACACAGTAGGCAAATGACAGAAATGCTTGGCTAACAGAAATATAATCATTTTCGGCTGTCTAATGTTACAAAAAAAAGGTGGACTGGGTTTGATATACAGTTAATGCTGCCTATCGCACACTAAACTGTAAGGAAGCCAAATGAAATGCTAAAGGCGTAGGTAGAGCAGTGATAAAATCGCTATATGTAGAGAACTACCTAGCGGTTTTTTGAACTGGCAAAGCTATGTCGCATAAACAGAGCAGGATAAAATCCAGCAACCATAATTTGTATCTTGTGGAACAGAGAAATTTCACTTTTGCCTTGGTGGATAATAAATGTGTGCAGACGAATGACCTATGCATTAGCCTACCATGGGGTTATGACCACGAGGAGGAAGTGTGATTTTTTGTGTTTTATTGTTTAGAGACATGGCTTTTTTAACCAGTAGATTTAGTATTTTGTAAATATTCATTTTTGTAATTGTAAATAGTTAATTTTAGTAAATAGTGGAAACCATTTTTTTTGTAATGGTAAATGTTAAATGTTTAACTAAAAGTTCTTTGGGATGAGTGTGCATGTCAAGGAGGTTTTTGAGGATAAATAGAGTGGTTGTGTTTGTTCTCAAAGACAGGCATGGTTGTGTGAATGTATGACTACACAGAAAGAGAGAGAGAGAGAGAGAAAGCTTGTGTATGTGCATGTGCGTGTGCGTGTGTGTGTGTGTGTGTGTGTAGCATTGATTGTTTGACCAAAGCAAATGCAGTGAGGTAGGGTGGGGAGCGGGAAATTTAACACTTATATATGAATGGTAAATAGTAATTTTGTTTTTTCAATAGTTTTTTCTTTCAAATGCAGTGGTAGATAGGCGTTATTTTATAAAACACTCTTACTTGCAGTAGAAATAAGCCTCTACGTTTCTGCAAACACACAGACAGACTGTACTATTGCCATGGTAAAGCACTCGCATTAAGATCATTTACAAAAACATAAAATGAAAAATCTTGTTTTGGAAATATCATTTTTCAATATACACAAAATGAAAAAAATGTGTAAACGGCAAAATGGAAAATCCATGTTTCTATATCGACAAAATTTAAAAACTTTAAACTGACATTTAAAAAATATATAAATGGGCAATTGACAAATGTGTAAACAACAAAATGGAAAATCCATGTTTCCATATCACGAAATTTAAAAACTTCAAACTGTAATTTTAAAAAATGCAAATGGAAAATTGACAAATGGTAATGTGTAAAATGTGAAAATAAAAAATAAACAAATGGTTATCATTATTTTTTAAACTTAAAAAACATTGTGCTCTATGGTTGAGGTGTAAACCGAACCACCTCTACTTATTTGGACCACCCGAGACTGAGTTGACCTGGTTTCGTCCTCATACCACTTTTAAATGTTGTGTCAAAGCTGGGAATTGAACCCAAGAGCTTTGGAGTTCCAGATAACTATACTAACCACTACACTACAAAGGCAACTTTACACCACTCCTAATGAATATTAGATTTTAAATTTTACGTTTTAGATTTAATAATTTACATTTTATATTTTTTGATTTTAAATTTTGTGAAAAGACCAAACCATAATGTCATTTGGCTGGAAATGTTTGGTAACTAATTATTAAAGAAAGACATATAGGGATTTGTATTACTTGAAATTATGTTTTCTGTACTATATTTTTTTAGATTTTAGATTTTAGAATTTAGATATTGGATTTTAGATTTTAGGTAAAGACCAAACTAATATTAACTATTTATTAGACACTGGTATGTAGATAGAAAGATGATTAGACTATACATTAAGATGAATTTTTAGGTCTTGACTGGCCTTGCAATAAGAATTGACTAACCAGACATAAGTTAGCTACCAACTAAACACTTTGGCGACTATGCTTGTAATTGACTAGCGAACAGCGAGTAGGGTTTTAGAAAACTGTTTACTATTTTGGGTTATATACAACAGATGCTTAGACCTAATGAACGACTATGTTTGCTAAACAAGACATTATACCAGAGACGATTAGGATACTTATGTAGCTCAGACAAGTAAAGCATTTCTATAGAAAATGAATCTATTGACATTGAATATAGATTTAGGTATTAGAAAGTAATTTTTGAAGGCCTTTGTATGGAGCGTGGCACTTTACAAAAGTGAAACTTGGACTATTGGTGTAGCAGAAAAGTGGAGAATTGAAGTGTTTGAAATGTGTGTAGCAAGCTTAGTTATGGAAGGAAGGGTTGAGGATAAGAACTGTAGGGGAGACCAAGGTTAGAATATGTTAAACAGACAGCCTTGGATGTAGGGTGTGGTAGCTATATAGAGATGAAATGATTATTTCAGGTCAGAGAGACATGGAGAGCTGCATCAAACCAGTTAAAAGACTGAAGACTCAACAACATGTAGAGCTTACCAAAATAATGTTGTGTAACGGCAAATGTTAGTCAACGAACAGTAATGCATTACTAAAACCCATGACACGATACCTAAGAGCTTTTCTAAAATTATTTTAAAATGCCTTAAACCCTATATCAAACACCCAGTTCTCAAGACTCATAACTGCAATGTTATGGGAAAACAAAAATTCTACATTTAAAATGAGCAAGTGGTAGAGCCAATGTACACCGGAAAATTGTGTAAACTCTCAAGTGCATAGAAGAAATTACATTATTAACTGTCAGGTTGGCCGAGTGGTTAAAGCGTTTGACTTAAATACAAATTTCCAGTACAAGGAAGCTAGGGTTCAAACCCCTTACCTGACATAACTATTGCCTGAACATGGCTTGACGACACTGTATTATTATGATACTTGGTACACAAACCACAGATAGAGTGTATTGTTTAAGACCGCTCTTTTTCTGAACATAGCTAGAGACTGTCGATGGTTAACAATGGCATTAATAGTAGAACGATGGGGATAGCAATTAAGAAAAACAAACAATACCCATACACAATTTTTAATTTATTTAATGTAAGTACTTTTACAATAGTTACATACAAAATACAACTTTCTTTTCTCTATTACTATCTAGTCCTTTTTATTTACCTTTTTTCATATTAAGGGAAAATGACCTTGTAGTTCCGCCCCTTAAAACAACATCAACAACACTACCTTTTGCATAGTCTGTGATGTTGATAGTTCTTGAGAAGTGGAAGATGGGTTAAATGTAACTTTTACAACAGGGGTTAAACGTTGCTCAATAAACAATGCACTATTTTGAGTAGCAACATTTTTCTTGTACTAGTTTTTTTAGCATTGTCATGATTTGTTGTTGACACTAACAGTGTTTCGTCTGGAGCACCACATTGATGATCACTCACACTTAAAACCTCACCATTTATACTTTTTAGATTGGCTCGACATCTTTTTTGACCTCTCTTTTGAGCATCGCCGAAATATTATTCCTTTTGCATTTTGACGATTATAGTTATAAGAGTAGCCTTTATAGAGTACACGTTGTTTACCTTTGTTAGTTGTAGTAAGTTCCATAGTAGCAACTAACCTGTTTGTATGATTTGCTCACTACAAGGGTTATAACTGTTCTGGTAATAGAACCATTTAGCGTTGGCTTTTATATTTAATATGTACAGTTTAAAGTGACAGCAAAAGTGCTAGCAAAGTGCTAGAAAATAGTATATGTATTGTTAAGACATAGTTTAAGCGGTTACGTAGACCCATTGCACAATAATTTTAGCACGATGAAGCTCTTGTTGAATTTCTTTGATTGTTATTGTGACCGGTATGCCCAGCTTGTTGTAAAGAATGCAAGTGCTGAAGCCGTTGAATTAGCTTACTGGGTCACTTCGTTAGCCCCGCTGGTCTGTCTCTAAGCACTGTCACGCCCGGTCAACCATCGCCCCCGTTCCCTAAAAGTCAAGTGGGATGTCTTCTATTTTCCTTCTGAGTGTCGTTAGTAGGTTTTCCGAGCCTCTTGTGCTAGCGTTCTAAAGTCTTCAATTGGGAATGTTTCTAGCGCGAGGAGGTAGACTAGCCGTGACTTGGTCGTCTTGGAAACTCCAGTCGCTTTTTTTATGTACGGTATATACAGTAAGCATAATGCTTTAACATTTTCAAGTGATGATAGATTCTTTTCAGTGAGGAAAGGCCATATATTTTCTATTCCGTATGTCAATATTGGCATTATTTTATTTTTAGCCTATTTTCATTTTCGAAAAAATAAGCTTATGAGATCACATTTTGTCCGTGTGTCCGTGTGTGCATGTTTGCATGTGTGTCCTCCCCTAATACCTTCTAAACGGCTGGAGCTATTTCACTGAAACTCGATAAGATCAAAGCACCATTCTGGGTGACCTCGACCGTGCCCTTAAAATTTAATTGCGTCTCGCCAATACAACATGGCGGCTGTGCGAAATTTCTCACCAGCATTCAGTATCTCTGAAACTATTACCGATATCACCTTGAAATTGTGTACGGTGATAAAGGGCACTACTAGAAGTTCTTCTATGAGACTTTCAAAAACCTGATAACTACAAAACCAACATGGCGGTCAAGTGAAGGTGAGAATTTTAAATAGACTTTTCTCGTGATTTAACCATCCAAACGTAATGAAACTTTATACATATTGTAATGCACTGGCGCCAAATTTAGGTCAATTGTTTACATAACCTCAAAATGGCGGCTGTGCGAATTATTTCACTGGCATTTTATATCTTCGAAACTATTACATATACCACCCTGAAATTTTGTACGATGATAAAGGGCACTACTACAAGTTTATCTAGGTAACTTTCATAAACCTATAAAGTAAAAAAAACGAACATGGCGGCCAGGCGAATTTGAAACAATTTAATACACTTTTCTCGTGATTTAACTCTCTGAGCGCAGTGAAATGTGGTACAGTAAATAATTATACATATTGTAATGCACTGGCATTTAATTTAGTTCAATTGTTTACATAACCTCAAGATGGCGTCTGTGCGAAATTTTAAAATTAATATTTTATTTCTTGAGTCGTAATCATGCGATCGAAGTGAAAGTTTGAGTAATGGACCTATGCAATAATTTTCCTTTAATGGTACATAACTCTATGGCCCTTACATATAACAATCCAAAATGGCGAGCATAGGAAATATTTAGACGGTTCTCAATATCTACGAATCTTTTACAGCAATCAAGCTGAAATTTTTTATGTTCATAGGCGCTATGAATATAAGTTCACCTATAGGACTTCAGTAACCTGGTGAACACAAATTCAACATGGCGGCGACGCGACGTATAAATATTTGAATGGACGTTCCTCGCGATTTAACCATCAGAGTGCAGTGAAACTTTGCACGATAAATGCTTATACAAATGTTAATCCACTGGTATCTAATTTATTTCAATTGTTTCCTTAACCACAAGATGGCAGCTGTGTGAATTTTTTAAATCTCGGTTTTACTTCTTGTGTTCTAATCATGCGATTGAAGTTTGAATACCACATCTACACAATAATCTTCATGTAACAGTAACGGTTCGCAATATCTACGAATCTATCACAACCTTCAAACTGAAATTTTGAATGTTGATAGAGGCAATTAACATGAGTAGGATATATGAAAATAGGCTGTATAGTTCTTCACGGAACTACTTGTTAAATAATGTCATTGCTGTCTCGAAGTTGAGTGTTCTTATATATTGTTTTAGATCCCTTAGTTGGGGGGGTAGTTAGGGCTAAAACACTTATGTTATTGTACTAATTTGGAAGGTGGTTTCTAGGAGGGGGTAGCTTCCCGTAGCTGGGTGAGCTTACCAGTGTAGTGTGTTGTGTGTTTGGATGCTACGGGGTGCTCCTATAAAGACGTAAGTATTTGTTAGGGGATGGTCCTCTGGCTGCAGGCTGCTGTGCTGGTCTGCCAGCTGGACGGAGTGAGTGATATAACAGACGTGCTTATGTCAGCGGCTCGCTGCTATGCAGTCGAGTCGCCTGCGGGAAGCACAATGAAACCTGAGCAAGCAATTACTGGCTACTATGGTCACGGCCAATCGTGACGAGAGTCAGGAAGGGTATGAGGATGTAAAGAGGCGTGTAATTATCAAGACAAGTGTAATTTACTGACCATGTGTTTATTGGTCAGTGAGTGTGAAATTGTAAGTCCCTCTTAGGGGAATGTAAGTAATGATACAAGTTGAGTGTACAAGATTGTGGATGGGTGTTTACAAAGTAAAGGATATCTGAACACTTGCTGAGTCTCACCTGATGATGGCAGCTGGCACAGTTGCCGGCTAGGGCCTTCGGCGGCGCACACTGTATGACAGATAATGCTCCAAAAAGGCCTCCCTTCTTATAGTTCCTGCCGTTGCTTAGTCAGCATTCCGTTGACGTAGCTGCCCCAGTTAGTTGTAGTGTTAATGTTTATGAATGTGTTGCAAGTGGTTGGCTAACCTCCCGAGCTGGGTGGTCGCCTCTTGCCGTGTAAAGGTGATGTTCTGGTCTTATGATGTTTGCCAGTTGGGGTGGTTTTAGTAGAAGATGGGGGGTGGCTCTCAGGGGGTACAGCCCCCCGGGCCTGTACAAGTCTTCTTCTTCGATTAGTTCGCGTCCCCGCGAACGGGAACGGAACGTGGAGTGGGGGTGACGATGGATAGTTTTTGGTTTCTTCTTGTACCTCTTCTTCTTTTCTTCAGTGCTGGTGTAGATGTAGGTGTGTTGATGTCGTGGTGATGTGAGATCAGCTTGTGCTCAGAGGGGTAGGTTTTGGGATATACATATGATAATTTAAAACAGTTCATTTAAAAAGTTGACATTTGAAATATTAAAAAGTACAACAACAAAAAGTACGTGATTTTGACACTATATATGTGTTGGTATTGTGCAGGGAGGAAAAAAACCATGGCTGGACGGGTGGTTGTGCCGTCCGGCGCTGTGTGGAGGAAAAAATTGCTCCCTGTGATGTATAGTTTAAAAGATGGAAGAGAATAGAAAAACAGGTGTCCCAGGGTATAAGTTAAAGGAATACGTAAAATATAGTTTATTGTGTTGGGGTAAAACGGGACACCTTCACAAATTTTCAGTTAGAAGGGCAGAAATGAAAATCAGTGTGTACATTATGGCGTGTAAAATGGTGTGACAATTTGTGAATTTATGTGTTTAGGTATACAGTTGAGCACCACTATGTTTGTGTATGCTTTGCCTTTACAGTTTCTGCTTATAAAATGATGCTATAACATAACATAACATAGTGTAACATAAAATGACATAAAATAATAACCTTATTGCTATACCGTTTCGCTCATGGGCCTGGTACCTCGCCTCATTCCCTAGGCCTTCTGTAGCGCTCTTGTCGACTCATTCTCTCTTCATTTATTACCCGCTGGCTGTAGGTGCCTCTCACCTATGGCTGTGGGTTAGTGGTCATGCCGTAACTTTTCCTTTCGTAAATTTTCCCCGTGGGTGGAAAAATTTACCTTGGCGGCGAGGGTAGGTGCTCACAACCTCTGCACCGCCCCTGCCTGCCGAATATTGCTTTTCATTGAAGCATATCGAACGTGTGTTTGCGTCAGCGTCGCTCGGTGCCCCACGTCACCTTATGTCGCTGATCGCGGCGCCGTCACCTTATTGGCGCGACTGAAGAGCGATGAGGAACAGTGTGTTTTTGTGACAGAGATAAGGGTGTGTGTAATTTGGTGTGGAAAACATATTTACAATAGACATGCTCGTGCTCCTTGTCATCTGTGAAATAAAAAATGGATTATTGGCCATCTATTTGGAAAACATGTATGTTCGTTTGCTTCCTCGCTTTCCTGTGTGGGTAAAAGTGGATTAATGAATAATAATGCATTTACAATACATGGCAATACATCACATGTATATATATGTAACACTTCGTCGGTGGCGCTTAATTTATAAGACTAAGTGTGGCACCACTGAGGTGTAACTTACTTCTAGGTTAGCCTAGGTATTATCTAGCTTATTCTATCGTGTTATCTTAATTTTACTTAACTTAACGTATTGTCGGGCTTACCCTGATGACGGGTTTGTTTGTCACCAGGTGCCGAAATGGTTAGTCTAAATTATGATAAGTAAAAGGGAAAAAAATTGTATTTATAAGCCGAATGGTTTAACTTAGTCTAATGCCGAAATGTGCTGTGTTATTATTGAGCAACAGCGGTTATTAAATTTGCTTAATTCTAAGTTGCGTGTCAAATGCAACTGTCTTACATGCTAAAATTTCGACCAGAGCAATCGCCTGAGGCAATTTACTTCCTCAGATCACCACCCGCGTGGATTCTAGAAACACCGGTTGTCTCTAAAACCACCGGATTCCGCTCCCTTAATGCTAGTTGTCGACATTTATATTATTGATTAATACTAGTAATTAATAAAGTCCCGGGCGACTGCGGTGCCACAAAGCAAACGCCTCGCCGTTGTACTTGCCTGTGTTATCATCCTTCATCCGGGAATTTGAGCGTCCGGGCTCCTCCTCGCCTATATTGGCATTGTTGGGTTTGCCCACCCGAACCCCTTTAGGCAGCTCGCTGTGCTCCTCATTTAATATCTCTGGCTGCCCGCTGCGTCACCATTTATGTGGGCACTGGATATCGTTCGGGAAAAATCGTCCGATAAAATAGTATCATCCGGGAATTTCAGCGTCCGGGATCCTCTTCGCCTATATTGGCAGTAATAATAACATCCGGGAATTTTAGCGTCCGGGCTCCTCTTCGCATATATTGGCATTGTTGGGTTTGCCCACCCGAACCCCTTTAGGCAGCTCGCTGCATGCCTATTTAGTATCTCTGGCTGCCCGCTGCGTCACCATTTAATATCTCTGGTGACTCGCCGTCAGCCATTTATGTGGGCGCGGGACCGAATGATCGCATTCATTCCATATATATTATTCATTATTTGTTTATCCGTTATTTATTTGTTTGGTTGTCTTCACCTGTGCTACGCGGAGCAAGGACTTGTCGGATCTAGGATTAATCCCGCTGAATCCTGGGATCCTGCTTCACTCCTGCGAGTAGGATACTAGCTTCCCGCCATAGAAGCTCTACTTACTTACATACTAAACTAGGAGTCTAGTTCTGATTTGGTCGTCCCTAGGGTCATCTCCTGAGTCCGGTATGAAGCTGGCTAATTCTCCCACCAGCCGTAGAAAGTCTCCCCTGCAGGTCTGGCTTCGATGCCCGTAGCACTTGGTGGGTGTAACTTTTCTTTGTCCCGGGGACAGGCTAGACGCTCCCGGGACTCCGACGTTTGCCCGTGCTAGGTCATCGGCGCTTCGACCTTACGTAATTCGTCTGTTATTTAGTCTGGGTCATTGAGTTAACTGGGGTAGGGCTCATCATCGCCTTCCCCAGCTCTGCTCCTGTGTGGCGCCTCTGCCCTTCTGCTTACGCTGTCATCACCATTCAGCGTGTCATCAGATTCCTTTTGTGTTATATAAAAAAATAGTGTGATCTGTAAATAATTTACTGTGTAATTAATGTAAAATTTTTAAGTGTTCTGGGGTTGTAGAATCTTCTAAATGCATGGACTACTTCAGGCCTTCTATGGCTACGTCGGACTTCCAGCGGTAATGCCTTGTTAATTTTCTTGGAGGCGTTAATAGGGTTTTATGGCGTTGGGTTCCCTGTTATTAGGATCCGGGGGTGTTATCTGCTGGATGGGTTTAAAGCGTGGTAGGAGAAGATTGCGCATCGTTGGGCTCCATGTTAATGGTGGCCTGGAGCCGGTGATGCTATCAGGATGCTTTTACAGTGAGTGGACGGGGTAGGTACTTCCCGGGTTTGCAAAAATTTTAAAAATTCCATGCAGGAGTAATACTAATAATAACCCAGGTGTGTGGGTAGGATATTCCATGCATGTGCCTGGATATGAGGCGTGTCTGCTCTCATTTGTGGATAGGTATAGGCCGAGGTGTAATAATCCTATGTCCCTTGCATGCGGGATTATTTATTAAAAAAAAGAATTGTTATTATAAATTTGGCCTCATCTCTTGCTTAGAGATGCGCATTACGCTTAATTGTCGTTTTTCCGACTCGCCCCTAATACTCGGGCGTAGGCATTGAGGGCCAGGGCGTAGTGAGCCCTCTCTTTAAACGCATGAAGTCTATCAACCCCGATGTATATTTTGGCATGTAGTTTAGCTGTTTTTATGTGTTTATATGTTTGTGTTGGCTAATGTTGTGAGTGACAAGGTTATGAAAGGAGAAAGGTGGTATAATGGTAGCCCGTAGGTGGTGCCTTGGCCATCTTGCTGGCACCATCCATCTCTACTCCTGTCATCCTCACTTGGTCAATATCTGCTTTCTATCCACTCCTTGTGATGGTGAAGTGCGGTGTCGCTGTGACGTCACGGCCTAATCTGGTCTCTCATTTGTAATGTTAATGTAGCAAGTGATCGTAGTGTGACTGGTCATGTCCTGATCGCCTATGATGGTTTTGGGATTAAAAAGTAAAAAGAGAAGTAGTTATTGGGGGGAGGTTGTTCCTTCAGAGCACCTGTCTGTATTCGCCCCTGATTAGTGGTCGCGTGTGGCAGGACGTGCCCGTGGCTGTGGTTACTAAGGCTTGCGTGACTGTAGTTGCGTTCCGCTGCAGCGCGCTGTCGCGCGTGCCGTTTATCTGATACGTCTTATCGTGTGTCGTAATGCTAATTGTCAGCCGGCGCGTGTAACCTGTCATCGCACTTGTAACAAAGCTTCTGTGGCCCTATAATAAATCCGGCCTATCGTGTCTGTACATTGCTAAATGTTATGCCTATTGTAACAGCGCTGAATTCCGTGTCAATGTATGCCATTATTATTGGTTTATTTTTGTGGTCATGTCTGCATTTCATGGTCACTTCCGTTATAACAATAGTGTCTGCCGACAGCAGTGTTGCAATGCTTCTGGAATTCGCAAGTCAGTGTTTTGTCGTGTTTTGTTTTCATGTGCTTGTGTACGGGAAGTCTCTGACGTTACGTATGTCGGCTGCCGGAACGTGACTTTTGCCAATGTCCGAGTGTTGCCATTGTTGTGCATTCTGGGCGGGCCAGTGTGCTAATCTGTCCTGTTTTTGCTTACCGATGTTGTGTGTACATTGTTTTCCGCAAGACCTCTGCCTTGTGTAACTATGTGTAATCCATGTCTAGGAAGTCTATTGTGGTCCCCGTGGAGGCCTAGGATTTTCGGTACGCCCCCTTATTGGGAATTCCTGGGTCACCAATGCCGAGGTAGGCTGTTGTGGCGAGTACCCTGGGGCGAATCTATGTTCCAGTATGTATGGTAAAGAACCTTCCTGTCACTATAAACGTTTATCTGACCCACTTACGTGCTTGTCTGGGGCCAATTTCAGTCTAATTGGGATTCTGGATATTTGTTTTCCACGGCGTCCGATTTTTTACTGGGCATTCGGACCCGCGATCCCGTGTAATACTCCGTGTTTTATGTCTGCGTTGTCTGTTGGGATTTGTGTGTCCCCAGTGTGGCTTTTGATTGTGTTTTTCGCGCCAAAAATACCATTGGTTAGTTTGTTATTGGCACGAGGGTATTGTGGGATCGTGTGAGCGCACCCGCCTTGTTTTAAGGTCCTGGTATTACGGTTGCTGTACCGTATGTACCATGGCACACGTATCGTGTATTTAAGGCACGCGGATGAAAGTATGTTTGGGCGTGAGTGTTTTGTGCCTTTTGTGAAGACCCTCGTATTCTTATTTTGGGAGTTATGGGGTTTTGAAAACAGCGTGAATGACTGTGTGTATTACAGCCAGTCTAGAACGCTCGCAGGTCGCCTGCAGCTGGTGAAGGTCGCACGATTGTGTGTGAGTGTTATCGCTGACTTGGCAATGGTATTAAGTTACAACTGTGTAGGAAGGACTTTGCTTGCTAGATAGCTGGCTCATGTGCCAGGCCAATGTGTGTATGTTTGCCAACACGTCTGCCTACTGTCTACATATACAGCGTGTCTTTGGGCCTCTCGTAATGGAAAAGAACTTTCCTGTAATTACATATTGTGTCCCCAAATTTTGTGTTATCGTAAGCGTGTGGCGAATATATCCCTGTTAGTGGTACTAAATGTCGTTATGCATGTGTGTCACCGGGCCGCTAGTTGCGTGTTTGGGGACTAGGTGTCGGAGGTGATTTTATTGTTTCATGCATATAAATGTCTGTCAGTGTGATTATCTCTTACTTCCCTATCCTGCAACTGGATAGTTACCCGACCTTGCATTCCTGGTATTCAGGAGGTTGCGGGTTCGAGACCGTCTTTGTCCAGGATAATTATTCCTGGTGCCTTTTAGGCTTGTGTCTCCGGGACGTTTGGCAGTGTTGGGTTCGTATCCCGGTGAGGCCATCGGGGTCCGAAGGCTATTTCTTGGCCTTCTTTTCCCGTCTGCCCGTGGAATGATTTCCCTTCCTTTTGGCAGCGTTCCTGTCTTTACGTGTAGGTGCCGTTTTGCGGGTGTGATATGCCTTCATACGGCGGGCGTGAATAGTGTCTTTAATGAGCTTGCGTCCATGGCGCACGTTTACGATATAGTTTAGGTCAGATACCTTCCTGCAGACTTTGAAGGGACCTGACCAACGTGGCAGGAGGAACTCGGACACATTTTTCTTACGGGCGGAATTGGAAACCATAACCAATTGCCCGGGTGTGTATTCCACGGTCTTTCTTTGCCGATCGTACCGTTCTTTTGTTTTCTCTGTGCCGCGGCTATGTTCTTCCTGGCGTCCATGCGAGCTATCTGCAAGTGCTCTAGCCGGGCGGCATTGTCCGGGTGAGTGTCCTGTGGGATGCATATATTGTCTATGGGACTTCTGGGTGTGTATCCGTGCAACAGGAAGTGTGGAGAGTGTTTTGTGGCCGTGGATATGGAAGTGTTGTAGCTAAATGTAATGGGCTGCAGGTAATCATCCCAGTCTGTCCCTGTGTCCCCTGTGAATTTAGCTAGGGCCATTCCAATTATTTTGTTCATACTCTCTGTGAGCCCATTTGTTTGTGGGGAAAAACTCGTGGTCGTGTATGCTCTTATCCTGAGTACCTCCAAAAACTGTTGGAGCACTCTCGAGGTGAAAATGGTACCTCTATCGGATAGTAGGGTTTGGAATAGGCCATATCGTGTAACTATGTCGAATAAGAATTCGACTATGCTGTTTGTGTCTGCTTTGGGCACAGCCTTTGTGATCATGTACCTGGTGAGATACTCGGTGGCAACCAGTATGTATTTATTGCCTTTTTGAGATGTCGTAATGGGGCCTTTAACATCTATCCCGACTCTGTGAAATAGCTCTCCTACGGGAATAGGGTTGAGTAATCCATGAGGCTTCCCAGGCCTTGTTTTAAATCGCTGGCAAGTGTGACGTCTTTACGAAGGTGTCTATGTCGGCCTTCATGTTTACCCAATAATACTTGTCCCGGATTCTAAGGTATGTTTTATGCGTACCCAAATGTGCCCCTGCCAGTGGGCTATTGTGGTGTCCGATCATGATATTCTCTTTCAATGACTCCGGAACCGCTATAGGTGCATTATCGTGCATGGCTGTGGGCTTAAATTTCAGTACCCCGTCTTTGTCTAGGAAAAATCGCCTAGACAGCCGTGCTGTCTTGGAGTCCACCTTATCCAAGTTTTCTAGTGCCATTAGAATCTGTTTCAAGTATGGATCACGTCCTTGCTCCTGCTTGATGTTAACCACCGTCAGGGCAAAAGTGGGCATGTTGTCCCATTCGTGGTCCTTACTGTCATCTGGGGGATCGGCTACTGGCAGCCTAGATAACCCATCTGCATCTAGGTGTGTAGCGCCTTTCTTGTGCTTGACCACGAAGTTATATTCATACAGGCGGAATTTAAAACCTATTGAGCCGCGAATTTGGGTTTTAAATTTGTCCCCAAAAAGCAGGCTCGCGTGGTCAGTCACTACCGTGAACTGGATACCATAGAGGTATACCCGAAAATATTTCACTCCCCATGAAAATGCCAGCATTTCCCGTTCTGTGGCAGAGTATCTAGTCTCGACGGCCGTTAGTTTCCTGCTAGCGTAAGCTATGGGCCGTATGCGCCCTTCTGCATCTTCCTGTAATAGGGCCGCCCCCAGACCGTACTGGCTGGCATCCACGTGTAAAAAGGTGGGCCTATCACTATGGAAGTGTTGCAGTAATGGTGGTGAGGTCAATAGTTGCTTCAGTGTGTTGAAGGCATCTATGTGTTCCTGTTTAATGCTGAAGGGCGTTTTTTCACGTGTGAGTTCAGTTAGGGGGTGGGCGATGTGCGCAAACCTGTGGATATATTTCCTGTAATAAGAGGCCAGTCCAATGAAACTGCGCAATTGCTTCAAATTTGTGGGCATTGAGATGCCCGTTATTGCGTCAGTCTTCGCTGGGTCGGGAATAATGCCCTCTCTGTTTACAATATGGCCCAATATCTTAATCTGCTGTCTGGCAAATTGACATTTCGCAGGTTTAAGCCTTAATTTGGCCTCTCTGATCCTTGCGAAAGCCTCCTCCAAATGTACGATATGCTCGTCAAAGGTGTTGGAGAAGACCGTTATGTCGTCCACGTAGACTAATACGGAACGCCATTTTATACCTGAAAATGTCTTATCCACTAGCTTTTGGAAGGTTTGTCTGGCGTTACGGAGGCCCATTGGTAACCTTGTGTAGGTATATAGACCGTTCTCTGTAACGAACGCCAGCTTGTGCCTATCCGGTTCATAGACGGGGATTGAATAGAATCCACTGTAGCAATCCATCGAACTGAACCAGCTAGCCCCACCGAGGGCATCCAAATAGGTGTCGGCCCTTGGTAGTGGATAACTGTCATTTTCGAATAACTTATTGAGCCTACGGTAAACAGTACAGAACCTGTGGGATCCGTCCCGTTTTTTGGTCAGCAAGACTGGGGCGCTGTAGTTCGAAATAACGGGGACAATGACCCCTGCCTCGAGCATCTCTGTGATCTGAGTGTCGATGGCGTGTCTCTCCTTCTGGCTCACCCTGAAGGGAGGCTGGTGTACTGGCCGGTCACTGGTGAGGGTGACGTGGTGTTCGATAAGGTCTGTCACTGCGAGATCCTTCATCGAATGGGCAAAGATATCCCTATTGGCCTCCAGGAGCTCCGTGAGCCTTTTATTTTGCTCCGATGTCAGGTCCTGTCTGTGATTCTGATTGGCCGCCTTATCTGTGTGTGTGTCTGTGTGTTGGCTGATAGAGTGCAGTGTAGAGGCCTGGTGCTCGTGGATTTCTCGCTCCGCTCAAATCCCATCTGTGTTTCTGGTGTATATCATGGGATGTGTGGTGAGCCTCTGGTCATGCTTTAAAAGTATCTCACCGCTAGCAAAATTTATGCTAGCCTCATACTTAGCGAGGAAATCCATGCCAATTATGGCTGACGCAGAAAGATGTTCTATAACGAACATGGGGTGTGTTGTGGCAAAATGGTCTAGCCTGAGATGTATGTTTGCCACCCCCGCGTTTTCTAGCGTCTGAGCATTGGCCGCTACGAGCCGGATGTCACCCGTGACACCGTGTATTTGCCCTTCGGTAACGTGTCTTCTGTTTACACAACTTACCGCTGCCCCAGTGTCAATTAGGGCCTGCACCCTGTGGCCATTTATGCTGGCGTGTATCGTGAGTGCCGATACCTGGAATCCATTGCCCTGCAAAGATGTGCTGTGTAGGGTGTATGTTGTTGTTGTTGTTGCTGGCGTAACATCTGTACTGGGAAGGCATGGAGCTGGCCGCTTATCGTACCTGGCACGCTTGGCCTCTCGGCTTACTTCCTGTCCCGAGTACTTTGGCTTGGTCAGCAAAGTGCGCTCACCGAGTACTTTGCCTGCTCTCTTAACCGCCCGCGCTGTGAAAATAGAAGTCTTCTGGCGAACGTTTAATGTATTGACCGTTCCCAGCTTTAGTGTAGGTGTGCTGTTGTTTTCTTCCTCTTGGGAAGGTGTGTCTGCAAATGTGACTCTGCGTTTGCACTTGTTATCCCGTTTTTTGTTCCAGGCGGTCGCGAGTTCGACTCCTGTTGCTGGCTTTCCTGTGCCGATTGAGCTCGCGCCCTGCGCCTGTGCGGGGTCACTTCCCGCCCTGTGTTGTGGTGTAGGGGGTATGGTTTCCTGTTTGGGGGGTGTGGGTTTTCCTCCGTCCTGTTTGTGCGTAATTTTGAGGGGCGTATAGTGTCCCGCCCTAGGGTTCCCTGTAAACAGTATGTGTAGGCCCCTGTCAAATCCCGCAGTTGTAAATAGCGGGGGCGAGTGCACATCAGTGTATACGTGAATGTTTACTTTAAGCACCTTGCCGAGAGCGGTCACGTCTACGGCGCTGGCATAGGTACCGTCCCTACCCATGTATTTTCGGTAGTCCGCCCCGGTCTGGAATGGGTTTTCCCGCTCGTCCGACACAAAATCCCGGTACTCTTTCCAGTTGGCCAGGATATGTTGGACCGTTTTCTGTTTGTAGTCCCTATGATAATCCTCGGTATTCCGGACTAGGAAGCTCATGGCCCTAAACAGACAGTTGCCGTATCCTTGTACGGGGTGTGTCTGGAAACGGCCCGGGGGCGGATCGTCAGCCTTGGCTTTAGCTGACTGCTTTTTCCCCTTACTCTTACGAGTTTGTTTGGGGGAAGGGCCTCTCTGGTGTTGTGTTGGGGGAGGAACCTCAGCCGCTTTAACAGCTGGCCGAACCTCCCCGTCTAAGCGTTTTTTTGAAACGTGGGTGTTCGTCTCCATGTACTGTATGTGCGCCCACCCTCGGGGTGGCTGCGCCAACTCCCCGCTTGCGGTGTGTAGCTAGGTGTGGGAAGTATTGCCCCCCTGTCTGCCCGGCGGGGTGCTTCATCCCTAAACTCCCTCGGGTGTTCGTCGGGGAGGGGATAGTGTTCCGGGCCCTTTGGTTATGTATGTCTAGTTTCCCGTCCTTTTACGGGGTTTTTTTGTCTGGCGGTTGTTGCCCGGTGGTCCGTTTTCCTGTCTCCGCCAGGGTGGAGTGTATGTTTGCTGCTGCGGGGGTGGTTTTTCCCGGCGATTCCCCTTTTCCCTGTACTGGGAAGGTACCCCTGTCTGGTCGGGGGTGGGTTTCCTCGACGGTCCCCATTTCCCCTATACTGTGGGGGTGCATAGCTTTGCCTGCGTGGGGGCGGGTTCTCCCGATACTCCCCATTTCCCCTATATTGCAGGGCTGCATAGCCTTGCCTGCTTGGGGGCGAGTTTTCCCGATACTCCCAGTCTGCCCTGTATTGTGGGGCAGCATAGCCCTGTCTGCTTGGTGGCGGGCTGCTTCGCCGGGGGATGGTGTGCTCGTACTCTTCAGGGTAGTACCCCTGTGTGTACGGGGATGGTGTTCGCCGTGAGGGGTATGTCGGCTCTGTGTCCGCGTATGATACCCGTGAGTACCGCGGAGGGTAGTGTGGCCTGTCCTGTGCGTGTGGTGTTGTTGGCCGCTGTGGAGGGTAGTAATTTTCCTCCCTCCCGTAGTGTCTCCTCTCTGTGTACCCCCCTGTCCCTCTCAGGATAATAGTGCTCTTTCGTGTCTGTGTTTTCATCCCTTAGCGGTCTCCCGCCTGCTTGGATGGCAGCTATTGTTAATTTTTCCATCCTGTCCACTAATTCATCCATCTTCTGACTAGTGTCGTCCTTTTGTGGATGAAAGTGCTGATTCACGGCTTTCTCCGTAGCTTTTTCCGTGATCTTTTTCCCTGCCTCTATTGTCTTTATGTTATTCAGCATGTTTTGGACCGTGGGGTTGTTCATAATGCACAACTTGTCCACCATCGATGGTCTGAGGCCCTGCATTAACAGCTTGACTTTCTGCTTGTTCGTCATAGCTGCGTTATATTTATCGCACATTAACAACTTTGCGTTGACGTACGACTGGGCGCTTTCTTTAGGCCCCTGTGACCTCTGTCTGATTTGGTCATACAGGTCCTCATCATCTGGTATGAGCTGGAATTCACTTTTCAACAATAAAGTGATTTCCTCCCATGTGGCATTTTCTAGGTTGTCCTCATGAAGCTCATACCATGTCATGGCCGCCTTTGTGAGGTATGCAGGGAGGAGCCGTTTTCTGACTTCATCGCTCCAGCCATTGATCCGAGCCGTTCTATTGAAGGCTTTGAGGTATTCCTCGGGATCCTGGCCTTCCCCCATGAACTTTGTGGGGTGGATCATGGGATATTCTGCGTGTCTGTTCATTTCTTGTTCGTCTGTCACTCGTTGGCCGTGTAAAGGTTCTAAACTGTTTACGCTATCGCGTGACAAGGTGTTTGTGTTGTTTTGAGGGGCATTAGCCTCACTCCCCGTGTACGACACTTGTGTTACGTTACCAGGTGGCTCGTCACCTGATATATCGGTACTGATTGATGGTGTGTTGTCGTACTGTGTAGATTTGACTACGTTCACAGTCCTGTCTAAATCCTGTTTTACTGTTTGTAAGATAGTGTGTATGTCTAGGACTGCCTCTGTCGCGTGATTGTCTGCTTTAACAGTGTCTGTATCTAGTAACTGTGTGATGCGCTCGAGCAGATTATCAATTTCTGCTCTGTGATTTGTAGTTGCTGCAACAATAGGGGGTGGAGTGTTGGCAGGCAATCTACTTCACTAGCGCTGGATATTGGTGATTCTTGTCTGTGTTCGGTGGCCTGGGATCGTGTAAAATGTGTGACTTGTGCTGCCGCTGCAGGGTGTTGAGCGCGGATCTCGGATGCCTTGAATTCGAGTTCCCTAAGAAGTTGTACTGCAGTCTGGTCAGTTATCAAGTCACTGTTCTTAATTCTTAACTTCGGCAGGAGTGGAGTTGTACTAGCCGACAAATGGTGCGCAAAGTCTCTTAGTGTGGTTCTAAATGTGGTCATTTAATTTCCACTGTTCTTGCACTATGGGGAGGGTGGGGGTGGGTGTAATAATACAAATCCCTGTGTAATAAAGAAAAATTGTGGGACGTAATGTAGGAGAGAAAAAAACATTTTAGACTCGCTTGGCTGTGTGCGGTAGGGGTCGTTTCTTCCACGAGGGCTCGTTGTGTGAGTCCTACCCTTACTGTGCGTGGTAGCGGCGCCTCCACCAATATGTTTTAGATCCCTTAGTTGGGGGGGTAGTTAGGGCTAAAACACTTATGTTATTGTACTAATTTGGAAGGTGGTTTCTAGGAGGGGGTAGCTTCCCGTAGCTGGGTGAGCTTACCAGTGTAGTGTGTTGTGTGTTTGGATGCTAGGGGGTGCTCCTATAAAGACGTAAGTATTTGTTAGGGGATGGTCCTCTGGCTGCAGGCTGCTGTGCTGGTCTGCTAGCTGGACGGAGTGTGTGATATAACAGACGTGCTTATGTCAGCGGCTCGCTGCTATGCAGTCGAGTCGCCTGCGGGAAGCACAATGAAACCTGAGCAAGCAATTACTGGCTACTATGGTCACGGCCAATCGTGACGAGAGTCAGGAAGGGTATGAGGATGTAAAGAGGCGTGTAATTATCAAGACAAGTGTAATTTACTGACCATGTGTTTATTGGTCAGTGAGTGTGAAATTGTAAGTCCCTCTTAGGGGAATGTAAGTAATGATACAAGTTGAGTGTACAAGATTGTGGATGGGTGTTTACAAAGTAAAGGATATCTGAACACTTGCTGAGTCTCACCTGATGATGGCAGCTGGCACAGTTGTCGGCTAGGGCCTTCGGCGGCGCACACTGTATGACAGATAATGCTCCAAAAAGGCCTCCCTTCTTATAGTTCCTGCCGTTGCTTAGTCAGCATTCCGTTGACGTAGCTGCCCCAGTTAGTTGTAGTGTTAATGTTTATGAATAAGTTGCAAGTGGTTGGCTAACCTCCCGAGCTGGGTGGTCGCCTCTTGCCGTGTAAAGGTGATGTTCTGGTCTTATGATGTTTGCCAGTTGGGGTGGTTTTAGTAGAAGATGGGGGGTGGCTCTCAGGGGGTACAGCCCCCCGGGCCTGTACAATATCTTATTTCGTGCATTGCCCGAACCGCTTGTGTGATTTTTTGTCACTTGTATTGTAAAGCATTTTGCACTTGTTTGTAGAGTGATGCCTAGGTATTTGAATTCTGTTACTATTTTTATTCCTTTTTCTGTATGAAAATTTCTGTTCCGGTTGGTACTGTGACCCTATTTTGTATCCAGGATTTATGTATTTTGAGAACTCAGCCAACAGCGTAACGGAGACTGTATTTATTCATGAGCGTGTTCTGTTATGAAACAGCTGTCAGCCGAGTCATGTGGCGAACGACCTCCCAAGATGCACCTAGCAACTCGCAGTTTTCGGTCAAGGCCGAGCGACGTCAGGTGAAGTCGTGGGGAGGCAAGTGCAGGATGTTTGTAATCGGGACACTCACTCTGATTTCTTGAGCCGTGCGGTTCGCATTATTTTTTCGAGTGGAATCGAGTCGCGCGGTGGTCTTACTGTGTCTTTCGTAAGTTCCATTGAGTGGACTTGATCTTTCCGTCTACAATCGCGTATTTGAGTATTATAAAATTGCGGAATTGGGTGATGACCAGTTTAGTTTCAGGAGAAATGTAGGAACAAGGGAAGCTGTACTAAGTCTTAGGCCGATTTTGGAAGGTAGATTAAGAAAAGATATGAGAACGTTCATGGCATTTGTAGACTTAGAAAAGGCTTTTGATAACGTTGATTGGACTAAATTGTTTGACATTTTGAAAATGATTGGAATAAAGTATAGGGATAGGAGGGTGATCTACAATCTATACAGAAACCAGACAGCAGTCATTCGAGCTGATGGACCTGAGAGAGAAGGTGGTATTCAGATAGGTGTGAGGCAAGGCTGCAACTTATCACCCATACTTTTCAATCTTTACATTGAACAAGCAATGAAGGAAATTAGAGAGAAACTTAAAGTGGGAGTGAAGATTCAAGGAGAATTAATTTCAACCCTGAGATTTGCTGATGACATCGTCATCTTGGCCGACACGCCTCAGGATTTGAATGAGTTTTTGAATGGTATGGACTCCGTCTTGAGGAAAGAATTCTTGATGAAAATTAATAAATATAAAACAAAAATATTGGAATACAGTCGCAATAAATCAGAAACCTCTATGGACATCAAATTGGCAGGGGAAAGCTAAAGGAAGTAGGAGACTTCTGTTATTTAGGAAGCAAAATAACCAGTGATGGAAGAAGCAAAGAGGATATAAAAAGTAGGTTGGCTCAGGTAAGGAAAGCATTTCTACAGAAAAGGAATCGGTTGACATCGAATATAGATTTAGGTATTAGGAAGACATTTTTTAAAACCTTTGTCTGGAGCGTGGCACTCTATGGAAGTAAAACGTGGACTATTGGTGCAGAAGAAAAGAGGAGAATTGAAGCGTTTGAAATGTGGTGTTACAGGAGAGTGATGAAGATCAGATGGGTAGATAGGGTTACAAACGAAGAGGTATTAAGACGAGTGGGAGAAGAGATATGTTTCTGGCGACTGCTAATGAAGAGAAGAGATAGGTTGGTAGGACACATACTAAGACACCCAGGAATAGCAAGCTTAGTTATGGAAGGAAGGGTCGAGGACAAGAACTGTAGAGGTAGACTAATGTTAGAGTATGTTAAACAGATTGCCTAGGATGTAGGGTGTGGTAGCTATGTAGAGATGAAACGAATAGTTCAGGACAGGGAGGTATGGAGAGCTGCATCAAACCAGTCAAAAGCCTGAAGACTCAAACAACAACATAAAATTGCAGTGTATTAAGTTTCTCCACGAAACGTGAAGAGAACACTGATTATTTCAAGCATTAATAGTAGCTTGTTCAATGTGCTTGCTACAGTTCTCACAGCATTGTCACGTAGTACAACTAATCTACGAGGACGTATGTTATGCAACCTATTCTGAACTCAGAACTGAAGTGAACTTTGATATTTAAATGTTTCTCGAATATTCTTCATACCACAATGTTGTTGTTTGAGTCTTCAGTCTTTTGACTGGTTTGATGCAGCTTTCCAGGCCTCCCTGTCCTGAGCTAATCGTTTCATCTCTACATAGCTACCACAACCTACATCCGAGGCAATCTGTTTAACATACTCTAGCATTGGTCTACCCCTACAGTTCTTGTCCTCGACAGTTCCTTCCATAACTAAGCTTGCTATTCCTGGTTGTCTTAGTATGTGTCCTACCAACCTATATCTTCTCTTCATTAGCAGTCGCCGGAAACATATCTCCTCTCCCACTCGTCTTAATACCTCTTCGTTTGTAACCCTATCTACCCATCTGATCTTCATCATTCTCCTATAACACCACATTTCAAACGCTTCAATTCTCCTCTTTTCTGCTGCACCAATAGTCCAAGTTTCACTTCCATAGAGTGCCACGCTCCAGACAAAGGTTTTAAAAAATGTCTTCCTAATACCTAAATCTATATTCGATGTCAACAGATTCCTTTTCTGTAGAAATGCTTTCCTTGCCTGAGCCAACCTATTTTTATATCCTCTTTGCTTCGTCCATCCCTGGTTATTTTGCTTCCTAAGTAACAGAAGTATCCTACTTCCTTTAGCTTTCCCCTGCCAATTTGATGTCCATAGAGGTTCCTGATTTATTGCGACTGCATTCCAATATTTTTGTTTTACATTTATTAATTTTCATCAAGAATTCTTTCCTCAAGATGGAGTCCATACCATTCAAAAACTCATTCAAATCCTGAGGCGTGTCGGCCAAGATGACGATGTCATCAGCAAATCTCAGGGTAGAAATTAATTCTCCTTGAATCTTCACTCCCACTTTAAGTTTCTCTCTAATTTCCTTCATTGCTTGTTCAATGTAAAGATTGAAAAGTATGGGTGATAAGTTGCAGCCTTGCCTCACACCTTTCTGAATACCACCTTCTCTCTCAGGTCCATCAGCTCGAATGACTGCTGTCTGGTTTCTGTATAGATTGTAGATCACCCTCCTATCCCTATACTTTATTCCAATCATTTTCAAAATGTCAAACAATTTAGTCCAATCAACGTTATCAAAAGCCTTTTCTAAGTCTACCTTCCAAAATCAGCCTAAGACTTAGTACAGCTTCCCTTGTTCCTACATTTCTCCTGAAACCAGACTGGTCTTCGCCCAATTGTGCTTCTATCTGGCTTTCCATCCTCTTGTAAATTATTCTAGGCAGAATGTTTGAAGCATGAGTAATCAAGCTGATTGTACGGTAATCCTCACATCTGTCAGCTCCTACTTTCTTCGGTATAGGGATGATAACATTCTTCTTGAAATCAGAGGGTACCTCACCTGTCTCATAAATCCTATACACCAAATGAAATAACCTTATCAGACCTTCATCTCCTATGCAGCGTAGCAATTCAATCGGTATATCATCTATGCATGGTGCCTTGTTCCTGCTTAAGTCCTCCAATGCTCTGTCAAATTCTGATCTCAATATTAAATCTCCTTTTGCATCCTCATCAATTTCCTCTTCCCTTTCCATTACATGATTCTCAATCTCCTTTCCTTTATACAAACCCTCTATGTAAGCTTTCCATCTCTCAACCTCTTCTTCCTTATCTATTAGAGGCTTTCCATGTGTGTCCTTAATATTACAGCACTTAGTCTTCTTTTCCCCAAATGTATTCTCAATCCTTCGATAAGCTGTGTCTACTTTTTCTAATTTCAAACAATTTTCTATACCTGCACATTTCTCTTTCAACCATTCTTCTTTCGCTACCTTGCACTTCTTGTTAACCTCATTTCTCAGACGTCTGTATTCTGCTTTCCCCTTTTCATCTCTTACATTCTTATGTTTCCGCCTTTCATCCATCAATTCTAGTATATCCTGAGTGATCCACGGTTTTCTGCCTATTCTTTCTTTCCTACCAATGTTTTCTTCTGCGGATTTTGTTATTTCATTCTTCAAAAGTGTCCATTCGTCTGCAATTGAAGTTTGTTTAGGGTTTTTCATTAGTCCTTCCTTTATACTCTTCTTGAAACTTTCGTTTACATCCTTCTCTTTCAGTGTGTCAATTGCCCACTTTATTGGCTTTTGACTTTTTTTCAGTTTCTTCAACTTTAATCTGCATTTCTTAATATCTAGATTGTGGTCAGAGTTTATGTCAGCACCGGGATATGTTTTACAATCCAAAATCTGGTTTCGAAACCTCTGCTTGACCATAATGAAGTCGATTTGGTAACGTCCTGTATCTCCTGGTCTCATCCAACACCACCTAGAGAGAAAGCCTTGCGATATGAAGTTGACAAGCGAGTGACGTCACGGAAGCCCGGCCGTGGACATTGAGTTTGCAGGTTATGGTATGGTTTCCGCGTGTAGTGTGTTGTGTTTACAGTCCCAGGTACTGATTTTCTCAGATTTCCTACCCGGTTATGCTTAATGGTTATCAGTGCAGTGTAAAGTTGTGCCTATTAAGTGCAGTGTTAGAAATTGTAAAGGCAATTACGCCAATGGACCAAAAGTAAACGTTTTCTCATTTCCTAATGATGAAGGTGAAAAGTCGAAATGGATACGAGCTATTCACCGCAAGGATTTTATTCCTACGAAATATTCTATGGTACGTGTTACATCAATACTTATGCTCCAATTCTCACAAGTTTAGTGTAATGGGAGGAAGGAATTTTGTAACCAAGTCTCTTTTCTTGTACGTGTGTGCCATCCATTTCAAGCCACATGAGATTCAATAGATCACTAGTATGTATGATGAAAAGAATGGAAAGCTAGTAACTGCTCCGTTGTATAAACCGAGACTGATTAGAGGTTAGTTAGCAGATAGTCCTACCCTTAAATTTTAGCATAGGCTAGCTCTTCTGATCACGAAAATTCATTTAGATGTAGAAGTCAGAATTTTCTAACCTAAATTATGTGCTACAGGCTAATGTCGTAGGTTAGGTTTATTTGTTTTATGGGGCTATCAATTTCAAGTGGGAGGTATAAGTGGGTGTCAATATGGATAGTATTCACATTTCTATTGGGGTTTGAATTGCAAGCTAACTGCATGAGGTTAGAGACCGATAATCTGTAGCAGGCCCTGATTAATCTTTTTTTTTCCTATTGCAGTAATCTAATTCATTACATTTCTTATAGGGGTGGGGGAAGAGGTGTGTGTGAATTAGGTTGGAGATTGAATAAATTTAGAATAAATAGAGTAATTAATGTAATGCAAGACTGTGATAAAATGATTGTGTCGTAAGTTAATGTTCGAATTAAATTCCTAGGAGCAGTCCCGTCTCAGTTCCCCAACTGCCCAGAGTATTTAACTGACACTGCAACTGTCTGCCGAGAAGATCCAAATTATAGGAGGCTTAGGATTGATAATGAAAGTTTATCGAAGGCTCTCGCTGAAAGTATGCAGACATTGGCGGAAAATCTGGAAGCAGTTTCATTTAGAAACTTTCAGGAATTGAAGGTGAAGTTAAACAGTGTGAGTCTTCATCCTGAGTGGAATTGCATTAGAGAGGAATCTTGTATATATTTTATTTTAATGAAGGAAAATCCTAGTCCACACTTGCGTTGCTGCATTAAGATAACAGAAGGTTTGAGTGCCTCCTTGTATGTATCGAATACAGAAGTGAAACGTTGTAATAAGATGTCTTTACCAAGACAGTTAGGTACAGTGCTAGAAATTGAAGGACTTATAAGGAATGCCCATTCAGTGTATGCTGGTCCTGATGCATATGAACAACAAAGTGTTGAGGATACTATATCTGTTATGGACAGTTTATTTAAGAACTTTGAGAGTAAGTTCCCTAGGAGAAGAAGGATACATTAGACTTCTTAAAAGAGCAAGTTCACTTGCTAACAAAGCGTACCATAAAGTGAAAAACTATTCCTGGGAATTGCTTGTATTCTCATACAGACAGATAACCTAGAAGCTTGATTTGGAAAATATCGCCAACTGGCAGGGAGCCAGTACAATATTACCCTGAGGCAAGTGTTTGAGGTGGAGAATAAATTGCGCCTTCAGAGCATCCTGAACCTCAATGCTGCAGTGAGCGAGTATTTTGAAGGAGACAAGACATGTGACATAAGTGCTTTTGATGCTTGTGTTGCTGATGATAGTGATGTAGAAGTCCTACAAGATGAGTATTGGCCTTTCTTACACTACATCAGTGGTTATTGCTCGTATGTTTTCTTAAAGCGATATGATTGCAATTATTGCAAAGTCTTTCTTTGCGATGAGGCAGGCCAGAGTGATCACGCCAGCCTAATAAATGCCAATAAGTGAGGAGGACTATGCTATCCCCATGCAGATGTAGTCAACTGTGCTGCATTTACTTTTGTTGTTATGAGTAAGCTACTCAATAGCTACAAGACAGAATTTTTGCATCACTGCAACCAGCGGAGTGTTTTGGTGAATGTAACACAAAGATGTCTGTCCACTGTACTGTTTATGGGGCACAGCTGCCCAAAGCATGCCAGGGCATTAATTGAAAAGACTGTACTGGGCACTGCCAGTAATATCTCGATTAATAATTTTGTACACAATGTTAACGACAGGTTTTCACCCAAAACTTTGGCTCAGCATAAGAGAAGGAAGCTTGTCCAATATCTGTTCACGGCCGTTCAGTAGAAATTAGGAAATGTACAATATTCTTTCATTGTATGTACAGTGTCGTTATCATTGTGCGGCCCGGTAAACACGGCAAGCTAAGCCGGCGTTGACTGGCGCTGATCGTGGGCACGCGTACAATGTTCAGTCGGTGGTTGGTGCACACTTGAACACTTTTACCAACCATGTTCAATAATATGTACAGTGCTCATAGTCGATGCCGAAAATGTCCTCCCTCTCTTGTAACACACACCTGACATCTTCTGATGAAAGAATGGACAACAATCTCAGCAATTCTGCTAGGTGTGTGCCGTGTCTTGTGTGGGGTTTCGCCTAGGACACCAAGCTAGCTCATCAGCTGGCTCTTGGTGTCCCCGTTCTGTAAGAACACAACGTTGTCTGTTAAAATGTTTATTATTTACGGTGCTTGTTTTCTTGAATCGTTTGGCGAGCCTCCTAATTGTACTGGCATTACGCACAGGTCTTCCTGGAAACTTGATTCGGCATTTTCATCTTGTTTCAGAACAAGACTTTCTGCTTTTCATATACGAATTATGGATATACACACGTTCGTGCAATGTGAATTGGTGTCTAGGCATGACCAACAATCACAGTAATCACAATACTCACTAAACGTGCAATACTAACTTCTAAACTTTGCAGATATACACCCATATAAATGACAAAACACGTGTGATCTAACGATATGAGTCAGCGGAGCAGGGTAATGCGAGGTCCACTCGTTCCGCACCTGACCAGCCACATGACGCCATAGTTTGCCGCGATTTCCAGGGCGCACTAAGATAATGACCCTCTGGTTCAATTAATATTCTGTTACTTGATCCACTTCTGTACATGGGTAATTACTAATCTGTAAGTATAGCAGTGGCGGCTGGTGGATAATTGTTATGGGTGTTGTCCTTTTTCATTAATGGGGGGGGGGTAAAGACTGCTTGATATCAAAGAAAGCTGTATTCAATTGCGCGGTAAAACGGATGTACCTCATTCATCACGAATGCCGCAGTTCAGAGAACATCACATTATCACTGGATCACCGGATTAAATAGTTAGGTTACATGAAAACCTGCAAGACATGGTATCGGCAGTTGACGGAGCATCTCAGATGACTCCGTCCGCTCCTCGGCTCCCTTGTTGCAATCAGCGGGCAACGGCCAGCCGAGTTAACTGTTGGGATAGGACCTATTCGGTCTAGCATCTCTGCCATACCCTTCACTATTGAGATCTGGTCGGTGCTCGGGCCTGGCAACGAGCACTCCTAGACGGTTGGTGCGCTTTGCTTTCTCAGACAGTTCACAGTAACTTACTATAAGATTTCCTGAATTATTAAAGAACAGAATTATGAATTCCTCCTCATCATCATCATCATCATTACCCCTTATCCAGCTCCTGCCGGGTCGGGGTATTTATGGCACTTCTCCACTTTCCTCTTTCCTTCCACCATTCTTCTTCCACGATCTTGTCCCAGTCCAGATTTCTTTTTCTTACGCTGTTCTTCACTGAATCAATCCACCTTGTTCTAGGTCTTCCTCCTGCTCTCTTACCCTTGCACTTCGCCTCCAGCAACTGTCTTGGTATTCTATTTTCCTCCATCCTCTTTACATGTCCAAACCACCTTAGTTTATTCTTCTCAATTCTCTCATTTAGTTTTCCCATCCCAACTTCCTTCCTAACATCTTCATTCCTCACTCTGTCTTTCCTTGTCTTTCCTATCATACTTCTTAGGAATTTCATTTCACTGGCTTGGATTCTACTCTCTTGCCTGCTTGTCAGGGTCCAAGTCTCAGCTGCATAAGTTAATATGGGAACATAGTACACTTTATACATTACCTCCTTGCTTTTCCTTGGTACTTCCTTATCCCAAACAAGTTTTCTTACACTTTGATAGAATGCATTGCTCTGCTGTACCCTCCTGCCAATCTCCATGTCCAACCTACCAGTTTGCATCAATTCACTTCCTAGGTATTTGAACCTGTCCACAATTTCCAAACTCTGACTTCCAATTTTCACAGTGCCCTTTCCTTGTCTTTCCCCTCTTGTCATCACCATGGTCTTGCTTTTCTCTATACTGATTTTCAGGCCGTACTTCTGAATATTTTCGTTCAGTGCATCTAGTTGTTTTTGCACTTCTTCGGTGTTCCTTCCCCAGACCACAATATCATCTGCAAATAACAGTAACTTCATTTCTTTATGTCCATATGCTTCCTTTGTTTCCTTTACAATTTCATCCATCACCATTATGAACAAGAGAGGTGACAGCACACTCCTCTGTCTTAGTCCAGTCTTGTTCCTAAACCAATCTGTCTTTCCAACTGGGGTCAGTACCCTGCTAACACAGTTGTTGTACATTGCTTGCACCATTTCCAACATTTCACTTCCCAGTCTCTTCTTAACCATGGTTTCCCATACCTTCTCTCTGGGGACACTATCATATATTATGAATTCCTATACATATAAAAGGAAACGTACAGCTTTTATTACTAAAAATATTATTACGGTATTAATTGTTTTTCTTGAATTAATCTGGTCGTTGTGCATCACTGCAACCTTATTACCGGCCGCCACTGAAGTATAGGATGAACAATCAATTGGCATTTACAATAGGTAGTGTAGTGTTAGCAAACCAAACGTTGAACTGATTGCAAGAAGTTGTCCTAAAGTGGAGATGTCAGTTTAAAATGCAACTAATAAACTCTGTGTACAGTCACATTAAACGTCCAGTCCAGAAAGTGGTAAATAGCTCTGAAAGCAGCAGAGTGTTTTGGAGAATGGTGGTGGTAAAGCGAAGGTTAGAATGGAGAGGGTAAGTGTACGCTTTAAATGGGATATTTCATGCAAATTTAACGTACAATTTCTAAGAGGGGTTTTGTTTCAATTTCACAGATAAAATGGAACACAATCTGGAATGAAGTCTTGCAAGTTTCTTTCATCTAGTTTCATTGGATGAACGTTAATGTAGGCCTATTTTGAAAGTTTTAATCTAATGTAACATACATGCTAGAGAGTATTTTTAGGAAGTGTTCGCATAAGGACTGTTGAAGGTGCAAATGCCTAAAAATGTATCCACCCTGTAAATAATATAATATTAATTCTAAATGAAAGTAAAATGCAGCTTATACACTTGCATCAACATTGAAATTAGGAAACCTGATCAATACTGCACCTCATATAAGTTATGTGCTAAAGTACATAAATATGTGTTGATATTTATTGCTCTTTTTATAAACGGTTGCTATGTTCTGACAGAGCTTGCATCTCGTTGAACTGTCAACAAGGCGTACTCTAGCAGCACACACTGTTGATTAAAAAAACATTCATCGGGGCGTGTTATACTGTAACCATTTTCAAAAACCATTGATCTGGATGCGTTAGGCTGTAACCATTGTCAAAAATCATCGGATTAGACAAAACGAAGGTTAGAATGGTCGGGTGTAGGTGCGGCCTTGGCCGTGCGCAGCTAATGGGACACGATTGACACAAAACCATTGATCTGGGTGCGTTAGGCTGTAAACATTTTCAAAACCACAGTTGTACGGGGAAAAAAAAACAAATATTTACTGCAGTTGATCATAGAATCGCCAATTGAAATTACAGATCGTTATGAGGCAATTTCCACAATCCATGGGGAATAAACGATTCAATTCGGCGCACGATGTAATGAACTAAGTGGTGCGCACTAGCTGCTGAATTGGGCGCTTCTTTGTTTTTCATAGTACCATAAGGGCGAGGTTGGCAGAACTGTCATGGTACTGTTTTGATGACGATTGATTTGAACAATAGCGCTGACAGCTGTAATTTTCTCTATATAAGTCGTGATCCTATTTGAGATGGCTGGGTGGGTGACAGACAGAGGAGGAGGAAATATCTATTAAAACATCGCTCCCAGATTTATTTCTCATCGTTTCATAAGGTATTTTGGCTAATTCATGTATTTTAGAGAATTTTATAGCGCCTTCTATCTTCATTCATAGCTACCGTTGATTTCAATTTGAATTGTCACTACTGAACCTCATATATGTGCTAAAGTTGCTATTTTAAAAACGGCTACCTTGTTTCTACAGCGCTTGCATCTCGTTCCACTGTCATCACGGCTCACTCTAGCGGCACGCACACATTGTTTCCAACATGTGAGATACAAAATCACTGTTGATCAAAGAAATCATCGGGATGCGTTAAGCTGTAACCATTGTCAAAACTCATTGATCTGGGCGCGTTAGGCTGTAACCATTGTCAAAAAACATTGGATTGGACAAAACGAAGGTTAGAATGGTCGCGTGTAGGTGCGACTTTGGCTGCGCGCAGCTAGCGCGGCACGGTTGACACAAAACCAGTGGTCTGGGCGCGTTGGCTGTAACCATTGTCAAGAACCATTGGATTGGGCAAAACTAAGGTAGAAGGTCGGGTGTAGGTGCGGCCTTGGACGAGCGCAGCCAGCGGGGCACCATTGATCTGGACGCGTCAAAAACCATTGGATAGTACCGTAAGGGCGAGGTTGGCAATACCGGTTTGATGATGATTGATGTGGACAATGGTGGCCACAGCTGGAATTATGCCTACATAAGTCGTGATGCTATTTGGGATGGCTGGGTGAGTCACAGACAGTGGACATCTATTAAAACATCATTCCCTGATTTATTTCTCATCGTTTGATAAGGTATTTTGGCTAATTCATGTACTATAGAGAATGTTATCACTCGTTCTACTTTCATTCAGTGCTACCAATATAATAGGGAATACAACAATTTTGTATTGAAAAGTAGAGAGGATCTTATGAAAAGGCTATATTTATTTAACTAGTGAAGGATTAGGTATGGTCATCTTCTAGTTTTTATTTTTATTTTTACAAAACAGCACAGTTTGTGTAACATAGAAAATATGAGAACAACATGTTTTTGCAGATGACTTACTGTATTCTGTTGAAAACAAAGTGCTAAGATCACTGGTTATTAGCATGTTTTATGTATTGTTGGGGAAGCTTATGCCATGCTTGATATTGTGAATATTGCCATACAAAAACTGTTACTGTAGGATTACTCTATAACAAGTGTTTGTTTCTAAATTATTAAATCATCATGCCCCTTTATCAATCAACAACAACAAGTTTCCTCTTTGGTAAATGTTCTCATGTGTCATGACTGCTGCTCTGTTCCATTTCAGTAGGTCACCTTTTCTGTCATAGGCATGCCATTACTAGCCTGTTTTCTTATCACGGATGAAAACTTTCTGTGGCTAGTTGTTGTTGTTGTTGTTTTGTGATTGGGTTAGGACATCACTGTCATCAGCCATGTATACTTGGATATGGATATTTATTTAACTAGTGAAGGATAGATATGGTCATCTTTTAGTTTTAGTTTTTTTTTTTTTTTTTTTTTTTTTACAAAACAGCACAGTTTGTGTAACACAGAAAATATGAGAACAACATGTCTTTGCAGATGACTCACTGTATTCTGTTGAAAACAAAGTGCTAAGATCACTGGTAATTATCATGTTTTATGTATTGTCGGGTAAGCTTATGCCATGCCTGATATTGTAAATATTGCCATATGAAAACTGTTACTGTAGGATTACTCTATATCAAGTGTTTGTTTCTAAATTATTACCACATCATGCCCCTATATGAATCATCAACAACAAAAAGTTTCCTCTTTGGTAAATGTTCTCATGTGTCATGACTGCTGCTCTGTTCCATTTCAGTAGGTCACCTTTTCTGTCATAGGCATTCCATTACTAGTCTGTTTTCTTATCACGGATGAAAACTTTCTGTGGCTAGTTGTTGTTGTTGTTGTTTTGTGAGTGGGTTAGGACATCACTGTCATCAGCCATGTATACTTGGATATGGATATTTATTTAACTAGTGAAGGATAGATATGGTCATCTTTTAGTTTTAGGGTTTTTTTTTTTTTTTTTTACAAAACAGCACAGTTTGTTTAACATAGAAAATATGAGAACAACATGTCTTTGCAGATGACTCACTGTATTCAGTTGAAAACAAAGTGCTAAGATCACTGGTAATTAACATGTTTTATGTATTGTCGGGTAAGCTTATGCCATGCCTGATATTGTAAATATTGCCATAAGAAAACTGTTACTGTAGGATTACTCTATATCAAGTGTTTGTTTCTAAATTATTACCACATCGTGCCCCTATATGAATCATCAACAACAAAAAGTTTCCTCTTTTGTAAATGTTCTCATGTCTCATGACTACTGCTCTGTTCCATTTCAGAAGTTAACCTTTTCTGTCATAGGCATGCCATTACTAGCCTGTTTTCATATCACGCATGAAAACTTTCTGTGGCTAGTTGTTGTTGTTTTGTAAGTGGGTTATGACATCACTGTCATCAGCCATGTGTACTTGGATATGGGTAGAATTTGTATGTGTGTATTGTGATGCTAGAATTGGGAAGGTTAGGTATTGTAGTTTTAAGGGGAGGAACTACGAGGTCATCTGCCCTTGGGAAGGAGGTGACCATGGTCTTCTGCTAAGAACAAACCCAGCATTTACCTGGAGGAGAAAGGAGAAATCGAACCCACTTCTTCTCAGTTTAGTTTTAACTTATGAGGCTGAGTGAATTTCGTTTCACACTCAAATCAGAATTGTATTTTTAGGGGCAGATGACCTCGTAATTGCGCCCCTTAAAACAACAATAATCAACAATAACTAACTAGAATTATATTTCTCGGCAGAGATGGGAATCAAACCTAGACCTTTGGACAGATATGATTGACTATACTGTAGATATTAATTTCTGTTTTAACTGTTACAGATTAATTAGTTATTTGTTGTTGTGTAGTCGACATCTCACGTTAAAATGGGGTGAATATTTTTCAAGTTTTCTATTGAATTCTTCTATATATCGCATTTATTGAGACATCAGTGTTTTCGGTCAAGTTCACACTCGCAAGGTTCGAAATGCATACTTATCGATTGTGATCGAAAACGTCGATTTATTAGCTAGAGTAATGTATCGATCGCATCAACTTCTGACCATATGTTTCCTACTCAATATGAGACCAACCCCTGCTTGGCCATTGTTTGATTTAGTGCTAATGACCCTATAGTCTCCTGACCAAAAGTCCTGTTCTTCCTGCCAGCGCATTTCACTAATCCCAACCAAATCCAACCTCAAACTATCCATTTCCCTTTCCAAGTTTTCTAACCTTCCACTTCCTAGCAGACTTCTAACATTCCACGCTCTGATCCGTAGATTATCAGATTTCCTCTTTGTCACTTCTGTGATGTTAACCCCCTCTCGAGTAGTCCCCATCCGGAGATCCGAACGGGGGACTAGTTTACATCCGGATTGGAATTTTACAAGAGAGGAGGCCATCATTACATGTAATTATGCATAGAGAGGTGCATATCCTCAGGAATAGCGTTACGGCTGTAGTTTCCCGTTGCTTTCAGCCGTGCAGCAGATCGCAGTGTAGCCATTAGTTGGCTTATATCATCAATATCTTAGCCGTCTATAAGAGAAGTAAAGAATTGATTTATTCTGAAAGGCTGCTACTTCCTTTCAGAATAAGTAATAGAGCATTTCTACTAACAAAAATACTAACGTTCTACTAACAATTAAATACCAAAATTCTACTAACGAAAAAATACTCAAGTTCTACCAACAACAAAATACTACCACTAAAACAGTCTTGTCACCAGGCACACTCATATGCATCCTCACACATCACAGTCTAATGAAACAATGAACTATATCTAATAAACAATGCAGCTGCCACCAGACAGATTCACACACCACAGTCTATTGGAACAATGAACAATATCTAATAAACAAACTAACTACATATTTGCGACTAAAACTAACTACATACAAAGAGTCGAAATAAGTTACTTACAAAAGGCAACTGAAATTCAAAATACTTACAATATGCAAATGAGATTGAAAATATATACAAAATGCAATAGAGGTTCAAAATACTTACAAAATGCAATTGAAATTGAAAATTCATAATACAATTCAGATTGATAAACTGCTTCCCAGAAGATAACGTGTGCAGGCCCCACGTGTTAGTGGTTGTATTTAATTGTTATTGTGTTTCAAAATTTTATAACGTGTTACTGCTAAGTGTTAAAGCGAAGTGAAATGTGTTGTGCTCTGATATGTTGCGATGGATCAGTAATCGGGTTTACTTGATACTCGATGCCTGCAAACAGATGTTTGCTTTTCTTGATTTCCTATTTGTGGAACTTCACCTTCATGGTTGAGCTTGCCGTTCTTTCAAACTGAAATAATCCTGAATCATTCTTATGGCTAAAAATATGTTGCCTTGTAGCAGAATATTAGCAGCTTGGAATTTCAAAACAGTATGTAAAAAAACCTGATTCATCTAAACTTGCTGTTGAAATTCCAAGAATTGGATTTTGTCATGCCATTGAGAGCTGGCAACCATTCATTTCTAGGAGCACTTCCTCGTACAGCATACTTTCATTTACTGTTATTAGCTAAGAGCCATCGGAACGGCCGTAGCAGGTGAGCCTCCCTGAGTGCGTGTCGCATCAGCTGCGGTTCGAGTCCATCTTCAAGCATCGACGTTTTTACTATGGGGTTGGGGATGAGGTGAGATACCGTACCTTTTCAATTCGGCTTTCGATTTCCATCAGAGATGTTATTGAGAGATGACATTAATAAAACAGAGCAAGGCTTTTAGTTAGTTTAGTTAGTGGTCATTTGCCCCAGGGTGTTTGAAGGAAGCGCCCGTGGTCTATCAGAAGATACCGTACCGCCATTTGCCTGAAGTTAAAAATGGTACACTAAGGAAAGTCATATATTCTGGCATAATGGTCTTGCGCATTAGCGCGCGTAGCTCCCCGATCGGTAATTTGTAATTTTATTATAGGGACTATTCTAGCGGCTTCGGTGGCATAGTTGATAGCATGCTGAACTGCTGTGCCCAAGATAGCGGGTTCAAACCCGGCCGAAGTCGTCGGATTTTTTAAGAGCGTTGAAAATCCTTCAGTATGCTTTCCTTTGGAGGGGAAGTTAAGCCGGTGGTCCCATGTCATAGATTTATGGCATGTAAAAGATCCTTCCATCAACTAAACTTGTGTGAAGCTAAATTTCCAGGGTAGATTTCGTTGAAACGCTCTATCATAGTTCCAACCTTCACCACTAGGTGTCAGTGACATCTGGTGGTGAAAGTTGGAACTAATTGAAATTGAACGGAACTTGTAGCTCACCCCATGGGTGTCCACTTGAAGCAGCTACGGCCTCTGGCGGGCCGAACATGTCCTCGGACACTTTCGGCACTAAAAACCATACGCCAAATAATAATAGGGGACTATTATGAAGACACAAAATAAGTGAACGATGTTTAGCTCAATTAGTGGCCAATAATTTGATATACGACGTAAAAGACTAAAAGGCAAAGGGTATAAGAAATTACTGATAGTGTCACTTCAACTTTTCATATTGCATTATTTCCAGTATCTCAATGTTACATTATAATATAAATCTAGAACCTACTGTATGTTTTTAATGAAGTTCACCTTTCACCTTTCCCTACGACCATACGCGCCAACGCCGACACACACCGAGAGAGAATTAGGGACAGTAAGTGAGTTTCTTCGAATCTGAACAATGGGGAATTTTGACGTTTATTCTGAGTGTCGTTTCTCCTCAAGGTTTTCCACACTAAGTCTAGAAAATACTGAGTGACTACCTTATGCTAGGTATTGAAGCTCCCATCCCAAAAATAGAGCTAAAGAATCAAATTTAAAATATGTACAAACACTACAATAACACAGGTTAACAGACAGCTAGTTTGTGCCTCCCAATTAAAATGAAATTATTATGACGATGCCATCGCCTCTAATTAAACAACGTGTTGTAGTTGTTAATTCATGTGAGGGGCTTGGGACATCTTAGTCATCAACCCCGTGTAGTTGGGTGTGGGTTGTTTTGTGATAACCTGTATTTCTGTGATGACTGTAGTAGTGTGTGTAACTGTATTAGGTACAGGGATGGGGTAGGTGCCCCAGGACTTGAAGTAAGGTACTAGCGCGACATTTTCCTGGAGGGAGTGTGTGTAAACACGAGGAAAAACCACACTCAGGATAGCCGCTGTTAACGCTGGGATTTGAACCTGTGACCTCCAGTCTTTCTGCATCTACCCTCGCGGCCGATGCAGGGTCTATACGTGGTTTTCGAGTTCCTTTTGCCTGTTATTCTAAATGTAGGGAATGGAAAGGGTTGTCCAAAATATCCAAGTGGACTGTGTTACCAGCAGGGTTTCAAAGGGTAAGTATACGTAAAATTCGGTGCAATTAGGTGAAAGGGTATAGATTTGTGCTAAAGAGCCTAAATACAGGGAATAGAGTAGTCTGTCCGAAATGTAAAGTTGCCAGTGTTACCCGCAGGGTTCCAAAGGGTAAGTATGCAAAATTTGGCTCAGATCGGTGAAACGGTGTAGAATTATGCCAAAGGGCCTAAATGCAGGGAATGGAGTGGTCTGTCCGAAATTTCATGTAGACAGTGTTACTCATCGGGTTCCAAAGGGAAAGTATGTAAAATTTGGTTCAGATCGGTGAAACGGTGTAGATTTGTGAAAGGGCCTAAATGCAGGGAATGGAGTGGTCTGTCCGAAATTTCAAGTAGACAGTGTTACTCGTCGGGTTCTGGAGGGTTATGTATGTAAAATTTGGTTCAGATCGGTGAAACGGTGTAAATCTTTGCCAAAGGGCCTAAATGCAGGGAATGGAGTGGTCTGTCCGAAATTTCAAGTAGACAGTGTTACTCATCAGGTTCCAAAGTGTAAGTATGTAAAATTTGGTTCAGATCGGTGAAACTGTGAAGATTTGTGCCAAAGGCCCTAAATGCTGGGAATGGAGTAGTCTGTTCGAAATTTAGAGTGGACAGTGTTACTCAAAGGGTTTCAAAGGGTAAGTATACCAATTTTAGTTCAGATCGGTGAAACGGTGTAGATTTGTATAAATAACTATCAGACAGAAAAACATTGGGCTATATACAGTCATCCCTCGTCTAACGCGTTTTCGCTATAACGCGATTTTAAAAAAGGTACATGATTATATAATATTAAAAAATGTGTACAAGTTAGGTTGCGTATTCACCGTCACCCTGTGGGATGATCGAGTGTGCAGCGCTGCAAGGCGGGGTGTAATCAGTCTCAAGGAGAGTGCTGAGTGGCTGTGTTGCATTGTTTCAGTGTTGACTGGCGGCATGTGGTCATTATTAACGAGAGCATTGAATTAACTAGCTGTGTTTTATTGTTTCTAAAAACGTTATGGAGAAAAGGAAGTGTGATCAAAATGCTTCCAATAACTAAAAGCAAAGGAAATCGATAACACTTGAAGAAAAGCTGAAAGTTATAAAGCGATATGAACGCAATGAGTACTCTGTGGACATTGTCAGAGCTAGAGGTGTCTCGGAAACAACTCTTGAGAACTATAAGAAGTCAAGTAGAAAAAATTCAGTGTGATGAAACAACCGATGTGGCCCATTGTTGTCAATTGATTGTATATTGTAGATTTGTCAACAGTGGAATTGAAATGTTATTCTCCTAATGCTTGAAAACAACTTCGAAAGTTTGTAATGTGTTTTCTGCCATCGAAAGTTCTTACCAAGAACATGGACTTTTCTGGGAAAACGTAGTGGGTGTATGTACGGATGGTGCACCTGCTACGATAGGGTCACGTTCTGGGTTTCTCAAATTGGCCAAAGATAAAAATCCAAACATCATGGGAACCCACTGTATAATTCACAGGCAGGCAATATGCTTAGCAAATTACTATTGGAAGGAATAACCTTACGGTTCACTGACTATAATATCATGCACGCTTAAGCATGAATTCAAGGACATATAATGCAGAAGCGGAGCATTGACTACGTAAAGTAACCGTGATATACAACTTCGCCGGAGATGTTTCTAGAACGATTTCTGATCACGTTCGCCATGAAATATAATTCTTTCGAATTCATGGATGAGACTGGAGTGAACCGCAGAAATACTTCAAAATCACGCTGCTGCTGCTACCATATGAAGATCGTCTTTGAAGAGAGCAGGAGATCACAATCGTTTTGTACGAGCTCCCAGAATATACCGGATTTGGTGTATAGTCCCCAGCCAGGAAGGAACCGTGAGGAGACTTGTTCCAGGTTCGAGACCAGGATGATGGATTCGTATACTGATGGCCAGTATATTTTTGGAAACCAGACTCGGGCATTTGTTCCGAATGACGCATCTTCATCGTTCAGCTCAAGGTAGACGTCTGACAACTTTTGGTAGAAGTTGAGCATTGACATTATGTAGTTTTCAGTTGCCAATTTTGTAATTAGAATATTTGATGACGGGATTTTAAGTCTGATAATTTCTTGGCATTCTTGATCTCAGATTCTATTTCTTTTCGTTCGTTTGACGAACAAGTAGGCTACTTTTCATTTCTATTCAGGATATTCTACTTCCTTCTTTGTCCATGCGTTCAATTCAGTTTTAACGTAACAGTCTGAAATATTCAATCGTTGTGAAGATCAACAGCTAGGGGAAGACTTGCGTTTAGTATAAGTGATTTAAGCATTTTTGGATCGTCATGTTTTTGATACACACATCAAAAAAAGTTTTGCATCACCTCGGTTCCCAGATCTCCGGCATATAGACGTTGACTGTGTATATTGTATCCAAGATACAGTCCCTTTGACTGTTCATAGATGTCACTAAAACTGCTCAAAGATGTAAACAACCATGCATGAGCAGGGCCTATTAGACGGAGGGGGTACGACAGCCGATCAGTTCCAGTCATTCCACCAGGACGAAGGTACGCTGCTCATGTTCTCTGTAGTTCTACCATGCCTAGAAGGTCAATACCGCAGTTCGATCGCGTCCGCATTGTTACTTTGTGTCAAGAAGGGCTCTCAACAAGGGAAGTTTCCAGGCGTCTCAGAGTGAACCAAAGCGATGTTGTTCGGACATGGAGGAGGTACAGAGATACAGGAACTGTCGATGACAGGCCTCGCTCAGGCCGCCCAAGGGCTACTACTGTAGTGGATGACCGCTACTTACGGATTGCCGCTCGGAGGAACCCTGACAGCAATGCCACCATGTTGAATAATGCGTTTCGTTCAGCCACAGGACGTCGTGTTTCAACTCAAACTGTGCGCAATAGGCTGCATGATGCGCAACTTCACTCCCGACGTCCATGGCGAGGTCCAGCTTTGCAACCCCGACACCATGCAGCGCGGTACAGATGGGCCCAACAACATGCTGAATGGACCCCACGGAATTGGCATCACGTTCTCTTCACCGATGAGTGTCGCATATGCCTTCAACCAGACAATCGTCGGAGACGTGTTTGGAGGCACCCTGGTCAGGCTGAACGTCTTAGACACACTGTCCAGCGAGTGCAGCAAGGTGGTGGTTCCCTGATGTTTTGGGGTGGCATTATGTGGGGCCGACGTACGCCACTGGTGGTCATGGAAGGCTCCGAAACGGCTTTACGATACCTGAATGACATCCTCCGACCCATAGTGCAACCATATCGGCAGAATATTGGAGAGGCATTTGTCTTCATGGACGACAATTCTCGACCTCATCGTGCACATCTTGTGAATGCGTTCCTTCAAGATAACGACATCGCTCGACTACAGTGGCCAGCATGTTCGCCAGACATGAACCCTATCGAACATGCCTGGGATATGTTGAAAAGGGCTGTTTATGGACGTCTTGACCCACCAACCACTCTGAGAGATTTACGCCGAATTGTCGTTGAGGAGTGGGACAATTTGGACCAACAGTGTCTTGATGAACTTGTGGATAGTATGCCACGGCGAATACAGGCATGCATCAATGCAAGAGGACGTGCTACTGGGTATTAGAGGTAGTGGTGTGTACTGCAATCTGGACCACAAATGCTGAAAGTCTAGCTGTATGATGGTACAACATGCAATGTGTGGGTCTCATGAGCAATAAAACGAGCTGAAATGTTGTTTGTGTTGATCTCTATTCCCTTTGTATTTAACGGTTCCGGAACTCTTGGAACCGAGGTGATGCAAAACTTTTTTTGATGTGTGTATTTCAACTCCCAGTAAGTTATTTTCCAACGCATTTAGCTTTGTTTCGCGTGAAGATGAACTATGAGTTAGGGATTTTGCAGATTGGAATAATTCTGATTGATATTTTTCTAAAACACTATAATAATTACCGAAGTCGATTTTCAAAGATGTATATTTATTTATTTATATAATCTATCATAATTCACACTCGTAAATGTATATTTATTAAGCTATGAAAAGGTTTGATTCTTGGAAAATACTGTAATTAAGATTTCTCACGTTAATTAGTCATAGTGTTGAATTATAATTGAAGCATAATTGATAATGAAAATGAGTTTGTGGATTATTGTAACCACGAGATATGTGGTCAAAGTTAGAGAAAGTTTTTCGATCACTATGAGAGTGACGATTATTAAGAAATTATAATGTGAATCTGATTGAAGTACAGTGTGATGTACAAGTGTTGAGTGGAATATAGTTAAAGTTTGTAGGTTTTTTCCATGGTGTTGTAGAATACTTAGGTAAAGTATTTTGAAGATATGTGGATGTACATGGAGTACATAATTACGTCTTTTGAGACTACGTCATTGTTCGACGTGTGATTTTTAAATCAATTGGAGGTAGTATCTTTTAAGATATTTGCTGTAGTAATACTTTATCTCCACTTCATACTTCATATTAATGAAATATAATGAGACCTTAGTCTATTTCTAAGAATTTCGTGAGAACCGTTATATCCATGTAATTTATTCCGAATAATTTGTATTTTCGTATACCACAATGTGGAGTTATCAATTTAACTGAGCTTTGTCACTTGGTTAAATCACATCGAAAGTGACATAAATACATCGAATTTAACCCATAAGGAGTTGTATGGGTGTTGAAAATGCTCATTGGATTATGTTTCAGAAAGAAACAACTTAAATATATATATATATATATATATATATATATATATATATATGTATATCGTTGTATATAATGTAATTTAGGGTAATATAATGTGTTGTTTGGTGAATTTCATTAACTATTTATGATGTTTAAAGATATTGATTTAACGTATCGCCAGCATGCAAGATAGATTCTTGCAAGGGTGTGCCAAACATTAGATTTGGAGTTTCATTTGACACTTCGGTGTTATTAAGCTTTTTCGTCAATTTGATCGATCGGAAGGTTATCTTACAGTAATTTGATTCGAGAGTCATAATTCATAATAATCATATAAGGTTGTGTCGAGAAGACCAATGTGTTTTTCCTTTATTTTTCTCACCTCTCTGAAATTAGTTTTATCTTATTTACGTCTTTTGACCTGAGCTAGTTTCCTTTGTGTGCGTTTTGGTCTGTCTTTGTACAATTTTGGCTAGTTGATATGCACCCTTTATACTTCCCTCACCTGTTGGTAGGATCTGGGGGGCTTTTAGCCGGGCATTTTCAGATTCTACGATCCAGTGTCCTTCGAGGGATTCAACAGGTATTGGTAAGTGATAAACGGGCCCAGTACCTTTCCTCCTTGTCGAAACACCATCAAACATCCGTATTATAATCTTTTGATATGGACACCATGTGGTCAAACACTGTCCCTTCAATGGATATTCACTAGCGTTACTTGTGAGTCTAGGTTATACTATATCACTGTCGATTAATTTGCTGTCTGGACGTAGTAATAAAGCAGAGTATTTTAAAGAAAGCAATTTGTTCAACTTCCTTGACAATAACTCTAGTTCATCCATATTCTTTGGTTTCATCGCATTGCTTGAAGCTGGCTTGAAGTTTAAACTATTGAAGGTTAAGTTCAAAAGTGTTCTTCAGCGTTGCTGTAATTACAAGAAAACTTGTTCAAAGAAGATGATGAATTAGTTTCATTGATTTGATTTTGGTCAGGTATTTCCTGAAATTGTCTTACATCATCAATCGCAGTTGTTATCGGCATCTCTGTATCATCAAGAAGGTCCCCAAGTTTGACAGGTGATTCATCTGCGCTGAAGTCATAAGAACGTGATTATTTTCAAGTTCAAGTGGTTGTCAGCATTTTATTATAAATGGCTGACCAATTTCCACCATGCCCTGCGACATTAAAAGCAATCCAGCATTATTTAAAAACTGCTGCTGAACATGATCAGAGGGACCCAGTAGTTAGTTACTGGTGTAAGTAGTATAACCTATTATTTGGAGTCAACGGACCGACCACAGATTATAAGTGCTGCACATTCGGCTAATCTGTATCACTAAAGGATCTTCCTAATATTGGTAGAATAACCAGTTATTTTTAAACATAATCCACCCAATACTGATTCTAACCTCTTATGCTGTACACAGATATTAACATAGCCACCACTTTCACAAGTATAATTCTTTCAGACTTTCCTGTGAATAACTGATCCTTTTATAATTTTATTAATGCAGCCAATTGCCATGTACTTTTCTTTTCAGGACGGGTCAGAGAAGGGATATTGGAAGGAAATCGGCTGTGGACCTGTTGAAAGGAACCGTCCCGGCATTTGCCTGGTTGTGAAAATGGGAAACCACGAAAACCATTTTCAGGACGGCTGAGGTGGGATTCGAACCCACTCTCTCCCGATTTCAGCGAGGCACGAGGTAGCGCGTTGCATCTACATTAATTAATAAATACCATATGACATTGACATCGCCGGCCCCGTGGTGGTGGGGTAGCGCGCCTGCCTCTCACCTGGACGCCCCTGGTTCGATTCCCGGCTCCGTCAGGGATTTTAGAAACTAATGTGAGGGCTCGAACGGGGTGCACTCAGCCTAGTGAGGACAATTGAGTAGCTGTCTGACAGTGAGGCAGCGCCCCGATCACGAAACCAAGATTAACGGGCGAGGGGACCCGCTGATGACGCGTCACCCCAATATCTGCAGGCCAAATGGCTGGGCAGCGGTCGCTTGGTAGGCCTGGGCCCTTCACGGGCTGTAGTGCCAGGGGTTGACATTGACATCAAGTCACTGCCCAACATATTCAAGATAACTTAGTTCAGTATTCTGTTGTCGGTCTCGTTACACTATCACTGTATTATTACTTGTGCACTATTTACATTAGGTCTAAATATTTGTACAATTCACAAATTCCAAAATACTGTATATTTATTTATTTTTTCTTTTAGGTCGACTGTATGCACTGCAGTGTGCTTTGAAAATTGACAAGAAATCACAGGATGCAATCAAGCTGCTGACATGTTTAATGGATTGGTTAGAAACTCAGAAAAAGTTGTTAGCTGACAATGAAGCTGTTACAAATGAAGTGGCTGCACAAGCACACCTAGAAAATTATGCATTGAAGCTTTTTCAATATGCTGATAGCCGTGACAGAGCTTCGGATTTTGGGAAGTACGTTTATTCATAATTTTAAGTCGTATCTTTAATTGGCTAAGTCAGTGAATATTGTTCAGTAGACCTTTTATAATTTACATCAGTGCCTGTGTGGCTTGTTTGAATATAAAATTAATGAGATATTTAATTACTTAGTGGAAGGGTTGCATGCAGGAAAATAAATTGTTACCTGTACTCTTTATTTAAAAAAATACCATGTTCTTGGGTCTTATGTAAGTAAGTTATTGTTGTTTTAAGGGTAGGAACAGTGAGGTCATCTGCCCCACTGGATCTTATTGTTGTCATCTACAGTAATACAAACAAACAAAATTGATTATTTCTGAATCAGACTTCATTTGGCTTTTACATACCTTGTTTCCTTATTTCATCTTTTGGGGTATTTTACCAATTGAAATTACTAACCTTTGTCATTACTGCACCGGAAATATGTGTTAAATTACGTAAAAATGTGTTTTTATTTATTGCTCATTTAACAACGGCAGCCATGTTCAACAGCGCGTGAAGTCTATGCAACTGTTATCATTGACGTCACTCCTATTGCCCACATGTGGGATACAAAATATGCATGAGTACCCCACTGTGCGTGACAAAAACCAGGGTTGTGGGCTGCGCTACCTAATAATTATTGGTCTAGGCAAAAGACATTGGTCTGAACTGAACAAATTTTTCAGTAGTACCGTAAGCGCGGGGTAGGCAATACTGTATTTGACGATAATTTATGTGCATGATGACGGACTCTGCTGGAATTTTACTAGCCTACGGTGTATGTCTTTAATCCAAAAAGAGGAAGGTGGTTGGGTTATGGACAGCGGAGGAGCAAACATCTATTACTACATCATTTCCTGATTTAATTTTCATCATTAGAATAGGTATTGTGGCCAATTTCAGTACTTAAGAAAATGTTATCTTACTTTGATGTCTCAGTGTTGCCCATAGATGTTTGTGTGATGTGCCTTGAATTGTCGCTAGGCCTGTGTAATTCAACTTAATGTTGCTTAGAGGCTGTCTGGACAAAACCCTTGGTCGCTAACCTAGTAGTGACCAATGGTTTTCTGTTACCCTGGCTTTAGGGGAGTGCAATGCAACCTTTCAATAAAAGAGAACAACTAAAAGTATTAATTGTTGAGAGTAGTCACTCCTCCATTTTCATAACTTCCACATGTCAGTTTATTGAAAATATATTATTTATGATTGACATAGGCCTACCTTTCTGGAAGTCATTAAAAGTTGATTTCAATTTGAATTGTCACTGCTGCACCGGAAATATTTCTTTTAATATGTAAATGAAACATTTTTGTTTGTGTTCATTTCACGATCAGCGCCATGTTACAGTGACGTCAGACAGTACGTCATACCCGTCGTCACACGTTGCCAACATGTCCGATACAAAATTCACAACACGACACGTAAATAATAAAATAAAAAGGCAAATCCATTGGCCTGGATAAAGTAACTTATAAACATTCATAACTCACCACCAAACCTTGCACACCATTGGACTTGAAAACGTGTAACCATTTTTAACCTCATACCAACATAAAAGAAATTAAAAGAAACAGCAGAGTTGCAGCAATTCGAGGCACTACATCAAAGAAATGAATATCAAAGTCCATACATCATCAGTGACATGATCAACTATATTTAAAAAGAATTCCCTGAACAGGTAGGCTTGATCTGGTTAATCATAACTAGGGTTCGGATTTTTAGGTAAATAAATATTTTTTTTATGTATATACATATTTTAAGCATTCTTTTCTACAAATACATAAATTCCTGCTTTTCACTTATTAGCACATAAGAAGACATAATATATACATTTTTTTAAATCACTGTGCTAGATCTTTCAGTTTATTGCATGTTTGTTCCGTGTTACTTCAACGGGGAAGAACCTGTGAGCTAACTAATCTTCATGCAGAGCGTATGTCAGCTTGCAACTGTGTTATTAACTTGCCACCCCGTGCCACTCAATGTGAAAGCCGGGGATTTCCTTGTCCATAGCCATATTGCACCACGTGCTTGAACTTCCCCCACAGCTACCTGGAACCAGTGTCACTCATATGTAGTTCATTTCTGGCACTGTGAAGTGTAAGCAGTTCTACGATGCCTAAAGTAAAAGTAACTACAAGTTAATGTCTGCAGCAGTGTGCAGAATTTAAAGATAATTTTACATCTGATGGGGGCATTCTGTTCAGCCAACCTTGTGGGAAAGCAATCAAGGCTGAACAGCGATCTCAAGTTACACAACACCTCGAAGGCAAGAAACATATTGCCGCAGTTTCGCGCCTTCAGAAGAAGTGTTTCACGATTATCGTCGGTCATTTGTGATGAACAACCTGAAGATGTATCTCGTTGTGTATTGTAATTCTTCATCAGATAGTGAGGCATAGCATTCATGACTACTGCATATTGTTTATATTCACATTAATAAGCTAAATTATAATTAAATAGTTTTACTTTTTTGTCACATATTTTAGGTATTTTTATTACATGAAAAATAAATATTTTCCTGATTTTTAGCACCTAAAAATCCGAGCCCTAATCATAACGGTGCCAATATTGTAGACTTGTTCCAATATTTTGAATTGGCATCTGCGATCTTCGAATAAGTTGAGTTTCTATGTAGCAATGGTTTTTACGACTGGATATCCTTCCTGATGCGAACCTCATGAGAGGAGTTAATGAGAAATGAAATTGGGCAAGGAATTGGAAGGATGCAGCCTTAGCCTGTTAGAAAGTACTGTCTGAGCATTTGCCTGGAGTTGAAAATAAGAAACGACAGAAATCTAGTTTAAGGATGGCCAACGGACCAATAATCTTCTGAGTATGGAGATAGCCTGGCCCCATTGTCTTGCACATTAATACCCTTAGCTTTCCAGTCAATGGCGAGGGTAAACTTATAACAGCAATAATTAGGCTAATAATCACAAGGCCTCATCTGTTTGGTGCAGGTGGGGCCATATAAGCGAGCTTCAGTTTTATACTGTATTTCATTATAACCAGATTGTGGTCAGAATTTATATTAGCCCTGAGAAGTATTTTGCAATCCAAAATCTGGTTTTGGAATCTCTGCTTCACCATAATGAAGTGTTACATACTGCATTAGGGTAGGCATGGAAAAACCAAATATTCGTTATCTGTATTGAAAGTATTACTTGGAACTTAACCCTCAATTGGCATCATGTACTTTTATTATGTAGCTGGTATCAGGGTGTCCATCAGACATTATATTTCATATTATATTAAACTATCCCTTCATAAAAATCAGATTGTATATTGAATTTATCTCCTTTAAACATATGTCTTCGAGCATTCTATTGCAAACCTTTAAAGAAAAAATTACAACCCTAGGAGGAGATACCAAATTATTAAAATTATGTTCTAAGAAATATATATACCCTCCTATTTTTTCTCCAAGTCCTAAGAATTATTTTTTTTTATGATTATTTCTAGTATCACTATTGTCCACGTGCGGACCATTAACCACTTCATTTATCATCTCTTCCAAATCAGTTTCAAAATTTGGTTGATTTGCTCTCAGAACTCGAGTATGAACTGGCCGTGGCTCCATATTATAGTAATTAATTACAAAGCAGTGCCAGTAGCATGTCTGTGAGATGGAGCGGCGATACTGAAGATCAGGCAGATTGAGCCGCATGTAACCTATACCACATGGGATGAACATTCCAACTGAAAGGTACACAAAGGGAGAAAGCATTAGTGCCCCAGAAGAAGGGATGTTCTTGAGAAAAAGACTTGTAACAACTGAGGATTAAAATTTAAAATTATTTCTTGGCCCTATCCTTATTGGACATTGGTTTGCAACTACAGGGCTCTAGCTGAATATTTACTTACCTGTTCCAGACTCCTATCTTTCCTATTGACCATCCTTAGTCAGCTGTTCTCTTGACCTTGAAGGTATTACGTAGGAGTCCTAGGAAGTCCTATCAATTTACTGCTGGATTCTCCCCTTGTGGTATAACCTCGTTGCAGTTAGTAAGGCTCATGGTTTTTGTGCCAAGGTTTCAGAATTGAATTATGGTGCATTTGGTAGACATTCTTCTTCTTTCCTAGCGTATTTCCAACGTTGGTGCAGGGTTTGCTTCCTTGGTTGTTGTTTGCCACTTCTTCATGTCAAGGGCATCTTCAGGTTTGAGACCGCACTTCACTGTTTCTATCCATCGTTTCTTTGGACGCCCACGCGGGTGCCCTCCTGGATCGTATCGGCGGGCCGTTTTTATCACAGAGTTCTCATCACTTCTAGTGACATGCCCATACCAGTGAAGACATAGGCAAAGAGGATGCTTAAATGCCAGAAACATGTGTCTGTAGATTTACTGGCAGATCAAACATCTCTTTTATGGCTTATCTTTTTTTATATATAGGCAAATGGCAGTATGGTATTTAACATAAGGGCATGGTTAGCTCTTTCCCAGCCCTAATCTCAAGTAGGCTACTGGTAGTCTTATATACTCTTATACTCAATAACACTGGTTTTCAGACAGATTCCACAGTCTTGCCTGATATTATTTCAATGGAAGGTATTTAAACACTTTAAAATTCACACTGTTTCATATGACAGTGATTCTGAATAATATACCATATGTTTTTCTTACACAGAAATGTTGTGAAAGCATTTTACACTGCTGGAATGCTTTTCGATGTTCTTCAAATATTTGGCGAGCTGACTGAAGAAATTGTCCAGAATCGCAAATATGCCAAGTGGAAAGCTGCATACATTCACAACTGCTTGAAGAATGGTGAAACTCCTATTCCAGGCCCTGTAGATGAAGAAGGTGAAGGAAATGAAGGGGAAGAAAATGGGGAAGAAGAGAATGCTAATGAAGAGGGTGCAAGAGGCTACATACCAGCAGGTGGTTCCAGTAGTGCTCCATTTAATTTTGGTAAATGTATATTATAGACATTTGACTATCCTTCCACTAGACATTCAGTCACCACCTCCTGGTGTAGTGGCTAGCAATCTTGGCTGTCGCCCCAGGGGTCCAGGTTCGATTCCTGGCTCTGCCAAGAAATTTTGATTCTGATGAGATGGCTGGAACGGGGTACACTTAGCCTCGTGAGGCAAAACTGAGAAGAGGAGGGTCTGATTCCCACCTAAGCCATCCTGGAAGTGGTTTTCCATGGTTTACCCACTTCTACAGGCAAATGCTGGTCAGATAGTTCCTAACTTAAGGCCACGACTGCCCTCTTCCCAATCCTATCCCCAATTTACAAATACACCCACTAGTACAGCCATCACAACAACACAGGATATCACACAAATTCAACACACACGCCCAAAAATGCACAAGGCTATATGACCGCGATGTCACAGCCCCTAAAATAAGACAAAACAAGACATTCTGTAAAATAATATTTCAAGATTGACGTAGGCCTATTTAAAATAAAATGTTGAGAATAGGCCAATCTGGTTTAGCACAAAAAGAAAGGTTTTCACGAAGTGAATGGAAAGGAAAGAGAATTTTTCAGTTTCCTCGGGAAAGTCATCTCTGTCGATAGTTGCACATTTAGAGTTATGCGGCAGTATACATATGCCTGCCCCATAGTGTGGGGTAGTGCACCTTCCTCTCACCCAGAGACCCCGGTTTGGATTTGAGGTTCCATCGGAGAAACTGACTTGAGGGCTAGAATAGGGTGCACTCAGCCTCGTGAGGACAATGGACTAGCTGCCTGACAGCGAGGCAGCGCCCCAGTCACAGAGACCAAGATTGACAGCCGAGCGGCCACGATGCGCTGTCCATGCGTCGCCCCATAATCTGTAGACCAAATGGCAGAGCAGCAGTCGCTTGGTAGGCCAAGGTCCTTCATGGGCTGTGGACCCACAGGGTTTGGTTTTGGCAATCTGTGGCTATTATCCCAAAGGTGCTGGGTCCAATTTCTGCATCTGTCATTTAATGTAATTTTGGTCAGATATCTGGGACTAGGTTCTCTCAACCTCGAGAGGACAAATGGGAAGAGGCAAGTTCATTTCCCACCTAAGCCATAATAGAAGCAGTTTTCCATAGTTTCCCACTTCTACTAAGGGCAAATGCAGGCATGGTACCTAACTTAAGCCTGCCTCCTTCCTTCATGATCCTAGCCCCTGTTACAAACTTCTACTCCAGGCAAATGGTGGGATAGTTCCTAAATTAAGGCCACCGCCACCTCCTTCCCAATCCCTCTTCTGAATGACAAACACACACTCTAATACAGCCATCACAGTAAGATAGGTTATCAGACAAATTCCACACACAGCCAAGTACACGGGGCTACATGACCAGGTTGTCGCGAAGCCCCTAAATGAATAACAACAAACATTATCCATGATATTGTCAACTACACTAAAAATTCCCCTAGACGTACGTATTGCGGTATATACTTGAACCTACTGAGATGGGATGAACTACAGTTCTTGATGAGGAGTGGTTGAACCATATTTACCCCTACCTGTGTGCAGCTGGATAAAGGGAAAGTATAATGATGAAATATGGAAATCTTTCACATTCTCTTATTTAAATGTACTCTATAGAGATAAGTGGCAAGTGAAAGTAATTCCTGAAGTGTGTGTTATCATAGGTTGTCATAGTTGCAGTTGGACATGTTTCTTTTCACTGGGTGAGATTGTCCCCAGCAATACTAATGAAATATCAGTTGCTAGATAACAAAAATGCACCAGCAGGCTTGCTTATATCATGAAGAAGAAGGGTTTTCAGCCCCAAAAGTAGGTTTGCACCTCCAAAAGACTATTCTCAGCCAGAGTTTACTAGTGGTAGGGTACCTAACCATTTGGCCCAGGCGAGAGATGAACCCAGGAACTCTCGCATGAAATACTCCGTTGAATACCTATGCGCTGGTACGTTGAATACCTATGCGCTGGTACATTATAAGACCACTAATTATGCAGAAATAAATGATTCCGGAAGCATATAGGCCCAAAATATATATTTTTTTTTGTGCTCTTAAAATTATTTGCAACCAGACTTGTCCTAGCCGAGGGAAGGCAGCCAAGTTTCTAACTTGTGAAAGCTGGACAGAGCACAAAGGGCCAGAAATTAGTTACGGTCTTGAAAGGGAAACGTGTACCTGCCGTTGGATAAGTACCGCACTGAATAACTGTTTTGCTGTGACAGAACTTTGAGGGTTCATTCTGGTTCCGTATTGATAATCTAATTGAGTACAAACAAGTATAAATGATTCCGCCTGATCAATACCTGTAAACGTTGATCATATGTATCGGCTGATGAAGGGGCCAAATATGTGCAGGCCTCTAAACATGTCCCAAATGAACACGTAGTGATCTATAAATAAAAGGTATTGATCAGGCGGAATCATTTATACTTGTTTATACTCAATTGCTGTGATAGATCCAACAGTTTTGTGCAAGAGAGTCAGACATAGTTTTACGGCCGATTTGAAATCATTCAATCGGGAGATTATGGATAAGATTGGGAGCATGCATGCAGTAAATTACAAGGAAAATTTGGAGACCCAGATACAGAGTCTTCGCCCTAGGTAGCCCATGGGTACAGGTAGCCAATTCCTTTCCACTCCTCCTTCCCTTTCCCCGCCAACGGCACAGTGTGTCCCAGAACTGGTCACCCATCCAAGTTCTGACCATGCCCAATGTTACTTTACGTTAAATATTTCAAGGGATCCATTGCTTCAACATAGCCAAGCAAATGGATATGTTAATGCTATTTGTTAATGAATCCATGTTGCATGCTCTTGTCGTGTGGTTCAAGTATCTTTGGCCTTAAAATTTTGTTTTTAGGTTCTTCTGAAAAATGTTTTATTTCTTGCATCAACAGCCAAAATTTAGCTTTGTCCAGTCTTAATGAGTGCAATAGTGAAAAATTATAGCAACAATTGGACCAAGACCTGTGATGTTTACGGATACCAAATTGCACATTGATCTACCCAGCTGTTTTCAAGTTATAAACCTCCCGTGGCTCATGATCTCGAGAATAACGGTCACGTTAAACTACAATCTTCCTTCCTTTCAAGTTATAAAGCAGACAGACACGCAAAAAAGATTTATGTATGCATTAGTCATCCATCTCAGACACGTATAAAATACCAAACTCACTAAATACTAACTCTAATTCTTATATACTTGTATCGAAGATTTTTGTGTCAACCTACTTATCCCAGGTGTCCAGATTTTCTCACTCGTGATTTTAAGTCCTAATGTCACCACTGTAGAAAACATCTCATATCTTCAAAGATTAATAACATAGTCTATAGGGGTTAACTGGCTGCATGGCGCAGTAGTAACAATCTCTCCTGCTGTGCTCAAGGTTGTTGGATTGAATCCTGGTGCAGTCAGTTGGCATTTGAAGGAGCAGTGTCAGTAAATTTACTGACATTTAAAGATCCCCAAAAATTCCAATACCCTGGGAACTCTTAAAAGTCGCAGTAACTTAATTAAAAGAAACAAAACCAATAACATTGTTGCTCTCTAAGGGTTGTATGGTTGGATGTGGGAACCAGTAAACTGAGTCCAATACTCTCTCTTGCAGACTTTTTTTATCCTTGTTATTTCTGTTCAAGCCTTCCAGTATTTGGAGAGTGTGGAGCTTTAGGATGTTTATTGGTGTTGTCATAGGATTTGAAAGTAGAAGGGAAAAAAGCTATGTTTTTTTTTCTTCATTTTTTGTAGTGGATTGAGCAGCATAGTATTGAACATTAACAAAGTAGTTAATGAACGATTTTGATCGTACTATAGCCAATTACCCAATTACGTAAAGCTAATTGACTTTTTACATAAATTTGTCAGGCATTACCCTGGGTTTTTTCTTTATCGTCCTTCAAGCTTACATACAAGCTGCAAAGTGAGTACCCTATGTGTATTCAGATGTTTTTCTTAAAGCTTAATGTAGCTACCTTAGCATACGGTCCATTAGTGTATAAACGCGGTCTATTTTATTAGTTATCTTTACCATTGTTATTACTGTAGTTAGGTTGGGTTACTGTGCAGCATAATGGGTAAAGTGCTCTCTCACTATTAGTTATTTTAGTTATTATTGTACTCGTAGGACGAAATGAGATTGAGATAAGGAAATTGTTTGTTGAACTTGAGGGGAGAGCTTCCAAATTAGGTCTTAGAATTAATGACCAAAAAACTCAGTACATGGTAATGAAGAGGAATATTGACGTGTTCAGGAATCGGTTACCTCTTCTTATTGGCAAGCATAGTTTTTAGCAGGTTGAACGTTTCAAATTCCTATGAGTCATGATTGATGAACAGAATTATAGACAAGTGGAAATTAATTCTGCAGTTTTTATTGGGATCCAAATTTTTGATGAGAAATACAAAACTGAAATATACAATACCATCATTAGGCCAGTTCTAACTTATGGTGCACAATCATGGAGTTTAACAAAACAGGAGGAACACCAGTTGCAGGTTTTCGAAAATAAATTGTATAGGAAACTTTTTGGCCCATTTTTTGACCCCGCATCTCAAAGCTGGAAAAATGATCAATTAAAGACATACTATCACAGCAAGCACCAATATCATTAACTCCAGAATACTTAAATGGGCTGGTCTTTTACTAAGGATAGGATGGTCTTACAAATCTTTAAAGAAGAACCAAGAGGAAAAAGGCCAGTAGAAAAACCACGAAGTTCCTGGCTAAAATGAAGTCTCCTAACTTTGTAGACATCTGAATGTGGACAACTGGCAAGAACTTGCCCAAGCCAGAGTTCAGTGGAGGCATTTTGAGATCGGCGCGGGATCTTCGTGTTCCATAGAAGCCTTCTGAGTGAGTGAGTATTGTTTTAAGGGGCAGGACAGTGCGGTCATCTGCCCCGAAAGGTTGCTGGAGCAAGTCCTGACACAATTGGTTGACGTTTTCAGATTGTTTAAATGCAAGAGAGCTATATCAGGGCATGTTACAGATTCCTCCCAGGGTAAAATCCTGTACTTTACCGGCCCTGAAGCCACAGTAGTTACTAGACATAATATTGATGTTATTAGTGCTTATATTAGAGCACAGTAGTTGGTTCATGTATGCTGAGGGTTATTGCAATTGTGACAAACTAGCATTAGTCAACTTGTAGTGCAAATTTGGTTATATTTATTAATGTTGGTAACAAAGGAATAATATTGAGAGCAATGTTATTTAGATGAAATTCCACCTTTGAGGAGTCGTCATTAATCCATGCCTCTTGGTGGTAATATACTTGACCATGATGAAATTATCATAACAGAGTATGTCATCGCCAGTTCCGTATTATCTTTTAGAAAAGCATTCATCTCCCTGGTACCTGAGTAGTAGAGCTGTCGGTTCTTCGATTATCTTCGTACGTAGATTCTCAGGCTTCGGTAGATCGTCCCGGCTCTCGATGGCAATTCTGAAATTTTCAAAACTTGCCGGCAAACTGTACAGCATCATGATGGTAAGTTGGTCGGGGTTAATAACTACGCCCATGTCAGCCAACTTGTCGACACAGTCAAAGTAGTTGTTGAGATGCTCACGGATGTCGCCACCTTCAGTCATCTTTTGCAAGGTTAGACTCTTCAACAACGTGGCCTTGCGAGCCGGCCCCTTCGACTGAAACGTATCCTCAAGTTTCTGCCATATCTCGCTTGATGACCTGCAGTTCTTCACCAACTTGAGCTGGCTTGGTCCGATGGACAGGATTAGGTCTGACATGGCCTTTTCATCCCTATTCGTCCACTCGGTCACTTGGGCTGCATTGTCCTCACCCGGCTCGGGTTTGACGATTTGGTGGTTGACATAACCCCACGCATCATTCTTTATCAGAATTGCGCGCATTTGCATTTTCCAGGTGTTGTAATTATCGCGCCCTAAGGCCTCGATGCGCACTACACCGTTTGAATTCATTGTCTCACTTCCGGAACACTCACGATTGTTCACAATAAATTTTCTGTGCTGCGTGTTATTGTTTGAAACACTCACAACCGGCCATACACTTTGCATCGCGTGCTATTGTCCGGAACACTCGCAAATAGGCCTACGGTATTTCGTGTCGTGCGCGTTTGTACACAACTCGCACGTTAAGCAGTTTTCTTGCGTCACGTGTTATAGTACAAAACACTCGCAATATGGCAAAATTCGCGTCGCGTGTTATTGTCCAAACACTCGCGATTGGCTTTTTCACTGTTCACTCACGATCAAGCACACAATATTCGAGAAGACGGCGTTTGTTCCTTCTCGCTTTGTCGATGTCCAGAAGTTTCTCGAGAGAACAAGATGTCTGCCGATTCAACGTGTTTTTCTCTTTGTGTGTCCGCTTTATCTCGATGTTTCCAGTTTTCAGTTAATTTAAATCGTTCTGGGTCCATAACCTATCAGAGGTTTTAAAGCGGCAATGAAAGTAACGCTCGTTTAAATGTAACTCGACTGATTTATTTAACACAAAATACATGAACTGTTTAAATGCGTTGTGCCGTGAACAGATCATAAAACGAACTGTTTAAAAGTTAGTTGAGGGCGCTAGTTGCGCCTATCGATCAGGATGGAGGTCGATACCGGCAGGCGGCATCTCACCAACATTTATTAATGTTGATAACAAAGGAATAATATTGAGAGCAAAGTTATTTAGATGAAATTCCACCTTTGATGAGTCGTCATTAATCCATGCCTCTTGGTGGTAATATACTTGACCATGATGAAATTATCATAACAGAGTATGTCATCGCCAGTTCCGTATTATCTTTTAGAAAAGCATTCATCTCCCTGGTACCTGAGTAGTAGAGAATACCCAGGAAATAAATTCGGGAAGGATTATTGGATGTAAGCAACGAGCTAGAGAAAGGTATATAGAGTGGAAATGGCATCGCCATTTTGGAATAAGGTTGAACTGGCAGCCACCATGACATACAATGTCAAGAGTAGGGAGAGACGTGACTAGCAAGACATAAGATTACGAAAGAACTAACACTTTAATTTGTCGTCTAGTTATATGCTGTACATTGAACGAAAACTAATACAATCATCTTACAAGACAATAAGCTACGTTGCTCATGCACAGTACACTGCATGATTTCGTTGTTGTTTAAAAAGAATAAGTTTTGTGTACAACTGTCACACCTGTTGTCCTCTCTCACGTTGAGCTGTATTTCTGCAGAAGTGGTTAGGCCTCCATGTATAATACTGTTACATAATTCGCTCCAGGAGTGAAGCCTAGTGAGGCGTTCAGTAGCGGTAAATAGATGGTCACATTTCTGAAACAACTTAACCCGGCAGCATGACATATACATCAGTCTGCAACTTAGCATGAGATTCTTTCTTTCGCAACATAGTGGCATTCTTCCTGATGACACACTCAGCTGTCTTGCATAATTTCACTACATTATTTAATGGATTTAAAAGGCCACCTTTTATGTCTTTCTCTTTTATCAGTCCTTCTTGATCTGATAAAAGTACTTCTAGGCATTCAATACAAGTTAAATTTTTAGACACTTCCTGCTATGTGATGAACAACATTTTCTACGTACAAGCTCTGTGAACTATAATCTACACAGTAACCATAATCTGCACTCCCAAAATTGTCTGTGAGCATAGTATCGTCCTTCTCATTAACACCATGAATATCTGCAGTTGTCACTAGTAGGTCACACTCCATAGGCTTACAATTGGAAATCGTGGATGGGTCTACCATCGCAATTAAACACTTCCTATAAGCTAATTAAGATTATTTCTGTTCCCACCTCTGAAACAAATAGAAGAAAAAATAGCTCTTAAGTGATCCTGACCCAATTTGCGTGTTGATGAGTATTTCAATACGGAATTTTGCCCTCGAACATATATTTTAGTTTTTTAGTTTTTTTTTTTTTTATTACACTTGCACCTCCTGCAGCATTTTCAAAAAACTCAATCAGTTTCTGATATGATTAATCATTCTTTGTTTTTTTCAAATAACAGTCTGCCTAGCTGTTTTGAATTTCCTTTTTAACTCTGTATTTTTGTCCACTACACCTTCGAACATTTTCTTCATCTTCGGTGGCCTAGGGGCAGAATATGAGTTGTCATGGCTAGATCCTGTACTTAGCTACAGAGTTTCTGTGAAGAAAAAATAAGAGAAAATATTAAAGCCTGTTACATTTCCTACAATGAGTTCAAAACAACGAACTGCATAAAGGTGTATCTTGTTGGCACAAAAGAATTGAGAGTTGAACAATATATTTTCTTTTATAGCCATTATTATTATTATTATCACTCACAAATCTCTTTTCCTAAATTTGAGAGCATAATATATTACTGACATCAAGGTCTTCTGCAACATTGCCGTCTGATAGCAAGTTTCTTTGAAACTTCGCTTCGTCGTCAAAAGATCTACAAGCCTGCTTCTTCTGCAGAAGTGCAGGAAAATTGAAAATTGTAGGCACGGCATTAGCTAGTAGACATCGCCTCTCATTTGCTACATACATATATTTACCTTCGAAGTGTAGAGAATACAGAAAGCTGTATCTCGTTCGATACCATTTATTCCTTTCCATGTTTACAACCCATTGTTTCGTTAGCTCCTGTGTCTGCTAAGGAAATCTGAAATGTAAATAAAAATCACACAGACTTAAACTGCTGCATCAAGTAAAGATTTAGTTAGTTATTGCTGTTTTAAGGGACGAAACTACTAGGTCATCTGCCCCTTTTTTCGGAAAGAGTCTAACACATTAATTTATTTGTTTGTAAACTATCTGCAACCTTCCTATTTGTAACCCGCCCACTTGGGATGAGTGGAGGTGGCCCTAACCTAGAGGTCCGGAAACAGGAATACTGGTTGCCTGGGGATTGTCGCTAACTTAAAGATGAAGTTCAATTTATCATACTCTCATATATTCTTTAAAATACTTAACAATGCTTAACCTGAAAACTATGCCTTGCCCGTTTACATTTAATTTGAATTTAATTTGGTTTATTAATTTTTTAGATGTACATTTCGTTACGTTGCCTGGAACATTCACTATGAAGATTCGACAACCAAAGATATTAAGCAAGGCACAAAATTTAACCTAACCTGAAATAGAAACATTCATACGGCCGGCACATACACTCACACAGAACACAAACTAAAACTAGTGACGCAGGACTAAGAAAAGGAAAACCCAACAAGTAGGAATGACACCTTCTCCCCCCTAATGCAATACATTAACAGAACACCAAAAGCGAACAAGTTTGCGAAGATGTGCCACACGACTGAGTAAAGAATAACTGAAACTGGCGGCAGGGGTTAGAGCTATCTCATTAAAAATGACACATCTGTCATCTCAGAAAACCCGCACATAAAACAATAAAACTACCGTACATCAAAACCAAGATCAGCTAACCTCAAACATTTATATACCTTAACCTCCCAACCAAACGTACCTCTTCATCGACCACACATTTAATCTTAACCCCATTATAAAATTACAACATCTATAAAATAAAATAAGTTAATGGTTTGAAATCAGTATAGTGTTTTTTCTTTTCTCATAGAGTGCCTTCTCCTTTGTAATCGGGGAGGTATCCGAGCCTCCCCATATTTAATGCACACGCTAAGCTTTCGTCTCTCGATTTTCTAAACACGTAGTTCTCAATTTGACGATCTGATTTAGAATATATGTAGAATGATTATCAGTCCCTCACTCCAGCCGCTCATGTTTGCGCCTGCTCAAGTCCACAGTAAAGTTCGTCAGACCGAAAGTTTTGCCACAAGCAGGTTATAAAATGTTTGTACTTACATTTTTATCTTGGAAATATAACAATTGCTCCAAGAACACTCGCGCTGAAATTATTGCTGACGTTGGGGTTCTAACAAAATTTTCTACTCAGCCTACACGTGTGATACAGGCTACCACAAAAGTTGGTTATCAAATTGTATTGCATGATATTGTAAAATTTCACATTTTAGTTCTAAATAGTTTTTTTTGGGGGGGAAGAGGGAAGTTATGTATTTTATTTTCAGGGTTCCCAGGGAAAATAATGTTGTACCACCGTACACTAAACATGTTTAGAAGACTGAATTGGGTTCAGGTCTTCTCCATTATGCCATCAAGATAAGTATATTACTTTTGAACCAAAATATAGATTAATCATTAAACAAAGTTTCAAAAACACATAATCAAAAGATTTACAATACAAATCCAACTCTTTAATACCATACTAAGGATGAAAGACATACCACTGAATTCTAAAGAAGTGATGTACAAGACTTATTACTTGTCGATAATGACGTACAGAAACTTCCGATGGCGAGGAGAGATGAAAGTAGAATACAGGCAGCCGAAATAAAATTCCTGGGGAGTATGGTACAGAAGACTAGGAGAGATAGTGAGGAATGAAGGCATTCTAAAGGAAGTGAATGTACAGAAGCTGAATGATAAGCTGGAACAGGACAGATTAAGATGGTATGGACATGTGAAAAGAATGCCGAAACAAGTGATGGAAAGAGAGGACGAGGAAGACCTAGAGTACGGTGGATGAATTTGGTGAAGGACAGTGTGAGAGAACCTAACCTGGAGTGGAGTTCAGTGGTTGAGGAAGTATGGTGGAAAGACAGAGTAACGTGCCCTGCCCAGGCTGGAGAATAGAAATTGTTGATGATGATTAAGGATGAAAGAATATTCCTCCAATATTGAAGAGAACTCTGTAAATTCATAACTTAAAATTACACTGAAAACATTCAGCTAGGTAGTGTTAGTGGTATCAGATACCCAATAATGAAAATAATGCTTTAGACCCGAAAGTGATCCACTGAAATGCATGTTGCCGAGCGTGTTTGGACAATGGTGTAACTTACAAAGTAACCAACAGCATTGTTGATGATCAGCAGCATCACCTAGGCTAGTTCCAATAGTCCGTGAGGTGTGGGAGACCTCCAGCTCCAACTAAAGGTTAATGTAATTTTACATCTATATTCATTTTCTGTGGATAGTTTCTGCACAGAATAGTTATTGTTCTGTTAAGGGGAAGAACATTAAGGTCAGCTCCTCATATGTAGGGTGGTTGTTAAGTTGGTGAAAGAAACGTCCACTAAATGGCTGAATGAGACAAAAATAACATTTATTATCAAACAGCATTTAGTTGACATCTCTTAATTGCCCTGATAAGCAGCAGTCAGTCCGGTATGTCGGTAACTGTTTAGTGAATACAATGCTTCAGATTCACTTTCATACATTAGTGTAAGCCTTCGTAGTAAATGGCTGGGAGAATCTGAGGAACAGGATTTTGACTGCTGATAACCTAATTTGTGCTACTCCTGAGATCTTTGCAAGTGTACGGCAATCAGTGGTTGTCCTGTTTGTGCCCTGTTTAAAGGTTAAGTATGGTAATTGCAGGCACCTCAAGTAACTGCTCACCTGTTGAGTGAAAACTGTATCCCAACTTTCTACATTACATTGAAGGCCGGTTATATATGCCCAAGTTACATGCTCAAGCAAATCACGATCAGTGCCCACAGCTTCCTGAAGTAAAGGTCTGAATATTCAGTGTACCAACATCGAATATAGATTTAGGTATTAGGAAGGCCTTTGTCTGGAGCTTGGAACTCTACGGAAGTGAAACTTGGACTGTTGGAGCAGCAGAAAAGGGGAGATTTGAAGCGTTTGAAATCTGGTGTTATAGGAGAGTGGTGAAGATCAGATGGGTAGATAGGGTTACGAATGAAGAAGTATGAAGACGAGTGGGAGAGATGTTTCTGGCGACTGCTAATGAAGAGAAGATATAGGTTGGTAGGACACATATTAAGACACCCAGGAATAGCAAGCTTAGTTATAGAAGGAAGGGTCGAGGATAAGAGCTGTAAGGGTAGACCAAGGTTAGAATATGTTAAACAGATTGCCTCGGATGTAGTGTATGGCAGCTATGTAGAGACTAAACGATTAGCTTAGGACAGGGAAGCATGGAGAGCTGCATCAAAGTAGTCGAAAGACTGAAGACTCAACAACAACGTGTAGTCAATGCCTCCTTTGCTTGGAAGGCAGCCAATAAAACCCATTTTGTCACTTGCAGTGCCACAGCCTGTTAGACGTCGGTTGCCATGACTGACTGTACCCAGCAGAAAGATGTGTGTTTTGCGCAATGCAACATCGACCATGTGATAAATCTACTAATCTGATTCCAGCCAAGTGCCAGGTAAGGGATGGAATGTAAATGTATCGACTGATGCGGCTAGCCTCATTCCTTCAGAGCAACCATAAGTGAATGAGATGGAGTATTACTGGAAAGAAATTGACGGGGAAAACCAGAGACCCTGAAGAAAACCTGTCCCACCTCCACTTTGCACAGCAAAATTCCCCATGCACCAACTGAGATTTGAACCCTTGGAACAGGGAAATCCGTCTAAGCTATTAACACGTCCAGCCCGTGATACTAGTGTACAAGGAGGTGCGGAGAACACTCCTAGCGCGCATTGGGATGAGTGTTCGAAAATGTAAATCGCAGTTTTCCCATACAGTAAGAAAGTCTATCCTCATCATCCAGAACATTGTTTTAAGCCTAATATACTACCAGGTTCATCTGTTGCCAGATTTGCGCATGCAATTTCCGTGTATTTACACTCCTTGATTTTCGTCTTAAGTTATCATTCTCTTTTGGGATCTCTGATTTCAGCCACTGTACAGGTCACGCACCAGGTGCGTGAGTAGGATGAGCTCGATGGAACTCGTCTTTCCGACATTGGAATCTGCAATTATAACGACTTTTAAAGAGTTCCATGCAAATATCTTGCTCAGTTTGGTGGAGTCCTGCTCTACTAATACACAGTGAACATGTTAAGACACCATCAGTCATACAATGTATGACATAATGTATATATCTTGCCCTCCTCTATTACCCCATAAAATTTTAGCATGGACTTCTGAATCAACTGGAATAATAAAATGATTTTATTAATAGGGTATTTGTTGCTAGTTAAATCAGTGATAACATTTTTTGTTTCAGGTTTTGTGAATCCCTCACCACAAGATGGCATTAATCAGCCTCCTTCCTCAGGATACATCTCTCCCAGTCCATCCTATACTCCTGTAGCTCCGTTTGCATCTCAGCCTATTATTCCCACAACCCCAACTAACGAGGGGACTCCATTTGTACCTACCACTCCGAGTGCGGGAAGTAAAATGGGATCTATCGAAGGTATGTAACTTATTGAAAGAAATTCTAGTGTATAATGGTCACGCGGGATCATGATGACCCTGCATTATTTGTTTTCCATATACATCAGGTGGTTATCCCTTCTTGTAGCATTCTATCTTCCCCCCCCCCCCCCCCCTAAAACTGTATTTTTTTTTTGCTCATTTTCTGCTTAGCATGGCAAAAACTTAGACAAATTAAAATAAATATTCTTTTTTCTGGTGCTTAATGCTTTGCTATTTATCAGTAACAGTTGCCACACTTTCCAAGTTTTTGTCGTGCATTTTGTTTTTGTATGGCAGAGACTGTTTGTTGGTCATAGTAGGTTTGGTAGTGTTGTAGAGCTATTTGGTCTTGCGTATTTGGATCTGATGAGCTTGCTTGATGAGCAAGACATGTCATCCTATAGTTTTCTCCCACTTATGTAGTCCATAACAAATATTCTGTATATATACATATACGGTACGGTATATTCAAACAGTACCCGGGAAACTGGAACTGTAACCTGATGGTGGTGGTGATATACGGGATATTTAATCACATGTAATTTTTTAGCCTTCATTAGATTTTTTGCAAAAAATGAATGAAAGTAGACTTATGAGATCTACAAGGGCCAAAAGTTGTCAGTCTGTCTTTCTGTGTGTGTGTGTGCATATCTGTCGACGTCGTCGTCGTCCCCCCCCCCCCCCCCCTATCTATTCAAACAAAATGAAACCGAATTTTTTCCCCCAGGGGCTCACTTCTAGTGGGCGTGGGTTGGCGACCATGGGGCCCCAGCTGAGTCCGGCATTGCTTCCACTTACTTGTGCCGGGCTCCTCTCCGTCTTCTTTCCTGTCGACCTCACTTGGTCAACTCTTGTTCTCTTCCGACACCGACGGTATTAGGGTATCCGAGGCCTAGGGAGTCTCTTCCTTTCCCGCCTTAATTGGCTCTTGTCTCATCTTTCCTGACACCCTCCTTCTGTGAGGGGTCAGCCTTCTTTTTCTTTTCCTTTTACCTCCTGCCTTGTGCTCAAGGCTCTTAAGGAGGCAGGGTGTATGTAGCCCCACCACTTCTGGTGCACCCTAGATAATGCTACACCCTCAGGGGCTCACGGCTGGTGAGTTCGGGAGTTGGCGACCCCGAGGGATTCCTGAGCTGGGTCCGTTTTCCCCTTATGTCCCTTACCTTTGGGGCGGACCCTCTCCTCTTTCACTTTCCTATCTGCCTTTCATGGCTCTCCTTCCTTCCAAGTCCCTCAATCCGCATTCTTCGAGGGTTGAGGGCATTTCTTTTCCTCCTGTCCTTTATTTGCCTTATTCTCCTTTAGTTTTCCATTTCTTCTTCTAGTATGTAGGTTGGTAGTTAGTTTTAGTTTTAGTTTTAAGTTTACATTTCATTTTCATCTTCACGATCACCCCAACCATCAGGGGCCGATAGCCTAGATGTTAGGCCCCTTAAAACAACAATCATCATCATCATCGAAACCGAATTTGGTACAGAGGTAGCACTAGCAAGGGACAACTCAGTGTCGTGTTGTATATCGCTGCCATCATAACGAAAAAGAAATGGGGCCCACCCAAATGTTCTAAGCTAAAATCAAATTACAACTAACCTAATATCTCTACCAAATTTTGCAATAATGCACCTTAATGTGGGAAGTGTCTTTTGCCCAAACTACAAGGTCATCAGCCAAATAGTTTCAAGATGGTGATCGTATGAATCATGCAAGAATTATAGCCTAACCATTACGATTCAACAAGGCCCGGCCTCACCAAATCCGTTATCGTACAGAGGGTGGTTTAAACTGTCCTCAAGGAGGTGACCCGTAGGATATTATACCATAGAAGTGACTAACAGTTCAGGCCGACCGTGCCGTATTGTGCTTGATAGTCTTCCAGGAATGTAGTGAACAAAATAATACTAATTTAGTAACAAATGGTTTATAAAAATCGGCAGAAAACACTAATGAAATCTTTCATTCCAACGCCAAAAAAAATACATATATGCTAGGTGGTTATAGTAAAGCTGTTGTTAACGTTGCTAGGTATAGTGGGCATGTGTGGTTGCGTGCTAGACTCCGAATCTTAAGGTTTGAGGTTCAAATCCTGGAGGCTTCAATATTTTTAATTTATTTTTTTCATTTTTTTAATATTGGTTTTTTTTTTTTGTGATCGTGTAGCCTCCGGAGAGGCCGAGTGCAGGTCTTTCTAGTTGACGCCCATGGGCGACCTGCGCGTCGTAATGAGGATGAAGTGATGATGAAGACGTGACACACACCGAAAATATATACACAGAAACTCATGGCTGTCACTGTGGGACATTTAATTCTGGTGTGAGGGTTAGAACGGAGTACACTCAGCCTCGAGAAGCAAAACTAGAAGTGGGTTTGATTCCCATCTCAAACTTATATCACCCGATGATGTGGTGGCTGCTCATCTCGTCATCCGCTTTATAAGTGAGAGTGGGTTAGGGCCAGAAAACTAAATTTACAAGCGAATATTTACTCAAAGAGGTTCTTTTTTGAAAGTTAAATTTTTGTTTTCTGTATATTTTTGTTTCTTCTTCAACCACGCGGAATCAACACTTATTGGCCTTGATGTTTGTCCAATAACTCTTCATGCACAACGATTCAGCGAGTCGACGTTGCTGCGACCAGACGTGTCTGGTAGGTCTTTTCTCTTCTCCCTCAAAACCCCGTGTATGAGTAATTTTCCCAATTTCCTCTCGATCGTTGAGATTGGGAAAACCTAATTCAGCCATGTCCTTTTCCGCTGTTTGTACCAATTGAACCTAGTTGGGTCCAATCTGTCCAGATGTCCCATGAATTGGATCCTTCTCATACGGATTGTGTCTTGTGATTTTAGTCATTTTCAAATAGACGTCAGCATTAAGTTTTGGAAGGTGAATTCCATCTTTGTTTCTTGGTCCCAAAATTTTTTGCATGATTTTGCGTTCCTTAATCTCCAATGGATTTCTCAGTGTTTGCTGTGTCTCTACTGCATAAGGGGCTGCAGGTAAGACTACTGTTTTATAATGTTGAATTTTACATTTCCAAGAGAGGCATTTCTTTTTGTTATAAACTTGTTTTGTCAAATGGAAAGCAGTTTCCATTTTCTGTAGTCTCACTTCTATAGATTTTCTTTCGTTGCCATTTTCATTGATCCATTCACCTAAATACTTGGAAGTCTTTCACTCGGGAGACCTTACAATTACCAATGTGGAGTGTATTCGGAGCAGTTTTAATATCTGTCATAAATTTTGTTTTGTCAAAAGAAATTTGTAAGCCAATTTTTGCTGCTTGTTTTTAAGGTAATTCAAGTTGTTTATGAGCATCAGAAATGTTTGGAGCAATTAACGCCATGTCATCCGCAAATGCCGAACAGTCGAGAGTTATCCCTTCGAATGTTGGTCCTAGTCTATGGGATGGTGCACCAGCCCGTCTCCATTCTCGGACGACATTTTGTGCGCATAATTAAATAACAATGGAGATAATCCATCTCCTTGACGCACTCCTGTATAAATTGAAAATTCTGCGCTCAGTCCTCCCATAAATGTAACCTTTGAACTTGTATTAAAGAGGGTTTCTTTGATGATTGATGTCGTCTTGCAATCTAATCCAAATTCTGAGAGTACAGCAATCAGGGATTCACAGTCAATGCTGTCATAAGCCTTTGCAAAGTCAACAAAAGTAATGACATAATTTTTGTTTGACATTTTACAGAAGTAGGACATTGAGTTTTTCAGTTTGATAATTTGCTCTGGACACGATCGGCCTTTCCGGAACCCACATTGGTATTCACCAATCTGCGAATATTTACTCAAAGAGGTTCTTTTTTGAAAGTTAAATTTTTGTTTTCTGTATATTTTTGTTTCTCCTTCAACCACGCGGAATCAACACTTTGGTCAAAATTTTGTAAGTTACCGAGAGTAATGAGTAGAGACGGGAATTTGCTTATTTGCCTATTTTATTCCTGTGTTTAGAAACGTAGGCTTTCGAGATATAAATCCGTTTTAGGTTCTTTCAGGCTAGATTTCGTTGGTTTTATTGTGCCTATAAATGCCTATTTCAAGGGTTTGTGCCTATTTGTAGTATAATTGCCTATTTGATGCCTTTTGACTGTATTTTAAAGTGCATTATACTGCAGCTGGTGTGCTCGACAGAATTACATTCTCATTTCTCAAAATGTGTTTATCCCACGAACAAGAATGGGAATTCTCGAAAGTCACCAGAAATAGCGCCTGGGATCTCGATATTAAGCCTCCAAACTTAACAACCCTTCGTTTTGTATTTCGCTTTTCTTTATATTGAAAATTTACCCGTTAGTATGTGTGTGAATTAATATTACACACTTTATGCTGATTGAATAACAAAAGAACTAACTTAGTGCCATGTTTTCGCGTTTTTTTTTCAATCTCGATATTAAGCCTCCAAAGTTAAAAACCCTTCGTTTCACGTATCGTCCCCTTCAAAAGCCGCGTTAGGTTGGCGCTTCAACCTAACAGTGAATTAATATACAGTATATCCTGTACGCGTCTGAGTGTTGAATGGGCAGGCAGTTAAAAGCAGCCAGGAGGGATGCGATCCAGCGGGCAGTTAAAATGCCGCGGCGATCACAGTGGGTTGGTGCTGTAATCTATCTTGTGTTGAATGGACAGGCAGTTTAAAGCAGCTTGGATGGATGCGATCTAACTGGCAGTGGGTGTAGCATGGCCTCTTACCGAGATAGATGGAAACGTGGTGGTCCCGTCTTGAGCTACTGTTGCCATGCAGCCAGGAGGGATGCGATCCAGCTGGCAGTGTAAATGCTGCGGCGATCACAGTGTGTTGGTGCTGTAACCTATCTTGTGTTGAATGGACAGGCAGTTTAAAGCAGCCAGGTGGGATGCGGTCCAGCTGGGAGTGAAAATGCAGCGGCGATCAGTGCGATGGTGCTGTAACCTATCTTGTGTTGAATGGACAGGCAGTTTAAAGCAGCTTGGAGGGATGCGATCTAGCTGGCAGTGGGTGTAGCATGGCCTCTTATCAAGATATATGGAAACTTGGTGGTCCCGTCACGAGCTACTGGTACTATGGAGATGGCCGGCCTTGCTATTACTTCATCAGTTTATTTTATGCTTTTATTAGCCTTTGCTTGAGTGCAAAAAGGCCGAAATCAGAAGAATGAGAAAGACTCTTGAAAATTCATGTAGCCAGCCGTTCCTTCTGGGTCCTAAACTATGTGTATGCAAAATTTGGTTGAGATTGGTGGAACGGTGTAGATTTGTATATGGAACAAATCCACCCACCCACTCACCCACATACATATATACATACATACAGTACATACTTTCACTTTTATATATAAGACTTTTATATATAAGATAAGTATGTTATTAAATTATAAGTTGCTTATTGTTAATTCTTTTTATAGTAATTAAATATGTTATTAAATTACAAGAAATTTTTTCATGCCTATTTTGTTGCCTATTTTACACGTTAGTGCCTATTTACATGCCTATTTTGGCTATTTTAAGAACCTATATGCCTGCCTATTTTAACTGGTTTTAGTGCCTATAATTCTCGTCTCTAGTAATGAGAACCCTTGGTAATTGTTTGGATTCGTTTTGCTACCTTTCTTATATACTGGATGGATGATCGCCATTTTCCAATCTGGAGGAATTTTTTCACTTTGCCACATTTCATCCATAATTTCTTTGAGTTTGATGATGTGGTTTTTACCTACATTTTTCCAAAGTTCTGCAACGATCTGGCCCTCTCCCGACGCTTTGTTGTTTTTCATGGATTGGATTATTTCCCGAATTTTCTGTAGGTCCGGTGGTTCCGAGTCAGGATTCCGTAGAGTATGACAAAATTGAAATGTTTCCTGGGATTTCTCACAATTGAGTAGTTTACCAAAATAATCCGCAAGAAGTGCACAATTTTCAGAGTTGGAGTGGGTGATGTTCCCAAGGTCTTTTTGAAACTGGAGGGAAGGGGGGAATATTAAGTTAATTTCTGCTTGAATGTTCTACAGTAAGTTCTAGAATGATTTTTCTTGAAGTCTTCTTCTATATCTTTTAATTTAATGTTCTCATGTTTTTTAAGAGTCGCTCTTAGCGATTTCGTTACCGTTTTTCTAACGTCTTAAAGTTATTTTAGCGTCCTTGATTCTCTTTGCGTATCCAGTTCAGCCATGCTTGTTGTCTTAGGTTTATGAGGTGGTCACACTCATCAGTCCACCATGCATGTTTCCATACCCTGATTAGAGGTGCATTTTTCAGCCATTTTTAGAAGTTCAGCTTGAAGTTGCTGCCAATTCTGTGGGGTTAACTTTTGTGTCTCTTGCGTAAATTCCATACTATTTTGTGTAAGATGGACATCATATCGACGGGGTGGTAATTTTGAAGCGAATTTCCTCCTTTCTGGGATAATGTCCAAAGAGAATTTTGTGGGGTAATGGTCCAACTGAAATTCACCCAATAGTGGATCTGGCGAAATCCAAGTCTTAGTTTTTGAGGATTTTTTCTTGTGAAAGGTTGATTTAAAAAATCATGGTTCCTGCATATCTCTAATAGTCCCATGCCATTTCTGTTAGTTTGCTTATGACCTGACCATTTACCAACCCAGTATTTATACTCCTTTTCTTTGCCAATCTGGGCATTGAAATCACCCATTAAAATCTTAAAATGGTTTATTGGGATCCTCTGAAGAACATCGTCTAACAAGTTCCAAAATTCATCTACTTTATCAACGTCCTGTCTATTGGTAATATTGGTTGGTGCATGCCCATTGACTAGCGTGTAGATCTTATTAGCTGGTTTAACTGTCATGGTAGAAAGTCGACCTGAGAAGGATTTAAAGTCCACATTAGAATCAAGTACTGTCTTGTCTACTATAAATATATAATAATTTTATTAATGCAGCCAATGGCCATGTACTTTTCTTTTCAAGACGGGTCAGGGAAGGGATTTTGGAAGGAAATCGGCCGTGGACCTGTTGAAAGGAACCGTCCCGGCATTTGCCTGGTGGTGAAAATGGGAAACCACGAAAACCATTTTCAGGACGGCCGAGGTTGGATTCGAACCCACGCTCTCCCGATGCCAGCAAGACACGAGGTAGCGCGTTAGCGCTCTCGGCCAGTACCGAATTGAAGACAATTTGGCCTAGCTCTTACACCAGGCTTTTCCTTATATATTCTATACCCTTCCGAGTCAAAAGGATGCTCGTCAATATACCTTGATTCTTGAAAAGCGATGATTGTTATAATTATTAGTTTTATTTAATTTTATTTGTTTTATTATTTTTAGGTATTTTTTTATTATTTAGGCTCCATCTCAAAATTTAATAAAATCCAAATTTTTATAATTTGTGTTAAGAGGTAGGTTAATACTGAGTTGAAACACTACCTGAGGGAAGATAATTGAAAGAAAAGGAGAAAAGTTTAGGAGTGGAAACAATTTTAGGCAGAGAGGAAGAGAATCCAATAAAAAATAATAAGGAAATAGCGATCTAAAGACGGGTTATGCTGGGCGAAGCCCGTGAAGTAACTAAAGTAGGAGGGAGCTTGGCCACCGTCAGCGGAGAGAGCGGCGGGAGCTACGGTTACCTGCCAGATATCCTAAGTGCTCTTTCCCTCCCGAGCAGCTATTTTGGTACTATGGGAGTAGGTAGTGTGCTGGCAAGGCAATGTATGACTATTGGCAAGGATTTGAATACTTTCCCTTCAAAAGGGTGGTAATTTCTAAAGCATTTTGAAATGCTAGAAGGATTTGAATTAGCAGTAATATTTTTATTACTTTCTTTCCTTTTCGACCTCCTTTCCATTCCTGTCCACCATTCTGACATTTTCCCCTGTATCTCTTCTCTTTGCCTTTATCATTCCATACAACACTTTCTTACTGCCATCACAGTCCTCCTCCATCATTTCTGTCCATTTCTCCAGCCATTTCTTTTTCTCTTCCTTCACTACTTCTCCTGCTTCTTTCTTCCGCTCTTGGTATTCTTCTCTTGTTCTGTCTGTCCTCTGTTGGAACCATTTCCTGAATGCTTCATTTTTCTTTTTCACTGCTTCCTTAGTTCTGGGGTTCCACCATGGTGTTTCCTTCCACCTTTTCTTTCCACTAGTTCTGCCACACACGACTTCCGCTGCTTCTACCAACACGTCCTTGAACCAATTCCATTCTTCTTCACCTGTTTTCGGATCATCCTTCGGTAATTTGTTCCTCACTAATATCTGGAACTTCTCCTTATTTCCATCCTCCTTCAGCTTCCATGTCCTTATTCTTCTTTCTTGGTTCTCAGTTCTCCTCTTTTCCTTCAGTCCTCTCACCTTGGCGACCAGCAGACGGTGGTCACTGTCCAGGGCTTCTGAAGGTATTACCCTTATATCCGTGATACTCTTCTTTGTCTCCTTCCCGCATAGAATATAGTCCACCACTGATTTCCTAGTCAAATCCCTGCTGTACCAAGTAATATGGAAAATATGGAAGAAGTAAAGGTTATCTGGAGAGAATACTTCAAGGAACTCCTAAATCCAACTAAAACCAGCGTAGTGGACATTGTGGAAGAAGAAACAGACAGTGACCAAGACATTTCAGAGAAGGAATTGACATGGAAAGAAGTGGAGGAAGCATTAAAGAAGATGAAAGGGGGAAAGGCACCGGGAATAGACGAAGCGAGTGTGGAGATGGTGAGAGCAGCAGGGGTGATAGGAACACAGTGGCTCTTTCGAGTAATGAAAGTGATATGGAGGGAGAAGAAAATACCAGAGGACTGGAAAAGAGGGATAATAATACCCATATTTAAAAAGGGAAGTAGGAAGGAATGCAAGAACTACAGGGGAATTACACTCATGTGCCACTGCGCCAAAATATTTGAGAAGGTACTGGAGAGAAGAATTCGGACAGAAGTTGAAGATGGGCTGAGGGAAGAACAGTATGGATTCAGGCCAGGAAGGTCAACAGTTGACCTCATCTTTGCAGTAAGACAGCTACAAGAACACCATTATGAATATGGGAAAGATCTGGTGATGACCTTCTTGGATATTGAGAAAGCATATGATAGTATTAATAGAAACAAGGTATGGGAAGCAATGAGAGCAAAAGCAGTGAACAAGGAGACAGTGGCAAGAGTGAAAGCAATGTACGAGGGAAGCAAAAGCTGTGTAAAGGTGGGAAGAGAGAGAACGGAATGGTTTCAACTGGAGAGTGGTCTGAAACAGGGAAGTGCCCTCTCACCCCTGTTATTTATAGTGGTGATGGACGAAATCATACGAAAAGTGGTAAATAGCATTGGGGAAAGGAAAATGAAGGCAATGTTGTTTGCTGATGACCTTCTGGTATGGGGAGAGGATGAGGAAGAAGTACAAGAGCAATTAGATGAGTGGGAGAAGGTAGTGTTATCATATGGGATGAAGTTCTCAGCACAAAAGAGTGAAGTGGTCATCACAACGAGGAAGAAGAACAGACTGGATATGGGCATAACACTTGGAGGACAGCAGTTGCAGAAAGTAGAATGCTTCAAGTACTTGGGAAGCATAATTGAAGAAAAGGGAGGCAATAGGATGGAAATAAATGAGAGGGGAAGGTGCGCAGATGGATTTTTCAAGAGTGTTAGGGGGATGATATGGAATAAAGATGTACCACAAAAATGTAAAGGAATCATCTACAAGACCTACTTTGTGCCAATTTTGACATATGGTTCAGAAACATGGGTGATGAAGGAAAGGGACAAGAATAAAATACGAGCAGTGGAGATGAAGTTCCAGAGGAGTAGGGTAGGAGTGACAAGAATGGACAGAGTAAGGAATGAGAGAGTCAGGGAGATGGTAAGAGAGGAACCATTGCAAAATAGAATAGAGCGATCTAGGCTACAATGGTATGGACATGTGAGGAGGATGGAAGAGGAGAGGATACCGAAGAAGATGTTTGGAATGGAAATGACGGGAAGGAGGCCAAGGGGAAGACCAAGGGACAGATGGACAAAAGGAGTTAAGAAGAGTGTGGAGGAAAGAGGAGTGTGCTGGGACACAGTAAATGACGAGAGATGGTGGATGGACAGGAAACGATGGAGAGGCTTATGTTCCAAGCAGACCCGACCAGCGGTTGGAAACTGCTCAAGATGATGATGATGATTTTTATTACTAGGGGCGACCGAGACAACGTTGGGCCGATACACTGCACAGGGATTTGAAAGGTGTCAACCTTCATCCGGACATGGCCCATGACCGAGTAAAGTGGAGACAGCTGATTCAAATAGCGGACCCTGCCACGAGGTGGGGCAAACGCTAAAGCAAAAGAAGAAGAAGAGTAATATTTTTATTACTAGACACTGTTGGATCCCCAATAGAAGGGCCGAATGCCTCCAGGGTGGGCAGGGATGAAGCAAAGATGGTGCTGTTTTGCAATATTTTATTATGATTGGTAAAAATCTTTAAAGAGTACCAATTGTTGCATTTGATGCAGGCTAAACTTTTACCCAGCAGAGTGCCGACTAAAAGTTTAGAACAGAGGAAGACCTCAAACCTAACTTGAACAAAACCAAACTTTTAAGCAGTGAATTATAAGCCAGAGAGAAATCTCTACAAGTAGGAAGCTGGCAGAGTGAGCTAAACTTGCTTTAATAATTCACTAGAATTAGCTGGATAGCTAAGAGAAACTTTGTAAATGTTGTTAATCGAAGTTTTGTTTTAAACGCTACAAGTGATGGAGTTTTTAATAACTTGGTCATTAAATGATTTGCCCTTTTCTTTGAATTTGGAACGATTCAAAAAGGAAAAGTAGGTCCTGCCTAATGGTTTTTCTAGCAAGAGAGATAGAAAACTAATAATAATGGGTTTATTTAACAAATAAGTAAGTGAAATATGGAAAACACTTAAGATCACAGTTTTTTTTTTTTTTTTTTTTTTTTTTTTTTTTTCAGCTTTTTGGTGTACAAATTCGAGGTCTCAGACCTGTAATATTTGTACATTTACAATTGATAAATAATGTTGAATAATTTAAATAGTTTCGAACCTATTACGAACACTAAAAACCTTAAAAACTTTACAAGAGTTTTAAAAGTGTGTATATGTTACAGGAAAAGTCGATTCTCCAGTAAGAGTTGACCCTCCCTAGGTAAAGTCGACTCTTACTGCTCTTTTCAGTAAAAATTGATTAAAAGCGGTAAGTGTTCAATTTCAATCAACATTTACTAGTCAGAGTTGACTATACCTAGGGAAAGTATACTCTCACTGTCTTGAGATAGTAACAGTTGACTATTTGCAAGGAAACGGTACTAGCTATTAAAAAACGAATAGGGAGGCAAAACCAATACATTAAGAGAGAGAAATGTTTAAGAAAACTAATAAAAATTTAAAAAACGTTATAATACTGTACATAAAGAGATAGAAATATTTATCATTTATTACAGCAAGGTAAAGATTTATGACACTTTGAGTTGCAAAGTACACTTTTCTTCTTGCACATGCAATTCATGGATTCGCATTTAGTGTTGCAAGGACATTTGAAAAAACCTTGTTCACTTCCAAGTTGCAACAGTCCTCACAGCTATTGTTTTATCCATAGAAACTTCATTTTCTTGGATAATGTTCGTAGGACATTAAATTTATTGAATTGAGACCTGAAAAAAAGTAATCATTGACATCTGAACTATTTAATACTATGGGCAGCGAGAGAGAGGAGAGAGAGAGATATATATATATCTTTTATTTTAGCTTTGAAAACTTACCTTGAGAAAAGCTGCTTTAGAATTCCATTTCTCGTTCCAATTCGATAAAAGCCATCATCCACAACCTCCAGTACCACGCCAAGGATAGATCGAGCATCTCCTCTACCGCGACCAACATCGGGGATAGGCAATCGAAGGTCAACATCGGGGATAGGAATTCGAACTGATGTTCCTTTTTCTACTGGCGGATGAATGTGATCTGATATTTTTTTCATGCGTTTAGCTTGTTGTTCTAGACAGTAGACACCTTCACATCTCTGTATCTTGATGTCCTCAGTAGATTTGTCCAGGTCAGTGAGGAGATAATCACTATCATCTAAGAGCTTTTCACCACTTGATATATTTTGGTTTGTTTCATTTTCATCAGGATTTCCATTCCGTTACTTCCAATTTCGTTTTCTTGTTGTTGCTGAATTTGATCAATTGCGCATTGAAGATCCTCTTCTGTTTCTAAATTTGCCAGTACCTCAGTTCGTAGTTTTGAACTAGATAAGCCGTGTCTCGGGGGGCAACCGAATATTGCCTCATACGGGGATCGATTTATCACACTATGCAATGCACTGTTTTTTATAAGTTGAATAAACTTCAAGCCTTCACTCCATTTTGATGTTTTGTGGTCTTGCATCCAGTTGGTTATCATATTCTCTATGTCCTAGTTGGCTCTTTCGACGCTACCTTGACTCTGACTATGTCGTGGTTTGCCGTGCACCATTTTGAAGTTCGGCCATGTATTAACCAGACTGTCAATAATTTTATTAACAAATTCTCTCGCATTGTCTGATTGTAAAATACAAAGAGCGCCTAACGAAGTAAAAATTTCAACGATATTATTACACACTTCGTCTGCAGTCTTTGATTTCAGTGGTCTTAGCACAACAAACTTTGTTAAATGGTCCCGGTACACCATTAGAAATTTGAAGTCTTCTTCAGGTTGCGACTGAAAGTCAATCAAGTCAACTTGACATCGTGAATTCATTTCCTGGAATAACAAAGGCTTTACAACCAGTCCTTTCATCTTATGTCTCAATTTTTTATCTCAAGGTTCGCACAAGCTTAAAAAGAGTAAAATGTCCTTTGTAATAACATTTTGAAATTTCCCTTTCAATTGCAGAACCATACGATCTCTTCCTCTGTGTCCAATGGATATGTGCGCTTCATTAAGAACTGCAAACAACTCTTCATCAAAAACATAATACCTTATGCTGTCTTGGTCTGTGACAGGGTGCATTAGTTTTGAAATACCATTTACTTCAATAATGTCATATCGTCTTAAAAACCTGATATCGTTATTTTCTTATTTTATTGCAGTTTTTAGATTTTTCAATTTTTGAATGCAGCTATCATATTTCAATTTGGTCAATGTCAGTGAATTTACCTTGGAAGTCGAGCGTTCCTGCTGCAGTTTTTCACGAAATAGTTCTGCCGTGGTGTCTGACATAATTATTACACACTTAAACTAATTATTTAAACGTAAATGAATCTTTTGTCACTATTGCACAACAATAAAGAGCCGAGTAATGACGAATGGCAACTGCCTGTTGTGTGGTGGGGTAATGAAAACAGAGAATTGTTCTGATCAATAACGGTCGGTCCAATAATGGAAGTAAGAGTCCAAACAATCACAATATTTTAATAATCATAACGAAGGTTTGGCGCACGCAGTTACATTTTCAGAGCAGCATCTGTGAATCAACTTTTACTAAACCACAGCAGGCATAGTTAACTCTTCCTAGGAAAAGTTGATCTGTGTGTTTTCAATCAACTGTTACTGATACTTTCGGTAAGAGTTTACTCTGCCTAGGGAGAGTCAACTCTTACTAAGAATCGACTTTCCTTATAACATATACAAGAGGTAAATTAATATTATGTAGTATTTTTGTTTTGTTTTAAGACCAAATACTTAGAAAATGCCCCTTTTTTAAGTGAAAGGGCTATGAATTCCTGAACAAGCAAGATAAGAGAAAAAAAAGATTAATAGGAGATTTCTATAACCTCTGTTATTGACGCAGAATTGAACATGTGTTACATTCAAATAGGGCAGGTCACCTTTGTGAAACCTGGATTAAACAAACTAAATGAACATTTAACAATTAGAAAATTAGAGTTTCTTGATTACAACAGGAAACAAGTAGTTCCGTGAAGAACTATACAGCCTATTTTCATATATCCTGCTCATGTTAATTGCCTATATCAACATACAAAATTTCAGTTTAATTGCTGTAACAGATTTTTAGATATTGAGAACAGTCTAAATATTTCAGATGGTCGCCAGGTTGGATTTTTATTTTTGTAGTATTACATTAAGATTATTGTGTACGTGTGGTATTCAAACTTCAATCACATGATTAGAACACAAGAAGTAAAAACGAGATTTTATAATTACGCACAGCAGCCATCTTGTGATTATGCAAACAATTGAAATAAATTAGATGCCAGTGGATCAACATTTGTATAAGCATTTAACGTGCAACGTTTCAAGGCACTCGGATAGTTAATTCGCGAGAAACGTCCATTTAAATATTTATACATCGCGTCGCCGCCATGTTGGATTTGTGCTCACCAGGTTACTGAAAGTCCTATAGGTGAACATATGTTCATAGTCTCTATAAACATTAAAAAAATCAGTTTGGTTGCTGTAAAAGATTCATAGATATTGAGAACCGTCTAAATATTTCGGAAGCTCGCCATTTAGGATTGTTATATGAATAGGCCATAGAGTTATGAACCATTCAAGGACAATTATTGCCTAGGTTCATTATTCAAACTTTCACTTCGATCGCATGAATACGACACAAGAAATGAAAAAGGAATTTTAAAATTTCGCACAGCCGCCATCTTGAGGTAATGTAAACAATTGAATTAAATTAGATGGCAGTGCATTACAATCTGAAAAATCATTTACTGCACCACATTTCACTGCGCTCAGAGAGTTAAATCACGAGAAAAGTCTATTAAAATATTTCAAATTCGCTTGGTCGCCATGTTCGTTTTCTACATTACAGGTTTATGAAATATCCATAGGTAAACTTGTATCAGTACCCTTTAACAACGTACGAAATTGCAGGGTGATATCTGTAATAGTTTCGGAGATATAGAATGTCAGTGAAATATTTCGCACAGCCGCCATTTTGAAGTTATGTAAACAATTGAACTAAATTAGACTCCAGTGCATTACAATAAGTATAAACATTTGCTGTACCAAGTTTCATTACGTTTGGATAGTTAAATCGCGAGAAAAGTCTATTTAAAAGTTTCAATTTCGCTTGACCGCCATGTTGGTTTTGTTGTCACTAGGTTTTTGAAAGTCTCATAGGTGAACTTCTAGTAGTGCCCTTTATCACCGTGCACAATTTCAGGGCGATATCGGTAATAGTTTCGGAGATATTGCATGCTAGTGAAATATTTCGCACCGCCGCCATGTTGGATTGGTGAGACGTAACAAAATTTGAAGGGCACGGTCGAGGTCGCCGGGAATAGTGCTATGAACTTACCGAGTTTCATTGAAATCGCTCCAGCCGTTTAGATTTTATTAGGGGGGGGGGACACACACACACCTCACACACACACGGACAAAAGGTGATCTCATAAGCCTATTTTTTCAAAATTGAAAATAGGCTAAAAATATGTTTTAAAACGTGGATTCTAGCCACGGTTATTTTTACAGAGTGAATAAGTTGTACATGGAGCAAATAGGGAGGGCGCTTAATGTTAAGCGAGGCCTCATAGAAGAATAACTAGTTAAATACTAAAGTGTTGGTGAAAAGGGGATCGGGAGAATAGGAATTGTAGGATAGAGTCCTGACCGGGTTTGTTGATACGAACGAATCGCGACGCGGTAGATTGTTGAGCGGACACTGTTTTTGCACTAAAGTTTGTTGATAGATTGTAAATGTTCACTAATGCGGTAGAATGAGTTCATTATGTTACTTGTTGACGGGTTTCAACAGTATGTAGTCTTGAGATTACAGTTTATGAATTCACTGAGTTTGACTTGATTAGGTTTATTGCATTAGAGAGTTCTTGGATTGCAGTTAATAGTTCTGTTTCACTGAAAATTTCAGAAATTTTGACAGTGTTAAGTATAGTTCATCACGGTTGATAGTTTATTTCGAACGGAAAGTTTCAGAACTGTAGTGGCAGTTTAAAGGGGCAAGTAGACATCCCACGAAGGTAGATAAGTTTTAGACAGCTGTTAATTTTGCAGGGATCTCTCGTTGCGGGAAAGTATTCCCTTACTTAGTTCAAGAAATGCTAGATTTCATGACGAGTAGAAAGCCTGGTTGGCCAAGAAGAGCGATTCCCACGGGGGGGGGGGGCAGATATTGCACAATTTCGTGAAATCCCAACACTGCCTATAACTTTCAGTAAAAGCATTCAAAATGTTGATTAAAACCCTCTAAAATGGTTAAAATCATTTAAGATTTGTACTTAGCTTCCCATGGTGATTTGAAGATAGAAGCCTCCTTCGACCGTTAAACGAAGAATTCAAACATGGCGTTGATTTTAAATATTCCTCATTTGGAGAGGAGGAGAGCCTCTGAGAGGAGACTGCACTGTTCACTCGAAAGTCCGAACGAAAAGTGGACGCTAGCAGAGAAGCACACGAGGGAGCCAGGGAGGCGAGGGGGAAGGGGAAAGAAACATACGAAGCTAGACACTATAGGAAACATTAGGGCACAAAATTTTCAAACCAATGGAAATTCTATACATCAATTGATATCTTCATAGAGGTGATAGATGACGACAGGTACGACATCTGCTTGACCGGTGTGTAAATCCTCTAGAGATTGTTGAATCCAAAACTTCGGGAGGTTGCCACGTGGAGCGCCATTACATATCAGAGAATATATCTGAAACAAACTTATACAGATATGAATATACATTCAAAGAAGAGGGGAATAAAAATGAGGGGTCCCCGTTGGTGTCTGCGAGAGAAAATAATAGAAACTAATGAAAAAGAAAAGCAAAGAGCAGCAAGAGCAAACTCTTAACTAAACATGTATTCCAAGAATACACCAGGGCCTGATGACCTCGTAGTTCCACCCCTTAAAACAACAATAACTTACTCACTCGTAAGGCAAAACTGAGAAAAAGCGGGTTCGATTCCGACCTCAGTCATCCTTGAAGTGGTTTTCCATGGTTTCCCACTTCTACTCCAGGCAATTGCCGGGATGGTACTGTACCCGATAATCCGGAAAGGATCCTGTTGGAATATCCATTGCCCCCGCTGGATTGCCTATTTCTCATTGCTCCGGCAACTACAACATTAGAAATCGCTTCCAACATGGTCTTGAGGGATTTACAGACAGCATTTACCAGAATATTGTGGATCAACAACCAACTACACGGGGCACTCACCTTGACTTACCTCGGGGACTGGGACTCAGCTTCGCCTACACTACATCCACAATACTCTGCTCCTAATATTTAAAATGAATCACACTCCAACAACAATGGAAAACAATCTGAACAAATTTATTAACAGAAAGGTAAACTAATCTACTATAAACAAATAACAATAAATGAATTTAACAATTAACATTAAAATTAAAAACACGCACTCATTCACACCTCCTTTTCAATTTTACATCTTACTACAATGCTGTATTAAAATTATGAGCATAAAACTTGGCTTGTTATAGGCCTACACAGCGTAGAAATAAAAACGTTTAGTGAAGCCTCTGAATGGCATTCCAGACACCTGATTTCATTCACAAACCTGCGTTTGCAGAACGCACGTGCCGTGGCTTTGTTTCATCAAGGAAACACTGGCATCACGCCGTACTCAAAACTGGTTTATACAATAAACAGAAGGCTGTGAGTCTACACCTGTTATATTATATCATCGCTCTCCAATACTAACGGTGACTCGTGCTTGCTAGCCCACAGAGACTGCATGTGTGCATTTATAAAACACGTAAAAATTAACATTTAGTTCTGCTCTGTTTCTTAACCAATCATTCTAAAATTTGTATACACTCTTTCATTCGCACTCCGTTATTGTTCTAGACCAATACGGTTCCACATTTGCTCTTAACAATGAATAATCATTCACACCAAAAACATCCGCTTATAAAACACACACTGTTCCAAAACAATTGATTAATAAATCCTACTAAATTATTTAACTAATTAAATCATTTCCACAAAAATTATTTACATGTAATATGTTTATAATAATATCCATTATCTAGTGTTGCTAACGCGACACTTTCGAGATTCGAACTTCTCGGTTACAATATAATTCTTAACTAAATATATACACTGGTTTTTCACATAACCATCCTTTCTTTAACGTTCTGTAGTTTTAATATACTGCATACTCCACATCTTACAGTATATAGGTTTCATTACATTATCGGTATAATACAGTCGACTGATTGAAGTAAACTGTACGTAAATACATAAATTCGGGTTTAATAAAATTTAATAATTGTATTATAGACGTGAGTAGACAATCTTTCTCAAGTTGTATTTCCGCTGAAACCCTCCAGTTAACTCAGCTAAATCGTTAATTCACAAGAACTGGACTGCTTGTATACAACGGCTCTTATCATGATACATGCCTTTTATCAAAGAACAACAATACTTTGACTTCCTTAAAATGCGGAATTCCCTCGCCTGAGCACTCCATAGCTCTACAAAACCTCATCTAACAGTATATATGGCATAAACAATTATCATCTACTATGTTAAACAATAACCAAAAGGGATTAATTGTTATTAACATATCTTATGTAGGAACTTCTCTCAAATAATGGCATGACCCTCAGTATCATTGCACATGACTACTGGACTACAATTATACATACGTAAGTTCTTCAAACGAAACTTCCAATTGTAATGAACGATATTAGACAGTCGTGATTAACCTCCTAAAGTTTACTCCATAACAAGATAATTAACTGTTAACTCGTCTGTCGCAAATATATTGTGCCCAACTCTAGGAATGGGTATTTCAAGATTCAGACACCTAGATATAAAGGGAAAGGCTACAGCCGCTTGTGAAAGTTGAGATATTTGAATATCGCGCTCCATTACTTCTAGAATGGAATGGAAACTTTGTGCAGCCAAGAGCATGTTAAGTGACGTAGCGAGTAGTAGCAGAGGTCGAGACTATGTGTTGATTAAATAGTTAGCCATGGAGTAGAGACTTGAGACTTGGATCAGATTACTGGCACGGCCAAATGAAAGAGAATGCACTTAGTCTCAAGTGAATCGGACCAGAGACACCGGAGATATGAGGATTTCCAGATTTCAGCGTGATCCAGCGTGGACCCGACCATTTTGAATAAAAGCCGACCGGCCCAAGCATCATCAGCTCACTTCGAACCAAGCTCTTGCATGACAAGGTGCTGCTGCTACGTTGAGCCAAGGCACATGGTTGCCGGATCTACGCAGAAGATATCTTTAAATTGTGATAGTCACAAAAGTGCTACGATACATGTGGAACATAGTAAGTTTCCGGCAGAGGGAATCACTAAGGTGATTGTTATTTTTCTACGGACACTGGTGAAATACTTTATTTCTATATGGACACATGCTAGACTTTGTCTAGAAAGTACTTTGTCACAGTCCAGTAATAATAATTCAATACTTGGATATTTTAATCCAATTAGTCAGTTTCATAAATTGTAACTTGATAACCACTCCGATCTTTCAGTATATTGAAGGCCAGTCTATCACGGTGTTGTTCATTAGCCGACAAAGGGAAACTATAAGTTGCTTCGCGCATGATAGATGGTGATAAACCATGCCCAGGGAACGATCTTCAGAACAGCCGTTGATTGATTTAGACTGTCAGTGTTTTCCTGTACTGAAAAGATTACCGTGAGTTATGTTACAACTGACGTATTTGAGAATAGATCATTTGGATCTGACCCCATTTAAGCGAACTGCTATGGATTTAATTGAAGCCAATATTAAAATGGATCAGCAGTTACTTCAAACTTCAAGAAATATTTCCACTATATCGTGCTAGACAGATTGTGGGTATATAATGGCGGCCGATACAAGGATTAGACGTGCGTGTCCAATAGGGCATGTATCTGGATAAATCTGGTACAGACCAGGTTCAGTACGCTTCAAGACCAACGAGAAATGTAAGCCACATTTGACTTTTATATTATGCCTAGCTAATTGGAACAAACTCATTTTCTGCAGATGACCAACACATTTGTTTTTCTTCGTATTTAAATCTTGCAATGATTTACGCAAGACATATTAGAGTTATTCTGAGTATTTTCAGCACTCGGAACAGTTTAGGATCTATGACCGAGCATAACGAGCATTTATTTGAATGTTTCATTTTTTTTTTTGATAATCACGGTAATCAGCCGAGGTAACTGTAAAAGTTGATAATTATTTTTGTTGAGAAATGGATATTTTATCCATATTCGAAGAATTGAACATGTGGATTCTCACATAATGAAATAATAATTAAACACATTTACAATAATATAACTAATAATAATAATAATCCACTAATAATAATAATAATGATTTTCATAACTTTTCTAAATAATTCTTGGATCTTATATTTTCTAATAATCACATTCATTGAGAGAGAGCTTATGAAGTAGTTTAATCATTTCTAGTTTGGAACAGGTGATTTTCCGAAGGATAGTGGTTAGCGCAAGCCCGCATTCAACCAACATTACAGTTCTGGTTGAACAGTTAATATTTGCAATGAGCAAAGTATATTTTTCAGATAACACGGAGAGGCATGAAACGGGAAGCAAATGATATTTGTATCAATTAGGATATTTTTGTATTTATATAAAATCATGACGTAGATACACATTCGAAAGTGAAATAGAGAGTATCATAAGTGTGGTAACTTCACGATTTGAACTGAATGGTAAAATAAAATAAACTTGTAAGTTTATAAATCTTCCAGTGTTGATAATAAGCAGAGGCTTGAATTATTGTATAAATTTTGGGAAGAAAATTTATGTGTGTGGAGTAGTTGAAATGCCATTCCCAGGTGCGCATGTTTAAGTCGCAAGAATGAGGAGGTTTTTATTTAAGCATCAATCAAATAGCAGGTTCGATGACTCAGTGTTAAAGAAGGAGTATTGGAACTACACATTGCGTCGTATGAATGACCCAAAGGTTATTTCTTAAAAACCATCAGTTCTTATTTCAACCTTGTTTACGGATTCCATTAAGACTTTGATTTTGCTAGAACCCGGATTTGTCATGATAGTATTTTATTCTTCTTCAGAGGAAGACCTTTGCCGTTGTTGTTGGAATATTGTGTTCTTATAAAAATAATAGAATGGGCCACTGCCAATTAAAAATAATTCTATAACCACGAATAATTTGAAGGATGTTTTCAATCCTAGTGTCATGAACTAAATGAATTTATTATGAAGCTACAATTCTTATTTCCGCATTCTGTTCAAGAATTGCAAGTTGTGAAAGTTACTAAAATGGCCACAAATATAAATATTTTTCTTAATAATGATCCCAAGTGGAAAATCGAATAGTTGAATGGTCCAACAATTTATTGATCAAGTTGATGATTCAGAAATCATATCTTTTGTTAGGAACTTGAAGTTCATAATCGAGTCACTTCTCGAAACGTTTAACGTCAGAAGAACAATTAATTTTGTTGTGCTTCGCACAGTTCTTCGATGCTATGCTCAAGGGTCAGATACTTTTCAGATGTTGTTATTAATATGTGTACATAATTTGTGTTGATTCAGAGATAATAATATTTTTTTGACAATATTTTTTGAAACTGGAAAAATAAGTGAAAGTTAGAAATTCTATGAACAATTATTCTACGAGTGTTAATATTATGTAAAAATTCAACCAGTGAACTACAGTATTTCCAGTAAAGACAATTAAACTTGAACTGGATTTAATCATAAATAATGGATATAATTTTGGAACACAGTCTACAGGACTGATAATCAGACTTGTGTCTCCAAAGATAATTGTCCAATGTGTTGGAAAATTTCTGTACATTGTGTAAATAGTAATGTGGGTCGCCACACATGAATGATGCTGCTTTGAGCATTTTATTTTGCAGTCAATTTTAAATTCAGAATAAAATGAGATAATTTTACATGATGTGTTATGCCCAGTTGAATCTCCTTCTATCCTTATTGTTGCATTGAGCCAAAAATCAGTAAAGCATTTTTTTCATTTGATGTCGTTTTTGCGATTAGCTTTAACCCATCTGGCGCCCCGGGATATTTTGACTCTCGTGCTGACTGATTCTTGGTAAAATGCATATGTGGTCGTGCGGACTCCGGTCTAAACGGGCACAATATGTAATAAGAATAATACTCCTGCTTCATCTCGCTTGTCTAGCTATAAATTGTTTATCGTTGTAATATCATGTCGACAAAATGACTTGATGTTACACAAATAGGATAAAATAACACACATGTTATTTATAGTGTCAGATAGAATTCATTCCTGACCGGGATAAACTAGCTTTGAATTTCTAGCCAAAGATTTGAATAATCTTCTATCAAAAGGTATTTCCTCTAACATATTAAATGAACAAAGCTCTTAGCTTTACAGATAATAAGAAAGGTTTGTCAATGTCTTAATGTTTTTCCACTCTACACAAAGAATGTTCATAGGAATTAAGACTTCGGTCTTATCAAACGACTAGTATTTCTTAGATCGTCGATAGTTTATGTACAATAATGATACAACAATATCATTCGATGTTTCTTCTTTTCTTGAAGTAATATGTTGTTACATTAAAGTGCTCAAATTTAATTTAATAAGAATTTAATTTGAAGCTATGACACAATGTCAGAATACTTGGTTTAAATGAAATTATTAAAATTCGAGAGTCGAAACGACTAGTCTCCTATGAGGCAATATGATTCCTCAAACAAAATTTTAATGTTAGTTCCACAACTGATCCGTAGAATAAAATTGAAAAAGAGATGAAATGCAATCATCTTCTAAATAATCTTGAAATATAAAAATCTCAACACACATCTGAAGTGTAAAATACATAAAAGCACTGAAATACATGAAATGTGAAAATATAGAAATATGTAATAAGATCGCCGAACATATGGAATAAGATCGCTGAAAATATGGAATAAAATCGCTGCTCAGAATGTCACTAATCAAGCTCTATATAACAATTGAGATACACTAATACCTTATTTAGACGAAAACTTGAAGATCAATGTAAGTATTCCCACAATACTTTAGATGTTTCCTCAGTACAAGACACTGATATGGATCTGCATTCGAACCTCGGATCTGCGACCTCAGAGATAAGAAACGTCTCTCTCTGGAATTCACCAACATTCGCTGGGCTCGAAAGACATCCTTCTGGCAAATTCTTCTGGGTTGCTGGGCTACCTTCCCTAGCATCTTGACAAATCTCTTCTGTAAAGCCTCCATTCTCCGTCGTAAATATGTATCGGCTTCATCATTGGAATACAATTATGGAAATATTCATATAAATAGTGAATGAAATGTTTCCATTGCTAATTGATGTTATATTAGTGTTCGTAGACTGACGAAAATGCACAAGATGGACCATACACTACGTCTGTATTAAAGAATACGTTGTCTAACGAAGCTCCATCGTTGTATCTTAACTCCTGCTATTGAATATGTCTCGGGCGCATGACTGTTTAGTTCATCATATCAACAATATTAATTCAGTTGAATGATAATGTTTGAAAAATAATAAGTCATTCTGTTAATGTTTATGTGTTGCGCCAATACTAAAAGTTCTCCGCCACTGTTCACTTGAACTGCGTTCGTCAACTTCACGTTGCAATTTATAATGATATTCAGCTCTGTTTCTATCACATTTGGAAATCTAACTTGACAGGCTTATATTGTCGAAACGGTAAATATTTAGGCGACCTGTTCTTGATAAATGTTCACTTATTTAACTTCAAATCTCAATATTGTATGAGATATAATCAATACTATGTTCCTCGCAACTTCACACAGAATGGAAGTGTGGTGATCTCTACCGTTCCACCTAGCTATACTCGCGTCTCCACAAGTCGACAGTCGTCGCACTCGGACTAAGCTTTGGGATCTCCGTTAACCCAGTAAAATCACTTCCTCACTCTTCAAAGTCTGCTGGAATAAGAACCTCGATCCTTGGATCTCCCCCTCCAAGTCGAATTTTTGGCGGCCATATCAATCTCCCACCATAATTTTAGCGCGTAGATTACCAATGCTTATTACTGCGTAGATTAACCGATCTGCGGTTGTTTAAAGTATCAGACATAATCTCTCTTAATATTCTCTTCATTACCAAATAAGAAAATCTTCTTCTAAGGGCCTAAATGCATAATTTCCTCATTGTGTAATTGAAGTTGATCCAGTCTTCAATAAGACCTCTCTTCATTGGCTCTGGGCTGGGATCCAATAGCATAATTTATAATATTAATTTCCAAACTCGCTGTTGCTATGCTAAGAATAGCCTTCTAGAAGCGTCCATTGTGCAACATATCACGTGATCGGGCTCTCCCACAGTCTCGAGCTTGTAACACTACACTCTCGTGTCACACTTCCAGAAATTATATTTGCTAGTTAAATTTTATCATGGGGACGGAAAATACTCTCATTTTGTCCCTGAATAATTCAATTTACGGGGCCAGTACCTAACTTACGGCCACAGCCACTTCCTGCCCAAATCGTACCTGAATTACAAATACACACATTAGTATAGACATCAGGCACACAGGTTATCAGACAAATTCTACACACACCCAACTACACAGGGTTTATATGACCATGATGTAGTAAAGCCCCTAAAATAATCCACAACACATGAGTTCTTTGAAAATGATCCTAGGACTTGTCATACTTGAATACTGTATTCTCTTGGTTATGATAGTACAGTATATGCTCATAGTATTTTTCCTTGCAGGTACAGGTGTTGTACTGAAACCTGTCCAGTTAGCTAAAGCCCAAAAGTACTGCAAATGGGCTTCCAGTGCACTTAACTACGAGGATGTTGCAACTGCTGTAATGAACTTGGAAAAAGCTTTGAAGTTACTGAAGACTGGAATCGATTCAAATGATTCGTGAAGTTTCAGTATTGTGTGATTGTATTTTGATTGCTCAGCAGGTTTGTTGTGTGTCCAGTTTTTGTACCCTTATTTCCCTATAGATTTGTTTTTGTAAGCTATTTTTAAGTTCCAATGTTGCTACATGTTATCATCAAACTAAAAAAATTCAACTTCAGATTTCCTCGAGTTTTATAGGGTTGGAATACTGTATATGCAATGACTAAATGTGGCAGTTGGAATGTACTGATTATATTATGCTTGATAATTGGCATATAAATAAATAAAAATATTATTTTAATGTATTGTGAATAAGAGAAGTGCTTATTAACTTGTATAACTTTCACTATTAAAAAATTTTACTCACATAGTTACTGATAAATACCGTGTTTACTCAAATGTAAAGTGTATGTGTATTTCTTTTTCTCTCTCCCCTCCAAAATTAGGGTAAGCATTGGAATCAGTAGTGCATTACATTCAAGTGCAAAAATGAAAACACTCGACTGCCCTTTTAAAATCCCCTCACTGCACTCTTGACTGGGCACTCGTGTCTTTCATTCAGACTCCTTTGACTTCGTTCAGGTTGCTTCTTACCTCATGACTTGTCATTCCTTACTTTCGTGTTGTGAGAATTGCTGTGATGAACTGGGGTGTTCAACTAACAACATACCGGTATGTTATCAATTTAAAATGGTGGAAATTCATTGAATTGATGTGCTTAGTTTGCCATGTTGGTGCATGATAAGAGAGTTGTCTGTTTGCTTCTTCTCTAAAGTTCATCTCCTGGCCATTATATGTGGAATTTTGTGAAATGAGTGATTTGCATTCTACATGATAAAGAAATCCCGCAACTTATGTTCTTATGGTTTGTCATATAAAACAAGATGTGGTGCACGAATTTATTTTTTATATTTTTATTTTTATTTTCATTGCATGTTACATGCTCCTGTCTTTAACTGTTGGTGCAATGTCCATAATTTCCAAGAAAAGAGAACATGGAAGAATAACACAATCTTTATACTCAGCAAAGTTTAATTATAATATAGTGAAACAAGCTGAAGAACCTGAAAAAGTGCACTAGGTACTTTGATGTTTCTGAATTAAAATTATGATATTGCTAGTACAATACACCGAAAACTGTGCCCCTTGCTGCACTCTCTCTCTTTTACCAGTGGTATTAGATGTAATAAAAGTAATTTCATATTATATTACCTAGCTTTCTATATGCTATGTGTCCTTGCCAAGGTTTCTTCACATTCTAAACATAAAGACGTAAAATTTGGTTTTCTTCTTTTTTATTTCACATTGCACCATACAACACATCAATAATAAACATGCATTATCCAAATGTTTTGAACACTCTGGTTTTAAATCTCCATCATGTACTACTGTACATTTGCAAAATCCCCCTTCGCCAGGGGGTTTTGGTTTGCATTAGATTAGAGTAAATACGGTGCAGTATTAAAATATTTTTTAAATATTGTAAACATAGGCCTTACACAATGCTCATTATTTATAGCTTCATGGTAGCATGTTGCTCACAAGAAAACCGTATTTTCTGAATGCTATAACCAGTAATTGTGGATAACTGTGGTATTGTCATAAATGTTGTTCTCTATTGATATGGCATATGCTACAAACTCTAGTTAGATAAAGTATACTATAGACTGCTAGAAACTTGGACTCTGTGATGTACATTACAAATTAGTGGTTATTTCTGTTCATTAACCATTAGAACATTATGAATACTTATAAGAGAATATTGTCTAAAATATTTTGATTTGTCAAGCAAAATTTGATTAAATCCACCTTGAAAAAAAGAAGCGTGAAATCTCTTGGTTATTTATTTGTGCCTGATGCCTAGTTGTTATAGGACTCTCTAATATAAGGTAAATATGAATTCCTGCCTGCAAACTGTAAGGAATCCTGCATGAGTGTTGCTACTGTAAGTACTAATGAATACCTGGGGTTTACATTTATGACTTCCAATTGATGCATACACTGCTCGTAAGTGAATTGGGGAAGATTTTCTCCTTCAAAATTGAACAGATACAGTAGGTTCCAAGCTACACTAACTCAATGTTTCGCTTATTTCAAGCTAACACCAGGCTTACAACAGTGTCATGAGGTTCCCTTGATTACAGTGATTCCAAATGACTGTACAATACAGGAACAAATGACCTATTTTTTCCCAAACCAACCTGAGCAAAGGCCCATTATTTTCCAAACCAACCTTAGCAAAGACCCATCTTATGTCCCTCAGTGGAAGAAACAAAACTTGGTAGGTTGCACAGGGACTCCGAAAATCATATCTTTAGGCCCTAAAACCATTCATTACTGAGATATTTTCAAAACTATGGCCACTCTTGGAATTCGTCAAGGAATAATCACTTGTATCCATGGCAACGCTAGCTCAAGAGGTCCCATTCAGCCTTCCATCTACCGGTAAGTTCTGCTGAATTTATCACATAAATTGCCATAGAATTTAAATCCATTTTTTCGAACCAATTTGTCAGTCACGAGGATCATAATATTAGGATGTCTCATAAGTAATGTAGTTTTTTAAGTTTGGCATCTTCTTCTGTCGTTTAGGCCGACTGTGGACCACATTAATTTGATTTCAGCTTCTGGATCTTATTTTTGCCCAATACTCCTTCGTTCTATAACTCTGCATTCTCCTCCTTGCTTCAGTCCATGGTGCCTGTATCCGTGATGTTGGACGACTCATAAAACCTGTGGAATTCTTCATTTTGGCTTTGTATGCATCCCCATTGCTGATTTCAGCTTCAGATGTTGCCATTTCTTCTAGGTGAAGACCTCCTGATACCAGCGAGCTGTGGTTTTCCTGGTCGCAAAGAATTTCATTATCTGGTTGGTTAATCTACCTGGGTCCATTCTGTATATATGTCCAAAGAACATGGTCCTTCTTTTCGGGATCGTGTCTGAGATTTTATCTAATCTGAGGTATAATTCTTGGTTCTCTTTTTTCTATACCCATCTCATGTTCTTTAACATCCGCGTATCTTCCTAAGACTCTTTCTCTCTATTAGCTCCAACTTTTTGATCATTCCTTTCTTTGTCAGACACAAACATTCAGCTGCATATATGGCTTCCGGACAAATCACTGTCTGGTGCATTATATGATAGAATTGGTTTCCTTTGGTTCGCCAATGCTATTTACAGGAGGCCATGACTAGAATTGCATATATTGCGAGAATGTATCAGTCATCAGTTGTTGATACACAATCACAAATGGAACTTATAAAGTTGAAGGTTAGGGTCCTTCTAAAGCACTACTGGAAACAAGATTACAAAGCTGCTTTCGCGACTCGAAGAATATGTGAAGTGGAAGGAGAAGGTGTCGTTAGTGAGCATGTGGCACAACGATGGTTCCAAAGTTTCAATACTGGAGAAGAAACCACTAGAGATTTACTGAGTTCTGGAAGGCCTAAACTATGGGATATTGAGAATGCAGAGAAAATCCGTAAAAAATATTCTCATAGGCTGTCGAAAGAACTTGGTGCATCGAAAGATACCATACATCGCCAGATTAAGAAACTTGGAAAATCAAACAGAAGCTGTAGATCTGTACTTCTTCCGACAACTGTTTTTCCACGAGTAATTTAATCGTGCTATATGTTAGAGAAAAGTTCTTTTAAAATTGAATTTAACAAAAATATTTCTTGAATATTTCTCTTTTATTTCTGTGCATTTAATACAGCAGTTTTTACCATTGTTGCAACCAGTAGGCAACATTAAAAGGAAAATACAACTTAAAAATACTCTAAGTCTTTAAATAGCCCCTGAACAAGCTCAACGTAGAGTGGATATCTGTCGTCAGCTTATCGGTAACCCCATGGATTATAGATTTATCAGAATTGTCACATGTGATTTTAAAAAAATGGGTCTATTACCTCAACGCTGATGCCGTGAAACAGTGGCTCAGTCCCTAACAACCTGCCAAAGTCATCGTTAAAAGGGATCGGTTCGACCCCAAAGTGATGTGTGTCTGGTGGAATTATGAAGGAGTGATTCACTGGGAGTTTGATGTGAACAGATGTGCTGTAAATGCGGATCTTTATTCTCAACGACTGGCAAGACTTCGTGAAATTTTGAGACTGAGATAGCCAGCACTAGTGAACAGAAATAGGTTATCTTGCCGAGGGACAATGTGAGACCTCATACTGCACGAACCACCATGGCAAAAATTCAGCAATTGGGAGGAGTCAAACTCCTACCACGTCCAGCATACATCCCTGATCTTGCATCTTCAGATTACCATCTTTTTCGGTCCATGGCCCATTTCTTGCATGGAATAAATTTTGAAAACATTGCCGAATTCTTCACATCAAAACCCAGAGACTGGCACTGTAGTGGGATAAGAAAGCTGGCTCAAGACCATAGAATCTGATGGCCTCTTCTTTGAAGAATAGTTTAATTTCTTGTCAGAAAACTTTCCAAATAAAATTTTCTTTAAAAAACGACATTACTTATTATGAGACATACCCTGTATTTTTGGGATCCCCTATGTGTGTATATTGTGGCAGAAGAGTCTTGTGTTCATTTTCAGGTAATGTACTCGTGCAATCTTCTTCTTTATACATCATTCCCACCCCTATGTGGGGTCGATGTTTCTGACAGCTCACCTCCATTTAGCCCGGTCATGCACATCTTCTTCCGACAACTGTTTTTCCACGAGTAATTTAATCGTGCTATATGTTAGAGAAAAGTTCTTTTAAAATTGAATTTAACAAAAATATTTCTTGAATATTTCTCTTTTATTTCTGTGCATTTAATACAGCAGTTTTTACCATTGTTGCAACCAGTAGACAACATTAAAAGGAAAATGAAAAAAATGAAAATCCACAGCCTGCTTCCAGTCTCCGACCGGGTCAGGAATGGAATGAATGAAGCCCCCATCTAGCGGCGAGGACATGAACTGTGCCGGCTGCCGAAGCCTGACGCACTCCTCTGGGGCAATGATTAAATGAATGACAATGAAATGATAGTGGAGAGTGTTGCTGGAATGAAATTGTGACAGGGAAAACCGGAGTACCCGGAGAAAAACCTGTCTGCCTCCGTTTTGTCCAGCACAGATCTCACATGGAGTGACCGGGATTTGAACCACGGACCCAGTGGTGAGAGGCCGGCGTGCTGCCGCCTGAGCCACGGAGGCTTATTAAAAGGAAAATACTCTAAGTCTTTAAATAGCTCCTGATCAAGCTTGCCACGGTGGGTGAGTGGTTATTGTGTCGGGCTACCAACCCCAAGCTTGCAGGTTTGCTCCTGGCCATGGTAAGTGATTTTTGAAAGGCGACAAAAATCACGACACGCATCTCATACATTGTTGGCATGTTAAAGAACCCATTTGAATTCAGTAGGCCGTGTTGATAATGGCAAAATTAATCTCGGGATTTCCTGCCAACACGAAACGTTCCTCCATTCTCTACTAGAAAGCGCTATAGTGTCAAGGAGCTTAGATATCTAACCTCCTTGACTTTCATAGCACTCCAAGGAACAACAAAGTTCGACATGCAAACTGCCCTCTTGGCATCAAATAACAAAGCTTGCACCCGGCAACCGAGACCATACGATGTTGTTATTAATGCTGGCTAAAACATCTTTACTTTATTAACTAGGCATGACTCGCCAGGTATTTTCGCTAGCGCTCGTGGGCAATAATATGCCCCTATAAAGATAGAGTTATTTTAATAAGTCGATTTGAGATGGCTATTTATTTAGAAACACAATGTCCCAAGCACCTTATTGAAGCAACACCTATGCCATTAGGCAAAAGATGAATGAAGCTGTATAACACATAAAAGTATCTTTGGGTAGGAGTATTTATCTCCTCTGTTATTACCCAACCAAGACGAGTGGAGTACTGCCCGGCAACCTATACCGGTTGGCAAAAGTTAAATGAAGCTGTATAACACAAAGTATCTTTGGGTAGGAGTATTTACCGTATCTCTTCTGTTATTACCTAATCAAGACGAGTGGAGTCCTGCCCAGCGAAGTGCCAACCGTATCGAAAATGACTTCATTGCAGTACAGCCAGCCTAGGAGAACAACTAAAGCACTAAACATCCTGTACGGAAGTCCATAAACATTGTCATTAAGAAAATCGCAACATTTTTACATTATACAATTTCTGTATATTGAATGGATTTAATGGAAAGGAGAAAGGGAAAAGAGTCACTGTGAAATGCTTGGCCTTGGCAGATGATCTGGCCATCTTAACAACAAGGATGAAGCCATTAGCGCTAGAGAAACTACATGAAATCTCCAGTAAAACGGGACTGGGTATTTCCTATGAAAAAACATAGTATATGGATACCAAATCAACAGGAAACATCACCTTGCGAAAGCAATATGGAAAAATCTCGCATATTTAGGAGAAGCCATCCAACCCACAGGATTGAACACAATTTCTAATGCAGATGAATAGTAAAATTGCAGAAGGCGTACAAGCTGACATGGAATCATTATAACAAAAGAGCAGTATCTCGCAATGCAAAACTGCGCCATTATAACACAGTTGTCTTGCCTGAAGCCTTGTACGCGGCAGAAACCACCGTCATTAGAGGAATGACAAGAATTCATGATATTGAGAAACAGGAACGAAAAATTCTTAGGAAAATCCATGGCGCTGTTTTCCGTAATGGAATTTTGGTCAGGAGACCAACAAAGGAACTTGATGAAAATACAGACATCATTATAGATAAATTTAGGAAGAGACGTCTGCAGTTCTATGGACACATATATAGGATGGATGAGAACAGACTCACTAAGAAGATTTTCAATATCGTGAATGCAAGTAAATTAAAGACCAGTTGGATAAAAGAAGTACATGAAGACATGGAATTACTTAAAATCTCTGAAGACGACATTAGGGACAGAGAACAATTTAGAAATAAAATCAGAAACACGAAAATTGTAAAAGTTTCAAGGAAAGACACATCAGGGAAAAAATGGTCAGAGGAAAGGAAGAAAAAGCACAGTGAACTAATGAAGAGGTTTTGGGAAGAAAAGAAGAGAGGAAAAGGAAGTGATGCTGTGATTGGCTCAAGTTCTCACGCTCTCCTGAAGGGGAATAATCGGAAATAATAATAATAATGGATTTCTTGCTTGCAGAATTTTCATAGTTTTTGCATTGTAGGAACTTATTTTCTAAGCTCAAAATATTCCTTATCCATGTCGTTCAGTACTTATTTGCAGGTGGTTTTCCCTTTGCACAAAGTGACTTCATTTTCTTCACTCCACTTTCTTCCTTTCATATCTTACATAATGTTTTCTTACTATAGCAGGTAGCATTTGTAACAGTCATCTTCATTCCTATCTCCTCTCGATTACAAAACGTAAACATTGGAAACAATACACCGAGCTTGTTCATAAATAACTTAGTTTCCTTTATGCTCCATGACCCAGCTGACAACTGAACTTAATCAGACTACAGTATTTATGTGCAGTGCGCTTACATCACCGTTCTAACTAACGATTTTTCGGGGATCCACTTGCCTCAGTCGGGTAATATATTAGAATTTGTGTATCTTTCTCTTCACAACTTTATTTTTCAAGACATTTTATAAGGGATACATGAGGATATTTGGTATTATTAATTATTACTAATCATGACATCACAAAAAACTCTTTACTCAAAAATTCTGTATCTATATGTCTGCAATATTTTACATGAACAACATCAAAAGTGATTTCTCTGGAATACAAATTAAGGAAATGTACACTTCTTGTAATGTAGAACCATATACAAAATTTTACAGTAATATGTACAATAACATAATTATTTGCACCATCATGTGTCAACTAAATATTACATTGCTTTGAAATAATGTTCATTCCAAGTTTGAATCTATAAATATAGGTAATATAAATTAAAATACAGTACAATTAAACTATTGGCTAAACACATATGAATTGGAATTTGAAATTAGGACCATGAACTGGTAACAATTAATAATAGATGGAAAATATTGATGATGTCAGAACAGGTAACTTGGAAGCTCAAACTCGGTGAGGTATGGAAAACCTAACACAACATAAATTGCTCTAGGCTGTGTATAGCTCAACTTGCATCCTTCATTCACACTTTGCATGAAACTTTATATCAAAAAATATATATGGTATGAACTTGTAAGGGGTATAAAAATTTAGCAGGCATTTTATTTTTAACCTACTGCTGTGTTTGTTTTGTTTCTTATTCCAATAATGTTGACATCATCAATTTATCCACTACACTGAATCTTACTGAAAGATAAATTATGGTATAACTTCATCCTTTTTACTTCAAGTCTCTTAAAACTACTGACTGACAATGAGATCATGCATTATGTACCGGTATTACCCATCAAACTGGGCTTTGGGGAGATGAAAGAGAATGTCTTAATGGTTTAAAAAGGTAGCATGTATCAATTTTTGATGTATAGAATTTCTTCTTAAAGTTGGCACATGTTAAATGCTAGTATTTACTCAAGGAGAGATCCTTGAGACTTTGTCTGTAGCTCTTTCATGAAACTTCTGTCAAGAAAAGCTGTTAATTCAGGTTCAAAACTCAGTATGATATGTCATTATTTGTTATTTCATTGCCATCAGCTTCAAAAACCATTATGTTAAGAGCTACCAACAATGTCCATTTGTAAATAACTCTATCTCTTTCACTACATTACTGAATCATCCTGAAAGTATAGGCTATACAACTCAAGTACTGTACTTGAAATGGACCACCTGGTAGGGTTCCCATACATCCTGGATTTCATGAACTGTCCATGATTTTAGGGAATTACAAAATGTCTGGACTGAATGGATAGAAATGCATGAAAGTGAATGTAGCCTTTCGTAAGATTTGTAAATGTGAGCAAATTTTAGGTGGCCTCACCACAAAGAGGTTCTTGATACTCTCTGAGATTTACATTCTGGTCTCGATAAGCAAAATCCAGTGCCACAATTAATAATTACCAGTATTAATTGATTATAGTCAGTATTTTCTAGAGAAGAATTGGGGCTCATTCATTTGCATTTGAGAAATGTGTTCGGCACATGGCCAGATATCTGTTCATATAAATAAAATGTTGATCACTGAAGGATCACTGGCAACTCGAACCACCTGCTCCAATTTACTGTCACTAACCTGACATTCTATTTACCTGTGTTCCTTCTCTACTGACTGCACCATAGTCCTTGAATGCCGATTTTTAGACCATGTTACCTCATTTCTGTTCTAGTTCAGAGATGCTGGACTGCAAGCTCTCATGACTCAGGTCATTCACATAAACCAAACTGCTTACTAGATTTTCACCTTACTGAATCCCACCCGGCCATTTTCTGATGACAATGGTGATTTTTATGTAATGAGTGCCTATTTATAAAAACGTCAATATCTCAAGCATGCTAAGTCTGATTTAAACTATTAGAAGATAACTTTCATCTCACCAAAGCATAATTAAATCAATAATATTCAGTGTGCAATGTCTCCTTGTTGGTTTGCAAGTTCTGTAAATTATAGTCAGGGTAACAGCAGAATTTAATATAGAACATATTAAGTGGTAAGGGAAATAAAGAAGTATACAGCTACTTTGTGTTTTAAAAATAAGGAGAGTTGAATTATATATAACTTTTTTTTTTCTTTTTCACATCATAGCAACATCAAGGTTTGAAATAGATCACAGAATACCAAGATCTTTTGAATTGCTGGCTAGTTCCTAAAGAAGGCAAGAGTATTATTGTAGCATCATTCATATCTGGTAGCTATTTTTAACAATCGGTACCTACTGAAGCAATATTTTTGTAAAAATTGTCAGCTCTTTCCAGTCTGCAAATGTTCATAACTGAGTCATCGCAACCTATTTAAACAAGTATTTTTCCTTTAATAGAATCCAAAATCAGGATGTATGTTCTGCATAAGAATATAACGATAACTCTTGCCTCGTGGAGATATGCCTTATGTGCACTTCTGCAGAAGTCATGGGTTCAAGACCCAGAGATTCAGGAATTTATATACAATTAACCTAATAACTGAAATCCTCCATTTGTCATTACAGTATTTTATTTGGTTAAATAATATTTAACTAAAGAACAAAATGAGCCAAATTTTACAGAGAATGTGTGGTGCTTTGAAAAATATTATAAGTATGAGTGTTAAAACTATGCAAATGCAAACATATAAGCAAGGTTCACCTATTTTGAATTAGCTATGCAGACCCCTTGATCAATTATTAGAAAAAGCCAGAATCAAATTTGAAATACCGGTACATGTAAACAGAGACGTTCTGCTTTCCCTAATGTCATTATTTCATTACTAATGTAGGAATAGCCTACTTCATAATGAAAGGCTACTTGTCAATGATGATACAGAATTAATGTATTATAATAAAACTTGTTCCACCAGATATACCTGAGCTGGGAAAATAAAGATGACTCAGATTCCATGACTAGGGATCCCATTATCTCAGTTTTGCTTGGGATATTCCTTATTTTACTAGTGTCCTGATAAACTTCATCCAGGATGTGTAAAGTCCCTTTTGAAAATGAAAATCCACAGCCTGCTTCCAGTCTCCGACCGGGTCAGGAATGGAATGAATGAAGCCCCCATCTAGCGGCGAGGATATGAACTGTGCCGGCTGCCGAGGCCTGACGCACTCCTCTGGGGCAATGATTAAATGAATGACAGATGAAATGAAATGATAGTGGAGAGTGTTGCTGGAATGAAATTTTGACAGGGAAAACCGGTGTAAAGTCCCTTTTATTTTTTTTAAATTTAGCAATTTAGCCTGAATTTGAACTTCATGCTCTACACCTTACTCATACATGTCTGCTCATTCTAGAGTGCAGAAACATATCAACACACTTAGAAAGCAGTTGCTTGTGCTGTAGCCTATATGAAGAGAACTATTACTGCCTATTATGTTAGACATAAGCTCAATGGACTCCATGAATAATGTTTCACAACTGCATGATTACATATGTCAACAAGTTTCATGGAACTGCACCTCTTTATATTCATGGAAAATCCGATTGGTAAACTACATGATCCCGTTTAATACCAACACACAAACAATAGTAAATACAGTATGCGAGTACTCAAAATATTGAAAAGGACTATAACTGGAGAAGTGTTACAACGAGCCGAGCACCGAAAGAAGTATTAAACAGTTGTATACTTAAAAGCTGTAGAGGTGATTATGCAATATGGCTACAGATCTCTTAATAGCTCATGACATAATATTCATTACATTTTTTTGAGATCTCATTGATTACAAATTTAGATGTTGTTCCACAGGCTTTCATCAGACAGAAGCCTTCAAATTCCTATAGTTCATATTTTCCCTTATAATTTTGGGATGTTGGCTCATAGATGGCTTCATTTCTCTTATTATTGAAAAGAGCTGAACCATTTTGGGTGTTAAAAATAATGGATTGATTTTTAGTTCTGTATTCACTTGGTGTAACATTAAATCAATAAGTAAATAAAACGGAAAGAATTAAGAAGGATTTAGGATTTTTTATTTCATGTTATGGGATCCCTAGCCATGACCAGCCTTCAAATGAGATAACAGAAATGTAGGCAACTACAAATTTTGTAGCCCTGTAGAGTTTAATACCTAGTAGTGCATGTCATGACTCAGCCTGGACTGAAGCAACAAAGCTGGCAGTAAAATTGGTGACATTTGTATTAATTACGAAGGGAGAAAAAATGTGTTCACTATTTTAAATGATAGAGTGCATATTATATTAAATATGTACAGTTCTATATAGTAGTGATATCATCTACTGTAGAATGTAAGTAATAAATTTATATTCATCTCGCTTCTGGGTATATAAGTACTATTTATATTGCAATGACCAAATATATAATTAAATCACTACATTTAGTGATTCAGTTGACTAGTTTATGACTTCATTCATACTTCTTACTCTGAGTCTTGGGAAAATGCAGTGTAAAGCATTATTTCCTTGAAATAAAAAAATATACAATACATTTCAAAAAAAAATCTAAATCAGTAAAAGAACACTTTAAAACAAACATTCCACTAATAATTATAAGTGCTGACTCGTGTACTGGTAACCTAAAACAGAATACTATCAATTCAAACTGTACAGAGATACTTGACCTGCATTATTTTCTGCTGTAGTATTCATAAGAAATGTAATAAATATCATGAGTTAGTTGTTCACTATAGCCTTGATTACAAACTTTTCATTATTATTATTATTATATCCATAGGTTCTCCAACTATATTTCAGTTACAATATTCCAATAATTACAAGTGTGGTTTCTCTGTACATTAAATGAAGATCTGAATCTCAAGACATGCTAGATAAAAATATTAGATTTAATGCTCAACATCCTCAATGTTTTGTCCTTGAAAGCAACAACAAAACAAAATATTTCTGTGCTTCATTTTCCAGTAAATACTATATTTTAATGTAAGTCAGCTGTAGGGGTATGATATATGAAAACCCCACCATCTTGCAACTGTAACCATACACTAGGTGCATTTTTTTTTAGTATATACCTTCTCCTTATATTTCTGGTGCAGCAGTGTGGCTTTTTCTTAGGCTTGAACAATGGCTTCCTTCATCTGTTAACATGCCACATGCAAGTTAGGAGACATTCACATAGTGTGGCCATCTTGTAGTGAGTATTCAAAATGTTCAAGCAAATAGCTGAACCCACTGACTCTGAGATACGGTAGTACATGATTCGTATCTTGTATGCACGAAAGATTAAACCTGTTGACATTCATCACCAAGACTGTGAGGTGTATGGTGAAAGTGCTATGCCCAATGGAATGGTGAGGAAATGGACTCAAATGTTCAATGAAGGTTATCAATATGGTATGTGCATGACCCTATAGTTCTGATTTGGTACCAAGTGATTTCTGCCTATTCCTTTATCTAAAGGAGTTCCTTGGTGGCAAGCATCTTGATGATATCAAAGAGAGAGTACAGACATAGGATTCACCGGAAGACAAAACTACAGGGCACCAGTTCTATTCCATGGAAATGTGTATGCTCCATTGGTCAATGGCCATCACTCTCCTCGATCACAACACCGTTCACTAGCAAATGGGCATTGCACTTATCACTGAGAAGACATGGGAAAGGCACCTCCAATGGTATGACCATGTCTCACGTGTTGCACCTGGAACAGTCACCATTTCAGTCCACATGGACACCCGAAGCAATGCTGGCATGAAATAGGAAATGCTGACTCAAAGGCTATCAATTTAAGACCAACCAATGCCCAGGATCGCACAAAATGGCATCCTAAGATCAGGACAGCAGATCCTGCCCTGGCGGAAAAACATTAAGAAGAAGCACAGACACAGGCTGCTTTGTTCTGTGACGAAGGCATACAAATATTGGTGCCCGGTATGACAAGTGCCATATTAAAAGGTGACTGTATGGAGGAGTAGTTTAAGGTAAGATCTAAAGAAAAGAAAACGGTTGCAAAATAATGTCGTCCTTTAAAAAGAAAATGATACTTAAAAAGCAGGCCTCATACAGTAGGCTAGTCTGTACTGAGAAGGAAGCTAAAAGAGGAGTTGATGAGCTTTGGATTCGGCATATTTTGGAATTCAGATCCTGGAATTAGTAAAAATAATCATCAACATTTCAGCTTCTTACTAGAAACTGGAATCTATGTGTATACATCAATGACAATTTCTTATGACAAATCTTTGAACACCCAATACCTTTCAAGCTGAAAGTAAAGTTGTTTATGCCATTTGCCTGGCTGATATGCTGCTATGGCTGTGGAACATTAGTAATTTGGAAACATGTACCATATGCAGAAACTGGGAAATGTTCCAAGAACAACTGTATTTAGCTGTTTGTCCTACAGAATACTAGGGTGTGGTTGGCATAAAATTACTGTCTCCAGGGGTACTAATAGAAGAAATGGAAATAAAGGAACATGTTAAATGTTTATTGTGAAATTATTATTCAACATGTCAACAGATATCCCAAGTCACCTGCTGATTTGCCAGCCATCTTCAGAGCAATAGACAACACCATCTCAGCCACTAATCTTTAGAAGTTTCAAGTTTTGCCAGACATGGGAAGGAATTTTGGTTCTTCCAATTTGCTTACCATAACTGCAATATTTTGTCTCCAGTTAGTAATCTAATCTACTTGTCTTCCACAGAACCAGCTGTGGCTTAAACTGCTGCATGTTTCAGCATAGCATTTCTGAAGTCAGTCCTTTACAATAAAATCAGATTGACCTCTGGTCATATACCTGACATGGTTTACAAAATGGCATTTACAGTAATTAAAGAGGTTAAAAAATAAAATTAACTTCTTCCTGAAAGCATCCATTCTCATCCGCTATTTTTACACCTAGAGTAATTGGCTGCCCAGATTTGATTTGATCCACAGCACTTACAAGAAATTTAACTCTGGGTTGAAGTACTGGAGCAGTATCTTCGTCATGCAAGTCACCCAAGTGGTGTCAGTTTCAAAGACTTGCATCAGGCTAGAGGGCCCCATGAGTTTGCTTTCCTATATGCTATTTACCATCATCCATTATGAGAAAATGATAATCATGATTCTTTCTTTTTTCTTCATAAAATTAAAATGCAAATAATTATGTGGTAGATTTCCTTTTTCATTTCCTGCATCAATTCTTCAATATAAAATTCAAGTCATGAATCATTTTTGTTGAACACAGTAAAACCTGCCTATAATAGAAATCCAAGACACCGGGAGATATTTCCACTGGAGACAGGATTCCATTTAACTCAGGAATAAAATGCTGCACGTATAGGAAGCCATTTTTCCGTGTTGCCTTATTGACAATTTTATTGATATTGCAACTTTTCAGCTGGTCAACACAATGTAATCCCAATTACTGAGAAATGGTAAATAACCTGAAAAAAATTACATGGGATTAAAAGTTATTTGCTAGGGATTACCAGAAGAGGGAGTAAATACTGGATGACATGTTTCGCTCGACAACCGAGCATCTTCAGATCCAAAACATTTAAATCCTGGAGTAGTGGTTTTTTTTTTTGTATTCTACACTTGAACTTTTCGGATCTGAAGATTCTCACTTAACGAGCTAAACATGTTATTCTGTATTTTCTCCCTCTTCTTGTAATCTGTAGCAAATAACTTTTAATCACATGTAATTTTTTTCATTATTTCGCATTTCTCAGTAATAGTGATTATATTGCATTGACCGACTGAAAAGTTGCAACATCAAATTACTGCAAGCACATGTTACTGGTAGATGGTTTTGCAGCAGTAGTAGTAGAGGGATATAATTACATCAATCACACACTTTCATCAGTATTTGCTCTTTAACCTTCTCAGAACTTTGTAGATTTGTGTTTGTTTATTTTTTATTTTCTATTAATTATCTTCAATTTTGCAATGATCTGCTTAATAGATAATAATTCGTCTTTCTCACAAGCTCCTATAACCTTAATATTTGTGTTCAAATTTCAATTATGTTTTCTTCCGCCATCTCTTTTATAATTAATTACAGTTTATCTTTCCACAATTGCTGGAGAGCATCGTATTGTTTAAGGTAGTGTATCCTCATCTTTTAAAATCCGCTCTCCCAAGGTCATTTACCATTCTCTGGGATTTCTGTGCCCCAGTACTCAACAACCCTGTCATGAATATACAAGAATATCTCGAGAAAACCTTCAGGTGCAGGTAAAGGCATACAAAGCACATGGTATATGGAAGGAAATTTATACTTCCTTCTACCATAGTGGCTACATTTCCTTCTATTTCCATGTTAGGCAGGTTCCACAGATAAACTCACACGAATATTAACCCATAATACATCAAGCCAAGAAAATTTTACAGCATGGACAGAATGTATAAAAGTTCTGTTGAGTACATGGTTTACTGTACTTTGAAATTGTCAGTTATTGTGAAAATTCATTCTTTTATGATTTTTTGTGAAAGTTATGAACTGATGATGGAAAATATTACCATAATAACATAATATGGTGATAGAGTGCCATTTTTAATGGCTGTATTGAATGATTAGAACCAAAAGTCATCAAAAATATAAATGTCAAGGTAGGGGTCCTTTTTAGAGGTGACCAATTATTTTTTGATGTTGGCAAATATGGTACCGTACGTCCAAAAATATATAGTACCGGTATTGCAGTTATAAATCTAAACTCATTTACCTTTGGTACTGGTATTTCAAGTGTTGGATGAAATTGCACTCAATGAAAGTAGAGCTGTAAAAGGGAAAATGATGTGGTAATTATGATGTCGATATAACTATAACATACTTAAGACAAGCATTAGACTCATCAAGAGAGACAGATTCCTGTATAATACGTAGCAGAGCTTGGTTCACCATACTAACACTTCACCACACTCAAACCAGACATAAATCTGAGATGTCCACCCATTTAACACCATGTATTAACCAACAAATGTCATTTCTTTTTTAACTTTCTCCTTCCATCTTCCTTTATTCTACACTTGTTGGATCAACAGTTTATTCTGCTGATTTAAGGTATGTATATATATATATATATATATATATATAAACAGTTCAAATATATATTATAACTTTGGTTTTCCTCTTTGGTTCTTTTGGCAGTTATTAAGTTCTTGTCTGCAATAGCAACACACATTCATCTCATTTTGTAGATTCTCTCATATTTGGTGTAATATATCTGGAACTTCATAATAAAGTCATGGTACAGTATATGTAAACACCACTCTCAGGGGCATACCTTTAAAACCAAGACATCACTGTTTCCAAAGAACAATAAATTGATTCAGATCAGTAAGTTGTCTTCTTGAATGAGCCAGGGATGTATCAAAATATACAACTCTGATATGGTTCAATTCTGCTTCTTATCTCCATTGACTGCTACTTCTGTCGCTGGCTTCCGCCGTAGCTGCCAGTCAATCACTAGTCGTCCCGTCAACATGAAGAAGAACACCTTGAAAACAATCAGAAAAGAAATATGAGTATTATGAACTTGCATATTACTGTAGGCACCACCACAGGAAAATTGCAACTACAATGTAAATTTTTGCAGATTCTTGAATATCTTTATACAGTATATACCGTATATATACTTGTGTAGTCATTCACGGCCGGTTGAGTGTTCTTCAGAACGGCTTTTCAGGTTATTAGGCCATGTGTAATGTTTTTTCATATATCTGATGTTTAACCAACAAGTGTGGTTGGCATTTCCAAGATTTGTTCCGAATAGCTTGAAGTGGTGCTGTCTGAGATCTATATAAACCTCAGATAGCTACCACTTCAAGGTTTATATAGACCCTCAGATAGCACCACTTCAAGGTTTATATATACCTCAGATAGCACCACTTCAAGGTTTATATAGACCCTCAGATAGCACCACTTCAAGGTTTATATATACCTCAGATAGCACCACTTCAAGGTTTATATAGACCCTCAGATAGCACCACTTCAAGGTTTATATATACCTCAGATAGCACCACTTCAAGGTTTATATAGACCCTCAGATAGCACCACTTCAAGGTTTATATATACCTCAGATAGCACCACTTCAAGGTTTATATAGACCCTCAGATAGCACCACTTCAAGGTTTATATATACCTCAGATAGCACCACTTCAAGGTTTATATAGACCCTCAGATAGCACCACTTCAAGGTTTATATAGACCCTCAGATAGCACCACTTCAAGGTTTATATATACCTCAGATAGCACCACTTCAAGGTTTATATAGACTCAAACTGTGCCACTTCAAACTATTCAGAACAAATCTTTGAAAATGCCAACTATACTTGTTGGTAAAATATCAGAAGATATCAAAAAATGTTACACATGACCTAATAACCCAATAAGCCGTTCTGAGGAAATGATATACTGTATTTGTTGATGTAATCAGAGTACACACCCAAAATACACAAACTTGAATATGCAATAAACTGAAAATAAAGGAGTTGATGCAAATTTTACCCACAAGTACTCTGAAGTAAATTACCATATGCACGGTAATTGTTTTTCAGTCTATACTTAGCCATTTATATCAATGCGGCCACATTAGTAAGTTAGTTAGTTATTGTTGTTTTAAGGGGCGGAACTACGAGGTCATCTGCCCCTGCGGCCACATTACAATCACAGAAAATTTTCAAGACTAGGAGCATTGTTGTGGTGGCTTCTGGAATGACATGAAAGTATCTCTGATTTCCTACTAAACGACACACACTAAGCCACCCATTCACCAAAGTTTGATCGTGACTTGAGATGGTTTTAGGACATGGCTCTCTTTGGAGTGGTCATATTTGTTAGGTAAGACTTGAAGATGTGACGGCAGTTGGGATTCAAACCTGAATCTCCTACTGTGCGGTACGGTGCATTTAGCCACTTAAACCAATTTAGCCACACTCCAACTGCAGTGATTTTCAGGCCTTAAGGGCCCCATGCACACATAATCTTGAGTGAACTCTAGGGGCAGATGACCTCGCTGTTCAGCCCCTTAAAACCTCAATAATTAACTAACTTGAGTAAACTCTTTTATGGGCATCCCAGGCGTATCAGTGATGAGTGCACGTGCGTGGACAGAAATTTGTGACTGTTAGTGTTGCATATATATGTGTTAAAAATGGCAGAAAATTGGCAGATTTCTAATGAACTGATGCGAGATTTCATTGAATTGTATTAATAGCACGAATATCTGTGGAAATATATACTTGTACTTATGTACCTTCTTAGGGTCCTCATATAAAATCCTGCTGGTTTCTGGTATAATAAACCCAAGAGGCTCTGTGGAGATATTGCAGTTGAAAATTTTCGGTCTTCATTAGATCGGCCAGTCCCTAATATTCTCAAAGTACCAACTAAATGCTCCTTGGCTGGAATGGTGCTTAGTCAGATTTTTCGCTGTTGCATTAACCAAGTCTTGGACCAATATCGTCTCTTCTTTTTGCCTATTTTTAAGTTCTCCAGCTTCATTTTCAATAACTATATGAGAGCGGCGGCTGATTCCTGCTTATTAAAATAACAACGGCACTCCCCGCTTTGGAGTTCAGTTTCAACTGAACGTCTGTGGTCAAGTTGAGGAGTGCAAGGCGTGCGCACTCCCAGTAGTCAAAAGTGCACACTCCAGGAGTGTATTCAAAGGTGTACGTATATGCGGGCCGTAAGATATCACTGCTCCATTACATCCAGGAGCATATGCTTGCATAAATAAATTGTATAATTTTTTATCATGTCTGATAAAATCAAATGACTTTAATTTAAATGCACTCAATTTTCAAATTCAATGTGCTGCAAGTACTTGGAGAGTGTTGTCCCAGAAGAAAACCTCTCAAAACATGAGGTAAACAACAGAATCAATAAGGCAACACAATTCTACCCTCAAGTAAGGCAGTTGCTATACGATGAACAAATACCCTTGAAAATGAGGATGATACTCAACAAGCCTTACTCCTCAATGATTCTCTCATACACTGACTAATAGGCGTAGTTGCTAAGCTCCAAGTAGCCTAAATGAAGTTCCTGTGCACCATGGTACAGAAGACCATTAAGGAGAGGGTCTAGAATGATACGATTAGAGAAGAAGTGGAGAGAGGAGACTCCCTCCTAAACAAGATCCGGAAATCAAGATAACTGGTTGGGATGCGTGAAAAGGATCCTTGTAAACACAACTGCAAGAGGGGAATTAGAAAGAGGGGTCAAAGGAAGAAGACCAAGAGGAAGGTGTACAGATCTAGCGAAGATGGATGTGTTGGAAAGAGGTCATGATTGGGACAAGCTGGTGGAGGAAGGTCAACTGTTGACGGTTTGGGATAATGAAGGATGTGCTACAAAATACTACCTTTCAAAGACAATGTGGTAACAAATTATTTTCAGAATGTTAATTGCTCATATCAGGCATATTGATCAGGGAGGGAGCTCACCGGGACTCCTTGTGTGTTTCTAGTTGACTTTCCAAGGCTGCCCAGACATACTGGTAGGTGAAACATATGCCTTATATGTAGCCACCTGCATTCCATAGGTAGCAACAGTTTTACTGTGTGGTCAGACACTAAGGTCAGCTTACACTATAAATATGGAGGACAAGTTGTCATTCAGCCGTGATTAAGCTTATTGAGATGATGGTGAAACAATGGCCCTCAACAAACCACAACTGCCCTAGACACACCTACAGTAACAGCATCAGTGTGAACTGTTTAAAAGTATGATAATGCAATGGTTATTTCTCAAAGTCCCAGGTTTCTACGGCCGCTCTGCACGGTTATGGAATGCGCTGCCAGGGGATGCCAAGATCTTGCCTCTTCGGAAATTCAAGCCGTACGTAAAAAGGTACATCGTATAAATAAACGTATCTATGAGTGATTGATTGTCTCGCTGAATGAATGAGTATCTGAATGGAATGAATGAATGTATCGAGTGATTGAGGTTATGAAAGTGCATGAGTGAACAGGGAAATGTACTATGCCAATATTCTTGTATTGTATGTCTACCCCTTATTATTCCCGTTTTCCAACGGGGTCGGGGATGAGATGCGATGGAAGTCTTTGTGGCGATGATTTTTACGACCGGATGCCCTTCCTGACGCCAACCTCATGAGAGGAGATAATGAGAGATGAAATGAATGATGGTGAATGAAACTGGGCAAGGATGTGGAAGGAAGCGGCCGTTGCCTGTCAGAAGGTACCGTCCCAGCATTTGCCTGGTGTTGAAAATGGGAAACCACGGAAAACCATTTCAAGGACGGCCGACGGTGGGGCTCGAACCCACGCGTCTACCGAGTCAGCAGAGAGCTTGGTCCCATGACCTAATGCTGAGCTTTAGCCAGCGTAGCCACTACTGTCGGTGAAGACTATGCCAATATTCTAAATATGTAAATACTGCAAATATCTTTGTAATACATGTAAATATTGTTAAACAAATGTAGATGTAAGCTGTGCCTGTGAAGCATGAAATATGTATGTGGGGCTTGCCCTTTTTCACTAGGCCTTCCATACTTTTTGTACGATATATGGTAAATAAATACGGTAATAATAATAATAATAATAATAAAAGTGAGCTACAACTCAGATCTAGTGATGGTGGTGATGACTGTTGTTTAAGGGGGTGAAACATCAAGGCCATCTGCCCCTAACAAAGATCAAGTTCTTAAGAAGAAAATCCAGAGGTTAATGTATTGTGAAAGTGATATGTTAGGTCACAGTGTAACGTGTTTTTCGAGGGGTTTTTATGCAACTGGCATAAGTCAGTAGGAAGCCATTCTATATTTATTTACGCGGCAAATTGTTCAGCCAAGAGAATTTTTCATGTTAATTTATTATTATTATTAATTTATTATAATTATTATTAAGGTATTTTCGGAGCATTTTATAAAAATTATTAGCATTCAGATAGGTTTTCTATGTCTTAGAAAACGCTATCAAGCAAATTATTACGAACGACAATATCATAGAAAATTATGTGATTGCGGAATTTTACGGAGTTTTCGTCAGTTAGGGTATATCGAGAGACGTGACTCACTGGGAATTCAAGTACACGCTTAATCTTGTCGGAAAGCATGACGCAATCCTGGGTCGCAGCGTCCAGGAAAGGCGAATAGTTGGAACGGAAATCGACTTCATCATCGCCGCGCCGTGTGTAATGACCCGGAGGAGGGGAAGATCGCGTGGTGGGTCAGCCAATCAGTGGAGACCACGTAAGCTAGAAGTCGGCTGAAGAGTGGGGGAGCCGACAGGTGCATATATCGTTCGACGCGCCGTGGAACGAGGACAATCTGTGAAATACTTGACGAGTATGGGTGCGCGTGCGAGTGGCTCCGATGTTCGGTGGAGTTAGCGACTATCTGTGTAGAACTTAACGAGTACGTTTGCACGCGGGAGTCGCTCCGATGTTCCGTGGATTGGAGGACTAACTTTTGTAAAACTTAACCAGTGCGGTTGTACGAGTGTTTGGGTCTGATGTACGGACCATAGAATTATCTAATCTACGAGAATCTCATCAAATATCGACGGAGATGTCGACGTCCAGGAGACTGTGGGAAGCTCACAGCATCATCCAGTACGAGGGAAAGGCTTCGGCAATTTCCAGTGGGAAGCGCGGATGACGCAGAAATACGCAATCTCTCATTTCTCTTTGTTTTATATTTCATATTTCAGTAACTTCATAGCTTGGGAATAAGAGTAAAATCAATAATTTATCAGACTCCGTTTTCACGTAATTTTCTATCGGTAATATTAAAATCACAACGCTCCTATTTAAATTTTATACTTATTATTATTATTAATTTTGCTATTCTTGTTTTATATAATAAATTCATTTCTTTTACAATGCAATTTTTGCTTTCAGTAGGTAGCATTAGATATAGACCAATTCCTTCTCCTGATACAATTGTTTGTTGGGTTAATGATCAAATCATACCACGATCTGAGTGAATAGTCTTGAAGGTGTTCTGCCAGAGCTAGACGTTGTTAAATACAAATTTAGATTTCAACATTGCATTGAGGTCTTGGCGCCCATTAAAACAACATAGCTTAGGCAAAGGTAAACAGTTACATTTTTCTCCCAACAGGCCAGCAAAACTGCTACATTTGTACACTCAACGTGGAGCAAAGTAAATACCGTTTCACTTGTCATCCCAGCCTAAGCGAGACTGCTACAATTGTCGCTCAACGTGAGGGCCAAGAACCTGCTACAATTGTCGCCGACAACTTGGGGCTGAAAACCTAATAACATTTGTGGAAGGAGAAGGGTATATATTTCTGTGCCTGTATTTTGGGGGTTATTTGTCTTTACCAGTGTATATCATTATGGGGGATGAGAAAGAAAGACAGATGAGGTTACGTAGTGGTCATCAACTGGAGAGTGATGATACGAGAAGTATGTCGAGTGATGGTAGTACCGGGGTAGCGGAGGTAAATCCCGATACTGAAACAGGGAGTGTAGGCGGCCAACCAGAATTAAAAGCTTTACTTCTCGAGTTCATGTATCAGAACAAAGTTAGTAGTGATGCCTTAAATGCAAAATTAGAACAAAACAGTAGGGAAAATAAAGAAAGTACAGAAGCTTTAAATGCAAAATTAGAACAGAATAATGCAAAGTTAGAACAAAACAGTAGGGAAAATAAAGAAAGTACAGAAGCTTTAAATAAAAAATTAGAAAAGAATAATGCAAAGTTAGAACAAAACAGTAGGGAAAATAAAGAAAGTAAAAAAATTAGAACAGAATAATGCAAAATTAGATAAGAACAACAAGGAAATTAGAGTGAAAATGGAGCAGATTAGAGGAGAAATCAGAGGAGTAATGGAAGAGAAGGTTAAAGAGATCATTGCAGATGTAGACAAGAAATTAGGAAAAGTACAGGAGGAGTTAGAAATTAGAATCAGTACACAGGCTGAAAATTTAAAAGAACTAGTGCAACTGGAAACACTGCAGGTTAAAAAGAAATTGGGGGGAGAAATTGACAAGATTCAAGTATCAACTAAAGAGGTTAAGGAACAGCTGGGGGGTAGAATTGAGAAAGTCCACTCGCAAATAGTTGCAGAAGTAAATGATTTAAGAGAGAGTAATAGAGAAAGCATTAGCAAGATTGAGGAGAAACAAGCAAAGCTATATGATAAAGTAGAGGAATCAGAAGGAAACATTAAATTAACAGTAAACAGTATTGAGAGGAAGGCTGAGGAGAAAATCGCAGAATTAGAGTTAAAATTAAAAGCTAGGATCAGGCAAGAAAATAGTCAGAATAGGCCAGTTTTTGTGAATAGCACACACAGGGAGGTAGAACTGGGTAAGTTCAGCAATCGACAGGGGTGCCCAATGGAGTTCATGAACACTATAGAAAATAAATTCGGGGATAGGTTGGAAAATGGTAGTATTGAGTGGTGCCAGGTAGTTGAAATTTTAGAAAAAGTGTTTGTGGGGGAAACGAGGAATTGGTTTGCTGTCTACAGAGACAAGTTTACTGATATGAATGATTTTAAAATGAAATTCTGTGAAAAGTTCTGGAATGAGGTTATTCAGTCGCAGCATCGTGAGGGAGTAGTGTGTGGTATATATAACCCTAAAGGAAGCTCCACCATGACCGAATACTTTTTAGGGCAGGTATGAGTGTGTAAATATCTGGATGGCTTGAAGGAGGAAAGTGATGTGGTAAGGTTGCTACTTAGGCACTTTCCCTATAGGATCAAGGAGGCTGCTTGTATCCAGAATGTAAAGACAATATCACAAGTAGAAAATTTGTTAAGCACATTTGATGCACTAGGGAGAGGGGGTTATGAGGACAATTTCAATCGGAACCAGGGTAATAATAATAACAGACCTAATGAAGCCAGGCATCAAGAAGTTCAAGGGAACGGTGGCGAAGGGGCCAACGCTCAAAATAGAAATAATAATAATCAGCTAAATCAGAACAGAGGAAATGGCTATGGTAATCGGTATCAAGGAAGGAACAATGATTTCAGGGGAAATCAAGGGAGGAACAATGATTACAGGGGAAATCAAGGGAGAAACAATGATTTTAGGGGAAATCAAGGGAGAAATTATAATGACAATAATTACAACCAGAATAGGGGTCAAGGAAGAGGACAGCCTAGTAGTAGTAATATACAGCCAAACAATGACAACACAGCCCAGAACAACCAGACCAGTTTAGTAGTTAGTAGTACTACGGCCAGCTGTAGCGGTTCTTTAAACGCGAACCAGGCTGCGAAGTAAGGTCAGAATCTCAGTCTGTAGCATGCCCTGTCCATACAATTATACAGGAACCCTATGACCTAAATGTAAGAAATGAATTATTACATGAACTAAATGATGAAGGTATTATTCAGGAAGTGGTTAGTAAGAGCCCCATAGTTAAATTTAACGTGTCCGAGGCGTACACAGATGTTTTAATTGATAGTGGTTGTATGAAGAGTTGCATAAGTAGTGCATTTTATGATAAAATGAAAGGAACTGGAGTAAATTTTGAGGAGATGCCAATTAAAAGCACTTTTGTTATCACAGCTGTTGGGAAGAGGTCTAAAGTAATTTCTAAGCAAGTTTTAGTAGACATTAAAATTAATAATCATGTAGAGAAGCAGATTTGCCTTGTAATTCCAAATTTAGTATTCAGTGTTATCTTGGGTTCAGAGTGGCTAAGTAGAGTGTCTGGTAACTTATGTTATGATGTAGGGAGTTTGAAATTTAAATGGGGAGATTCTGAAGTAGAAGTAGCGTTCAATGACCATATTCAGAGGAGTAGTATTGTAGGTGTGATTTGTACTTTAAATGAGATATCGCCAGCCGTAGAGCGGGGTTCTCCATGTTTTGTGGGCAGTGTGATTACGAACGGAAGTCTAGAGGACTCGTTACGTGATGCTGCATTTCTGGGAAATATAGAGGTGGAACAATGTGTTCGGCTCTATGATGTGTTATGGTGTAATAGGAGAGTTTTTGAGGATCGCATTGGTATGGCCAATTGCTATACACATTCATTGAACGTTATTGATAGATCAGTATTCACAGGCCATAGATATCCTGTACCTTTTGCTTATTAGAGTGCAGTTGAGGCACAAATTAATCAGATGCTTGAAGATGGGATTATTGAGCACTCTAACAGTCCGTATGTTAATTCTTTGATCACGGTACCCAAAACCGACGGCACGGTTCGTATTTGTTTAGACGCTCGTTTGGTTAACAGTAGAATTAGTTCAGATCAGCTGAAATCTATGTCAATAGAGGAATTAATGCAAACATTTGAGGGGAAGAAGTATTTCACTTGTGTAGATTTGAGTTCCAGTTTTTGGCAAGTGCCACTTATGTACGAAGATAGACCATTTACAGCTTTTAGTCATAAATATAACCTTTATCAATTTTGTAGAACACCTTATGGGTTAAAGAGTAGTTCAGCAGCTTTAATTAGGGCTTTAAACATCGCATTAGGGGATGACACAGGAGAGTTTGTAACCATTTACATAGATGATATGCCAAACTGATGATGATATTTATTCAATTAATTCCAAAGAGCCATAGGCTCGTACAGAGGAATTGTACAGTAATATGTGTGTTTACACACCAGGAAGAAAATTCTGAAGGTAACACAAATTGATGAATAAGGGCATAGGCCTATTAGTAAAGTTGATACTATATCTAAGATTGTTTAGACCAAGGTCTCTTAAAATGATAAGCACAGGATTTTCAAGCTTATTTGATGTATTACGATGCATCGAATTTTTCCCACAATACTTTCGTAGTTTTCCTCTTAAATACTGACAAAGTTGGTGCACTTTTTACTTCATCGGGAAGTTTATTATATGACTGTGATGCAGAGAACTTGAAACTATTTCTACCGTATTTAGAAGAGTGAATGATATATAAGGCTACGTCCTTCGCATGCCTAGTTCCATAAGAATGATTGTCCGAGTTAAAGATGTAGGGAGAGCTATAGAGTATTGTGTTGTGTTTAATTTTGTATATTAGCATAGCTGCTCGGAGATCTGCACTTATGCTGAGGGGTAGAATTTTACTTCTGATGTACAGATCTTTTACTGGAGTGCAGTAAGGAAGGTTAAATATGTTTCTAATAGCCCTATTCTGAATAGTCATTAAATCATTCAGTGTGGATTTCCTGCAGTGAGCCCAAATAACATTTAAATATTGGAGCTTGCTATGTACAAGTGAATAGTAGATTTGTTTTACAAGGTTTAGGGGAATAAGATACCGAAGTTTCCTTAAGATCCCTACTATAGGTGAGAGTTTCTTAGCAATTCGTTCAACGTGTTCAATCCAGGTCAGGTGTTTGTCGATGATTAGACCTAAATACTTTGCCTGATTAACCTCTTTTATTTCAATATTATTTATATATATTTTGTCATGTGTGATTTCTTTCATGCTTTGCTTTGAAATTACCATGTAATTGGTCTTCTGTAGGTTCATTGTTAATTTATTGGCCTGGAACCATTGTGAGAGAGTATTTATATCTTGTTGCACATTTTGTATGATTTCAATTATGTCTTTCCCAGTGTAGAAGATATTTGTATCATCTGCATACAATTTGATATGCCCTCTCAAATTACATTCCACAATATCATTTATATAAATTAAGAATAATGTAGGTCCAAGTATAGATCCTTGTGGAACTCCATGAGTTATATATTTTCCTGAACTTATGCATTTATTCAAAGCTACATGCTGCTTTCTTCCAATAAGGTAGCTTTGGAACCATTTTAGTGCTATACCTCGGACACCAGCATTTTCTAATTTTGATAACAGTATTTTATGATCTACTGTATCAAAGGCTTTTGTGAGATCAATAAATAACCCAACTGCCATATTATTTTTGTCAATAGTTTCTTGTAGCATTGTTATTAGGTCAATAGTTGCTGCCTCAGTACTAGAATTTTCCCTGAATCCATATTGCATATTATGAAAGAATGTATTCTTGTTCAGAAATGAAAGCAATCTTGTTTTTACCACTTCTTCCAGAATTTTTGAAACTACCGATAAAATAGAAACAGGTGTATAATTATTTGGATTTCTTTTGTCACCACCCTTAAATATAGGAACTACTTTGGCCACTTTTAAGTCATCTGGTATCATGCCAGTAACTAAGGACTCATTAATCATTTCAACCAAGATTTTAATAAATGATTGTATATTGTTTTTAATGAAATTTGTCTTGATCCTATCTAATCCACAGCTCTTTTTGTTCTTTAAATTTGTGATGATGGACTTGACCTCTGCTTCATCTGTCGGATATAAGTAGAGAGAATTTGACTGATTGTGGTCCTTACTGAGGATTTCCTTCTGTTCAGGAATAGCTTTTGCTAGACTTCCAGCAATGTTTGTGAAGAACAAGTTAAATGATTCACATAGTTCTTGATTGTCTGTGATAATTTTGTTGTCTATTTCAAGTGAAGTGCATGTCTCAACTGTTGGTTTTTTGTTGTGTATGATTTCTTTGATAGTCTCCCAAGTTTTATTAGAATTGTTTCCATATGTTCTGAATTTATCTGAGTAGTAATTTGACTTTAGTCTTCTTTTTAAGTTTGTTACATTATTCCGGCATCTACAGTATTCTTGGTTCATATCATTATTATTTCTGTGAAGGGGATTTTTGAGCTTTGCATGCAGAGTGTCTCGTTGTTTTATAAGTGTAAGGAGTTCAGCTGTGACCCATGGTAAGTTAGTAGTCTGTCTGTTATTGTTAGTATTGTTTGTTATTTTTCTTTGGCTATGCCTGTTCCTTAGATTCAATTGTTTGATGAAAGAGTTATATAGAGAGTTAACAGTACTATCTGCATCATTATGGGAATCTGCATTTATAGATATATTAGTTTCAGGAGTGTGTTGCCTATCCCAAGAGTCCTCGTGTGTTGTTGATTTTGTCGGCTTATGTGACAGAGTGTACGTGCTATAATTGGTCTTGGAAATATCAAGAATTAATATACTGTGATCACTAATATCATTGCTGACATTTGATATTTTATAACTTAATTCTGTATTGTTTAGTGACACGTGGTCTATTAAGGTAGCTGCAGTGTCACAAAGTCGTGTAGCATATTTAGTGTTGCATTGTTTAAAACCATAGCATGCTATTAAATTTAGATATTTCCTTCTTAATTGATCATCAGCTAGGATATCAATGTTGGTATCTCCGAGGAAGATGCATAATTTATTGTTTATCTGGCTAAGAAAACTTTCAAATGAATTTAAGAAGGGTATGGCATTGCTTCTATTGGGGTTATATGCTGCAATAATGTCAATGCTTTTGTATGTTGGCCTATTACTTTTAACATCATCTCTGAATACCTCAATCCACATCAAACTATGATTCATTTCACACTTTCTTTTAACGTTCACTTTCCATTTGTGTGATACATAAATACCCAGACCCCCACCAACTTTGTCATCTCTATGAGCAAACACGCTTGTGAAATTGTTGAAGTTATAAAAATCTGCCTCATTACTTTTCACCCAGGTTTCTGTAACTACCAATACATCTATCTGACCTATCATCTGCACGAGAATTTCAATGTCATCAAGCTTATTCCGAACACTTCTGCTATTAATGTACAAACACCTAACCTCTCCACCTAATTCTAATGAGTTTATGCATGCACTTATATTAGAGTCCTGTTGCATGAAATCATCCAAACAGTTGTACTTATGTTCACTGCACTGTACTTCACCTAGGTGTCCACTTGTAGTCAGCGCTTTCTTCTCTCTAAACAATAAAATGTCATCACTCGTTCCAGCAATTAGTTTTCCGAGAGTAAAAACTTGGCAACTCTGTTTAAAAGTTTTCCAAATTTCATTGTTCCTCTTCTATTGAGGTGGAGACCATCATAAGCAAGGTCCCTGTCTTGTAACCAAGAGTTCCCTTCTAAAAACATAATGTTTTTTTCACCACACAACCAATCCAGTGTTGAATTCACTGCATTAATGTATCGTGGGTCTATGTCACGTCTTTGCAATACACCACTAATACACACTTTTGCACTCGGAAAGGCACTTTTCACTTCGTCCACGAGCTTGTCCACGTCATTCATAATGTGAGTTGGTGTTGGAGAACTGTTCAAGCAATTGGTCCCTACATGAATCATTACCACCTCAGGGTCTTCACGAACCTCGTTTGCACATACCTTTCTAGTTAGTTGCTCAGTTCTTATTCCTGGATAGCAATAGACTGCGGCATCATCAACTACTGGGCCTACATTTCGCAGAATTGAGTCACCCATGACAAGTACACGGGGACGTCTCCTTTTCTTATTAGTAGGGTTATGGATAGGTTTGGTAATTAGTTCACACAGTTTTGAGGAGCATCTAGGTCATTTAGATATAGTTTTTCAGAAGTTAGATCAGGCAGGGTTCACTTTGAAGCTGTCTAAGTCGTCATTCTGTCAGTCAGAAGTGACATTTTTAGGTCATAGAGTGTCGAGTAGAGGTGTAACACCAGAAGATAGTAGGGTTAATAAGATACTTAACGCAGAGGTGCCACAGAATGTTAAACAGTTAAAAACTTACCTGGGAATTTGCAACTTTTTCAGGAGGTTCGTTCTTAAATACTCAGGGTTGGTAGAACCATTCAGGGAATTGCTTAAAAGTGGGACTCGGTGGAGATGGGAGTCCAAGCATGATCAGGCTTTTAGAGAGCTGAAGGAAGGTTTTGAGAAAGCTGTAGTGCTGAAATATCCGTTAAAAGATAAGGAATATGTGGTTATGACAGATGCTTCACATATAGGCATTGCTGGAGTATTATGTCAGAAAGATGATGAGGGTAATCTGTGCATTGTATCTTTAGCCTCGCGAGGACTGACAGCAGCAGAGAAAAGATACACGATTACTGAGTTAGAGCTTTTAGGTATTGTTTTCAGTTTAGGGAAATTTAGAATGTATTTAGTAGGGGGGAAATTTGAGATCCACACAGATCACCATGCATTACTGTATATGAGAACTTGTAAACCCAGTTCTAACAGAGTTAGTAGGTGGATTCTTGCTCTGCAGGAATACGAATTCACAGTAAAATATATTAAAGGTAAAGATAACATTCTTGCAGACATGCTATCGAGGGACACTAATTTATGTAGGGATTATCCTGTGGTTAAAGCAGAGGACGGTATTTTAATATGTGCATGTGTGGACAGTAGCAACAGGGCATCGTTACAGACACTGAGTAATATGCTAGGTAGAGCAACGTGATGACGTTCATTTAAGGGAGCCACTTGCAAGGTTGGAAGCAGGTGACGCAGAAACATTTATAGTTTCCAAACGTATTGGAAAAACAGCATATGTGCTGGAGGATAGTGAGGGAAACAGATTATACGGGACGTATAATATACATAGTCTACGAAAATATGTGTCATAAAGTGAGTGTGTTTAGCTGGCGAGCCAGCCTATCAAATGAGTAAGTGTGGTATTTGGTGCGTGGGAGGAGATTGTCTTCCAGGCAGGCGTATCAGAAGTCACACAGGGGGGTAGTATGTAAGTAAATGAGAGTTTTTAAGGTACAGGGAAATATGACGGGATTGTCGGATGCTCATGAGCACTAAAATGTCTCGATACACCAAGGCCAGAATTTGGTAGCGCTGGTGAATTCCCATTTGCCTCCAAGAGATGGGTGAGCGCTTGAACAGGGTATTTTTGCTTAAGGCGTCCACGAGGCAAAAGATGGGCCATCAGAAGGCGAGACAGTCCTTCATGAAACTCATACATATCAGCACACGTGATTTCTGTTTACGGCCTCGCCATGTAAGATTTGTAAGTGTGTAATTTAAGGTAATTTGTACAAAGGTATTATTTGTGTCAGGAGAACTGATCTGTGTTGAGAACTAGTATTAAGTAGAATATGGTCTACGGGAACTTAACAAGACAGGGCAGGGCGATTACGGCACAGAAATATTTGGGGTTATATGTAATGCGCATTTACTGTTTTTTTTTTTCAGAAGTCAATATTAATTTAATCTACTTTAAAGAGAGATTAAGTATTATGGTCACGAGGCACTGCCACAATGGTGTGATCGTGTGCTCAGTGATAAGTGAGATTAAATTTCACCATAAGGAAGGGACCACCAGTGAAATTAGGAAGTTCTATGGAGGTAAATATATCAGAACACCTTCAATGCGTGTGATATGACATCATAAATACATAGTGCTCACACATTAATTATGTCTATTTCTCCAACATAGAGAAATTTGAAAGGCGGAAATATCCGTGGAACACTATTCTATATGTAAAACATTGGACTGGTTGCAAAGTGCAATCCATAGTGACAACAAACTTTGACGCAAAGTGCGTGAAGAAAAATTATGAGTGTATATATCTGTAATTTAGGGTGATTTCATTTATGTAATATGTATTTTGGATGGGGATTATTAACGTGTCTGGGATAATCGGATAATGGACCGTCGTCACGGTAAATCATCCGATGATCCGAGGCGAATATGTAACGTGTTTTTCGAGGGGTTTTTATGCAACTGGCATAAGTCAGTAGGAAGCCATTCTATATTTATTTACGCGGCAAATTGTTCAGCCAAGAGAATTTTTCATGTTAATTTATTATTATTATTAATTTATTATAATTATTATTAAGGTATTTTCGGAGCATTTTATAAAAATTATTAGCATTCAGATAGGTTTTCTATGTCTTAGAAAACGCTATCAAGCAAATTATTACGAACGACAATATCATAGAAAATTATGTGATTGCGGAATTTTACGGAGTTTTCGTCAGTTAGGGTATATCGAGAGACGTGACTCACTGGGAATTCAAGTACACGCTTAATCTTGTCGGAAAGCATGACGCAATCCTGGGTTGCAGCGTCCAGGAAAGGAGAATAGTTGGAACGGAAATCGACTTCATCATCGCCGCGCCATGTGTAATGACCCGGAGGAGGGGAAGATCGCGTGGTGGGTCAGCCAATCAGTGAGGACCATGCAAGCTACAAGTCGGATGAAGAGTGGGGAAACGGCGGGTGCATATATCGTTCGACGCGCCGTGGAACGAGGACAATCTGTGAAATACTTGACGAGTATGGGTGCGCGTGCGAGTGGCTCCGATGTTCGGTGGAGTTAGCGACTATCTGTGTAGAACTTAACGAGTACGTTTGCACGCGGGGGTCGCTCCGATGTTCCGTGGATTGGAGGACTAACTTTTGTAAAACTTAACCAGTGCGGTTGTACGAGTGTTTGGGTCCGATGTACGGACCATAGAATTATCTAATCTAGGAGAATCTCATCAAATATCGACGGAGATGTCAACGTCCAGGAGACTGTGGGAAGCTCACAGCATCATCCAGTACGAGGGAAAGGCTTCGGCAATTTCCAGTGGGAAGCGCGGATGACGCAGAAATACGCAATCTCTCATTTCTCTTTGTTTTATATTTCATATTTCAGTAACTTCATAGCTTGGGAATAAGAGTAAAATCAATAATTTATCAGACTCCGTTTTCACGTAATTTTCTATCGGTAATATTAAAATCACAACGCTCCTATTTAAATTTTATACTTATTATTATTATTAATTTTTCTATTCTTGTTTTATATAATAAATTCATTTCTTTTACAATGCAATCTTTGCTTTCAGTAGGTAGCATTAGATATAGACCAATTCCTTCTCCTGATACAATTGTTTGTTGGGTTAATGATCAAATCATACCACGATCTGAGTGAATAGAGTCTTGAAGGTGTTCTGCCAGAGCTAGACATTGTTAAATACAAATTTAGATTTCAACATTGCATTGAGGTCTTGGCGCCCATTAAAACAACATAGCTTAGGCAAAGGTAAACAGTTACATTTTTCTCCCAACAGGCCAGCAAAACTGCTACATTTGTACGCTCAACGTGGAGCAAAGTAAATACCGTTTCACTTGTCATCCCAGCCTAAGAAGAACTGCTACAACAGGGCAGGAAAGATCTTTCATTACTAGTACCAGGCTCATGGGACTAATTCCTAAAGAAGCAATTGTCTGATGAATTAAATCTCATAGCCCAGGAGACATCACACTTGTGCATTTTATTGTCCTGAATATTATGAAGCAGTTGATTGAATTAATAGTACTTCCCAGCCAGAATTAAAACGCGGATGCTGTGTATTCATATCAATAATACCAGTTGCCATTCACAAGCAGATGAAAAATAATTTAAACTGAATGAGTGATTATACAGCTGGTGACAGTTGCTTCTGTGTGGACACCCATGGGGTAAGCTACAAGTACCGTCGCGTGTGGAGTATTGTCTGGGGAGGAAAGTGTGAATATAAGGACAAGGAATTGGAAGGTTGCGGCTGTGGCCTATAGTTAGGGACCAACCCCGGCATTTGCCTGGAAGGAAGATGGGAAACCACATAAGACCATCTTCAAGGTTGCCAGCGGGGGGATTCGAACCTCCTCGCCTCCCGGATGTGAGCGACTGCCTGCAGCCACGCTGTAACGACCATGGCTAACTCACCCAGTTAGCAGATCTTATGATGGCAGGTATTAACCCTAGAACACGAACCCTCTTTCTCCGCTCATTATTACTAACCCTTCGTAAATTTGACTACTCCAACTTATAATATATTGTTATATTTACTACGTTACATATAATATTTGGCAAGATTTTTGATATTTCGAGTTCTTATAGATTCATAAACAGGTCATGAATCAAAATACGTAGATATTAAATCATTTGATGTGATTATTTGTTAAATATAGCAAACTTGATACACAGAAAACATTACATTAACACGTTTTATAAGAACTTAATTTTATTCTGCTAGATATTAAAATAAACCCTTAAAACTATAAATGTGGGTTATTTATACCACAAAGAAACCTAAACTACCATGAAAATAAATGAAATAAGTATAAATGTTAAAAAGTTATTAAGACACATTATATTGCACTATCACTACTGTAACTGTTCGTCAATATGACGACACCCACCCAATTATTATAAGAAAGAGCAAAGATATCAACAATCGCACCCGCCACAGTCAACAACTGCTCGAGAAATTCAGCTACACAAATTGGCGGCAGGCACGCATGCGCGGAAGGCAATAAACTATACCGTACTGCTACCTACCGTCATAAAAATTACGAAGGGTTAGTGTTCTACGGTTAAGAAACTTGTGCTGGAACAAGCAGATCTTATGATGGCTGGTATTAAGAAACGTAAGGTTACTGGCAAGCATCATACTGTATTTAGCTTGTTTTATCAAAAAGGACAATGTGTTATTGTGCACAGATTATTTGATGTTTTAATTGCAAGTTGTGGCATGCAAATCGTGTAAGATTCAAGCAATAAGTCTCCAAGCCATTATTAGCTGGATCATGTTGCTAAAGCATCGCACTAAGAGAGAATATCACCCATGGAAATTCTCTTTCCAGACTGGATTTGTGCTCTGCACCAAAAGTAATGATGGTTTTAAGGGAAAGAAAATCTGAAAATCACCAGCTCCTTCTGGACCATCCTTTCTCAATAGGGTTACGGATGAGGTAAGATGCGTTTTCTATATGGTGGATGGTTTTTACAGCTGGAGGAACCTCGCCAGAGGAGTTACTGAGAGATGATTAAAATGAAACTAGGAAAGGAGTTGGAAGAATGTGGCTATAGTCTATCAGAAGGTAACTGTCCCAGCATTTTTCTAGAATTGAAAATGGGTAAACCACAGAAAACTATGTTAAGAACAGTTGTCAGTGGTTTCAAAACTACTCATCTTCCAAATCTGGAGATAGCATGGCCCCATGACCTTGCACCTGAATATTCCAGTCAAAACCAGGAGGGGTAAAGATTATTATTTCGGTGAAGCAAATAATTCCCCCCTCAGTAAGCTGCAGGAAAGAGAGTTCCTGTTTTCTTCTAAGTAAAACATCTCACCAATGCAGGAGCAATCCTTTCGAATTTATCGTTGACCATGTAATGTGAATACACAGCCATCATCATCATACAGAGAAGAACAAGGTTTGCTCCTTGTTTCACGGAATCTAAAATAAAACAAAAACAAGCTATATTAGTTCATGTAAATTAACCATTATAAATGAAATTATCCTGCATAATATAATGGTTGGTTCCTCAGTTTAGGGGCTGCGACAACGCGATGTAATACATGATTAATGCTGAATGAAGATCATATGTCTTTGATATCAAAAGGAGTAAATAGTTTAACTATTTCTCTAAAAGCCTGAAAAATTAAATTGTCTGTCTGACTAGGAGATGGTGACACATTGTTTTACATTGGAATGACTGTTTCCCAAAGGAAATATTTGAAATTTGATGATGTGTCATTGCTTCATGGCATAATAAGACACATAAGAGAAGAAAAAATGCCCCAGCTTTCTTGTAGGAAATGAAAATCCACAGCCTGATTCCAGTCGACCGACCGGGTCAGGGAATGGAATGAATGAAGCCCCCTATCTAGCGGCGAGGATATCAACTGTGCTGGCTGCCGAAGCCTGTCACACTCCCCTGGGGCAATGATTAAAGGAATGACAAATGAAATGATAGTGGAGAGTGTTGCTGGAATGAAATTGTGACAGGGAAAACCGGAGTACCCGGAGAAAAACCTGTCTGCCTCCGCTTTGTCCAGCACAAATCTCACATGGAGTGACCGGGATTTGAACCACGGATCCAGCGGTGAGAGGCCGGCATGCTGCCGCCTAGGCCACGGAGGCTTTCTTGTATATAGGGTCTAACTCAAAAATTCATTGTTCTTGTTAAAATAGCGTTCAACCCATATAGTAACAATATTTTGATCATTGGAGGGAATTGTTATTGCCTCATGGTGAATACAGATTGAAAATAATCACATGTGTGTTTCAGCTTATTTTCATGCACTGTCCTTTTGAAGGGAAACTGATAAACAACCCCTGCTCTTTCATCGCAACCCACTGTGCGACTTGTGCTAAGACACATTTCCTTGGAGGCAGTGTAAGCACTCCTAACGTCAACATAGGTTGAATCTGTTATTTTAATATCGAGACAGGGTAAAGTATTGAAAATATTTATTGAAGTGTCAAACCTTTTTTTTTTTTTTTCCAGTTTCTGAACTTTTTCTTCCTGTCTTTTTATTTTTTGATTTGCCTTTTCTCTAGTTTTCCATTTACTGTAGATAGTTTTTAATTTTCTGTAAATAATTATTTTAATGTTTCTTTTACATTTGAGATGGTATGAATGAATGAAAGCTAGAGGTAATTTACTTCCAGGATCTTTAAGTGCATGTCTGTATGGTTGTGATTGTTGATAGATAATAGTGTCTTTCTCTTTGTGTTCATGTTTGTTGTTTTTGTATTGTTTATACTTGTAAATCGTATTGTTAAATATTATATTGCCACACGTGAAGTCTATCTGTCTGGCAATAAGAAATGCATACCGGTACATACACTGCCTGCAAAGGAAATGTACCACAATACACACAGTGGGTTGTGTTCAAATATATTAAAAGAAAGATCAGTTTTCCTTCAGAAAGCCAGTCAAAGAACGTATATGGGTCTCTCACCCTGAGACAATAGAGACTCTCTCCGATTATCCAAACTATTGCTACTCCATATGGATCATAGACTAATTTAATAAGAACAATATTTTTTTTAAAATATTTAATCAAGACTCTATATCGAAGAAATTATTGTTGACATTCTTTCTTTTCTTGACTCTTTCATTACAAGCATCCATTTCATGCCATCTCCTTATGAATATTTCCTGTATAAAAGTGAGTAGAAACTATTTTGACGTGTTTAAATCACATCCTCCATCTTTTAGAATTTAAAAACAACATTTTTTAAATATAAGAATATTCATAGAAATGATTTTAAGGTACAGTAGAACTCCAATTATATGAACCCCAAATATTCAGATCAATAAGTGGTAGCTGGAGATAAAGTTGCACAATGACCAGTTTTTGTCAGCAAAAAGAAAAAAAGGAGATTTTTAAAAACACTTTTTCGCCCTTACAGAAGTTGTCTAGACCAAATTCTTAGCCTGAAATTAATAATGGAATATTACAAAAATAGAAATAAGCAACTCTTTATCTCTTTAATAGATTTCAAGAAAGCCTATGATAGAATTCATAGACTGACACTGCTAAAAATCCTCAGATCATACGGTCTCCATCCTAAATTGATAAAAATCATTCGATTAACATTAACAAACACAAATTCGAAAGTTAAATTTAGGGGAGAAATATCAACAGCTTTCACAGTAAAATCCGGTCTCAGACAAGGTGATGGATTATCCCCTCTGCTTTTCAATGTGGCTCTTGATTATATCATGAAGGTTTGGCAAAAGGAAAACCCTCCTAAGATCAACATTTTAACAAAACCATCAATAAAAATAAACTGCTTAGGATTTGCAGATGACTTGGCTCTTTTAGCACTAGACAAGGAAGAGGTTTGTACTCAGATCACTAGTCTCCAAGAAATTGCTCAAGGGATAGGATTACAGATATCCTTTGAAAAAACTGAGATCATGCCTATGAAACCCTTCGATATAAATGGAGTCTACATAAATGATCATAAAATTAACCTAGTTCCTCAATTTAAGTATCTTGGAGAAATTATAACACATAACTTAAATGAAAAAGTAACTTGGATAAATAGAACAAATAAAATAAAAAAAGGCACAATCTCTAACCTGGTCAACATGTAATAAAAAATGCCTATCAATAGCTACTTAGATCCAACATTATAAAACTGTCACTCTCCCAGAAGCCACTTATGCTTGTGAAACACTGTTCCAAATTAAAAATGAACAAAGAACTGATCAGCTCCTCAAAACGGAAAGAAGAATCATTAGAACGTGCATAAATAAAAAGTATCAGGTTGAGGGAGTCTGGTGGATTCTCCCAAATGAAACTGTCTATCGTGAGATTGATCTAATCACCAGCACAATGAAGAAGAAAAGAATTTCATATTTTTTTTACATCTCACGGCTTCCAGAAAACAGAATTGTACACCAACTAGTGATGAGAAATCTAGGAAAGAAAACTGGAGGAAAATGGATCCAAGAAATCCAATAAGATCTCAAAGCACTTGGATTGAAGATAACAGATGCCGAGGAGAAAAATAAAATTAACACCATTCTTAAAACTCACAAATTTTCTGCAGAAATGACACATAGAAAGCCTATGGAGATTCCAGATGAGTTGAGAAAATCCCGATCTGAAGGAATGACAAAGTACTGGAAAGAGCGCAAGAACCAAGCAGTACTACCTTCAAAGAAGAAGTGATTGTGGAACGACTCAAGTGGTCCAATGTGACCAATCAAGATTAATAATAATAATAATAATATATACTTTTCTTTTTCCATCTTATGTGCACAAAAATTTATAAGTTTGTCCTTAAATAACTCAAGAAATCCAGCTCTACTGTATACTATACTGGAAAAGTGAGGACCGCCAAGTGAATATTGCACAGCTCGAGCAAGGACCAAAATTTTACAATGACTGGCATGGCACAGATGCTAGTCCCAGAAACTCCTATCCCAGCATTCAACTCCACCAATTCTCCACTGTTGCACAATGTACATAGACTGAGCAATACTTCCTGTTCTTTCTCATGCTGCTCTTAAACACATGTTATTTTATTTGTTTGGCATTTAGATTTATTTGCATAGTTGGAAATGACTATAGAACTACAGTGCAATTTAAAATAAATGCTCCTAGTTATGAACACAGTTTTACATTTCATGGAAACAAAAAGGCATAAACATAATACTGTAATGATGATGATGATGATGATGATGATGATGATAAGACAACACTCTAAAACTGACCCACCGAGGTAGGTAACTATGTACATAGACACACAGTTTGATCAACCTGTTTGAAGATGGATTTTCATGTTTTTTCCATTGTTTGACAGTGTCTACTTCTCAGAGGACTGACTCATTCTATTGTGGCAGATTCCTTTGGGTATAATGACAAATTGAATAATGTTTGATATGGGTTCTTACCAACGAAATAATAATTGGGAATGTTTAAATGAAGTGATCCACCTAGTCAGTACAAGAAAAATGTACTAATTGAACATGATTCGAACTTAAATTATTCCTTCGTCAGGTAAATCATAGATAGCAAGTAAAAACACTGAATACCGAAAAATGCTGCAATTGTTCTAAAAGTCTTATACAGTAAAAATAACATGAAAAATCTTGAATGAAACACTTCTTGATGAATTTTGAATGCACTTAAGGCATTGAAATTATTAAGACCTTTGTACTATATCGAAAACATTAAGAAAACCAGCATAGAGCCATAGAGCATGGATGTTTTCAACCACAATGGACTTGTCAATGCACACAGTGGCAACATATCAGGTTTTTAAGCGAGTCTCATTATAATGATGATCATATTCACATTAGGCAACATCTTGTGAACAACATCTTTTAGAATACATTGTCTAGCATCATACTGGACAAACAGCAGCCACGATGGTGTGGGATGCCATTCATTATCATAGCTGCATCCACCAGCATCCAGTTCATCCAGGAAGTTGTCCCTTCCTCAGCCTATTGCTGATGCTACTTTCCAAAAAAATAAATGCCAGTTCACATGTTGCCAGGAATATTCAAGCTATCTTCGAAGCAAAGCAGGTATAACTTCTTTTAAGACCTGCTCGTCTACCAGACAAGTTGCCTATTGAAAATGTAAGAGATAGGGTCTGTCAACAACCAGTCCTCAAAAGTCTTCCAACAGCCAGAATCTATGAACTATGGACTCGTGTACAAGTAGGATGGCCGGTGATTCCCCAAGAACACATCCACTGCCCGTTGAGTCTTTACTGTTCCACCCCTTAAAACGACCATTAACATCATCATAATCATGACATATAGCAGCTCTTTTTGGAGCTCATGGAGAATTCATAGCATAATGATGTTTTGACTTAACTATTGCATTGCGATCTGAAACTTTTATTACTCATGTATGGTAAGTTACGTTATTATTAGTAAATGTGGTACCGTTCTGTACATTACATTCTGTTCATGTGATTCCTTTGCAGTGTTGCAATTTTCACAAACAGTATGCTAGTGCAATTGAGAATCAGTGAATCAAGTGTAGACCACTAATAGCAATAACATGAGGAGTTCCCAAAAATTTCTGAATGCTTGGTTCACAGTAATTTACATGATTCAAATTAAAATTTGGCAACAATCTTTTAACAAAATAATTTTATAAGGAATAATTAGGCTATATAAATAGTTAATTTTTATACTTACTACTTGGAATGAAAGCCAGTGCTAAACCACATATTACTTCTAAACCTCCAATAGCTCGGCGATACCACTTTGATGGTACTTTGAAGTCCAACATCTCTGTGAAGGGGAATACCTTTGCATATTTCACATATTCTTTCCTCTGAAAAAGAACAGAAATTTACCAAATGAGTTCATAAATGAACAACAATTGTCTCACTTCCTCAATCACAAAATCAGAATCCAAAATAACTTTACCAAAAGTAGTCCCAAAATTTTGTAATTATAAATTTCTTTTGATGTACAAGATTACTGGGCTTTCCTTCTATGTAACACACACATAACATTACAGTTTCTCAAGTCCTATTTTCACTGTAAAAAATTGACATTAGATCCTTTAAATGATTATTGTTATTATTTGCAGAAATGAGTTTAGGGAATAGCTGTCCTTGGAACAAACACGAGCGTAGAGTAAAACTTGAAAATATAACCACAGTCGGGATTCGAACCTAAATCTCCTGCTGCTCGGGTAGGTGCATTTAGCCGCTTACACCAATGCGGCCACAATAAGTTGGGATTTGGGTTTGAATCCCGTTTGCAATTACATTTTCTACTTAATAATAATAATAATAATAATAATTATAATAATATAATATTATTATTATTAGTGTCTTTCATCGACAAAAAGGTTCCAACACTCAATATACTGTAATTTACTTACAACTAATAATTTTAAGCATAAGGGGAGAAAAAGGTTCTGGAGTTGTGTACTACTGCATACTCCCAGAAAAACCACGTCGTTGTTATTATTATTATTATTATTATTACAAACCTCAACAAAAGTTTGAAATAACACAGATTTTACTATATTGACTGCATATATTAACCCATTCGTGTACGGTATTTACTGTATAGTCTATGGGACAATAGGTTACGGAATTAACTTATATGACACTTTTCCAAACTTTTATTGATGTACGGTATTATTATTATTATTATTATTGCGACTGGCTGCGTGGCTCAGCGGTAACGTTCTCGCTTGATGAACCCAAGATAGCGGGATCGAATCCTGGTGCAGTCAGTTGAGGTTGCTTAAATATGAGGGGTGTCAGTAGATTTACTGGCACGTTAAAGATCTCGTTAGGAGCAAAATTTCGGCACACGAGCGTTTCTAAAATCCGCAGCAGTAAAAAGGGACGTAAAATCAATAACATTATAATAATAATTATTATTATTATTAGCATTCGCTTTTTATTCCGGAGGTTGGAGGATCGAATCTCTGTACAATCAAATGAAAATCCACAGCCTGTTTCCAGTCTCCGACCGGGTCAGGAATGGAATGAATGAAGCCCCCATCTAGCGGCGAGGATATGAACTGTGCCGGCTGCCGAGGCCTGACGCACTCCTCTGGGGCAATGATTAAATGAATGGCAGATGAAATGAAATGATAGTGGAGAGTGTTGCTGGAATGAAATTTTGACAGGGAAAACCGGAGTACCCGGAGAAAAACCTGTCTGCCTCCGTTTTGTCCAGCACAGATCTCACATGGAGTGACCGGGATTTGAACCGCGGACCCAGCGGTGAGAGGCCGGCGTGCTGCCGCCTAAGCCACGGAGGCTTCAATCTCTGTACAATCAAGTTACTTAAATGCGGAAAACCCGTGTCAGTCGCACATCGGATGGCCCCAGGTCGCGAAATACCTAAGGAACGACCCTGCATACACGTATTAGTAGACTATAGACATATGCATACATTGGGTAGGGCCTACATTGGACTGATGACCACATCCTCAGTGCTTGTATGACAACAATAATGCCGTAAACCTATTAACTCCTGCTGGTCTTTGGTGATCTCACTATGTGACACCCCAGCCATAAGCCGAAACTTCAGTTAAAGGTGTATTTTAAAAAAATGTTTCTTGCTCCCAGACTCGGTTGGGATCGAACACAGAACCTCCAACATCAAACACAAGTGACTAACTTACGCATCAATTATGAAGGTCGTTTCTTGACATGTCAGGTGATGTTCTTCAACCGATAGCAGTTGGCTAATATAGAAAGCTAAAATGAACTGTGTCCATGTCAGTTCAGTGTTAAACAAGGTTATATAAAAAAATTGAAGTAATATTTTATTTTTGTCTCTGACAATTAGTGCATATCCTTCTAAAAAGGTATATTTTGTTGCATAATAATTTCTTCCCACACTTGATAAATCACACCTACAACACCCATCTCGAATGAGTTTAAAATAGAGTTTAATCACCCTGGTATGTAGACTGTTTTGGCTTTATTTTAATTTTAGGCTCTTGTTGGATTTACAGGTTTCATGATTGGATGCTTAAATAAAACACCGTTCCCATTCCACCGTCGAAATCCTGGGCAAACCGTCACCAGCAAATACATGGCAATACTCCTTCCCGTTTTAGTATCCCCGCCAAGCTATACGAAAATAATAACCATGAGTCATAAAATCCTGATTGTCCTAAATACTTCCAAATATGCAGCGCCAAATAATTGCACGGGAGAGAGACTTTAGGGAAGCAAAAAAATGCTTGACAACAATCATTCAATAATGTGTCAATCAAGAGTCTTTTTCTGTCATTGTGAAAATACAACTTCTTCTGGGGGGGGAAACGTATTCAACTGAGTAAAAGTAAATTTTTATACTTAAATAAGCACATTCCGCCAAGAAAATTATCGCTGAATTATTATATTGGCAGACATTTATAAATAACTCTCATCCACATTGGTCTACATTTAAGTTTCGGTAGGCTGTCTGTAAATTTGCTGTCTGCTAGCCAAGGCAATTTGCCAAGGCCACTTGTGCTAAAGTTAAAGAAGAGCACTTGCAACATCAATATTACATCAAAGTTACCTCATGTCAACAATCGATTATTATCCACCTGCCATACCGCTACAAAAACCTCCCACATATCTCCTACGGGATAGATGGCCAGCACATCATGTTTGTATGTTGGGTTGTCTATCAGACAGGAGTAACAACAACTTTGCCTTATTGCTATGGTTCATAAATATTATGAATAAATAAAAATTGGCTCAGTACATACCAAATCCTTATGAAGGTCTTTACTAATGAATGATGTAATTTTCATTATACCAACAAAAATAAAGAATATTCCAAGTAGAACAGATAAGCTTTTTAACACAATCGACCCCATGTTGGACATCAGCGCCAATTTACCACTGCTGTTGCAGTGTACTGAAAGTTAAAATCAAGCTGTAATGCTAAATATTGGCACCAATGTTCTCCTAAGAACTTCGAGCTGAACAAGTATAAAAGAGACTTGCTCAGTTCAGAGCAAACGCTTCACTAACAGTCAACTATTAAAGTGATCACTAAAAGCGTGGTTACAAAACACAGCTGATAATTCGAAGGATAGCCACATATGAACATCGAACTTGGGGTGTAGAAGGAAATTGAAATGTAAATGAGCTAGGAGCCCGCCACTGTTAAGCTACTTGTTCTCGTTCATTCACCATAACGTTCACAGGAGACTAGCGTGCGAATCCCACACACTTCGTTTATCGACCCAAACCTCGACACATGCTTCTGCTCGTACTAGCTCAGATCCAAGCTTGAACTGCATGCATCAACCATCATATGTTGGGAGTCCTGGTATATAAAAAGAGATAGAAGGGCATCTGGTGACAAGCGAACAGGTGTTGTACATTAAGTCATCTAACTACAGTACTTTACTAACCGGTTTACTCCTTATTAACGTTATGCGTTACGAATAGAAATCAAATACACAGAATATACCAAAGTTACTATTTTTTCGTAACATGAATGCCAGGCACACAATTATTATTATTATTATTTTGAAAATAATCTCTTTATGTAAAATAAGCTCTATGTATTTACATATCGAATTTCAGGCTAACAATTTGTATTGATCCCGGATGAAGTGAATTATGTCCAAATATACCCTCCGCTTAGTACTTGTCCGTCGTTAATTCTTGATTGGCGTTAAAACCCACGGAAATTTGCATTTTAGCGGAAGGTATCCCTACAGTAAAACTAGATGTCGTCTAAAGGATGAAGGGGTTAAGAGAGAACCCTTAATAGTTTTTCTTCTTTTTACAACGCAATTGGTAAGAATATAATAAGTAAGTTACTGTTCCTTCCGAATTTGACCGTATCTTCAGAATTTCAGTAAGAGCCACCAATTCAACATAGCGGCCGCACGAATCATTTCACTAGTAGGCCTACGAATGTCTCGGAAAATAATGCAGTAATCAACCTGAAATTTTGTATGGAGATAGAGGGATATAAATTAAATTCACGTAAGTGACCAAAAACCTCATAAGTACAAACCCCAACCTGGAGGCTACGCAAAGACCAATTGTAACCAAATAAGTACGGTTTTGGTCATAAGAAATAGTGGAACATAGGCCTACATTTACCAATCCTTGGACCTCTATAATGCTCCGGCGTGCAGTCTGTACAAGCGCAGTGGAACTTGACATGCCGAATATGTATTTACAACTAAATATGTAGGCTACGTATGGCAGTCGAATGTAGTTTGATTGTTAAAAAAAAATCAAAATGGCGGCTGTGCAAAATTTGGATGGCACACATGTTTACTTTCTGTAAGGAATTCATCTAACTCGTCACAGTATGGTCCGACCTCTGCAAAATTTGTTGTAGTAAACCACGACTACAGTCTGAACTTGTTTATGCAAAAAACAATTTCATACTTTCATACGTTCCATACAAAATGTCAATTATGACATGTAGTATAGTAATCCATTAATATAATCTAAACCTACAAGTGTGTGAGTGTATAGCTCATATTTGTAAATTATAGATAGCGCGCTTGTCAATTCCTCATAGAAGAATGCTTCTAATTCGTCATTGAATTGAACAGTGGCGTGCGGTGGCCCTCGAGACTGGTGAACACTTTATGAAAATGCAGAGTAATTAATTAGATACCCTACCCACTATAACAATTATAATGATAATAGTAATAATTCAGAAGACGACACAATCATGAACTTGACTCACATGAAGGAAAGAACGGACACCAATCGTAAGAGAAGGATAGTTTTCAAAGGCCACATTGCTCGTATGAGTAATACAAGGTTGAGCAATAGGATCTTCAGTGTTTTTCTTAACAAGAAAACCAAGGAAGCGTGGTTCAAAGACTTAGAAAATGACTTGCGTGAAGCGGGAATAACCCAGGAGGAATCCAGGAACGTGCTCCACTAAAGTCAATACTCCAAGAACATTATGGTTTCCAAGAAAAGTCAAAACTAATAACTGGCAAAACATGGACTGAGGCGAGGAAGGAACAGCATAGGAAACGAATGCGGGAATACTGGGCGAACGTTAAGGCACAGGCGCAAAGACATGGAAAAGTACAGTTGAAAGAGCGTGGTCCGTAGATGGCCGAAATGACAGCAATAATAATAATAATAATATCATCATTACAAAGTAATTATTTTGAAGTCATCTTCATACGATACAATTCAGTACTACACATACAGTAGGCTATAGTAATTAGACTATTATAATAACAATTGTCATTGATTTTTCAAACATTAAGAATTTTATAAAATTATCTTTTTTGAAGACACGTCCATGCAGAGCAAGGCCACAATTTTAGGATATACGGTACCTATTTATAAATAAGTTAAAACATAAACTGCCTACTATAAAAAATACGGGGGACGATAGGCCTGAAGCTGTTTATATTTAACAGCTTCTGTATACAAAGCTTCCAACTGAGATCATAGAATGGTCCTTGCTGTGATAATATGCTATCTCCTGTTGATATCCAATAAATTATAGATGACATTATATCATAATATGTTCAACTCTATGCTGTCCGAGGCGACCGATTCGTGGGGTTCGTAGTGAAAGTTTCCTCACTCTCTATTCAATGTTGTTCTCGCCCTCAGACTATGCTTGCTCCTATCTCTTAGAGACGAAATGAACTAGGAGGTCTAGGAAACGAGGTGATGCATGCTTCAGTTCGACCTGCTGGAATACAAGGCAGTGCTTTGCGGGTATAGGACTTGTAGGAGTAGGCTACACGATATACAGTCGAACCTCCCTCCTGCGGTTCCGAGGAACAATGTCCGTTACGAGAGGTGTCCGCTGAAACAAGTTTGTAGAAATAATCTAACATTTTAACGGCAAAGTACATCCACCTTAATCATCAACATACATATCTTTATTTCGATTATTCTAAGTCATTTCTGTTTAAGTATTTCCTGGGAGTTATTACAAGTGATGTTACATAATTTACAAACATTACAGCTTCGTGAAGTAATCATTAAGATTTGTCTGTGTAAATTTAGCACATGTTTTCTTAACTGCGATATTCTCGAAAAGGGAATAAAGTCTGTTAAATGGTTCCATAGTGTTATCGCCGTACTCGCGGTCCAGCGTAACACGAATTCTTTATCTATTTAAGCATATTTAGTCCCTGCTTCACTGACAGAACTTCTTCTTGTTTTTGTTCTGCCTCACTGTCGTCACTTTTCGTACCTGTTTCGGGCTCTGTAAAACGGTAACACGTTTTATTCAAAATGCTCCTTTTGTACGACTAGTGAAGGCAGCTAGGTATAGCTAGAAATTTACGAAGTGCAGTGAACACGTTCGTCCCTTCTAACTCATGTTTACTTGATGACTGAAATGCTACGGTATTTCTGTCTCACTAATTAGCGCATGTACTGCAAGTCTTTTCCTTGTCAAGTTGACTATCTGAGCTCGACCTTATCGTTGACAATCTGAGTTATGAATAGAATGATGCAAGCAGGGAAGAGAATCCCCAGGTAACTCGTGAGTAAACAGTCACTGGCAGCAATCCTGGACAATTAGAATTCTCGGAATGAACACCAGTAGGTAGAACACCATAACGAAAGGTTTGGAAAGAGGAATATACAGAAGAATTAACTTAACGTCTACTACAGCGTTGTGATGTAGTGCATTTCACTCTCTCTCTCCTTGACTCGAAATAGGTGTAGTACAGGCCGTCAAGAGGGATTTCCGTATGTCTGCAGAATAGTTTTAAAAGAAAGGATGACATGGTCCGGTGTAAAAAATGTCCTTTAGCGTGTGAGGTGTCGGCTTAAGTCAAGTAGACGGGATAGATGGCGATGTCCGCTGTCCGGACTTCAAGGTGTCCGCTGAAATGAGGCTAATTCAACACTTGTCTTATGTAAAATAAAATCGGTTCCAAGGAAAAATGTCCGTATAGGCAGGTGTCCGCTGAATAGGGGTGTCCGTTAGGGCAGGTTCGACTGTATCTTCTCTGTGTAACCTCTACCAAGATCGACTACAATATACAGGAGTAGTACAGTTCGCTACACTCCAAATATTGCATCATCATGACCAGAAATTGCGTAATCCTGATGACGTCATGGGTCCTTAGAGCAAGCACGTGGTCCAGGTGGGATCAGGTGATTGGGTAATGGCTAGGATGACCACCACGCCTTGTGTTCGCATGGAGAGTACAGCAGAGGTCAGTTGTGTATCGTGACTATTAATTATTGATTGATTATTGAATTATATTTTGCTAATTGTTAAAGGAAGCGTAGAGAGTGTTGGGTGTCATAACTTTTGAATGAGAGTGTACGCTGAGGCGCTCGACATAGCAGGCTCGCTACCAGACATGTGGTGTGCAGCTGTTCCGTTTTTGCTCGCGCCGTGCGGCAAGCCATGAGACAGGCCACCGCCCTCCCACACATGTGGTGCATGGTTGTTAAAGTTTTTGCTCGCGCATGCTAAACGCCATATATTACCAGAGCGTGGGAGTGGAGTTGTGTTACTCCTTGTCGCAATGTTATGTCTGTTTAATTTAAACGATGTTAACATTTCTTGTGTTCTGTCTTGCTTCATGATCTCAATCTGGTTAAAGTGTTTTATATGTCATGTATAACTTCGAGTGTGTGAAATGAATTTCGATCTGTTTGTTTTTAGATTCCCAGACGTCATTAGTCAAGTCTGTAATTTTTAATGCGAGAACGAGATTGGATGTCGGTTCCCAGAGCTTCATGTGAAATGTTTTAAAGAGCTTTTTGCTGCTTTAAGTTCATAGTATATAACACCGAGTTTTATATCAAGATGCACTAGTTCACCATGTCTTTCTGCAACACTTTGCTACAGAAGTTGGAGCAGCTGAAGGAGCTGAAAATATGCGCAGAGCGAGCGGGGGTGATGGGATTTAATTTGATAATATCCGCATCGAAAGGTGAACAAAATATCATCTTCCAAAGCTTAAACGCTTTGGAAAAACAACTTTTAGACCGTGAGATGTTGGAAATTTTTCATCACCCGCAATACTGCGAGGAATTCTTTTTCAACGGGGTGACAACCAACATTTTGGATGTCATTATACGGCGACTGAGAATATTCTCGTCAGAGGATGTGAGTCAGAGGATGGTGGATTTTTGGACTCATTCTCCTCCTCCCTCGTTCGATCCATCGTTAGCGGAGGAGGTTATGGCGGTGTTGGATCGCTCATTAGTGGAAGAAGAACATCATCGAGTGGAAGAAGAAGAAGAAGAAGACCGACAAGAAGAAGAAGAAGAAGAAGATGATGATGATGATGATGATGATGATGATGATGTTCAAATCTTGAATTAAATTCAATGGACAGTGGACAGTGGATTGAAAAAATGTGCAGTGTAAATTTTATTTTTTAAATATATTTATTTGATCATTTGTGGTTTACATTAATTATATAATATGAATTAGTGAAAAATGATATGATCTTCGTTCTTAAAGTGGTAAGTAGTTCTTTTTCCAACAAGCTGCGGAGAATTGAAGATGCTGTGTTGTTTGCAGAGTTGAAATATGCTGGTCTTGTGCACGGGGTAAGTACAATCATTCTTTTCTTTCTTGCGTGTGTTGGTTTTAGTGAGCTGAAAAATATATATAGAGACACATTAATAATAATAATAATAATAATAATAATAATATCTTTGTGAGGAATAAAAAATAAAAAATAAAACTTACACTGTTCTAATTATAAGATATTTTTGTTGGGGATCCATGAGTTGTGAGTTGAATCGAATCCAAGCCAAGATACGAAGGCTCGGGTTCCTTTTCTACGTAGTACTTTGTCGACTAAGTAAATATTAGGATGTTTTGTTCGTTGTAACTCTGCTTCATAGAACGCACCAAATATTGGGATATTTTTATTATCTTTTAAAAGATATGTTCGTGGATTAGTATTTTGAACTTTATAAATTGTAAATAATTCTGTTGTCCAATTAGCTTCGTACCCCTTAGTGAAGTGTTTCTTGATTTTTGATATTCTTACAATGTCACCGATTTTATATTTTGGTTTTCTTAAAGTTTCATTATATTGTGTTGGCAAGCGGGGTGGATTGTTTCTTTTCACATCATTAGGTTTCATGCCAATGCTGCGATGTATTTTGTGATTATACTTTACTAGTAACTCAGGCAAAATATGTACCCATCGGTAAGAACCTCGTGTTGTGAATTCTTTCCACATCGATTCCTTAAGAGTTCGATTAAATCTTTCTATCACACTCGCTTTAATGGAGCTGCCAGTGGAATAATGCTTTAGATTTTGTTTCTGAGACCATGTTTTGAATTCACTGTTATAAAATTCCGTTCCTCGATCGGTGTGAAAATAATTGGGCAATCTTTTACTTTGAGAATAAACAAATTTTAAGCTTTTTACAATCTCACTTCCTTTTTTGGTTTTAAGAGGAATTGCCCATGCATATTTCGAGTAAACGTCAATAATGGTTAATAAATATTTAAATCCATTATTCCATTTTGCAAGTTTGGACATGTCCACAAGGTCAGCTTCATGGAGGTCATCGATTCCTTTGCTAATAACATGACGTCTTTTAAACTTTTTTCTAAGCGGTGCGTGAAGTTCTTTTGCAATTTCTCGTCTGATTTCGTTCATAGTTATTTTCCAAACAATGTTTTATAACATACTGTGCATTGTTTTACAAACGTTGGAATTTTTATTCAATATATCCTGCATTTCTTAGTTCTTCTTCTATTGCAAAGATTTCGCTGTCTAGTCCTGTGTGACCTGCAGCTTTCGATGCAATTAATTTTTTAAGTCTTGATACCAATTTGTTTGGTTCATTCCAGTGAACGAATTCAATATTGTTTCCGCCTTCAAATTTCCAAATGGCTTGTGGCGCGATGTGTTTTTTTTGACCATATCCAGTATGCATCGTAGTATTTGCTTCTTCATTTTCATCTGCTGTTTTTATAATTCTATCTATGTCTTCAGTGAGAAGGGGTTCAATTATATGTCTATACTTATAAGATTGCGTTCCTCTTGGAGCTGCATTGCTTGTATAATTTCTTTTGTGCACGTTTGAAACATTTAATAATTTCAAATATGAACTTAAATCACTCCTATCTATTAGAGTGGGGTCTGGTACTTTCCTTTGAATCAATTCAAGTAGACCTTCTGTAATAGGAAATTTTTCACCACCAACTTTTATCCACTTTTTATCGAAGAAAACTCGTTCGCGTCCCAAGTATTGTTTATCATTTCTTATCGTTATACCAAATGTTCTATCCACGTTTTGTTTAATGAACGGATCAAAGTAGCGGTTAAGTAGTGAAATTATTTTGATGCTATCTCCATCTTCTTCGTCTGAAGTAGCAGTGGATTCAGAATCGTCATATTTTCCTTTTCTTTTTCGATTTTCTTTATTTTGAGTCGACGTATTAGCAATAGCTACAAGTTGATTTAATGAACTTGTTACTGGTTTAAAGTTAGTCTCTATATCTAATTCTTTTCGTCTAACATCATCTTGAAGTGAAAGATACTTGTCTTTAACATCTTTTTTTAAGCGAGAAAGTTTATCCTTTACTCGACTTTCAGCTTTAATCTTTGAGCTCTTCTCCATGACTAAACGGAAATTGTGGTTGTTTTACTTATTTATAGTATATTCAAAATCGATTTGAAGAGGAAGATCATCAGTTTTATGTTTTTTAGGGTCTCTAAGTCGAAACTGAATTTCATCTTGCTCTTCAACGACAATATCACTGCCATCCAGTTCAATCTCTTGACGTATATTTAAAATTGCATACACAATTGGAGATCTTGGTGAAACAAAAATTGGTTTTAATACGCCTTTGTAGGGAAGTTGGTACTGTATGTTATGATTATGAAGCGTGTATACTGGTGAATGGATTGATGGTGTGTTGGAGAATTTCAGAATAAATTTCGATAAGTTCTTTTTCTTTACTTCATCTTTTAATATACCATATTCTTCTTTGGATGCAGTAAAACTTTCGAGTGGTTCTTTGTTAACCATTTGCTCAATTTTTTCCAGTTCAGTTTTTAACTTGTTATATTCTTCTTTGGATTCAGCAGCATAACTTTCAAGATCATCTTTTTTAACAATATTGAGATTGTTAGCAACACCCTCAATACGAGTTTGTAAATTGCTTAAAATTTCTTTTAGTTGATTAACTTCAGTTCGTGAAGCAGCATAGTGTTCTACAAACCGTTTATTTGTCACGTCTTGGTCGTTAACAGGAAACTCAACATTTGTTTGTTTTTGATGTTGTAGATTGTTTACAGTTTGTTTCAATTGATCAAATTCACGTTGGGAAGCGGCATATTGTTCAACAAACGTCTTATTTGCAACATCGTTATCGTATATGGGATTGTTTACGTGAGTAATTCGTCTACTCATCATATTTAAAGTTCCACCATCGTCTACGTTTAAAACGTTTTGTTTATTAAATTTAGCGATTAAGTCTTCTAGATCTTTTCGAGAGGCAGCAAAGTTTTCTAAGTAATATTTGTTTATTGCATCTAACGAATCGATTGGTTGAGATATGTTTGTTATTCTTCTATTTAACATATCTACAGTTTCATCATCTCTGTTTATATTCAAAAGAGATTTTTTAATTTCATCGAGTTCATTTGTTACATGAGTTTTAAGAAAAGAATACGTTACCGCATCTTGATTTTGAATTGGGTCTTTAACATTTCTTATTCTTTTGTTACCCAAGTCGAGAGTATCTTGATCATACGGAAAGTGATCTTCTGAAAATTCTCGCACTAAACCATGAATGAATTCTACTCGTTGTAACACTTCGGTTATTCGGGTCTCAAGATATTTTTTTATATTCGATGTATGTTGCTGCATTGCAATAAGGTTTACTGCATCATTTGCAGATGATGGTAAAGCTAAGCCCGCGAGACGTTTGTTTTGAAAGTCAAGTTCTTTTTTCTCTATTTTACAAATTGAAAAAATTAAACCTTTAAGCTCGTTAAAGTTTCGTTGTATGTCTTCTTTAGACTCGATTTTATTTAGCTCATTTAATAACTTCACTACATAACCTTTGTTGCATGCATCTTCAACATGTATTGGCGTTCCAACATTTTTTAACCGTTTGCCGTTAATACTTAGATGTCCGTCGCTTGTTGTTGTTGTTAGTTGATTTCCATATTGCACTAGCTTATCATCAACATATGATTTAGTTGCAATATCATGTCGTGAAGTCGGTCGTCCGATAGACACATTATTGGTTTTGTTAAACGATGTCATAGTTAAGTTGTTAACCACGCAAAAGCTATAACACGAATGGCCATTTACCTCTTTTTGAAGTCATATTTATAACTGAAAATAAACATCAAAACCATTGCGATATCGACCATTTTGTAAATCGCTATCTTTATCGATAACCAAAAAACCAAACTTAGAGTTTTGCCAACAATACGAACAAATATCAAAGAACTGTTCATAGCTCATATCTGTATTTACATGATCGTTATATACGTGACGCAAGTTTGTTCCGTCTTGTTTAAAAAGAATTAAAAAATTAGCGTTATCTCTAATTAGATGTTTAGGTATACAAGAATATGTTTGACAAAGATAAAATACGTCAACGTTGTGATGACGACCTCTACTGAAATAATCTTTCATGTGTTGTTGTTTATTGCTGGCTACATCATCAAAAACAAATATAGAGTTTTTTCTAGCCATTTCTGGAGGCATTACTTCATCATTATCGGAAAAAAATCACTTTTTATTTCTTTTATGGAGTCCAAAAACTTTTTTAATTCAACATATTTACTTTGAGCAAGTGATTTAGAATAAATATAAACGTTTTCAAAACGAACTCCATTTTTATGACACAATAAATTTAGCATTACGTTTGTTTTGCCGCAGTTCGATGGACCGCAAATGATACATCGAATTGTGTTCGGTAGTAAAACACCATGCTTTCTTTTTTCACTTTTACTCTGGTTTTCAGCATTAGTAAATGAAATTACTGGTAGAGAGTTTGACTGCTTAACAAACTTCAACATGTCTACGTTTACGTCTGAGAATGCACACTGCACAAAAAATCACATCACATCAACATATATTGCTTCCACACGTATCATAACTTGTATTATATGGAATAATAGTAGGATTTTCAGGATTTAAATCAACGTTGCCGACGTAAAACCCTCTTATATATGGACAATATGGCGCCCATTTTTCATGATCATTTAAAGGATTATCGTTTTCCCTCCAATTTTCAATTTCAATCTTACAGAATATACATTTCACCTTATCACCATGACCAGTATAATAAAATCCTGCTGGTGCTAAACAAAATTCGTTTGGACAGGGAAGAGGCCAATTTTGAAAAGTTTTAAGTCTTTCATATTCGCATTTCAATTCTATGCTAGGAGAAATATTGTTTACGTAGGGGCAAGAAAAAGCCCATTTCTTATGCTCTTCAAACGGATCATCATCTTCTTCCCAATAACTAAGTTGCAGATTACAGAAAGCACACCTAACCATATCCTTATATCCAAAATAGAAAAATCCTGCAGCTGCTAACCATGCAGTGTTCGTAAAACTATCTGAAGACCAGGTCTTAAATGTTTTTAGCCGATCTCTTTCAGATTTTAAATTCATTTCTTTTTGACTCAATATCATTTGCATTAACTGTTTTTTGGAATACTTTACACAATTAAAATACTTCATGATGCTGGTTTACTTCACAAAGAAAAGATGTTCACCACACAAAGCTAAATGCGAACTGACATGAATCAACAAAACACGTTGGCTAATATGCATGTGTTGGGTTGGCCGAGCGGTCTAAGGCGTTAGACTTAAGATCTAATTTTCAGAAATTGAAAGCGAGGGTTCGAATCCCTCACCTGACAATATTATTATTTTATTTACATGTAGAGTGAGGAGGTAATTGATCATTAATAAGAACTTTAATATGAAATGGTACAAAAGACTTTTTTTTTCTTCTTTATTCATTTAGAATTACAATTAATACAATTTTATTTCTCTTGAAGTAATCTCATTCTTTTTTTTAGTTGTCCAGATGAGTGTGGGTGTGTTGAGATGATCTTCTTCTTCTTTTTAGTTGTCCAGATGATTATTTTCTGTAGACAAAAATATACACTGTGTTAAAAAGCAAACTAAAAACAAAATATGTATAGCTGTCAACGACACTAGTAGATTTAAATTAATCACCTTTTATAGATAGCGATTACAGTTGTCACATTTGCAGCGAAGATGAAACAGTTGAAATTTCCTCTTTAGATGATCTGGTAGATGTTCCCACTCTAGACGAATTCGTTGTGGTTCATATATAGTCAGCACGTTTATAGGAAAGTAGTTCCAATCAAACTTATTAAAACCTCGAAGTCCACTGTTTCGAAACTTGTTTATTATCGAACACACGATTTTCATGATGCCATCAGAAGAATTTAACCAATGTTGAACAGCATTGACGTTGAATTTAGCACAACTATTGCTTCCCATTGCTAGAGATGGTAAATGTTTTGGACAATCTGTAGGTAAACGATGGCTATGCCTCAACATTAGGTCTGACATTCCATCAATCGTATTAAGATCGAATAATGAGTCTGGGGAAAGTGCTTTTAGTGCAAACAAAGAAAATTCCTGTGGCAAATTATATACAACTAAATAATCATATTTATTCTTAATAGACTCAAAAAAGGAAGAAAGAGTTTTTTCACAATATGCTGCAACCCATGTGATCACGGGGCTGAATGAAGGTATATTGCCGTTATTTAACATACAGTAAGCAAGTTCCAAACTGCCGTTTGGTAGCTTGCGAATGTCTGCAACTATTGGTTGCTTCTTATTCCACGTGCCAGCATCAGTAGAAGGAGAGTTTGTTGTTGTCAATTCCATGATTGCAACTAAAGTGAGAATACTTGATTACTTGCTTGCTTATAACTTAGCAAATATTGGTTTAGATAATTACTTCATTCGTTAATGGTCTGTAAGATATTTGACGATCATGAATAAGAACACAATAAAGAGTTGTATCTTCAGGTATATTCTCACTCGTCTCGATTTCAATTCGCACATCGACTGAAGATGTCTTCACTGCTTCCACTTGTTCGAGACAATTAATTACAATAATCGGACAATGAGACTTAAATTCATCTCGTGAAACCAGAGTCTCTGAACGAACATCATCGATCTGATAATATACATTACGAAATTTAACAAACATGTCATATAACTCGCTGTAGTCATTTATGGCAATTTCAGAAGTTGGCATTTCATAGGGATAAAAAATTGAATTTAAAAAAACTCTTATAGATTTAATGTTACAATGGTCGAAATAGGAAGAGCATGTGTTTAGTAAATTTCTTCTAGTTTGAAAACCTAATAAAAATTGACGCGGTTTTTGAGTTTCAGAAGTAGTCATGACAGTCCAACTATATTTAGTTGTTCTAGGAAGAGAAGGCAAGACATGAACATCCCACGATCGAAAACCAACCTGAATGGGAATATTTTTCTGCATTAGTTTTAATCTTTTAATTTGTTCTTCGTCTGATAATAATAAAACGGGAATTTTTAGATAAACTTTAAATAACTTGACCTTAGAAAGATCGTTTTCGGTTGTCGATTGCAACGCACGTGCGTCACTTGACGATCGGAGAAGTATTACCTCATGCTTGCAGTTTAAAATCGGCTTTCTGTAATCCTCTGCTATTCCTAACAGGTTGCTTAAAGGAAGTATTATATGAAAACGTTTTGTGTTACTATCAACAATATTTGCTTCACTTGCTGGTGTTGTTAAAGAGGGAAAATAACCAGCATTTTGTAAAGCTGTATATTCGTTTTTTGAATATGATGCAAAGGTTTTTATAGAACTTGTTATACCTAGATGCCGTGTACGATCAATTTCTTTACCATTTAACGTGATGCGAATTTCGCTAAAAAGATTAGCCCCAAAATTTTGGTCAGGATGTGCTGTAGTAGAAGCAGCCGGATTTATGTTAGAAGTAATAATTTGACCTTCTAAGTGAAGAACACCTTCTGATAATAAAACTATGTTTTCTTCATTTTGAATCGGTATTCGAATTTCATCATTATTTTCGAATTTATTAGCTGAATAAGGTTGATAAACTCTTTCTTCTCGTCGCACAACTCTGTTGTCAACCTCTCTTTTATCTGTTATGTTAAACATGCTAAACATGTTAACAGCTTCAACTATAGATAGAAACTAAATAAGATTAACAATTGCATATATATTTATATTGAAATTAAAGTACGCGATAGCCTAAAGACTGTAAGAATTGTTTGTTGTTACTCGATAACTGTTTCTTAGATTTCAAGGTGCGATGTCGTTGTTTGTTTTTTTTTACAAATTTTAGCTGATTGATTTATATTATTTTTTCGAATCAGAGTCGACTTCTTTTTTTTCAAACTTTGAGTATTATATAGTATAACCATATTTGTGATTGTTTTCTAGTAAGCTTACTCAAGTAGAATGAAAACATAACAGTATTTCATTACTTTATATAGCAAGATATCGTGCTGGACGAATAATTAATTCTACAGTTAAATCTTCATCTTGCAAATCAATGAGCTGTTGAAGATGATCTTCAAGTTGCACAGATACGTGTTGAATAACCTTGGTGTTCATAGGCAAAAAATTAATTGTTGTTGGTTGTACAACAATCGGGTAACCAGCAGGAACATGAGCTTTAAAATTATATAAAGAGTGTGTTGGTTTATGGTTCAAATAAGAACTCGTACCAAGCACAAGGTTGCAACATACTCGAATACTATTAACAGTGTTAATTTTAATCATATATTCAGAATGATGAGTTGTGTTTGCGTTGAACTTTCTATGAGAAAAGCCTAACAAATCTGCAATAGAATCTGCAACACCAAAATCTATAGCAAACACTTTCGAATGTAGTTTACAATGATAAAAGACTTTATCATAATTAATATAAAATGATGGGAATTTGTCTTTGTCGCCTAATAAATGTTCAACTAATAATTCATTAATCTTTTCACTTAATTGTTTTAACGTATAGCTAGCATTGGGTATTATTAAAATCGCTCTATCCGCTTCGTTCAACTTTATAGCCAAAATGTTATTATTCTCGTTAATTGCAACTTCATTATCGATTCTATTTCGATGAATTTCAATTTCTCTTTTATTCTCTTTAGGGTAAACTTTCTTTTCAATACCTAAAGGCCCTGCTACACTGTTGGCTACAGTGAAATCAATATTAAACGGGGAAGACAAAACGAGACGGTTGTCTCTTTTTCCATCTATATCCTCTTCCACATACAATTTTGTTTTTTCTAAATGTTCTGGTATAAGTTTCGACAATGAGTGATAACTAAGTAAATCATCAAAAGCTGAGGCTAGATCTTCAAATTCATAAATACCCGGTGGTACCACTAAATCAATTGATAAAAAATTAGTAAAATGAATGCGAAATTTATTATTTCTGTTGGTAACATTTCGAATAGAATTAGATGTATACAATCCTGCAAGTCCTATTTCAAAAAACTCCGCTCCTACAAGATGAATCGGGTTCTCCAATGTAACATCAATCTTCGAGCCTTTACCTTCAAGAGTTATCCGTCTTTCGAAAGCCATCTTTGAAATGTTTAAAGACGGTCTGTGTTTCCCTTATTTATACAATACAAGAAGACTAAACATAAATGTCCACAAATCGAAGAAGTAATCGATTGATATGAATGAAAATTATATTGTAGATAGCAATTTTTAAGATATGTTAAAATTTCTAATGGTGGTCTTAAATTACCAATACTATCAAAATAATGCACATATTTACCACGTTTACTGAAAGCTACCCAATGTGAACCAGATTTATCCATCGGTTCAAGGTTAACAATACAGTTTTCATTTTTTCGAGGATATCTTGGTAACGTATCTCGCATAAAGACTCCTCTAAAATTTGGAATCTTTAATTGATGTGCGTATTTAGCTAAATCGAAATTACTTAATGCTTTATTTGGTATTTGGTTAATTATCTTTTGTATGCAGGAGGATTTAAATAAATGCCTTGACCTCCTTTTCCTCGCATTGCTTCTATCATTCGATTGTGTCTTTTCATTTCTTTTAGTTCTTCTTGAGCAGCTTTCGCCTTGTTTATAGCAGACGCCACCCCTGCTGCTCCGCCTGCTAGACCCCCCAAGCCCGACAAGGCTGCAAATATCGGAAGTAGGGGTAATATACCACCTTGCTTTTTCGATGTTCTTTTTTTTTAATCTTTTCTTGTTTTTTTTTTATTATTATTTAAGTTTCGCTTACCTCCTCCAATTTTAGACTTAGCTTTCATGATGCCACCCACTGTTAGTGCAGCCGCTCTCTCTCCAAATGATGCGTCACGGGATTTTACACGAGACCAAGCTTTTGAAGCTAAAATTTCATCAGCCTCTCTTCTTTTGTTTGAATCTTTATGCTTTGCGTAAGCAATGTCGTGCTCTTTGCACGCTTTATCTAATATATTTATTCCTGGATCACCACGGCTCAATCGCTTTTCTAATTTTGTTCCTGGTCCACAATATTCATATCCCGGGATGTGTAATTCCACGGGTAAATTATCAATAATTTTATTAAGTACACGACTGATTAATGATCCACTTCCTGTTCGTTTATATTGAGTGGTAGAGTTGCTCCTCTTACAACGCACCATTACTAAATGATATGTAATATAAAGTAATTATACATATATAATTATATTTCTGGAAAATGGGAATGGTGGGGGGAGGTGTTTTTTTTAAATAATACACACAAAAAAATTGGGTTATTATTTATTCTTTTTTCATAAGCAAAGGAACACACAAAAATTAGTATTATTAACAGCATAAAAGTGTGTGTGTGTGTGAAAGAAATAAAGTAAGTGAGATGAACTGCTTTAATCTCAATTTGTTTCTAATCATTTTTCAGAGAAAAATGACCAAACGGTAAAGTATCAATTCCGTTTTCAGTTATGTGTCTTTTATCTTCGTTTGATGAAATTGCCAACTTATTTTGCCGAACAGTAAATACAGAATGAGATTTTGAAATTATACAAACTTGAACTTTGTTGACTTTTTCTCTGTTATAAAGACACTTTCGATACTCATCAATATTCATACTTTTACTCACACTCTTCTTAATGCCTTTAGCCTTACACAAGCTATTCATTTCATCACACAATTTTATTGCATACATTTTGGGTCGTAACCCCACAAATTCTTCAACAATCCTTCCAGCATTTTCATCTTTCATTAAACCAATTTCACCTTTATTTTGTCTCACAATGCCAAAAGGATTGTTTGTTTCATAGTTTCCAGTATCAAACAAATTTGAATGCTGTTTCATGAACTCATAAATATCATAATAGAATATATACATAAAACTATCGGTGTCTGTGTATAACAACCTCACATTTGATTCAGGATTTGCTAAAATAACATTGTAATGAAAGTCATTCATTTTACATTTAGACAAATCTAATATAGATGCACCAACATATACTGGTTGATTGTGAAAAATCTTTAGTCTACTCATCTCGATGACCATACATTGTTCATCGAATATAATTCTATGTTTAAAATTAGCCTTAGCTATTAAAGACCTAGCACCACGAGCTCCATGCCATTTGGTGACCCATTTGATGTCCCTTAACTTCCTCACATTCATCAGTGAACGACCAAAAATTGCATTATTCATCAATTTATAAAAATTCTTTTCAAAATCATTTTTGGCATGTTTTCGTTTCTCTGTGTTCACATCAATATATGGTTTTAGCCATTGGCTCTGATTGAATTCAATTATTCTGTGAATACGATCTAATTTCATTCCTAGTTGAATACATTGCTTTAACAATCTATAATGCAAAACATAACGTTCTTTATTATCTAGGGTAGCCATTAGCTTTGTCAACTTTTCGGGACATAGAGGGTAATCTGAATGTTTGTCATGTAACTCTTGAGGATAAGTCAAATCTACTTCCAAAATATATCCAATTTCTGAAGTATCATCAATAGTTAAAACATCAAAGCCTTCAACATTTGCAACCCATTTAAAGCCCCCCGTTGGAAGATATTCCATCATCGCATATCCATATAAATTATTAACGTCAAAGTACATTATGTAGGAGTCTTGCTTTTTCTCATCATAAGTTTTCATATACTTATTATTAGCAATCGCATGTCGTGTTATACACTGAACATTTCCTCCTCGAATAGATCGTTCAAAAAAGTGTAACATATCAATATCTTGAAGCAATTCAAGTTGAACATTGGTTATCTTTTTCATAGCACACCAAGACATAGATGGAGCAGTGTAAAAATGAGCTGCATCAATGCCATAAGTTTCCATGCCATTCGATCTAAAATTTTCAAAGACATCAGCCAAAAGAAGTGTGTCAACTTTTAAATACAAATCGGCGTATTCTCCTAATGTTTGACAGGAAAACGTTTCCCACACCGATTGAGCAAACTCATACTCTTCATTCGATATTGTTTGATCATTAAGACTGCTATAAAACTTGGATATTTCAGGTAATTTAGTTTCGTTAAGTACATCCATACTCGTGACGTATTCATAGGGAAACACACCTTTTCTCGCAGTAAGTCGAAACTGTGCATCATCATTAAAATAACGTCGTGTTATTTGCTTTGAATCTTCACTTAACGAAGATGAACATTGATCTAGTGAACAGGACAAGAAATTATATGTATCGAAAAATCTTAACTGAATGAATCCATTCTTAGCCCGTACATACTTTGTAAACCCTTTATAACGTTCCATATTCACCGCTAACAAACTTATATTACCAGGATTATGTAACACCTCTCCATCACGTTTCTCGCAAATTTCTTTAATTATAAAATGCCCATCATACGCCGTTAGATTATGAAATGCTATAGGCAAAACCTTTGTTACTTTGTAATTTAAATTACAACTATTGTGTGCGCTTCCTCTATATTTTCCAGTTAAGTGACAATGATCGCGTACTTTGAGTTCATTAACTGCAATCGGTTTCTCGCAAATGTGACACATTTTACTTGACAAAAATAATCTTTCTTCATTTTCGGTCATCTTTATCATTGGCTTAACCGTTAAGTAATATGTTTGAAGTTTATCCACAATACTATAAAGTTCCTTTACAAACAATTCAATGCAATTATTTCCCCTAAAGAGCTTGAAACTGCACAATTCACTATCGAAATTACAATGAAGGTATAAAGAAATGCTGTAAGGAATATGTTTATGTGTTAAAGTAGAGTTATGATTGTCACTATTTGGAAAACAGGAGGAAATTGGAGACAAGACGCATTCAGTGTCTGCATATATTATAAATGGAACTGTATCTTTAACTCGGAATTCTGTAAAATTAACAAATCTTTGTTCATCAGTCGGCATTATGCTTTTTGCAACAGGAAACTGTTTACAGTCTGCAAAGTGAACATTTAACTCATCCTCAAGAAAATAATATGACAAACAACGTCTACATATATAAATCCTTCTGTGAGTGCTAGTGAGGCTTGAACGCACAAGGCGAGCAAGATTTCTAATTAAACAAAAGTGATAACTTTCACTGTTTCCAATCTGCAACATCAATAAGTCTACACTCCTTTCATATACTTTATCTGATACATACAAAGGTACAATAGTAAAAGTTTTTTTTCCTTTTACTTCGTTTGTTCCCATACATACCCAATTGTTTTCATCATATTGTGCTCCAAACACATTTACAGAAATATTGTTTTGGTTTTCAAACTTGTTTAAATATTTCATTTCCATCGGAATTGGAATACCATCTAAATTTAAAACATCTCTGTAATTAGGATAGGAAGAAAGATGATTCACGTTTCGAGTTTTTGGATACAAACCAGCAACCACACTCCACGCAAAACAAGCTTCCTTTGTATCATACAAATTTAGCACTGCATTTTTATTGACTATCACGTCAGGCAATCGACTAGTATTGGACATTCCTACTTGAAATCCAACATATTTATTTATATTAATTCTCAAACTATGAATTTTTTCTAAAGCCCACCCGGAACCATTTGCTTCAAATTCGCTCATTTTTGTCAATGTACCTTCAATGATATTCTTATTATAAAATTCATTTAAATCAGTATACTCGAAAACTACCTCATTTTTGATAGCAAAATATTTCGTTTCTGATCTGTCGCGAAGCACATATTGTGCACACAAAACTGAATTCACCTTTAAAGCTTGTACAGTTAACGCTTTCTTAACATACTTTGTAAACCAAATATTAGCATTCGCTAAAAATTCGCGAGGATCCAAAAACTCATTCTTAACATTTGATACTGCAAGTGTGTACACTCTAGAATTGAATGCCGTTTCAATTAACTCACAGCTCAAGAAAGATTCATCCTTTATTTGAATTGTAATTTCTTCGAAATTCACAGCTTGTTGCAATATGTGCTCACTAATAACTCTCCAACATTCAATCAACTCATCACTGTTCTCAATCAACTCGGTTTGAGTGTTTTCCCCGATTTGGTATGATACTGAAATAGCACCGTTTAGTTCACTTCGAAAATTAGAAACACTTTCAAATGCATCGTCCAATTGGTTTCTTATATTTTCACTGTTATTATGTATTACAATATCGACCTTTCTACGTTTGCTAGGAGGCGAGGTCATTGTTGGTGTTGTCTAAGCAATTGTCCAATTTGCACTAAAGTTAATACACCACCAACAGTTGCTGTACCATCGCTGATGTCTAAGCATACGTCCAATTTGCACTATTGTTAATACACCACCAGCAGTTGCTATAACATCGGTTTACCATAAACCTATAATCTTTTAAAGTATATTCAAGCCATTGTGATAAATTACTGCCTGTAATCTCCAATGAACAATGAACAGCCTCAAAAGGAAATTCATCCTGAAGTTTACCAAGCAAATTGTTTCTATACACATTCAATTTTGTTACATCGTAACAAGTCATGGAAAATTCGATTTTGAAAACTTCATCAAATGTATTGTATCCGAAGAAACAAATAAAATGTTCATCTTCACATAATTCTTTCAATAGATATCTTAGAACTGTTTCTGTCACCTCTCGCTGACTATCATCTGATTTGCTAACATTGGTAACGTAGACTGAAAATGTTGAAATTCCACTCGAAGATGTCCATTTGTTAAAACAAGCTTCTTTCTCATTACGACTCACCTCGTTATCATCTTCTTCCGGTTGTTGAAAGCATACACGATGATACTCTATTAGCGGGTGCGATCGATGTTCAGTTCCACTCAGGAAATTAACAGTTTTCCACTTCATTATGCTGGTTGTTTTATTAGTTTTTTAGATAATCTGAAAAATTAAACAAATTAAGAAATAATTAGCAACTAAATATATCAATCGTTATATCAATCAATACATAAAATATATATAATCCAATACTCACCAAAACATGTTGATGTGAGCGGTTCTTCAACCCAAAATACACAGTCATCAGTTTGCCTTCGAGTACTGTTTCAAAATGACTTGATGTGAGCGGTTCTTCACCCCCAAATACACCAGCATCAGTGTGCCTCCCATTGAGTTTAGTTCATCGATCTCGGATGTGCTTAATTTTGAAAATACTGCTGGTAGAAATACACTTGTTACTTCATCTTCAATGTTAATGTCCACCACTATTTTTCTTCCAAACCTCGTCTGTACGGGGCGAATAATTTGGACCACATATGGTAAATCAATGACTAGTTCTGCTAGTTTCTTATTAGAATACTCAGTACAAGATGATAAGTTATTGAACTTCGTTAGAGCTTCCATCACACAATTTGTTCCTCGTCGTTGACTTTCTTTATTTCTTTCACACACACACACTCTTCGCGCAAAAGTAGAAGTTAAACTCTTCCATGCACTCGTCCATTTATATATCCTTCACCCCCACCCACACTCCAGAAACCATATGCTGCAAACTAGCTTCTAACGCAAACATTTCTTTTTTTCCACTATTGCTTAAAGAAGTCAAAGATTACATTCTTAGCCAATGACGTTAAAGGTCAACTCTGTCTCACGCGAACACCGCAGACGAGATCAATCACACTGCTGCACATGGTCAAACTTGCATGGGTGTCAAATGACGGTTAGCATCCTAAGCAAAAAACAATAACAGCTGCACACCACATGTGTGAATGGGAACCGCCTCTCCGCTCAGCCCGCCCGAGCGGAAAAAAAAAAAAAAAAACATAACAGCTGCACACCACATGTGTGGATTGTTGATAGTGGCACACATGCTCACACTCGCATGAGTGTCAGATGACGGTTAACATCCTAATAAACAACCCCCATGACGTCAACGCCCATTAACTTTTTATCATCATCGCACAAACAAGCCAAAAGGTCAACCTCTTCCCACGCTAACACGTGCACTGCACATGCTCGCTCCTGGACCACGTGCTCGCTCTAAGGACCCATGACGTCATCAGGAATGACGTCATCAGGATTACGCAATTTCTGGTCATGATGATGCAATATTTGGAGTGTAGCGAACTGTACTACTTACAGGGTGAACAAAAAATGCCACACTTGGAGGTCGGCATGCGATTCATCATCCAATTGCAAGACAAAAGTTTCAATAGCAAAATCGGATCGGGTGCTGTTTGAAAACACAAGTATAAAAACGAGGAGCTGGCAATACTGTCACATCCTGCAGTGCATCGGAATGTACGGAGTAAGCTCCGGCAGAGCGCCGAGTTCCTGCGACCTGCTTTTGGCCACAATACATGCAGTTACAGCGTTGCCACAGCCTCGTTTCTGTACACGCATTTCTGTTAACCCTATTGGCGGGACTAGGTTTTGAAACATAAACTTTTGTCGTGAATTTTGACGATGAACCGCATGCCGACCTCCAAGTGCGGCATTTTTTGTTCACCCTGTATATTGTAGTCGATCTTACCTCTACCCCAGAGCTTCTCCTCGCGGACCAGAGGAAACCTGATCGCTCAATCAAGAGGTAACGTGGTAATAACTAATAGTAAATAAGCGAATTTAAGGAGAATTTCGGGCACTGAAGCAGTGCTTTCCTTGCTTCACCCAATGCATGCCACTGGAATGGAATGGTAAAACTGCAGTAAAACGTGGTATAATGGATTGTTGTTATGAGTGTAGCATTCTGGCGTGTCTCTCTAATATCGTTCTTTTTAATATTAGATGGTGATAAATATCTAAAGTTCTAAATATAATAATTGTATTAATGCAGCCAATGGCCATGTACTTTTTCTTGAACCCCTGTTACTCAACACCTATTGCTCTGAACACAGTGAATGTCATAAATATCTACCAAATATTTTGGTACCGGTATATGATTCCTTAATGATGTATTCAAGGATTTAAGATAGTGGTCTTGCGAACTATTTAAATATATTTTCATTCTCGGTTCCTATTGAAGCGATTTGAGTGAAATTTAGTATACCGTAATTAACCACTACTAACAAGCTTTTATCTACTGGTACCGGCACTGTACCCGAAAATCCGGAAAGGATCCTGTTGGAATATCCATTGCCCCAGCTGGATTGCCTATTTCTAACAGCTCCGGCAAATACTACATTAGAAATCGCTTCCAACATGTCATTTAGGGATTTACATACAGCAGTTACAAGAATATTGTGGATCAACAACCAACTACACGGGGCACTTACCTTTACTTACCTTCTCGGGGACTGAGAATTCAGCTTCGCCTACAATACATCCACAATACTCTTCTCCTTATATTTAAAATGAATCACACTCCAACAACAACGGATAACAAACTGAATAAAATTTATTAACAATAGTGTAATCTAATCTAGTATAAACAAAATAACAATAAACTAATTTAACAATAGAAATTAAAATAAAAACACGCAATCATTCACACTTCCTTTCAACTCTACATCTTACTACAATGCTGCGTATAAAAATTAGCATAAAATCTTGGCTTGTTTTAGGCCTACACAGCGTAAAAATAAAACAATTTAATGAAGGCTCTTACATTCGTGGCATTCTTGACACTTGATTTCATTCACTAGCTTTCGTTTGTAGAACGCACGTGCAGTGGCCTTGTTTCATCAATGAAATACTAACACCACGCCACACTCGGAACTGGTTTATACAATTAATACACGGCGGTGAGTGTCCACCTGCTTATATTATGTCATCGCTCTCCAACTATAACGGTGAATCATTCTCGCTAGCCCACATAGAGACTGCTCTTGTGTGTGTTTATAAAACACGTAAAATTAACATTTAGATCTTACAAAAGATCACATAACTACTCTGTTTCTTAAACAATCATTGTAAATTTTTTGATACACTCCTTCATTCGCACCCCGTAATTGTTCATGACCAATTCGGTTCCACATTTACTCTTAACAGTGAACAATCATTCATACCAAAAACATCCGCTCATAAAACACACACTATTTCAAAACAATTGATTAATAAATCCTACTAAATTATTTAACTAATTAAATCATTTTCAAAGAATTATTTACATGTAATATGTTTATAATAATATCCATTATCTAGTGTTGCTAACACGTCACTTTCGAGATTCTGGTTTCTCGGTTACAATATAATTCTCAACTAACTATATACACTGGTTTTTCACATAACACTTCTATAACGTTCCGTAGTTTTGATATACTGCTTACACATCGTCTTATATAGGTTTCAATACATTGTCGGTATAATACAGTCGACTAATTATAGTTAACTGTACGTAATTACATAACTTCGGGTTTAATAAAATATAATAATAGTATTATAGACATGAGTAGACAATCTTTCTCAAGTTGCATTTCCGCTAAAACCATTCTGTTAACACAGCTAAATCGTTACTTCCACAAGAACTGGACTACTTGTATACAACGGCTCTTATCATGGTCCATGCCTTCTTATCAAAGAACAATAATACTTAGACTTCCCTTAAAAATGTGGAACTCCCTCGCATGAGCACTCTATAGCTCTACAAATCCTCATATAACAGTATATATGGCATAAACAATTATCATCCACTATGTTAAACAATAACCAAAAAGTATTAATTGTTATTAACATATTGTTTTAGATCCCTTAGTTGGGAGTAGTTAGGGATAAAACACTTGTGTTACTGTGATGAGTTGGAAAGTAGTTCCTAGGTGAGGGTAGCTTCCCGTAGCTGGGAGAGCTTACCAGTGTAGTGTGTTGTTCAGTGTTTAAACGCTAGGGGGTGTTCCTGCAAAGATGCAAGTGTTGATTAGGGGGTGGACCTCTAAATGCAGGCTAGTATACCGGCCTGCCAGCTGGACGGGATGGGTAATACAATAGGCGTGCTTACGTCAGCGGCTCGACGTTATGTAGTCGAGTCGCGTGCGGGAAACACAATGGAGTCTGACCAAGCAATTACTGGCTACTACGGTCACGGTCAATCGTGACGAGAGTCAGGAAGGGTATGAGGATGTAAAGAGGAGTGTAATGATCAATACAAGTGTAATTTACTGACCATGTGTTTATTGGTCAGTGAGTGTGAATTTGTAAGTCCCTCTTGGGGGAATGCAGGCAATTATACAAGTAGAGTGTACAAGATTATGAATGGGTGTTCACAAAGTAAAGGATTCTGAGCACTTTGCTGAGTCTCACCTGATGATGCAGCTGGAGCAGACGTCGGCTAGGGCCTTCGGCGACGCACACTGTATAACAGATAATGGCTCCAAAAAGGACTCCGTTCTTATAGTTCTCGGCGTTGCGTGGTCAGCATTCCGTCGACGTAGCTGCCCCAGTTAGTTGTTGTGTAGATGTTTATGTATGTGTCGCAAGTAGTTGGCTAACCTCCCAAGCTGGGTGGCCGCCTCTTGCTGTGTAAAGGTAATGTTCTGGTCTTATGATGTTGCCAGTTAGGGTGGTTTTAGTAAAAGATGGGGGGTGGCTTTCAGGGGGTACAGCCCCCCGGGCCTGTACAAGTCCTCTTCTTCGATTAGTTCGCGTCCCCGCGAAAGGGAACGGGACGTAGAGTGGGGGTGTCGATGTGATGGGTCGTTTTTGATTTCCTCTTGTACTTCTTCTTCTTTTCTTCCGTGTTGATGTAGGTGTGTCGATGTTGTGTTGATGTGAGTTCAGCGTGTGCTCAGAGGGGTAGGTTTTGGGTTATACATGTTATACATAGTAAATTTGAAATAGTTAATTTTTGAAAGTTGACATTTGAAGCATTAATAATAAAGGTACAAAAACAAAAAAAACAAAATACGTGATCATGACATTAAGTATAAATATTGGTATTGTCCAGGGAGGAAAAAACCCATGGCCGGACGGGTGGTTGTACCGTCCGGCGCTGTGTGGAGGAAAAAATTGCTCCCTGCGATGTATAGTTTAAAAGATGGAAGAGAATAGAAAAACAGGTGTCCCAGGGTATAAGTTAGAGGGATATATCGTAATGGTTTATTGCTCTTGGGATGAAACGGGACACCTTCACAAATTTGGGCGTTAGTAGAAAGAAAAATGAAAGAAACAAAAGCATAGTCAGTGTGCGTGTATGTGTGTACATTGGTGGTCATGATGATGATAACAGGTATTGTACCCGATACCTAGTTGAGGCTATCGGCTACGCCAGCAGACATTAAGCCGTAGTTGAGATTTTGGGAAGAGTTATGAAAAGATAGCGCTCAGATCGAGTCAAGAGGAATGTCAGGATGACGTAGGAGGTCTGGGATTAAGAAGGCACTGACAGCTGTAAACAGATGGAATTATGGATGGAAATATAAAGCTTTATTAAGATCTATATGGAACATGGTATTTAAACATCTCAGAAGAGGAGATATAACATGCATTATATGTGGTAATATTTTGAAGGAAGTCAGATAACCCTTAAGTTATTTTATAACTTAATAGCCGAGATGATGGGGGTTCGAGATTATATTTGTGTCGCAAGAGCACAGAGGTGGGGAGAACGTCACGTGACTGCGCCAGGCAGGTTCAGGTCATTGCAGTCCAGAGACAGTCAGTCGAGCTCAGTGAGCCAAGCAGTTGAGCTCTACAAGCAGAGGAGTCCAGTACAGCGAGCAACGCAGTCGAATTCAGAGAGCGAGCCGAGTAGGACACGCCGAGCTCATGGTAAAAGTCGCTCGGTGAACAGCTTTTGTCACGGAAAGTGAAAGCGACAAGTTTAACTTCACCAAGCAGCGAACGAAAAGTAGGTCATTGAGCCGGGCGGACATCCGCAGTAGGCAGCGTGGGGACCGGTTATAGAACCAGCTGTGCGGCCGAGCAAGCATAGAAGGCCGGTGTTGAGAACAGTACGGTAAAACGAGTTGGAGAACTTATTTCAAGCTGCTTTTTGGAAACGCAGAACAGCATAGCAGAGCGACATGGCGAGGCCAGCTTTAGGCGGAGATTATTCTATAGCATTGCAGTAGGGTTATTTCCAATTTTATACGCAAGCATTATGACAGAAGCTGAACTTCATTATAACATCGAATTGGAACATTTATTCTGTAACCAAATTGTACAAGCAGATAGTTACGAGATACTGCAACTGGGAACTTCAACTGAACATAGTTTTTCAATGACATTACGACTATGCATTTCATAACGCATTCCAAGTAACATTAACGAGTTTAAGCAAATAAAATGTTTCAGGCATATGCACTTATGAACATTAGCTCGTGCATTAATGCAATTCTTTCTTATGAAGTGTTATGAATTACCGAGTATGAACACAGCTACAGGGTGTTTCATAAACCAGACACTCTCATATAAAATTTTATTTTTATGAAAGTGAGACTTAGCAGTTATTGGAGATTGAACTTTCAACACTCAAACCGAACATTGTATGGAACAGTGGCGTAACGTAGAAGAGGAATAGGGGGTCCGCTGTTTCTATGAACTTTTTCGTGAGGATTTGGACAGTATCCGCTATGGATAACCAGAGGTTCATCATGTCGGAGTAAACGCAGACAGAGACGCGATGGCACCACAGAGCGATGGATTCGATTCCTGACGAGAAGGAGGTCCACCAGATGATTCACTTGGGATTCGAAGGCAATCGTCATTGCGTGGTTGGAATGATATTCACGCCGATCTTTCGAGAAATTCATTACATAAGGAAAATCGACGATCTTTGAAATTTAATAACAGCTGATTATGAGAAGGTACTGTAAGAGTTATAACTTTCTGATACGATTATTTTCATGAATACTGGGCACACATGTATATTTTTCTAATAGGAGTGATACGATTATTTAGACATGGCTTTGACTTTATATGCTTCGAATTTGCTAGAATATGGCGTGACCATATGATATGGCAGGCATATCATATCATGAAATTCTCACCATTGGTTGGCTTTATTAAGCAGATGTTTGGTCTTTTAGACATTTTTCCAGCAAGGATATGTTTCATGAATAGTTTTTTTGTGACGAGTATTTCGAACTCGTGATCTGCAATTGATTATCAAAATTACTTCGTCAGTTCATTGCATACTAGCGAGTGTGTATTATTCATCAGTAGGGATTTTTTCCATTGGATTGTTTGGAGATATTAAGATGTTATTCACTTTAGTGAATGAATATCGCTTTTATATGACAACTAGAGACTTGTTGATTCCTATCTGGTACATTCACTCATTCAGTTTTCGAGATGGGGTCTTTCGTATTTATACGATTGTATGGTGGTTACTCATCTTACCCATCGCTCAGGGCATTATCATGTTAGTCGACGGGGCAAGGTCTTTCGTATTTATACGATTGTACGGTGGTTACTCATCTTACTTGCCATTGAGGGACTCATTTTTATCATCCGAGTGTACATGAGATTGTAAGTGAATCAAACAAGGAACTACTAGTCACATATCAGTCGAAATTTTGTTAAATAAAGTAAAGATAAATGTTAGCAGGGTTACATTTGTAATTCTTGTTTGCCAATCCAATATTTTGTTGCTATACTCTTTTGAGAGTAATTTCAGTTTAACAGCTGATACAGCTGATGCTTTTGATGATTTTTATAATTGTGTTTGATACCTTTGAGAAGGATTTAAAGTAATTGAATCTTGTAAGATGAATCATTAATGGTCAGATTTATTTTAAGGCAGATCAGTATTGCAGATTTTGATATGAGAGATTATAGCACATTGGTGTTTTTCTGTGATGTGAATTATGAGAATTGTAAGAGAATTTATGCTATTTGAAAGCAGATCTTGAATTACTAATGTAATATTTTTTTCAATTGTTTAAGAAGTTGTCTAGATGTGATCAGAGTAATTACAGTTATTGGAGATTGTGTGCGTTGATAATTTGAAGCCAGTTATATATTTTTGTAGATCATGCAACATGGTTAAGTGAAGTTTGTGATAGGCATTTTGTGGAAGTTGCCAAGTGGAAGTTGCAATATTGCTAATGTATTTTGAGGCAGACATGAGGTTGTCGAACCCAGTCTAGCGTATTTGTTGAGATTCAGGCTGTATATGCTGAATATTTATGGAGTTTTGTGGAATAATTGTGGTATTCAAATGTGATATTTGAAGAATTGAGGATGTATAATGTAGTTGTGGATAGTTAGATCCAACGTGATGTCGTGAAGGCAATAATATTTTTTGGCATGAAAATTAAATACGAAATATAACTTGGAAGTGATAAAACTGTAAGACAACGTTCTATAACCCATATTAAACAATTTGTTAGGAAATTAAACAAATAAATAGAGTTGATAATACAAGATTTTCTGATAATAATAATTAATGAAATAATAATCTGAAATTTAAGCATATTAATGATCTGACCTAATGAAATAAAAATCAGAATGACTAGATGAAATAATGAAAATCTAAATAACCAGAAGAATAAAATTTAAATAAATTAATAAATTGAATTTTGGAATAAATCAATGAATTAAATAAATGGATGAATTAGAGATTGAATAAATAAACTGATTTAAATAAATTAATAGATGATTGGATAGATGATGAATAACTGAATTAGAAGGTGATAATTAATTAAAGAAGCTGATGATTAATGAATTTATACGGAATTAAATAAATTTAATTGAGATATAATTTGAGGAATTGCAACTTGAGTTGAGGAATTAAACAATTTGTATTGATGATTTAAGATGATTTAATCTGAAGGAGATAATAAAATAAGAGTGTGTGAATAATTAGAAAGTATAATGAAGTAATGATAATAATTTTCATTTAAATGATTTAATGGTGATGAGTTAATGATTCTGACAGGAATATGTTGAATTTTGAGATGAGAATTAATGTGAGAAATGTTTAACTTTGATGATGATGATGATGATGATGATGACCAATGATCAGTGGATTTTCTGTAATTCACAAACAAGTAATTATTAATGATAATGTAAATAGTGTAAATTAATTATTCGATGTTTAGGAGCATTTTTCTAACGCATTCAACATTTGAATTATGCCATGCAAGCCATAAAATACGTGATATTTAAAATATGTGATTATAATATGTGTATGTTTAGACAGATTAATAACTTTTTCAAATCCACATTTATGATGTTAAATTAAAGAGAAATTAGGTCTCAGGTATCACAAATGTCAGTGACGAAATACATAGTGCTACAGTGATCCTGAGAACCCAAGAGAACTTTAGAGATTTTTCTTGTTCTATGTGGATGAAATACTTTTGATTAGAAAAGAGATGGTTCGATTTTTGGACAATGACAATTTAACGTTGGCATTCGACCATACTCTCAGGTAGGATGAATATTTAAAATGTCTGTCTGACTATCAAAGTGAAATAAATTTGTTTTTATCTTAGTTGTGATCTGATGATGGTGTGATTTTCCTTTTTCTTTCCTTGTCTTGATTAAGGCTTAACCGGAAAGGATGTGGTTTGCTAGGAATTCAGTTGATGGCGCCCATTTATATTTGCATTATATTTATTAAACTTAAGCCCGTAACGACCCTAGAGATACTTTGTCTCGTGTTACCCACTGCTTTTTCGATAACTCAGCTGAATTTCCGACACATTCCTTATTTGACTAGAGGTTCATTTAACTCCGCTCTGTCCTGGAACTCCAGGAATGCGATGTAATAGCAGATGGGTCATCGCATCCCCAGGACGAACGGGTACACAGAGAGAGAGGGAGAATTGGCTTTACCCACCTGTGGGGCTTCGATTTTGTTTATTCTATGGAATCACATCAGATTTAGATTACTGAGAGATTGATCTCAAGTTCATTTAATTGTGTTACAAAATTTATTAAACTTAGTCAGACAATATACTTGTGTGCCCATTCCAGTGTTCATGTTAATCGTATTAGTATTATATCATGTTAGTTATAAGTCATTTTTTCCTATACCCAAGTGAATGCAGGAATTGAGACATTGTGATGTGTTGTTGTCTAACGTCTCTGAATAAAACGTCTATTGAAAATATAATTATGTTGCCGGAAGATTTAGCTAAGGTGTTAGGAGAGTTACAGAGTGGTATGTCTGGTATTGCAGAGACTATTTCTAAAATGGAAACGGAAGTTAAAGAACAGATAAATAGTTCAGAAGCTAGGTTAGAAGCTAGATGTAAAAAAATGTGCAAGCATTACAGGCTAGTAACGAAGGCAATCTGAACGACAGTTTAAAGTCATTAGAGACTAGATTACAGTCAACTAGTGAAAATAATTTAAAGTCATTAGAGACTAGGTTACAGTCAACTAGTGAAGACAATTTAAAGTCATTAGAGACTAGGTTACAGTCAAATAGCGAAGACAGTTTTAAATCATTAGAAGAAAGATTACAGTCAAATAGTAAAGATGAGTTGATGTTATTGGAGACTAGATTACAGACTAGTACTGAAAGTCATTTGAAAGCTAGTGAGGCTAACTTGAAGGATAGTTTTAAATAATTGGAAGAGAAATTACAAGCTCGTAGCGAAGAAACTAACACTGAATTGGAAAACAAGTTAACTAGGTTAGAGAATAGATTAACTTTAAAGAATAATGAAATGCTTAAGACTTTACAATTAGATATAATTGCAGTAAATATGAAAGGAGAGGAAAATGTTCAAATATTAAGAAAGAATATTATTGAATTAGAAAGTAGAGGAGAAGAAAACATTCTTACTTTAAGAACAGACGTTATGTCTATACAGAAAGACATTAAATCGGATGTATCGAAGTTGAGATTCGACATCGATGGTTTAGTGGCAGATGTAGGCAAAATTCAAGAGTGGTCTACCGAAGTATCTTTCGAAACTAAAATTAAAGGTCTAGAGATGAATCTAGGTAATGAGATCAAAGATTTAAAGTCAGTAATTGGAACCATTAAAGAGGAAGTCTTAGGAGAGGTTAATTCTAATTTAAAATCATTAGAGAATCAATTGCAGAAATATATTAGGAAAATGGATGACGATATAGAGCAAAAGGTTAATGAAAACTTAGCTTTATTCAAAAATAGAGTCGGTGCAATCGTGGAAGAACGGTATAGTGAGGTCGATGCCGAAGCAAAAGAAAAACGTGCAGGATTAGATGAGAAATTAATCGCAGGTATGGCGAACTTAGAAGCGAGATTTACGGAGAACAAGGAAGCGATGAAGATAGATTCAACTCTATTTAGGACAGACGTTGATCTGTTATAGGAACAAGTCGCGTCAGTAAAGAATACATGCGAAGACAAGATAGACAAGTTGAAAAACGATTTAGACGAGAGTAACAAAACGCAGAATGTTACGTCGTTGGACGAGTTGAAGACTCAGGTCAAGACCGTAGAGAAATTGGCAGAAGATAGGATGACTAAACTAGAATCTATGATTAATAGTTTCACAAGTCAGAATATTACATCAGGGGAAATATCGATAAATCAGACACGGATAGACCGCAGTATGGGTAATCAAGAAGTTAGCATGGGAGAAGACCGTCAAACGCAACCGAATGTGACATTCGAAAGGGCAAGTTCAACCCCTCAGGATAATCCGAGTTCGAATAGGAGTACGTTGGGTACAAGTGAACGATACTCAGGTCCAGTTACCATTATCAGAAATCTGGATGACAAGCCGAGGAAGTTTTCTGGAAACGCAGGAGTCACACCAGTCGAATTTCTGCGAGATATTCGAGACTACATGGCGGAACATAGAGTAGCCAAGGAAAGAGAACTAAGGATAGTCGAACGCGCCTTAGACGGGTCTGCGTTAACTTGGTTTAGAGCATTCAGAAGCAATTTTGCGAATATGGAGCAATTTGCAATAGCATTCTTAAGGAGATTTTGTAGTGCAGAGGATCAGCTGAACGTAAGAGCAGAAATGTACTCGAAGCGTTATTCTACGTCACACCCGACGCATTATGCCAATTATTTTACGTCACAGTTGGCTAAATTACAGTTTCTGATTCCTCCATTGCCAGAAGAAGAGCTTTTGCAAGCTATAGCGAGACAGTTACCGATTGAGGTACAGCGATCACTCATAGCGTCGGGAGCAAACACACTTGAGCACTATGACGACATTTTACGGCGATTAGACTATACAAGCGCTCAAGTTACGCCTAGAAATGCAAGGAACGACAATCGAAACACGCAAGAGGTGAATGCGGTAGTCGTTGATAACGCAGCTCAGACGGACAGAAGAGATTCCTGGGAAAACAGAAGGAACGAAGGAAATCGAGGAAACATCCGTAACGTTCGTGGAAATGATCGATATAGAGGACCATATGAGAGGCCATACGATCAGGAAGCAAGAGACAGCCGATACAGAAATTATAATCAGAATTCCAGATATCAAGATAGGAATCGATACAACAATATATATCGTGGTAGAAATAACTGGAGCCAAGGTCAACAGTATAATCGGAACGACAGGCAGGATGGCCGAAGAAATGAGCCAAATGAAAGTCGAGATAATCGTGAATATGAGAGATCGAGGCAAGAATGTAGACAGCCTAGTACATCACCCGAGGAGACAGTCAGAGATGTCAATCGAGCAAGCACGAGTAATGAAGGAAGAAATAGACATCAAAGTAATACAGAATCAAGATGCTAATCATTGGAAGTCAATCATCATTGTTGAGAGTCAGAAAGTACCATCATGCTGAATAAGTAGATTGTAGAGCTATCGTGTACATGTGTAATATATAGAATGCCTGAGAGTGTATTTTTTTTTCTCAATCCTGATAAAGAAAAGATGTACGGGAGAGATGTACCCGATACCTAGTTGAGGCTATCGGCTACGCCAGCAGACATTAAGCCGTAGTTGAGATTTTGGGAAGAGTTATGAAAAGATAGCGCTCAGATCGAGTCAAGAGGAATGTCAGGATAACGTAGGAGGTCTAGGATTAAGAAGGCACTGACAGCTGTAAACAGATGGAATTATGGATGGAAATATGAAGCTTTATTAAGATCTATATGGAACATGGTATTTAAACATCTCAGAAGAGGAGATATAACATGCATTATATGTGGTAATATTTTGAAGGAAGTCAGATAACCCTTAAGTTATTTTATAACTTAATAGCCGAGATGATGGGGGTTCGAGATTATATTTGTGTCGCAAGAGCACAGAGGTGGGGAGAACGTCACGTGACTGCGCCAGGCAGGTTCAGGTCATTGCAGTCAAGAGACAGTCAGTCGAGCTCAGTGAGCCAAGCAGTTGAGCTCTACAAGCAGAGGAGTCCAGTACAGCGAGCAATGCAGTCGAATTCAGAGAGAGAGCCGAGTAGGACACGCCGAGCTCATGGTAAAAGTCGCTCGGTTAATATCTTTTGTCACGGAAAGTGAAAGCGACAAGTTTAACTTCACCAAGCAGCGAACGAAAAGTAGGTCATTGAGCCGTGCGGACATCCGCAGTAGGCAGCGTGGGGACCGGTTATAGAACCAGCTGTGCGGCTGAGCAAGCATAGAAGGCCGGTGTTGAGAACAGTACGGTAAAACGAGTTGGAGAACTTATTTCAAGCTGCTTTTTGGAAACGCAGAACAGCATAGCAGAGCGACATGGCGAGGCCAGCTTTAGGCGGAGATTATTCTATAGCATTGCAGTAGGGTTATTTCCAATTTTATACGCAAGCATTATGACAGAAGCTGAACTTCATTATAACATCGAATTGGAACATTTATTCTGTAACCAAATTGTACAAGCAGATAGTTACGAGATACTGCAACTGGGAACTTCAACTGAACATAGTTTTTCAATGACATTACGACTATGCATTTCATAACGCATTCCAAGTAACATTAACGAGTTTAAGCAAATAAAATGTTTCAGGCATATGCACTTATGAACATTAGCTCCTGCATTAATGCAATTCTTTCTTATGAAGTGTTATGAATTACCGAGTATGAACACAGCTACAGGGTGTTTCATAAACTTAGACACTCTCATATAAAATTTTATTTTTATGAAAGTGAGACTTAGCAGTTATTGGAGATTGAACTTTCAACACTCAAACCGAACATTGTATGGAACAGTGGCGTAACGTAGAAGAGGAATAGGGGGTCCGCTGTTTCTATGAACTTTTTCGTGAGGATTTGGACAGTATCCGCTATGGATAACCAGAGGTTCATCATGTCGGAGTAAACGCAGACAGAGACGCGATGGCACCACAGAGCGATGGATTCGATTCCTGACGAGAAGGAGGTCCACCAGATGATTCACTTGGGATTCGAAGGCAATCGTCATTGCGTGGTTGGAATGATATTCACGCCGATCTTTCGAGAAATTCATTACATAAGGAAAATCGACGATCTTTGAAATTTAATTACAGCTGATTATGAGAAGGTACTGTAAGAGTTATAACTTTCTGATACGATTATTTTCATGAATACTGGGCACACATGTATATTTTTCTAATAGGAGTGATACGATTATTTAGACATGGCTTTGACTTTATATGCTTCGAATTTGCTAGAATATGGCGTGACCATATGATATGGCAGGCATCATTATATGAAATTCTCACCATTGGTTGGCTTTATTAAGCAGATGTTTGGTCTTTTAGACATTTTTCCAGCAAGGATATGTTTCATGAATAGTTTTTTTGTGACGAGTATTTCGAACTCGTGATCTGCAATTGATTATCAAAATTACTTCGTCAGTTCATTGCATACTAGCGAGTATGTATTATTCATCAGTAGGGATTTTTTCCATTGGATTGTTTGGAGATATTAAGATGTTATTCACTTTAGTGAATGAATATCGCTTTTATATGACAACTAGAGACTTGTTGATTCCTATCTGGTACATTCACTCATTCAGTCTTCGAGATGGGGTCTTTCGTATTTATACGATTGCATGGTGGTTACTCATCTTACCCATCGCTCAGGGCATTATCATGTTAGTCGACGGGGCAAGGTCTTTCGTATTTATACGATTGTACGGTGGTTACTCATCTTACTTGCCATTGAGGGACTCATTTTTATCATCCGAGTGTACATGAGATTGTAAGTGAATCAAACAAGGAACTACTAGTCACATATCAGTCGAAATTTTGTTAAATAAAGTAAAGATAAATGTTAGCAGGGTTACATTTGTAATTCTTGTTTGCCAATCCAATATTTTGTTGCTATACTCTTTTGAGAGTAATTTCAGTTTAACAGCTGATACAGCTGATGCTTTTGATGATTTTTATAATTGTGTTTGATACCTTTGAGAAGGATTTAAAGTAATTGAATCTTGTAAGATGAATCATTAATGGTCAGATTTATTTTAAGGCAGATCAGTATTGCAGATTTTGATATGAGAGATTATAGCACATTGGTGTTTTTCTGTGATGTGAATTATGAGAATTGTAAGAGAATTTATGCTATTTGAAAGCAGATCTTGAATTACTAATGTAATATTTTTTTCAATTGTTTAAGAAGTTGTCTAGATGTGATCAGAGTAATTACAGTTATTGGAGATTGTGTGCGTTGATAATTTGAAGCCAGTTATATATTTTTGTAGATCATGCAACATGGTTAAGTGAAGTTTGTGATAGGCATTTTGTGGAAGTTGCCAAGTGGAAGTTGCAATATTGCTAATGTATTTTGAGGCAGACATGAGGTTGTCGAACCCAGTCTAGCGTATTTGTTGAGATTCAGGCTGTATATGCTGAATATTTATGGAGTTTTGTGGAATAATTGTGGTATTCAAATGTGATATTTGAAGAATTGAGGATGTATAATGTAGTTGTGGATAGTTAGATCCAACGTGATGTCGTGAAGGCAATAATATTTTTTGGCATGAAAATTAAATACGAAATATAACTTGGAAGTGATAAAACTGTAAGACAACGTTCTATAACCCATATTAAACAATTTGTTAGGAAATTAAACAAATAAATAGAGTTGATAATACAAGATTTTCTGATAATAATAATTAATGAAATAATAATCTGAAATTTAAGCATATTAATGATCTGACCTAATGAAATAAAAATCAGAATGACTAGATGAAATAATGAAAATCTAAATAACCAGAAGAATAAAATTTAAATAAATTAATAAATTGAATTTTGGAATAAATCAATGAATTAAATAAATGGATGAATTAGAGATTGAATAAATAAACTGATTCAAATAAATTAATAGATGATTGGATAGATGATGAATAACTGAATTAGAAGGTGATAATTAATTAAAGAAGCTGATGATTAATGAATTTATATGGAATTAAATAAATTTAATTGAGATATAATTTGAGGAATTGCAACTTGAGTTGAGGAATTAAACAATTTGTATTGATGATTTAAGATGATTTAATCTGAAGGAGATAATAAAATAAGAGTGTGTGAATAATTAGAAAGTATAATGAAGTAATGATAATAATTTTCATTTAAATGATTTAATGGTGATGAGTTAATGATTCTGACAGGAATATGTTGAATTTTGAGATGAGAATTAATGTGAGAAATGTTTAACTTTGATGATGATGATGATGATGATGACCAATGATCAGTGGATTTTCTGTAATTCACAAACAAGTAATTATTAATGATAATGTAAATAGTGTAAATTAATTATTCGATGTTTAGGAGCATTTTTCTAACGCATTCAACATTTGAATTATGCCATGCAAGCCATAAAATACGTGATATTTAAAATATGTGATTATAATATGTGTATGTTTAGACAGATTAATAACTTTTTCAAATCCACATTTATGATGTTAAATTAAAGAGAAATTAGGTCTCAGGTATCACAAATGTCAGTGACGAAATACATAGTGCTACAGTGATCCTGAGAACCCAAGAGAACTTTAGAGATTTTTCTTGTTCTATGTGGATGAAATACTTTTGATTAGAAAAGAGATGGTTCGATTTTTGGACAATGACAATTTAACGTTGGCATTCGACCATACTCTCAGGTAGGATGAATATTTAAAATGTCTGTCTGACTATCAAAGTGAAATAAATTTGTTTTTATCTTAGTTGTGATCTGATGATGGTGTGATTTTCCTTTTTCTTTCCTTGTCTTGATTAAGGCTTAACCGGAAAGGATGTGGTTTGCTAGGAATTCAGTTGATGGCGCCCATTTATATTTGCATTATTTTTATTAAACTTAAGCCCGTAACGACCCTAGAGATACATTGTCTCGTGTTACCCACTGCTTTTTCGATAACTCAGCTGAATTTCCGACACATTCCTTATTTGACTAGAGGTTCATTTAACTCCGCTCTGTCCTGGAACTCCAGGAATGCGATGTAATAGCAGATGGGTCATCGCATCCCCAGGACCAACGGGTACAGTATGACCTGATAATAATAATAATCAAGGCATTTATAATATTTATGACAACTTATAAGTAAACATAATAAACATAGTAATAATAATAAACATGGTAAAATAATGGTGGCCGTGTTGGTACCCTATATATATATAGGTATGTTGGCCAACCATGTGGAACCTTTGAATTGTATGACGTTATCCTAATATGGCGAGAAAATACAAAATAATTTAAATTTACAATTATCAACTATCATATATACCTTGTAGAGCTCTTTTACGTGGCCAGTTATCTTATACCTCTTATTCTTTGTGCGCACTATACCAATATGTTTTGACTACCGCTCCCTATTCGGCCGTTCGTGCGGTTTAGTGGCTGGTCGGCTATTCCCTCCTTGCACTTGTTATATGACCTCGTGGTTTTCCGTCGTGGGTCGGAATTCCACCTTAGGGTCGAAGGTTCAGCACTTACAACCTCCGTGCCGCCCTTCGATCCTGAAGTAACGCTTCATTTGCGTCTGCGGAATGTGTGTGCGTTCAGCGGTGTTCATCATCCCACGTATGCTGCCCACCGCTGACCGCTGACGTTGTCACCTTTAAGGGTGCAACTAAACGTATGCGAGGGTGTATGTGTTTATGATATAGGAGAGTGTGTACAAGTTGGTGTTGGAAATATATTTACAAAAGGCTTGTGTGCAATCCTCGTCATCTGCAAATCAAAAAAAAATGTGTTAATGTAAAAATGTTCATCCTTTCGTTGCTCCGTGGTCTTCCTGTGCGGGTGAAAGTGGATTAATGATTAGTAAGACATTACAATACATTGCAATACATTACATGTATATATATATCACTTCATTGGTGGCGCTTAATTTGTAAAACTAAGTGTGGCGCCACTGAAGTCTAACTTACATCTAGGTTAGCCTACGTTAACCTATCTTAGCCTAGAGTTGTCAACATTCTTCCTGAGTCATTCATTGATGTATTCATCAATGCTGGGTTTGCCCACGGAACCCCTTTTGGTAGCTCGTTGCATACCTATTTAATATCTCTGGCCGCCCGCTGCGTTACCATTTAAGCTGTGGAGACTCGCTGTCAGCCATTTATGTGGGCACGGGACATCGTTCAGGAAAAATCGTCCAATAAAATACTATCATCCGGGAATTTAGCGTCCGGGAATCCTCTTCGCCTATATGGGCATTGCTGGGTTTGCCCACTCGAACCCCTCTTGGCAACTCGCTGCATGCCTATTTAATATATATGGCCGCCCGGTGCGTAACCATGTAAGCTCTGATGACTCGCTGTCAGCCATTTATGTGGGCACGGATTCGAATGATCGCATTCATTCCATATATATTATTCATTATTTGTTTATTCATTATTCATTTGTTGGGTTGTCTTCACCTCGTCACGCGGGGCAAGGTCTTGTCGGATCTAGGATTGATCCCGCTGAATCCTGAGATCCTGCTTCGCTTCTGCGATTAGAAGACTAACTTCGCGCCATATAAGCTCTACTTACTTACATACTAAACTAGGAGTCTAGTCCTAATTTGGTCGTCCCTAGGGTCATCTCTTGAGTCCGGTGTGGAGCTGGCTAATTCTCCCACCCGCCGTAGAAAGTCTCCCCTGCAGGTCTGGCTTCGATGCCCGTAGCACATAGTGGATGTAACGTTTCTTTGTCCCTGGGACAGGCTAGGTACTCCCGGGATTCCGAAGTTTTCCCGTGCTAGGCCATCGGCGCTTCGACCTTACGTAATTCCGTCTGTTACTTAGTCTGGGTCATTGAGTTAACTGGGGTAGGGCTCATCATCGCCTTCCCCAGCTCTGTTCCTGTGTGGCGCCTCTGCTCTTCTGTTTACGCTGTCATCACCATTCAGCGTGACATCAGATTCCTTTTTTATTAAAAAAATAGTGTGCTCTGTAAATAATTTACTGTGTGATTATGTAAATTTCTAAGTGTTCTGCGGTTGTAGAATCTTCGAAATGCATGGACTACTTTAGGCCTTCTGTCGCCAAGTCGGACTTCCAGCGGTAATGCCTTGGTAATTTTCTTGGAGGCGTTAATAGGTTTTCATGGCGTTGGGTACCTTGTTATTAGGATCCGGGGGGTGTTATCTGCTGGATGGGCTTAAAGCGTGGTAGGAGAGGGTTGTGCATCGTTGGGCTCCATGTTAATGGTGGCCGGGAGCCGGTGATGCTGCTAGGATGTTTTTACAGTGAGTGGACGGGGTAGGTACTTCCCGGGTTTGCAAAAATTTTTAAAATTCCATGCAGGTGTAATAATAACAATAACCCTGGTGTGTGGGTAGGATATTCCATGCATGTGGCTGGATATGAGGCGTATCCGCTCTCATTTGTGGATAGGTGTGGGCTGAGGTGTAATAATCCTATGTTCCTTGCATGCGGGATTATTTAGTAAAAAAGAGTTGTTATTATGAATTTGGCCTCATCTCTTGCTTAGAGATGTGCATTACGCTTAATGTCGTTTTCCGACTCACCCCTAATACTCGGGTGTAAGCATTGAGAACCAGGGCGTAGTGGACCCTCTCTTTAGACGCATGAAGTCTATCAACCCCGATGTATATTTTGGCATGTAGTTTAGCTGTTTTTATGTGTTTATGTGTTTGTGTTGGATAGTGTTGTGAGTGACAAGGTTATGGAAGGAAAAGGGTGGTATAATGGTAGCCCGTAGGTGGTGTCCTGGCCATCCTGCTGGCACTATCCATCTCTGCTCCTGTCATCCTCACTTGGTCACTATCTGCTTTCTATCCGCTCCTTGGGATGGTGAAGTGCGGTGACGCTGTGACGTCATGGCCTAATCTGGTCTCTCATTTATAATGTTGAGGTGGTAAGTGATCGTGAGTGTAACTGGTCATGTCCCGATCACCTATGATGGTTTTTTTAAGATAAAAAAACAAGGAGAGAAGTAGTTATTGGGGGGGGGTTGTTCCTTCAGGGAATCTGTCTGTATTCGCCCCTGATTAGTGGTCGGGTGTGGGCAGGAGGTGCCCGTGGCTGTGGTTACTGAGGCTTGCGTGACTGTGGTTGCGTTCCGCTGCGCATACTGGCGCGCGTGCCGTTATCGGATACGTCTTATCGTGTGTCGTGATGCTAATTGAAAGGCGGCGCGTGTAACTTGTTATCGCCCTAGTAAACATGCTCTTGTGTTCCTTATGTTAATATGGCCTACAGTATCTGTGCATTACTAAGTGCCAAGCCTGTCGTAATAACGCGAAATCCTGTGTCAATATCCGTGTGTCTGTATGTTGTTACTGTTGATCGTTTATGCCAGTGTAATCATATTGGCGTGTCACCGGCACGTCTGGGTGCTTTAGGAATGTCTACCGGCAACAATGTTGAAATGCGCTAAGTCCGCAACTCAATGTTTTGTTGTTGTTTTGTTTTCATGTTCTTGTGTACGGGAAGTCTCTGATGTTACGTATGGCGGCTGCCGGAACGTGACTTTTGCCAATGTTCGTGTGTTGACATTGTTGTGCATTCTGGGAGGGCCAGTGTGCTAATTTGTCCCGTTTCTGCTTACCGATGTTGTGTAGACATTTATTCCGCTAGACCATTGCCTTGTGTACGGTACGGCCCTTATTGGTAGTCCCGGGGTCGCTAATGCCTTGGGTAGGCTGTTGTAGCGAGTACCTTGGAACGAATCTATGTTCCTGTATGTATGGTAAAGAACCTCCCTGTCATTAAAATCGTGTGGCTCAACCACTTATGTACTTGTATACGGTCCTATTTCCGTCTGAGTGGGAGTGAATTTTCTCCTGTAAATGGGTCTATTCGGTGTCTAGTCGTGCTGGCTGAGTTTTCTGACCTGACATGAAAAAAAACGTGTTTTGTATGTAAGTGGTCTTTCGCTGGTCAACACTTCTTGTTTTCCACGGTGTCCGCCATTATTGGGCATTCGGACCCGGGATCCCGTGTAATACTCCGTGTTTCATGTCTGCGTTGTCTGTTGGGATTTGAGCGTCCCTAGTGTGGCCCCTGATTGTGTTTTCGCGCCAAAAATACCATAGGTTAGTTTGTTTTCGGCACGACTGCATCGTGTTATCGTGCGCTCGCACCCGCCTTGGTTTAAGGTCCCGGTGTTACAATTTTTTGTACTGCATGTACCATGGCGCGCGAATCGTGTGTTTGAGACACGCAGAAGAAAATATGCTTTAGCGTGAATATTTTGTGCCTTTCGCGAAGACCCTCGTACTCTAATTTTGGGAGTTATAGGGTTTTAAAACTGGCGTGAATGACTGTGTGTGTTCCAGCCAGGACTGGAATACGCTTAGTTTGTCCGTAGCTAGTGAAGGTCGCGTACTCACGAGTGTGTTATCGCTGACTGCGATAGTGTCTAATTTCATTGACGTGTGCATTATCTGTTACTTGTCTGGTGATGTGCATATGTCCAGCACATGTGTGTGAGAGCTTGGTTGCTCGCTCTCTTGTTGTGAGCATGGCTTTCCGTCATGGAAAAGAACCTTCTGCTATTTATATATATTGTGTCCCCCAAATTTTGTGTTGTTGTATGCGTGGGGGGAATATATTCCTGTTAGTGGTAACTAGATGTCGTTATGTATGTGTCTCACCGGGCCGCTAGTTGCGTGTTTGGTGACTAGGTGTCGGAGGTGATTTTATTATTTTGTGCATATGAATCCCTGTTTTTGTAACCATCCCTTATTATTCTATCCTTGAATTGGATAGTTACCCGACCTTGCATTCCTGGTATTCAGAAGGTTGGGGGTTCGTGACCGTCTTTGTCCAGGGTAATTATTCCTGGTGCTTTTTAGGCCTGTGTCTCCGGGACAGTTCTGCCAAGTGTTAGGTTCGTATCCCGGTGAGGTCATCGGGGACCGAAGGCTATTTCTTGGCCTTCTTTCCACGTCTGCCAGTGGAATCATTTCCCTTCCTTTTGACAGTGTTCCCGCCTTTACGTGTAGGTGTCGTTTTGCGGGTGTGATATGCCTTCATACGGCGGGTGTGTAAAGTGTCCTTAATGAGTTTTCGTCCATGGCGCACGCTGACTATGTAATTTAGATCAGATACCTTCCTGCAAATTTTGAAGGGACCTGACCAGCGTGGCAGGAGGAACTCGGACACATTTTTCTTACGGGCGGAATTGGAAACCATAACCAATTGCCCGGGTGTGTATTCCACGGTCTTTCTATGCCGATCGTACCGTTCTTTTTGTTTTCTCTGTGCCTCGGCTATGTTTTTTCTGGCGTCCATGCGAGCGATCTGCAAGTGCTCTAGCCGGGCTGCATTGTCCGGGAGAGTGTCCTGCGGGATGCATATGTTGTCTATGGGACTTCTGGGTGTATATCCGTGCAACAGGAAGTGTGGAGAGTGTTTTGTGGCCGTGGATATGGAAGTGTTGTAGCTAAATGTAATCGGCTGCAGATAATAATCCCAGTCTGTCCCTGTGTCTCCCGTGAATTTAGCTAGGGCTATTCCAATTATTTTGTTCATACTCTCCGTGAGTCCGTTGGTTTGTGGGGAAAAACTCGTGGTCGTGTATGCCCTTATCCTGAGTACCTCCAAGAACTGTTGGAGCACTCTCGAGGTGAAAATGGTACCTCTATCGGACAGTAGGGTTTGGAATAGGCCTTATCGTGTGACTATGTCGAATAGAAATTCGACTATGCTGTTCGTGTCTGCTTTGGGGACAGCCTTTGTGATCATATACCGGGTGAGATACTCTGTGGCTACCAGTATGTATTTATTGCCTTTTTCAGTTGTCGTAATGGGGTCTTTAACATCTATCCCGACTCTGTGAAATAGCTCTCCTACGGGAATAGGGTTGAGTAATCCATGAGGCTTGCCAGGCCTTGTTTTAAATCGCTGGCAAGTGTGACATGTCTTTACGAAGGTGTCTATGTCGGCCTTCATGTTTACCCAGTAATACTTGTCCCGGATTCTATGGTATGTTTTATGCGTACCCAAATGTGCCCCTGCCATTGGGCTATTGTGGTGTCCGATCATGATATTCTCTTTCAATTACTCCGGAACCGCTATAAGTGCATTATCGTGCATGGCTGTGGGCTTACATTTCAGTACCCCGTCTTTGTCTAGGAAAAATCGCCTAGACACCTTATCCAAGTTTTTTAGTGCCATTAGAATCTGTTTCAAGTATGAATCACGTTCTTGCTCCTGTTTGATGTTAACCACCGTCAGGGCAAAAGTGGGCATGTCGTCCCATTCGTGGTCCTTACTGTCATCTGGGGGTCGGCTATTGGCAGCCTAGACAACCCATCTGCATCTAGGTGTGTAGCGCCTTTCTTGTGCTTGACCACGAAGTTATATTAATACAGGCGGAATATAAACCTATTGAGCCGCGAATTTGGGTTTTTGAATTTGTCCCAAAAAAGCAGGCTCGCGTGGTCAGTCACTACGGTGAACTGGATACCATAGAGGTATACCCTGAAATAGTTCACTCCCCATGAAAATGCCAGCATTTCCCGCTCTGTGGCAGAGTATCTAGTTTCGACGGCCGTTAGTTTCCTGCTAGCAAAAGCTATGGGCCGTATGCGCCCTTCTGCATCTTCTTGTAATAGGGCCGCTCCCAGCCCGAATTGGCTGGCATCTACGTGTAAAAATGTGGGCCTATCACTGTGGAAGTGTTGCAGTAATGGTGGTGAGGTCAATAGTTGCTTCAGTGTGTTGAAGGCATCTATATGTTCCTGTTTAATGCTGAAGAGCGTCTTTTCACGTGTGAGTTCGGTTAGGGGGTGGGCGATGTGCGCAAATCTGTGGATATATTTTCTGTAATACGAGGCCAGTCCAATAAATTTGCGCAATTGTTTCAAATTTGTGGGCATTGGGATGCCCGTTATTGCGTCAGCCTTCGCTGGGTCGGGAATAATGCCCTCTCTGTTTACAATATGGCCCAATATGTTAATCTAGTGTCTGGCAAATTGACATTTCGCAGGTTTAAGCCTTAATTTGGCCTTTCTAATCCTTGCGAAAGCCTCCTCCAAATGTACGAGATGTTCTTCAAAGGTGTTGGAGAAGACCGTTATGTCGTCCACGTAGACTAATACTGAACGCCATTTTAGACCTGAAAATGTCTTATGCACTAGCTTTTGGAAGGTTTGGCTGGCGTTACGAAGGCCCATTGGTAACCTTGTATAGGTATATAGACCGTTCTCTGTAACGAACGCCAGCTTGTGCCTGTCCGGTTCATAGACGGGGATTGAATAGAATCCACTATAACAATCCATCGAATTGAACCAGCTAGCCCCACCGAGGGCATCCAAATAGGTGTCGGCCCTTGGTAGTGGATAACTGTCATTTTCGACTAACTTATTGACCCTACGGTAATCAGTACAGAACCTGCGGGAACCGTCCCGTTTCTTGGTCAGCAAGACCGGGGCACTATAATTTGAAATTACCGGGACGATGACCCCCGCCTCGAGCATCTCTGTGATCTGAGTGTCGATGGCGTGTCTCTCCTTCTGACTCACCCTGAAGGGAGGCTGGTGTACTGGCCGGTCACTGGTGAGTGTGACGTGGTTTTCGATAAGGTCTGTCACTGCGAGATCCTTCATCGAATGGCAAAGATATCCCTATTGGCCTCCAGGAGCTCCGTGAGCCTTTTATTTTGCTCCGGTGTTAGGTCCTGTCTGTGGGTCTGATTGGCCGCCTTATCTGTGTGTGTGTGTGTTTGCTGATTGTGTGCAGTGTAGAGGCCTGGTGCTCATGGATTTCTCGCTCCGCTCGAATCTCATCAGTGTTTCTGGTGTATATCACGGGATGTGTGGTGAGCCTCTGGTCATGCTTTAAAAGCATCTTACCGCTAGCAAAATTTATGCTAGCTTCATACTTAGCGATGAAATCCATGCCAATTATGGCTGACGCAGAAAGATGTTCTATAACGAACATGGGGTGTGTTGTGACAAAATGGTCTAGCCTGAGATGTATGTTTGCCACCCCCGCGTTTTCTAGCGTCTGAGCATTGGCCGCTACCAGCCGGATGTCACCCGTGACACCGTTTTTTTTCTCTTCGGTAACGTGTTTTCTGTTTACACAACTTACCGCTGCCCCAGTGTCAATTAGGGCCTTCACCCTGTGGCCATTTATGCTGGCGTGTATCGTGAGTGCCGATACCTGGAGTCCCTTGCCCTGAAAAGATGTGTTGTATAGGGTATATGTTGTTGTTGTTGCCACTGGCGTAACATCTGTGCTGGGAGGGCATGGAGCTGGCCGCTTATCGTACCTGGCACGCTTTGCCTCTCGGCTTACTTCCTGTCTCGAGTACTTTGCCTCGGTCAGCGAAGTGCGCCCACTGAGTACATTGCCTGCTCTTAACTGCCCGCGCTGTGAAAATAGAGGGCTTCTGGCGAACGTTTAATGTATTGACCGTTCCCAGTTTTTGTGTAGGTGTGTTGCTGTTTTCTCCCTCCTGGGAAGGTGTGTCGGCAAATGTGACTCTACGTTTGCATTTGTTACCCCGTTTTTTGTTCCAGGCGGTCGCGAGTTCGACTCCTGTTGCTGGCTTCCCTATGCCGAGTGAGCTCGCGCCCTGCGCCTGTGTGGGGTCACTTCCCGCCCCGTGTGATGGTGTAGGGGGTATGGTTTCCGGTTTGGAGGGTGTGGGATTGCTTTTGGTCTGTTTGTGCGTGATTGTGAGGGGCGTATAGTGTCCCGCCCTAGGGTTCCCTGTACACAGTATGTGTAGGTCCCTGTCAAATCCCGCAGTTGTAAATAGCGGGGGCGAGTGCACATCAGTGTATACATGTATGTTTATTTTAAGCACCTTGCCGAGAGCGGTCACCTCTACGGCGCTGGCATAGGTACCGTCCCTACCCATGTATTTTTGGTAGTCCGCCCCGGTCCGAAATGGGTTTTCCCGCTCGTCCGATACAAAATCCCGGTACTCTTTCCAGTTGGCCAGGATATGTTGGACCGTTTTCTGTCTGTAGTCCCTATGATGATCCTCAGTGTTCCGGACTAGGAAGCTAATGGCCCTAAACAGACAGTTGCCGTCACCTTGTACGGGGTGTGTCTGGAAACGGCCCGGGGGCGGATCGTCAGCCTTGGCTTTAGCTGGCTGCTTTTTCCCCTTGCTCTTACGAGTCTGTTTAAGCGAGGGGCTTTTCTGGTGTTGTGTTGGGGGAGGAACCTCAGCCGCTTTATCAGCTGGCCCAACCTCCCCGTCTAAGCGTTTTTTGGAAACGTGGGCGTTCGTCTCCCTGTACTGTATGTACGCCTCCCCTCGGGGTGGCTACGCCAACTCCCCGCTTGCGGTGTGTAGCTAGGTGTGGGAAGTATTGCCCCCTGTCTGCCGGCGGGGTGCCTCATCCCTAAACTCCCTCGGGTGTTCGTCGGGGAGGGGATAGTGTTCCGGGCCCTTTGGGTATGTGTTTCTAGTTTCCCGTCCTTTTGTAGGTTTTTTGTCTGGCGGTTATTGGCCGGTGGTTCGTTTTCCAGTCTCCGCCAGGGAGGGGTGTATGTCTGCTGCTGCGGGGGCGGGTTTTCCCTGTACTGGGAGGGTGCGTACCCCTGTCTGCCTGGGGGTGGGTTCTCCCGGTACTCCCCGTTTCCCCTGTGTTGTGGGGATGCATACTCTTGCCTGCGTGGGGGCGGGTTCTCCCGATAGTCCCCATTTCCCCTATATTGCGGGGCTGCATAGCCTTGCCTGCGTGGGGTCGGGTTCTCCCGATAGTCCCCATTTCCCCTATATTGTGGGGATGCATAGCTTTGCCTGCTTGGTGGCGGGCTGCTTCGCCGGGGGATGGTGTGTTCGTACTCTTCGGGGTAGTATTCATATTCATATTCATTCATTTATTTGCAATGGTGGGTGTGTCCCCCGGTGGCAAATTGTATATACATAACAAATAAATAATTATACATAACAATTCAATAACAATTATACAACAATTAAACTGGAGTATTTACACAAATAGTCAGTCTTTTCTTAAACACACCTATATGTTTGGGAAAAGGCTCTAAGACTGCGGCAGGTAGAGAGTTCCAGTTATCAATGGCACGGTTTACAAAAGAATATTTACCATAATTTGTTCGCTGTGGTCGGCCCTTAACTTTGAAAGGATGATCGCTCCTACCCATGTAAGTGGGCTTTCCCAATCTTTTGCTAAGCTCACCCCATGCTGGTTGATTTGTATACGTGTTGTACATAGCGCAGAGTCTAGAGTTCATCCTCCTAGCCTGCAGTGATTCCCACCCAAGTTTCTTTAACATACGGCTCACACTGCTCCTGGGATTAAAGTCACTGAGCACAAATCTAGCGGCCTTTCTTTGTACCATTTCCAACTCATTGATGAGCCCTACTTGATATGGATCCCAAACCGCCGAGGCATATTCCAGAATAGGTCTTACAAGTGACAAATAGCCTAATTCTTTAGCAGAGGTACTACTTCCTTTTAATACCCTCATTACAAAGTGCAGGGATTTATAAGCTTTTGAAACTACACATCCTACATGACTACTCCATTTCATATCATTCCTTACGTGAACGCCCAAATATTTGCAAGAATCTTCTTCTACAAGTATTTCCGAGCCAATGTTATATTGAAAATCCTGCCTTCGCACTTTCCCTATTTTAAGAGACTACATTTTCTTGTGTTTATTTTCATTTTATTTACAATCGCCCACTTATAGACCAGGTTCAGGTCCTCTTGAAGCACTGCATTGTCTTGTGAGTCATGTATCTTTCGATATATTACACAATCATCCGCAAACAATCGACAGTCACTGCGAATCCCATTTGGTAAGTCATTTATAAACGCCAAAAATAACAAAGTTCCGATTACGCTGCCCTGAGGGATACCCGACGTTACGGTAATTTCATCCGAGAATATGCCTTCGACTTTCACTTTCTGGGAACGACCCGTCAAAAATTCTTGGATCCATAAAATTACTCTTCTATCAATCTTCGTCGAAGCTAATTTATGGAGTAGCATGTCATGCGGAACGACATCAAATGCCTTCGCAAAATCTATAACCACGGCGTCGACTGAAACTCCATGGTCTAACGATTCGCTAATGTCTTGAAAAAGTGATAGCATCTGACTCTCGCATGAGTAACCTTTCCGAAATCCATGTTGCCTATCATTAAACCATGATAATGTTTCCCACTGTTCCCTCAAGTAGTCGCAAATGAGATGCTCCATCTGTTTACAAACGACGGACGTAAGGCTAACCGACCTGTAGTTGCCCAATTCAAGTCTGCTCCCTCCCTTAAATATTGGGACTACCGTAGCTCTTTTCCAGTCATCTGGGATTTGCGCATTGTTTATGGACACATTAAACATCACCTCCAAGTATCGTGCCACGGCCCTACCTCCTAGTTTAAGTACCTCACTAACAATATTATCAGGACTCTTTGATACATTGAAACGTAGTTTTTGTATTAGCTTTACAATTGCTGACTGGTTTATTTGGAACAGGGGAGCCCCTGATTCGTCGTTAAGGTCCAACACACAGCTATTGGATTTATTGAACACACTACCGTAAAAGACATTTAATTCATTAGCAATGGCCTGTTTCTCAGTAATTAATTTACCGTCACCGGACATTATCATCGACAAATTATTTGAATTTCCCTTTCTTCTCCTAACATAACTGTAAAATTTTTTCCACCCATCACCTCCCGAACCAAGTAAACCTTGCATATAACTGTCATGAGCAGCCCTCTTTTTTAAGACGAGCTCTCTTGATAAGGACTTAAATTTCAACATATACTTGTCACTATCATGTCTTTTATTGTATAATTTCCTAATTTTCCGTTTTAGACTCCTAATTTCTCGTGTGTAATACTCAGGATCTGGGTTTTGTTTCAGCAATTTAAATGGGACAAATTTATCAACAGCGCTATTTAAATTTTTCAAAAAGTTAGTCCACAGGATATTAATGTGATTTCCTTCCGATGCCCATCCTACAAATAGCTCATTCAAATACCCCTGAAACTTGCCCTGATCCGCCCTGCGATACTGGAATATGATCTTTTTTGCTACATCAGAGTCTAATTTTGTAATGTCACCATATCTAATATTTAATTCAACCCCAGAATGGTCACTAATTCCTGGTACTTTCAGACAGTTAATATACAGCTCTACAGGCCTTACGAGATAAACATCTAAGGTATTATTGTCTCTAGTTGGGAAGTCAACTACTTGGGAGAATTCCCCCTCCCTTAAGAATTTATTTGCAGCGCTCTGAGCCTGACCACAGCTAGTTGACTCACCAGACCAGTCTACTTTGGGGAGGTTTAAATCTCCAGCAATAATTATGCTCTTTTTCATAGCATTATCCGTACAAGTTTTATCATACAGTGTTTCGAGGAGAGAAAGGTTATCTTTCGGTGCTCTATACGCCCCTATCACATGAAGAGGGAATTTATTTCCTTTATCCGAAATTTGCACACATAACATTTCATGATCCATATCAGCCCACTTTAAGAAACTAGCTATATTTTTGCGCACACAAATAAATAGCCCACCACCTCGCTTCCCCAGATCCCTTCTGTACATCTCGTAGGTCCCTTGAATTATTTCGCTACTATTTATGTCCTCATATAACCAAGATTCAGTTGCAATGACAATGTCCGGAGAATACGTCTCTTCAAGATTCCAAAATTCAATTAATTTATTTCCTAAACTCTGACAATTAACCTGCAGCAATCTTAGAGTCTTACCTCCGCAGCAAATATCTCGAAATATCTCCTTCTATTCCCATCGGCTGGCAACCTCTGGACCTGCTCCTCCTCACAAAAGCCGGCACGAACCGATGATCCTGTCATGTAGGCTCCCTAGATTGAAAGCGCCCCGTCGATTTAGATGCAGCCCGTCTCGGGCGAAGTCACGGCCACCAATCCAGCAGTCAGCTTCTACGTACACTAATCCCAGTTGTGCACATACCCAGTCCATGCGGTCATTTACAGTCTTAACTCGCCTCAACGGAACATCTCCCCGCCGAACAATGCCACTCATTATAATTTTTGCATTACTAAACTTGCTTTTAGCTTTTCTGCCCAGTTCGTAGAGCTCCCCCATGATGTAATCAGCTGTAGCCCTCTTCTTCAAATCGTTCGTCCCAACATGGAGCAACAACACTTTAACTTTGTCACAGTTCTCTACATTTGCTTCTTCCACTTGTTGGGCAAGCTGGTCAATCTTAATCCCCGGGTAACACCGCACTTTCGCACCTGATTTCCTCGAGATATTCGCACTCCATCGTATCATAGAATCACCCATTATGATAATGTCATCCTCAGTTTGCTCCTGCACGCCCTCTTCAACACTGATCCCAGTAGAAAGCCGTTCAGTCACATCCTTCACCGTTTCTTCTGAATCACGAAGCTTTGCTCTAAGTTCCTGTATTATTTGATCCCAGTGGCGTTTTCTCCAATACCACGGGGTAAGCACCGCTTACCTAGCATATTCTCATAAAAATAAAGTTTATATTACGACTTTCTAACGCGCGAGGAACAGGATAATCGAAGCTTTGAATGAAGTTCCTCGTTCTCTACCCCAGTTTTTCACGATCGCCCACCACTACTTTGTAGAGAAATTGGAAAGAGCGCGGCTGGTTGCTATGACAACGGCTCTTGTGTACCTCTAGGAGCCTTCTGGCGCTTCTGGCCCAAACACCGCTATGGCCGATGGAGTGGTACACTAACAATGTCAGGTCGTCCTTGATTGGCTAAGGCAGGGGGTGTGGCGTTCCATAGCCACATGCCTGTCGTCAAGACAAGTCAAAGCTGGTAGCAAGGTCTGCTTCGATTTCTACAGCGTACCAAGCTTACCCTCGTGAGCGTGGAATACCAGCACTGCTTGTTATTTGGCGCGCTTCTCCAGTCCCAACCCTTCATCGCGTGGTTGTTCACCCCAAGAGAAAGTTTCTGACCATCAGACCCCACCTTTGATGAGTGCGTTAGTTGCAATTCTGCTTCGTCCGGTATAGGGTACTCACAACTGTATGTTTTTGAGTGCAATTAGCAAAATTTAGTATACGGTACCGTAACTAGATATTATTATGTTTGAGTGTATAGTGCGTTGAACAAATTACCGTACTTAATAAATTATCATGTTTAGCGAGTAGTAGCCTACGGTACGTAAATATCCTTTTAGTTTGTAGTTCGTTTTGTAAGTTACGATTATCATATTTTAAAGTAAGAGTGTTAATCGTTGAGAATGTGTGCGTGTGTTTATTATAATAGTAGCTAAATAAGCATAGAGTTATATTAATATTTGTTACATCGATGTAGGAACATTCTTTGCCATGGAAAATAATCCTGTATCTAGAGTAGACACTGCCAGTGACTGTATAGTGTGTGATATCCTAAACACGGATTTTAGTACCCGTCCTTTCGAACAGAAACGGGATATTATAAAGAGGGGAAGGCCAACACCGAACATTAATATCAGTACAACTGGTAAACATTATTTGAGGCATTTTCATACAAATCACTACGAGAAACACACTTGGTTAGCGGGATGTAGTGACACAAATAAATTATTTTGTTGGCCTTGTCTCCTTTTCGGAACGGAAAATAATGTATGGAGTAGGACTGGATACAATGACATGGGGAACTTCCATAAAGCCGTAAAGAAACACAGTTTATCACAAAATCATTTGCAGGCAATTGTTTCAGAAAAAACATTCGGCAAAGTGAGGATAGATTGTTTACTAGATCAGCAGAAGGACATTCGAAACCGCCAACACAACGAATTGGTACTTAAAAACAGGGACATTCTAAAGCGTTTTGTAGATGTTGTGTGTTACCTAGCGATACAAGAGCTCCCATTTAGAGGCCACAATGAATCAAGTGAGTCATCAAATCAAGGAAACTATGTAGAGCTAGTTAAACTCGTTAGTCAGTATGATTTGCCACTCAAACAACACTTAGAAAACTCGTCCGTTTTTACTGGGATGTCAAATATCATTCAGAATGATTTGATTGAAGCTGTATCAAAAATTGTTGGCCTAGAGATAAGAAATGAAATAGGTAAAGCTAAATATGTTTCTATAATTCTTGATGAAACTACAGACTTGAGTACTTTTTCTCAGTTGTCCTGTGTCTTTCGGTATGTAAGCACAGATTGTAAAGTTGAAGAAAGATTCATGGGTTTCATAGACGTTACAGAAAATCGTACTGCGGCTGCTTTGTACAATATTGTGCAGACTTTCGTTGAAGAATATGACTGTAAAAGTAAATTGATAGCGCAAAGTTACGACGGAGCTGCAGTTATGGCAGGTCATTTAAATGGTCTGCAGAGTAAAGTTCGAGACACTTATCCACACGCTATTTTTGTTCACTGCATGGCTCATAGATTAAATTTAGTGTTGTCCCAGTCATCGTGTGCAATTAAAGAATGCAGAATATTTTTCAGCACATTAAATGGTTTAGCAACTTTCTTTTCTAAGTCATCAAAACGAACGAAAGCACTCGATGAAGAGGTAAGCAGAAGGTTGCCTCGATCTTCAATTCGTTGGAATTTTCACTCCCGATTAGTACGTACAGTACATGACCATCGAATCGATTTGATTGCCTTGTTTGATAAGATAACTGACCCTGATGAAAAATGGGACCAGGAATCGATGACAGCTGCCAATGGTTTTCAGGTATTATTGAAGAGCTTCGAGTTCAATTTTCTTTTGAATGTTTTCGCAGATATTTTCCAGCATAGTGAGGTTTTATTTGGGATAATTCAAACAAAAGCTCACGACGTTGGATACTGTAAGGATAAAGTAAATGAGTTCACTACCCTACTGCAAACTAAACGGGAAGATTTCTGCAAATTGTGGGACTTAACAAATAGCGATATCGAAGTGCAGGAACCGAGCAAAAAACGCCTAAAGAACAACGTGGACGCTGAAACATCTTAACGAAGACTATACTTTGAAATCATAGACACGTTAGTGCAACAATTAAGTGATAGGTTCAGAAGCTTAGGATCTCTGCAGTTTTTGGAACTACTAAGTCCTAAGAATTTTGTAACTTATAGGAACACTTTTCCTGAGTCTGGGCTTCAGTCTCTTAGGAGTATATATGCTAACTTTTTTGACTTCGTTGCTTTGAGAGCTCAACTCATTGCCGTATATCAATCAAGCGAATTCAGTGGGAAAAGTGCACAAGAACTTTCAAAATTCATTAGTTTGAATGACTTAATTGGGGCGTATGGGGAAGTTTTTAACCTATGCAAACTAGTACTAACAATTCCGGCGTCTAGTGCATCAGTGGAAAGAACGTTTTCTACCATGAAACGTATAAAAACCTTCACCCGAAACTCAATGCATCAAGAAAGACTTTCACATCTCGCGCTTCTTTCCATTGAAAAGGAGTTGTTGTGCAGCCTACAGGGGAACACTGATTTTTACGACCGCGTAATTGATGAATTCGCAAAGAGGGAGAGAAGAATTGAACTTCGCTACAAGTGATCCGCCAAGGTAAACAGTGACATTAATTAATTTTGTACTATTTGGTGCATGGATATTTCAAAATTAAGACTGTACAACAGGGATGGCAAATGCATATTCACTTCACTTGTAATTTCTCGTCGGAGAAATCGCTTGCTTATAAGAAATTATCTCGATAATTTAGTGAATGTTTTACTTTGAAATGCATATTTTTCAAATTATTTGAATAGTGTTTTACGTAATATATTTTTGCATTAATGGCAACTTCTTTTCTAATGCAATAACCAACAACTATTTCTTAAATAATGTGATACCGGTAAGTCTTTAAAATATTATTCAAATTATACGGATGTACATTTAAAATGATCTATCCTTTACACCTACTATTTGAATATCATGTGAATGATATTCAGGCTGGCTGCGTGGCTCAGGGGTAACGTTCTCGCTTGCTGAGCCCAAGGTTGCAGGTTCGTATCCTGGCGCAGTCAGCTGGCATTTGAGGGTGCGCAAATGCGAGGGAGCCGTGTCAGTAGATTTACTGGCACGTTAAAGATCCCCTTCGGGGCAAAATTCCGGCACCCCGGCGTCTCTAAAAGCCAGAGTAGTTAAAAGGGACGTAAAACCAATAACATTATTATTATTATTATTATTATTATTATTATTATTATTGAATGATATTCAGAGCAACTTTTCGGGTTGTTGGTCTACTCTGAAGATTCCTACGCCGGCCGTGAAAGCCTACTTCAGTATAATTTGAGGGATATTTGTAAAGAAATATTAACCGAACATGCAATATAATGTCATTAGGTTATCTATTACTAAGAGCATGTTTATTATTTTAATGTTCACTTAGGTCCCATAATAGAACATAATAATGTTATTGGTTTTACGTCCATGTTAACTACTGAGGCTCTTAGAGACGCTGGGGTGCCGGAATTTTGCCACGAAGGGAATCTTTAACGTGCCAGTAAATCTACTTACACGGCTTCTTCGCATTTGCGCACCCTCAAATAGCGACTGACTGCACCGGGATTCCATCCCGCTATCTTGTGCTCAGCAGGGGAGAACGTTGCCGCTGAGCCACGCAGCCAGTCATAATAGAAAATGTACGGGTAATAACCTGAACGTTTAGCTCCTTAGACCAAGAAATGCGAACAACAAAAACACAAACCACCACACTGTTCAATCGTCAAATAACACACGATCAGAAAAGCTCGCCAACCCTGTTGTTGAATAATTTACTCCGCACTTAATATAGTTACATGGATGCGCATGCCTGAAACTGAAAAGGGAATAATGAGCTGTGCTGTATTACAATTTCTTCATTTTTTTTAAATGTGAAGGTCTCATAATTATGTGTGTACGGTAGAGTAGTTGTTGCTACTTCAGACATCTACCTCTACGTTGACGAGGGCGTCGCTAGAACCGAGTGCTGAAGTTGCTTTAAGGTGCAAGCCTATACTTTCAGTCTTCTTCACAGCTTACCCTCGATAAAATACCACGCCACGCCACTGTTTGATCCCTTGCTTTGATTTGCACCCTCAAACTGTCCGGCGTATCACATACTTTGCAAAACCAATTTCCGACGTCACAATCCTCCTTCTTGACCTTAATACAGCCGAAGTGAAATCATTTCTCACATAGTCCACACTCAACACCATTCTTCAATGTTTTACTGCACGTCGAACACTTTAAAGATGCCACTGGATCATTTGCCTGATTCACATTTGGAGTAACAGGCCCTGGATTCACTTCCACTCCAGCAATAACTAACAACGCAGCTATCACTAGGGCTATAAACCACAAGTTACTAGGTCCCGTACGCACACACAAACACCGGAAATCCCGACTACCCTTCGCATACGACAGCCCGATCCTCGCCCGATAACACTCCAGAGAACAACCCATTTCAGCACACCTGAGAGCTCGGGAAAAACACGACCTTTCACTTTGACTGCCAACTGATAACTCCGAAGTGTGCGGGGATGGTGGTCGCCGTGAGGGGTATGTCGGTTCTACGTCCGCGTATGATACCGGTGAGTACCGCGGAGGGTAGTGTGGCCTGTCCTGTGTGTGTGTTGTTGTTGGCCGCTGTGGAGGGTAGTAAATTTCCTCCCTCCCGTAGTGTCTCCTCTCCGTGTACCCCCTGTCCCTTTCAGGATAATAGCGCTCTTCCGTGTCTGTTTGTTCACCCCTAGGAGGTCTGCCGCCTGCTTGGATGGCAGCTATCGTTAATTTTTCCATCCTATCCACTAATTCATCCATCTTCTGACTAGTGTCGTCCTTTTGTGGATGAAAGTGCTGATTCACGGCTTTCTCCGTAGCTTTTTCCGTGATCTTTTTTCCTGCCTCTATTATCTTTATGTTATTCAGCATGTGTTGGACCGTGGGGTTGTTCATAATGCACAACTTGTCCACGATGGATGGTCTGAGGCCCTGCATTAACAGCTTAACTTTCTGCTTGTTCATCATAGCTGCGTTATATTTATCGCACATTAGCAACTTTGCGTTGACGTACGACTGGGCGCTTTCTTTAGGTCCCTGTGACCTCTGTCGAATTTGGTCATACAGGTCCTCATCATCTGGTATGAGCTGGAATTCACTTATCAACAATAAAGTGATTTCCTCCCATGTGGCATCTTCTAGGGTGTCCTCATGGAGCTCATACCATGTCATGGCCGCCTTCGTGAGGCGTGCAGGGAGGAGCCGTTTTCTGACTTCATCGCTCCAGCCATTGATCCGAGCCGTTCTATTGAAGGCCTTGAGGTATTCCTCGGGATTCTGGCCTTCCCCCGTGAACTTTGTGGGGTGGATCATGGGGTATTCTGTGTGTCTGTTCATTTCCTGTAGGGATTGTGATCTGTTTATGCTGTTCGCGCCGCTATCGTGTGCCGTGGTGTTTGTGTTATTCTGAGGGGAATTAGCCTCGTTCCCCGTATACGACACGTGTGTTACGTTACCAGGTGGCTCGTCACCTGTTATATCGTCACTGATTGATGGCGTGTTGTCGTACTGTGTGGATTTGACTACGTTCACAGTCCTGTCTAAATCCTGTTTTACTGTTTGCAAAATAGTGTGTATGTCTAGGACTGCCTCTGTCGTGTGATTGTCTGCTTTAATAGTGTCTGTATCTAGTAACTGTGTGATGCGCTCGAGCAGATTATCAGTTTTCTGCTCTGTGATTTGCAGTTGCTGCAACAATAGGGGGTGGAGTGTTGGCAGGCAATCTACTTCACTAGCGCTGGATATTGGTGATTCTTGTCCGTGTTCAGTGGCCTGGGATCGTGTAAAATGTGTGACTTGTGCTGCCGCTGCAGGGTGTTGAGCGCGGATCTCTGATGCCTTGAATTCGAGTTCCCTAAGAAGTTGTACTGCAGTCTGGTCAGTTATCAAGTCACTGTTCTTAATTCTTAACTTCGGCAGGAGTGGAGTTGTACTAGCCGACAAATGGTGCGCAAAGTCTCTTAGTGTGTTTCTGAACGTGGTCATTTAATTTCCACCGATCTTGCACTATGGGGAGGGTGGGGGTGGGTGTAGTAATACAAATCCCCGTGTAATAAAGAAAAAGTGTGGGACGTAATGTAGGAGAAAAAAAATTAGTCGCTTGGCTGTGTGCGGTATGGGTCGTTTCTACCACGAGGGCTCGTTGTATGAGTCCTACCCTTATTGTGCGTGGTAGCAGCGCCTCCACCAATATGTTTTAGATCCCTTAGTTGGGGGTAGTTAGGGATAAAACACTTGTGTTACTGTGATGAGTTGGAAAGTAGTTCCTAGGTGAGGGTAGCTTCTCGTAGCTGGGAGAGCTTACCAGTGTAGTGTGTTGTTCAGTGTTTAAACGCTAGGGGGTGTTCCTGCAAAGATGCAAGTGTTGATTAGGGGGTGGACCTCTAAATGCAGGCTAGTATACCGGCCTGCCAGCTGGACGGGATGGGTAATACAATAGGCGTGCTTACGTCAGCGGCTCGACGTTATGTAGTCGAGTCGCGTGCGGGAAACACAATGGAGTCTGACCAAGCAATTACTGGCTACTACGGTCACGGTCAATCGTGACGAGAGTCAGGAAGGGTATGGGGATGTAAAGAGGAGTGTAATTATCAATACAAGTGTAATTTACTGACCATGTGTTTATTGGTCAGTGAGTGTGAATTTGTAAGTCCCTCTTGGGGGAATGTAGGCAATTATACAAGTAGAGTGTGCAAGATTATGAGTGGGTGTTCACAAAGTAAAGGATTCTGAGCACTTTGCTGAGTTTCACCTGATGATGCAGCTGGAGCAGACGTCGGCTAGGGCCTTCGGCGACGCACACTGTATAACAGATAATGGCTCCAAAAAGGACTCCGTTCTTATAGTTCTCGGCGTTGCGTGGTCAGCATTCCGTCGACGTAGCTGCCCCAGTTAGTTGTTGTGTAGATGTTTATGTATGTGTCGCAAGTAGTTGGCTAACCTCCCAAGCTGGGTGGCCGCCTCTTGCAGTGTAAAGGTAATGTTCTGGTCTTATGATGTTGCCAGTTAGGGTGGTTTTAGTAAAAGATGGGGGGTGGCTTTCAGGGGGTACAGCCCCCCGGGCCTGTACAATATCTTCTGTAGGCACTTCTCTCAAATAAATGCATGACCCTCAGTATCATTTCACATGACCACTGGACTAAAATTATACATGCGTAAGTTCTTCAAACGAAACTTCCAATTGTAATGAACGATATTAGACAGTTGTGATTAACCTCCTAAAGTTTACTCCACAACAAGATAATTAACTGTTGACCCGTCTGTCGCAAATACATGTAATAAAAATAATACTCCTGTCTCGCCTCACTTGTCAAGCTTTAAATTGTTTATCGTTGTAATATCATGTCGACAAAATGACGTGATGTTACACAAATAGAATAAAATAACACACATGTTATTTATAGTGTCAGATAGAATCCAATCTTGACCGCCATAAACTAGCTTTGAATTCCTAGCCAAAGATTTGAATAATCTTCTATCAAAAGGTATTTCCTCTAACATATTAAATGAACAAAGCTCTTTGCTTTACAAATAATAAAAAGGTTTGTCAATGTCGTAATGTTTTTCCACTCTACACAAAGAATGTTCATATGGATTAAGACTTCGGTCTTATCAAACGACTAGTATTTCCTAGATCGCCGACAGTTTACGTACAATAATGATATAAAATAGCATTCGACGTTTCTTCTGTTCTTGAAGTTCGATGTTGTTACATTGAAAATGAAAATCCACAGCCTGCTCCCAGTCTTCGACCGGGTCAGTAGTGGAATGAATGAAGCCCCCATCTAGCGGCGAGGATATGGACTGTGCCGGCTGCCGAGGTCTGACGCACTCCTCTGGGGCAATAATTAAATGAATGACAGATGAAATGAAATGATAGTGGAGAGTGTTGCTGGAATGAAATTTTTTGACAGGGAAAACCGGAGTACCCGGAGAAAAACCTGTCTGTTGTTACATTAAAGTGCTCAAATTAAATTTAATAAGAATTTAATTTGAAGCTATGACACAATGTCGGAATACTTGGTTTAAATGAAATTATTAAAATTAGAGAGTCGAAACGACTAGTCTTCTATGAGGCAATATAATTCCTCAATCAACATTTGTAATGTCAGTTCCTCAACTGATCCGTAGAATAAAATTGAAAAATAGATGAAAGGCAATCATCTCCTAAATAATCTTGAAGCATAAAAATTCTTAACACACATCTCAAATGTAAAATACATGAAAACACTGTATTATATTTTGAATAAGCACATTATAGCTATTATGTTTTGAATAAAGGATATTATAGCACTTTAATATGCACACACATCTAAATCTACATCTTACACAGTGAACAACCTACAACTAACATCGTCACAGAGTAAAAGCATTTATACACTCCGACCAAATTCCATAGAGGACATAAACTAGGTACATAATAGTCTCCCCCACTTATATAAAAACAAATAAAAGGAACTATTCATATTCATTTGGGCACATAGTCTTGCAGATACTGAGGAGGTCGCCTGTCTCTGGCTGATCTTCTTAAATAATTATCAGCAGGTGGTGGAAGGCTGTTTCGATCAGGGCGTTCATCTGGTTGCAGGACGGTCTGCCTTGTATCATCTGAAGTGTGGGTTGCAGGAGGAATATCATCATTTTTTAGTCTTGACTGGGTTGGTGTTGGTATATTTGGAACACCACGCACTGGAGGATTTGTTGGAGCAAAAGTGACATGCTTATCTTTCTTTGGCACGGGAGTCAATAATAGCAGGTCAACATGCCGCTTTAAAATTCGTCCCGAATCCAATTTCACATCATAGTGGCGCTGGCCGAGTTTAGTTTGTATAACACCAAACTGCCAAAATATCACGGTTTTTCTGGTGAATCCGGACTTGCACTCTCTCTCCCACTTTGAACGAGCGAACAGGGGGTGAGAAACTGGATGTAGTCAAGCTCTTTTGGTTTCGAAGTAGAGCATCCAACCGAATACGTAGCCGACGTTTCAAATATAGTTCAGCTGGAGACTGTCCACATGCCAATGGCGTTGCTCTGTATTGAAACAAGATGTTCTGTAACTTGGTCGATAATGGTGCCGGGTCATTTACAGCAGCACGAAGTCGTCTCTTCAAAGTTTGGATGTTTCTCTCGGCTAGCCCATTGGTTGCTGGGTGCCCTGGTGCAATATATTTCTGAAAAATCCCTCTCTCCTTGCAATAGGATCTGAATACATCACTCGTGAAGATAGTGGCATTATCTGACACAAGGACATTCGGGTAACCATGTACGGTAAATATATTGTCAAGCAGACTGATAGTAGTTGCAGTGGATGGAGCGTCTTTCACCATTCGGACTTCGACTCACTTGGATTTCGCGTCAACACACATCAAGAAATGGTGGTTATCAAATGGCCCCGCATAGTCAATGTGTATGCGTTCCCAATTTTCTTCTGGTTCATCCCAGGGGTGTATTGGAGCTTTTGGTGGATTTGAACGAGTCTGCGCGCACTCTTCACAAGATTTGATAAGCTTCTCAATGTCTTTGTCTAATTGCGGCCAGTAGACATATCGTCTTGCTAACTGGTTTTTATTCACAATGCCGAGGTGTGTTATATGTAACTCTTCCAAAAATTTTCTTTGTAGTTTCTTTGGGATAACAATTCGGTCTTGACGGAATAGAATACAATTTTCAACTGTATTTAGTTCATCCAAGGATTGAGTTTGAAGACGTTGCAGAGTGGCTCTAAGTTCTGGGTCTAACATAGTCTCATCACGGATAGTTTCGTACGCAATGGCTTCACTTGACACTTGAAGAATCGTTTCAGCACAGAGTTGTGAAACTTCTGCATTTATTGATGTTTCAATGTTTGGCGAGATAGATGAAACAGGGGCTCGGGATAGGCAATCAACATTTTCGTTATATTTCCCTTTTTAACACTTACCGTGTAGTCAAACCCGGAGAGAAACGATGCATATCTTAGGAGCCTTGCGGATGTCATTTGAGGCAGGCCCTTGTTCTGATGAAAAATACGAGACAGAGGTTCATTGTCTGTCACGAGAATGAAATTTCTTGCAAAAATATAGTTGTAGAAGTGTGTTGTGGCGAAAATTATTGCCAGCGCTTCCCGGTCAAGCTGACTGTAATTACATTCTGCTGGTGTTAGGGCACGAGATGCATAGGCGATGGGTCTTTTTTGGCCATCCATCTCATGACTTAATACTGCTCCAACACCAGTAGGACTGGCATCGGTTGACAAGATGATAGGCAATGAAGGGTTGAATGGGGTAAGGACACGTTCACTACATAACTCGGACTTGAGATTCAAGAAAGCTGCTTCACAGGCTGCAGACCAGAAAAACCGTTCACCTTTCCGCAATAACTGCCGTAATGGGTGGGACTTCGTTGAAAAATTAGGAATGAACTTTGCATAATAAGTCACCATACCAAGGAAGCGTCTCACTTCTTCATTGATTTTAGGGCGTGGCATTTGTGACACAGCTTGAACTTTCTCTGGTGACTTGCGGATCTCATTATATGATACAATATGCCTCAGGTAGTCTATGCTTTCCTTGAAAAATGAGCATTTGCTTTTGTTCAAATGCAGATTATTTTTTGAAAGCCGTTCTAGACAGGCTATTAAGTTCTTGGTGCACTCCTCCTTCGTTGTACCATGTATTATGATGTCGTCAAAATAAGCTTCAGCTTTTGGAAGACCATGAAGGATCTGTGATAATATCCTATTAAATTCTGAGGGGGCAGTTTTGATGCCAAAATTCAGTCGGTGCATCCTGAAGGTTCCTTCGTGAGTGGATATAGTTTGAATCATACTACCTTGTTCATCAACCTTCAGATGTAGATATGCCTTGTATAAGTCATACTTGCAGAAAAATTTTGAGTTTCTAAGACTATGTAGAACATCATTAACTGGTCTTATGGGATGGTTTGCAGAAATCAACCTTGAATTTACTCCACATTTGTAGTCAACACATAACCTAACTCCCCCATACGGTTTTGGGATAACAACAAGAGGAGATCCCCAATCACTTAAAGCTGTGGGAGAAATAACTCCTTCTGATTCCAATGAAGCGAGTTCCTTTTCAACGCGTTCCCGAAGAGCAAAAGGGACATTACGTTCACGATTGAAGACAGGTTTCACCCCCTCTCTGAGTTGCAGTTTTACTTCAATATTGGGAACGCATCCAATTTTTTCTTCAAAGATTGTACTATACTGATGTAAAATATCCTGAATTGACTGCACTGAGTTGACAGATTCAGTGCGAAGTGATTGATTTGTGTCTTTGTCAATTTCCTTCAGATCAAGGCCGAGGCCCCTGATCCAAACACGACCAAGCAATGTGGCATGACCTTGCGGAACTACAAAAAGATCTGCAACAATTTCTGTTCCTTTGTATGATATTGTGACAACAATTTTTCCTCTGGGTTTGATAACATGATCAGAATATGATCGAAAACAGACATTTGTTGGCTGCAATGGCAAACTAAGACCCAAGGTTGAACATTCGTTCTCTGGGATGAGTGAATATTTTGCTCCCGTGTCGACTTCAAATCTTTGTGATTTATTGTTGAGTTTAACAGTGAAAAAATATTTACCTGATTCTTGTCCTACTTCAAAGAGTTCTTCGATGCATTCCAGTTGTCCTATCCCGAAATTGGTTTCAGGGTGGTCTTGCAAGTTGTCATCTATGTTCTCAGTTGCAATGTTGTGTGTATTTGACTGTTGAAGAAGTGTAGTGATACAAACTTTTGCAACATGTCCCACTTTCCTACATGACCTACATTTAAGAGAGTTTCTGTTTGTGCGACAATCTCTTGACCTGTGGTTTGAATTTCCACAATTCAGGCATAATCCATCAATACCTAGTGCTCTATAATTGACAGAACTACGGCGGCCCCTGGACTGTGAACGTGAGTGAGTGCCTGGGCTAGGCTGTTGAACAAAACGTGACTGAGTATCACTGCTATATTCATTCATACTTCGGTCATTATATGAACCTGTGGCTTTTGTTACTTTGCTTGTGTCCTCTACAGTGTCTGATGGTGCAGTGAGCTGTTTTGACAGCTGATTACTCTCATACCGCGATGCTTCCAAGGCTATAGCCTTCTTCAGGAGATCATCAAATTTCGTGTCATTAGACTGGAGAAGTTTCTCTCTGATCCAATTAGCTCGCAAGCCACGTATAAATTATGCACGAAGAAAAACATCCGCGATTGAAATTCTGGCGTCACATGTACACTGAATATAAAAGTCACTGTCTAGTAAGTGGCTTCTAAGAGTGGCAACAAATCCTACAATATTTTAACTTTCTTTTTGATTGACATTCAAAAAATAGTGTTGGGAAACCACGGTTGAGACTTGAGGTGACAGCATTTGCTTGAAATGTTTTACTAGGTCATTATAACCGAGAGACTTGATTGGTTTATCAGGGCCTAAAAATGCAGAGAGATTATTATAATGAATTGCCCCTATTGATGTACACAAGAGTTGAGCTTTCTTTGTTGGATCGGTGGCATTGTTGAAGTTTGCGTAATTTTCAAATCGTTCTAAATACGACACAAATTTTTCCTTTTCAGAATCAAAATTTTCAAACGGTGTAATGTTAATGGCTTGTGGGGTTGTGACGGACTGGTGAGCTTGATACCTTTCAAGTAACTTCTCTTGAGAATCAGTAAAAATGTTCAGTAATTGTTGAAACTGATTTGCGTCCATCTTGTCGGAACTTCGAAATAATTTTAAAAATCACAGTTCAAATATAATAAAATGTTTCAAGATAGCCGATTTAAAACACACTGGATAGTGATCGATGACCGAATATTGTCCTGGGCTTGAGAAAAAAAAACATTGCATAACCTCAAAGTTCGAACTGCGATAAATATTATTTTGAATATGAGGCATGCAGGCACACGCAGCTGAATATACGATGAGTTGCTTAGAATTGTTTACACGTACTCTGTGTACATTTCATGTCGATTTGCCTGATTCTTGATTTTACTCACGTGGCCGTTGAAACAGGCGACGTAAATACCGTACTTCATTGATGTAGGCTATATCTGTACCGGAGAATCAAGTCCCAATTCCTCGTCGCCAACTATTATATTTTGAATAAGCACATTATAGCTATTATGTTTTGAATAAAGGATATTATAGCACTTTAATATGCACACACATCTAAATCTTCATGTTACACAGTGAACAAACTACAACTAACATCGTCACAGAGTGAAAGCATTTATACACTCCGACCAAGTTCCATAGAGGACATAAACTACAGTAGATACATAATACACTGGAATACATGAAATGTGAAAATATAGAAATATGGAATAAGATCGCTGGCTCAGGATGTCACTAATCAAGCTCTATACTACAAATGAGATACACTGCTACTTTATTTGGACGATAACTTGAAGATCTCTGTAAGTATTCCCACGATACTTTAGATGCTTCCTCAGTACAAGACACTGAGATGGATCTGCATTCGAACCTCGGATCTGCGACCTCAGAGATAGGAAACGTCCCTCTCTGGAATTCACCAACATTCGCCTGGGCTCGAACGACATCCTTCTGGCAAATTCTTCTGTGTTGCTGGGCTACCCCCTAGCATCTTGACAAATCTCTTCTATAGAGTCTTCATTCTCCGTCGTAAATATGTATCAGCCTCATCGTTGAAATATAATTATAGAAATATTCATATAAATGGTGAATGAAATATTTCCATTGCTAATTGATGTTATATTAGTGTTCGTAGACTGACGAAAATGCACAAGACGGACCGTACACTACGTTTGTATTCGAGAATACGTTGTCTAACGAAGCTCCATCGTTCTATCTTAACTCCTGTTTTCGAATATGTCTCTGGCGCATGACTATTTAGTTCATCATATCAACAATGTTAATTGTGTTGAATGACAACATTTGAAGAAGAAGAATAGTCATTCTGTTAATGTTTATGTGTTGCGCCCATATTAAAAATTCTCCGCTACTGTTCACTTGAACTGCGTTCGCTAACTTCACGTTGCAATTTAAAATGATGTTCAGCTTTATTTCCAACACATTTGAAAATCTGACTTAACTGGCTTATATTGTCGAAACGGTAAGTTTTTAAACGCTCGACTTTTCACAAACTGTAGTATTCAACCTGTTCTTTATAAATATTCGCTTAGTTAAACTCAGATCTCAATTATATAAGAGATATAATTGATTCAATGTTCCTCACAACTTCACATAGAATGGAAGTGCGGTGATCTCCTACGTTCCACCTAGCTATCCTCGCGTCTCCACAAGTCGACAGTCGTCGCACTCGGACTAAGCCTTGGGATCTCCGTTAACCCAGTAAAAACACTTCCTCACTCTTCAAAGACTGCTGGAACAAGACCAACTACAATCCTCAGACCTTAATGTAGAAAAAACATGGCGGCGATGGTTGCCCTACCCATAGCTAAGATCATGTCATCGGGCTTGTCGCGGTTCGTGTATATTATTATTTTTGCTCACCTAAGAGCATAAAAGATATCACAAGACAAGACTAGGTTCCGAAGAAATATGCATCAATAATTTAGACTTACCTGAATTAATGTATCTATATAGTGCTGGCCTCGAATTATAGGTTTCTTCGTCTTCACCCAAGGGGCAGCTACAATAGTATCACTGTTTCTGTGGTTGAATAAGAAGCTCTTTGGCGAGTTATCGCGATTTGTATTTAAGTTCAGTAATTATAGATTAATAATATTAGCATAAAATCAAACAGATTCTGAAGTAGGAGAGAAGAAAGTACCCGGTTACTGAAGTGCAGTCCCGGCACATGCAGAGTATTTGTGTACACAATCGGAATGAGAATAGTTGCCTGAAATAACCGAACCAACGCTATAGAGATATACTGTAATTCAATTAAGACCTCTCGTGGAATTGTCTAAAATCTCGGGTAAAACATCACACCGAATTAGTGGATTGAAATATGCAAAGAAGTCGTCATGTGGATATCTGAACATAATTATGGAGATTACCACACACAAAGGACACGATAATATGTTACCAACTAACCTATTAAGGGACACTAGGGCTGAGTTTTTCAACTTCCACACTTTTTATCAGAATGAATTGAAATTTAAACTGCATACTTAGAATAGTAACACTAAGTCACATACCAAATTTGAAAACAATTGGAGAAATTTAATTGATTTTTTAGTAATTATATTATTAAAATATACCGTATAATCAAAATGCACCATGCGCATTAGAAATTATATAAAACGCTTGATATTTTCATTACATATACATAAAACCATTCTAAATATTATAACATTGAGACATTTCAGAAAAGTGATACATGTATGCTGTCAGATTAAGTTTTTCTTGATGTGCCTTCATGTTTTATGAATTTGGATAATTTTTCATAGTTTTTTTATTTTTTTGGTGTGTAATTTACAAAGTGACTGGAGATATCGCAATGTTATCTTACAACAGATGTGTTTCTGAATATCCAGTGTTTTTTTTAGTAAAATCGGTGAATATCTCATGCACATGGAGCATTTTGATTACCTAAAAAGGTTGTTTGGAGATAAAAGCATTTTCATAAAACCGCATGCTATATTAACCAGTTTGGCTAACCCAATGAAACTTTTTTGGAAATAATCTGATAAATACAATGTTTTGTTGCAGAGATAAAGAGTATAGAGATCTTTCGTTTGAGTTAACCTACGACTTTCTAGGATTTCTAGTTTTAAAAGTATAGCCTACTTTCTATGATTTGCATTCCTTCTTCTTTTTACGCAGACGATATTTAAAAATGTCGCTGAGCCTTTAAAAATGCTAGTGCATGAAAACTTTTTTGCTGAAATGATCCACAGGGGTCCATAATATATATATATGGGAAAAACAAAATTAAGTTATTTTGTAATTTTTGCCTAAAAACTCAGCCCTAGTGTCCCTTAAACATTCGCTGTTACCGTTTGGAATAGTTGTACGCTGGAAATAGTTGATTTAGTAAAGTAATGTAGGTAGGAAAGCACTATCTCCCTCCTTCGGAATTATCGCCGCACACCATCTCGCAATATAAGTACATAATTGGCAAGTTACCCACAACACTTTATTACACACATCATAATTAAAAATAACTTGCAAGCTGTAAGAATCACAAAAGTATGAATAATGACGGAACACAATGAGTTCACTGTTTGGCACAGGAGAAACATCTTCCTTAACCAATTAAACATAAGTTCACTGTATTATTTGGCGTGTATACAAGGCAGTGCAGATCATCTGCCAGACTGGTAAGTATTTACGGAGACACATATTGCTAAGCGTTCAACGTTCAACGTCATCGGTTTGGTCTAGCCGTAGATGCTCATTGCGTTTTCCCTTTACGTACTTAAGTTCGACATTACTGAACTGTACTAAGCTATTAATATATTGTCACTAACTAGCAAATCATTGCGGTGTATATTCTTTTTTGAGACACTTCTATTAATGCTTTAGTCTTAGGTACTTCAACATCTGCATTAAATGACACAATGCCATCGTTCGACTGAAAAATCATCACACAAACGAACTAGTCCATAATAAGCGTATTATCACATATTTACACCCGATTGCAGTACATTAACGCGAACTGGACTTTACAGACATACAGCTGACACTAAAAATTACAGATGAGCCACAGTTTATCCCAACTTTCATCAAACGAAGCTAATCAAAGCTAAACAGTGTATGCCAGCAACGAATGTAAACAAACAATATGCCGGGGTTCAGCATACGCCATTTTCACACTTTCGAGACCTGCATTAAGGTCTGAGTATTGTAGTTGGTCTTGGCTGGAATAAGAACATCGATACTTGGATCTCCCCCTCCAAGTCGAAATTTTTGGCTGCCATATCATACTCCCACCATAATTTTAGCGCGTAGATTACTAATGCTTATTACTGCGTAGATTAACCGATCTGTGGTTTTTAAAGTATCAGACATAATGTCTTTTAATATTCTCTTCATTACCAAAAAAGAAAATCTTCTTCTAAGGGCCTAAATGCATAATTTCATCATATTATGTAATTGAAGTTGATCCCGTCTTCAGTAAGACCTCTTCTCATTGGCTCTGGGCTGGGATCCAATAGCATAATTTATAACAATATTTATAATATTAATTTCCAAACTCGCTGTTGCTATGCCAAATATAGCCTTCTAGAAGCGTCCATTGTGCAATATATCACGTGATCGGGCTCTCCCACAGCCTCGAGCTTGTAACATTACCCTCCTGTGTCACACTTCCACAAATTATATTTGCTGGTAAAATTTTATCATGGGGACGGAAAATACTCTCATTTTGTCCCTAAATAATTCAATTTACGTGGGCAGTACATAATTCTCTACATTAATTTCCATAAAGCATAGATGGAGTGCATGTCAGTTCCTCTTAAAGTAATTGAGGCAGGGAAATCAAAAACCCACTAACTCCAGTAAACCAAATTTTACAGGAGAGAGAAAAAACTGATTATCTTCCTCACTGATCTTAAATCGTATGGGTTTATGTGATCATATTAAGTAAAAGTATATTCTTTATCAATTAAATACTTTATAACCTAAGTGTTTATATTATTTAAGGCTACAATTTGAATTAAATAGTGGTGGAGTTAGGGGTTTTTTGACTTCCGGAGTGTATGAAATAGGCAATAAATATGACAGAAAAGGTTCTAATATATCATAACTACCGTATGAAAGGATAGAATATGAAATTTTATTATGAAAATTAGCATTGCACTTTTTTAAATTTAAATTTCGAAGGTACAACGAGAGTCTGAAATCCACTCTAATCTAAATCATTCCAAAATGCAGAAACAAAACCACAATTAATGAATGTAATACCTTCTCCACTCTGATTTGTGGTACAGATATTCTGTTTCACTTTCACTCTTTTGTTCGGTCTGTGACTCAGTGTCATTACTGCCAGAAAATAGAGTTTTGTAATACATCCGACTTCCCTCAGAAATTAACTTCATTAGATTTTGAAAGTCCTTTTGCTTTTCTATTTTCAGTGGCAAGTGTAAGTTGTACTTTTGTTGAGTGGGAAGACATGCAGTTGTATTGGGTCTCTGGATGTTAAATCGACTCCATATTGTACCTATCATAGTTTTACTCACATGGATTATACTTTCGTGGGATGCTGAATATCGTTTCACTTTACTTTCTGATACGAGGAATTCCTCGGTTGGACTATGCTTAGTTTCTTTAGTACTTGGGTTTTTCTTGAATATTTTGGAGAAATGTTGAGGATATAACTTATCATACTTCGTTTGACCTGTACACAATATCCAACGAAACTTCTTACATGCCAAACCACTGGCTTGGTGTTTCCTCAGTTTCTTGTTTCTTTTTGTGACTCCCAATATGACCAAAATCACGGTCATTTGGTAAGAAACTGTGTCCTCTCATGGGATAATGTTGCTCTATAAAATGAATGCGCCCCTCCTGTATCAAGGTGTAAAAGAACTGGACCATCAATCTCTGCTCAACTGGTTAAGCGATGGTGTTGCCACCTATCGGCAAATAAAGCATGGAAAGCAAGAACACACTAATTCCATGGAATAAGAGGTATTTTGATTTCCATGGATTTTAAAACAACCGCCTGTATGCATACGAATGCCGGAATTAGAGTATTCCTGCCTTCCATCCATGCGGAACAACCTAAAAAGTCCCATCCACCCAATAACTCAATTTCGCCAAAAATTGGAGTTAGTGGATTTTTGATCTCCCTGCCTCAATTTCTGTAATCCCTAGAATCATTCGAGAGGTGATACATATAACTAAACATCCTAAAACGTTAATAGAGATGATGGTTATCCTTTCAGAAAATCATGGCTGCCCTTTATAGTTATCATCTTCTCCTTTGACTCGGAAGCTCATGAAGTAGCAATTTATGTTTCAACATGCCCTCCTATCTAATATAATTTTTATCTATGGAGGAGATACGCCATTGTTGAGTCATTCATTTTCTTTCTAAACTTGATAACGAGAAAAGCTTGTGTAGCGGCTTCGGTGGCATAGTGGAAGTAAAGCCGGTGGGCCCATGTCATAGATTTATGGCATGTAAAAGAACCTTCCACTAACTATAATTGTGTGAAGCTAAATTTATAGGTTAGATTTGATTAACGCTCTATTAAGTTCCAACGTTCGTCAACAGGTGCCAGTTGCGGTGACATATAGTAGCCAAGTTTGCAGCTAGGTGTCGTTGACGGTAGCATTTGGTAGCAAAAGTACTAACTACTTGAAATTGATCGTCTGCAATCCTTACCTGAATTACAGATAACACACGCTAATACAGCCATCACAATTCACACCGGTTATCAGACACATTCTCCCACACCCAATGCCCCTAAACTGAGGAACCAACCAAGTTGGTGTCCCGAAATCCATCTGTTACTTTCTATAACTTTGGGAAATCGCCCACTGAATTTCATAATATTTTCCATCTAGTAGCCAATAGTAATTCTATTGTTTCCTGTTGAAGCGATTGGAGTGAAAATTGGTGTAATTAACCACTACTAACAAGCTTCAATCTACTAGTGCATAATTCTCTAAATTAATTTTCATAACTCTTAGAGGACGTGCATGTCAGTTCCTCATAAAGTGCCGAGGATACCCTATAGTACCAGAAAGGAGGGATAGTCACCCCCACTTAGGGGAAAAAACGAAATAGGATAACCAATACTAAAATATGGTCACGCATTTATCCGATTTGAAACCCTGTAATTGCTTTGAAAAACGTTGTCGGCAATCAGGGGCGGTTCGACCTTGCACATCTAAGGGGAATGAGAATTTGAAAAATGCCGACAGGCTATTAACATTGCCGACTATACACTTAAAAACTGAGAAACGGGTGGGAAGAGGTGGGGTGGGAGGGGGGAGGGGGGGGGGGGGTTCTGGCGGCAGAGGCGGCATACGATACACAAGACAAATATACTTAATTAACGGCTTTCATTTAAAATGTATTTTATTAGTTCCAGAATTTAGAAACGCAGGAAAATTTGCTAAATGAACAAAATAAGTGTTAAATATTACAGAAATAAAAAATATAGCTATTCTTTCTAAATCCCTACTCTACGATGTTTTAACAAGGACCACTACTCCACTATCTCCGTAATTGCATTGTAGTAGTCCTCAACTTTTTGAAAACAACATCATGAAAGAGTCTAATTGGTCGTCGCCCATCGATGTCCGCAAATGATTGAAAATGAGCTTCAACTTGCTAAAGAACCGTTCGGAAGAAGCTGAAGACACTGGAGATGTTAAAATCAGTCGAACTACTTGATAACCACACGGGATAATCCTCTTTCATTTAACAGCACCTTTTGCGATTTCTTTAAAAGATGAGCACTGTTTACTGGCATCAAGCAGGATTTCAAGCTCAGACAGCCCAAGCTCTTCTTATTGAATGATGATTATTGGGTGTGATTGCTTTATAGATCGGACGCGCTCGATGGTGCAGTTTTCTTTTTATCATTTCAAATGATCTTGTCGACTTCGTCGTTATGGTTGGGGTTCATCGTTATGCATTACGGACACGGACACGGTGACGGACGTGACGTCATGCAGCCGCGCGGGAAGTGACGTCATGCAGCTGCGCGGGAACGTGACGTCATGCTACCGCGGGGAGCGAGGACCAGACGCTAATGATTATTGGAGTCTGTTGAAAGAGGCCTGGCGTCGAGCGACCTTTTAAAAATCAGAAACTCACTCCACAAATCTGTAAATCAGTATTCTTCCCTTATTTCAGATACACTATTCATTAAACAAACGTATATGGTATAGGCATGACCCCTTTACGGAGTAGGCTATTGTCTAAATCTGGACACTCATACTACATCCTTACACTAATTCAAATTTACGGCCAAATGATCCTTCTGACAGGGAGGCAAAGGTTTCCGCCGGCTTGCCTGGGATGATGGGCCACAAAACCACTATCAAAAAGTACACAATTTACGCTTTATTCAACCAAACACAACTCTAATACAAGTACAAGAAACACATTTCTTCCCGTGACCCTTAAAGAGGTGCCCGCGCGGGAAGCCTAAGTTAATGGGTAATGAAGTCTGTTGAAAGAGTCCTGGGGCTTCGAGCAAAGCGAGAAACCCTCCTGAGCCTTTCTAACGTGTGTAGCATTTGTAGCATGCGTCATTTGAAATGATACAACGTCTAGTCTTTCAGACTGACGGTGATTTTTTTCTTTCAGCGAGTATCTTGAAAATTATGTGGAATGGCTCTAGCAAAGATTGTCTTGCACGCTTCTAGTAAATACATCCATAAGTATTCGGAACTCCTTTCTGTAGAATGTAAGGAAATAAATTTCTGCTGTCGTTTCAGCGTGCGCTTCATACTTCTTTGCATGTCGCTGGGTCCTGTGGTGCTTTAAGAAGTCTTCCTCCGCATTTACTTGCATACTTTTCGCAAATGACGATGCACTCTTTATTAAAGCGTTCATCTTGCCGTCGTCGTTGATATCTTCAAAAGACTTCAAAGCGCTCTGAATCAGCTGCATCGCGTCTACTACTTTCAGCTCATCCGCTTCTAAAAGCTCGGTTACGTTCTTAATTTTTAACATGATGTTTTTGGTAAAGTACATGTCGCAGATAAAATCAAAATCTAGAAGCTTTTTGTGCAAGCCTGACGCAAAAGTTCGGGTTTTACTGTCAAATTCAGAATCGAATGAGGTTTCCATTGTTTCCAATGCGGTGGCTATCTCTTCATAAGACGCAGAAACAGCTCTCACCGATTCGGCGCGTGCAGTCCACCTTGTTTTTGATAAATTCTAAAGTTGAAGTGAATTTTCAATTTTATCCAGCTCTTTCTGTAAGCTTAAATGTCGTTTCGTGCTACCCGAAAGAAAAAACGTACAATGCTTCAAGAGTGACAAAAAACTCTCGAATAAGCGCGCTAACATTACAAGCTGTCTCTACAAAAATGTTTAACCAGTGAGCTTGGCATGGAATGTACGGAATATCTATTTTGCACTTCTCTGATAGCTTTTTTGAGTGCCGTTGTAGGCCTATATGCCAGACATGTTACTAGCAAAGTCGTACGATTGAAACGCTAGTTTATCGAGTGGAAGTAAAAGTTCTTCTGAATTTAAAATTAAAAATATTTTTTCGGCCAACTCCTCTCCAGTCTTTTTTTGTTTGTTTGTTTGTTAAAACAGCGTCTATTTTTTAAAGACGCCCCACAGGAACGAACTCTTCATCTTTTTCAACGACGTAGGGGATATTCAACCTAGGCGGTCATTATGTAACATATCGGGAGTAGTAGCTGCTATAACGGAGAACATACCAGCGTTCTTGATCTCTTCTGCAATTATTTCACGAGTTTTCTCTCCAAGTAGATGGATGAATTCATTTTGAGAGTCCTTGCTCATATACTTAACGTTATGCTTTCGCGTATTCACTTCTTCCAACCACCTATTCATGACCGGACTATGCCGTGAAAGTAACTTCAGAATTTGCGTGAAGTTTCCATTATCTTGAGTGATTCCATCCTCGTGACCTCGGAAAGCCAAATCTTGCCGACAAAGGGGTCTTGCTGCGTCATAAGTACGGTATCTGGATTACTTTTGTGGAACTCCTTTTCTTGTTCTTCCTCAATTCTGATCGTCCGTAAAGGTTTATCAAGGAGAACGTCTTCGTGGCCTTTTCCATTGACAAAGTGGCACAAATCTGCCATCGCTGCTTGATGAGCCTCAGAAATGAAGTGTTCTTGTAATTTACCCTTTTTCTTCTTTCCGCTACTTTTCAATTTGTGCCACTGACGTACTCCAGCGTGCGATCATTCCTCACTTTTTTCTTGTTAACACCATTAGACAAAAAACATGGCTAAAAATACGCATGTATTTACTGTATTATTATTATTACTTGCGTTTGATGGGTACGCGATGCTCCGTGAAAATGTTCCGTGTCGGCGAAAACTCACGTCCCAATGCCACTGTATTTGCACCAGTCAAGCTGATGATGAGGATGTTGGAAAGGTCTACGAAGAAATAGACGAAATTCTGAGGTATATCAAAGGTGATGAAAATGTTATAGTAATGGGAGATTGGAATGCTGTGGTAGGAAAAGGGAGAGAAGGGAAGATAGTAGGAGATTTCGGATTAGGTGAAAGGAATGATCGAGGAAGCAGGCTGATGGAATTCTGCACCGAGCATGAGTTGGTCATAGCTAACACCTTATTCAATAACCACAATAGAAGAATATACACATGGATGAGACCAGGAGATACAGGGCGTTACCAAATCGACTTCATTATGGTCAAGCAGAGGTTTCGAAATCAGATTTTAGATTGTAAAACATATCCTGGTGCTGACATAAACTCTGACCACAATCTGGTTGTAATGAAATGCAGATTAAAGTTGAAGAAACTGAAGAAAAGTCAAAAGCCAAAAAAGGTGGGCAATAGACAGACTGAAAGAGAAGGATGTAAACGAAAGATTCAAGAAGAGTATAAAGGAAGGAATAATGAAAAACCCTAAACAAACTTCAATTGCAGACGAATGGGCCCTTTTGAAGAATGAAATAACAAAATCCGCAGAAGAAAACATTGGTAGGAAAGAAAGAATAGGTAGAAAACCGTGGATCATTCAGAATATACTAGAATTGATGGATGAAAGGCGGAAACACAAGAATGTAAGAGATGAAAAGGGGAAAGCAGAATACAGACGTCTGAGAAATGAGGTTAACAAGAAGTGCAAGGAAGCAAAAGAAGAATGGTTGAAAGAGAAATGTGCAGGTATAGAAAATTGTCTGAAATTAGGAAAAGTAGACACAGCTTATCGAAGGATTAAGAATACTTTTGGGGAAAAGAAGACTAAGTGCTGTAATATTAAGGACACAAAAGGAAAGCCTCTAACAGATAGGGAAGAAAAGGTTGAGAGATGGAAAGCTTACATAGAGAGTTTGTATAAGGGAATGGAGATTGAGAATCATGTAATGGAAAGGAGGAAATTGATGAGGATGCGAAAGGAGATTTAATATTGAGATCAGAATTTGATAGAGCTTTGGAAGACTTAAGCAGGAACAAAGCACCAGGCATAGATGATATACCGATTGAGTTGCTACGCTGCATAGGAGATGAAGGTCTGATCAGGTTATTTCACTTGGTGTGTAGGATTTATGAGACAGGTGAGGTACCTCCCGATTTCAAGAAGAATGTAATCATCCCTATACCAAAGAAAGTGGGAGCTGACAGATGTGAAGATTACCGTACAATCAGCTTGATTACTCATGCTTCAAAGATCCTGTCTAGAATAATTTACAAGAGGATTGAAAGCCAGATAGAAACGGAGTTGGGTGAAGACCAGTTTGGTTTCAGGAGAAATGTAGGAACAAGGGAAGCTGTACTAAGTCTTAGGCTGATTTTGGAAGGTAGAATAAGGAAAGATAAGAGAACGTTCATGGCTTTTGTAGACTTAGAAAAGGCTTTTGATAACGTTGATTGGACTAAATTGTTTGACATTTTGAAATCGATTGGAATAAAGTACAGGGATAGTAGGGTGATATACGATCTATATAGAAACCAGACAGCAGTCATTCGAGTTGAAGGACATGAGAGAGAAGCTGGTATTCAGAAAGGTGTAAGGCAAGGCTGCAACTTATCACCCATACTTTTCAATCTTTACATTGAACAAGCAATTGAGGAAATTAGAGAAAAATTTGAAGTGGGAGTGAAGATTCAAGGAGAAATAATTTCAACTCTGAGATTTGCTGATGACATCGTCATCTTGGCCGACATGCCTGAGGATTTGAATGAGTTTTTGAATGGTATGGACTCCGTCTTACGGAAAGAATTCATGATGAAAATTAATAAATGTAAAACAAAAATACTGGAATGCAGCCGAAATAAATCAGAAACCTCTATGGAGATCAAATTGACAGGTGAAAAGCTGAAGGAAGTAGGAGACTTCTGTTACTTAGGAAGCAGAATAACCAGTGATGGACGAAGCAAAGAGGATATAAAAAGTAGGTTGGCTCAGGCAAAGAAAGCATTTCTACAAAAAAGGAATCTGCTGACATCGAATATACATTTAGGTATTAGGAAGTCATTTTTGAAAGCCTTTGTCTGGAGCGTGACGCTCTATGGAAGTGAAACTTGGGCTATTGGTGCAGCAGAAAAGAGGAGAATTGAAGCATTTGAAATGTGGTGTTACAGGAGAATGATGAAGATCAGATGGGTAGATAGGGTTACAAACAAAGAGGTATTAAGACGAGTGGGAGAGGAGAGATGTTTCTGGTGACTGCTAATGAAGAGAAGAGATAGGTTGGTAGGACACATACTAAGACACCCAGGAATAGCAAGCTTAGTTATGGAAGGAAGGGTCGAGGACAAGAACTGTAGGGGTAGACCAAGGTTAGAATATGTTCAACAGATTGCCTCAGATGTAGGGTGTGGTAGCTATGTAGAGATGAAACGATCAGCTCAGGACAGGGAGGTATGGAGTGCTGCATCAAACCAGTCAAAAGACTGAAGACTCAAACAACAACATCACTGTAAAAGTTGCTGGTTCAGGAATGTCTGCTTTCTCTCATTCTCGATGACTACTGCACTGACCTTAGTGAGCACCCCACCCCTTGAGGGACCTTGGAACTATTAACATGTCAATTTTGTCACAATTGCGTGATATCTGAGGACGTGCCGAGATAAGCGGTAGCAGGTCATAAGTGATGATTCATAACATTTCTCCGACAAAATCTCAATGAGTTAGCTTGACCTGAAGCTATCAATGCGCTCACCAACACCTTTTGTCTAGCCACATGGGACAGATGCTGGGCTCGCTTCGCTGTGAAGCTGAGTCGCTCTGCATAATGTCGCGGGATGTTACACCCACCCAGGAACGTGCCGATGAGTTCATCCCTTGTCCTTGGTCCCATATTACTCATCTGTCATCCTTTCTTCAGTGTCCACACAAAGAAATGAAATGGCAAGTGGCAGCCAGTGCAATCTTTATTGTAATCAATAAAAGTACGGTTTTGGCATCGCCGTCTACAATTCTCAAGCCGTGTCATAAGGTTTGGCAACGCCGCCCATCTGTCATCTGGGAGGCCTAGCGCATGCACATGGTGATTGCTAACACTGTGTAAACACATAGATTTTGACGCCAAATGTTTCCGAAAATACAACAGAACAAAACGTCCGCTTAAATCTACACATAAATATCACAAATAAATGATACATATTATCATGCTATGTACTGTCAATTCCCGATAAGGTAATAATAAAAGGCCGTACTGTACCTCGATGTCCCATTGTCGGAAGTTTTATTTTCTTGCTGCTATGCTCACTGCCGTCATTGACACGCTCAGAAAAAATATTTAATATTATTCTCACATACTTAGAGACTGCCTTTGATAGTAAATTCTTCACATTTTGTCCACAGATGCACTCATCATAGTCACAATAGGCCTCCAAGCTTAATGCTGACAGTCTAGCAAGAATGCTCCACTGGTCACTTAATTTAAAAATAGGTAGCTTTCTAATGAAATCTACCTAAAGACACTTGCTTACTGAGTACAGTTCATAATGAACTGAAATATAGAGGCCACATGAAGATATACCGGTACCTATACCAAAACTAAATTACTAGCCACTGAGAGTCCACCTCGATGTAGTGATCAAACCGTAGTGATACAAGCAGTTATTTGAATAGTGCTACCATAATTTGACTTACAGCCAGGCACACAACACTTCCTAGGCATCTTAAATAGTTTAATGAAATATTAGTGAAGAATTTGTAGGTTAAATTCATTGGTATTGTGCCCGTTTGGACCGATGTCCGGACGACCACATATGCATTTCACCAAAAATCAGTCAGCACGAGAATCAAAATATCCCGGGGCGCCAGATGGGTTAAAGTCGAATGCAAAGACCCAACAAAAAAATGCTTAACTGATTTTCGGCTCGACGCAACAATAAGGATAGAAGGAGATTCATGAAAACGGTGATTGCATACCATAAAATTATCTCATTTTATTAAAACTTTAAAATGACATGAAGAAAATATGCCCAAAATGGCATAAAAGATGACTGGAAAAGAGTAAGTTATTTACACAATATACAATATCGCCAACATATGAACACTAACAAAGTTGAAACGAGAGGTCAGAATATCAGTCCTGTTGACTTCGTTCAACATAATTATGTACAGGGGTAGGGTTTTATCAGCGCAAAGTCAATCGTCCATACTGATCCCTAAATTATTTAGCATTCACACGTTGAAGATCAATAAGAAAATTTATCACTGGTTGGAAAATCACTTTCACTGTTCATTTCTCAAAACTATTATCGTAGCATTTCGACTAACACTTCTTAGGCAGTAGTAATATTAGGATTTGTCAAATACAAAGTTGTTCATAATAAGTGAAATACACTATGATTTACATGGACCTTGAGCATTTTTGTGGATTCAAAAAAATCTATTGAAACATAGATCTCAATCCAAAGTCTGTCAAAATTAATTTTGACTTAATCAAAAATATAATTATCCCAAATATAACTTCCATTCCATATGGATTCAGTCAACAAGTTAATTAATTATTCCTTGAAAACATTGATTAGGAAATTTGAAATATCATTTAACATGTTTTATAATGAAACAAATTATTATTATTATTATCATCAAAGTGATTTTGAAAAAAATGTCAAATATGTTCAGCATCAACTCATTAAAGAAAATGTATATTTATTTTTTATAGGATCTGAAAATCCTTTCAGCTTATAGTGGTTGTTAATAAGTAACAATTTCAAACAACAGCATTGGCCCATATGATTGACACGTGATAAAAATCACAGAATTATAAATGAGCATTTAGACAACGGTAAAGCTTTCCTGAATGAAAGGAACTAGTAGAATAATAATTTTCCGGGTAAGCAATTACTAGAAATAATTTCAAACACGTGGATCAACAATAATTTAATAATGATGGTTCACAAAATAACCTGTGGTTACATTACGACGAAAGTGTGGCGAAAAACGACTCTCCTACTACATCAAAAACATCCAACCTACAATTTGATTGGTGCTCCATTTTACACAACCTCATTCCTGCGACTTAAATTGCGCACTCAGAATGGCATATAATCATCTGCACACACACACAATGACATCTTCCAAAATTATACAAAATAATCAAGCCTTTGCTTGTTATGACAAATGGAAGATTCAAAAATCAGTAAACCTCACCAATGAGTTTACGACAATATCCAATATAATTTCACCATCAGAAATTCAACACAGTGTTAATATTAGCAAACGTTCTGAAAGACGCTGCGTCATAATGATTTTATTTTATATAAACTCTAGCAAAATCCCTGCTTTATACATGCTTAGCTTCCCATTTCACTTCTTTCCGTGTCTTTATCAAAGCTTTAAATATGAAATGCAAACGTGAAACAATTTCACTGAATTTAACTGTTCATTATAAGTGGGCATGTGTTAACTACTAACGTTCGGAATTAACAAATATCCGATTTAGAATATGACTTCAAATATCAACTGTATTAATCATACAACCAGAAAATTTTCATTATAAACCACAAATGTTTATTATTATTATTATTATTCCAGAAAAATAGAAAAATAATAATAATTATTAAATCCCATTATTTTTATTATTATTATTATTATTATTATTATTATTATTATGTGCGTATGGACCCTATTGGATCACGCATTACATTTATGATTCGCCTTTCTAACGGACCATATTGCTTTCATTCTTTCACTGTGCGCTTGTTTCCTTTCTTCTGACCACTTATTATCATTATTATTATTATTATTATTATTATGTTCAAAACTAGGTTTAATGTTATCAAACTGTTCGGGGAATATCGCCCTCGACTTCAAAATGATGGATAACTATCCATTCCTCAACTTAGATTAATTCTTAAATCTCAAATTATGACGGCTAATGACAGCAATAAGGAAAAAATATTGAACTAAAATAAATGCTCGTTCTGCTCGTCCATAAATATCGAATCGTATAAGTCTGAGTAAAAATCAACTCAGGTCCTAGCTCAGGTTTCGAAAGAAAATATTTGCAAAAGCAAATAAACATATCGATGACTATAGAGAAAAAAATGTGTTGGCAAGACTGTAGAAAATTCGAGAAAATCCAACTAACTACGCATAGAAATAATGTAAATTGCAGCTTACATTCTTGTAGGTCTTGATGGTAGAAATCTGGACTGAACCAGACTACTCAGTCTTCCTGTTGTCTGTCCCATTAGGACGCGTACTTATATTCTCGTATCAGCCCCCATGTTATACCCACAAGCTGTTTACGCAGACATAGTGGCGATTATAATGTCTTGCAGAAAAATGTTGACAACTTCAAGAGCTGAAGTGTAGTTGACAGGGGTCTGATCTAAGCGATCCATGATGAAATAATTACCAAGACCAACTGTGATACAATCAGTATTCCAATACTCTTACAATCTTTTCAGCACAATTACAAATTCTGTCGAGTTGGCTGGGCAAAGCTTCTCACTTTTCAGATCGCACAAGGCTAAACCTGTATTCCCATTCGGCTTTCGAATTGTAATATGCAAGACTGGTTTTGAAGTTACTGACTTATCTTGGCTGGTCCAACAATTGGATATAAATAATCCAGCTATAAGTGAATGTGGACTGAAGAAAAAGTTGTAGACATAGTCTACCATATGTCCAAGTTGTAGCGGTAAAAATTACCAAGTGCCACAAACTTATTTCACTTCTGCGAAATCGAAGAAAAGTTCTAAACTCACTCGAAATAGTTTAACACTTTCAGTAACCATGTACTGTCGAAAATTCTAAGTCCACATCTTGTGCTGTAAGTTGAAGTTTAAATGCAACCATGTGCTCGGCGATAATAACGATGTTCGAAGTTCGGTGATAGTCAAGCGGCTAGAGCGCTTACGTAGCGTAGCACGACCAAGTCAACGGAGTGCTTGTGATGAAGTGAACCTACCTCTGCCTGCGAGGCTCGCCTTATATACCCATCCGCTTGCTGGCTCGAGGTCACTGCGGCGAAAACGCTGGAACTAAAACAGCTCATAACTCGGCTTCTGTTGGATCAATTTCTTTGAAATAAAGCTCATTCTTCTTCTCTTGTTCTTGCCAGTAATCTTATATAGGTTTCATGTTTCAATCTCAACGGGAAATATTTAGTGACATATAGCCTCGACTATGACGCTCTCCTCCTACGTCACTTACCCACTTCTTGGCTGTAAATTCCTTCGAAAAGCTTCTAAGAAGGTTTGGCGCGCGCTATTCAAACATCCATATCCGAACTTAGAATCGTGGCCTGTTCCCTCAAATCTAGGCTCACGACTTGTACCCTTCAATCTAGGCAACTGGATTTGGGCACATCATGTATTGGTTACACATGCAACTTAATACGGGAAATACTCTCTTCTACAACTGTCAGCAGGTCTGATTTACCACGAGGAATTTCACGGTTGTTGAAATAGTCAGTGCGAACTGCTTGTAGATGCTGTCATATCAAAATAACGATATTTAAGAATAAAACTTAGCATGTGGTCTTACCTGTTTATAGAATTTACGGACTCTTCTATACGTTGCCAATTCTACCAACAGCACGGCTTGAGTATGATAGACGGCGATGGTTTTGGTCATAAGATGTAGTGGAACATGCATTTATCCTCCTTGGATCTTGTGGATGCTTAATGAAATAATTAATTTATCTTGGCACCCAACATGTTTATTAATGCTACATCTACATGAAATCATACAAGTACACAGTCACATGGTTTGCCATTTTTTGAAGGAAGCAGAAAGATGCTCCCATGATGCTACACATGGACAAACATATTTTACAAGGATAAACACTTTTCACTTCACTCTTTGGTCAACAGTCACCAGTCGCCACATACTCCCTCCCTAGTGACAGCGGAAAGATACTTAGCTGGAACGCAAACAGTTCGTCCAGAGCGAGTACGGTGGTTTTCAGACTTAAGAGATGGAAGAATTGGTCCATCATCTTGATGATGATGAGTGGTTTGTTGCTTGGTAGTCTGGGATGGGTACTGTCCCCGTTTAGACCGGAGTCCGCACGACCACATATGCATTTTACCAAGAATCAGTCAGCACGAGAGTCAAAATATCCCGGGGCGCCAGATGGGTTAAAGCTAATCGCAAAAACGACATCAAATGAAAAAAATGCTTTACTGATTTTTGGCTCAATGCAACAATAAGGATAGAAGGAGATTCAACTGGGCATAACACATCATCTAAAATTATCTCATTTTATTCTGAATTTAAAATTGACTGCAAAATAAAATGCTCAAAGCAGCATCATTCATGTGTGGCGACCCACATTACTATTTACACAATGTACAGAAATTTTCCAACACATTGGACAATTATCTTTGGAGACACAAGTCTGATTATCAGTCCTGTAGACTGTGTTCCAAAATTATATCCATTATTTATGATTAAATCCAGTTCAAGTTTAATTGTCTTTACTGGAAATATTGTAGTTCACTGGTTGAATTTTTACATAATATTAACACTCGTAGAATAATTGTTCATAGAATTTTTAACTTTCACTTATTTTTCCAGTTTCAAAAACATATTGTCAAAACATATTATTATCTCTGAATCAACACAAATTATGTACACATATTAATAACAACATCTGAAAAGTATCTGACCCTTGAGCATAGTATCGAAGAACTGTGCGAAGCACAACAAAATTAATTGTTCTTCTGACATTAAAGGTTTCGAGAAGTGACTCGATTATGAACTTCAAGTTCCTAACAAAATATATGATTTCTGAATCATCAACTTGATCAATAAATTGTTGGACCATTCAACTATTCGATTTTCCACTTGGAATCATTATTAAGAAAAATATTTATATTTGTGGCCATTTTAGTAACTTTCACAACTTGCAATTCTTGAACAGAATGCGGAAATAAGAATTGTAGCTTCATAATAAATTAATTTAGTTCATGACACTAGGATTGAAAACATCCTTCAAATTATTCGTGGTTATAGAATTATTTTTAATTGGCAGTGGCTCATTCTATTATTTTTATAAGAACACAATATTCCAACAACAACGGCAAAGGTCTTCCTCTGAAGAAGAATAAAATACTATTATGACAAATCCGGGTTCTAGCAAAATCAAAGTCTTAATGGAATCCGTAAACAAGGTTGAAATAAGAACTGATGGTTTTTAAGAAATAACCTTTGGGTCATTCATACGACGCAATGTGTAGTTCCAATACTCCTTCTTTAACACTGAGTCATCGAACCTGCTATTTGATTGATGCTCAAATAAAAACCACCTCATTCCTGAGACTTAAACATGTGCACCTGGGAATGGCATTTCAACTACTCCACACACATAAATTTTCTTCCCAAAATTTATACAATAAATCAAGCCTCTGCTTATTATCAACACTGGAAGATTTATAAACTTACAAGTTTATTTTATTTTACCATTCAGTTCAAATCGTGAAGTTACCACACTTATGATACTCTCTATTTCACTATCGAATGTGTATCTACGTCATGATTTTATATAAATACAAAAATATCCTAATTGATACAAATATCATTTGCTTCCCGTTTCATGCCTCTCCGTGTTATCTGAAAAATATACTTTGCTCATTGCAAATATTAACTGTTCAACCAGAACTGTAATATTGGTTGAATACGGGCTTGCGCTAACCACTATCCTTCGGAAAATCACCTGTTCCAAACTAGAAATGATTAAACTATTTCATAAGCTCTTTCTCAATGAATGTGATTATTAGAAAATATAAGATCCAAGAATTATTTATGACACCGCCGCTTTGGCCAGCAGCACGTCGGTAATTCGATAACCAACGCTCTGCTTACCACTGCGACACCGGGAATGGACGGGCACAACTTACCTTTGTTTGAGAGGTCCGGGTCACCTCCGCAGCAACATCACCTCCGGAAGCCAAGTCCCAACAGAAGAGCTCCAAAAGGGGTGGAAGGAAGGTGGAGAAGGGGACAACACACACAGGCTATTCCACAGACACCCCCCAAAAACCAACGGAACTGCCGTCGGTGAAATAATGCCACCACAAAAGAAAAAAAAATTATAAATAAAAGGTTTAATATTAAAAATTTAAAGGAGAACCTTCACCATAAACTGAACATGCATTAACCAACACAAATTTACAAGAAGGCCAGATAGCGCCTAACATGCTTGCTTGCAAAGCCAAGAAGAAAAAAAGACTTAATTTAATATAATAAAAAAATTAACAGCCCAAAGGTAAAATAAAAAAATTTACATGCATAACACAATGAGAAAGGGCTTGATAATTTGCAAGGGAATGCAATAACGATCCGGCATGCGTAGATCCTTGTTAAAATATAAAGGAGCACCTTTGACAGAAACAGAAATAAAAATTAAATTAATCAAATTAAATAGTATCGGAAAACAATCCAATAATTTGCATGAAGGAGGTAAATACAGGAACAATTACGAAAAACACAAAGTTAAAACCGACAAGAACAAATAAAAAAACACATCTTAAGTTAACACAACACGTTTTAGCTCCGCGGTAGACGCCTATAGACTGCCAACGAGACCAAAATGCATCTCTTCATACATGGCCACCAAAACGCAAGGAAACGGCATGCCAGATCGAAATTACGGCAAACAATTAATAAATTTAAATTTTAACATCAGCGTAAGGAAATGAACGACGGAAAACAATTACATCTAAAAACTATTAATGCAAGTCGTTTTAAAACTCGACGGATCTTACATAGTTAAAAAAATGACAATCCCAAGCTTGCCAAATGAAAATAAATAATAATTTAAACGTAAAATAAACTAATAAATGTGTCTCCAGAAGGTACAAAATAATAACAAACTTAATATATACAAGGAAACGTTATTAAAATGTAAACGGAATTTTAGGCCTACAAGCCAAAACATAACAGAAGATCAACATTCATACACGGCCAAAATTGGAGCTCCCAAAATACAATAATTAGATAAATTAAATTTAAAAAAACGTACCTTAAATTCTTCACAGTGGAGACACAATAATAATAAAGTAATTAACACATAATTTTACGTAACTACAAGTGCTTCACAAAAGAAATGGCTAACACGCCCATGCCTCGTGTAGATGACAGCACTCGATCGCATCCAGTTGCGATTAACTTTGCACATTTCCTCTTCACGGCGGAACGATGAAAATTCACAGCCTGAAGAAAACAGGCAATTCCTTTTTCTCTTGAATACATATATTTTGTAGAGAATGGGGGCTAAAAGCCCCCATTAGTGGAGACACCTTTCACGACCAGACGGCTAGATGTGTTTTCTTCACGATCGCTAATGGACTACTCAAAATGGCGGAGCAACGCTCGTCATTTGCCGAACTGTCTTCATGTAAATAATATTGTCCAATCACGGAGTGACACCTCAAAACAACAATGTCATAAATAAGTACATAATTTTGGCGGTATCATGAATACACTAGCATTTGTTTGATGACGAAGAATGTAATTGTCTTTCAATTATGTCATGCATATAAGGAGTTTTATAAGGAGCAGCCCACACTACCTAGTGGGGAGACAGGAACTATTTGTAATCTTTCCAAAGTCCGACAGGCGCTACCATCTCGTGTTCAAAATGGGAAGCAAGTCACCAGGCGGTCGTTTCAAATGTCGAGAAGTTACAATCCAAGGGTATATACATGTTTGAAAGCGTAGGGACGTGCCCTTGCACGTATCAGTCTCCCTCCCTTAAGCGTGAACACCGTTCACGAATATGCCAAATCATAGACAGTACTCCTTAACTTGTCGATTCACCAGAGATGTTTCCCGAAGAAAATGTTCACCTGTTAACTCCAATTGATGGATGAAACCGCATCGTTTTGGTTAGGAAGAATGCAGGGTCAGATTATCAGTGAAGGGATAATTGATCACCTCGCAAACCACTTAGTTAACCGCTTCACTGTGTCCAAAATCTTCAGAAATGCAGAACACCAGCACCAGCAGTGCTTTCATAGTGCGAGACACGTTAGATACATTTTCAATAAGTCCAATGTAGGTCGCTTTAGACGAAGTAGGTGGAAGCAATGTGCAAGATATGATTCGACGCGTGGGCAGCCATTAACAAAAATAGAAGTTAATCTAATTTCAAAAAAGGTTTACAGAATTTACAATTTCTTACTACATTTTACAAAGAGAAACAAAGTTGAATTTAAATGAAGAAAATTTTTGAACATGCCCTAGATCCGTGCTTACAAAATTTCATTAACAAGTTTGCCTTTTTACAGATTCGAAGTACATTACAAGATTACATGAGTTAGATGACTATACATTTCGAAGGAACTACGGTAGAGGAATGACCACTAAAATTCCCAAAGGGAACAGGAATACAAGGTTACCATGAGTTAGGTCTCCCACCGAGCCCACTTTACATTTTAGCATCTTCCAAGAAAACATCAAAATTAGGTACACCTTTACAATTTACCATTACAATGGGAACTTCCCAACATTTACATTTTGTATCCCATCAGAGTTTGCAAACCCAATTAAATTCAAAATTCCACAAGGAACAGAAGCTTGAAGGCTTCAATGAAGGTTAGGGATACTCTACATTATACAAAATTTGTTTTACAAAATTTACGGAAGCATTTCCTCATTAGACACCTCTCCACCTCGCTTAATGTGTGATAGATGCACTCTAGAAACTTTGTTTGCTTTGGGCTTAAGGTTTAGAATAGGAAAATTAATTAATCTGACATGTATGCCTCTACATAGTTGGTTCGTGACCGCACGCATTACTTGGCATGGGGACACTGAGGAATTCAAACGCAGTTACAGTAACGACAAGAACGAAGAGGAAAAGGCAGCGCAGAAAACCAAACACCAATACACACACACAAGGAACGAAATTGAGGTTCGACACCCGATGAGAATACAGCCGACATCCGCCTGGGTGAGAAAAATCCAACATAAAAAGAACTAAGTTCAACAGTACACGAGGTACAATGAGGTTTCCTCGTTCAGGTTATAGACACGAACACGTACAACCAAAGGATGCCTAACATGGCCCAAAAATACGGTTAGATGAGAAACAAGCCGCTCTTGTCGAAAGACGAGGCTAACAGAGAACACTTACGCACCATTCCAAACGATAAAGCCGAAAAATTTAGGATTATTAATCAAAAGCAGAAAATTTTACTCAACTACAGTGGCTGACGACCGAGATTGCCATAGCATGAACTAAAACAGAAGGCCTATGTAATTTACGGTTAGCATGAGGCAACAGGTGACCCTGATTTCCAGCAACAACAGATTACAGGCATTAAAAGTAAAACAAGCTGACTTACAGAACCTGATGACCATAATGTCCAACAGAAATTTAACCCCAGTAAATTTTGAAGACCCTATATTAATTAACTAACAAGAAAAGCACATTACATTATGGCTGTTCACGAACTGAGATCTCATATTCACAACAACATATTCATCGCACAGCATACTCCAATAATAGCGATACATAATTTTTACCACCCACAAAAATAATTCCCATTAATACTCAAATATGCAAGTTATGTAGTCGTAGAGATATCATAACACAAACAAATACAATTAAAAACACAATACCCTTACAATTACATTACATTACATGACACATACTTGCATTTCATCGAACAGACCTGTCCCATACCAAGCCAGTTCGGATCGTGCAAGTCCTATATACAACCTGCCCAGGGATCAAACCAAGAAAGAATCCCATACTTCTAACCTAGCTAACCCCAGACAGTAGATATCTCCACGTAAAACACTCCTATATATTCGCTTTAGTTCAAAATTACAAGGAAAGCAACTAATAAACATACGATCCTAACCTTACTTTTGCAAACAAAACAATGCCTGAATTACCCCACCCTACAAATCTAAATCAAAATCTAACGTTAACACATGCATACAGACATGATTTGCACCACATATACGCTTATCCCAGAACGATTGCAGTATAATGTAAGTTTAAGAACACAAATTACAAACCGCACACTACTATAAAAACACCCCAAAACAAACACTTACCTTGAAAGAGTTAGGGAAGAATTCCTAGCCAAAAAATAGTGACATGCATGTTAAATGTGCCTTCTGGCACCACAATAGGGACATAGGGCGGGCAGATTTCCATAGGTTAGCCCTTTTAATCGGACTACACTTTGCCATAACACCAGTAGGCGTGACAGTTCCATAATAAATAATTTACGAGGACAGTATATCACCACAGAATATCATGCAAAGAAACATACAGGAACACAACAGTCTTCTTAAACACCAACACTGCCTCGACACCTGAAATTTCGACAAAAACATCATGCACAACGTAGCCCAGAACTGCATACGTCACCGCTTGCTTGGCTCGGGAACAGGGAGCTAAATTACAAAAATAGGCACAAAACATCAGGCTACCAGCTTCCGACGGGGCTCCAGGATGCCTTCACACGCAGCATATAGGCTATCAGAACATTAAGAAATCCCAATTCCCATGCCAAGAACACATGTCAGTCACTCACCGAGCTGCTTCATCTTCAGTGGGGATGTTGCACACCAACAGGGTAAAATACAGGAGTAAACGCCTCGTTTAGAACAGGTTATATACAGCATTCCACATGTACATTCAGAGGCAACCATGAAACAAAACAAACGACAAGGATTAGCAAAACATAACATTAAGTGCACTGGCCTGACAAAATCCCACCAACAACTGACCCATCAGCATTAGAGGGGTCCATAAAACAGCATGTGGGTACTGGGGAGGGGATAGTTACGGAAGTGAACATGAGCAGGATCTGCTACCAGAATGACACCGCCGCTTTGGCCAGCAGCACTTCGGTAATTCGATAACCAACGCTCTGCTTACCATTGCGACACCGGGAATGGACGGGCACAACTTACCTTTGTTTGAGAGGTCCGGGTCACCTCCGCAGCAACATCACCTCCGGAAGCCAAGTCCCAACAGAAGAGCTCCAAAAGGGGTGGAAGGAAGGTGGAGAAGGGGACAACACACACAGGCTATTCCACAGACACCCCCCAAAAACCAACGGAACTGCCGTCGGTGAAATAATGCCACCACAAAAGAAAAAAAAAATATAAATAAAAGGTTTAATATTAAAAATTTAAAGGAGAACCTTCACCATAAACTGAACATGCATCAACCAACACAAATTTACAAGAAGGCCAGATAGCGCCTAACATGCTTGCTTGCAAAGCCAAGAAGAAAAAAAGACTTAATTTAAAATAAAATAAAAATTTAACAGCCCAAAGGTTAAAATAAAAAAAATTACATGCATAACACAATGAGAAAGGGCTTGATAATTTGCAAGGGAATGCAATAACGATCCGGCATGCGTAGATCCATGTTAAAATATAAAGGAGCACCTTTGACAGAAACAGAAATAAAAATTAAATTAATCAAATTAAATAGTATCGGAAAACAATCCAATAATTTGCATGAAGGAGGTAAACACAGGAACAATTACGAAAAACACAAAGTTAAAACCGACAAGGACAAATAAAAAAAATACATCTTAAGTTAACACAACACGTTTTAGCTCCGCGGTAGACGCCTATAGACTGCCAACGAGACCAAAATGCATCTCTTCATACATGGCCACCAAAACGCAAGGAAACGGCATGCCAGATCGAAATTACGGCAAACAATTAATAAATTTAAATTTTAACATCAGCGTAAGGAAATGAACGACGGAAAACAATTACATCTAAAAACTATTAATGCAAGTCGTTTTAAAACTCGACGGATCTTACATAGTAAAAAAAATGACAATCCCAAGCTTGCCAAATGAAAATAAATAATAATTTAAACGTAAAATAAACTAATAAATGTGTCTCCAGAAGGTACAAAATAATAACAAACTTAATATATACAAGGAAACATTATTAAAATGTAAAAGAAATTTTAGGCCTACAAGCCAAAACATAACAGAAGATCAACATTCATACACGGACAAAATTGGAGCTCCCAAAATACAATAATTAGATAAATTAAATTAAAAAAAACGTACCTTAAATTCTTCACAGTGGAGACACAATAATAATAAAGTAATTAACACATAATTTTACGTAACTACAAGTGCTTCACAAAAAAAAATGGCTAACACGCCCATGCCTCGTGTAGATGACAGCACTCGATCGCATCCAGTTGCGATTAACTTTGCACATTTCCTCTTCACGGCGGAACGATGAAAATTCACAGCCTGAAGAAAACAGGCAATTCCTTTTTCTCTTGAATACATATATTTTGTAGAGAATGGGGGCTAAAAGCCCCCATTAGTGGAGACATCTTTCACGACCAGACGGCTAGATGTGTTTTCTTCACGATCGCTAATGGACTACTCAAAATGTCGGAGCAATGCTCGTCATTTGCCGAACTGTCTTCATGTAAATAATATTGTCCAATCACGGAGTGACACCTCAAAACAACAATGTCATAAATAAGTACATAATTTTGGCGGTATCATGAATATACTAGCATTTGTTTGATGACGAAGAATGTAATTGTCTTTCAATTATGTCATGCATATAAGGAGTTTTATAAGGAGCAGCCCACACTACCTAGTGGGGAGACAGGAACTATTTGTAATCTTTCCAAAGTCCGACAGGCGCTACCATCTCGTGTTCAAAATGGGAAGCAAGTCACCAGGCGGTCGTTTCAAATGTCGAGAAGTTACAATCCAAGGGTATATACATGTTTGAAAGCGTAGGGACGTGCCCTTGCACGAATCAATTTAGAAAAGTTATGAAAATCATTATTATTATTATTAGTGGATTATTATTCTTATTATTAGTTATATTATTGTAAATGTGTTTAATTATTATTTCATTATGTGAGAATCCACATGTTCGATTCTTCGAATATGGATAAAATATCCATTTCTCAACAAATAATTATTAACTTTTACAATTACCTCGGCTGATTACCGTGATTATCAAAAAAATATGAAACATTCAAATAAATGCTCGTTATGCTCGGTCATCGATCCTAAACTGTTCTGAGTGCTGAAAATACTCAGAATAACTCTAATATGTCTTGCGTAAATCATTGCAAGATTTAAATACGAAGAAAAACAAATGTGTTGGTCATCTGTAGAAAATGAGTTTGTTCCAATTAGCTAGGCCTAATATAAAAGTCAAATGTGGCTTACATTTCTCGTTGGTCTTGAAGCGTAGTGAACCTGGTCTGTACCAGATTTATCCAGATACATACCCTATTGGACACGCACGTCTAATCCTTTTATCGGCCGCCATTTTATACCCACAATCTGTCTAACACGACATAGTGGAAATATTTCTTGAAGTTTGAAGTAACTGCTGATCCATTTTAATATTGGCTTCAATTAAATCCATAGCAGTTCGCTTAAATGGGGTCAGATCTAAATGATCTATTCTCAAATACGTCAGTTGTAACATAACTCACGGTAATCTTCTCAGTACAAGAAAACACTGACAGTCTAAATCAATCAACGGCTGTTCTGAAGATCGTTCCCTGGGCATGGTTTATCACCATCTATCATGCGCGAAGCAACTTATAGTTTCCCTTTGTCGGATAATGAACAACACCGTGATAGACTGGCCTTCAATATACTGAAAGATCGGAGTGGTTATCCAGTTACAATTAATGAAACTGACTAATTGGATTAAAATATCCAAGTATTGAATTATTATTACTGGACTGTGACAAAGTACTTTCTAAACAAAGTCTAGCATATGTCCATATAGAAATAAAGTATTTCACCAGTGTCCGTAGAAAAATAACAATCACCTTAGTGATTCCCTCTGCCGGAAACTTACTATGTTCCACACGTATCGTAACACTTTTGTGACTATCACAATTCAAAGATATCTTCTGCGTAGATCCGGCAACCATGTGCCTTGGCTCAACGTAGCAGCAGCACCTTGTCATGCAAGAGCTTGGTTCGAAGTGAGCTGATGATGCTTGGGCCGGCCGGCTTTTATTCAAAACGGTCGGGTCCACGCTGGATCACGCTGAAATCTGGAAATCCTCATATCTCCGGTGTCTCTGGTCGGATTCACTTGAGACTAAGTGCATTCTCTTTCATTTGGCCGTGCCAGTAATCTGAGCCAAGTCTCAAGTCTCTACTCCATGGCTAACTATTTAATCAACAAATAGTCTCGACCTCTGCTACTACTCGCTACGTCACTTAACATGCTCTTGGCTGCACAAAGTTTCCATTCTAATCTAGAAGTAATGGAGCGCGATATTCAAATATCTCAACTTTCAAAAGCGGCTGTAGCCTTTCCCTTGATATCTAGGTGTCTGAATCTTGGAATACCCATTCCTAGAGTTGGGCACAGTACAGTTCACTTAAGAGGAAGGCAGGCTTAAGTCTGTCAATTGATATGGTCTGGTCACTTGCAGGCATCTCAATCACAAAATGTTTATTGGTTCAAGAAAGCACTCTGAAGGGTCCATCATAGGTAGGCTGTAAGGGTTTGCGAACTGCATCCTGGCGGATGAATACATGAGATCACGTTGCGAGCTCGGGATGGACGAATGTCTTTTTTGCTGAATTATGACCTGGGGGAACTCGGCGAAGGGATTTGATATGTTCCTTGAGCTTCAGAGTGAATGAAGGTACATCTGTCACAGATGTTTCTTCAATGAAGTCTGCTGGTAATCTCACAGGTTCTCCATAAAGGAGTGTGGCTGGAGTTGAGTCCATGTGGGGTATTACTAGGGATCGCATTCCAAGGAGCACTATGTGGAGTTGAGGCATCCAGTTGCTGGAAAGTTGTGTCCGGAGTGCAGCTTTTAGTTGACGGTGTCAACGTTCAATTTTCCCATCAGCAGCAGGATGGTAGACTGTTGTTTTAATGTGGTGGATGCCGAGAAGTTTCATTAAGCTACTGAAGAGTGAACAGTCGAACTGTCTGCCTTCTTCAGCCCCTAGCTGGAACATCATGGGGGGCTGATGCCAACACATTACGCACGACTGCTTTAGCTCTTGTCTATTCTTCAGCAGAGTACTGCTCTTCGATATGGATTAACAGCCATCACACTCATCTGGTGGATGTTCAGCTCCGTCACAGTATGCGTGTAGTTACTGGAACATTACTTTCCACTCCAGTTCGGTGGCTCCCAGTGTTGAGCAACATACCACCTCCTCACATCAGAAGACAAAAACATCTTGTTCATCCGCGGTCAAGAATGCTCAAGAACACAACACTCCCAATTCATGAGGATGTGAGTCAACTAGGATCATCCAGGCTGAAGTCCCGCATACCTGCATGTAAAACTGCCTTGGAACTGATAACCAAGCAATTCAATCTTAAAGATACCTGGCGGAATGAGTGGAGTTTTTCCCCACCACATGGCATTATAAAAATCGCAAATCCAACTGTGAAACTAAATGGTTTCACTTTGCCAAGGAATGTTTGGTATAGACTTAACCGCATCAGGTGTGGCTTGGGAAGAACCGCTTCGGTTCGCAAGTTCCAATTGGGCTGGCAGTGTGCCTTGTGACCTTGGATCGTTGGCAAGCAACACAAGTTTTTGTCCAAAGCTTGACATCTTGTTTGAGAGATGGCCATACCTAGCGTTGTTGGACGAGCTTGATAGATGTATTATTACCTGGGTGAGCCATATCGTGTAATGCTTGAAATGAAGGCTTACGAAACTGACTGGGTAAAAATGGTCTTAATTCTCCTGTGGATGCGTCAACCAGTAATTTAGCTCATGTGGGTAAGGTAATCATCTTGAACTGAAGGGTTGTTTCTGTGGACTGTGTAGTCGGTGAAGTTCCTCGTCAGTTTCTTGGGCTTTTGCGACTTCATCGAATGACAGTTGTGTTGGTATGGAGATACCGTAGATGAGATGCGAGAACAGAAATCTGCTGGGAGGTTTTCTCTCCCACGGAGATACCTCAAATCAGTGGTTAACTGGCTAATGAAATCTAGTTGACGAAGTTGCCTTGGTGACGCTTTATCAAGTAGTTGGTGAAAGGCATACGTCAGAGATTTGTGGTCAGTGTAGAGGCTTCCCTCGAGTAAGTGACGAAAATACTTTACTCCAGAATAGGCTGCCAATAATTCGCGGTCATAGGTGCTGTACTTATTTTGTGTATCAGATAGTTTCTAGGAGAAGAATCCTAGAGGTTCAAGGTGATCATCACGGACTTGATGTAATGTGGCTCCTTTGTCAAAGTCTGAAGCATCGACAATTAGGCTGAGGACAAGCTTGCAACTTTGTAGCCGCGTCAGAAATGCCACGGCACGGCCGCCTTAGTACATTACGTCGATTCAAATGTAGGTGGCCATGCTTGGTCGACATGGCGACAAAGACGCAGCAGAGAGCGTTTTCTCGGCGCAGCGACAAAGATGCTGTACGTAGTTTCTTATAGATGTGGCCTTGCTAGCGCGACACTGGGCGCATATGTAGCATTGTTCATAAGCAGATTCGCTCTAGCATGCTAGGCTCTGGGTGACTGAAGCTTTTTTGAGTCTCAGTTCATGGTTCCATAAATAGCCATATGAGAAGTGCATGGTAATTTATGGGACTTTCCACGCGCACTTAGGTACTGGTAGTGGACCCTCAGTTGTCTAGGGGTACGTGTTAAAGCTACGGTACGTCAAAGAATTGAATTGCCGCTCTACCAAGAATTTCAAGGGTTGAAACGGGGCACACTCCGCAATCATAGAACTCTACTCCAAACAAATGCTGCGATTGATCCTAACTTAAGGCTACAACTAACAATTTTCCGTCCCTAATTGCAAGTACGCACATTATTAGCATTAGACAGATGCCACACACACTGAAATTACACGGTAGACAAGAACAACATTTCTGAAAATGTTAACCGGTACCTAAATAAAATTACAAAACTCATCTATAGGCTTTAAAATTTCGTACAGTAAATATATTTATTCTTCTTCCTCCTCTTCGATTTCGATGGGCCACATGAAATAAACTTCTCATGATTTTATCTCTTTCCTTGATTTTAGTTTAGTAATAGACTAGCGCTTAGAGACAGCCCAGCGGGGCTAACGAAGTAACAAAGTGACCCGAATTCTCACGACCGCAACCGATCATCCATCTCCTTTCACGATCCTTTGACACGCACCGAGACAGACCAGCGCAGCGGGGAAAACCGAACGTAGCCGAAACTTCACAACCTAGACTGATCATTAGGGCTAGGATTTTTATATACACATATTCCTTCCCTTCGCTTATACATAACTAAAAATTATGAATTCCATGAATTAGAACCTTAGCTATCATCTAATTACATGTTATTGTTCCATATTTTACATATTTGATCATAATTACATTTGTTTTAGATATTTTTACTTTAAAAATAATATTCTGTGTTTTTACTTTACCGGTACATATTTGATCAAAATGACATTTTTTAAACATAACTTAACTTGATTTATTTAAAATTACATATTCTGTCTCTTACTGTAAAAGAAACATATTTTTTCGCAAGTGAAATATATTTGTTCACTAGAAACTCAGGTACATGAAACGGATTTACCAAGCAATACATAAGCTGTTGAGAAAGGGCCAGGGAAGATGTTAGTGGAGATAAGGGGATGGACACCCTGCCGGAGACTCAGCGGCTGGACTTTAGTTTATTTCAGTTGTCCAGCGAGTGCCGGAGACTCTAAGAATTAACGCACAGAACAACAAATCAAGCGATTATTCACAGAACGAATAGCCCGTCGATAAACAAAAGAAAAAAATCCTCTCGGCACGCCGGAAGGCAGAGGTAGATTTCACCGGGAAAACTAGGGGATAGGCTATACTAGGCAAAATATACAGGTTTTCGTAGAAGGATCAGGCCTCATTTATTGCGGCTTCGGTGGCGTAGTCGGTAGCATGCTGAACTGCTATGCCCAAGATAGCGGGTTCAAACCCGGCCGAAGTCGTCGGATTTTTTAAGAGCGTTAAAAATCCTTCAGTATGCCTTCCTTCGGAGGGGAAGTAAATCCGGCGGTCCCATGTCATAGATTTATGGCAAATGTTTATACACATTGTAAAGCACAGGCGTATAATTTAGTTCAATTGTTTAGATAACCTCAAAATGGCGGCTGTGCGAAATATTTCACTGGCATTCCATATCTCCGAAACTGTTACAGATATTACCCATAAATTTTGTACGTTAATAAAGGACACTGGTACAAGTTTATCTGTGTATCTTTCATAAACCTGTAAAGTAAAAAAACGAACATGGCGGCCAAACGAATTTGAAACATTTTAATAGACTTTTCTCGTGATTTAACTCTGAGCGCAGTGAAATGTGGTTCAGTTAATAATTATACATATTGTAATGTACTGGCATCTAATTTAGTTCAATTGTTTACATAACCTCAAGAAGGCGGTTGAGTGAAATTTTAAAATTAAGTTTTTAATTCTTGAGTCGTAATCATGTGATCGAAGTGAAAGTTTGAGTAATGAACCTACGCACTAATTTTCCTTTAATGATAGATAACTCTATGGCCTATACATATAACAATCCAAAATGGTGAGCATCGGAAATATTTAGACGGTTCTCAATAGCTACGAATCTTTTACAGCAATCAAGCTCAACTTTTTTATGTTCATAGAGTTTTGAACATAAGTTCACCTATAGGACTTTCAGTAACCTGATGAGCACAAATCCAACATGGCGGCGACGCGATGTATAAATATTTAAATGGACGTTTCTCGCGATTTAACCATCCGAGTGCAGTGAAACTTTGCACGTTAAATTCTTATACAAATGTTAATCCACTGGCATCTATTTTATTTCAATTGTTTCCATAACCACAAGATGGCAGCTGTGTGAATTTTTTAAATCTCGTTTTTACGTCTTGTGTTCTAATCATGCGATTGAAGTTTGAATACCACATGTACACAATAATCTTCATGTAACAGTCCATAAATAAAAAATCCAACCTGGCGACCATCTGAAATATTTAGACGGTTCGCAATATCTACGAATCTAGCACAACCTTCAAACTTAAATTTTGTATGTTGATAGAGGCAATTAACATGAGTAGGATATATGAAAATAGGCTGTATTGTTCTTCACGGAACTACTTGTTATACTTGTAGTCACACTGTCCATATGCAAGGTTTGGAACTGATGTGTAACTATCTAACAGTCTGTTACTTCTTCACGCCAAATTTGATCTCCCTCAGAGATGTTGAATATTTTACATGTAAATTTGGTTCCTCAGTTTAGGGGCTGCGACAACGTGGTCATGTAACCCCGTGTACATTGGGTGTGTGTAGAATCAGTCTGATAAACGGTTTTAATTTTGATGACTGTATTAGTCTGTAATTCAGGTAAGGACTGCAGACGGTCAATTTCAGGTAGTTGTTCCTAATTTTGCTACCAAATACAACCATCAACGACACCTAGCTGTGAACTTGGCTACTAGATGCCACCGCAACCTGCAACTTGTAACGTTGGAAGTTCCCTCCGAAGGAAAGCATGCTGAGGGATTTTTAGTGCTCTTAGAAAATCCGACGACATTGGCCGACTTTGAGCCCGCGACCTTGGGCATAGAAGTTCAACATGCTACCAGTTACGGTACCGAAGCCGCTTCCCACAGAGTCAGATGGTGATCTCGTGCAATGGCGTTGTCATGGCAAACTCTGATGGCTCATCCCTCATAAATTTAGAAGCGTTGTCATGGTAACCTCTGATGGCACTTGGCATTTTCTTTTAAATCCGAAATAATTTTTCTCATCCCTTGGCGTAATGGTGGGTCATATAAAAATTCTTTCAGACAAAAGATTTAGGTAATTATTAGGGGAATATGTTCCATTTTGTACGGTTTTGATATTGTGCCTATTAAGAGAGATATGATTAATGTTTCCCGAAAAAAACACTTTTTTCCATCCCTTTGGTCATGGGTTGGTGCTATCGAAACACTTTTTAAACATATATATTTGGCACTTCTCCGACACATAGTAACTTTGAATGGACTCGATATATCACGTATTAAGAGAGTTATAGCGATATTTCATTTTTTCGAAAAAAAAAGCCCCCCATTTCACCCCTTTCGACCAATTTGCCCATTAACGAACTCGACCGAGATTTTAGAGGGATACATATTATGTAAAAAATTGAAAGTGATTGGTGCAAAATTACGCCAGTTATCGTGTCCACAAGAAACTGATAGATATATAATATATATATATATATACTTTTGAACTGACGGTGGTTTTGGGGTCTGGGGGATGTGAAACGCGGAGATATATCGAAATTTTCCGGAAGTCGAAACATGGTACTGAACTCGAATTCGGTTTGACTCAAGGGATTGTTTGAGGCAAGGATCGAGCCGTCTTGCGTACTAAATGAATGCAAGAAATAGAAATTAAGATTGGAACAATATTTTATTCACATAACTATTTTATGATGTGAATGGAATGTATTGATGAGTTTTTGGAGAAATTTGCAGCATTTTTAAAGAATTAAATATTGGAAATATTTCAGTGAATATTATTTTAACCAAGGGAGAGTCCAATCTATAGACACTGGAATATGACCAAAGTCTCAAGTTAGCTCGTCAAGGACCGGTTTTTGTTCGCCGAGTCGACAATAACAAAATTTTGCACACGACAGTTTGATAAGAGGCTAGAACAATGAGTTTCGCTTGATAACTCAAGAGCCAATCAGAAAAATCTACATAAATGTAGAGGGAATTGTCATTTTATTTTATTCTGAAGAATGAAACGATATACGCACTCCTACATTTAGAGAAGACGAAATGATATTTTCTCATCGAAACAGAATTAAAAAGTAATGAATACGAGAGAATATATTAGCGAATTACAGAAATTAGGACTGTGTTGGAGGCTATTCCGCCATTTCTGACAGTAAGGAGCGTGGCATTGGAGAGCGGGTAGATTCATTCCTTTACTGCGACATGTACAGTGCAGACCTGTGTAACTGATCGTCCGAAAGAAGCATATACGCATATACGAGGTACGGCAAGAACTGAAGACTTGACCGGAGGAGACGCAACACTCACCGAGGAATGATAGGAGATGCCGGTGAAGAAACAATAGCAGTATTTTAAAACTTGATACTACAGATTCTAATACGACATTTACAAGAAGCAGTTTACATTATTGGAAAGAAGATACTACTACATCATTAAGAGTAGTCAGTTATACTTCGACTGTCATAGTGAAGAAACCATAAAAAGTATATTTATTATTTATACATGATGGCAAAGAATTCAGGTCAGGGGGGAAGTTCCCAATGTGAATATATTTTGAAGATCGACATGCAGTACTAAATCACGAAGGGAAGTTAGTCTACATTTACGGAGTGGAATTCAGAGTGGACCAGACGACAATGAGTTCATCATTCTACAACTGAAATACCAACAGCAGTGTTCTGAATTACCAATAATGATACTACATAAATTTCCACTTCCAACTTTGAAAATTCTACAAATAGACATTCAATCTAAAATCATGAGGCATTGCAACGAGAGACCAGCCGTTCGAAGAATTCATTCAACCAGGCTACGGGAATCCAGATTGCTAATCGCGAAGCAAGAAGACCTTTTGACACGAGCGGGATCCAAGCAGCCAGCTGCAGGCGGGAGAAGAGAGCCGACCAGCTGATGACTTGCAGGCCAAGGGAAACCCGTTATCCAGCGTGCGCCAGTCACGTGGCGATTAATGGCAGAAACACCTTACACGTCCAGCCAGGTATCGCAAGATTCGAGCATCATGAAGGTAGACGAAAGATTGTCCTAATATCTTAGTAGTTTGTTGTATTTTGGGGGGTATTTCAGACGTGCCCAACTTTATATGTAGATTTTCTTTACTCATAACTCATGTTATTATGTTGTCAGTTTTGTAATCTTAATTGTAAATTTTATTCTACGTCGGCGTGTGTCGTTTTTGACGTATATTAACTATTAATTGGATTGTTAATATTTCTTATTTTAATTTTGATGATACGCTTTCTATTAAACTCATTTTAAAAGAAACTGTTTTATACGAATGGAATGCTTCGATAGAATGCGTAACTGTCTATAGTATGCGTCAATGTTGATTGATCACATCGACTAGTATAGAAAGCATAAATGAAATATGCTGAGGTATTTATTATAAACATTTTATTATGTAACAGAACATGTGTAATAATTATAAAATACTTTCTGAAGTATTATAATTCCATAACGGGATATTTTAAGAAACCTGACATTGTTATAGTCATTTGTTATTAACACGATAGAAAAATGAATGAAATTAGGATGATATCGTTGACAGACAAAGTCAAGATGATGCCTAACGATATAAACAATTGTATTGATGTAATTGGTTATTACGAATATCGGATTATACAGACCAGGTGATTTGTAGATCAACCTGAGGTTTATTTTTAAAATGAAACACATATGTGCATGAATAATTAATTCTTTGAAAATACCAGGAAGGGAGGAAATCATTTATTCTTATTAAATGCGAAGACGAGCGGACTAAAGTCTTATAAAGTTTATATTTTATTGTAACGTGGATAATATTATAATGTGAAGGTAATTAATGGAACTTTGTCAGTTGACGCATGTGGAAAATCGTACAACAATGTAATTATGTGAACAGAAATAGTAATGAAGTATAAAGAGCACGATGTTTATGGAAGAGGGTTGTTAGAGTGCATCATGAAAGATATGTCACGTGTTAGTGATTATCTAGTAGGGTCACTGAATCTTATACATGTTGGAAATGTATCAAGATGGGTTTTTATTGGAGAAATACCATTATTATCGTCGGAAGGAAAGGAATGTGTTGAGAAATGCATGTGTAAAGCTAACGCACTATTGAGAAGTTGTTCACCAGTTTATGAAGGTTTATAAGTATATTGCTAGTGAAAGCAATCGTTCGGTACAGCAGGTCGAAGAAGTTAACTGACATATGAGTATTTTATTTGTGTTGTACATGTCAGTGTAGAGTAATTCCACAATCCACGAAATTTATTAAGAGTAATAGATTAGTCTCGCATCGTACTTCCAGTTTATCGAATTTTATTTTTTGATAATGACATTACAGAGCCGTAATTAGCTTGGTTGCTCGTTACGAAGGTTTTATTGATTGTGACAAAAACATTAGATACAAGGTGAAATATTGGTTGTGAATTGTATTGGAAGAAATGTTTTTGTGAAAGGAAACACAGTGAGAAATATAGATCACGTAAGATCTTGTAAATATGTTGATAGAATATCGTGCTGGACATGATAACTCGATTATTGTAAATACTTTAATAATTTAATATTTTTATTAACATAATGTTAATGCGTCTTGGGAACGATAAATGTATAATTTAGGGTCTTATATGTTATCATCTACAGTTTTACAAAAGCTAATGATAACAGCTGATCATTTCAGGCTGTTCTTGAAACCAAGTCACGTTGTGACATTAGTAAAAAGACTTTCAGCATTATTATTATTATGCGAACAATTTTGTTTCTCGAATTCTTTCGCATGGAAAGTCAATATAGATAGAAGAATTATCTACATTTTATGTTCAAATATTTTATTTTTAATTTTTAAATCTTAATATTTGTGTTAGGGACATCTTTTATAGTATGTTAATTTTTTTAATAAACTTACAAGCACTTTTTAGTTTGCTTGCCTTTTTTATAGAAACTGATAATCTTTTCATTTTGCAATCGACGTGCAGTAGTACTGCTAGTTGGATACTAGAGCTCACTTAGTGTCAAATTCACCGTTCACGCTCGAAATCCGAGATTCTCGTCCTACCAATTCGTTTTAATTGTTTGATTGCTAGTAAATGTGTAACTAGTTAGTAGTACTATTGCATGGCCGGTATGCGCCGAGGATTTCCTAGTTATTCACCTAGTAAGGAAGTGTTGGTTTATCTGGCTGGGTGTCAACGTCCTTGCAATCCTTTCCATTTCAGCGGATATAGGTGGTGACTATGCTGAATTCGGGCACAGTACCCATTGCAATAGTTAGCTTTCTAATGAAATCTAACTAAAATAGGGGGAAGCAACAAATCTCCGGTAATATGTCTGAGTGTAATATTGTACATGGCCTATGGTGTAGACAATAACACATTACATCTTTTTTGTCTCCTGTTATTTCATCATACGACCAACACTAAGGGAGTTATTAATGATTTAGTACTTTTTGGCCGAAATTTTCTAAGTCCCACGAATAACTTAAAAATTGAGCCTAATTTTATACTCTTCGTGCCGTCTGTATAATGTGAGTTACTGTCTTTGTAGGCCTTTTTAAGAAGGTATAATACATAATATTGTCGGCGGTGTGATATAATTCTGATGACGGCTTTTATTTTTCGTTTGCCAGTACTTGACTGCTCTTAGCCGTTTTTTGAAAGGAACAGCAACTTGAATTCACAGATTAATGTGACGAATCCCACACACTCTCAGAGCATTTTTTATTTTTTGCATTAACTTACGGTTGTAATGCACAAACGTATTTAATATATCTGGTTCGGTATTATAACTTAGAATGATTAAAGTTGGTTTTGTTTCTGTAACTCTAAGTCATGACATGATACATTGTTCCTCAGTTTAAGGGCTGCGACAACGTGGTCATGTAACCCCGTGTGCATTGGGTGTGTGTAGAATCTGTCTGATAAACGGTTTTAATTTTGATGACTGTATTATTCTGTAATTCAGGTAAGGACTGCAGACGGTCAATTTCAAGTAGTAGTTCCTAATTTTGCTACCAAATACAACCATCAACGACACCTAACTACGAACTTGGCTATTAGATACCACCGCAACCAGCAACTTGCAACGAACTTTGGATGTTCCCCTCCGAAGGAAAGCATGCTGAGGGATTTTTAGTGCTCTTAGAAAATCCGACGACTTTGGCCGGCTTTGAGCCCGTGAACTTGGGCATAGAATTTCAGCATGCTACCAGTTACGTTACCGAAGCCGCTTCCTACAGAGTCAGATGGTGATCTCGTGCAATGACGTTGTAATGTCAACCTCTGATAGCTCATCCCTCATAAATGTAGAAGCGTTGTCATGGTAACCTCTGATGGCACTAGGCATTTTATTTTAATTCCGAAATCATTTTTCTCATCTCTTGGCGTAATGGTGGGTCATATCAAAAATTATTTCAGACAAAAGATTTAGGTAATTATTAGGGGAATATGTTCCATTTTGTACGGTTTTATTGTTGTGCCTATTAACAGAGATATGATTAATGTTTCCCGAAAAACCCACTTTTTTCCATCCCTTTGGTCAATGGTTGATGCTATCAAAAAAACTTTTAAACATAAATTGTTGGCGCTTGTCCAACACATAGTATGGACTTTGAATGGTATTAAGAGAGTTTTAGCGATTTTTCATTTTTTTCGAAAAGAGACCCCCATTTTCACCCCCTTCGACCAATTTTGCCCATTAACCAACTCGACCGAGATGTTAAAGGGATACATATTATGTAAATAATTCAAAGTGGTTGGTGCAAAATTAAGGCAGTTATCGTGTCCACAGGAAACTGATATATATATATAGAAATAAAGTCATTGAAACAAAAAAATAAAAGAACATAACTTAATCATCACAAAAGCAGATAAGGGAAATACCACAGTAATTTTGAACAAAACAGAATACATTGAAAAAACAGTCGAATTCCTAAACAACAACGAAATCAAGGAATTAGCAAAAGACCCCACCAACAAATTCCAAAAATAAATAAAAAGTGCATTAAAAGAAACAGAATACATATTGACCAAAGCTGAAAAATCAAAACTAATAAACATAAACCCGAAAATACCGTCAATGAGGGGACAACCTAAAATACACAAAAAGGAGAGCCCAATGAGACCAATAGTCAATTGTAGAAATGCTCCTGATTACAAAATCAGCAAAGAGTTACTAAAAATCTTAAAACACCGCCTTTCCAACGACAAAAACAACACTGTAAAGAACAAAACAGAATTAGTATCAGCAATGAACACCCTACAAATGAAACCTAGCTTGAGGCTTGTATCTTTCGATGAAACTAACATGTACACCAATATTCCTATTATTGATGCAATCAACACTATCGAAAACAACTTAAAATCCAACAATTCGGCAAAAGAAACTGAAGAGATTGAGAGATTACTGAGGGTCGTCCTCAGCCAAAATGTATTTCAATTCGACAATAAAATGTACACACAAACAGAAGGCCTAGCGATGGGATCACCACTAAGCGGACTAATCGCTGGCATCTTCATCAATGCACTAGAAAATGAGTTCTTAGAAAATACTTCAACAAAGGGAATAGGAATAAGGAAAAGATACGTAGATTATGTAATATGCATCTACGATACTGAACTAACAAGCGAAGAAACAATTCTCCAATCCATTAATAGTCTACACCACCCGAAACAGACCGAAAAATAAATTATCTCGACATAACCATTGAACGTAAAGATAACGAACTTTCATATTCCATATTTCGGAAAGCCACACAAACCTCGCATACAATAGATCACTCTAATCACCCCAGTACGCACAAATTAGCGGGGTTCAACTCAATGGTGCACAGGGCTTTAAACATACCCATGTCAAAAGACAACTATAATAAGGAAATAACAACTATTAAGCAAATAGCAAAGGAAAACAATTTCCCGCCAAGCAAAATAGACCAAATTATAGCCAAACATAAAATTAAAGATAAAACGATTCCCAAACCGGACAGTATTGAGAAAAAATTTGCGCGCTTCAACTATGTGAATACGAACACATATAAAATCACTCATCTTTTCAAAAAGCAAGGCATAAAAAAGCATTCACAACGAACAATACGACCGGGAGGCACCTGCAAAATAGTAATCTAAATAAACAAGACCCGTATTCAAAGTCAGGGGTATATTCTATTACATGCCAAGACACTGGTTGTCAAGCTAATTACATTGGACATAGTGGAAGACGAGTAGATACACGTTATAATGAACATAGGAATGCGATAAGATACGAACACATTCAGCCGTATGCGAACATATGTGTGACACGGAGCACAGCTTTACTAAAATCGAGACTGACCTAAAAATAATTCATCACGAATCGAAAGGCAGAGCTCTCGACATAAAGGAAGCAATCGAGATTCACCTAGCCAAACGAAACAATCCCAACAATCTAAATGAACACACTTTTATGGAGAGTTCACCCCTTTTCACTCTACTAAGAAACACACCCTGTAAGAAACAAGACACAACTTCGCGATACAGCCAAGCTAGATAACTCAGCTCTTTTTGGGTACATTCGTGTTGACTGACTGAAAAGCCCCAAACTTTCGTATTTGTATAGGCCTACATATTTATATACATAAATTATATATACACTTTTGAACTGACGGTGGTTTTGGGGTCTGGGGGATGTGAAACGCGAAGATATGTCGAAATTTTCCGGAAGTCGAAACATGGTACCCATTGCAATAGTTAGCTTTCTAATGAAATCTACCTAAATGGCTGCCCAAGGATCATGCCCCGCTTGGTCTGTCTAATTATATAGTACGTGGAAGAGGTTGGCTGATCGGTTATATTCGTGAGCCCCGCTGGACTGTCTCTAAGCGCTAGTTGTAATAGACCCTTGGTTGTATATATTTCCCTGGATACATAACTTCCAACTTTAATCCGGCACTTATTTTCCGAATACATTGATCGTAGTACGGTATGTTAATTATAAAATGTGTCAGACCAAAAAAGTTCTATCATCCGTGTGAGCGCTATGGAGAACAAAGTGGAAGATACCACGCTATGTTCTTCACATTAAGGCTACGTCCTACGTGCGAGCGTCCAGCGTGCACGAGCTTCCTCGCGCTACCTGCTTTATGCGGACAAACACACACTATCGAATGTGTATGTACGGCCTTGGAGCGTTCTCGCATGCGTGCTTCCCAGGTAGCACTACCAAAGCTCTCTCAAAGACATGAATCTTTGATATTCCTAGGGACTTAGGGAGCAACAATTAGTTGACTGAAAGATTTTTAGATTTTATTCATGTATGGCCATTGGCTGCAATAAATCCTTTATTAATGACGTCCTCACTTATTGTTGCTTCTCTTAGAGCTTGCCATAATATAAGGTGCGTTCAAAAAGTAACGAGCCGGAAGCTAGAATGCGCAAACCGGTGACGACATCAGCTAATCGTGGCGTGTGTAACGAGGTGTGGTTCCGACCAGAGCGTGGAAGGTCACATCCCGTCGCTAGAGGGCATGCGTACACGTCACGTGACGATACAAAAAGCGAGCAGCAGCATGCATCAATCGTCCAACCAAAACCAAGACCAAGACAGTGGGCCATTTGACATGCTTCCTGGTGTGGTTGAAGACTGTGCGGCACCCATTGGGCACACACTTTCCGCAAGTGCAGTCGTTTGTTCATGATGGTGTGCACATTTCCGACGCTCAATCCGACCACGGCGGCTATAGCGTTCACTGTCACTCGGCGGTCCTGGGTAATGAGTGCATCAAACAGCTGGACGTTGTCATCGGCAGTGGCGGATCCAGGCCTTGCGGGGCCCTGGGCGATATGATAAGGTGGGTCCACAACAATAGGAAATTTTAAAACAAGATGTTCAATAAAGAACATATAGCCTACTTTCTCCTAAATGCATGCGTATTGTTATAACTCTTTGTCCTTCTCAAGGAGTATAATTGAATGTTGATTGTAGTAGCTTGTTGAAATACAACGTGTTATACGGATATTAAACATGAATATGAGGTGCCCTTTGCTAGTGCTACCTCTGTACAAAATTTCATTCAATTCGGTTTCACCGTGTTTGAATTGATATGATGAATTCATTTGTACACATACAAGGCCGCTATGTGCAAACTATTGGGCTGATGACCAAGTAGTTCCGTCAAAAGATGCTCCCCGCAAAAAGGTATGTTGTTGCAAAATTTGGTAGAGATCAAACAATTAGGTTGGTCGTAATTTGATTTAAACTTTAAACATTTGGGTGGCCGCCATTCCGTTTCCGTCAAAATGGCGGCGATATAAAACATGGCCCTGAGGTGCCCTTTGCTAGTGCTACCTCTGTACCAAAATTTCGTTCAATTCGGTTTTACCGTATTTGAATAGATAGGGGGGATCTATTTGCTCACATACATGGCCGTCATATGCAAACTATTGGACTGATGATCTTGTAGCTTGGTCAAAGAACGCTTTTCACATAAAGGTATGTTGTTGCAAAATTTGGTAGCGATCAGATGAATACGTTGGTCGTAATTTGATTTAAGGTCGATTCACACTATACATTACCTAACCTTTCCGTTTCCTTTCCATCACATCTCCGTACATGAATGTTTTCTGTATTTCAAATGAGTACATGCACACTGCACATTACCTACACCTTCCGTGAGCCTTGCGTTTCCCGACAGGATTGTTTCGCAGCAATGTTTACGGAACCTTTGCGGACATGTATTGACAGTGTGCACTAGCAACCACTTCCATTCCGTGTCTAGGCGTGTTTTGGCACTCCCTCTGGTTTTAACCTGGGTTAGGTTAGGTTACAAATTGCGGTTACACTAGCCAAAAAGAAATAGAGAATTCGAGAAACATGCATTACCAAATTTATCGGGATTTTAAAATGAACAATATTCTGTCGTAACCTAAAGTTATTTATGTCTTTTATTCTTATTTTCAACATCACCTGAAACAGTAGGCATGGAATTAACCTACACATAAGATATACGAGCGGCTAGGTACAGAGCTGATCCACTGTTTGATTGGCTAGGGGCTGCTGTGTTCTTATTGGTTGTTGGTGGAACATATCTATCTTCCTTGGATTTTAAGCTGCTCCTTGCTTTTTGTTCCGAAGCGATGCAGCGCTCGATAGCGCTTTATGAAGCCTTATGGCCAATGCACAATGTAGCCAGCAACCAGCAAGAAATGCGTCTTGCATTATTCTTATTGGATCAAAATGGCGTCGCGTTCGCTTGGTTTGATGCTGCGGGCGGCGAAAATCCCAGGAAGACAGATTTTGAGTTTGTTGGCATGGCAACTCAAACTAACACTTGGGGCGCTGCGGTCGGTCTGGATAAGTAGGGTAAAAATACTCAATAACATGCGTTTGATATGGAACACTTTTTTCCGTTATAATCTGTAAATGTGGTCCCTAAAATAATGACAGTGTTATTTTTGATTGTATATATGTATAACTGTGCGATACACGTGATCTAATTAGTGTGTTCCACTGGATTTTATGTGTCAATTGCATATTATCAAGCATCGGTTGTCTGCTAGTATTTGTTTTTGAGCAGTTCGAGTCATTGCGCTGTTACGTTTAAAAGCTATATTTGAGTTTGCTCACTGTACCATAGACTGTAGAAATTATTTAATGCTTGGTAGGGTGAAGGGATGAGTTTAACTTGTATTAAAGCTCGGGGGACACAGGAATTGCTTGATTTGGATGGTTAGCTGGTGGGTTTGGTGTTGAATATTGGACTGGTAGCAGGTTCTCGCAGAGTACCGTATATATTTACCCTGCGAAGTCAAATTAGGCCTATATGACTCGTAGTGGAATGGCTCGGATATCGCAGAGCGAGGTGATGGCGGTTGGTAGGATAATTGGAAATGAACTAGGGAGGGGGAAGGATACCTGACTGATGAAGCTTGGCTGTACTCGGCTGGTGTAGGCTTGGCTCGGCGAGACTGTGCTTGGCTGTCTAGGTGCGGCTTGGCTCGGCGTAACAGTGAACAACCCGTCCTGTCGTCAATGAGTGTAGTCGTGAGTGATCCAACCCGCTACTGTTGCCCGTATTTATTTGGTATCGTCACCTTTCGGCTATTGCTATTTACATCTTTTGGAAAGTGATGAAAACTTATTTCCGCATTCCTCTTATGCATCGACTTACAGCCGTAAACTGAGCAATATACTTTGCTTTTACTCATTTTACACTCCATCAACGAGTAAAACTTATTACTTATGTATAAAGACACGAAGAATTTACCTCGATCTGCTTAGGAATACAAGAAACCATTATACAAACAGTCACCACGTGACAAATGTACCCTACTTGGTAGTTTCTCACTTTTACCGCTAGATGTCATATCAGATAGCTGGAGTTGCCAATACGGCAAAATAAGCAAGTTGACCAGTGGCGGTTCTAGAAACTTAAATCTGGGGGGGGGGGGGGGGCAGACATTTTCCCGGATCGATCTCATTAGTCTACTTTTTCCTCATTTTTGCAAAATGAGAAAAGTAGGCTAAAAACTATCATTGGTAAAAAAATAGCATATTTCACTGTCACATAAATTTATTCATCTGTTTCTATTCTGGGCAAACTGGTTCACTATATCAGAAGGGTCGTGAAGTAATTTTCCACTTAATTCTCTTTCAATTGAAAGAATTGCGAGATTGGAAAGCCTCTTTGTTGCCATTGTTGCTCTTAAATAGGATTTTATTCGTTTCACGACAGAGAAACTGCGCTCAGCAGAAGCAGATGACACAGGAAGAGTCAGCATCAACTTGAAAAATAATAGTAGCTATGGAAAAGCAACTTCCATTTTCAGAAGTTCAGAAAAAAAGAATGAGGAAGTGTTTGGATATTTGCCTCTAAATATATTCTTAGCTAAACTGATTTCAGTCTGTAGCACCTTACGGTCTGTGAAGATTAGATTATACTTTTCACAGAACGTGAGGATATATATATTCAAAATTTAAAAAGTTTTCACTTCTTGGGTTACAGGCATCCATTGCATTGCACACAAAATCATTTTCAGTAAATCTACGCAGTAACTCTTCTACCATGTTGTCTAATATTTCAAAAAGATTTCTTTTACATGTCTCTGATAATGTGACATTTTCCTCTTCTTTCTCCGCAGAGACTGGCATTAATAAAACGTAGTCTGAAAAGTTATTTGGAATTCTTGAGACTCTAGATTGCTTATAAACTTTCACGCCTAACGACTGAACAGAGTCACATGTAACCGCCCATAGTTCCTTAAAATAATAATCATTTCGTTTTTCTTGCAACGATTTTACAAGACCATAGATCAATCTATGTGCCCCTCCGAAGTCCACATGTTTTTGTTGTAAGAACATAGAGGCTCCATTGGCAAGCTCGAGAATATCAGAAAAGATTTGAAACACAAACATCACCTTCACTTTACAAAGCTGTTTCAACAAACCTTTTGCTTCTGATGCCTCTTTCTTGTTAACTGACTTTGAAAAATACTCCAGAGCTGCTTTAACTGAAGCAAAACGTTTCTGAAAATACATTACTCCTCTATATTTACATACCCATAACGTGTCACTTTGAAGAGGTATCTCTAAAACACGTTCTCCTGGATGAAGATCACTCTGTATCTCAACAAACTTCTGGTGTCTTACAGTAGATACAGATTGAAAAGCATTAATTGCTTCCAGTAAACCAAAAGTGTTCCCTACCACGTCTACAAACTGGCTTTGAAACGTCCACCAAAACTAAATTTAAGCGATGTGCATATCAATGCACGTAAACACACGGGTTATTGACTTTCTGTCGCAATAAACGCTGTACACCGTTTATCTTCCCAGACAGAACCGAGGCTCCATCATATGCTTGTCCAATGCACTTACATGGATCGAAATCCATTGAAACAAGGTACTCTAAAGCTGAATTAGCTATACTTTCAGCATTCAGTTGAGACAAATGTATAAAACCAAAGAAACGCTCCTCTATAGAATTTTGTCCTACGTATCTGACACATACGGACATCTGTTCCACTTTACTAACAACTCTAACTTCATCCAGGATTAAGGAAACATAACCATTGTTATATTTTTTCGTCTCTCCCCCAATATGGTTCAACTATAGTATTATATTAGCTGAGATATCAAGAAATTCATTTTGAGAATCTTTAGATGAGTAATGACGACACAGAAAACAGCATATTTGTTCTCAGAGTATTCAATAAATGTATACCTTTCAAACCATTTACTGTTAAAACTTCTGTTCTTATTGTATAGTAACGTTTGTTTATAAACTGATTTACGGGGTTGGCATGGACCATCATAGACCGATGCACTGATATAAAATGGTACTGGTTCATCTATATTAGAAACAGTTGCACTCACATTTTTGTCACAGAGTTGGGGAGATATCGATGCAAGGAGGTTTCTCTACATTGGAAACTTCTGAACTTGCATGTCATAAAGTTAGGAAAAGAGTTTAATACTCTTGGTGTATGCATTACGCATTTTACAAATATTATATTTATACACGATTTCAATTGTGTGCTTAAATTACATATAATAAAATAAATAAATTTTGAAATTGAAAGAAAAATTAACTTAATTTAATGCATTAGTTTGTTTTATATCAGATAAATTATATCTGTAAATTATCAATTTATTTAGTAACTAAGGAATTTTAAAATAATTATTTCACTAAAAGGGGGGGGGGGGGGCCCGGCCCAGGGCTAGAACCGCCTCTGAATGAAATCCCTTCTAACTGGAGCTCTTGGAATAAGTAGCATATTCTCCTTCTTTATTTTGCTAACATATCATGAACCCATTTGGTTAGTTTTCTATTTCTTGTTCTACGCTCCTCCTCGTCTGAAGTAATAGCACATAGAACTAAATATTTTCTTGACTACATTCTGTCACTAAGTCCCAAAATTGACGCATATCGTCGTGACAATTGAACGGCACTGTAATGTACTGTATTGTGTGAATACAACAACTTTTAACGCAAGGGGTATGTAAAGGAAACGGAAAGATTACGTAATGTACAGTGTGAATCGACCTTTTAGCTTTTAACATTTGGGTGGCCGCCATTACGTTTCCGTCAAGATAGCGACGATATAAAATATGACACTGAGTTGCCTTTTGCAAGTGCTACCTTTGTACCAAATTTCATTCCTTTCGGTTTCACCATGTTTGAATTGATAGGGGGAATCGATTAGCACACAGACATGGCCGCTATCTGCAAACTATTGGGTTGATGACCTTATCGTTTGGTCAAAAGATGCTTCCCACATAATGCTATGTTGTTGAAAAATTTACTAGAGATCAGATGATCTGGTTGGTCGTAATTTGATTTAAGCTTTTAACATTTGGGTGGCTGCCATTGCGTTTCCGTCAAGATGGCAGCGATATAAAACGTGACACTGAGGTGCCCTTTGCTAGTGCTACCTCTGTACCAAATGTCGTTCAATTCGGTTTCACCGTGTTTGAATTGATAGGGGGGAGACAGACATTCTGAGTACACACACAGACACACAATTTTTCGTCCTGTGTTGATCTCAAAAGTCTACTTTCACTTTTTGCAAAAATCGAAAGTAGGCTAGAAATCAAATCAAATGGGAAATAGTTTTGTAATAATAATAAAATAAAGAATAGTTACAATATTTTGATTGCACTACAGTACATTTTTTTGATAATATGAAAGAAACCTTTAAGTCCCCTTGAAGAAGATTATGTAAACTATGAAATATAAAATATTACTTTACGACTTTTCTTTCCCGGCTGAAGTCTTCTATCATATCACTGAAATCTAAACTTGCTAAACGCTCACGAGAGGTCATAGCTGCACTGAAAAAAGAATATGAATTATAAATTGGTTTGTAAATGTTGAAAAGTATAATAAATTCATCAATTAAATATAAAACAATCCATGGCGCGGGGCCCTGGGCGGTCGCCCTCCTCGCCCTCCCCTAGATCCGCCCCGGGTCATCGGTAATGCAGGGAGGTGCCCCAGACCGGGCATCATCGGCTAACGACACCCGTCCTTCCCTGAAGCGCTTGTGCCACGCCTTGACCCTTGCAAGGGACATGCAGTGTTCGCCGTACACTTGTGACATTCGGCGATGAATGTCTGTTCCCCCTACTCCTTTCGCTGTCAGAAACCGAACAACACTTCTATGCTCTTCGTTTGACGCCTCCATGTCACTGTTTGCAATGCGACTGGCAGCGTTGGACGATTGATGCATGCTGCTGCTCGCTTTGTATCGTCACGAGACGTGCACGCGTGCCCTCTAGTGACGGGCTGTGACCTACCACGCTCTGGTCGGAACCACACCTCGTTACACACGCCACGATTAGCCGATGTCGTCAACGGTTTGCGCATTACAGCCTTCGGCTCGTTACTATTTGAACGCACCTTATAGCCTCCTGGGCACACGTGATCCATGATGCCACCTGCTTGTTGGCCGCATGAGAACACTGATGTCGCGCGGGAGTGAAGTTTTGGGTTCTGGCTCGAACATTTGCACTTTAACACCACCACCAACCACGGCCAACGAGAAAGATGACCACCAACGTTTCGACGTCACTTCCGTGCCTATATTCTTCGCTTCCGTGAGTGCCGATTCACTTGATTGATTTGAAAAACGGCCGGGGACTATCGTTGGTTGTAAACTCTTAGATAAAATCATCTACAATCATTAGAATGTTTTATAGAGTTTCCATTTCTCATGGTTGGTCATTAAGCCATTGCGGTGGATTTTGAGCGTTATTTGTAATAAGTGCAGAAATCTGTGGGATATCATTTGAATTTGTTATGAATTTTGGTTTGGTGTTGGAGGTATCGAAGACTTCTTGAGCATTTTAATCGGCATCTTGGGTGGTGCTTCATCTGAACTTCACTGATCATCGCCATGGGAGAGGAAAAAATTGAAGTGGTAAGTGGACGGTGGTCGAATGGTTAAGAGATACACAAAGCTAGTTATTACGATATTTCATTGAACTGATGATGTTGGCCGAACGTGTCCGGCGTGGCGTGGGGATCTTTCTCTACAAAATGTTTCATACCGTAGTTTCCACACCATGCGGTTATATTACTGATTTGTGGAAATTCTACTTTACCTCAACATAAGACTGTAATGATGCAGCATTCTTTCTGTATTCTAGTCTGAGAAGTGAATGCAAGTAGTTTCCGGTTTAGTTACAACTTTCGTTGAACGTTGTTTGCAAGTCGGAGAAAAAAAAAACAACAACAAAGAAACAAATAGGCTAAAAGAAATGCCATTGGCCTTGTGCATCGCCGTCGACAATTCTCAAGCCTTGTCACTACGTTGGCAACACAGACCATCTGTCATCTGGGAGGTCTATAGAGCATCCAGCGTTTAGAAAAGACTGTGGAGCCTTATGGCGACAGTGTTGCCAACTGTTGGCAGAGGTAGCGCTGACGTCATACGTTATGTTCACCCACTTCGAGTACTGCGCTTTCATAAGTTAGCGAGACAACGCAACCCCAGCAGCTACCTGAAATAGAACACGCCCAGGAAGGAGCAGTTATGCAGGTGTTAACTGATTGGATCAGTATTTGGGATACTTTACGCGAAGAGAACCAATAACGACATTCATTTCGTTGTGATATGACGCATTACTGATTGACAGATGTCGAGAACACAACCCTTCCTTCTCGGATGTACTGTATGCTGATGATAACAATTTTGACGTCAGAAATACTGTTGATCATCACCTCTTCAGTTATTAGTTAGGCTGTAATTTAGTTTCAGTTTCTTTTAATTTTATTCTTGTTTTGTTTAGATTAATATTTGTAATATTGTAGTGAGTTAGCCGTGCGGTTATGGGCGCGCAGCTGTGAGCTTGCATTCGGGAGATAGTGGGTTCGAACCCAACTGTCGACAACCTTGATTCGATCGAACAGAAAATAAAACAGACACACAACAATAACACCAATGACGGATAGTGCTTCAGAACTTATGTTGTCGGCGGAACCGAGCACGTGCTCCACTCCGGGCGAGCATGCAGCACAGGACAAGACTCTTCTTTCCAGCGTGCTAACCCCGAAAATTTTTAAATTACTAAGACGTAATATAAACGATACTTGTATGCAATAACAAAGGTAATCAATTGGCAGATACTTGTAGGAAGCTATTATGACGAAAAATATATATGTTCAGAGTTCCTTCATGATTAAAGGTGGGGTAACAAAACCAGTGTAGGGGGGGGGTTCCGTTGAAAGTAAAAGCCCATAAGACCCATAGTCTTTTCTAAACGCTGGATGCTCTATAGTGCAAGCGCATGGTAATTGCTAACACTGTGTAAACACACAGATTTTGACGCCAGATGTTTACGAAAATGTAACGTCCGCTAAATCTACACACAAATATTACAAATACAGTAAAGGATTCATATTCTTATGCTATGTACTGTCAATTCCAGATAAGGTAATAATAGGTTTGCTCTAACACGAAGTTCTGAACGCATTCCGAACTAATACCACCTTCGTTTAATGCGCAGAAGCCAATTGAGAACCAGTACGGAACTTGTTCGGGATTTGGCTCTTGTGTAGTATCTGTTGCCCGTTTCAAAAGTGCGTTATTTTTCTTAATTACGCTCTGAAAATGGTTTGTACTTACTGTGCCATGTTATTAAAGCCAACTGCCATTAACAAACACCACTTTCACACTTTCAAAATAAGGAAATTGTCAACATTAACTTTCAAATAATAAACTTATCAAAAAGAACGTCGCCATGTCTGATGCCAAATTACTGATTGTACTACTAGGCATAACCATTGGCCTGGATAAAGATTATTGATGTGTGACTACCCCCACTGTGCTTGACAAAGTCGATTCCCGGTCAATGCATGTGAGATTTTCGATGTGAAATGCCTTGTCCTTTGGTTCGGATTCCACGTAAAAGGAGGTCCCGTGGCTCTTGATCACGAGATTAACAGTCAAGTTAAACCCCAAGCTTCGAGCTTGACAAAACCAGGGATGTTTATATCAGTCTGCGGGCCGCGCTACCTAACCTTTATTGGTCTAGGCGAAAACCATTGGTCTGGAAACAATAATGTTGGCACTCTGAAAAAAATTCAGTAACACTCTGTAGCGATAAAATATTCAACTCCTGTATTGGCCATTTCTATAGAAAATTTTTCGGATTTCAATGGCGGCTGGCAACGGATACTACACGAGTTCCCGGGATTTTGTTTGTTGGAGCACTTGGAAGTGGGCATAACCTGGTGTATCGTTTATGCGGCAGAGCCTTTTTCATTATCCCTTATAAACTATCAGGCTGACCACCTCGCTGTGTAGAGCGTTCTTGGCAGGTACCCTGGAGCTCCGGGTTTGATTCACGGCTCTGCCATGAAATTTTAATTCTGGTGTGAGGGCTGGAACGTTTGATTCCCACCTCTGTTTTTCTGGAAGTGGTTTTCCGTGGCTTCGCACTTCTACTCCAAGCAAATGCTGGGATAGTTCCTAACCTATGGCCACGGTTGCCTCCTTCCCAATCCTCTCCCCAATTTACAAATACACACACTAGCCTAGTACAGCCATCACGATAATATAAGTTATCACACAAAATACACGGGGCTACATGACCACGATGTCTCAGCCCCTAATATAAGCAACGACAACAAACTTATCAGACTGAGAAAAATTGGTGTAGTGGCGGGCATCTTCAAAGTGAGGGGGAACTTCTGGATGGGTCAATCCAGGCCAAGTGGTCCAATACATGGTGTCCACAGGCAGGAAAAGTCAGGAATTCTGTTTTTGGTCAGGAAAAGTGAGGAAAAAGTCGTGCGAGTCAGGAAAAAATGCCAAAAAGTATTGGAAAGTCAGGAATTTTTTTAACCATACAGAATTTTGTGTTTTACAGCCGTATTTTGATGTTACTAGTTCAAATAATCTCTGAAGATAAAAAGCAATAACTCACTGGTCATTTTGGTAAGTTTCCATTTTTACAGTACATCATAGTAAAAACCTCTTTTACCTAATTTTTGTACGCTTTTTTTGCGTTGGCGTAGGGATGTGGCAACCCCATCACTATAGTATAGTTTAGGTTAAGTACTTTGATTTATGTATTATTGCATTATCATTTATTTTGTATTTTAAATGAATAATGGGTGGTGGAGGCTGCAAATAAAAAGAATAGGCCTATATATATATTTGCTCAATAAACTTTTTTTTTTCCGATGTTATGATGACTTCACGAGTCAGGAATTTTGTTGCAAAATGGTCAGGAAAAGTCAGGAAAATTGACATTGAAAATTCTGTGGACACCATGCAATATAAAAATAAATGGTTGCTTGACCATCTCAGAAAAATTTGATACTTGCTGGGTTTGTTCCTTATCATGAAGTGAGCTTAAAAATATTTTTTTGAACTTTCTTTGAATTACCGTTTTTAATAATAAAACTTTATTGCTGTCGAACGACCATAGAGTATAACAGCAAGACCAACTACAATACTCAGACCTTAATGCAGGTCTCGAAAGTGTGAAAATGGCGTATGCTGAAGCCCCGGCATATTGTTTGTTTACATTCGTTGCTGGGATACAATATTTAGCTTTGATTAGCTTCGTTTGATGAAGGTTGGGATAAACTGACGCTCCTCTGTAATTGTTAGTGTCTTCTGTATGTCTGTCAAGTCCAGTTCACGTTAATGTACTGCAATCATATGTAAATATGTGATAATACGCTTAATATGGACTGGTTCGTTTGTGTGATGATTGTCCAGTCAACCGATGGCATTGTGTCATTTACTTCGGATGTTGAAGTACCTAAGACTAAAGCATAATATAAGTGTCTCAAGAATATACACCGCAATGATTTGCTAGTTAGTGACAATATAATAATAGCTTAGTACACGTCAGTAGTGTCGAACTTAATTACGTAAAGGGAAAACGCAATGAGCATCTACGGCTAGACCAAACCGTTGACGTTATTTTGAACGCTCAGCAATATGTGCCTCCGTAAATCATTACCAGTCTGGCAGATGTTCTACACTGCCTTGTATACACGCCAAGTTTTATTGGTTAAGGAAGATGTTCCCCCTATGCCAAACAGTGAACTCATTGTGTTCCGTCATTATTCATACTTTTGTGATTCTTACAGCTTGCAAGTTATTTTTTATTATGATGTGTGTAATAAAGTGTTGTGAGTACCTTGCCAATTATGTACTTATATTGCGAGATGGTGTGCCGCGATAATTCCGTAAGAGGGAGATGGTGCTTTCCAACCTATAGTACTTTACTAAATCAACTATTTCAAGCGTACAACTATTCCAAACGGTAACAGCGAATGTTTTGTAGGTTAGATGGTAACATATTATCGTGTCCCTTGTGTGTACCCAGTAGTATTCTCCATAATTATGTTCTGATATCCACACGACGACTTCTTTGCATATTTCAATCAACTAATTCGGTGTGATGTTTTACCCGAGATTTTAGGCAATTCCACGAGAGGTCTTAATTGAAATGTATCTCTATGGCGTTGGTTCGATTATTTCAGGCAACTATTCTCATTCCGATTGTGTACACAAATACTCGGCATGTCAGCGACGTATTTCTGGGACAGCACTTCAGTAACTGGGTACTTTCTTCTCTCCTACTTCAGAATCTGTTTGATTTTTGCTAATAATATTATTCTATAATTACTGAACTTAAAAACAAATCGTGATAACTCGCCAAAAAGCTTCTTATTCAACCACAGAAACAGTATCGTAGCTGCCCCTTGGGTGAAGACGAAGAAATCTAATATTCGAGGCCAGCACTATATAGATAAATTAATTCAGATAAGTCTAAATTATTGATGCATATTTCTTCGGAACCTAGTCTCGTCTTGTGATATATTTTATGCTCTTAGGTGAGTAAAAATAATAATTTACACGAACTGTGACAAGCCTGATGACATGATCTTAGCTATTGGTAGGGCAACCGTCGCCGCCATGTTTTTTCTACATTAAGGTCTGAGTATTGTAGTTGGTCTTGATAACAGTATGGCGGCCATTTTGTTATAAGCCGATCTGCGTTTTTTTAAATATCTCGGCAATCGGTTGCTCTAGACCTATCAAATAAAGAGCATTGAATTCAGTACACTTTGGCCTACACATTGAACCCATTTTCACTAGGGTTCATATGTCTTTTTACAGATTTTTAATTACTCAAAGTTTTTGTTTTGAAATTCAAAAATCTGAATTTTTAATCAATAATTTTTTTAAGAAAGGACAGTTTCTCATCCCTAATATTTTTTGTGCTTCTACACTTCATAGTAGTGTAATTGTTTATAAAGTTTCAGTGGTGAGAAGTTACCCCTTAAAAAGTTACAGGCTTTTAAAAAACTGATTTTTGAAAAATTTTCAATTTTTGACCTGCAATATTTTGGTTGGGGGACCAGATAAAAATCTGAAAATTTCACATTTTAAAGATCTTTACAGTAGTAAACTTCAGTATAAATTTCAAGTTCGAGATTTAATTGGAAGTTTAAAAAAATCACAAATATGATAAAAAGGTTTTATCATTCGCAATACATCTAGTCTAATGTGGGTAAGTATTTTCAACTTAAGATCTAAATACATTCAATTTATGTAAACAATATTTAGGCCTTATTTGTTGCTAAACATTTCTAAATAGAAAACTGAAAGAGGCTGTTTGGCAGCATGTGGAAGTCTGTACAGGCTCACTGACAGACAATACACCACGAGTCTCAACATGTCTGTGAGTTACCTAGTCAAACACTGCAAGTCTGTACAAGTCTGTGAGCTAGCTATGTTGTTTCCCTTTCCACTCAATCTGTTCTCTCCCACTTAGTTGTCCATGAGCTTTTACAGTGAGCAGTTGTATTATTGTAGTTAAATGGAGCCTCAGTGTTCAGTTGGCATTTTTACTAATGAAGTATGTCACAAAAGTGTGTATGGAGTGTTTTCTAAAGAAATTACAGTGAAGAAGAAAAAGTGTTGTTTCATTTAAGAGTTCACCTAGATGTCAAATCAAGCTATAAAGTACCATGAAGTAAAATACTTGAACAAATTTCATCACCTCTATGGACAATCTTGTTTGGACCCATTGAAGAAACACAAGAAGCCTATAACTAAAGGACTGAGAGAAATAACTTTAGATCAATACTATAAAAATGAAAATCCTGTCATTAACCTAATACCAGAGAAATCATTATGTCCAACCTGTTATAGACCTCGTGCGCATGACGATATTTTACCTGCTGGCTCTCCTAGTGGCAACTCTCTCAGAACATCCATGTGGCTAGTGTGTGTACTGGCTTGTGCGGCAGAATCAAGTGTGATAGTGAAGGAAGCAATTTAACGCTGAAATGTCGTCGTCCATAGAGGTTCACGTGGGCTTTCAGAAGATTCGGTGGGATACGTCGTATTTTAGAGCTTCTACGCTAAAGAAAGGCAAACAGCTCAATGAAAGTAATCACATATTTCAGGTGAAGGAACGATTGGGAGAAGAAATATCCAGCTTCTGTTTCAGAGAAACTAGCATTAATCAACCGCCTTATGCTGTTAAACTTAAGGTAATATTTACCTTTCTTTTTGGTCCACAAATCATTGTATATTGAGACTATTAATTTTAAACATAACTTTATTATATATATTTCCCGAATCCATTGCCGTTGTAAATTATTTTTTTCATTAATTAATGCTAGTCTTTTTTTTTTTAACAGATCGATTGCAAAAGGAACATTTAGTCAGCCGAGTGTGAATGCAAATCAGGCCTTTCCAAATGCTGCAAGCACATTGCTGCGCTTTGCATTTATGTTAATACCGAGAGAGATTCTTCGAAGACTTCCTTCCTTCAACAATGGGAGAAACCTAAGAATGTTTTCGCGGAATATTCTAAAGGTGAACATTTAGGAGAAATGTTCAAGGATAGATTAAATAAGCGGAGAGTTTGTAGCGTGTCGGAAAGTGTGGGATTAGAAACATTCACCAAAACTGAACTATACGATAAAATTAAAAATATAGACTGTGCTTTTACAAGAATTTTGAAGGCCGAGTGTGTAGGTGAATCCATAATTATCTCCACTTCTATTGTTGAAGCTATGGTGGATGATGTTGAACAGAGCGAAACAAGACTTTTACTTCAGTGTCTTCAGCAATTAGACCATCAAAACGTTAATAAACTGTTTAGATGCTAAGGAATAAATTACTTGACAAGTGGCAAGATATCACTAGTGCCAAAAAATTATGAGACCATGTTGCCAAGTGACGTCCTGAATTTTTATTTTGACAACGTGAAAGTCACAAAATCGCAGAAGGATGCTATTGCGAATGAGACTAGGACTCAATCTAAGAATCCTGCTTGGTTCCATCAAAGAAAATTACGTATATCGGCCAGCCAGAGCGTACACAAGATCATGACACTGCAGAGTGAAGATTTTAATAAACTGACATCTCAGCTTCTTATTTCTAAAGACATAAACAGTCCTGCAGTGAGATACGGAAGAGATAATGAGCAGAGGGCACTTCAGGAATTCTGTTTATTGTCCCAATGTTGCTTGTCACAGCTGGGTTTGTTTATAAAAGAAGAGCAACCCTGGCTCTGCTGCAGCCCAGATGGGATAGTGCTAGGTCAGGAATGCCTTTCTCTTTTGGAGATTAAGTGCCCTTACACGTGTCGGGAAAAGCCTGTGGTTGATGACAACACTTGTAGTGTTCCATATTTGTATATTAACATTGATGGTGATATCAAGTTAAAGGAAACTCATGTATATTACACCCAGGTACAGGCATCATTGTATATTTTGAACCTCAACTTCTGTGACTTATTTGTATATTCTCCAAAGAAAAGTGTGAAAGTGAGTGTCTCCAGAAATGAAGAAATGAAAATCCACATCCTGCTTCCAGTCTCCGGCCGGGTCAGGAATGGAATGAATGAAGCCCCCATCTAGCGGCGAGGATATGAACTGTGCCGGCTGCCGAGGCCTGACGCACTCCTCTGGGGCAATGATTAAATGAATGACAGATGAAATGAAATGATAGTGGAGAGTGTTGCTGGAATGCAATTGTGACAGGGAAAACCGGAGTACCCGGAGAAAAACCTGTCTGCCTCCGTTTTGTCCAGCACAGATCTCACATGGAGTGACCGGGATTTGAACCACGGACCCAGCGGTGAGAGGCTGGCGTGCTGCCGCCTAAGCCACGGAGGCTTCCAGAAATGAAGAATTCCTTTCAAATATTATTCCCACAGTAGAGATGTTTTATTTCGAGCATTACCTCCCGCTAATTTTCAAGCGTTATACGTAGTGTTACATTGTTACCATTCTTATGCTGGGTTTTACCACTATTCAGACATTTGAAACATTATGTAATTTCTACTCGAGTAAGAAATATAAAAAACAGTGAATTAGATTGGTGTAATCATGTACAATTCAATAATTATTATTATATAATCATGTCTAAGTTAAGGACCTGCCTAAAGTATATCAGTCGTCTAATTTAATGATAGGAGGACTGAAATTCACGTAGATACCTATGAGATGAACAATCTTGTCTAAATGAGGTACCAAATCCATAGTAACTCGGTTACTTAATATTTTATAAACTTTCATTCTATGTATAGCTCTTTCAACATGAATTCTGACAGATGCTATATCATATGTGGATTCTACTTCCTCAGCTGAAAACTGTGCATTAAATGCAAATGGTGGCATTACTATTACTGCGTTCTTTTTTTAAATGCACGTTTTTATCTGTGGGAACCTTTTATCACACATAACAAGATCTCCTGCTTGAATATAATTTAGTATACCGGAATGTAGTTGTCAGAAAGAAAAGAAATATAACCTGATGGAGTAATGGCAACCAGAAATTTTACAGTGAATGAATTTTTGTAATGAGAGAACATTAAAATTCTTTGACGAACACTTTAAGGGGTCTTTCACTGTATACTTCAGTACAATCTATAATGCACGTGCAATTTTCAAAATGACGTTTAAAGGAATTTGGCTTAGTACATTTAATAGTGGATCGTTGTGGCCAGAAAATCCATCCCTTAGTTTTCTCAAAAAGATGGTAGAGTGTAAATTTAAAGGCAACAGAAGCCGTAGTCCTGTGACAGTTAAACATAACGCCGAGTGCAGCAAAACTTAATACCCCGTTTGCACTTCATTAACAGGAGAAGTAACATATTTTCCTTGTCAAGAGTCATCATCATCATCATCGGCTTTAACTCGAATCCGAGTATAAATCTTCTTCCTTCAGTCCAGTTTGTGGATGTGTTTACGGTGACTAAAGAGTCCAATCCTGGCATGGAACAAGCGACCACACAAGTCACATAGTATTGCTGGAGGAGGACGTGGTTGGGCTGCTCGAAGTTTCCTAGCTTGACGCTTGGCCTCTTCATATATGCGTCGATCCCTTTCAAACGCCTTTACAGTATCCGAGATGGTACGGCGCCAAGTTGAGCGGTCTTCAGCCAGCATGTCCCAGGTGTGTGAATCAAGACCTGTCAATTTCAGGGTCTGCTTAAATTGGTCCTTGTAGCACCTCTTAGGACCACCATGAGGTCAAGAGTACAATTGTGATGAACAGAAGGTAACAACGATAATAGGATACGAAACACAGCCAGCTTTACACCCGCTATTTCAACAAGATTATGTTCGCTTTCTTTCACTGACCGGTATCCACAAAAATAATGCTTCTTATCCACAAGGTCCACATTAACACTACAGTCTTGTTTTAAACAAGTGTTAGTCATTGTTTGTTTGTTCGCACCAGGCATTGGCAGATTTGTCTGGACTTCTGCTTCGCAATTATTTCTCAAAGAAGAAAACAATATGTTCACCTCCGTTTTGTCACTATATACGGTCACAATATCCGTCTGTGTGCTCGCGTCACTGAATGAACCATACTCCATCACACTTCCTTCACCTCCGTCATTTTCATGCCTCATTTTTCGCCTCTTGTATCTCGCAGTTACTCTACTGCCCTCTCGTTGCTGGTGCTGATCCGATAAATGTGGCTTCATGTAGAGCCTCGGTATGTAACCGGGACTGTCGGGATCTCTTGTCGGTGTTCCGTTTATAAAATGCCGACTACAAACACGTGAATTAATTGTAGGATGCCAAGGTTTACCATCACTCGTGTCCCGTTTTAAAGCCACAGTCCAAGCGTTCCTTCTATGCATGTGCTGTTTATTGTTTGGGAATACGAAGAACTTTGTCCCAGGCGGACAATTTCTGTAGGAGTAGTTACATCCAACCACAGAACAATTGGTTTTACTCTTTGTAGAACTTTCTTCCATCTCGAACTTTAATTCGCACCTCAACAAACGCAGCCTGGTAATCACGTTGCTTCACTTCACTGACAAGCACCTCATGGACTATTCGAACGACTTGCCGCCAGAGCGCAGCAACATCCATGCGCACGAGGTCTATACAAAGGTATTTGTGGCTAACAAAGATAGGGCTAGTGATAGTTCTGATGAAGAATATTGTAATTTAGAAGAAACAATAACAAAAGTAGACTCAGCTTGTAAAATCCTAGGTGTATCTCCTGCAAGTAAAATTAGGAAATTAAATGAAGAGCAGAGGCAGTCTGCTTTAAATGCCAAAATTGAGAAAGTTTCAACTTCAATTAAAAGAAATTTAGAAATCTCCTTTCAAAAGGAAATTAGTTTAAACCCAGGAACTAGTTCACAAAATTTGCCAGCAGAATATGAAGATTTGATTGAAAACCTAAAAAATAAATGTGAGATTTCAAATAAAGAAGAAAAGATTAAGATTATCAGTTTACTGCCAAATTCTTGGAGTAGGGCAAAAATAAGTGATGAATTCAAAGTGTCAGAACGTTTAGTTAAAATAACAAGGCAATTAGTACAAGAACAGGGAATCTTACCTGTTTTGCAAAAGAAAAATGCAAATAATTTGATAGATTGCATAATCAAAAAGGTCATCATGTTTTACAAAGATGACAACAATAGCCGTTTGATGCCTGGAAAAAAAGATTGTGTTCCTGTGAAAGAAAATGCTACTAAGATTTATAGACAAAAGAGGTTACTTTTGTGTAATTTAAATGAGCTTTTCAGCGAGTTTAAAGAAAATCCTGAAATTAAAATTGGAAGATCAAAGTTTTGTGAGTTGAGACCAAAATGGTGTCTTATCGCTGGAGGATCTGGCACTCATAATGTTTGTGTTTGTTTGTACCACCAAAACGTAAAATTGATGATTAGTGGAGCTAACCTTAAAGTAGACTACAAAGACCTCTTAGAAATTCTAGTTTGTAGTATTAACAGCTATAACTGTACGATGGGAAAATGTCATGAGTGTCCTGGCAAACAAGCGTTATTTGACATGTTTGAAGAATCAGAGGAGGAAGATTTGATGCCAGACAATATTGAATATAAACAATGGGTAACTCAAGACAGAACAGAAATGGTAACAATCATAAAACCACGAGAAGAATTTTTTGAAGTGTTTGTAGCGAAACTTGAAAATCTTAAAATGCATCATTTTATTGCAAAAGCTCAAGGTAAATATATGAAAGATAAAAAGCAGTCTTTGACAATTCATGAATGCTTAGTTCTTGCAGACTTTTCAGAAAACTTCTTGTTTGTTGTGCAAGATGAAGTGCAAGGGCACCACTGGGTAAACAAACAAGCCACAGTTCATCCCTTTGTGTTTTATTACAAAGATGAACTAGACTGCCTTAAAAGTCACAGTTTCTGTGTCATAAGTGACCACCTCGAGCACAACACTTCAACAGTACATGCCTTCCAAGTTCAGATAGTTAAATACATTAAAGAACACCACCCGTCCATTAAAAAACTGATATATTTTTCTGATGGGGCTTCATGTCAGTATAAAAACAAAAATACTTTGTTAACATATGCTACCACCAAGAAGACTTTGGTATGAATGTAGAGTGGCATTTTTTTGGATCATGCCATGGAAAGAATGCGTGTGACGGTGTCAGTGGTACAACAAAGCGAGCTGTCACAAAAGCAAGTCTTCAGCGAGCATATGAAAACCAGATTCTGACTCCTCAACAAATGTTTGAATTCTGTAAAGAAAAGATCAAAGGTATTACTTATGTTTTTGTTAGGTCAGAGGAAGTCCAAGAAATGTATGTCAACGTCTTGGAGGAAAGGTTCAACACCTGCAAAAAGATAAAAGGTACTCGATCTTTTCATTGTTTTATACCACAGTCAGACAACCTGCTGAAGTGTCAGTTAACATCAACATCTCCGGACAGTGTACTCCACAAAACTGGCAAAGCTGTGCCACTGACAATTCAAAATAAAGACATAGTGGCTTGTGTCTATGATGGTCAGTGGTGGATTGCAGAAGTCGACAATGTTGATAACCAAAACCAAGATTTGCACATCATATTTTATCATCCTCCAGGATCAAGAACTTCATTAAAAAAATGAAAAAGATCAAGTTTGGATGCCAGTTTTTTTTTTTTTTTTGTCGTGTAGCCTCCTGAGAGGCCGAGTGCAGGTCTTTCTAGTCGACGCCCGTGGGCGACCTGCGCGTCGGGATGAGAGATGGAATGGATGAAGATGAATGGAACTGGGCAAGGATGTGGAAGGAAGCGGCCGTGGCCTGTCAGAAGGTACTGTCCCAGCATTTGCCTGGTGTTGAACATGGGAAACCACGGAAAACCATTTCAAGGACAGCCGACGGTGGGGCTCGAACCCACGCGTCTACCGAGTCAGCAGAGAGCTTGGCCCCTTGACCTACGCAGCGCTTTAGACCGCGTAGCCACTACTGTCTGTGGATGCCAGTTAAAGAAGTACTAAGGAAGCTGTCTCCTCTGGAGTTTACTACTGTGACAGGGCGAACATTTAACTTAACTCCCAAGTGTGTGAAGAAATCTCCCAGATATTCAACGAGCTACTAAGTAAATAAAAAATAACTGTCAGTTTAGCTATTTATAAACCTATAAATGTTGTTAAATCTCTTAAGAATTGACATTCCAAGTCTTGATTGTTGTTTATTTTACAATTTGTATACTTTATTATTTCGTTTAAACGACACATACACATCATTGCACAACTGTAAATAAGAATGGTCTAGCCAATTTTTTACTTAAAATTCTTTATTTAATTAGTTCTAACAATTAAATACAAATTCATTACTATGCAACTTGTGTATTTTATTCACCCTACATTTTGTACCTCAAAAGTAGAGTAATTGCGAACGTAATTTTACTAATATTAATTTTTTTTTACTGACTTCCAATTAAATCTCAAACTTGAAATTGATACTGAAGTTTACTACTATAAAGATCTTTAAAATGCGAAATTTTCAGATTTTTATCTGGTCCCCCAACCAAAATATTGCAGGTCAAAAATTTGAAAATTTTTCAAAAATCAGTTTTTTAAAAGCTTGTAACTTTTTAAGGGGTAACTTCTCACCACTGAAACTTTATAAACAATTACACTACTATGAAGTGTAGAAGCACAAAAAATGTTAGGGATGAGAAACTGTCCTTAGAAAAATTATTGATTGAAAATTCAGATTTTTGAATTTTAAAACAAAAATTTTGATTAATTAAAAATCTGTAAACAGACACATGAACCCTAGTGATAATGGGTTCAATGTGTAGGCCAAAGTGTACTGAATTCAATGCTTTTTATTTGATAGGCCTAGAGCAACCCATTGCCGAGATATTAAAAAAACGCAGATGCTTAGAAACAAAAAAACCACGATCGGCCTATAACAAAATGGCCGCCATTTAAAAACGGTAATTCAAAAAAAGTTCAAAACAATATTTTTAAGCTCACTACATGATAAGTAACAAACCCAGCAAGTATCACATTTTTCTGAGATGGTCAAGCAACTAGTGCTGGACCACTTGGCCTGGATTGACGCGGATTTGAAAGTACTTGTTCTTTTATAATACAGTATTAACTAAGCATTCTGATATTCTTCCAAAATATATATCTGTCCGGATCGCAATAAAATAGATTACTCTAAGAATGGCATCTCTCTGCACTGAAGGAAATCTTTTTTCCTTCCCGCCAATCATCTTGAATATTTTAACCATTTTAAAAAAAGAAATCCTGGCACCAACGTTGAGGCCTACAATCTTCACAGGAAAGTTACGGATGGTCCAGAAGTATCGGACTCAAATAGCACTGATTGTGGTCTTGCTCAATAATTGAACAGCTATATACTCTGTAAGCTGCCTGAATAGGATTGACAGTTCTCGCCTCGCCATGTGGTCAGGGAACAAGGTTGCCAAACAGTTACAACAAGCGATCACACTGTACAAGCCAGAGATACAGCTGACCAGGCACTGACGCACGTGGGCTGTAATATTGCAACGCAGAGTATTATGACATCAACTAAGCAAACATGGATTGGTCAAGAGGCAGAGGGGCGATGACTGGCGTGGAATTACCGGCCAAATGTCAATCCTATTCAGGCAGCTCACAGAGTATAAGGAAACTGTACCGGTTTTCGTCACTGAGCCAGTCGTCGTCACCCTCGTATATAAGTACAAAAATTAAGCATGTCGACGGGTCTTTCTCAACGCATGATGTCTTACGAGATGCGTCATACCGTCTTTGCCGATAAGGAGCAACTTTGCGAAATCATGCGTGCGATGTAATAGGTGATTCCCAGCGTCAAACATCTCCTGTGAGCTTAGCTGTCTTGACGCGCCATTTGCTTCTTGCATGTGCTAAGCAGGCACGCAAATTAATTATGTGCATACGTGTTATGTTCCGACATTTTAAAATGTTACTAGTGCGTGTTATAGTTGGTAATTGTTTCTGTAACCTATGTGATTTGTTATTTCATGCTCACGTGCCTAGTTTTGTTAGAAATGCCGGTGACGAACGCTGGATTTAAAAAAAAAAGCACTTTACCAATGCTCGTCATTTGTGATGAAAACTGGCACATTGTCATTTCTCCTTGTAAGACCTAACTAACAGCGGCAATATACTTATAATGTAGCTCTAAAGCACCCTCTATTAATTAAATTATAATTTGATCATAGTGTCCAGTAGTAGTCATAGCTGACGATCTTTGGAGCACATTCGTGATGAACACTAGTGCATGATAATGTTAAAGTTTGTGTTAACGTTTCGCAACCAATAAACATTTACAGTGTATTGTTATTATTACTTAGGTCTCTCTTCTTGACGGCCACACCTCAGTAGGCCTAGTTTTTTTTTTTTGGCTAGGCTTGCTACAGAGGATATTTTTAATTTTTTATTGAGATTAAAAATATTATATTATTCTATGACTAAATCTTTGCTTTCAGGCAATATGTCGAAACACACAGTTCTGAATTATGATATTCAGCAAATGGAAGCTGCTATTAAGGCCGTTGTGGAGGACGGCATGAGTATTAAAAAGGCCTCGGAGGGGAATGGTGTTCTGAGAAACACCCTTTCGGACAAAATTAAAGGAAAATCTCCTAGAGAGAGGAAGATGGGGCTAAGTTCCTTTTTAACAAAGGAAGAAGAGGCTATGCTAGTTCAATGGGTAATCTCACTAGGAAAAGCGGGGTTCCCGGTAACAAAGGACGATTTGCAAAATAGCGTCCAGTGCCTCACACAAGAATTGAAGAGGGACTTTCCTTTTCAAAGATAGGTGGCCAGGAAGGAAATGGTATGAATCTTTCCTAAAAATAAATCCAGGTCTATCTTTACGAACCCCTCAAAATTTGACAGTTAGCTGTGCTGCAATTACAGAACATTCAGAAGTCTACAGCTATTTGGTGGAAAACTACTTCCAGTCTATTTTGTCAGACCCTCGGCGACTGTTCAACGCTGACGAGACGGCTTTCTTTCTCAATCCGAAAGGTAACAAAGTGCTGGCGAATAGGGGTGACAAGACAATATATCAGCAAGTGAATTCGGATGAGAAAGAATGCTTAACGGTACTTGTAAGAGGCAATGCCCACGGCGATATTTCTCCTTCCCTTGTAGTGCTCAAGTATGAACGTCTGCCGCAAGACATCATTGCCGCAATGCCAGCACACTGAGACATTGGAAAATTGCCAAATAGGTGGATGACGGCGGAAGCGTTTTACGAATTTCTCGGTAACATATTTCATCCTTGGTTGGTTGAGAGAGAGATTCCTCTCCCTGTCATTCTATTCATAGACGGGCACTTCTCACACTTGACCATACATACTAGTAAATTTTGTGAGGATCATGGAATTGTTTTGGTCGCTTTACTACCTAATGCCACACACATACTTCAATCCATGGATGTAGGGGTTTTAAGCCACTAAAGTCTGCCTGGAAGAAAAGTGTACATGAGTGGCGAATTCAGAGGGTTGCTAATAGCGAAGATACTGCACTGAAGAAGGATTTTTCGAAACTTTTGGCAACAACAATTGGTGTTTGGCTTCGGCAAATGGTCATTTTCCGGGCTGTTATGCCATGGTCTCACTTGTTTAGAGCAGAATTACGATATATTCATGTCCGTATGTCTTCTACCCACCATTCCCGCTTCCCGATGACTTTTTTTTTTTAATATTTCATTTTTTATAAAAAAAACATAATTACTGTTTTATTCGTAAATGTTAGCCTCCAAATCGATGAATCGGTGTCTTACGCAACAATTGACAGAAATGAATTATAAACAGTAGACAAGCAAAACTAACAATGTGACGGCAATTGGTGCAAACGGGTGACGAATATAGACAAAATCCAAAGACATCGTGCCGAGGACTAGCGCAAAAACACACTTTTTTAAATACGTAATTTTTCCTAAAACGGATTTCTTCGATATTTAGACTTTCCTAGTGTTTGAGTAGAGTTTGAGGGTAGGTACAGTGCTTTTGTTGATTAAATTTACCAAAATATATAAGGTATATATATTTTCTTGACTAAATATGTCTTAACATGACAACCATTGGTGAATTTACCTTAATTATATTATTATTATCATCAACAAATTACTTATTGCCTAATTAATTTTCGTTTTTCCTTAATACATCAAATTCTAAGTCATAGTCTTCATCTGCGCTTGAACCATAAAAGATGGTCCCTGTCATCTTGTAAATCACTCATTTGATTCACAAGAAAAACTATTTCAGTGTATTTTACAAGGATTGCGCTAGGGTTAGGTTTTTCCTTTTTGCATTCAACAACAAAGAAAGCAGCTGTCAAGAAGGCTTGTGCGCATATTCAGAATTCCCAGTTCCTGCTCTTTACTGAGAACTGATTTCACTCATTCCGAACGAGTTCCGGAACATGTTGGAACAGAGCAAATAGAGAACTAGCCTAGCAGTTCAGAACTTGTTAGTAAAGTTTGTTGGAACGTTTCCTGTGCTACTTCGCATGCGTCGGGCAGTTCTTGGACGGTTCTTTTCTGTATTGGAACAAACCTAATAAAGGGCTGGGTAGCGCTGAATGAACATAGAACGAGCGAGAACAGTCTCTATAATACATGAATTAGCCAAAGTACATTATGACACGATGAGAAATAAATCGGGGAGCGATGTTTTAATAGAAGTTTCCTCCTTCGCCGTCTGTGACCCACCCAGCCATCCAAAATAGGATCACGACTTATATACCGAAAATTACATCCTGTGAGCGCCATTGTTCAAATCAATCATCTTCAAAACAGTACAATAACAGTACTGCCAACTTCGCCCTTACAAACAAAGAAGCGCCAGTTCAGTCTCTAGTGCGCATCATTTGTGCGCAGCACTCAGTTCACCACTCTAATTAGGCTAGTGTGTGCAATATTTTGCTTCTCTGTAATGATTTTTTTTCCATGGTTGAAATGAGTGTTTTTTGTTATCTGCTCTGTAATTAATATGCAGTATATCGCTCCGCTGTAATAAATATGTGTATTTATTTTCACACAACTGTGGTTTTGACAATGGTTACAGCCTAACGCGCCCAGACCAATGGTTTTGTGTGAACCGTGCCCCGCCAGCTGTGCGCGACCAAGGCTGCACCTACACCTGACCTTCTAACCTTAGTTTTGTCCAATCCAATGGTTTTTGACAAGGGTTACAGCCTGACCAGGGTGTCGACTACTCTGGAAAACAGGGAATACTCTGGGAATTTTTAAATCCTGGAAAAGTCTGGGAATTATCAGGGTATTTTAGTTTTACAAGGTCCAGCCTTGAATGGGCCTAATTGGAAATTAAGTATTTAAATTTTGATGGGGGGAAAAGTATATTCTGCTGATGGTTGTTGTGGATGTATGTTCGTACTGACGTTAAATCAGTAAGCTCTTATTTCTTGCAAGATATCATCATCATGTACTAAAGGCAAAGCCTTGTTGCTGCAGCCACATTTGGTGGTTTTCTGCCAGTCTCTTCATGCTGCCATGAGAACCACATGCCAGTTCTCCAATGGAGTTCTCGATGTACTACATCTTTGGACGTCCCCTAGGTTTCTTTCCGAAGATAGAGCGCACAAATTACATGTGTAGAGTGTGTATTTTTGGGGCTACATGACACGTTGTCGCTGTCCCTAAACTAAGGCACCAACCAACCAACCAACCAGAGTGTGTATTTGTATATAAATGTGTAACTTTTATGATTTTTGAGACCATTACTATCGACGAGCTACTTTCAATAGCCTACTCGCAAGCAGGGTACAATAGTTTCTTAGGATTAAAAATTTAGGAATTGGCAAAATATAGAACAATATATATTTCTTTTATTTATTTTCTTTGTTTTTGCCTTTTCAACTTTGTCATCCTACACTTTATTATTGTTGTTTTAAGGGACGGTACTAAGAGGTCATCTGCCCCTAAACCCTTTATTGTTCGAGCACTTTTTGAAATGCCCTTTAAGTACAAACTCAGGGAATTTTCTGATTTATCGTGGAAAAATCAGGGAATTGTCAGGGAAATCTGTTGGTTGGTTTTGGTAGACATCCTGCTAACACACCCAGACCAATGGTTTTGTGTCAACCGTGCCCCACTAGCTGTGCGCGACCAAGGCCGCACCTACACCGGACCTTCGTTTTTTCCAAATCAATGGTTATAGCCTAACGTGCCCAGACCAATGACAGAGGAGTCGAATAGGGCGATAAGTTGAGCAGTCACCCACATCACCTTTTCCCTTCCAGATTGGGACTGTTATGCTAGTTGTCCATGCATGGGGAAGTTGGTTCTCAGCAATGATCCGGTTAAAGAGTGTGGCAAGGAATTCTGAGGCAGGCCTTCCTAGAATTTTTCATATTTCCGTCGGTAAATCATTTGGGCTAGTTGCTTTCCCACTCTTCATCTTGCTAATGGCAAGCATTACTTCCTCGGATGTAATTGGAGGAACGGGTCCTAAAGTAGGATCATAGTAGCTTAGCGTTCGCATCTTTGATATGCATGAAATGTCCAATGTCCTGAGTTCAACGATTATGGGACTTGGCAAGACGATATACATTGTTTTCTCCTGATGGTGTGTCAAGCTGGTCGTACAGGTCTTGATAATAATTGTCCTTTGCAGCAGCTACTGCTCTTTTTGCTGCTGATTTCAGGTTACGGTATTGCTGGAGGTCAGTATCAAGACGAGAGTTCCACCATGTCTTGTAGGCCATCTTTTTCTCCCTGATAACTTGCTTGACTTCATCACTCCACCACCAGGTCTGTTTATCAATTTATTTTCGTCCGGGTATGGTTTTTCCCACAGTTTCTTTCGCCGCCTGATGTACCTGTTTCACAGTATCCCTCCACATGCCATCAACTGATTGATCAGACTTCACGGAGAAGTTTGCCAAGGCTACAGGGCTTCCAGTGACTCACTTTTCTCACTATTATTCACTATTTTCAAAACAGCCTCACTTTTCTCACTATTTGATTCTGCATTAAAAATGGTCTCGTGCACAATCAGATTGGTAGAAACGACCCAAAATTTACCCATGAATGGGTAGTTCATTTTTCTGCCACCGGTGCCTGTGCGCGCTGCCGGCTGAGAGCCAGGCGGCCAGAAAGCATAAAAAGCTTCCTTGGTGCGATACCACAGCCGGAGCCGTGCAGCGATTGCCAAAAATTTTAACAAAGCGTCTTTTAACAAAAGTTCACATTTATATTTTTATTTTACAATTTAAATTTCTTGGGTGTTGCATTGATTTTCCTATCCATCATTTCCAAGTGTCCTCTCTAACTACATGAAAAATCACAAACAGTACTTTGAGATATTAACATAGGCGCAATTTGGTTGACATTTTTGGGGGGCTAATTTGTTTTTCAGATACACATTCTTAAATTTTTTGTCTATTTCAATACAGTCTTGTCACAATTTTGGGGGGCTATGGTTGGTTTTGGGGAGCACCTAATTGCACCTACAGATATCAACAAAAGTTAAAATTATTAACCAGATATACGGCCATAAATGCGAATAATGCTATGAATTTACTCACTATTTACTCACTTTTTCATACAAAAACTCACCTTTATTTCACTTTTTTGAAAAGAAACCACTCACTATTTCACTATTTTTGGACGAGTGAGTGGATGGAAGCCCTGCAAGGCTGTGACCAACTCATTGCGGTGGGCATTCAATCTCCACCACTTGATACGCTCAGGCCCAGTTTTAGGTTTTGTTTTGGGTCGCTTAACGTTTTTCTGAATATCAAGGACAAGCAATCGGTGTTGAGGGGCAACGCTGTCATACGGAATCACTTTGGTATCTTGTCACCAGCTTCATATCTTGTTGTCGAACTAGCCAGTAATCGATGTGAGTAGCATGTCCTCCACTGGTATAAGTAGCCAGATGTGTTAGAATCTTTTTGAAATATGTTTTGGTCACAATCAAGTTATGAGCTTCTGCACAGTCAAGTATCCGACATCCGTCATCATTGCGCACACCAAGTCCATGAGATATTAGTGAAGAATTTGTTGGTAAATTCATTACCTGGTATTAATTACACATGCAACTTAATATGGGAAATACTCCTAAAACTTTCAGCAAGTCTGATATACCTCGAGGAATTTCACGGGTGTTGAAATAGTTTTTATGTTAGCTTTTAGATGCTGTCATATTAAAGTAAACTATATTTATGAATAAAACTTAGCATGTGGTCTTACTTTTTTATTAGCATGTGGTCTTACTTTTTTAGAACTTAAGGACTCTACCCAGTGTTGCCCAGAATTCTACCAACAGCACGGCTTGAGAATTATAGACGGTGATGCCTTGTGTGAATGAATCGGGTTATTATTTGTGGCATTCCTAGCGGTACGAGTAGTAAACAAAAGGTGTGAGATCTTGCGGTCCATGCTGTCTTGCTGTAGTACAGTAGCTTGTCGGGTCTTGCTCTATTGTACAGTAAAACTTGCCTAAACCGGTATTCTTTTTCCGTTTTCACAGGTTTTCGTCTTGCAAAGGGTGAAAATACCATGACCTTATAGGATTACAATGAAGGAATAATTTAAATACAGGTCTGTAAGGAGGTTCATAATGTATTGTATGTCAGCCATTCCAGATGTTACATTTTTACACAAATTCTGTACTATTCTCAAATAAATAATCTTTCAAGTTTTTGTATGAATAAATCATCATCATCATCATCATCATTTCCCCTTATCCAGCTCCTGCCGGGTCGGGGTATTTATGGCACTTCTCCACTTTCCTCTTTCCTTCCACCATTCTTCTTCCACGATCTTGTCCCAGTCCAGATTTCTTTTTCTTACGCCGTTCTTCACTGAATCCATCCACCTTGTTCTAGGTCTTCCTCTTGGTCTCTTACCCTTGCACTTCGCCTCCAGCATCTGTCTTGGTATTCTATTTTCCTCCATCCTCTTTACATGTCCAAACCACCTTAGTTTATTCTTCTCAATTCTCTCATCTAGTTTTCCCATCCCAACTTCCTTCCTAACATCTTCATTCCTCACTCTGTCTTTCCTTGTCTTTCCTATCATACTTCTTAGGAATTTCATTTCACTGGCTTGGATTCTACTCTCTTGCCTGCTTGTCAGGGTCCAAGTCTCAGCTGCATAAGTTAATATGGGTACATAATACACTTTATACATTACCTCCTTGCTTTTCCTTGGTACTTCCTTATCCCAAACAAGTTTTCTTACACTTTGATAGAATGCATTGCTCTGCTGTACCCTCCTGCCAATCTCCATGTCCAACCTACCAGTTTGCATCAATTCACTTCCTAGGTATTTGAACGTGTCCACAATTTCCAAACTCTGACTTCCAATTTTCACAGTGCCCTTTCCTTGTCTTTCCCCTCTTGTCATCACCATGGTCTTGCTTTTCTCTATACTGATTTTCAGGCCATACTTCTGAATATTTTCGTTCAGTGCATCTAGTTGTTTTTGCACTTCTTCGGTGTTCCTTCCCCAGACCACAATATCATCTGCAAATAACAGTAACTTCATTTCTTTATGTTCATATGCTTCCTTTGTTTCCTTTACTATTTCATCCATCACCATTATGAACAAGAGAGGTGACAGCACACTCCCCTGTCTTAGTCCAGTCTTGTTCGTAAACCAATCTGTCTTTCCAACTGGGGTCAGTACCCTGCTAACACAGTTGTTGTACATTGCTTGCACCATTTCCAACATTTCTCTTCCCAGTCTCTTCTTAACCATGGTTTCCCATACCTTCTCTCTGGGGACACTATCATATGCCTTTTCTAGATCTATGAAAGTCATGATCAAATCCTCTCCATATTCCCAGTTCTTTTCCATCACCTGCCTCAAGCTAAAGATTGGGTCCACTGTGGATCTTCCACTCCTGAAGCCATACTGTTCCTCTTGCAACTCTCCTTCCACCTTTCTTCTCATTCTTCTTTCTAATATCCTTTCCAGTATTTTTACTATCTGTGATATGAGGGTGATCCCTCTATAGTTATCACACACCTTCTGTCCCCCTTCTTAAACACTGGTATTATTAGCCCTTTCTTCCAGTCTTCTGGTACACATTTCCATTTCCACACACACTTTAGCAGTCGATACAGCCATTGCATACCAACAGGTCCAGCAGCCTTTATCATTTCTAAACTGACTTCATCCACCCCTGTTGCTTTTCCCATCTTCATTTTCTGTACTGCTAATTCCACCTCCAGCATTGTTATATCATCTTCTGTTATAGAGTCGTCAGGTTGTGTCACTTCCATCTCACCAGTACCATTGCTCACATTCAAAAGCTTATCGAAATACTCCTTCCATCGTCCCTTTATCTCTTCTGGGTGTGTTAACAACTCTCCATCTTCCTTTTTCACTAGCTTTGTAGTAACTCTTTCTTTCCTCTTACTTCTTAGAAGCCCATACAGCATCCTTTTACTGCCTCTGTTTCCATTCTTCGTGTAAATTCTTCCCAACTTTTCTTCTTTTCTTCTCCTACCACTTTCTTACACCTCCGTTTGCTGTCGTGATACTTCCTTTTGCTTTCTTCTGTTTGATCTCGGTTCCATTCTTTCCATGCAGACTTCTTTTCTTTCACTGCTTTCCTCACTTCCTCATTCCACCATGGTGTCTCCTTCTCTTTCACTCTTGTTGACGTCCTACCACAAGCACTCTCTGCTGCACCAACAAATGCCTTTTTAAAGTGAGACCATTCCTCTTCTATGTTTTCCACTTCAGTAACTGGGATTTGTTGCTTCAATCTCTCCTGAAAATTTTCCTGTACGGTTTTGTCTTTCAATTTCCATACTTTTATTTTACTTTCTCTGATCTCCTTTAGGTTTTCCAATTTTTCCGATCTAAATTTTGCCACCACAACTCTATGGTCCCCATCAAATGCTTCTCCTGGTAAAGCTGTCACATCTATCAGCTTTCTGCGATTAGTCCTTTCCACCAGAAAGTAGTCAATTACTGATTTTGTTCTTCTATCGCCCCAACCATATCTCGTAATTTTCCTGCTGTTTTTCTTCCGAAACCATGAATTACCCACTATCAGTCCATTCCTTTCACAAAAGTTTACAAGTTCCTCTCCTTCCCGGTTCTTTTTCCCATATCCATATGGTCCAATGACTTCTTCCTTTCCTTGTCTCTCGTTTCCGACTTGTGCATTCATATCTCCCATGATCACCACTTCTACATCTGAAATTACTCTTTCTACATCCTCCAGGAATACTTCAATATCTTCTTCTCTGTTTCCGGTCTGTGGTGCATACACTTGTATGAAGTCCATCACGTCATTTTTCATCTTCATTCTAATTTTCATTATTCTGTCACTCACACACTCGACCACTTCAACATACTCCTCCAGTTGTTTCGAGGTTATCAGTCCCACGCCATTTTTGGCCTCTTGGCCACCACTCCAGTATAATGTATATCCTTTCCTCAATTTCTTCCTTCCTTTACCTTTCCATTTCACTTCACTCAGCCCCATCAATCCAACATTCTCCCTCTCCATGAAGTCTACCACCTCCTCCACCTTGCCTGTCAGGGTCATGACATTCATGATTCCCACTTTCATTTCGGTTACTGGTCGCCCATTTCTCACAGTTCCCCCAGTACCAAAAGAACTGCGCGTCGCCTGCAGGGTACGCCCCAACCTTTTCCGATTCATTCGAAGTGCCATTTCCATTTTAGGCTATTATTACGATGGGGTCGCCACTCCCAAAGGCATTTTATGAAGCTACTGCCAGCTATTATACAGGCCGCCCCTAACATGGGAAACAGACGCCCTTGCAGCCGCCCCTAACCTGGGAAACAGACGCTGCCGATTGATGCTGTACTCTTACTATTCCCTGAGTACTGGGTTGCCTCTTCCGCAATCTCCACCGTTCCGAAGTCCATCTTCTCCGCTGCAGATTCCGTTGAGGTCTTCGCACGTAACCCTGTGCACGGGGCCTATGTTATACCCCATAGGACTGGGTCCTCACCAGAACTTAGCCGGTACTGTAGTTCCATGGTATATTACAGTACCGTTGCCCACCCCCGCGACGTGGACGCGCCTGGCAAGAGTTATCCATGTAGCCAATTAAAATTGCCTCATGGACTGGGTTAAGGAGCTGTCTAAATCCAGCCTCCAAGGCCCCAGCCTCCAAGGCTCTAAATCTCTTACACCTATATAAATGAAAAGTGGTCTGTTTATTCTTAATTTCCAAGGAAGTTTTAGTTATTTACCCCGTTTTATGACATCATCATCAGTTGATCTGCCTGATGGCAGGTTTCCTCAGGGTCGGTCTCTCCACCTTATCCAATCTTCAGCAGTACATTTCATCAGCTCATACGATTTATCTATCTTGATGGAATCCAGCATCTAAAACCTTCTTCCTCTTCATTCGTGCAAAATGAAATTTTTGTCTGTCGATGTATTAATGTAGTAACACTTCATTGGACCAGAACCGAAGTAAAATATGCTTACACTACTAAAATTAGCCAAAATACCTGTAGTGCTTGCCACGGTGGGTGAGTGGTTATAGTGTCGGACTACCAACCCCAAGATTGCAGGTTCGCCCCTGGCCATGGTAAGTGATTTTTGAAGGCGACAAAAATCACGATACTCATGTCATACGTTGTTGGCATGTTAAAGAACCCATTTGAATTCAGTAGGCCGTGTTCAATGGCAAAATTAATCTCGGGATTTTCCGCCAACACAAAGTTCCTCCATTCTCTACTTGAAAGCGCTGTAGTGTCAAGGAGTTTAGATATTTAACCTCCTTGACTTTCGTCAAAGGAACGACGAAATTCGACATGCAAGCTACCCTCTGGGTGTCAATTAACAAAGCTTGCACCAGGCACCCGAGGCCATACGATATTATTATTATTATACCAGTAGTAATGGTAGGGAATAAATCGGAGATGATATAATAATAGATGTTGACTCCTCCGCTGTCTGTAACCCACCCAGCCATCCCAAATAGGATCACGACTTATATAGATGAAATTCCAGCTGACTCCGTAATTTTTAGCATCATGTACAGTATTGCCAACCCCACACATTCGGTACTATATCGCATCTGGCAGACCAATGGTTTTCACCTGGACCAATAATTGTTAGGTAGGGCGGCCCACACGTTATCTAATATAAACACCCCCTGGTTTTGTCACGCAAAGTGGGGGTAGTCACGCATCAATAATCTTTATCCAGGCCAATGGTTTTGCCTTTATTTCTTTTTCCACATAATTACAAAGTTACTTTTGTCATGTGGTGTATTTTTATCGGACATGTTGGCAACAGTGATGAGACATGATAAGACGTCAATGAGTCGGCCACAAACATGTCCGCCGTTGTTGGACAAGCTACAATTCAAAACCTTCATTAAAGCAATATTAGAAATACTAGTTGAAACCCGTCAAAACATGACGGACAATGGGAAAAAAATACTGAAGAAACTTCTTATATAAGTTACATTCTTTGTACGATTACTTTTTAGCACTATTGCAACTTTAAGGGCGTCAAAAGATAGCACTCTCAACATTGCAACATAATGCTGGTTATGACTGAAAACGTGATGAGGTAAATAGCCCAATACATTCCAGAGTTTCTCCTTGATTGTGATAAAGTAGGCCGAGCGAATAGGACATTGTTGCCTATTAAAAGAAAATGTACTGTACCTGCAAGTGTTTTATCGGAAGGTGTTAAATCAAGTCATAGAATTTGAGCTCTCTGACTAATATTACTGCACCTATTATATCCGAATCCAAGCAATTTCTTACACTTAATATATTTCCATATGTGAGTCCTTGGGAAACGTTCAGATTTCTAAGGAGCATAACTATGGCTCAAACGTTTGGAGTATGTGGAGGCGAATCACTTAATTCCAAGGAATTGAAGAATTCTATAATAGGGAAATGAAGTAGCTGGCTTTCATCTTCAGTAGGCTATCCAATCTGTTAACGCTGATGTATGTGTTTGAACTACTGGATATAAGTTCAATGACTTTTAAATTAATATCATAACATTGTTGCAGCTTGGCAAATATTTTATATTCCAGCAGATCAATTTTACCATCACAACAGTAAATGCCAAAGTAACCACGCGTAGATTTTACACAAGAGAAATCCATTGTAGAACAATGCTTACATTGGATCGTCCAAGACCTTACACTGTACTGCATAATATCTGGAATTGTTTCTGAAATGGCCTATTTATATTGGATTTTAAATGTGGCTTTGTATTATTCGATAACACTATAGTGTCCTGGGAGCCACTAAATATTAAATGACAAATAATACTCCATTTGCCGAAATCAACTGCGTAGTTAGACTCAGTACTCTAAACAAATAATCATTAAACAATTGGCTTATACAATGAAGTTCTACATGACCAGTGTATTCACCGTCCAGAGACTCTTCATACTCAAGTTGGTTGCTGAGGAGAATGCGATGGGACTGATCGCTTAAAATAAATTCCTTATAATTGTTCCTGCCAGCGAAATTTTTTGCAATAGCTTGAAAACGCAGCTCAGAAGGACGTTCTTCATTTTGATATAAACAGTACAAAACTGCTCTATATAAGCAATTTCCATCACCTGTTATAGGTTATGGCAGTACATTTTGCAGGGGAACATACAATCACTTACTGGAATGAGCATAGGCCTATACTCAATACTCACTTCGGTAGTCACCCTAATGGAGGCAGTTCTAGAATTGTATGTGCCGAGCATGTCAAAAATCGTATTAACACATGGAAGCCCACCCATTCTCGGCTATCGCCTCGGAGACCCGGGTTACATTTCCTGCTCTGCCAAGAAATTTAATTCTGGTCTGAGGGCAAAAACGGGGCACATTCAGTCTCTTGAGGTATAAATAAGAAGAGGAAGGTTTGATTCCCACCTCGACAATCTTGGATGTGGATTTCCCTGGTTTTCCACTTCCACTCAAGGCAAATACCGGGATGGTTCCTAACTTTAAGGCAATGGCCGTCTCCTTACCATTTCCCACCTTAATTACAAATACACACATTAATGCAGCCATCACAATAACACAGGTTATCAGAGAAAATTGTACACATACACACCAAAGTACACGGGGCTGAGGACCACGACGATGTCGGAGCCCTTCAAACGAATTATGTTTGCAAAGTGTCTCATGGCGAAAGCAATTGTGGACACGCGCGAGTGCCTGGAAAACTACTTTTTTCTTTAATAATTTAAGAGTGTATCGACGATGCATAATTATAACTTTTATTAGTGTAGGACATAAACAACAATTTGACCACCGAAGCATTGGGAAGAAATTGCAATATAATAATACAGAAAAGATTCGCACAATATGCAAAGAAAACATATTAGTTCTCAACATCGATACAGAATTTAGTCAGCGACGCTAGTCTTTTCCCGCAAAACATTGTGTGGTAGCTCTCACAGCTTCTTCCGCACAATTTGCTTATACACTGTAATTCTTGTGATTCATGATAGTTGGCTCTGCTGCATATCCTGTGGTGAAAACCGTGAACAGCGAAATGCGTCATAAAGTGTCTTAGTTCATATCCTGGCTTTTTCCAATCACTGTTTAACATTGCGTCTGTAGTGTAAAACTCCAGCCATATTTCTTTCCTTTTTCTTTGAAGGTCTATAAGCAAGCACTGATACGCATGTGTAGAGGGTAGATGTAGTTGCAGGCGGAGATCTTCTATGAAAAAAATTTCCCTAGCCAGCACATATACCAGGCGCGAACGGGTGTACTTTGATACACCCAACGTCTTTTTTAGGAATGTTGCTTTTACTTTTTCCAAGTCCGTTAGATTACTTTTGGTAAGGTGTTCCCAAATTAACTCCATGCCGTATGTTATGATGGGCAATATTAAGGTACATAAACAACAAAGCCTACACATTCAACTGTCAGTTAATGTTCTTCAACATTTCCCTTCTTAAATATTCCACTCATTTATAATTCCCATAAATAACTATCACGTGAAAACGCGCCATGTCTTGTGTTTTAATTATATCGATGCAATGGTGCTGCCATCTGTTGTCAGTTACTGGAACTATATGGGTGAGGTACTGCCATCTGTTGTCAGTTACTGGAACTTATTGCAGATATTCAAACGGCGTGTTGAGGACAACAGTTAGCTCTTTTGATCACATGCTGTAATGCAATGGTAAAACGGAAATAAAACATTTTGAGAGGGAATGTAGAAATGTGTATCTTTAACTGACATAAAACGTTACTAATACTCCTTGATAAAACAATATTTAACTATCACGTGAAAACGCGCCATGTCTTGTGTTTTAAATATATCGATGCAATGGTACTGCCATCTGTTGTCAGATATTGGAACTATATGGGTGAGGTCCTGCCATCTGTTGTCAGTTACTAGAACTGATTGCAGATATTCAAACAGCGTATTGAGGACAACAGTAGTTAGCTCTTTTGATCACACTCTATAATGCAATGGTAAAACGGAAATAAAACGTATTGAGAGGGAATGTAGAAATAAATGTATCCTTAACTGACATAAAACGTTTCTAATACTCCTTGATAAAACAATATTTCAGTGTAAAAAAAAGCTGGCTAGAGGTGGGATCGAACCTGTGCTCCTTGGATCCGCAGTCAGTCCCCTTAACCAAATAGCTACTCAGGCACTCTTGTTCAGTAGCAGACGCAACCATTCACTAACTTCAAAACCCGCTGTCTGAAGAAAATAATTCATTTCATTATCAAAAAAAATCAATGTTGCACATTCGTATATGTTCATACTGTTATTATATTTTATTGTCAGAACTTGGTTAATGTATGTTTTCAATTACATGGAAGCTTATTAAATAACTTACATTTTAATGGAGTTCTCACCGCCATTTTGTCATGAGCCAAGGCAGATTGTGCGCATGCGTGAGGGGCAAGAATTCTGCTATTTTTTATATTAATTTAAAAATATACTGTAACATATTTGTTTATTTTAGAGACACTCTGCAAATCTACAGGCCAAGAGCTTTCGTTAGAGTGCTCTACGAAGTAAATCGGTTCTGTCGTTCTCTCAATCTCGCGGTAACAAAAATCACCTTAGTGTTTTAAATATATAGATATCCAGTATTTTCAATGTGCAGCGGTGATATGACAGTATTTTCAATTCCTAATGATTCCCAGAAAGGTGTGTGAATGATATGTTCAATAATCTACCACGTTCTGGTTTGGTTCCGCTTTTGGCCAAGGGAACGTTTAATTATAATGTTATTGGTTTTACGTCCCTTTTAACTACCGCGGCTTTTAGAGATGCCGGGGTGCCGGAATTTTGCCCCGAGGAGGATCTTAAGGTGCCAGTAAATCTACTGACACTGATCCCTCGCATTTGGCTCTCTCAAATTCCAACTGGATTCAGTCCTGCAATCCAGTAACAGAATTGTGCACAAATAAATTATTTAATATAGTTCAGTCGCCCAATGGATACCCATTTGGGAGCTTTGCATCTGAAAGATAGAACACTTGGGGTGGAAAAAAGAAAAAATGTATATTCATCTGATGAGAGAAATAAACCATCAACCAGCATGCAAAGTCTAAAACAAAACCGAAGTATTTTAGAAATGTTTGTTGAATTCATTACTTGCATTACATGTCTTAATGTGATTAAGAAAGATGATTGTAATGTATACTTTTATAATGTGGCCAGATTACACTCTGTAAGCTGGGAGAATGGGATTGACAGTTCGCCACTCGCCATGTGGTCTGAGAACGAGGTTGGCAAACTGCACAAGTCAGAAATACAGCTGACCAGGCACTGTAGCACGTGGGCTGTAATATTGCAACTCAAAGTATTAAGACATCGACTATGCCAACATAGATTCGTCAAGAGGCAGAGGGGTGATGACTGACGTGGAATTTCCGGTCAAGCATACAGAGTATAGAACTGGCAGCCGAGCTGGAGTTCAGTTTCAAGACCCACTTTACAGCTGACTCACGCCAGCTGGCAAACAAAATATAATGTGCGTCATTGGGATACATTTCCTTGTACGAGGGCAATTCAGAAACTAACCTCCGGTTGATTGAAAAAAATACACCAAGTTAAGTAAAAATATTTTAATATATACATCTTACAACTACATCTTTGCACTATTTTTCGACATAGTCTCCATAACGATTGAGGCACTTATCGTATCTCTTCACAAGCTTTGAAATTCCTTCTGCATAAAAATCACCCGCTTGTGCCTTGAGCCAGCCTGTGACCGCATCTTTGAGCTCTTCGTCGTCATCAAACCGCTGGGACCCGAGCCATTTCTTCATATGCATGAAGAGGTGATAATCGCTTGGCGCCAGATCTGGGCTGTAAGGTGGATGGTTGAAAACGTCCCACTTGAAGGACTCAAGAAGGGCTGTTGTTCTGCGAGCAGAGTGCGGACGGGCGTTATCGTGCAAAAAAACGATACCGGAAGTCAGCATACCACGGCGTTTGTTCTGTATAGCCCGTCGTAATGTTTTTAGTGTTTCACAGTACACGTCTTGATTAATGGTCGTCCCACGTTCCATGAATTCAACATTTGGCGGGATTTTCTATTGCAGCACACATTTCAAACTGCCACAAAAACTAAACTAGCGCAGGTACGATGTTCACTCGACTACGGCTTGCTGCCGACTGACCTGCTGAGCGCGTGAATGCACAGATGGCGCGCTACTCCCCCCACTACCCGCACTGTGACCAATCGGAGGTTAGTTTCTGAATTGCCCTCGTATATCACATCTATCTCATCATTGCATGTAAAAATGTGGCTAAACGGCTAGGCCGATTTTGACAAACTAAAAACCATTCGATGCAGAATTTAATGCTCTTAAAAAAGCTTCGAATATAATTTTCTATAGGATGCGTTGTTGAGGAGTTTTAAGCGTAAAACTAAACAAAGAATCAACTTTTTAAACAAAGAATCAACTTTTTAACAAAGTTGGTTGGTTGGTTGATTCCTTAGTTTAGGGGCTGCGACAACGCGGTCATGTCGCCCCATGTACTTTGGGTGTGTGTAGAATCTGTCTGATAACCGGTGTTAATTGTGATGACTGTATTAGTGTGTTTATCTGTTTTTATAATTCAAGTACGGATTGCAACTTTGAATTTTTCAAATAGTTCCTACTTTTGCCACCAAACGCCACCGTCAACAACTACTAGTTCAGAACTTAGCTACTAGACTCCACCGCAGTCGGCTCTTGGCAACGAACGTAGCAACCTAAGAGCGTTGTTTACATTCTTAACCTATACAATTTAGTTTCACACAGGTGTAATTAGTGAAAAGTTCTTTAACATGCTATAAATCTATGACATGGGACCGCCTGCTTTACTTCCCCTCCAAAAGAAGGCATACTGAGGGATTTTTAACGCTCTTAAAAAATCCGACGGCTTAGGCCGGGTTTGAACCCGCTATCTTGGGCATAGAAGCTCAGCATGCATACCTGCCAACTCTCACGATTTAGGCGGGAGACTCCCGATTTTGCACCACTTCTCCCACCCTCCCGCTTAACGTATTTAATCTCCCGATTTTTCAAAAATGTCACCCGTAATTTCGGACTAAAGTGCGAGATGACAAACTCCAGTCATCAATAGAACAGATCGATTTTACGTGTAGTGTGTTTCGCTACCGCAGTTTCGCTTCGTATCGATAATTTATAGATAAATCTCCATATCTACTCGTACCGCTTAGTTGGATTTAAATACTGTACCTCTTCTTTTGAAATAGTCGTTGGTTAATTCAGCGTGTGTTCCTAGAAGTTTTCATAATAGTCTGAGGGTGAGAGGTACTTGTAGGCTGCGAAATATTGTATCTGTTGAACACGTGAATTTATTTCTGTATAACTTAGATGTTGTTGGCATTAATATGCCGGTAGGCTATTGTGATTTTTCGATCTGAGTGATTTTGTCGTTTCCTCGGTAATTTGGCGAAGATTATACATCGCCAGTCTTCAAAATCTCCCGATTTTTCAGTTTGATAGGTTGGCAGGTATGAGCATGCTACCAACTACGCCACCGAAGCCGCCTTTTAACTAAGTTGGTAAATGGCCCAAATTCAGAAATCGATTGCGGTTAAACGACTGAGTTGATTTAAACTAACTAAAAACCATTCAACGCAGAATTTAATGTTCTTTAGAAACGTTTCTGTAGAATGCGTCGTTTAGAAGTTATGTGCAAAAGACTGGAAAAAGTTGTTGACTCCCAAAAATGAAGCAGAAGTCAGAATCCGTCGCAAACTCACAGGACTCTTATTTGGGACCCCTGAAAGATATTAAAACACATTCCAGCTTTGGACGATTTTTTCGGGAAGCGCAGCCTTTTTTTTGGTCTAATTTGCCTGGGCTACCTAATAATTACCTAAAACTTTTGTCTGAAAGAATTTTTGATTTGACCCATCGTTACGCCAAGTGATGAGTAAAATGATTTCGGAATTATGAGAAAGTGGGAAGAGCCAGCAGAGGTTGCCATGGCAACGCCGGCTCGAGATCACATTCAGATTTCCATCTGCCTCTGTGGGAGATAAAATTTTGTGTGAAGAAGTAACAGATCGTCACGAGTTGATTGCCGGCGGTCGAGATGGGAACGTCACACGTCACTTTGCTTCGTTGACAGGTACAGTTGCGCGAGTAGGATATGACTCAGCTACAGTAGCTGTCCGTGGTGACATGATGCTTATCTGCGCTTCTAAGACAGGTAGCGCACGCAGTGCTGCTTGACTTATGTGCAACTTGCACTGTGTCATCACTGTGTCCTTCTCCTTACCCCGTGGGGCTCCTGCTAAAATAATCAACAAACGGTGGCGCAGCTAGGCTGAGCGGCAATCAAATGTTAAACGGGTAATAGTTAAGACATCAGTGTTGAAACCTTGCCTAAGAACAGTGTGACCTCCAGTATAAAAATAGACCCCAAATGACAGAAAGGACAGTCCCCATTTTTTAAAATATATATATCTATATCACTTTCTTGTGGACACGATAACTACCGCAATTTTGCATTAATCCATTAAAACTTTATACATAATATATATTCCTTTAAAATCTCGGTCGAGTTCCTTAATGGGCAAAATCGGACCAAGGGGGGCAAAAGATTATTTTAAAATGGAGAAAATGTACAGCCATTGAGCATAATCTCAAAATTTTGCATTATAGTAGCAAAGGAACCATGCTCAACATCCTAGAACAAATTGAAATAGATAAAGCCCAAAAACTCAATCCTTGCGCCAACCTCAACGATATTAACTTCGACAGCAATATCCTGTATGACACCTCCAGAAACACCATCAACATCCCATCAAATAATCCTCCATAAGTGTTTTCTCTCATCACACCCTCTTTGCTTTCTTTCCATATGAAGCCTCAACCTTGCTTTCCACTGCGCTCTCTCCCCACGCACCCCTCCCCTTACCCCTCCGTTGCCTTGCCTCAGTATCACTTAGCCCGGCAATGCCAGTAGCTCCTGTGTCCTTCCTAGACCATATTTGGCGGTGACCTTGCCTCAGGTATGTTATCGCTGCTTTTTCACGTTATCGGGCTCTGTTCCCTGTCCTTGAGCATTTCTCCATTTTAATTTAATCTTTTGGCCTTTCTTTCTGTTTTTCTTAAGATTACTACTTGTTTGGCCATGAACCCACATTTTCCGGCTTGAGGTGCCACTTACTCGGCCTCAGTTCCTGGATTCACCTCACATCCATTCTTCGTCCACTTTGACCTACTATTTCTATTACGTGACGCACCAGATGTCTTACCACGTCTTTAAGAATGTTTCTCAAGCCTCATCTAACTCGGCACAACGAACTGAGACAGGCCACCACGCTTCATGAACATTCCAAGTGAACTTGGCCCACACAACCTCATGAACTTATGGGCCGGAGGGCCTTTGATAGTGCTCCAACGGCAAGTGCATGCTTGTTGTTCTGTTTTTTCTGCATGTTTTTTAAATAAGTTTTATATATATGTTTTTTAGGGCTTTTAAATTGTCTTTAATGTGTTTGAGATGTTCTATACATTCTTTATAGTGTGGCTAATGAAGGGTCTCATACAGTAGCCCGAAACATGTACCACTATTGATTATATGTTTTTAAAGTGTTGATTGACAGACGAACATTTTTGTAACAAACATGGTGGCCACTACTGGAAAACCTGGACATTCTGGAAAACTCCTGGATTTTTATTAGGTCTGGAAAACTCCTGGAAAATGTTGAAAAATTTGGAAACTCCTGGAAAATAACCACTGTTAATTAATTATAAAATTCTTTCCATCCTAAATCATACTCCCGCTGCGGTTTTTGGGTGAGCACTCGATCGTTAACGAGAGAAATTTCCTCAGGCTACCTGTTTCTGTGTGGGAGAACACGCGATAGTATCTTTGTAAAACATATTGAGCATAGACAACTTCACCGCATTAAAATTCTTTTCTCTTTTTTTAATGCGGATATTTCAGTCACAAAGGTTTTTTAAAACAACAATTATAGTAGAGCCATCATTACTTCCGACTTGACGTTTCAGTGCTAGACTACAGTTTCGTTCACTAAATTGCGACATCAAGATTAATTGGAGGATTATCCATTTCACAAGGTCCGTATTGACGTGTACAATGACAATTCTAATGGGTTGGGGGGTCTCCGCCCAATCAATACAAATAATTATTGGCAATTAACAATTTATTGCCTCTGGGGACATGTTTCGGGCCTCATGGGCCCTTCAGCCACATAAATTATGTACATATTCACATCCATCGTGTTACTTATACACAGATCATGCATATTATAAGAAAAACATTAAAATTAACACTCCAAAAATTTTATTCTAAAATATCATCTTATCCTTATTTTAAGAAAATTAAAAGTAATACTCTAAAAGCTAATTCTAAATTGTATCTTATCTAAATTATAAAAAGAAGAAAAAATACGGCTAAAAGTGACACATGTGGTCGTGGTGACCTTCTTAATATTTTGATCTGGTAGATGTCCTGTTCAAATTGCTATTAAAATGTTAGTTTAAAATGTCAAAAAAATATTGAGGTAGTTAGAATGTGACCAGTGGGCTTATAGGTCCTCCATTTGTAATTCGGCGTCCTATTTTACATCCAATCTTCATGATTTTGGCTTGAGAATATGTTATGATCAAAGCTGGACCGTTGTCTTTTTCTTTAATGCTGGATTGGGTAGAGACATTACACTTGAGAAGAAACGTCATTCGGAGCCTGTGAAGAAGTGAACCAGCCAAAGAGGTATGCCTTCTGTCCCAACTATAAAGATAATAATAGGTTTAGAAAAGTGAATGCGTCAAAAAGACGAAAGGAAACGAAAATGTATATTGTTAACTTACTAAGTTCGAATTGAAAGAGTAACCGACAGTCAGCTTTCTACCTGGAGGCTGTAATGGGAAGAGAAAGAAGTAACATTATAGTCGCCTGCACATATGAAACATATGAGAGGGTGACTCATGCGCCGGAAAGCTTACCTTTAATTGGTTTGAGGTTCAAAGTGTGTTGTGTCGGACGGCATGTTGCTGTGTAAACTGAGCTGGCCCGACCTTGTAGCAGGTCAGGAACTTGAAGGAGGGGAGGGGGAGGGAGGAGATGTGTGTGGGGGTAATGAATGGCTGGTGCAAAGCGGAGTTTGTCTTAGGTTTGTGGCCTAATTGGCAGGCTATGTATGTGGGGCGGGTGGACCTTAACATGGGGGGGGGGGGGGGGATAAACAAGGAGCTGGCGACGGATCTGAGCTTCAAAATTATGCATGTGTTTTGACTTCTATGATTGTTGTGGCGAAGGAAGAAGGAATTTTTTTTTGAAAATATTCGTTTCACTTTCCTTTCTATAGTTTTTAGCGGTGTTTTTCGAGCATATTCTGCATATTTAACTGCATATAATGTTTTTTTTTCTCGAGCATATCTATCGAGCATAAAACACATGGTTTTCGAGCATATCGATCCGAGCCCTAATAATAAGGAATATAAAATATTATTTAACATTCAAGTTTATAAATTAGGAAGTATCCGAGTGAAGTTGTGAAGAATTGTTTGCAGGCTTTTTAAAATTTTAAGACAGGATTTATTGTTTTTATATGTGCTGGTTGAGCATTATAATCCTTTATAGCCTGGGTAAATATGCTCTGGTGCCATATTTAGAGGTGTAGACCCTGGGAATTGCAAGGTTCTTCGAATTTCTGGTGTTATACTCGTAGTTTTGTCCTTGTAGAGGAAACTTTATTGTGCCGGAAGTTCTCCACTTTTATGTATGAACAGAGAAGCATATACTTTTAATACAGGTTTCTAGAAGGGGGATTCCTGAGATTAGAACTAAGTCTGCTGTATGGGTGTGTAATGAAAAGTAATAAACTGCTTTAATTGCCCTTTTCTGGATTGTACTTACTTGATTTAATAATGTGGTAGTGCATCTTCCCCAAATACTGCACATATGTGTTATATGGTTCTGTACTAGACTGTAATACAGTGTTTTTAATATATGAGATGGAAGAACATGTTGTAGTTTGTATATAATATATATCAATATCACTTTCTTGGGGACACAATAACTACCGCTATTTTGCACCAATCACTTTAAAATTTATACATAATATCCCTTTCAAATCTCGGTCGAGTTTGTTAATGGCCAGAATCGGACCAAGGGGGTGAATATGGGGGACCTTTTTCGAAAAAGTGAAATATCGCTATAACTCTCTTAATATGTGAAATATCGAATCCATTCAAATTTCATAGTATGTGTCTGATAAGGGTCAAAAATATATGTTAGTAAAGTTTTTTGATAGAACCAACCATTGACCAAAGGGGTGGGATTTTAGAGAAACAAAAATCATATCTCTCTTAATCGGCACAATTTCAAAACTGTTTATAATGGTCAACACTCCTCTAATAATTATGTAAAACTTTTGTCTGAAAGAATTATTGATATGACCCACCGATACGATCCCCTAGTTTGCCCGGTGAAATGTACCTCCGCCTTTCGGCGTGCTGAGAGGGATTTTTTCTGTTGGAGTTTGCAGTGTCTGGAATGTTCTTTGTTTCTTCTTTTTATACTAGCTCGGTCATGCCTATTTACAATTGGCAATTTGATACAGAATTTTGTAAATCCCTTTGAGGCAAGTGGGTCGATAAATTCACATTATTTGTGTTTGCTTGTAAATAGTATCCATGAAGTGTGGCTTGGGAGTATTCTTGACCATTACTTTCTGGAACATTGGACTACCATGCCAGGCAATACAGAGAAGCTTCTGAAATTTATAAACATCCACAATTCCAAGAGGAAAATGTAGATCCAACACAAGAATAGAATTTGGGAACTGGCAGTAAACCACATCCAGAAGTTGAAATTCTTTAAAACTAGGCCTTTGTCAGAAGAGTCTGCCCTCTCACAGGACAGGACATTTCGACACAGTAATCCAACCAAATTGAACAATAACTTTGCTAAACGCTAATGCAACCAGGGAACGGTTTACCAGAAATTACTAGAACTCTTTCATGTTAATTATTGTAAATTCTGAGAAGCTATTTAGGATGGATGGGATATAAATAAGCAGATGGAAACCTACGATTTCCCAGGTAAGGAAGTGTTTAAAGTTTATAAACATGTATGGTAAAATGTGCATGGTTTAGCAGGGGACAGCGGCGGCTCGTGGGGTGTAAGTTCGGTGCAGCCCAACACACGCTCGTGTGCTGTAAACGCATACATTTTGAATAGGTGTGTTGGGTCATCTAGCTAGGAGGAAATCCGGTATCGGGGTGATGCTTTGGGAAGACAATGGCATACAAATCAACCGCTGTATTATTTTCATGCAGTTACTTTAAATAGCACAACATAAGTATAAAATTAACTAAAAGAGCAAATCTTACTCACATTCTGTCACGTCTATTGCTTGTATGTTAAATCTATTCTTCGGTCCTTTGAAGCAGCGAATTTGTCTATGATGTCATCGTAAAAGGGCATTGTATTCATCAAGTCGTTGAGCAGTGCTCTAGGGATATGGTTGCCAGCGCAGTCAGCCTCTCCCGGGATGTTGAATTCCTTAAGTATGTTTTAATCCGCTTAAGGCATGAAAAGCTTCTTTCTACTGAGGAACTGGTAGACGGTATAGTATTAAACAAAATAATTTATACGCTTCTTTAAACACATCGTTAAGTTCATTCTTATTGAGCAAAAAAATTATTTCCTCCAAACTGGTATTTTTGTAGGTAGAATCAGAGGATTGAAGTTCGTTTTTTAACCTGTGTGTGTCAAATAACGTGGGATAAGAGATTTTTAAGTTCTCTAGAGCATCAGGAGGGAGGATTTTAGAATATTCTTCAAACTTAGAGCTATATCCTAAGCAAAGAAACTGGAGCTTCTGCATATCTTGAAATCTTGTATCAATTTCTACGGAGACTATATCTAATATCTCAAAATACATCACTCGGTACTTAAGGAAAACCTCGTTTTCTGTTTTTAAACCAGAATGTATAGGTTTTAAGCGTTTCTTCATTCCTTTTACTTAGTATCAGTTGCCGCGTAGTGTTTATTTTTGAGAGGCAGAAGTAAATGTCCAGAGACTTCTTTTGGAGCACGTTAAATAATATATTAGCAAGCTCAAAAATGTCATTGAATACTATTGATAAAAATGTGAATTGGAAGTTATTAAAGTTATTAAACAACCACTCTGATTGACCAATGGACTTTTCGTCTGACTGAGGGTCGTGCATAAGTCTTTCAAAAATATCTTTCAATCCCTCCCACTCCTAGACAACCACGTTTAAAAGTTTTCCATGTGACGACCAATGTGTATCCACACCAGATGGTATTCGTTTCGCAATTACTGAATCAGCGACGAAAGTACTTTTGGCTGATGAATGAAAAGATGAGGGAATACCACCCAGACTTGCAAAAAAAAAAAAATACGGCACTCTGATATGTTACTAATACTTTGCTTTACCACTAGATTTAATCGGTGTGCCAAACAATGTACAAATAATGCTTGAGGGGCATCTTCCTTGACCTTAGTTTGAAGACCGTTTAGATGACCTGCCATGACACTAGCTCCGTCATAACACTGGGCAATCAATTAAGTTTTGTAAGAAAATTCACTCAAGTGGCACAAAGTAATCGCTGTACGGTCCGAACTAACATCATAAAAGTCAAGAAACCGTTCAACTAGCGCACCTTTGTAAGTAATATACCGAAGTATCACTGAACACTGCGATTTCTTTGTGATGTCAGTTGTATCGTCGACCTGAACTGAAAAGAAAGGGGTTTCTAAAATGTCTTCATCACAGCATCCCTAATGAAGGTATAGATGCAGTCTATTAGCTCACACTGTATGGTTTTCGATTCTCCGCTAAAAACTTGCTTTATCGAAGCATAATGCTGTTGCATTTCTAATGAACTGCTGCAGACTAGAAGTTTCAACAGTTCTTTGAAATTCCCTCTATTTAAGGAGGAGTCTAAATGTCATTTCCTGTTGAAACAGAAATAAAACTGCATCGATTGGTAATCGCATGAAAAGTCTGTTAAGCCTCACATTCTCATTAAACTTTGTGATGTAAAGACGAGCATTTTCTCTTAAAGCGTCATCAATTTGATTTTGATTCTTTTTAAGTTCTTTAAATCCCACAGCACTTTTTATATGCTCCGAGGAACCTTCGTGCTTTTGGAAAGACTTAATAGCACAGGACATATTTTCAAATCCTGTGTGATTCCAGACTCCCTGTTTCACTCCTACAATAAGACAAGGCCAACAAAAGAGTTTCTGCAAATACTGACTACCGCATAACCACGGATAACTACTATACCAAGATACCTGGAAATTTCGCGTGTGCACCTTTCCGGAGGCAGAACCAGTTTTTTTGTAATTTATGTCAAAAGTGGTTGGGGTTGATTGTTTGATAAAATTTCTTTTTTATCCTCCTCCTTCCATTTAGAAAACGGAGTTTCTCTTAAAATACAAACTAAATTTACGGACGGTTCCATGTTAAAACACGCCTTGGAGGTAACACTATTATTTCACACTATAAGAAAAGATTTAAATACACCCTCTCACTCTACATACTCGTACTTATATTTATCTTCTTGTTCTCCTCAACCGCTAGGTTGGTGGGTAACATGCATGTCTTCCATAACGTCTTCTTTCTCTGGCCTGGAGTTTCAAATGGCAATAAGTGTGCTTGCCTTTAATGCTGTCTATGAATTGAGTCCTTCGTCTTCCTCGACTCCTCTTTCCTTCTAGCTTCCCTTTGAAGAGTGTGGTGCACCAGTCAGAATGACAAATCAATGGCCAACAAAACTATTCCTTCTTCTGTTTAAGGATTCAACCAAGGTACGTGTCTCCCTTGCTCTTTTGAGAACATTCTCATTCGTGACTTTATCAGTCCAAGGTATCTTAAGTAGTCATCGCCAGCACCACATCTCGAATGCCCCAAGTTTTGATGCATCTGCTTGTCACAGAGTCCATGTTTCAGAGCTATAACTTGCAATACTCCATACAAAACTTTTCACGAAATGTTGTCGCACCTCTAAGTTAGTAAAGACTTCTTTTTTAAGAAGGCTTCTTTTGCCTGTGCGATTCGAGCATTTACTTCTCTCGTACACATTCCATTTGATGTGATCAAGCTCCCCAGATATTTGAAATCCTTTACTTGGGCTAGTTTTTCACCATCCATTAGCACATTGACTATTTGGTCGCCATCCCTAGTGCATGCCATTACTTTGGATTTCTTTTTATTTATCCTCATTCCACACTTCTCTTGCAATAATTCATTTATATGATTCAGAGCATTTTCCATATCACTCTCATTTTCAGTTATCAGGGCGATATCATCTGCAAATCGTGTGGTACTGTACAGCTTGCCATTAACTTTTATGCCATGACTGATGGTAGCTAAGAATTCCTGAATGGCTTCTTCAATGTAGATATTAAATAACAGTGGTGATAGTCCACATCCTTGTCTTACTCCCTTCCCAATTCTTGCTTCCACTCTTTCCTTACCAATTAATGCTGTCTGGTTCTTGTAAAGTTGATAGAGTATTCTTCTGTCCCTAGTGACGTCCGAAACGGGGGAGGAGCTTACGGTCAGCTGCTTGCAATATGGCGGTGATATAGTGACGTGAAGTAATTGGGTGTGCGTTTGTTATGGCTTCTAATTTATGATGGCAAAATACTACATATTTCCTTTCATTGATAGAAATATTTTTATAATCAATTTAAATGCAGTGCCTAATTACTACCAGTTAAAAATATTACCCACATATAGATAGTTAATTTACTGTCTGCTGTTACATATATGAAGCCTGTACTTGGGATCCTAGTGGTATCGGTGTTTTTATTAATTTCACAATATATATATATATATATATATATATATATCACATAACACAAAGGACGACTCCCTGATAATAAATTGAATCAAGCAACCCTGAATTTGCAAGAATGTTTTGGGTTCAAAGAAGCGTTACTTGGGATGCTCAAATCATACTTCAATATTGAAAATATTGACCTACATGCTTGCTGTTCAAAGGCAAGAATGTTAATTTATTAATCTCTAGCCACAGGCAAGTTAAAATGGAGACATCCTCTTTACCAATATATTTAATTAAATATTTAAAATACAGATATTTAACAAAGCTGGAGTCTCCATTTGAACTTGTCATAAGCAAACGGAACAGATCAAAAACTACACTATAAGCCAAACTAAATTCACTCCTCAGCTCGACATAAACCATAATACCAATTAAAACCTATACAAAACATACTCTCCTTACTGTTGTACAACTTTCAAACCAACTATTCGCACTCAAATCTGTAAAACCCTGAAATGGGAACTAATTAAAGTTAGTATAGCCTAGGCCGATCCGGTCTCCTGCTACATTACCGCATATGTATACTTAACATCACTATAACTTAAAAATTACGGCTAAGTGACCTATCTGCCTGAGTAGTAAAGGTATTGCCTGGGATGATGGGTCACCAAACCGGTACTTAAAACTAAGATTTTACATTTTAATTAACTAAATTCAACAGTAGGGAGATCATAGCCAAAAACACAATTTAAGCCAAATCATACTTCAATGACCTACATACTTGCTGTTCAAAGGCAAGAATATAAATTCTCTGGCAAATTAAGGCTAGGAATAGCATTTTTCTTAAGTTTTCTAACCATTCGGCTATTGTCAATCGGAAGAACCCCTAAAATAAGTTTACGAAGAGTGGATTACATTCTTTGTACGGCACAGAAGTAATAGGCTATAAGTTTATCAGTATTTTTGATGTAGCTAAATCCAAGTGAATACAAATTAGAGACAATAACTATCAATAATCAACAGTACCGGTGGAAAGAAGTCGTCTTCACAAAAATGCAGACTGCACACTGTCATGTAACATGTAACACGTTTTCCAATTGACAGCGCCGAAGCCCATCTTTCTCTCTGAACTTTTTGTACAGGAAAGTAGTGAAGACATTTCGTAGCCGTTTTATACGATTTGCAACCGTATAAAGAGCAGTACCTCCTCGGATTTGACAAATTTCTTTCTGTTTCCATCACGACGTCAATGCTTCACCATCTAAATAAATCTCACCAGTTACAATGTTACAGCTTCAACATTCTGCCGCGTGGCTGCGCCATCAAACTTTTCTGACGTCAATAGTCTATCTTCAGTTTTCTTAGGGTTTCAAACAGCATCTTCCAATTTACATTATCAAATGCTTTCTCTAAATCAATGAAAGCAATTACAACAAGTTTGTCGATTTCCAGGAATTTTTCAATGATTATTCTGAGACTTAGGATGGCTTCACGTGTACCTCTTCCCTTCCAAAATCCAAACTGTTCTTCTGAAATATTTTCTTCTACTTTTTTCTCGATCCGATGATAGATGATTCTTGTTATATATATAACATAACTGAATTTCAAACGCACTTCCTCTCCAAACATACACCTATAATTATGTTAAGCTTAGCACAGTAACTATAAAAACGCCACTGCTACTGTTTGCTCTTCAAAAGCTCTCATTCTATTTACACTTCACTCACAATTAATACGCCACATGGCCACGAATCACAATTTAACAGCACAATTTTTACTGTTAGAGAATAATTCGTACACCACACGTTCAAATTTATAACAAGCTTCTTGTTGCAACTGTTGGAACAGTCTACCAGCGGGGAGCCCGAGTTATATTCGGGTGCGTTCGGATAATATCGTTACAGCTCGTGCGAAGCAGCCAAATATCCCGCTTGCTCGAACGGCTGCACCAAGCGGAATAGTTCCGTATACATACTGCAGGCAGTTTGGCGCGTTGTCATGGCAACCGTTCATTTATACGTCTCAAGTCAGCCCATACTGCTGTGAGCATTAGCAGGGCTGCACTCATCACGCAAGGCGCAATCGTGAAGGAAACCAACTGCGGGGCTTGCTTAATTACTAATAAGTATGAGCGCTACACCGGTTGTATAATCACAACATATAAAGCGCACTCTTCGTTCTTTTTAACGAATACGGTAGGTTTTAAAGAGAAAATATAGGGATTCAGAAAATAAGACAATTGGTTTGAGAAATGTTAGTGCAGCCAGGCTGTACCTGATGCACCCGAAAAGCCGCTACTGTCAGGGGAAGAAATGTTTTCGTCACAGTATTTAAAACATGTCTAGACTTTGTGATTGCGCCAAGTTGTGCAGCATAACAAAACAAAGAAATTGTGGCACATGGTGGATCTACATACGGCGAGTGGTTCTTCCAAAAATCCATCTTACTGCAATCACTTACAATACATTCAACGGTCTCCCACAAAGTCTCGTGGTGCAGTGGCTAGTATTCTTGGCTGTCACCCCTCAGGTCCAGATTCGATTCCCTGCTCTGCAGAGACATTTATTTCTGGTCTAAAGGCTGGAATGGGGTGCTCTCAGCCTTGTGAGGCAGAACTTAGAAGAGGTGGGTTGATTCCCACCTTAATAATGGTCCTAAAAGATGTTGTCTGTGGTTTCCCACTTCTACTCCTGCCAAATGCCAGGATGGTACCTAACATACAGCTACCTACTACCCAATCCTAAACCCAATTACAAATATACACAGTAGTTACCACAACAACACAGATTATCAGACAAATTTCAGACATACCAAAGTACACAGGGCTACATAACCATAATGTTGCAAAGCCCATAAATGAATCCACAACATTGCAGTTTTCACTTCAACAAACTCCCTTGGAATATATACGTAGGAATTTCTTCTCTTTCCTCCCAGCAGGTTTTCCATAGGTTAGAGAGCATGCAAGAATGGTGATGTAGACATTACCAGTCCAAATGTGATAAAATCCATAGTTTATGGCGGTTGGTTTTGTTCTGCAATGCGGCGCAAGAGAAGGTGGTGAACTTGGACATTACATAAACACTAAAAGCCAAGAGGGTGACAAGTAACATTGCTTAGACTGTACTGTGACATTTTGAAACTTGGAGCCATGTTGCATCGTGGTGGTGCACTCTCCTGGTCACTCCAACAGTTAACAATTTTCTTTCGTTTGTATAAAAAATATGTAGTATGACGATGAGCCGTGATGTAATGTTCAAGTATAGGCGGCATTTCACTTGCATCAATATGGCACTCCACCAACTGCAAGCTTGGACACATCACTAGTTTCAAGATCAGTTTCAAAATTCTTGCCTGACTATACACATGGCGTCTGCGACTCGTACACACAGTGGAAATGGGATCAGTGGAAATTGGGAACATACTGCATTGTAGGACACTTGCTACATATATATACAGAATTTGGCCAATTATAGACCACTTAGAATCTAAGACGATGGTACATTATTTTTTCTTTTCTTCCCAGAACATTTTAATTCGGTGGCTAATCGTTTGCCGTTGTTCCACTGACATCACCCTCGTAGGCCGTCGTTGGACTTCGAAACGTGTAACATCTGCTGAATGGACCCGTCGCCGAAATTCCTCCCTCTTTGAGATGATAGCATCCATGATCTTCAGTTGCTGCAGTTCCCATCGTATCTCCTCCAGCCATCCTGTAGTGTTTTTTAATTTAGAGATGTAATCAAAAATTTTCTTCGAGGGGCGATTACTGTTCATCCTGTAAAGATGTCCATAAAATTTTAGTCTTCTCTTTAATTGAAACTGTAATTTCTTCTATATGACGGTAAAGGTCTTCATTACTCCGCTTCATCCACCAATTTTCTTTATTCTTTTGGGGACCCAATATTTTTCGAAGTGTTTTTCTTTCTTTTTTCTCTAGTTCAACTTGGTTTCCTTTTTTATTCAATGCTAAGCATTCAGAACCATATAATGCCTCTGGCTTAATGACAGTTGCATAGTGTTTAATTTTTGCTTGGAACGATATCGATCGTTTGTTGTGACAGGTGTGAGTAAGCTTATAGGCAAATTCCATCTTCTTCAATCTCTCCTTGCATGCCGTGTTATCAAGTCCATTTGACTGAATCCATTCACCCAAATACTTAAATTTATCAACTCTTTGAATCTGACCACATTGTGTTGGTAAATACATTTCATTATTATGTCTGTATTCAATATATTTCGTTTTTTCATATGAAATGGTAAGACCAGTTTTAATTGCTATTGCATGTAGTGTTTGGTTGGTTGGGTCCTCAGTTCAGGGGCTGCGACAACTCTATCATGTAGCTCCGTGTACTTTGGGTGTGTGTAGAATTCGTCTGATAACCGGGGTTAATTGTGATGACTGTATTAGTGTGTGTTTCTGTTTCTTAATTCAAGTAAGGACTGCTTACTTTCAATTTTTCAAGTAGTTCCTACTTCTGTCACCACCGTCAACAACTACTAGTTCAGAACTTGGCTACTAGACTAGAGCCACCGCAGTTGGCTCCTGGCGACGAAGGTAGGAACCTGAGCGTTGTTTATATTTTAACCTTATTTAGCTTCACACAGGTGTAATTAGTGGAAGGATCTTTAACATGCCATAAATCTATGACGTGGGACCACAGGCTTTACTTCCCCTCCGAAGGAAGGCATACTGAGGCTTTTAAAAAATCCGACAACTTGGGCCGGGTTTGAACCCGCGATCTAGGGCACATGTAGTGTTTCAATCATTATTTGTGCTTCAAGTTTGTTCTTGAAATCATCGCTATATCATGAGCAAAGGCAAGACATTTCACTTCAAATCTCCCTCGGCCTTGTCCCAAATGGATCCCTTCAATGGTCTTCTCTCGTGATATGGTCTCCCATTCACCCATAACTTTGTTTAATACCAAATTAAAGAGCATTGGCGAAAGCACATTGCTTTGTCGCACACCAGTTTTGATGCTGAAAGGGTCTGAAATCTCATTCAGAAACTTAACTCTTGAGGATGTATCAGTGAGTGTTTGTTTCATCAATTTTCGAGTAATTTCATCAATCCCTAGTTCCAATAGTGTTAAGAAAAGCGTCTGACGGTCAATCGAATCAGAAGCTCTTTGGAAATCAATGAAGGTAACCACTGTGTTGAAATTACGTATCGTTCTGGTTCGAAGGATTGTTTTAAGATTAAAAATTTGCTCTGGACAAGCTCTACCCTTCCTAAATCCGGCTTGTTACTCGCCAATAGTGTTGGTTGGATGGTTCTTTAGTTTAGGGGCTGCGACTACGCGTTCATGTAGCCTCGTGTACTTTGGGTGTGTGTAGAATCTGTCTGATAACTGGTGTTAATTGTGATGACTGTATTAGTGTGTGTTATCTGTTTTTTAATTCAAGTAAGGACTACAGACTTTTGAATTTTTCAAATAGTTTCTACTTTTGCTGCCAAACGCCACCGTCAACGACTACTAGTTCAGAACTTAGCTACCAGACGCCACCGCAGTCGGCTCTTGGCCACGAACGTAGGAACCTACGAGCGTTGTTTACATTCTTAACCTATACAATTTAGCTTCACACAGGTGTAATTAGTGGAAGGATCTTTAACATGCCATAAATCTATGACATGGGACCGCCGGCTTTACTTCCCCTCCGAAGGAAGGCATACTGAGGGATTTTTAACGCTCTTTAAAAAATCCGACGACTTCGGCCGGATTTGAACCCGCGATCTTGGGCATAGAAGCTCAGCATGCTACCAACTACGCCACTGAAGCCGCCCGCCAATAGTGTGCTCTGCTTGTTCAATTAAAATGCTTAACAATGACTTCGAAAAGATTTTGTAAGCTATTGGCTTACCCCTATAATTGTTAGGATTTGTCCTATCCCCTTTCTTATGTATTATGGATTATAGCTTTTTTTTCAATCATTTGGTATTGTCCCTTTTTCCCAATAATCATTGATAACTTGATGGAGGGATGCAGCTGCCACTCGACCGCCGAGTTTCCACATTTCGGGTAGTATCCCATCCTCACCTGATGCCTTATTGTTTTTAAGTTGTTCAATATACACTTCAACTTGCTGTAATGTTGGTGGAGCTGACGGAGGTTTCACCTGTTGTGGTGCTTTGAAACTTAATCTTTCTATTGGTTCTTCACAATTTAGAAGTTCCTCAAAATATTTGGCAAGCAACTGACAGTTCTGTATTGTTGGTGACTATTTCCCCTGCCGTATCCTTGAAGTGAAGGTTCAGAAGTTGATATCCATGAATCTCTTCATGGAATATCTTGTAGAATTCTCTCGAGTTGTTCTTTTTAAATTCTTCATCAATACTTTCCAATCGCTTCTTATCATAGTTACGTTTCTTAACCCTAATGATTTTGGACGTAAATTTCCTGATCGCTACAAAACTAGTCCAATCATCTTCCTTCTTTCTTGAATTCCATTGCTGCCATGCTCTTTGTCTACGTTTGAGTGCTGCATCACATGCTGCATTCCACCACCGATGTTTTCTCTGCCTTGGTGGCTGACCCAATCCTTTCGCTGATTCAACCATTGTATCTTTGATCTCTTCCTAGGTACTCATTGGTTATATATTTAGGTTATTGATAAATGTAACCTTATTTTCTGCTAAGACCTTCGTATCATTTTTAGGGAGTTTCATAAATTTAGGTTTGGATTTATTTGGTTGAAATTTCGTTTTGATCTCTGACAAAAAATGGTCGGAGTCAATATTCAAACCTCTTCTCACCTTAACATTCATTATTTCTCTAAAGTACTGTTTTGCAATTGCAACATGGTCTAATTGGTAGAAACCTAAATGAGGATTCGGAGAGGCCCAGGTCTTCTTTCTTCTGGGTAATTTTCTATAAAAGGTTGACGTCAATTTTAGATCAAACATCCGACAAAAGCCAATAAGTCTCTCCCCGTTTTTATTGGTGCGGTAATGAGCTGGAAAATTACCAACTATGTTTCTGTATTTCTTTTCTCTGCCAATCTGTGCATTAAAGTCACCTACTAATGGTTTAACATGGTGTTGAGGTACCTTTCAAGATTCATGCTCTAACATTTCCTAAAATTCCTCAAACTTTTCAGGATTGGTCTTATTATCTTTATTGGTAGGAGCGTGGGCATTTATGATAGGGTATCCTTTATTTCCTGATTTGAATGATAAGAATGAGATTCGTTCCGAAGGCGACCTAAAGTTTGTTAATGATTCTGTGAAATTTTGTTTAATCATGAAAGCAGTTCCAAGTATCATACTCTTTTGAGCTGTTTTAACAAAAAGTTATATGTTAACAAATATCTTTTTCTGTTAGTTTGTGCCAGTTCTGTAGTAGTATTCATTATCATCCATATAATAAATAAATCCACCGGGCGAAGCCGGGCACTACTGCTAGTAGTACATAAAAATCTAACATGGCACCATCCGAAATATTTAGACGGTTCTCAATATCGACGAATCTATTACAGCAATCAAAACTGAAAATTTGGATGTTGATAGAGGCAATTAATATAGGTAGGATATATAAAACTAGGCTATTTAGTTCTTCACAGAACTACTTGTTATTGTTTGTATCATACTTTCAGCTCAGACATAGCTTGCCACGGTGGGTGAGTGGTTATAGTGTCGGACTACCAACCCCAAGATTGCCATGGTAAGTGATTTTTGAAGGCGACAAAAATCACGACACTCACGTCATACGTTGTTGGCATGTTAAAGAACCCATTTGAATACAGTAGGCCGTGTTCAATGGCAAAATTAATCTCGGGATTTTCCGCCAACACAAAGTTCCTCCATTCTCTACTTGAAAGCGCTGTAGTGTCAAGGAGTTTAGATATCTAACCACCTTGACTTTCATAGCGTTCAAAGGAACGACGAAATTCGACATGCAAGCTACCCTCTGGGTGTCAATTAACAAAGCTTGCACCAGGCACCCGAGGCCATACGATATTATTATTATTATTATTATTATTAGTTCAGCCATATTTTTTGCCGAGACCTAAATGTTATGAATTTGTTTGGCCCACTTTTATTTTTTTAAATATCGTATAGTTTAAGGGTTGAAACAATTACATAGCTTGAAGATAGAGGGTTTATCGTAGTTTAGGTGATGAATGGAATCCCTTCATTGGTTGTACTCAGCCTATTCTCATTCTGCCTCCCATAGATGGGGTGATTTGATACAAATATCTTGTAAACTGGTGATTCTAGGGCAGTGGTTCTTAACCGTTGGTCCACGGATCACGGGTGGTACGCGAGTGCCTCGGGAGTAAAGGGTCCACCAGCACGTATAAAAAAAGTGGCAAATAAATGGGGATTTCAAAAACGATGTGCGTTGAACGAGAATCGTCCGAATGTATTCACGGCAATGACCATCAGGTTTTGAATTGAAATGTCTTTAAAATATGTATTATTGAGGAAGGGTTACACGGATAAGGTGTATTGCGGGGGGAGGGGGTGGAGGGGTGGTCCTTACATGATTCAATTTCACGCTGAACGGTCCGCAGACTTCTACGGGTTCAGAACCACTGTTCTAGGGCCTAAAAGCTTATTTTTTGGAGTTCCTTTGGGACCGTCCAAGTTTTGTTCCCATGTCAAGGGATTCAAAATTAGCTTGTTCTCATCCTACGATTATTTATATATTTCACCTATTTTCGCCTGTTTTTGCTGGTTTTTCTCTCATAGACCTATATATATAACGTGTTCTGCCCTCACGCAGGTCTTCACACAGCATTTCCCCTTTTATGAGAGATAAGTGAAAAGTTATATGAATGATTGAATTCATTATTAAAATACCTGAAACATGTAAATAATGCAAAATACCATGAAAATTCAGGGGGAAAAAGGGTTAACCTTTCATTTTTGATATTCTCGTCAGCTGTTCCCAAGGCTGCAGGACTGGCCAATAACAAAATGTTAGATACAAATTTCAATTTCTCTTGCCAAGTTTCCTCAGCATCTGTTATCGCTTGGGAACCATAGTAATGCGCAGATTCTGGACAGATCCTTTGTTAGTTACTTCTTGTTGTATTAAGGGACAGAACTATGAGATCATCTGCCCCTCAGATCCTTTGTGAGATCACTGTTTGCACAAGTGCCTTACACTTGGGAGATTTAAAATTTAACTGGATTTTGACCAGAACTTGTTGAACAAACAGCTTGTTATGAGCATACCTTGCTGTGCGAATGCTATGTTTATGCAACCTACACACATACTGAGTAGGCATATGCCTAGTCACTCTATGTCACTAGATTATTGCCAAACTGAGCATATTTATGCTGACACAAGTAGATCGATTGCTTCTCTCTCCCCTTGAAAGGTTCTGACCCAGCAACTAACAGGAGTCATTTTATGCTGTCGGACAGCTGTTTTAAGTCAAGCTACTAAAATTAAAATTACCATATAGCCTATGATAAACAAAACTGCTAAAGAATTGAGGTGACCTGCAGCTTTGCTGCTGCTAGTTCTGGGAGAAATAGTGATGCCATGATTACCTGATACAGCTTTAGGAGTCCTTAAGCGAAGTCCTAGCAGCAACAGTTCCAGACCTAGGAGGTGGGCAATTTTACAGAAGTATTGCAGATTTTCTATATTGTAATAGGTCAATGGGCTATGAATGTCATGATTATCTGCCCCCCTGCGCATATATTATGTTCTGGACGGGTAATTGTTCTTGAGCACCAACCCTAGTTCAAGAAGCCTCCAGTTTTCATTGAAATTTGGAGAAACTGTTTCTAGATGAATGATTACCAAGGAGAGTACTTGCACCAATACATTTCTTAGAAGCTGTTTGTTACAGTAGACACACAAAGTGAAAATGTTTAAAAATTATGTATCATTTTCAATCTTATCAAATTGCTCTGGATTGTTTTTATAAGAGTTTTATGAAAAGTTTTCAAAATTTGGTATGGTAATCGTACTTATTGTTGTTGGGGCATGAATCTTCGTTTCTGTAGTTTTGAGAAAATTAAAACAAATGTGGACAAGATTCGAAACTGAACTTAATGTCACTCAATAAACCTGAAGACTAAAGTCATTTCTGAACTCACTACTCTGTTGTTACTGTTCTTCTTCCTCTCTTCTCTTGCTATCAAAGACTATACAGTATTTTAATATCACGGATGGTCATGCATTGCCTGGACATTGTGATATAAATGTTCAGTTTATTGTCAAATGGACCAAGATTAATGCACAGAATGGCAATTCAGGTGTGTTTAGTTTTGAGTTTTAACAAAACATGTATATGGTTGCCAACAAATAATTATTATACTGCTGTTAGGCTATATGATTTTGCACATTAACTCACATACAAATACTATGATTATTTTCTTAGCTTCACCAGCATCATCCTTGAATGTAATTATTATCACTAGAGTGTACGTTTAAGAAACAAAGTGTGCTTTTTAAAATTTTAAAACGTTTTCTCTGTAGTATGCTCTTTTTCAGGAATGTGTTGCCAAATTGTGTAGATGTTTCATTGGAAGGGTGAAATTCCTTTCTGAAAATAACTCCTACTCACAGTATTCTGTGATCTTGAGAAGGCATATGATAAAACCTGTTACTATGGAGCTCTTTTCATCCTTCACAATTGGTAACTCTGTGGTAATCTACTAGTATGCTTAACTTGAGAATACCATGTCCCAACTCTTTCGTGTTCATCCAGAAGACACAATCACAATACTATACCGAGGAAAATAAAGGTCTAGAAGGTTTTCATTCTATTTGCTATTGCCATCAACGGCATAGTATCCACTAGTAGTTTAACACTGTCCATGCCAATATCGTGGCTGCAATACAGGTGGAGCATGGAGATAACAGTGGAGGGGGAAATTTCGGTCCCAAGCAACCTTTTTCAAGCTAAAAGAATCTTTAAGTTTATTTGAATTCGGTTGGTTCCTTAGTTGAGGAGCTGCGACAACACGGTCATGTAGAATTGTGATGGCTGTATTATAGTGCGGGACAAACCATTGGAAGCCTGAAGGTCACGCATAGTCGGTGCGCTGTTGTCCTGTACGTTCTCGCATCCAGCACGCGATTGAAGGTACGATGCAATAGCATGGCAACACCACCGGGCGTGGGGTGGAGAGCGGAGCGGAGAGCCGGTTGACCTTCAGGCTTAGAATGGTTTGTCCCGCACAATAGTGTGTGTTATCTATGATGCAGACGATCAATTTTTAAAGTTCCTACTTTCGCTATCAATTCCTACCGTCCACGACCCCTACCTGCAAACTTGGCTATTAGATGCCTCCACGACTGGCACCTGGCGGCGAACGTTGGAACTAATATAGCGTTATCAAACTAACCTACACATTTTAGCTTCAACAAATGTAGTTAGTGGAAGGTTCTTTTTCATGCCATAAATTTTTGACGTGGAACCGCCGGCTTTACTTCCCCTCCGAAGGAAGGCGTACTGAGGGATTTTTAACTGAATTTTGGCCAGAACTCTAGGAAGAAACAGCTTGTTATGAGAATGCCTTGCTGTGTGAATGCTATGTTAATGCAACCTACACACATACTGTGCAGGCATATGCCTAGTCTCACTCCGCCACAAAGTTATTACCAAACTGAGCATGTTCATGCTGACACAAGTAGATCGACTGCTTCTCTCTCCCCCCATGAAAGGTTGTGACCCAGCAACTAACAGGAGCCATTTTATGCTGTCGGACAGCTGTTTTAATTCATGCTACTAAAATTAAAATTACCATATATGTTAAACAAAACTGCCAAAGAATTAAGGTGACCTGCAGCTTTGCTGCTGCTTGTTCTGGGAGAAATAGTGATGCTGCCATGATTACCTGATACAGCTCTAGGAGTCCTTCAGCGAAGTCCAAGCAGCAACAGTTCCAGACCTAGGAGATGGGAAGGCAATTTTATAGAAGTACAAGCTGTACCCTGCATGTGTTGCAATGCCAATCAAAGAAAGAATAGGCGTTGCAAGTTTGTTACTTGGAAATGCTTTTGGATACACAATATTTTATTCAATTTCCAATAACTGCCTTTAAACTATCGTAAAATGGATTTACTAATTTAGAAACATTCGTGGGAGCGTGCACAACAACTCGCCAAAGTTTCATCGCAATCTGATGAATGCCATATGAACGCATTCGGGATTTTGTTTAAACGATTCGTGTTGTGTCTCTCATTTGTTGAAACTACTAGTGTGTTGCATTCTGTGAAATGGATTCACTAAGTTAGAAACCTTCACGTAAGTGTACACAAGAACTCGTAAAAGTTTTCGTCGCAATCGATGAATGGCATATGAACGCATATGGGATTTTGTTGAAACCCTTCGCGCATCGTCATTCATTTATTACATCTACTCGTGCGCTACCTATTGTAAAATGGATTTACTAAGTCGAAAACCTAGTCACACTCTGTCACTAGATTATTGCCAAACTGAGCATATTTATGCTGACACAAGTGGATCGATTGCTTCTCTCTCCCCTTGAAAGGTTCTGACCCAGCAACTAACAGGAGTCATTTTATGCTGTCGGACAGCTGTTTTAAGTCATGCTACTAAAATTAAAATTACCATATAGCCTATGATAAACAAAACTGCTAAAGAATTGAGGTGACCTGCAGCTTTGCTGCTGCTTGTTCTGGGAGAAATAGTGATGCTGCCATGATTACCTGATACAGCTTTAGGAGTCCTTAAGCGAAGTCCTAGCAGCAACAGTTCCAGACCTAGGAGGTGGGCAATTTTACAGAAGTATTGCAGATTTTCTATATTGTAATAAGTCAATGGGCTATGAATGTCATGATTATCTGCCCCCCTGCACATATATTATGTTCTGGACGGGTAATTGTTCTTGAGCACCAACCCTAGTTCAAGAAGCCTCCAGTTTTCATTGAAATTTGGAGAAACTGTTTCTAGATGAATGATTACCAAGGAGAGTACTTGCACCAATACATTTCTTAGAAGCTGTTTGTTACAGTAGACACACAAAGTGAAAATGTTTTAAAATTATGTATCATTTTCAATCTATCAAATTGCTCTGGATTGTTTTTATAAGAGTTTTATGAAAAGTTTTCAAAATTTGGAATGGTAATCATACTTATTGTTGTTGGGGCATGAATCTTCATTTTTGTAGGTTTAAGGAAATTAAAACAAATGTGGACAAGATTCGAAACTGAACTTAATGTCACTCAATAAACCTGAAGACTAAAGTCATTTCTGAACTCACTACTCTGTTGTTACTGTTCTTCTTCCTCTCTTCTCTTGCTATCAAAGACTATACAGTATTTAAATATCACGGATGGTCATGCATTGCCTGGACATTGTGATATAAATGTTCAGTTTATTGTCAAATGGACCAAGATTAATGCGCAGAATGGCAATTCAGGTGTGTTTAGTTTTGAGTTTTAACAAAACATGTATATGGTTGCCAACAAATATATATTATATTATTGTTAGGCTATAGGATTTTGCACACAAACTCGCATACAAATACTATTGTTATTTTCTTGGCTTCACCAGCATCCTTGAATGTAATTATTATCACTTGAGTGAAAGTTTAAGAAACAAAGTGTGCTTTTTAAAATTTTAAAAAGTTTTCTCTGTAGTATGCTCTTTTTCAGGAATGTGTTGCCAAATTGTGTGGATGTTTCGTTGGAAGGGTGAAATACTTCTTTGAAAAGAACTCCTAATCACAGGATTCTGTGATCTTGAAAAGGCATATGATAAAACATGTTACTATGGAACTCTTTTCATCCTTTTACAATGAAGTATAATATGTTAAACATGAACATACTTCGAAATATTTCATGTGTGATTTCTATTATTTCTATAGCTGAGTTCTATATATACTCATAACTGTCAGTTACCTCGCATAAGGGCAGATCAATGCACTTTGTCCGCCAAATTTTAATGGCAAATGTATCAAGTCGCATGAACAAATACTTCAAGCATCCTCCAAAACTGGGCTACGTAGCTCATAACGTTGTCCAGCTAGCTGGCGTGCTATGATGCCAGATATGCTGAACACTGATATCCAGTAGCCCATGCCAATCTATGTGTTGATTTCATTCTGCATTACAGCTCTGGAAGTATGGCAGTTACTGAACTAAAACTCATGACCTGAAAATTAAAAGGTGAAATTGAGTTAATGTTATACAGCGATTGATTTTTACTACTTCTATTTCACATGTGAGTTTTATAAACCTATCTTAATTTTTATCGGAGTTATGAGCAGAATAAAAAGGTTCTATCTACAAAATTCATCATTCAGTTGGAATAAGAAGGTTCTATCTGCATCTTCCATTGTGCTGACAACACTAGCGGTATCATGATGGCTGTCATAACTTATTAGAGTCTTGGAACAAAGTTAATACACATTATTTACTTCTAACAATAAGCTAAAGGGCAGCAGGAAGTTGAAAACACCTGCGGTACTCTTTGCTGCTGCTTCGTATTGTTGGCCAACCTGTCGTTATACACGTATTTTGTTTCTGCACTGCAGCTGGGGGGGAACCTGTGTTACATATTGAGGAAGCCGGAATGTTATAACAAATTACGTCAGAAATCTGGTGAAAGATACAAGTCAAGAAGGAAAAGCAGTTAAAATATAGTTTCTTCCTGGAAAATGAGCAAGCTACTGTGTACAAACCGTTTTCTTTGAATACATTGGCAATAAGCCAAAAGATGGTATACAATGACTAAAGATCCACTTTCAGGTACACCTAAGTCGGAAGGCCGAGGCAAAAAATCCAAAGACATGAAAGATAAAGTTAGGGCTCATATCGATTCCTTTCCTAAAGCCTTGTCCTATTACTTCAGAGAAAACAGTAATAGAGAGTACCTTGATCCTACTTTAAATGTCGCAAAAATGAAGATTTATATCGCCAGCAGAGTGTACAAGAAAATAAAACATTTGTTAAATAATTTTTCAACCAAGAATTTAATTAAGATTTTCTGCACCCAAAATCTGACAGATGTGACCTGTGTGAAGAGAATCTGATAAGAAAGGAGATAAGTATTAGTGAAGAGTCTCTAAAATATGCTCATCATGTTGTGGTAATCATGCAGAGGCCAGTTGCACTCCTGCTACATAGAGATATAGACATACATTCAGATATTAGGTATGTGAGTGATAGAATCATCCAGATGAAACTAAGTCTTGACAATACATACTATTGGATACTCCCAAGTTTATGCACCACAAACAGGGTGTATTACAGAGAAGAAAAAACAGTTCCTAGATGACCTAGAGGATTTAATAGCAGAGGACAATGTCATCATTATGGATGATTTAAATGCCCAAGTGGGAAAGGAGAGGTAAGAACATTATTGGACCTCGTGGATATGGAAATCAGAACTCTTGAGGGAGGATGCCTGATAGATCTGTGTGAGCGAAACAACTTAGTTATCCAGAATGCTTGGTATCAGAACAGAGAGAGTCACAAAATTACTCAATTCAGTTGGAATGGACAGCTTAAAACTGTGATTGATAATATAATAACAGACCAACAAGCTAACCAGTCCGTAATTAATGTTCAAGTTATTCCAAGTGAATGTATTGAAAGTGATCATCTAGACTGCTCATTGCAGAGCTGAAGAATGTGTGTGTACCAATTGTCAAACACACAAAAATGCCAAAGATTGAGACTTGGCTGTTGCGAGACTCTGAAAATAAACAGGAGTTCCAAGAAAGGATCATGAGTCAGATACCTAAAACAGAAAAACTTGGGGTGGAAGAAGAATGGAAGCTCTTCAAAGACACTTTGTTACACAGGCTGTTGAAATCTTTGGTAAAACAAGTGCTACACAAAGAGAAAGGGAAACACCATGGTGGAATGATAGTCAAGGCAGCAATAAAAGAAAGACATGATAAAGAAGAAATTAGACCGGGGAAAAACAACAAACTGGACATGTACGTAATGACACTGTAATTGAACAACTGTCTCAGGAATATCAGAATAAGAAGCTCGCTGTTAAAAGACTGATCCAGGATGAGAAAGATAAATGTTGGGTTGTCTTTACCACCAGGTTAAAGGAGGATGGCCAAGGCAATAAAAAACTACTGTATAGGGTGGTCAAGAATAAAAGGTGTGAGCATACTATAGTGCGGGACAAACCATTGCAAGCCTGAAGGTCAAGGGGCTCTCCGCTCTCCTCTCCTCCCCGCGCCTGGTGGTGTTGCCATGCTATTGCACCGTACCTTCAGTCGAGTGCTGGATGCGAGAACGTACAGGACAACACCGCACCGACTACGCGTGACCTTCAGGCTTCCAATTGTTTGTCCCGCACTATAATATTGTTGCTCTGGAAACTAATGATGGAAAGTTAAGAACAAACCTCGAAGTTAGAAAGGAAATGAGAAAGCATTTCAGCATGCTGCTGAATGGTGATGTTCAGTTGACAACAGTAACGTTAGTGATGGCACAGTTGAAAAAAATTCATGAGGAATAACAACCTGTAACGTGGCTGGAAGTAGAGACAGCACTGAAGAACATGCGAATGGAAAGTCTCCAGGGTTTGACGAATTAACCTCAGATATGATAAAGGCTGCTGGAACTCCTGGCCTACAATGGATTTTCTGAGTACTGTCAGTCATCTGGAAGAGAATAGTATTCCAGATGACTGAACGAGAGGAATCATCATCCCACTGTTCAAAAAGGGAAACCGCAAGATATGTGGAAACTACAGGGGCATTACTCTGCTATCTCATACTCAGAAGTTGTTGGGAAAGATCTTAGAGAACAGATTGAGGAAGATAGTTGGTCCCTTATTAGAAGAAGAACAGCATGGTTTCAGGAAAGGTCGAAGCACTGTTGATCTCATTTTTGCTGTAAGGATTTTGGCTGAGAAATATTGGGAACATAGAAAGGAACTTGTGATGGTGTTTTTGGACATTGAAAAAGGCCTACGATAGTGTTCCCCGTAATAAGATCTGGAAATGTCTTGAAGACTTGAAAGTGCCATACTACTTGGTTGATAAAATAAGGATGTTATCAGAGTTGTTATAGTTGTGTCCAAATAGGAAATGGTCGTTCTGAATGGTTTGAGACAAAAAGGGGAGTCCAGCAAGGAAGTGCCTTGTCACCACTATTGTTTGTCACTGTTATGGACAGAATTTTAAAATCTATTAAGGAAACTGCAAATGAATCACTAGCTTTGGTATTTGCAGATGACGTGGTCTTATGGGAAGAAACTGAAGTGGAAGTACAGGAGAGACTGTGCTTGGAATAACAAATTTAAAGAATTTAGCCTGAAGATCAGCAAGGCCAAGACTGTTGAAATAACCATTAGCAGAGAGAGGAAAAGTTCAAACATATATTTGAAGGGAGCAAAACTAGAATCAGTTTCTCACTTCCAGTATCTTGGAAGTATGGTCTCCATGGATAACACCCTCTAACAAGAAATTCTAAATAGGACACAGAAAGCATCACATTTCTATAACCAAGCTCGGCACTTACTTTGGGACAAAAATATACCCTTGACAGCAAAGGCAATGTTGTATCACACCTACTGTGTTCCAATCCTTACTTACAGTATTGAAACATGTACATTGCTAAGTAAGGATTACAGTAGAATTCAAGCCACAGAAATTAGATTTATTAGGACTATGAACCAAAGTACCAGGAAAGACAAGAACAGAAATGAGATACACAGAGCAACAGTTGGTGAAATGCAGACTTCAGTGGTATGGCCATGTAATGAGGAAGGATAGCTCTAGAACTGCTAAGAAGTACTTCTACCTGTAAGTCAGAGGGAAGACCAAGGGGACGATGGATAGAGACAGTCGATCAGAGGTCGAGAAGAATGGTTTTAACTGGGACGATGTCCAAGAACAAATGATGTACCAAGATCAGGCAAGATGGAGAGCGCTTGTTTGCCATGGAGATGGAAGATGATGATGATGAGCATAAAGGAGGATTGAGGAAGGAGAGGAAAGCTGACTGGAAATTTAAGGGCAGTGATACTGAGGTAGTTTGCTTTGACTTAGAGAATGTAATTATGTCCAGGGTGAATATTGGTACATCTTATATATAAAAGTGAAAGTCTGTATGTATGTGGGTCTGTTCCGTATACAAATGTACACCGTTCCGCCAATCTCAACCAAATTTTGCATACATATAGTTTAGGATCCAGAAGGAACCGCTGGCTACATGAATTTTCAATAGTCTTTCTCATTCTTCTGATTTCGGCCCTTTTGCACTCAAGCACAGGCTAATCAAATCATAAAATATGCTCATGAAGGAATGGCAAGGCAGATAGTTTCCATGGCAACATAGCTAAAGTCGAGACACGGCCGACTGGATGCCAGTTCTGCTCTGCACTACCGGTATAGAAAAAGAGGATCTTTACTTGAAATCCCGTTAGTTACTCAACTACTCACACAGCACTGTCAACCGAGTTTAGCATAACAAAGACTTGACACTATCATCTACTATATATATTTGTCAAATACCACTCACTCTCTCATTCATTCATCACGAAATCTCAGAAACCACCGACGGATTGGAAATTTGGTATGCAGCTTCCCAAAGGGCCGCAAATGCCCACTAAGAGAGGATTTTTGGATATTCAGGTTCTAAAGGGGTGTTACTGGGCTAGACCTGCATTTCATTTACTTGCAATATCTCCCGATTGGTTTCATTGGGGGATGTGATACTCGGCACGTAAACTCATCATTAAAAATAAGAAGACACGAGTCTGAGGGTTTTTGGATGTGGTGTATATCATGAGGTGAAAGGGGTGAAAAGTGGGGATTGAAAGATTCCTAACGGAGCGTGTATCTCTTAAACGACATAGGTGAGGAGTTTGAAACTCAGCGGAAAACAATCGGCATAAAAAATACGTAAATATGTGTTTGACCGTTTATTCATAAATCCAATTTAAGGGGCCCATGGGGAGGGGTGAAATTCTGGGGGGGGGACAGGAAGAAAGTGTCCTAACTGATTGACTGACTCACTCACTCATCAAACTCAGGGGGGAAGAAACTGCTTTAAAGTAAGTAAATAGCTGTTCGACAGTTTTTTTATTAAATCAAATTTAAGGGGTTCATGGGGAGGGGTGAAATTCTGAAAAAAGAAAATTGAAAGATAATGTCCTGACTCACTCACTCACTCACTCACACACTCATCATCGCCCAGCCAAAATTATTGAAGTTAGAAACATGACAGTTTGGGGATATGATCATTGTATGTCAAAACCGTCTACTATGGGAGGATTTTCGGATATTCAGGTTCTGAAGGGGTCTTAAGGGGGTTAAACCTGCATTCCATTGAATAACAATATCTCCCGATTGGTTTCATTGGGGGATATGATACACGACATATACACTCATCATTAAAAAGGAAGAAGACACGTCTCTGAGGGGTTTTCGATGTGGTGTATATTATGAGGTGAAAGGGGTGAAATGTTAAGAATTGAAAGATTCCTAACGGAGCGTGTATCTCTTAAACGACATAGGCGAGGAGTTTGAAACTCAGCGGAAAAAATCAGCATAAAAAAATAAGTAAATATGTGTTTGACCGTTTTTTCATAAATCCAATTTAAGGGGCCCATGGGGAGGGGGGAAACAGGAAATAAAGTGTCCTAACTGATTGACTGACTGACTCACTCATCAAACTCGGGGGAGGGGGGAACTGCTTTAAAGTAAGTTAATAGCTGTTCGACAGTTTTTTTGATCAATCATATTGAAGGGGTTCATCGGGAGGGATGAAATTCTGAAGGAAAAAAAATGAAAGAAAATGTCCTGACTCATTCACTCATGATCGCCCAGTCAAAAATATTGAAGTTGGAACCATGGCATTCTGGGGATATGTTCGTTGTATCTCAAAACCGTACACTAAGGGAGGATTTTTTGATATTCAGGCTCTAAAGGGGTCTTAAGGGGGTTAAACCTGCATTTCATTGAATAACAATATCTCACGAGTGGTTTCATTTGTGGATGGGATACTCTGCATATAAACTAATCATTAAAAATAAGCAGACATGTGTCTAAGGGTTTTTCGCTGTGGTGTATTATTATGAGGTGAAAGGGGTGAAAATTGGGGGTTGAAGGATTCCTAACGGAGCGTGTAGGCCTATCTCTTAAACGACATAGGCAAGAAATTTGAAACTCAGCGAAAAAAAATCAGCTAAAAAATCAGTAAATCGGTGTTCGACCGTTTTTTCATAAATTAATTTAAGGGGCCAATGGGGTGGGGTGAAATTCTGGGGGAAAAAGGAGAGAGAGTGTCCTAACTCACTCACTCATCAAAGTCAGGGGAAAAAGACAGCTAAAAAAATAAGTTAATAGGTGTTCAAGCGTTTTTACATCTATCCAATTTAAGGGGCCCATGGGGAGGGGTGAAATTCTGGTAAAAATAATTGAAGGAAAATGTCCTGTCTGACTCACTCACTCATCACGCCAAGCGAAAACTATTAATGTTGGAAAAATGAAATTTTGGGAATATGTTCGCTGTATGTCAAAACGTCAACTAAGGAATGATTTTTCTTTATTGGGGTTTTAAAGAGATGTTAAGGGGGTAAACGTGCATTTCATTGAATAACGATATCTCATGAGTTGTTTCTTTGGGGATGTGATATTCGGTATATAAACTAATCATTAAAAATAATCAGACATATATCTAAAGGTTTATCGATGTCGTGTATATTATGAGGTGAAAGGGGTGAAAATTGGGGATTGAGGAATTCTTAACGGAGCGTGTATCTCTTAAACGACATAGGCGAGAAGTTTGAAATTTGGCGGGATAAAACGCTTAAAATACAAGTAAATATGTGTTTGACCGTTTTTTCATAAATCCAATTTAAGGGGCCCTTGGAGAGGGGTGAAATTCTGGGGGGATAAAACAGGAAAGAAAGTGTCCTAACTGATTGACTCACTTACTCACTCATCAAACTCAGGGGGAAATCAGCTTTAAATAAGTAAATAGGTGTTCGACCGTTTGTTTCATAAATCCAATTTAAGGGGTTCATGGGGAGGGGTGAAATTATCAAATATAAATGAAAGAAAATGTCCTGACTGACTCACTCACTCATCATCGCCCAGCCAAAATTATTGAAGTTGGAAACATGAAATTTTGGGGATATGTTCGTTTTATGTCGGAAACATCCACTAAGGTAAGAGTTTTGAATATTCAGGTTCTAAATAGGTGTTAAGGGGGTAAACGTGCATTTCATTGAATAACAATATCTCGCGAGTGGTTTCATTTGGGGATTGATACTTGGCATATATACTAATCATTAAAAATAAGCTGACACATGTCTAATGGTTTTTCGATATAGTGTATATTATGAGGTGAAAGGGATGAAAAGTGGGGGTTGAAAGATTCTTAACGGAGCGTGTATCTCTTAAACGACATAGGCGAGGAGTTTGAAACTCGGAGGAAATCAATCAGCTTAAAATAAATAAATAAATAAATAAATAAAATAAATAGGTGTTCGACCGTTTTTTCATAAATCCAATTTCAGGGGCCTATGGGGAGGGGTGAAATTCTGGAAGAAAAACGTCCACTAAGAAAGGATTTTTGGATGTTCACTCTCATCGACCAACCAAAACTATTAATGTTAGAAGAATGATATTTTGAGGATATGTTTGTCGTGTGTCGAAAACATCTACTAAGGAGGGATTTTTGGATATTCAGGTTCTAAAGGGGTGTTAACGGGGTTAAACCTGCATTTCATTGAATAACAATATGACACGACTATGACGCGAGCGAAGCGAGACTAAAAATGAGATGGTGTGTGTCTGTGTATTACTCAATCACGCAAGTACCACTGGTCCGATTTACATGAATTTTACATGGAAGTAGCAGATCTACCTGGTTAACATACGGCTGATTCCAGAAAATAGTCCACCCAATTAGGAAAAAGTAAAATGGAATGTAAAAACTCTGCAATAAGTTTTCATGATAGATAAAACATGAAATTTTATTAATTTTATGATATGTATTCATTTGCTGATGTATTTCAGTTCTTAATTGAGTGGTTAATTGAACCTTTATGTTAGTCTAAATTCATTTAAAATTTCTCCAGGGTTTTAGGAATTAGTTTATTAAATGATGAAAAGGTATGAAAATAATTATGGTAAATGTTAATTCTAATGTTCTTTCTCTTCACAGTAAAGTACTTATTTAGGTTATTAACAGTTTATATAAGGTGTGATAAGGCGACGAATTTATAGCTGCAGGCCATGTAAACACGCGACGTAAAAGGTATAAAAGTTTCTGTAGACGAAAAGTGCGTGGCTCAATTTGAATAAAATTTCGTATGCAAAGCCAATTTTGTACACCCTTTCAAACTGCTATATCACTCGTTTAAAATTTCAAATGGATTCATACAAAGCTGATAGTAAAATACGTCGCGTGTTTACGATGTTCTCGCGAGTAGGCGGCTGGAGAGTTTCCCGTCACATGGAGCCGCGAGCTTTCAGACGTCAGTACAACATTAGGGATGTCCCATCACATCGGGACATTGTTAAATGGTACAACATGTTTTTGGAAAATGGATTGGAGATGCCTCCCTCACACAGGTGGAAGGCGGCGTGATAGCAACAAGGAGGAAGATATTCGACAAGTCATGACGCAGAGTTCACGAAAGTCACTCAGCCGCTTATCAATAGAGCAGAATACACCATGCACAGCATGTCACAGGATTGGTAGGCGTTATCTTCTCATGCGTCCATACCGTATGCAGCACTTACAAGCATTGACACAGCTGAATTATGGAGCTCGACTCAGTTTTGTTACGACGATGTGTGAGCGGCAGGAAGGTGGTTAAAACGATGGATGTTCACTGACGAAGCCACATTCCATGCGAGTGGCCGAGTCAACACGCATAACTGCATCATTTGGGGAACAGAAAATCCACATGTCTCGTACGAACTCGGGACACTAAAACGTAATTTGACTGTTGCTCTACGTGCAAAGAGAGACCTGATAAACGTCCACGATGTTGTGGAAGTGGCGAAAAGAAATTCAGCAAGCACAAATGTTATATTTGTTCCTCTGAAGACGTTGAAAAGAGTAAACCCCTTCTGGAAATCCGCTTCGTCGATGTCTGTGCTCTACCAGGAACACACATGATATTCATTATGTGGAGCCGTTAAAAAAATACATAGTTCAGGCAAGAAAATATTATTCAGAAACAACTACCACACACTCTCTACATCCAGATTACAAGTTCGAAGCAGATGACAGAAATGCACCCCGTGACAGCTTTTGAAGTGGGCGACTTCGTACTTGGAAAATACAGTGGAAAGAAACAATCCAAATATTATGTTTGTACCATAACTGAAAGTGATGGTGATGTTTATTTCGTAACCAATTTTCGCAAGTACAACGATGAAGCTAAACTGTTTTGTGAACCACCGACGAAAGACGAGTGCTTTTTAAATGAAAGTGAAATTACCTGTGCCTAGTTTTACGCGACCGACAATCTCGCGATCATAAGCCACGGGACCTCACTTTTTACGCGAAATCCGAACCACAGCATGTGACTTTCATCTCGAAAATCGCACATGCATTAATCGGGACTCGAACCCAGTCCGTCTTGATGGTTGCAAGTGTCAGCTTGACTGCTGCGCCATCACGCCCCTTACTTATAACTACTACGATATTAAATCTACATTTTATCATTCAGTGATCGTATTTGATGACGAGTTGGCTCCTCGTGTCATGTCGCGATAGTACTAATTCGTACGTGTAATCACGCGACGCTGTCAAGTAAACACGCGACGATCGCATTTAACTATATTACGCAGATATTACGCAACTTACACATTTGTTTTTTTCGTAAAAACGTACCTTTGTCTTTCTTGTAAACAATATCTTAACATTACCAATGAAAGTTATCACAATTCGCAGAATTTTGAAAAAACGTAAATATATGTGAAATTAAAAGTCCGTCCCATGTAAACACGAACGCTACGTTTAAAATTTTATAGAATTGCATACATCAAGCCTAAAACAAAGAAATTTGTGGAGGTTATTAAGTATTATCTAGACGTTATTACGCATAAATCTCAATTTTTTTAGATGGTAAGTTACATATATATGTTAAATAGAAATGTACAAATGTAAACACGCGACGCCTGGAGTTGGCCATACAGGTTACTTTTGATTTCAATACTTTGCACTAATTAAAGATGGCGACCATTTTAGTGACGTCACTCTACCCTTTGGTTTTAAACTTTCATATTTCCATTTCAAATAAAAAGAGAACGCTAAGAAATAGCAAACTTTTGATGGCATGTACGAGGTTAAAAATTGCATTTTCTATCTGAAATTTATCTCCAACCGTTAGCGAGTAAAACCTAAATGTGTGCTATAAAACACGGTCAAGGCAGAGCGGTGTAGTTGGACAAAATGTTCCATCCTTAATCTCCCTCTGCGCAGCACCTCGCCTATCCCCTGTTTTAACTGCCACCTTCACATATTAATTTATTTACGACCTGTGGCGAAGCACGGGTACTTCAGCTAGTTCTTCTATAAAAGGAAAGGCAACCTGTATGATATGACTGCACATGTTTCTCCTTCTAAAGAAGTGCTTCGTGCTATCTGGACGAAAATGGACACCGGTCCCTTTGGCAGTGACAAGGCTGGTTCAATTTTTAAAGAATGATGTAGGATTATAGCTTCAAATCCAGATTTAAAACACATCATTACATGGAGTCGTAGTCGCGTGCCTCAGAACAGAAACCAGATATCTATGGCTGTATTGGATATCATTGCCAAAATATGTCAGATAGAAAGTGTGCAAATGAAATATTGTTCTCCAGGACATTCTGCAATTCAAGAAGTGGAGAATGTTCATTCTCTAGACTAGGGGACCCCACACCCAGCCCATACACCAGATTAAAAGTTTCTTGACAGGACTGGGATTGAACCGAGAATCTCGGGTGTCGTGGTCTGTTCTGATTCATAGAACAAAATTAATCACAATACAACACAACATACTTGCACCATCATAAAGTTCTATCTGCATCTAATCTGACAATTGCTGATTTTCTATCTTGTTCTATCTACAATGAAGGGCTTAGCTACACATGCAAATAAACGTTTTTCGATGTGAAACTTACAATACTGGACGAGTATAAGGAGGTAAATCAACACGTAAAGGCACAGCAAAATCCTACAATAACTTTTAGCTATATTGTAAACCAAAATTTAAAACTGCTCTCCTGTAAAATTACCTTTAGTGTAGATAGAACCTTGTTATTCTCAGGTCACGAACTATCAACAGAGTCCTTTGTTAATTTTTGTTGACTTTGAAAGTTCCATCTACATCCTTAATTGCATCTACGGGATACTGCATTACCAATGGTTGACCCTTTTTTGGGGCCCCATTTTGACAGCAAGTTAAGCACCATACTCTACTAAAGATGATATGTATTTAAAAATTAAACATAAATTTCTTAGTGGCACATAGCGGGTTTACTATGCGGTACTGTTCATATTTTACCAAGCTTAATTCTGCCCTGGTTTGATTGGTTCTGTAACGTATAGTTTGACAAGACTGAGCTACCATGAAAATTCTGGAGAGTGTATTCCTCTCAGTGTTACATGCCTGCAAATGTCGCATAGCCAGTGTACATGAAATGTGGCATTTCCTGAGCTATCAACTCCTTTTAGCGTCCAATGGCATCAGAGGTACACCAGCCTGTCTAGAGCCACAGGGTTGGAATCGGACTTCGTAGTCCGTGTATTGAAATAGGTGTGGCTGTAGGTCCCTGTATGGTATGGACGCCTAACAACGTGCCACTGTGCCAAGTCCTGCATCCGTAAATTTGGTCTGCATCAAGGTCCTTCATTTATTGGAGCCAATCCTGAGCATATACACTGGAATTCTACACACTAATAAATCTAAGGTGGTTGAGAAAGTGAGTTCTCCTTGTACATGTCCTTGACATTTCAAATACAAAGATCTCTGTGCTACAGATCTGCAGTGTATTTCACTGTAGAGGTTTGATGTGAGTTTTCACTTTCTTGTGTGTGCTGACTCTTCGAGTTCATTGCAGTCGAGCTTCATGTTCCATGCATCACATGTTAGTGCAGCAAATCCACAACCTGCTAACTGGGTTGTGGAACACTGACACTGTCATCACTTTCTTTTGGTTACCAAGCCGCATGGAAATTGCAAGAAATAAGTCGGTGGATATAGCTCTAGAAGAGACACCATCACTACCATATCGACCAATAGAGGTACCAGCTAGACATAATATTTGCTCTCAGTTCCACCACCAAGTACTGACATTCTGGGGAACTCTGAGGCTAACTGATCCAAAAACCCATTGAACTGAATGAGAATAAAGTAACTTCTTGTATGTGGTGGAGCTCCTTCTGATTGCAGAGGGATTACATCATTTCATGCATATTAAGGATAGGTCTACTCAACTGATAAAAAAAGAAGAAGAGAAGGCCCCTAGTTTATAGCAGTGGAGCAATATTCACTGTGGTCCACATTTTAGCCAAGTGTGTGGATCTTGCAGATTTACGAAGAAACTTGGGTCTGCTTAATACGCTCGTGCAGTGACTTGTTAATCATATAATGCACTTTGTGGGAGAGAGTGAGTTAGGGAAAAGCATCTAAATTGAAGGTGTAATTTTTGTGACTCAAAGAGCAAGTGTTTCTTTTTTAATTTGAAATTTGATTTTTTTTTTTATTGTGAATTTACTTGAGATTAATAAATCTCATGTAAATTTGTTTAAGGATTAGGGAATAACCCATCACAATTGGGTACAATAATGCTGACAGACTGAAAATGGCTTCAAACACCATAATTGTGAATTTGTTATATTTCTGTGTTTATTTGTAGAGTTATATTATTTAAATTATTTTCTAAATTTAGTTATATTACTTATATTACTCTGACTTATTGTGACATCAACATCTAAATTTTTAAAGACATCCGAATTTCTATAATATTTGTGTTGCGAGAGGCAGATGATCTATTCACTGTTTGGGTTGCCATACGAATAACAAACTTGACTGACCAATTCATGGTGACTGTCAAGCTGACATGCCAACATCAATGGAGTGTCTGTACCATAGTTTCTAACAGGCTTTTAATGGCTACTGCAGAATTGAAGATAGGGGTCAAAATAGTATGATTATTTCCCCAAAATAACAGAATGAAGTAAAATAACATCAAGGTAGTACATATCTCAAGTGTGATTGTTGAATGTGAGCTTTGTTTAATTTTACAGTTGAAACAGCAGATAAGATATAAGTTTAATGAACAGTTTCTGAACAGAAACAAATTGTTTTGTAATCTAGGTAATAAAGTTCATTGTAAAACATTCATTGTTTTCCTCAAGTATGCATGAAGATATCGTTCATTATTTCATTAAGATAATTCTTGGTTCCAGGGAATTATTTTCTGATGTAGTTTAGGATTACTGTATTAATCTACCTTTATTCCTTAATAAGTTTTGTAGCCGTCAACAGGTTTGCGATCTAGGACTAGAAGAAATTAGCAGTCGGGAGACTGGTGATGGATTAACTTAACTACGGCTATGCTGCAGGACCTTGTTCGGTCAGCACCCGTGTTTTTGTAATTTGTTGCCTGTACATTGTTCTGTTTAGAATTAGGTACCATACTGATAAAAACTGGACTTAATCGATGTTCAAAAGAAACCTTTAACTTGCACCATGAACACCGAATGAAGGGATAAATCATTCAGGAGAGGTATCCAGTGTTACAGACTGCGTAATCATATTGATATAATGTGGTGATGAGAAATAATGGAAAGTGATGGCATGCAACAGAATGCAAACCAGTCTTGTCACGCGGTTTATTGTGAAATTGACTATACTTTATGGCGTAGCTGCAGATGGTGCGATAGAATGTTTTATAGGCCAAAAAAAAAAAAGGAATTAAGAGGTTAAATTTGTCCTGTGGTTCCAGATGATATGAATTGCATTGTCACACACTTTCCAGGAGGGATGGTTTCCTCCAACACAGTAGAATTTATATGCAGACCAGGAGTCAAGTAACAGCCAGTTGTTTTCACCAATTATAAGCCAATAGCAATGTTCATACTGTTACGGCTGTGAGTTTGTGTCATCACTCGCCGCATGAGTCACAACTGCCCCAGGGCTGGGCTGTGTCCTGCCTCCTGTATTGCGCGCGCCTTATGCAACAGGGCTACTAAGACAAAGGGATAGTCCAGAATATTCGTGACTGGACCAGCGATGGAAACCTCGAGAAGCCGTGGACCCTGGATGGATCTAGAAGCATTTATTGAGTCACCGGCCTGCTATATAAGAGTGACCCGTCAAGCAGTGGTTGTTGTTGTGTTTTACGAGCTAGTGCGAGCGATTATCTTGTGCGACAGAAGTGTGGTGACGAAGTGCTGTGCGAGTTACGAAATCCAGTGACATTGTTTCTCCAGCTTGTGGACAGCGAAATAGCCTGCAGCAAGTGATCGTAAGTAATTGTGGTCGGAGAACATAAAGGAGAGGAGCAGGTAGTTTCTGTCAAGGCCACCGTACTCATTAGGACGGATTAACTTCTTTGATCTGTTGACAAGTGGAAGGGCCAAGAGCGCTCAAGGAAGAGACTTGAGGAAACTGGAGTAAGGCTCCTAATTGCTTGTATTTGCTGACTAGTGTAATTTTCTGGCCACAATAAAGTTAATTATTTCTTTAAGCAGTAATTAGTGTTGTGCTTTGTACCCCCACCGTAATCCAGTTAACAAAAGTGCCGCTAGGGGGTGGCAAGTAACAATACCATAGCTATAAGTTGTGGTAAGTCCATTTACCCACCCTCACTTGCTGTGGCGTAGACATTTCCTACTGCCCTTGCTCGATCCCTGACAATGCGACAGAATTGTTGAAGGCAGACAACCACCAACTTCTCGCAGCACAATAAATAACATCCCAGCCATTTTGCCATCTAGACCAGTGGTTCTGAACCCGTAGAAGTCGGCGGACCACTCAGCCTGAAATTGAATCATGTACGGACCACCCCCCTCCCCACCCCATCACCACCACCACCACCACCACCCCTTCCCCCCAATACACCTTATCAGTTGTAACCCTTTCTCAATAACACTTATTTTAAAGATATTTCAATTCAAAACCTGATAGTCATCGCCGTGTACACAAATGCGTTGGGGCATTGATTTTCGTTACTCATGCTATAACTCTGTTGATACCTCTGTCAGGTGCCTTTGGTATGCATTTCCTCATCAAACCCAATTGTTTGGTGTTGGAATCTAATTACACACTCAACGATGGGATAAGGTTGTTTACCTCATGTATAAATGCTCGAGCTGATTCTAGCAGTTTGCTGTGTATCGTCAAATTGCCGCTTTGTTTGAAATTTTGTTAATTTACGTCGTCCAAAGCTGTAACTCCGTTTGAAGTTGTGCAAAACGCATCCAACCACTGCGCCACTTGAAGTCCTGTAACCTATGTCCTATGCAATTCGATGCCCATAACGCAGTAGGTCACTTGCATGCACGTCGTGTACTGTAACTTGTCTTGAGCATCCTTGAATCGCGCAAACAACAATCGTTTTAACAGGATCGCCTTGTCCTCCCTTGAAGTACCATAGTGTTTCTTATGCACCACACAGTCATATTGTTGTGGACTTATTCAAATTCTATTAGTAATTATTTTTCACTATGTTCTGGATGGTCGTTAATGTACCCGCTGGAAAACTTTTATTCTTTACTATGCTTCGCTGGAGCTGGGAGTTGTGGCTCCGTCATGGACAATGAAATACATGTCTGTACATTGTTTCTATATCATTTTCACCCGTATCGTATGTGCAGTGTCCATATAGTCGAGAGTAGATGACACTACACATTCCACTGACTCATCTTCAAGTACCAAATCAGAGTATTACTTGGCTAAAATAGGCTGGAAAGTTTTGAGTGACATTTTTCAGGGTATTATCAGCATCCTAGCCAATTACGGACGATGGTGGTTGCCTGGAAAATAAAGTCGCAACAAAGTTGGAGAAGAAAGTTCAAGTTTCATTTAAAATTCTTCCCCAAGTCGATAGGGCTTCTAGTTCAAGAAACAAAGCTATGTATATGAGACTTTATATTGGCTCCATGTGACTCTGTCATTTCATTCTGAATGGGACATCCCAACCAACAGGGTCCCCATAATCTTTTCTTTTTCATGGACATTAAGGGCATTACCAAGCAAAATATAAGTTAATAATAATAACAAAAAACAATAATGAAACACAATACATCACGAACATCAGTGAATCACCTCATGAACTACTTCTAGAACAGGGAAGGATCAAGAAAACCAACAAATTCAAGTACTTGGGTGAATGGTTGGAACCCAATCTCTCCAAAGGAACAGCATTATCAACTCTAATAAATAAACTAGAACTGTCATACCAACTGACTAAGAACACCTACAATAAGAAGTGTCTCTCCCTCAACATCAAAATGAAGCACTATTAAATGGTCATCCGCCCTGAAGCTTTATATGCCTCTGAATGCCTCATATTAAACAGGAAAGGTCTCACCTACAAACTAGAAATCCAAGAGAGGAAGATATTGGGACCAATGAAGGAAGGGAATAAATACACAAGACGACCCAACCAGGAGCTCTATAGTTATTCTGAAAGAATTACAGATGTGGCCTGGAAGAGACGTCTAGTATTTTATGGACACGTCTCCAGGATGCATCCAACCAGGCTGACCAACCAGCCTCTCACATACTGGCAAAGAAGGAAGACCAATTCACCATGGCTGACAGATGTGCACAAAGATCTGCTGGAACTTTGAGTTATGGAAAAAGACATAAAAGATCGAATGTCTCTCAGGAGTAAATTAAAGCAAATGAAGTTCCAGGGAAAACCTCCAAGGAAGAAGACAGGTGCCCTCTGGACAAAGGAGAGAAAGGAACAACAGCCAGAGGATACATGACTACTGGGCAAACATCAAGACCCACTCCAAGCAAAATAGTTGGTCTATACGGAACAAGAAGAAGATGGTCTGGCATACGATAATTGATACCTTTTCAGGAATAAACTCAAGCGCAAAATAAATACTCAAAATAGTTAAATAGTTATATTCAAACTCTATGGAAGTGAAACTTGGGACTGTTGGAGCAGCAGAAAAGAGGAGAATTGAAGCGTTTGAAATGGGGTGTTAGAGGAGAATGAGACGATCAGATGGGTACATAGGGTTACAAATGAAGAGGTATTAAGACGATTGGGAGAGGAGAGTTGTTTGTGGCGACTGCTAATGAAGAGAAGAGATAGGTTGGTAGGACACGTACGTAGACACCCAAGTTATGGAGGTTTGAGGATTAGAACTGTAGGGGTAGACCAAGGTTAGAATGTGTTAGATTGCCTCAGATGTAGGGTGTGATGGCTATATAGTGATGAAATAAGTTAGCTCAGGACAGGGAAGCATGGAGGGCAAAACAATAAATTTGAAATGTGGTTGGTAAAATACAAAACCATGAAATTAAAACGACCACATTGCTTTTTCAGTGTGGTCCAGATTCACGGCAGTCATACAGTATAATGAGCCTCGTGAGGCAGAACTGAGAAGAGATGGGTTTGTCTCGTACCTCAGTCAAGCTAGAAGTGGTTTTTCATGCTTTCCCACTTTTTCTCTAGGCGAATGCCGGAATGGTACTTATATTCAGGCCATGGCCCCAATAGCCAATATGCTTATTAGCACAGACATTGCAAAGACACTAGTTATCAGAGAGATGCCACACACACCCAAGTACAAGGAGCTATATGATCATGATATCAGATAGCATGTAAATGACAAGTTCCCTGTACATACAGTTACCCAAAATTCTAGCCTGCATACTGTACTACACCATATGAAGCATGGACGAAAAAGGAGATGAAATTGTCTGGGACAAAATTTTGGGCTGCAACATTTTACCCTTAATATATGGCAATGTTTTACATAGGCGATATAATTTCTCGTATTGTATTTTATTTTATTTCCAGCCAAAAGAGGGTTATGGTTTCATGGTTTGGGAAGTAATCAGAAGATAACATTGATGATAATAATGGCGGCTAAGAAAGGAAAATAATCTTAACCTTTGAAAAAAAAGTATTGTTATAAGATCCTGTGCCATGTAGTATTGCCACATTTAGATCATATTCCCTATACAATTGCCAACCATAAACATGTGCTGGTATATGACCATTGATGAGTACAATCTTGATAATGTTCTTTAATGAGGAAGGTTGGTAATTTTTACCTTCGAGCATTCCCCCTTTTACCAAGTGCGTCTTTCAGCAGCATTTAGTAATTAAACGGTCGTGAAAAATACAATTAAATCCCCCTCTTTTCCTCGTATTACACTATGCGATGATAGTTAATAGTAAATACTTCTTCTGTCCCGAAATAATAGTCACGTTTCTTTGGTGAGTCATTTATTGACAATCGTCGTCTGTAACTCGATTCCGAGTACTCATACTTCTCCCGGCATAGAGCTTTTCAAACCAGCTTGTGGATGTGTTATGTACAATAAACAATACAGAAAGGAATATACTTTGAGCACTAATAAACCACAACAAGCCGATGCTATTGCCAATCCTCTCAACTGCACCTGGCCACTCATCACTGTCTAAGGCAGCACAAGCTGAAATGACAATGTCAGAGTGACACTGTAGAACTAGAGGCGAACATCTCTGTCTGACAGGTTCGATGTGGGTCAGGTTGTTCTGCTGCAAGATAAAACTTGCCTGTTTCTTCAGTGTTATGTAAAGCATTCGAACATGTCCTGAAGTATGGAAACTGCTGGATATGCCACAGTTTACTTCAATCTTGAGAAAGCGTACGACATCACATGGCATGTGGAATTCTTTCCACCCTTCATGAGTAAAGACTCCATGATAATCTACCAACTTTCATTGCAAACTTTGACCCTTCCAAGTGAGAGTTGGTAGGACATAGTTGCAATATTATACCCAAGGAAATGGAGTTCTACAGGGTTCGATGTTAAGTGTCACCTTGTTTGTGATTGCCACAAGTCGTATATTTGTTGCTGCTGAGCCCACAGTAGTACCATTGCTGTCATCATCTTCTTTGCATTTTTTCATTTATGTGGATTCTGCCTTCCTGCAATGATTCTTCCGCTTCAATCGACCCATAGCGTTCCGAGGGCGGAGTTTAGTGAGCCGCATGTCATTTCACACCCTATCCAGCCAGCGTATTTGAGTTCCTGTTATTTCTCATTTATAGCTGGGAATGTGTGTCTGCTGTGGTGATGGTCTTCTGATATCTGTTCATCTCGTAGGTTAGTGACTAGCATTCTTGACCGTCACCATGGATATTCGGGCTTGATTCCCGGCTTTGCCAAGAAATTTAATTTTGGTGTGGAATGGGATTTACTCAGCCTCGTGAGCCAGAATTGAGAGAAGTGGGTTTGATTCCTACCTCAGCCACCCTAGAAGTGTTTTTCCATGGTTTCCCACTTTAACTCTAGGCAAATGCCAGGATGGTACCTAAATTGAAGCCTCACCTGCATTGTACCCAAATCCTTGCCCCCAATCAAAAAAAAAAAAATACATGCTAGTACAGATATCACAATGACGCACATTATCAGAGTACATTCACGAAGTACATGGAACTATATGATGTTATCACAATTCTCCCTAAATTAATCAGTGTTATCTAATACCTGTATTTGAGAATATTACATTTTAGTTCATGAGATTACTGTATGCCCGTATTTTTCAGCTGCATTTTTTAACTTAATAATGTGTAATTAACTGTTCCATTTTCTGTATTGATGATATTTTGGTTGTTTCAGGACTGGGGCAATGAAAAGTTGCAGAAAGCTCAGAAACAAGTGGATGAGAACCCCTATGACTTGGAAGCATGGAGTCTTCTTATCCGGGAGGCTCAAACCAAGTGGATTGGAGAAATGAGACCGCTGTTTGAGAAACTTGTTGCAACATTTCCCAGCGCTGGACGCTACTGGAAAATTTATATTGAGCAAGAGGTGAGTGTTAAAAATGTATTGGCATTTCTGCCATGTAACACCAGCGCAATAAATGCAACAACATAACAATCGTTGAATAATTGATATTACCGGTATGTATTGTTTTTATCCTGGGGAAAGTTGTCAGCTTTGTTTCGTGACCAAATATTGAAATGTGGATTGTTTATTGCACTAGCCTAAAGATTTTCTAGAAAACATGTCACTGGATGTGAGGCAACAATGCTTTCCCACTCTTCACGGACTTGTTTCAATCACATGGAGTCTTCTTATCCAGGAGCCTCAAACCAAGTGAATTGGAGAAATGAGACTGCTGCCATTAATGTAATCAGTTTTCTGGAGTTAACCTGCCATTAAGTCCTAGAGTTGCTGCAAAAGTTGTTGCTTCGGTGGAAGATAGTCACAGTATGCATTACATTGCAGTTGTGTTAAATTTATCTTCCATAATTTCCAGAAACATGAGAAGACACAGGGATACTGGAGACCATTCAATGAGATCAGGATTGGACCCGAAAAGAGTGGCATCACCAAGAGATTATATCACCTTGGATATTGTCTATATGCATCTCAATCAATTAAACCAGCATTTCGCTCCAGTATACCATTGGGCTCATAAATTGGTATGGTACATCTCACCAAGACATTGGTCAGTACATGCTGTGATGGCTAAGTAACTAAATGAAATAATGTTTTCCTCCAAAGGAGGACGTGTCTGCGACTCGCATTCTCACAACACAGGAACTCTATAACAGCACACTCTTTTTGGTGGACTATGACTGCTCTGCTCGCAAGAACTGGTTGAGTTAAAGTTTATTACAAGTGGGAAGGATGTTCCTATGTTTCCTATAAATACCAAAGGTGCAGAATAAAAATTGGGTAAAATGAATATGTGATGCATTACATCTGAGGTGACCTTAATATTTTATAGCTTGAATTCTTTTAAAGCTATGTTTGAATTTAATTATGATTGTACCATATTTAGATTCCAATCTGCTAAATGATAATCATTGTGTGCTCCCTATGCATTCCTTGTGCAGTTATTCATTAATTAATCTGTGTAATCATTGTTGTTGGTTAAAGGTGTTATTTATTTTTATGCGTGCCACTTTTGAGCGTTCAATACATGTGCGAAGCGAAGAATGAGGCAATAACTTCAGTACGTTTGCAACAGACCATAAAACTCCCCATGAAGATGATGTTATGGGAGTGTTTCATGCACAAAGAGCTGGGACTCATAATTCCAGTCGATGGGATAATGAAATCTGACTAGTACAGTGAGAGCCTTCCCTATAGAGCGGAGCCTCGTCGGGGTCCTGTGATGGGTGAAACTCTTTGAGTCAGCACTAGATGACTTGCATTGCCGATTACTCAAGAGCAGGTCGGGAAGTACCAGATGTTGTTATGCCATTTATTGCATACGGAGCTGGCAAGATACTTTCGTTGAGAAAATTAAGACTTGTGGTGAAGGTACTGTAGCCTGTCTTGTAGGCTATCCCCTGAACATGGTTAGGTATAGAACAAAACCTCAAATTTTCCTAGTGAAAACTTATCCTCTCAAGAAGTCGTCTTGGAGTAAATGTGTATGTTTTTTTACTTGTGGGGGAACATCAAACAAAAAGTATACAAAAACAACCTGCATACTCTGTAGGCTCTGGATTAACGAAATAACTGCATAGATACAAAATATCAGCGAGGATGAATTACAGTGAGTGTACCAAAACTTCCTACAACAACAGGTATGAAGAGCCAGTCTAGTCTAAACTCATCCAATAGTAGCTTTATTTTAATGAGTCATGTATTACAAATTTAATAGCAAATCTAGTATGAATAGTGTGACCGTCCTGTCATGATTGATGTGGTTTTTTTGATTAATTTTAAGAGTTTCCTGGCCAGGGGAAGTTGCTGTTTGGTACATCCCTCAATACCACAAACTCGATGTTGTGATAGGTCATCACACACATCAAATGCTTAGCATTGAGGCTGGCTGGGAAAGTCACCTGACCTCAATCCAAGCAAACATCTCTGATCATTTCTGAAAAGAGGACTGAAGGCCAAGGACAATCTGTCAAAATCTTCAATATTTATATTAGTATGGCCCCATGATGATTACATCAGATATGGGAAAGAACAATCAAACACATTTCATAGCATGCCCAAGAAGGTTTCAAATACCTTTCAGCTTGGTTTTTGTTAGCGTACATGATTAATTATAGTGAACTTTTTTTCTTGTTTCCCAAAGTATGCCAAATGATGTTTAATCATTTGAACATGTTACCATATGCTTATACATATGTTTTGATACATGTGCTCTTTTAAAATTTGATAGCCAGCTTGGTTTTGATTGTTGTTTCCATATGTGTCATCTAGTCACAAAACCTGATATCTGTCAATAAGGTTCAATTTGATTTTTATTTCCCCAGATTCTAAGTACTGAATCTATTTCTGTTATCGGTTTTGCTGTAGAAGGTGCTTCTACCATATCTAAAGAAGGAGTTTTGAAGCAACCAATAAATCAAATTAATTCAGTACTTTAATAGTATGGAAAATATTGACTTAAGTAAACCATATTGACTCCTGCAGAGATTGGGTATTGGAACTAGATAACTCATATGCCCTTCAAATGTAAGAGTATTTCTTTTTCTCTTCATAAGTTGTTTATTGTATTCTGTTCTTCGTTTCAGATGAAGGCAAGAAATTATGAGAAAGTTGAAAAGGTATGTGTCATTAGATTTTTAAATTTTTACCTCATAATAATGAATAAACATCTGACCATTTTCAGAAAGCAATTTTCATTCTCCAATCCATGTGTTGATAAAAACTTGGGAGGAAGTTTCCTCTGACTATACAGGCTATGGTGTAAATATCACTGGTATTTTGTGCAGATATACTGGCTGTAAAATATCTTTCATCACCCGAAATTTGTGTTCAGGTTGTGAATATATGAATTGCAATTAGGTTTGGTCCACTTCTAAACAAAAAAGTTCCCTACAGTATGTTTCTTGTGTGTTCTTAGCATGGCCATGCCTGTAATCAGCTTATCTTCTCTTTAGAAAAAGCTACAACCATACCATTTTTATCGAGCTATTACTGGGATTGTTGTGCTCTTTATTTTCTTTACTATATGAAGTTGAACAGATCATTTACCATGTCTGTGACAATCAAGAAAGTATTACCAGCTCAGTTTTTGGCAGTATCAATAATCGTTCTAGTGACTCTTGGGTTTCAATCCCCTAAACAATGCCTCTGAGAGAATGTGCAATGGAAATAAAATCAGTAAGAAATCCTGGCTTACCTTCAACAACTACCTTTTTGCAAAATATATTTACTGCACACATTCTGTTGTTTTCATCCTAAGAGCCTTCTTGTTTTCTGAAGTACATACTGATAGTTAAATAATAAATACAAATTATACTGATAATTTATGACCTAGGTATACACTTCGCTTCTTTTCAAGTGAAATACCAGCTGCGGAGCATATCCTCCCCGACTCATGTTTATTATCCTTTGTTAGTCTGTCTTATATTTCGACTTTCTTCCCAGACTTCATGCTATGATCATTGATGCAGCAACTAGAGCCATCTTTCCCAATCCCTTACCATGATTATTAATGTTCCTGCTGATTTTGAATTTCTTAGCATTGATATTCACCTCTCTCAACAACAGTTTTCCTGCAGGCATTATTGAAGCCTTGTACTTCATCAATATTGGTGTAGGGAAGTGTAATATTGTCTTGTATGTCAGAGTAGGTTTCTTCCTGAGTCCAGAGCCTGTTGCTACCTTCCTTGAAGAGAGTGAATGTGTGTATGCTCAAGGAATCCCTTGGCTTCATGTTTCTATGGGAATACTAATTTTTAATGATCTGAAATAGTGCTATCAGCATTAAAGATAAGATGTAGATGTTCCACGGGGCTCTGGTAAATTAGTCTGAACAATATCTTGTCTCAAAAATCAAAGCTGCACAGATTTTATAATTTCCTCCCTCATGAAGCATAGGCATAATTATACCCATGTAGCAGTATTGTAACTTAGTCACTGGGACTTGAAAATCTATATAATGATGCAGTAACTATTAATACTTAATAATCAGCTTGCACACAAAACTTCGAAAGTACATATTTAAGTCACACTAATTCTTAATAAACCATAATAACAAGTAAAATATGGTTACAGAAAGAAATCCAGTTATTGAGATATTACATAAAATTCTGGTCAATAATATTGATACCCTTAGGCGTCATCCATAAAATATGTTCGCTGAAAGGGAATGCTCACTGCTCTTACAAGAATGTGGCAAAAGTGTATGATAATGTTGGGGGCGAGGGGAGGTCTGTACAAAAATATATAAGTTATCAGTTTATGACATGGAACATCTGTTGTACGTTGTTTACTGGGGAAAGACTTCTATACTTTTGACAGGCAACAGATTCCTAGCACAAGTAAATCACCACTATATGTGATCTATCTGCTCTGTATGCATCTTCTGTTGAAAGAAGTTCAATAGGTTTGTTACTTCATTGTGCAGTGCGTGGGCTGTTATAGTTTGTGTTACTTAACCTCAGTAATGTAACAACGGAGGAAGATCGTATGTAGTGTTAGTACATTATTTTGAATGGAAAGGTCAAGAAGATACTGAATGGTTGGAAGTAGACATATTTTATGGAATTTTTGATAACATATTTTATGGATGATCCCTTAAGATCTCAATTTACAAAACAGGATAATCATATTTGGATTTAAAAAAAAGCCTTAACATTGAGGTTCATATCCGTAAGTTATTTTAACGGATAGAACATCAAAGCTATCTGCTCTTACACAAGGCTTCAATTATGTTAGGAAGAAAGAATAATAACGAATTCTATTGAGCAACTGCTGAGGTGCTAAATTAATTGCTTCAAAGCATGCTTTAGAGCAGTGTTTCCCAAACTTTCTTGTGTGTGTGCCACTTTAATAGATGAGAATCTCTCGCATACCACCTAATGGTTGGGAGTTATAGTAACTAGAACCCCCATCACAATGTTAAAGTTCAATTAATAAAAACTGTGACCAGATCCAGTTGTTTTATTATTTATTACAATAAGTAGGCCTATTCAATCCAAACATTCAGAAATGTCACTGTACAAGTAATATTAATAAAAGAACTCTTAATAATTAAACATAAAAACCAAAGTTCAACTAACAACTTCAATGTGAAATGTGAGCTTGAAGATTAGAAACCAACTTAGGAATGTCTGGTTAAAGATTGCTGAGTCTCTAACGAAGATAGTTTTCCACTGTAAGGAGTCTATTCCGGTATTTATTCTTGAGATAAACAAGTAGAGAAAATGTAGTCTCACACAAGTACAAAGTAGTGAAAGGCAGTAAAAATCGAACTGCTTTGTCAGCTATGTCTGCATAGTCTGCACGCCTCTCAACCCAAAAGTTCACAAGAGCCATTTTTGAAAAAGTTTGCCTTTGTTCTGAATCACAATTCAATTCATAAAACTGCTCCTTATCTTTGGCCTTGAAGTCCTCCGGCAACATATCAATGTTTTTATATTTCTAAATGTTATATTTATTTTTTATTTTTCTTAACATCACCGCGTACCATTGCAGCAGTACGAGCGTACCACCTGAGGTACGTGTACCACAGTTTGGGAAACACTGCTTTAGAGGTCTTATAATTTATAAGCAACAATCGACATCAGATTGTAAACACGTCTTGATTAAAAGGTATTATGTGTGTACCCACGCCTTGGAATTTTATTGGGAAGTTGGTGTCACATATTATATTTCTTTGAAGTGATGGACTCATTATTACATTTTCTCTGGAAGTAGAGAGAGGTGATTCAGAACTAGTGTAGGTCAACCAATACTTCTAAATTTATATTTGGTGCTTTTGGTTTGTGAAGAACATAGTGGTTAGAACTAATGCTTTTGTTTTAATGGATTGTCGATTCATGATTGTTGTTTTAAGGGGTGGAGCAGCAAGGTCTTAAGCCCTAATTGTTGATTTAACCTCTCAGCGTGGGAGGACATTCACCTCACTGCTACCCTGTGCTGCGGGAGGAGATGAGCACAGAGCTTGCTTACAAGTGCACACCATTATATAAGACGTTATAACAGAGCCGAGAAGCATTGGATTTAAACCAAATTTTCACAGTTTGTTAATGACAAATGTAGTGAAGGAAAACACAAGTTACTGAAACTATACTATCAAATTTTAAAGACCATGCTTACCTTAGAAAATCTCGTAATACTTTCAAATCTATCAAGGAAGATGACAGAATTAAATATGAGAGTGGCTAGTAAACGGCTTTTTGAGAAATAGGACCTTAGTGTGGGTTTTTGAACAATGCCCATCAGTATATATAGTGCAAAAACTACGTATATTTCTTCGATGGTAACTGAACCCATTCATTTACCCTTGACATGTGCCATCATGTGCTGCTTAGCATAGATATTTGTCTGTTTCACTATCATACTCACGAATTCGCACCTAAAAATAACTGAAATATTGCCACAGGATCTAAACAATTCCTCGCAGCTTCTTGCGGCCCATAATTTCCAGTAAACACTTCCCTTTGGCCGATATAATTCCCCATGTCATCCCTGACAAACTCCTGACCGGCAACATTTTACCCGTGTCTTGCGATGTATTTACGTAACCACATTCACTCCCACTGTCACTACTTTCATTTTCAGACTCTATATTTGAATCATCATTCAGAGAAACCAATATTTCCGACCCATCATTCACTAAAACTTCACTAATATCGGAATCCGCTATCGGAAGCACTCGTTTAGCCACCATTATGTGTTTACAAACACACAACAAAAATCTAGCTCTTTGCAATCGGATTTATCTAATGTGATCGATGCAAAATCGATATATTTTTACTCGAGACGAGAGATCATAGCTTCCTTTATCGATATAACACAGCAAAATTGTAATAGTTACGAAACTAAACACGAGATGGAAGCACAAAGCAAGCACTGCAACGTGCGTGCAGGTAACGGCACTCCGCGACAGAGAGCGGCGAGTTCATGACGTGCAGTTCACGGCATTCCACGCTGAGTGGTTAAGATGGTTTGTTAGTTAGTACTGATGTCCATGCACAAGTTTTGGGGGCTAGGAGTTCTCTGTGATCGACATATACCCAGTTGCTTGAAGTCTAAAGTTTACAGGTCTGACTTTCCTCCAGTTATTGTGTATGACTCCGGTCTCTCATAAGTCCAACCCCTCGTCCACGTCGTGGGAGACGGGCAACGGCACAAAGTAGGGGATCGCCTGTAGGGGCGAAGTACAGCGGGGACTTCGTGTGCCCCGGGATCGTTACGGTAGCTGTGAAGGTCCTACAGGAACCCTGAAAAGTGACGGCTAACGGGGCTCTGGTGAAGCTGCGATAGGCCCAGCAAGCCAGTAGTAGATGAAACCAAATGCTTTCAAAAATGGAACGAGCCTCGGACATGATGGATTTAATAGACGACACGGCTGTACACACAGACTAAGATTTGGAACTTTAAACCTAAGAACGCTGACGGGGAAGGTGGAGGAGATAGTGGATATGATGGAAAGAAGGAAGTTGGATTTATTGGGATTGGCAGAAACAAAGTGGAAAGGGGAAGGAAGGAGAAACTGAGAAAAGGCTATAGACTACTGGAGTGGGAACGAAGAGGGAAAGAGGAATGGAGTGGGAGTAGTAGTACGAGATGGTTTAAAAGAGGAAGTGAGGAGAATAAGTGATAGAATGATGAAAGTGAAAGTAGCACTTAGGGGAGAGACCGTAGAAATAGTGCAAGTGTATGCTCCACAAGTAGGCTGCGCCTCTGAAGAGGAGGAGGAGTTTGAAGAGGAATTGCAGAAGCAGCTGGTAGGAAGAAATATGATTGTTATGGGGGATCTGAATGCCCATGTAGGAAGAGAAAGACAAGGTTATGATAGTGTTCTAGGACCAGAGTGTTGGGGCGGAAGAAATGAGGAAGGAAAGAGACTATTGGACTTCTGCCAGAGGAACAGCCTGCTAGTTGGGAACTCCTGGTTTAAGAAAAGAGAGAGCCACACAATCACATGGTACAGTGATGACTTGACCAGGAAGTCGGTGGTCGACTATATACTGTATGAGAAAGAACTAAATAAGAACATCACGAACATCAAGGTTATACCATCGGAGAACCTGGATAGCGACCATTGATTGCTGGTAATGAACCTGAGAGGGAGTAAGGAGAAGAAAGGGACTGAGAACCAGGAAAGACGTATAAGGATATGGAGACTGAAAGAAGGGGATAGAAGGGTCGAGTACCTCAAAATGGTAAAGGAAGGAATTCCAACAGATGAAGAAAGAGGGGTGGAAGAGGAATGGGCTAGATTTAAGAAGACACTAGTAGGTGCAGCAGAAGCAGTATGTGGGAGGACAAGTAGTAAGAAGAGGTGGAAGGAAACACCATGGTGGAATGAGAAGGGAAAAGAATAGAGCCTTCAGGAGGTGGTATCAAAATAGGACGGTAGAGACAAGGGAAGAGTACCAGGAAAGAAAGAAGGAGGCGAAGAGAGTAGTGGCTGAGGAGAGAAGAAAGTGGATGGAAGAGGGGACAAAGATGATGGAGGAGGATAGTGAAGGTACAAAAAAGGTCCTGTATGGGATGGTAAAAAATAAGAGGCGGAAGGTTCCTACGGATTATGTTAGAACGGTGAACAAAAGGGCACAAGAGATAGAAAATAGAGAAGAACTGAAGAAAATGTGGAAAGAATATTTTGAAGAACTTCTGAACCCAAATGGAAAAGATGGTGAGGAGGAAGAAATCGGGGAAGAGGAAGATGAACTGCAAACAGAAAAGGACTTAACATGGAAAGAAGTGGAAGATGCAGTGAACAAGATGAAAGGAGGGAAGGCACCGGGTGTGGACGAGTTGAGTGTGGAGATGGTGAGGGCAGCAGGAGAGGTGGGGATACAGTGGTTGTACCGAGTGATGAGGACAGCATGGAAGGAAAGGAAGACCCCAGAGGACTGGAAAAAAGGAATAATTGTCCCGATCTTCAAGAAAGGTAGTAGAACAGATTGCAGAAACAATCGGGGAATAACACTGATGAGTCATTGTGCAAAGATCTTCGAGAAAGTTTTGGAAAAGAGAATTAGGACAAGGATAGAAGGAGGGATGAGGGGAGAACAACATGGCTTCAGAGCAGGAAGGTCCACAGTGGATTTGATTTTTGCTGTAAGGCAGTTACAAGAACAGCACTATGAGTATGGAACAGATCTACTGATGGCCTTCCTGGACATTGAGAAAGCATATGACAGTGTATGCAGAAACAAAGTATGGAAGTCCCTGGAGGATAGAGGAGTAGAGAAATGGACTATAAAGAGGATAAAGGAGTTGTACAAGGGAAGCGTGAGCTGTGTGAAAGTGGGAGGAGAGAGATCGGACTGGTTGGAACAGAGAAACGGCCTGAAACAAGGAAGTGCACTGTCTCAGTTTCTTTTCATTGTGGTGATGGATGACATAATGACCCGAGTGGCACAAGTAATTGGGGAAGGAAAGATGAAAGCAATGGTGTTGGCAGATGATTTGGGGAAACAAGGAGGAGGAGGTACAGGAACAGTTGGACGTGTGGGTAGGAATAATACAAGGATATGGGATGAAATTTAGCATAAATAAGAGTGAGATGGTGATCACAACAAGGAAGAAGGAAAGATCCACAACGGGAATAACAATTGGTGGGGAACAGCTGAAAAAAGTGGAGAGTTTCAAGTATCTGGGAAGCCTGATACAAGATAATGGAAGAAACGATAGAGAAATAAATGAGCGGGGGAGGCAGGCAGAAGCATTTCGGAGGAGTGTGAGAATCATGTTATGGAGCAAGGATGTCCCTCAGAACAGCAAAAAGATCATATATCGGACGTACTAGGTCCTTATCCTGACGTATGCCTCGGAGACCTGGGTTATGAAAGGAAGGGAGAAGAGCAAAATACAGTCCAGTGAGATGAGGTTCTTGAGAAGCAGTGTTGGAGCTACAAAGATGGACAGAATAAGAAATGAGAGGACCAGAGAATTAATGAAGGAGGAACCATTACATGATGGTATAGAGAAATCTAGACTTAGATGGTATGGACATGTAAAACGAATGGAGGAGAACAGGATACCCAGGAGAGTACACGAGACGAAGTGGGAAGGAAAGAGACCAAGAGACAGGTGGCTGAAGGGGGTGGAAGAAAGCTTGAAGAAGAGAGGAGAAGACTGGACAAGGGTGGAGGCTAAGAGATGGTGGGAAGACAGAAGACGTTGGAGAGGCTTGTGTTCCAAACAGACCCGGCCAGTGGCTGGAAACTGTGCAAGATGATGATGATGATGATTGTGTTTGACTCCAAATACTGGTCAGTGACAGTGAAGTATAAACAAACTCTGCATTCATGCTGGTTACTTGGCCTGACACAATTGGGACCATGTCAAGAATATATACATTTGGTAAACTTAGGGCATTGCCCCAGTTGTGAACTAAATGTGCGAAGCTAGACTCTGATGGTATGGCCATATTCTCCTCTGTAAAGAAACATGTGTGGCAAAGACAGTGCTTCATCTTGCTGTGGCTGGATATCAATCATTTGATCTGTCCATTAAACACTGGCTTGATTGGCTTAGGGAAGACATGCGTTATGCTCAGTTGAACCCAAACGACACATGGGATTGAACCAAGTGAAGATTGGCATGTCAAACTGCTGACCCTGTACCAGTGCAGGAAAATTGCATAGAAGACAATGATGATTACTTAACAGGAGTTAGGTTTCACTAGATATCTGTCCTTAGAGGATGAGGCAAATCAGCCACTGAAGTGTTTAAAGGGGCAGATGACCTTAATGTTTTGCCCCTTAGAACAAAATTCACTTCCGGCAGAAGCTAGACATAAAGAGTTTCATCTTATCCTTTAACGAGCCTTTGAATTTCAAGTGAATGTTGTGTATTCTGTTGTTGCTGTGTTTATACCTAATTCATGCTTGAACACCACCATAGAGCAGGCTACTCAAATAGAAATAATATCTTTGGCCTATAATAGTTAATATATAGTAGATTCTGTGAGATTCTTTATTAACCACAACCTTAAAGAATCACTATTTAGAAGCACTAAAATAATACGGGGTTTGTGCCCCATGCTCCACATCGGAATAACAGGAATTAAGTCAAGTCAAAAGCTGGGGTTAGTACCTCTCAGTATGTATGTTCAGCTGATAATCCTGTCATATAATATATAAATTATATGGAAAATCTCATGATGAATTCAGCCAGTTGTGCCATAAATACGGTTTCAAACTTTTGGGTGGGATTATATAGCAGATTCAGGGGTAATAAACTTCCCGTGCTGAGAAGTCATTCTGAATTGAACTGCAGAAGTGAATGCATTTGTTTATAGGCGAATGTTGAGTGGGGTTCATTATTAAAACTGTGTTGACATGCTATCTATGCATAATGTACATTGGAGATATTACAAACTCTTGAAAGACAGAACATCATGAAAATGTCCTACCCAACTGTCCAGTGGTTCACTAAGTCTGGGCAAAGAATGATCAGCCAATATTGTGTTGCACACAGACTGTAAGGACACCACTAGCAGTCTGAGCAGTATCTAAATTCTTCCAGAAATCAGGCTTATGTGATAAATATATTTGGAATAGAGAGAGAATCAAGGAATGGCAGTGCACAGGTCTGTTTCATACTAAACAACTAAAGAAGCAAAGGGAACTGAAAGCAAAGGCATCAACAATACTGTTCCACTGGGGTAGCCAAAAAAAAAAAACCTTGAAGAGAGTTTTAAGAAGAAACATGGCAGAATTTATACCATAAACTAAGGAAAGGAATTCCTATGGTTTGGTGGGTTATCAGCTATGATGCAATATCCAGACATATCCTTATGAAAGGAGGTAAAAACAGCAATTAGGGTCTTACTATGAAACTTCAGATCTCGCTGAGATGAGTTGTGATATAAGTTACCTTCAATTCTGAAGATCAAGCTGTTGGTGAAAGTAGTTGGGCAATCCCTGGCCTGTCTTCTTTGGTACACTAGGTTGGATTTTAACTAACTGAAAAGTTATGCACCAATGTTGACCAGAATATTAGTCTGTCATAAAACCACCTGAGAGCATTGGTTGTGCATCCTTGCTTTCATGTGAAATTAGAAGGTAGAGAACAACAAAATTCCTGGGGTATCAGGTGCTAGAAATTATATCTCCATAAAAAAAACAAGAGTGGATTTTTTCCTTTGTAATGGTGGCTGTGATGGGGGATCTGTGTAAACTACAAAATGATAATAGCTAAGAATTGTTGAAATAGTTTGGCAGGAAATAGGAAGAGTTCAAAAGCAGAAGTTGAAGTTTAGTATGTCGTAATACAAAATGTATTGATATTGTATGAATCCCAAAACTGGCAAAAGCCATTATGACATTTTCTCTCTCCACGCATGTTATTTCTGATCCCAGGGCTCTCCTCCTGATCGTACCTTTAAGTAATTATAACTGCACATATATACAGATTCCAGAATTAAAAACAAACTAACCATTCACAAACACTAACAAGGAACACCCCTGGGTAAAAACTAACAATTCGGTCATACATCACTTACCTCTGAATTCATTGGTGGTCATTCTGAAAAACTCGACAGTTAATCATTAGAGATCTCTGAGTACAAGTGCCACTTACATACCTGCCAACTTTTGAAAAGGGCTATCAGTAAAACTCACGCGCGAAAAAAAAAATTAACGATTTTCGACATACCCCGGCTTGACGAAAATAATAATACTTCTGGGCTACAAAATACAATAATTCATGCTTTAAACAGGATACTTCAATGAAATCATATCTACTTACATGATTTGTAGATGAACATAACAATCAAGAAGAAATCCATGTTAATCAGCAGCAGGCGTGGTGAATATTGGTTTGGAGCAGACATAACAGGACTTCCTTGATAGATTAAGCTGATATACGATAATTGAAAAAGGCTTTAAACAATAAAACTTGTTTAACGTAACACAGGCAAGAAGTAATATAATACACACTGCAAATCACATGCTAGTTCGACTTTTAAGTCATGGTTGTGGCCTTTTTAGCTTCCTGCAAACAGTCTTGAGAAAATGTTTTGTCATAACAGGGACCAGAACTCCTGGTCTTCAAAATAGAAATAGACTCCAGAGATTCATTGGACATGGATGACCTGAACTGTGATCTATTTTTCTTCACAAGGCTAAAAAAAAAACGATCACATTCTGCATTGCTATGGGGTATGGTGAGAATAGAGAGCAATACTCTAGAAATTCGGTTATACTTAAGAAGTCCATCGGCTCCACGAATTCTTGATATTTGTGCCCAACTGGAATCACTTGCAGCATCTTGATGTGCAGCCAAAGTGTCATCTACCTGAAGAGCTGTGAACTGCCTCTGAAGCTCATTCACTACCTCATCTGTAGTTTCATTCTCTTCCTTGCATAACATGATAAGAAATTTTTCCAAGAAAAACCGAATGGAAGTTAACTGTGCATCTTCAATTTTGTCTAATCTAGCAACTTGAGCATTCTTTAACACGTCATCCTTGAGTGGAAACTTGTTGATGATGTAGTCACAGGCAGTATAAAAGTAGTTTCTCACTGATGAAAAGAAAAGGGATTTATCTGTATCCGGTCCGTTCTGAAGGCCTTAACAACTTCAGATGATGCATTTTTTGCCATTTTATTTACAATACATGTCGTTTTCGTGCGACCACAACTATATTTCTTTGCAACTTCTGATGTGGGAAACATCTTCTTAAATAAAGCACCAGCATGATCAGCCGCACTTAAGGGCACATTGTGTTCCACCAAAAAGGAAGTAAACAGACACTCGGCCCTAATTACGTCACTGTCAACGTTTCCAGACTTAGCAAAAAAGGTGTTGATTTTCTTGCTTATCTTTTTTCGATTTAACATAACTAATGTGTTTACCGCACTTCACATGATTACTTAAATCGTTTTTTCCACCATGTGCAATATTAATATCACACCCACATACCGTGCAAAAGGAAAATTTTTCTTCCTTTCTTGATTTTAGTATGCACGGAAAATCAACCGAGTATGATTCTTTAAATGTCTGGAATTACTGTTTCTTGTTGGATTTGTTCATTCTCGATATCTACTAAAACATCGAAAGGAACCTGGATCACCGAACGTCACATAAAATTATAACATAAAACACTTAAAGACAGCCAACACTTCATTAAAACATGTCAAGACACACAAAGCCATTAAATGAAAACGACGCCAACCTCGTGAAGAAAGAATATGCACATGGTAGAAAAAAAACACACACACACGTGGAACGAATGTAATTAGTCCAAGGAATACAGGAAACTGCGAAGCACGAAGTTATAGCACAAAAACTCGACCGCTTCATTAAAATATGCCATAACCTTAAAAGACGAAAACATTCAAGGAACGCCAACTTCGCGAACAATGAACAACTAACGTGGTCAAAGAATATGGTTTAAATCGCAACGAGCGAACGGAGCGGAGCAAAGAATATGCGAAGCAGAGCCTGTCGACACATGGAAGAACGGTTATCCCGGCTTCAAATTCAATTACAAATGACGACACAACCATCACACGGTTAAAAGTACGAATCATATCAAAGAACGAGCTATCGACTATCGTGGACTTGCCTTCGACCCACGCAAACAATCGATTGTACGGAAGTGGGCGGTATTATCGAATGTAAATTATCGTTTCAAATTTTTGTCCGTAAAATCGTAAAATGACACCGTTCATCCGTAAAACCGTAAAATGCTGCAATTTCCGTAAATTTTACGGATAAACCGTAAAAGTTGGCAGGTATGCACTTATAAGAACATCCAGGGTTTCAACTGCACCTGGATTCAGTCATGGGTCCTTTATAATCTCTGGGTGCAATACTGACATACAATCTTTTATTAAGTGCCACATTGTACCAGCATGCAAGTACATTAGTTTAAAATGCCATTTTGCACTTAGGAGTCCTGTTAACATCTTATAACTGCATTACAAATAGTCAGGACATGCGTTTGTTCAACGATTAATGCATTAATTCTATAAATTATAAAGGCAATAACCATTATTACAAAATGTTGTGCTGATAAATGCAACATTGGTACACTTATTGAATGCATCCTCACAAAGAACATAAATGTTCAGAGCCACATCGATGAGACTTGAATGTCTGCACAGACTAGTGGGATTAGTTAACCACAATCTCATGGGCTCGTTGAAGAAATAACACCTTTGACTGCATCTTCTGCATTAATAATCACAGGAAAACATTGTCTTGGATACCTCTCACGTTGTGCAGAATTGTGTTGTTTGGACAGTGAATAATGTGTAGGTTTGAACTGAAGAGATTCAATATTTTAGAAAAGTAATGAAGAAAGACACTTCATAATATATATAATTATAATTTTGTGATTGAAAGCAAATAACTCCCAATGACACTATTCTGGATCTTATTATTGTCTCTTCTGATTTCCATTCCTGCTTGAATATTTTAAGGAGGATTTGAAACTTTTTGGAATGACTGTCATTTTAGTTGCAAAGTCCTGATTTCAAACAGCAGGCTGTTCCAGTATAGAATTTAATTTAATGTAATGTAATTTAAAAATTTTTGACCTTCATTTTGTTTGCTACATTCCCACAGGTTTTATCATTGTTTACTGCAAATTACTGGCCGACTTAGGTTTCAGCACTAGACTTGGCCACCTGTAAATATTTTGGCAGTTAATTAATGTTTTGATAGTTTTAATTCCAGAACATCTGAAACCTAAGGGATTTCCTTTGAGCTGTACTCTTGAGTGTGTGTGACCTTGTATTTTGGAGATGGGGTATTATGAAAATACAGAGCTTGATCCATACATTTTTACACCTTTCTAGTAATGAAAACCTCCAGTCTGTCAATTTTATTTGTAATTTCCCCAGAGGTCTCTTTATTGTGAGGAGTTTATTATAATTGAACATAATTTTACTGGAGTCATCCAGAGAGGTACTCATTTTCTTGTGTTTACTGATATTGTATGTTCACTTACTGTAAGTAGTTAAATCAAATATCAAGCTCCTCTTCATGCCAGTGGCAAAGGCTGAATGCATGTGGTTTGTGTATCAGATCCTTTCCCATGTTGTGGAGTTATACTCACCTAAATGTATTCAGTTGCAATACATTATAAAGCGTTTTAATTAAAAACATGTAGAATTCTATTTTCGAACACAACTCTTTTACCTCTGTACACGAGTTTGATAATTAGGGTAATGCACTCTCTCAACTTGGGCTTGCACACAGTAATAGTTCCAACATCAGAGGGATGTGTGAATGCTAAACAGAGAGTCCGTCCCATCGAAACAGCATTTTTCAACTGTCAAAGAAATAGTTTAAATAACTTCACATCGTGTATACTTAACAATATGCTAACCTGTTGGGATACAAGTGTGCTGTTGTTAGAAACAATAAGAATTAATGAAAAACTGATCAGAGGATTGACTCCTCATCAAGTAGTTCCATGAAAAACTAAATAGCATAATATTTGTATATATTCTCCTGGTCTTTCCGTTTCAAAATTGTCCCTCCAATTAAATATAATTTCCATGTGATGAAGTATAAGCTAACAATTTGGTACTCAATTCTAAATGTCCAAACCTAATCTACTATATAAAGCTCAAATACCACTGACTCACTCATTCATTCATCACGAAATCTCAGAAACCACCAAACGGATTGGAATGAAATTTGGTATCCAGCTTCCTCGAGGGCCGCAAACGCCCACTAAGAAAGGATATTTGGATATTCAGGTTCTAAAGGGGTGTTAAGGGGGTAGACCTGCATTTCATTGAATAGCAATATCTCCCGATTGGTTTCATTGGGGGATGTGGAACTCGGCATATAAACTAATCATTAAAAATAAGAAGACACGTGTCTGAGGGTTTTTCGATGTGGTGTATATTATGAGATGAAAGGGGTCAAAAGTGGGAGTTGAAGGATTCCTAACGGAGCGTGTATCTCTTAAACGACATAGGCGATGAGTTTGGAACTCAGCCGAAAAAAATCAGCATTGAAAATAACTAAACAGGGGTTTGACCGTTTTTTCATAAATCCAATTTAAGGGGCCCATGGGGAGGGGTGAAATTATGGGGGGGGGGGGAACGTAATATGTCTGTGTGTAAAATTATACATGGCCTATGTTGTTGACAATAACACATCACATCTTTTTCGTCTCTTGCTATTTCATCATACGACGAATACTTACGGAGTTATTAATGATTTTGTACGTTTTGGCCGGAAATTTCTAAGTCCCAGGAATGACATAAAAATTGATTCGAATGAAATTTCAAAAAATAATTTTTTTAATACTTTCATTATATTTTTCACGTCTTTTAGGGTCCGAAACCAACATGATATTTTGATAGTTTTTTTTTCGTCCCATGCATTTTTGGTTTCAGGTGATAGAATTATTTTCCACTAGGACCCATGCTTATCTATATAACTAATGTTATAACGGGATTCAAATGTTATTGCGGGCGAAGCCGTGGGTAACAGCTAGTAAATAGTAAACTTGAAAATAAGAATAATAGTATTACTATGCTACTAGTGCTTGCCCTGTCTTAAACCAAAACATTCATTGTTGCTCAATGTAACTCACAACAACATACCCAGCACTCTTAAACAAGTGTCCAAAATCACATGATAGGCATTATGTACAATATGTGAATTAACCTTTAGAGTGCTGTTGATGAAACTGTTCATCATCAACTCGACCACCCGGTGGTGCTATTGACAAAACGGTTTGTCACTACACGCATGCCTTTTTAGTTCCACATTCCAAGTGTTTAAGGCGATGTTACTTGAAAGTAGACTTTTTGTGATAGTCCTTAGAACCATTTACTTTGCATTTTAATCTCTAGGGTGATGCTAATTACAGTATTAATTTCTTCAAACGGATGACAAGGTTTGACTTACATTTGACTTCTATGCACTGTAATGCTTGATAACAGACCGAATAGTGGTGCTTCTCCAAGTCTGCCATACCTAGGAGCGGGTTTAGTGGAAACATCCGCCCTAAAAGTCTGATTTGTCACTCCTACTGAAAGGCCGTTTAGTCAGTCACTACATAAGGCAGTCTTTACCTACATCCAGATCCACTATCCCCAAAAATTCTCCAGTTATATGGCCCTAAAGAAATCTTAATTGAGTACATATGTGTAAAATGTATGTAGAATGGGGCTAAGATGTGTGAAAATAACTCAGTACACGGGTGTTTATTCATCTAGAAATCCAAAGCAGTTAAAAGGTTTAACACCAAAAAAAAAATGTATCAATGTTTTGTTCATGGTACTGGTTTATCAACTTTCTGAAAGAGCAGTTCAATAGAACATCATCAAGTCTTCAGTGGCAAGCATTCTTGGCTGTCATCCCAAAGGCCCGGGTTCAATTCCCGGCTCTGCCTAGAAGTTTAATCCTGGTCTGAAGGCTGGAACAGGCTATACTCAGCCACATGAGGCTAAACTGAGAAGAGGTGGGTTCAATTGCCACCTTAGCCATCATGGATGTGGTTTTTCCGTGTTTCCCCACTTCTACTGCAGGCAAATGCCAGGACGGTTCCTTATTTAAGGCTATGGTTGTCTCCTTCAAGGACTTCAAGAACATGCTAAAACTTTTTGTATCTTACGATAATATTACACGTTATCTATGGCAATCTACTGCTCCAGAGGGATATCCCTATATTGTGTACGAAATATTCAGGCAAGTTTTATTTCCTGTAGAATAGAAAGCAAAAGCTTGACTCTTGTCACAGGATATTTTGGGTCAAGTACAGCAAGGAGTTTGGTTGTTCAGTCACCTGCAACTTTTGTTTAAAACCACCATACATACCAGCCTGACTTCACCCATTGGAATGATCATGAAGTTTCAAAGTCAGGCTCCCTGGTCTGATAATACTCAAAGTGTTGAATTATCGTATTTATTTATTATCATTCATTATCAAATCCAGTGATACTGTTCATACTAAAATAACTCTTAGCATAATGGTGACACTTAAAAAAATTAAGGGAATTAAACAGTACAATTGCTACATTGTGATAAGAGATCAAAGGGAAGTCTGTTTAAGCATAATGCCACACTGCAAGCATGTGTGATGAAAGAGCATTTTCCTCTAATGGCTCTTTTACCACCAAATAAGTTTCCAACAGCCTATTATTATGGCCCTCGCACCCTTCCCACTTTTATCAGAGTCATGTCTCCCTTCCAGTTCACATTTTCACTATCACCCAAACCATTAGGGGCCGATAGCCTAGATGTTAGGCCCCTTAAAACAACAATTATCATCATCATCATCATCAGTTTCATCGGTCATATCTCACACTTAAAAAGTGTACAGGACTTACAGCTGTGATGTCCAAAGTTGTAATGATTACATATCTAGGAAATCTATAGCTATCCTGATGGAGGAGTATCAGAGAATGTTTCCAATTCCTCCTGTTACAGATTGTCATTGTCACATCCCTTGATTTCTGCTACTGTCCCATGTGTAGAATCCAAGGAAACGAGTGGGGTTTCTCAATGGCATCGAGTCTGACTGCAAGGCCCTATGTCATAAACGTACCTAGAAAGTTTATATACTGTAATGAACATCCAAAACAAACAAAACCAAACCCTGTGACGCTGTAGCCCATGAAGGGCCTAGGCCTACCAAGCGACCGCTGCCCAGCCATTTGGCCTGCAGATTATGGGGCGACGCATGGCCAGCGTGTCGGATCCCCTCGGTCGTTAATCTTGGTCTCCGTGACCGGGGCTTTGCAATATTGTGAGCCAGAGCACAGGCAGGGCCAACTTGATGCTGCCCGCATTGCCAGCCAACAATACACTCATTTAAATATTCTTACAGATGCACACTACATTCCCAACATCTCTGGACCATCACTGCAACACCAAGTACCTCCGTACATTGCTCCACACACCCATCAATACATTAACTAGACTATTTTCATACACACATGCACAAGCCGACTACATTCATACATACATTTACACAAATAGACTACTTTCAGGCACACACATATTAAAATCAACTGCTTTCATACACACATCATCATCATCATTTCCCCTTATCCAGCTCCTGCCGGGTCGGGGTATTTATGGCACTTCTCCACTTTCCTCTTTCCTTCCACCATTCTTCTTCCACGATCTTGTCCCAGTTCAGATTTCTTTTTCTTACGCTGTTCTTCACTGAATCAATCCACCTTGTTCTAGGCCTTCCTCTTGCTCTCTTACCCTTGCACTTCGCATCCAGCATCTGTCTTGGTATTCTATTTTCCTCCATCCTCTTTACATGTCCAAACCACCTTAGTTTATTCTTCTCAATTCTCTCATTTAGTTTTCCCATCCCAACTTCCTTCCTAACATCTTCATTCCTCACTTTGTCTTTTCTATCATACTTCTTAAGAATTTCATTTCACTGGCTTGGATTCTACTCTCTTGCCTGCTTGTCAGGGTCCAAGTCTCAGCTGCATAAGTTAATATGGGAACATAGTACACTTTATACATTACCTCCTTGCTTTTCCTTGGTACTTCCTTATCCCAAACAAGTTTCCTTACACTTTTGATAGAATGCATTGCTCTGCTGTACCCTCCTGCCAATCTCCATGTCCAACCTACCAGTTTGCATCAATTCACTTCCTAGGTATTTGAACGTGTCCACAATTTCCAAACTCTGACTTCCAATTTTCACAGTGCCCTTTCCTTGTCTTTCCCCTCTTGTCATCACCATGGTCTTGCTTTTCTCTATACTGATTTTCAGGCCGTACTTCTGAATATTTTCGTTCAGTGCATCTAGTTGTTTTTGCACTTCTTCAGTGTTCCTTCCCCAGACCACAATATCATCTGCAAATAACAGTAACTTCATTTCTTTATGTCCATATGCTTCCTTTGTTTCCTTTACAATTTCATCCATCACCATTATGAACAAGAGTGGTGACAGCACACTCCCCTGTCTTAGTCCAGTCTTGTTCCTAAACCAATCTGTCTTTCCAACTGGGGTCAGTACCCTACTAACACAGTTGTTGTACATTGCTTGCACCATTTCCAACATTTCTCTTCCCAGTCTCTTCTTAACCATGGTTTCACATACCTTCTCTCTGGGGACACTATCATATGCCTTTTCTAGATCTATGAAAGTCATGATCAAATCCTCTCCATATTCCCAGTTCTTTTCCATCACCTGCCTCAAGCTAAAGATTGGGTCCACTGTGGATCTTCCACTCCTGAAGCCATACTGTTCCTCTTGCAACTCTCCTTCCACCTTTCTTCTCATTCTTCTTTCTAATATCCTTTCCAGTATTTTTACTATCTGTGATAAGAGGGTGATCCCTCTATAGTTATCACACACCTTCTTGTCCCCCTTCTTAAACACTGGTATTATTAGCCCTTTCTCCCAGTCCTCTGGTACACATTTCCGTTTCCACACACACTTTAGCAGTCGATACAGCCATTGCATACCAACAGGTCCAGCAGCCTTTATCATTTCTACACTGATTTCATCCACTCCTGTTACTTTTCCCATCTTCATTTTCTGTACTGCTAATTCCACCTCCAGCATTGTTATATCATCTTCTGTTATAGAGTCGTCAGGCTGTGTCACTTCCATCTCACCAGTACAATTGCTCACATTCAATAGCTTATCGAAATACTCCTTCCATCGTCCCTTTATCTCTTCTGGGTGTGTTAACAACTCTCCATCTTCCTTTTTCACCAGCTTTGTGGTAACTCTTTCTTTCCTCTTACTTCTTAGAAGCCCATACAGCATCCTTTTACTGCCACTTACATCTGTTTCCATTCTTTGTGTAAATTCTTCTCAACTTTTCTTCTTTTCTTCTCCTACCGCTTTCTTACACCTCCGTTTGCTGTCGTGATACTTCCTTTTGCTTTCTTTTTTTGATCTCGGATCCATTCTTTCCATGCAGACTTCTTTTCTTTCACTGCTTTCCTCACTTCCTCATTCCACCACGGTGTCTCCTTCTCTTTCACTCTTGTTGACGTCCTACCACAAGCACTCTCTGCTGCACCAACAAATGCCTTTTTAAAGTGGGACCATTCCTCTTCTATGTTTTCCACTTCAGTAACTGGGATTTGTTGCTTCAATCTCTCCTGAAAATCTTCCTGTACTGTTTTGTCTTTCAATTTCCATACTTTTATTTTACTTTCTCTGATCTCCTTTAGGTTTTCCAATTTTTCCGATCTAAATTTTGCCACCACAGCTCTATGGTCCCCATCAAATGCTTCTCCTGGTAAAGCTGTCACATCTATCAGCTTTCTGCGATTAGTCCTTTCCCCCAGAAAGTAGTCAATTACTGATTTTGTTCTTCTATCGCCCCAACCATATCTCGTTATTTACCTGCTGTCTTTCTTCCGAAACCATGAATTACCCACTATCAGTCCATTCCTTTCACAAAAGTTTACAAGTTCCTCTCCTTCCTGGTTCTTATTCCCATACACACATCATACATGTCATCATCATCTTGTACAGTTTCCAGCCCCAGGCAGGGTCTGTTTGGAACATAAGCCTCGCCACTTAGTTCTTTCTTCCCACCACCTCTCCGCTGTCACTCTGGTCCAGTCCTCGCCTCTCTTCTTGACACATTCCTCCACTCCTTTCAGCCATCTATCTCTTGGTCTTCCCCTTGGTCGTTTCTTCTGCATCTGCATCTCATGTATCCTCTTGGGAATCTTCTTCTCATCCATTCTCTTTAAGTGTCCATACCACCTCAGTCTTGATGTCTCAATCCTACCTTGCAAGGGCTCCTCTTTCACCATTTCCCTGACCTTTTCATTCCTCACCCTGTCTCTTCTTGTTACTCCGATCCTACTTCGCAGGAACTTCATTTCACCTGCCTGTATTCTACTTATGTCTCTTTTCTTCATTGTCCACGTTTCTGAAGCATAGGTCAGTATCGGGATATAGTAGCTTCTGTATAACACTTCCTTGCCTTTTTGTGGGACATCTTTATTCCAGACTAAGCTCCTAATGCTTCTCAGAAATGCTTCTGCCTGTCTGCCACGTTCCGTAATCTCTTTGTCATTTCTCCCATTTTCCTCCACTATACTTCCCAAGTACTTGAGACTTTCCACCTTCTTCAGCTGTCCACCTCCAAGTGTTATCCCACTCATTGGTCTGTCCTTTTTCCTGGTCGTTAACAGGATCTCACATTTACTGATGTTGAACTTCCATCCGTACTCTCCCACTGTTTCTTCCCAAGCCTTCAGTTGCTCCTGAATTTCCTCCTCCTTGTTTCCCCAGACCATGAGATCATCTGCAAACACCATTGCTTTCATCTTATCTTCTCCTATCTTTCCTGCTATCCGTGTCATTACCTCGTCCATAACCACAATAAAGAGAAGGGGTGACAGCGCACTACCCTGTTTCAGGCCACTCATTTGTCTGAACCAGTCTGTTCTTTCCCCTCCAACTTTCACACAACTCACACTTCCACAATACATCTCCTTCACTCTGCCTACAGTCTCTTTTTCCACTCCCATGTTTTCCATTGCTTTCCAAACCTTCTCCCTACACACACTATCATAGGCCTTTTTGATGTCCAGGAAGGCCATCAACAGATCCTCTCCAAATTCGTAGTGGTGTTCCTGGAGCTGTCTCACTGAAAATATGAGATCCACGGTTGATCTCCCAGGTCTGAATCCATACTGTTCCTCTCTCAATTTTCTCTCCACTTTGGCTCGTATTCTACTTTCTAATATCTTTTCATATATCTTGGCACAGTGAGGTATGAGTGTGACTCCCCTGTAATTTCTGCACTCCTTTCTGCTTCCTTTCTTAAATATTGGGACAATTAATCCTTTCTTCCAATCTTCTGGGGTCTTTTTCTCCTTCCATATCACCCTCATCACATGGTACAGCCACTGTTTCCCAACCTCCCCTGCCGCCTTCACCATTTCAACACTCACTTCATCCACACCTGGTGCCCTTCCTCCTTTCATCTTGTCTATAGCCATTTCCAGTTCTCTCCAAGTCAGGTCCTTTTCCATTCCTGTGTTGTCTTCTCCATCTTCCAATACATTGCCTTCCTCCCTATGATTATTTGGATTCAGCAAATCCTCCAAGTACTCTTTCCACACTGTCTTGAGTGTCTCTTTGTTGTGTACCTCATTTCCGTTTTTGTCCATCATTACCACATCCTCTCGCAGACCTCTTCTCTTACTTTTGACCATCCCATAAAGTACTTTCTTATTTCCTCTGCTGTCTTCTTCCATCATCTCTGTCCACTTTACTATCCACTTCTTCCTCTCCTCTGCGACAATCTTGTTTGCTTCTTTCTTCTTTATCTTATAAACTTCCCTTGCCAGATCAGTTCTTTCCTGAAACCACACTCTGAAAGCCTTGTTCTTCCTTCCCACAGCTTCTTTTACTCTCTCATTCCACCATGGTGTCTCTTTACACCGCTTTCTGTTGCTTGTTCTTCCACATACTGCCACTGCAGCTTCCACCATTGTGTTTTTGAATTGCTTCCATTCCTCTTCCCCTGTTTTAGGATTGTCTGTTTGCATCCTTTCCCTTATTATCTTCTGGAATTCTTCCTTGACTTCCTTTTCCTTGAGTTTCCATACTTTGATTCTCCTTTCCTGGTACTCTGTCCTCTTGCTATCCTTAACAACTCCCAGGTTCATTACAAGTATTCTGTGGTCGCTATCTAAGGCCTCTGATGGTATTACCTTTATATCTCTGACACTTCTCTTCATTTCCCAGTCGTACAGCATGTAATATTAAACAAATAAGCACTCGGAAGGAAAGTTGAATGTGTTCCCGTGAGCTGGCATTTCCATGATTAAAGCTGACAATTTCTTAATGTTTCCCTGAATGGGAATGCACTTCTGCAAATATCTCAAATGGTTTGTTATAGGACCTTGAAATGTGGTTTTTAGAGTTCATTTGGGACCTCTTGAATCTTGTTTATTGCACTGCCAGGCTTAAATTGAGCCTTGTTTGGTCTTCCTACGACAAAATTGATATTTCGCCTATATTAGCCTATGTTAATGTTCCAAAGGGCCTGAATATAGGGAATGGAGAGGATTGCCTAAATTTCAAGTTGACAGTGTTACCCACGGGTATTTCGAAAGGTATGTATGTAATATTTGGTTCATTTAGTGAAACGGTGTAGATTTTTATAAGGAACAGATAGACATTCAGCTTTTGGTGGTGATTCAGAGTACACATAACTTCTTCCTACTTTAAGAGAGCATTTCAACCCAGTTTATGAATGTCTTTCCAATGACTGAACAGACCAATCCTGGCCTAAAACATGCATCCACATAAATTTCACTGAATGGTTGGGAGAGGGCGGGATTGTAGTTGACGGAGTCTTCTTGCTTGTCGCTTGGCCTCTTCATGTTTGTGACGTTCTTCTTCAAATAAGTTGACAGCGGTCGATGTAGTGTTCCGCCACAATAAACGGTCTGCGGCAGAGGTTTCCATTGATTAGATATTAATACCAGTCGACATGATGAGTATTATATAGTCACAATTACGCTGACAGCAGTTAACTGGTCATCATTCACCAGTGCATACCTGCCAACCCTTCCGATTTATTAGGAAACTTTCCGAATTTTCACCTCGTCTTCCGATCTTCTTAATTACTATTATTTCTTCCGAATTTCGGGCCCCAGTGATATATTCTAAAAGAAAAAGGAACTACAAATAATTTCCATTCTCGAGATTCTCTCTTAAGTCGTAATTGCTTTTGTGATTTGCGTAACCTTGGTTTTTTGTGTAAGTTCCTCGCTTGGCTGTTAGCTCGGAATGGTGAGTCAGCTAATCGGCCTACCTCATACTGATAGGTGGTATTTTACGGACAAACCAGTGTTAAGCCTACGCTGATTAGTTGAGGCTGGCCACTTGACTGTGCAGAATGGGATTGAAATCTTGTATGCTACGAGCGGCGATTGTGACTTGCTCCGTTTGACGCCACATGTTTATACTCTGCTAGCGTAACGTTTAGTGCCTGCTTCCAGTCTCCGACCGGGTCAGGAATGGAATGAATGAAGCCCCCATCATGCGGCGAGGATATGAACTGTGCCGGCTGCCGAAGCCTGTCGCACTCCTCTGGGGCAATGATTAAATGAATGACAGATGAAATTAAATGATAGTGGAGAGTGTTGCTGGAATGAAATGTTGACAGGGAAAACCGGAGTACCCGGAGAAAAACCTGTCTGCCTCCGTTTTGTCCAGCACAGATCTCACATGGAGTGACCGGGATTTGAACCACGGACCCAGCGGTGAGAGGCAGACGTGCTGCCGCCTAAGCCACGGAGGCTCTAACGTTTAGTGCGTCGGTAGATAATTATTTCAACGAGTTGTGTCGATGATTGTTTCGTCACGTTATGGTGACAAAACCTCAGAAACGGTATCTCCAAGTGTTCAAAGAAAGCTATAAAACTGAATTTCCATTAATTTTATAATCTAGTAGAGGAAACCATTTTGCTCTTTGTTCCGTGTGACGTTGCGATATAAATATTTTCTCATGGTGGAAAAGCTGACATTGTAACTCACAGCAACACTCTAAAACACAAGGACAGTGCTAGTTGTTTACAGAAGAACAAAAAATTAGGTACGTTTTTTGTTCACGGGAATGAAGATAATGGTGCCATTCGAGCAGAATGTTTGCTCACGGCGTTCATCGTAGAACATAACCTCTTGTTACCATGTTCCGATCACGTGGGACAATTGTTAAGAAAAATGCTCCCGGATTCGGAAATTGCGAAGAAATGTGCCTGTGGCTGGACAAAAACATCCGCCATTGTTCATGAAATGGCACGTGATGCCGATTCAAAAATTATTGATATTTTAAAATATGGGCCTTTCGTGATCTCCACTGATGGTAGCAATGATAGAGATAGTAAGCTGTATCCTGTCGTCGTGTCATTTTTTTCAACAAAGAATCGAAGATGATTGAATATCGTTTGCTATCCATGGAAAATTTGGAAGGTGACTCGACTGGTGCTAACATTGGTAATTTGCTTCCGCGTCTTCTGGAAAGACATGCCATTCCAATGGCAAACTGTATAGCTTTTAGTGCAGACAATGCCCCTGTTATGATAAGGAGGAAAAATGGTGTTGCTGCGAAAAGAGAAGAGCAGTGTAAAAGCATCATTGTTGTAGGATGGCCATGCCATTTAATTTATCTGGCTGCTGAGAAAGGCGCTGATTCCCTTCCTGTGAAAATTGATGAGATAATGATTGATATTATTATTTAAACAAAAACTGCAAGAGGAAAGATCATCGGAAGTTATATCAAGCTCTTTACCAAACTGATGTTAGGAAAATACTGGAGCATGTGTACACACGTTGGTTGTCCTAGGGTAAATGCTCAGAAAGACTGATTTCACAGTGGAATTCATACTTTGCCAATAAAGACATGCACGTCTTTTGTGTACCCTCTTTCGCTCACGCCACGGTATACTGCGCATGATGAAATTTATCATTAAAAAAAATCTTCCTATTTTTGACTTTCGAAGGTTGGCAGGTATGCCAGTGTGGTCTTTACAGCGAATTCAACACTATGAATGCGGCGCTCTCCCTCATCTTTTCCTTTCCAGAATATGGTGTAACCTGAACTGAACTTCGCTAGATAAACTGGTTTCACTTAAGGCAGCAATATCGATGTTCATTCAACCAAGCTATTGGGTGATGATGATGATGATAATGATGGTGTGACCTCCGGAGAGGCAGAGTGCAGGTCTTTCTAGTCGACGCCCGTGGGCGACCTGCGCGTCGTAATGAGGATGAAGTGATGATGAAGAAGTCACATACACCCAGCCCCCGAGCCATGGGAATTAACCCCAGGAGATTAAAATCGCTGATGGCTCGGCCGGGAATCGAACCCGGGGCACTTCTGGCCAAAGCCTAGCGTGCTTACCATTTAGCCATGGAGCCGGACAGCTAATGGGTGACAACACTGTTCTTCTCTCAGGCCTGTTATTAAAGAAGCTCTAAGTGTAACCGTGGAAATTAAATCAATCTCAATCCTTCAAATCAAGTAACGTTGGAACATTCCAGGATCCTATTATTAAAGTTTGGATAATCTTCGTTTTTCGATTTGCTGGGTGCGGCCTCCCAGCCTGCTGAAGGTGTGGCTACCGATGTTTAGCCCACGTTTTCTAGGGCCTTCCACTTTCGGGGTGGGTGATCCTAAATAGGCCTACCCAAACACAGATGCAGGACCGAACTCCTGAGTAGTCACGAGGTCTCAGAACGACCATTACATATTAGCTGCCAACGTGCAGGTCTGAACTAGATGCTTCCAGTTTCAACCTGAAAACGTATCTCCACCATCCTTATCCCATCGCAGTTGGACTTGAGTTGAAAGGTATGACAGCAGGAAAAGGTGCCACAAACGAGATTTTGTTTAAGGTGGATCACAGTTAGCAAAGAAGTGACCCACACACTATGATCTCGAAACTATACCCTGCGGCACAAATGAAATGAGATGTGCCGGTTCTAGCACCGTGACTGCAATGGACTTCCGCAGACTCTAAATACCACTGAGTTGGCGCCTTCACAGCCAGTCCATCTGACATGACCTCATCCGCCTCCGCGACCGTTGAGAACCACAAAAGGGAAGTCCCTACTCCGTCCGTTTTGCCGTTGGGCCAAAATATACGTGATGGGTTTCAGTGTCATTTCTTCACCGAGGGGACCATCCCCCCACCTAAAGGGGCTCATCTGCCAGAAGCCGTTGGCCACTTCAGGGGGTCGAGTTAGTTTCCACCGCTCAACACTCGGCGTTAGCAATTTTTACAGCTGGTTGCCAAACCAGCTAACCTTCCTCCTTTCGCATTCCGGTCTTGGGAATATATAATATATAGAAAGGAATGTTCCTTTTCTGAAAAGGATATGATATGTTCTATTGAACTCGTCCCCTGGTAAGTTGATAAACCAGTACCATGAACTATTCTGATACATAATTCTTTAGTGTTGCATTTATATGCCTCACACATTTCGATACAGTTTCCAGTACTGGAGGTATGTCGATGTGAGTTATCTTGTCATATTGACAGTTTTGCCATATAGACAGTTATGTGACTATTCAAAGTAGTGTTGCCCACAGCTACATATGACATCAAACTAATATAAGAGTACCTCTCGAAAAGACTACAAGAATTTGAAAACCTGAAGGCAAGGTATCTTAAACGAGTTTTCAATGTATTATAATTATATACTAGTATGAAATAGTTGCTATACCCTTTATCACTATGTATATCTTGTAACAAAAGTTAATTACTACATTACGTGGAAAATACCAGTGGAATATATTACAACAGCCTGTTTAGTTCTTCACGAAATTATTGTTTTGTTCTGTATGTTGTTCATTCGGTATTTATGGTAACATCTTATTTTCAATAGTTATAATTTACCAAGCTGGAAAATATATAGCTCTGTATTATTCATGATACCCTGTCTCAACCTGTCTTATTTACTTAATAGTGGGGTCATTTATTGCCAGATCCCCAAAATGTGTTTCGTTGCCAGGCAGTCCTCCAATGATTTTTGTTACTATGTATTTTTAAGTGTTGAGAAATAAAGCACTTTGATATGTAGTGTAGGGAAATTTGATTGGACTGGCAGTTTTAAGTTTTTTTTTCGTGTGATCTGACAGTAACTTCGTGTATTTATCAAAATCCGTGTGATACTGTGGAGTTGTTCAGGTTGATTCCGTCAAGGCTATTTTATCGAAATATTGCTTGTGAATTTTGCCCTGCATGGGTGGCTTAGGAATTTCCTTATGAGGTACGAAACTTAAGTGGTATGCACAATCTTGTGTACTTGGCACTTTTAAAGTTATAAAGGCATTGTTTATCTGTCGGACATTTTTCTGATTTATTAATGTTAAAAGAATGTCATGTAAATTGCATTACGTCTGCTGTAATTCTTTTTGGAAATTTTGAGAGGAAACTTCAGTTGATCGATGAGAAAATGTCTTGCGGACACATCAGATGAAGTTATTTATATATTTTTATGGTAATGTGAATTAATTCCTTTTTGAGACCTGGTACCTTTTATAATTCCTGTAATTGAAAAATTTCCCTCCTTTTAGATTAGTAACTTAGTAATTTTCATCATGTAGCCTGGTATTTATGCCCCTGAAATGTTTAAAAATCCCCACAAATTATAATAAAACACCTCATCTCCAAAGACTTCAAGATTCTTAAGAGGGATTAATCTGTTCCTGTCCATTTTGGAAACATGTTATAAACATAGGTTTCTCTCTGTTCATATAATCTAAGAAGAGTTTTGTATTGACAGTTCATTTATGTGATGTACAAATTTGTCTTGTAACGCTTGTTTTCTATGTACATATGTATGGATCATTCGAAGTATGTTTTGTTTGCATTGTTAAATGTTGTTGATTTTGATATTTTCATAATATTTCAGCTACGGTCACTTTAAATTATACACATGTCTTAGGAGAGTTTTTTCTATTTCGTTCTTTGTACAGCACAGTCATAGATAAGTTGATTCAGATCATTATTTGTACAGTTGATATTATACATTTCTCTCACCTTGAATTTTGCAACTGACTAGTTCAGGAGAATTTATGGCTGATGTGTTTATTTTGTGAGTACTGTACAAGCTATGTTATGGTTTAAGACTGGTCATATGAAGTATACTATTGATTCTGAGTAAAACTCAGGTACATAATGAGTAAGAGGAAGCTAGAATCAAGGTTATTGAGTGTAGTTAATAAGGAAAGGGTAATATTTCTTGTTTGTTTGAAACTACATGGCATTCAAGTTCACTCTTGTTTGTTATTTATTTCCAATGTTGGGGTATGCAGTTTCGGCACCTTATTTTTCTCCGTTCGGCTCATAAAGATTAGTTATGAGTAAATAATAGTAAATTTGCCAATGTGAAATCCAGGAGGAGGAAACATTCTTGGAGAGAACTAAATGGAGAGCGCTCATTCACCGCACCCGGGAAACTGGAGCCCGTTCATGATAATGATGATGTGAATAGTTTATCTTATAATGAGCATCAGAAGCTCTTTGTTTAGAAAAAAGAAAAGGTACTGGTTGGTTATATGTAGAGCCCTGCATGGATAAACAAAACGTTATCCGCACGTTAGTTATCCGAATCCGCTGACATTACAATAATATTTTTAATTTTTTAGATAAAGCATAAAGTATTGAAGCAACACACTTAGACATTTGAGGAGAAAGTAGTTCCCCTAGGCTATGAATGTCACGTGCTGTGTTTAAAATGGATGTTATACAGCCAGAATTGCAACCCTTTTCAGTTCGGAGTGTTAATTATGCTTAATGGCATAATTTGAATGAGATTAGCTTAAATCATCATACTTAGGGATGAAATATACCAGTAATGGAAAATGTCATAAACATCCGGGTTCTAGTAATGATATTCAACAAGTTCGGATTGCAATCTGAAAACTATTAACAAATTTACTGCAAACAATTATCCGCATGGCGAAAGATTTTACAGATATCCGCGCTGGTCTTTATTTAAATGTACTGTCATATGGGATTTATGAGCAGAACATATTTCAGATATCTATAAAAGTACTGTAGTATCCCGGTATATTTAAAATATTGTTACATTATTATATTATTATCTATTGTCAATAAGAATAGATCCTCTATTGAGGATTTAAAAAGAAACCTTATACATATATACGTATCAAAGGATAAATATCTTATATCTTTCCCACATATCCAGAAAGGAAATCGTGAGCCTCAATATTTTGGTTATCGATAGTTGAAGTGTGACAGTAGTTAAGGAAATTTAGTATAAGGGCCTTTTAATTCTTAAAAGTTTAATATTGATGGGGGGGTTACGCCACACATTACCATTCTGGGTGACACCAACCACAGCGATGCGACACTGATATTGGAAGACCACGCACAGGTTTTCTCACAATTATGGACCCGGATATTTCTTGCGGGTAGACATACTGGAAATTCTTGGGTAATCAAGGTAAAAATTCTTGTGTTAAAATAGAATAATTCTTGAATTTGCCAAACGTTTAGTTGAGTAAAATTATCCGAATTTGATCATGCCTTCACTAGCATACTGTTTATTAACACTATCTGCTAAATGTTCTTTTGATAGCATTGTTCTTAAAAACCCATTTTGTATGGAAATATTAAAACGTGACAGCATCCACAACAGAAATGAAGCAAATTAACGGCCATAGAATATCAGTAATAAAATGGATGTCGCTAAAATGTACTGTTCCGCTACCTTCTTTCTTCCATACTTCATAACTGTGTGTGTCTTTCAAAATGTCTGAGCAAATCGCGGACTTTTTGCTGTGACATTGGCCCAGCAACACAGTCCTCAACTTCAATGGTGTTGCCTTCTTAATTATCTGTCAATAATAATTTGGCTCATAATTGGTCTTGGTTAATTAATGGTGCACAGGAGAAACCAATACTATTACATGATGACTGTGTACATCATACTTAGATTTGCATCAAAATTCATGATTATGCACATACATTTTTATTTTTCACTTGTAATGAGGAGATAACTAGGTTTCATCAGTCATGTGTTGACTATGAAAGAATATACTTCCATAATTTGAACTGAAACCTGTTCTACATCCACATTAATTCATTCAATTTCCTTCATACATTATTTGTATGTTGTGAATTAAAAGGGAGAAATGTCAACATTTAATTTCTAATTGAACATTTAATACATGTCTTCTGTATCTGGTATTAGGAATAACTTACATTTGTATTGCAAGGAGAACTAAAAATGTACCAGAATGTAGTTTTACATTAACATTAATTTAGCGATTATAAGCCACAGGATCTCCTTTTTACTTGGGATCTGAACCACTGGAAGTGACATTCCACCTCGAAAATTACACATGAATTAATCAGGAATTAAACCCAAACCGACACACCAGAGGATATGAATGAGATTTTAAATGGTATGGATTCTGTCTTTAGGAAAGAATTCTTGATGAAAATTTATAGATATAAAACAAAAATATTGGAATGCAGTCGAAAGAAATCTGAAACCCCTGTGGATGTCGAATTGGCAGGTGAAAAGCTAAAGGAAGTAGGTGACTTCTGTTATTCAGGTAGAAAAATAACCAGTGTTGGAGGAAGAAAAGAGGATATAAAAAGTAGGTTTGCACAGGCAAGGAAAGCATTTCTATAGAAAGGAATCTGTTGTCATCGAATATAGATTTAGGTATTAGGAAGTCATTTTTGACTAAGGAGGTGTAACTTCGACTGTTGGAGCAGCAGAAAAGAGGAGAATGAAGCGTTTGAAATGTGGTGTACAGGAAAATGATCAGATGGGTAGATAGGGTTACGAATGAAGAGGTATTAAGACGAGTGGGTGAGGAGAGATGTTTCTGGCGACTGCTAATGAAGAGAAGAGATGGGTAGATAGGACACATATTAAGACACCCAGGACTAGTAAACTTGGTTATAAACATGTACATGTTAATTTCATTATGAAACTACTTTCTAGTGTTTGACAAGGCGGTATTTTATAATTTGAGATTAAACTTAGTTATAGAAGGAAGGGTCGAGGATAAGAACTGTAGGGGTGGACCAAGGTTAGAATATGTTAAATAGATTGACACAGTTGTAGGGTGTGGTAGCTATGTAGAGATGAAATGATTTGCTCAGGACAGGGAAGCATGGAGGACCAGGAAAAAGAACAGACCAATGAGTGGGATAACACTTGGAGGTGGACAGCTGAAGGTGGAAAGTCTCAAGTACTTGGGAAGTATAGTGGAGGAAAATGGGAGAAATAACAAAGAGATTACGGAACATGGCAGACAGGCAGAAGCATTTCTGAGAAGCATTAGGAGCTTAGTGTGGAATAAAGATGTCCCACAAAAAAAGCAAGGAAGTGTTATACAGAAGCTACTATATCCCGATACTGACTTATGCTTCAGAAACGTGGACAATGAAGAAAAGAGACATTAGCAGAATACAGGCAGGTGAAATGAAGTTCCTGCGAAGTAGGATCGGAGTAACAAGAAGAGACAGGTTGAGGAATGAAAAGGTCAGGGAAATGGTGAAAGAGGAGCCCGTGCAAGGTAGGATTGAGACATCAAGACTGAGGTGGTATGGACACTTAAAGAGAATGGATGAGAAGAGGATTCCCAAGAGGATACAAGAGATGCAGATGCAGAAGAAACGACCAAGGGGAAGACCAAGAGATAGATGGCTGAAAGGAGTGGAGGAATGTGTCAAGAAGAGAGGCGAGGACTGGACCAGAGTGACAGCGGAGAGGTGGTGGGAAGAAAGGACTAAGTGGCGAGGCTTATGTTCCAAACAGACCCAGCCTGGGGCTGGAAACTGTACAAGATGATGATGATGAGGGAAGCATGGAGGGCTGCATCAAACCATTCGAAAGACTGAAGACTCAAACAAAAACAACAACAACAAACCCAAACTACCAGGGTGAGAGGCAAGCAGTGACCTCTGTGTCATGCCTTCAAAATGTAATATACATCAACTGTGACTTCTGTTCATGGATTATTTTACCCAGTTGCCACTTGAGATATATAATGGATTCTCTTACAGTAAAATCTCTGAGACTTTCCCAGAACATTGATTCTATTGGTCATTCTAGTTAGTTATTGTTGTTTTAAGGGGCGGAACTGCGAGGTCATCTGCCCTTCTGTCATTCTTCCAATATGTTTTTTGTTACTTGATGCTTTCGACCTTAACATGTCTTGGAGAATGTTAGTGCATATTTCATTCTATTGCAATTTTCTACTTTAAGTACAAACTGCGGCACTATTACAATAGAATTGTAATAGCTATGTTTGTCACCTCGTTGAGTTATGTCAATTAATTTCATCGTTAATGGCAACCATTGTCTGTTTTCAGAAATCCAGGTTTCATCCTGGGTATCAGGATCCGACCAGCCTTCGGGCTGACTACCTAACAGACAGACAGACATCAGACAGCAATTCATAATTTCAAACTCTTCTCTAAAAATTGGGTGGATGAGCTGCGTACTCGGCTAGAAGCCTTTGCAGTTTGTACTTCGTTGCCAGCAATGGCAACAGTATGTAACGTGTACATTTTGCTAGATTCTCAACTGGATTAAAACCAGCTGGTGGATCTAGTGTCTCAGCTTCCCCCGCCTTTTCTCCTTTTTAGAGATGTTATTGCCCGCAACACCATCTGGGGCTCTGCCAATACTAGTGCTAGAGGAAGATATTTTGAGAAGCCGATCAGACCTGTGTTTGTTGAACTAAGGGGAACCTACGCATTTCTCTGTAGCACATGGCACGTTTTTTAGTGTAGACATCACATACCTGCCAACTTTTACGGTTTATCCGTAAAATTTACGGAAAATGCAGCATTTTACGGTTTTACGGATGAACGGTGTCATTTTACGATTTCGCGGACAAAAATTTGAAACGATAATTTACATTCGATAATACCGCCCACTTCCGTACAATCGATTGTTTGCGTGGGTCGAAGGCAAGTCCACGATAGTCGATAACTCGTTCTTTGATATGATTCGTACTTTTAACCGTGTGATGGTTGTGTCGTCATTGTAATTGAATTTGAAGCCGGGCTAACCTTTCTTCCATGTGAATCTTAGGTGTCGACAGGCTCTGCTTCGCACATTCTTTGTTCCGCTCCGTTCGCTCGTTGCGATTTAAACCATATTCTTTGACCACGTTAGTTGTTCATTGTTCGCGAAGTTGGCGTTCCTTGAATGTTTTCGTCTTTTAAGGTTATGGCATATTTTAATGAAGCGTTCGAGTTTTTGTGCTATAACTTCGTGCTTCGCAGTTTCCTGTATTCCTTGGACTAATTACATTCGTTCCACGTGTGTGTGTGTGCTTTTTTTCTACCATGTGCATATTCTTTCTTCACGAGGTTGGCGTCGTGTTCATTGGTTTAAGACTTTGTGTGTTTTGACATGTTTTAATGAAGTGTTGGCTGTCTTAATTGTTTTATGTTATAATTTTATGTGACGTTCAGTGATCCAGGTTCCTTTCGATGTTTTAGTAGATATCGAGAATGAACAAATCCAACAAGAAACAGTACTTCCAGACATTTAAAGAATCATACTCGGTTGATTTTCCGTGCATACTAAAATCAAGAAAGGGAGACAAATTTGCCTTTTGCACGGTATGTGGGTGTGATATTAATATTGCACATGGTGGAAAACACGATTTAAGTAATCATGTGAAGTGCGGTAAACACATTAGTTATGTTAAATCGAAGGAAGATAGCAAGAAAATCAACACCTTTTTTGCTAAGTCTGGAAACGTTGACAGTGACGTAATTAGGGCCGAGTGTCTGTTTACTTCCTTTTTGGTGGAACAGAATGTGCCCTTAAGTGCGGCTGATCATGCTGGTGCTTTATTTAAGAAGATGTTTCCCACATCAGAAGTTGCAAAGAAATATAGTTGTGGTCGCATGAAAACGACATGTATTGTAAATAAAATGGCAAAAAAAATGCATCATCTGAAGTTGTTAAGTGCCTTCAGAACGGACCGGATACAGATAAATCCCTTTTCTTTTCATCAGTGAGAAACTACTTTGATACTGCCTGTGTCTACATCATCAACAAGTTTCCACTCAAGGATGACGTGTTAAAGAATGCTCAAGTTGCTAGGTTAGACAAAATTGAAGATGCACAGTTATCTTCCATTCGTTTTTTCTTGGAAAAGTTTCCTATCATGTTATGCAAGGAAGAGAATGAAACTACAGATGAGGTGGTGAATGAGCTTCAGAGGCAGTTCACAGCTCTTCAGGTAGATGACACTTTGGCTGCACATCAACATGCTGCAAGTGATTCCAGTTGGGCACAAATATCAAGAATTCGTGGAGCCGATGGACTTCTTAAGTATAACCGAATTTCTAGAGTATTGCTCTTTATTCTCACCATACCCCATAGCAATGCAGAATGTGAACGTTTTTTTAGCCTTGTGAAGAAAAATAGAACACAGTTCATGTCATCCATGTCCAATGAATCTCAGGAGTCTATTTCTATTTTGAAGACCAGGATTTCTGGTCCCTGTTATGACAAAACATTTTCTCAAGACTGTTTGCAGGAAGCTAAAAATGCCACAACCATGACTTAAAAGTCGAACTAGCATGTGATTTGCAGTGTGTATTATATTATTTCTTGCCTGTGTTACGTTAAACAAGTGTTATTGTTTAAAGCCTTTTTCAATTATCGTATATCAGCTTAATCTATCAAGGAAGTCCTGTTATGTCTGCTCCAAACCAATATTCACCACGCCTGCTGCTGATTAACATGGATTTCTTCTTGATTGTTATGTTCATCTACAAATCATGTAAGTAGATATGATTTCATTGAAGTATCCTGTTTAAAGCATAAATTATTGTATTCTGTAGCCCAGAAGTATTATTATTTTCGTCAAGGCGGGGTATGTCGAAAATCGTTAGATTTTTTTGTCGCGCGTGAGTTTTACTGATAGCCCTTTTCAAAAGTTGGCAGGTATGACATCACCTTTTGAAGTCGTACTATGTGATGTGCACGGCAGCCTTTGTATTAAGGACCATTTCTCAATTATCCTTATTCTTCTGAGCCAGAGAGCCATCGAGTTACCCAGTCGATAGCTACTCCCTTGGGCTGATTGACCAGAATTCACTGCACGTGTGGTTTTTGTCGATTATACCTTCGGGACTGTCGATGGTCATAGTGTTCGTATAACGAATGGTATTTTGGCTGTGGCAGAGGAAACAATACCTTCCTTATCCGGCAACTCCCGCCGGACGCTTGTCCCTTGGTGGGCAGCCAAGATTGCAGCCGCAATAAAGGATCGTCAACATGCTTTCAAACACTATCGGAGGTGAAACACCATTGCCACTCTGGTCACCCTCTAAAGGGTGCGTGCTAGAGCCCGATATCTGAGAGTATATTCGGGAGAGTAAGAAAATGACATTGGAAATTTGTGTGCAACTCCTCCTTCATCTCAAGTGTGGACTCGGATCACACTTCTGATGTATCCAGCTCCAGGAGTTGTGATTCTGAGGCGGGAGGCAGAGGCTCGCTCCTTGTCTCTGTCTGTAACTGCTTCGAAGTTCTACGATGTGCTATTCACAGAATCTCAAGAACCGAATAACATCCATAATCAGATGCTGAAACATCTTTGTGATTCCAGTATCAAACAACTGCTGTCCCTCTCAACTGTAATGGATTCAAGGGAAGTTTCCATCTCAATGGTATGAGGGTATCATGGTTGGATAGGATCCCGTACTTGTTATCAGCTATAGGCTCATTTGTCTCAAATGGCCTATGTAAGCTGCTAGTGAAGATGGTTAACTATCGACTGGTGTGGTTCTCTGAGGAGAGAGGCCTCTTGTATGAATACCAGTGTGGTTTTTTCTCTCATAGTTCCACCACAGACAATCTGGTGCGACTTGAGATCTCCATGCAGTAGGTGTCTCTTCAAAAGGAACTCCTAGTCACTCCATGCAGAAGGTGTCTCTTCAAAAGGAACTCCTAGTCACAGTTTCTTTGATCTTGAAAAGCCTATGAAACCACTTCGCGCTGCAGAATCCTTTCCACCCTTCACACAATGGGACTCCATGGAAATCTACTGACTTGTCATTACAGGGGGCATGGTGGCGCAGCGGTCTTGCTGTTGGCCTCTCACCCAGGTGGACTGGGTTCGATTCACGATCAATGCATGTGAGATTTTCGAAGTAAAATGCCTTGTCCTGTGGTTCGGATTCCACGTAAAAAGGAGGTCCCATGGCTCATTATCACAAAATTCATGGTCACATAAAACTACAATCTTCCTTCCTTCCCTTGACTTTCATTGCATACTTTATGTCCTTCTGACTCTTCCATGTGAGAGGACATCAACACATTGTTACACCCAAGAAAATGGAGGTCCAAGGGGTTCGTTATTAAGTGCCACCTTGTTCATGATTGCCATAAACGGTATATTTGCCACTGCTGGGCCTAAGGTAATTCCATCACTGCATGTAGACAATTTAGCTCTGCATTACAGCTCTGAAAGTATGGCAATCGCAGCTAGCTATTAATGGAGTCGACAGGTGGGCTCACGACCGAGGTTTTTGGGTTACAGCAGCGAAAACCTCAGTTGTCGATTTTTGTCAGTTCCGGAAGCTACATTTACACCCCGAAATATAACTCCCCTATCCTTAATTGCTGGTGATTGACATGTACCGCTTCCCGATTCCCACTCTACTCACCAAATCTGGGGTTCCACCTCTTAGCTACAGATGCCATTGTGCATCAAATACGGTATCATCCGAGCTATCAAGCTTCCTTCAGTACCCAATACCACCAGAGGTATGCCAACCAGCCTTGTGCCACCCCGCTGGTTGGTATTGATCCGGACACCTAGCGAGGTGCCTCTGTAGGAAGTCCTGCATCCGGAAATTCGGTTACATCTACACCCAATTCCTAAGTATACTGCACCAGTTTACAGATGCTAGAGTTCTCTACACGGATGGTTTTAAGGTGGGCGAGAGGTGGGTTGTGCTTGTATCATTGATGGTGGAAATATCAAGATCTCTTTGCCACAGACCTGTAGTGTCTTTACTGTGGAGCTTGTTGGCATCTATGTAGCTCTGCAGTTTGCACTACAGGATTCATGAATCCACTTTCTTGTGTGTATCGTCCCTTTGAGTTCGTTGCAGTCAATTGCTTCACGTTTCCCGTAACAACCATTAGTGCAGCGAATCCACATCTTTTGAGCCTGGTTGTGCAATGCTGACACTCAAATCACCTTTCTATAACTTCCAAGCCACATGGGAATTGCGGGAAATGAATTAGCGGATCTAGCTGCAAAACGGGCGGTATTTTCACTCTTTTACACCGACATGCACTGGCATTCTAGGAGAGTCAAGTGTCCAGATGACCCAATACCCAATAAACTGTTGTTGTTAATTATAATTCAGTTTAGGGGCTTGGGTCATTTTGGTCATCAGCCCCATGTAGTTTGGTGAGTGTTGAATTTGTCTGATAACCTGTATTTATGTGATGACTATAGTAGTGTGTGTAGCTGTATTAGGGATGGGGTAGGTGCCATGGGACTTGAAATTAGGTGCTATCCCGGCATTTACCTGGAGGGTGTGTTGAAAAATCCAGAGAAAACCACTATCAGCACCTGGATTTGAACCTACGATCTCCGGGCTTGCGGGCGCTACCCGCGAGGTTGTGGTGCACAATTTAACGAGCACGGCTACATTGCGGTGTCCAATAAACTGAGAACCGTCAAGGGAACGACTTATGTGGTATATATTTCGGGGTGCCAGACTTCATCAGACAAAATGAAGAATACAAGCTTAACACATCTTGGTGATGTATTGAAGAAACACAGATACTGTCCATCAAAAAGCACTCATTGGTTTTGGAAAATGAAACACTTCCTTGTGGAACTGATATATGCTGTGTTGGAACCATTATCCATTGTTATATGAAAGATCTTACAGTGTCAACATAACTTGGGTATGAAATACATTTGAAATCTCTGTGTAACCGTGGTTCCAACACAGCGTATATCAGTGCCACAAGGAAGTGTTTCATTTTCCAAATTTAACCAGAGTGCTTTTTGATGGTCAGTATCTCATGTATTTTCAATATATCAACAAGCTGTGTTAAGCTTGTATTCTTTGTTTCATCTGATGAAAGGTTCTGGGGTTTTCTTAATTTTTTTTTAGGTGAACTTTATTCATTCATTGATACGAACCACTGATCTCTATACCTGGATCGCTGATGGCAGCTCTCCGCTGCACGAAAAAGTACGCCAAGTTGAGCGCGCGGTCCGCCGTATTGGCGTACCCATTCTCGTCTCCTTACCGGGAAACAATGATAATCTAGTCAATTTTAAATCGTAATTAATGGTGCCTTGGAACAAATAAAAATATAGAGATATGTTCACTCATAGCATAAGGGCATGGGGATCACTGACACGTCATTCCGAGGTCAGTAAATCTCCGGAATAGCAATAAAAATGAATGTATAATAACGGCTGAGTACACGCAGTTAGCGTTCAGTAAGGGAGTAACGAGTGAAAAACAATTTCTGGAAACATTCTTGTAAATTGTATATATATGTGCCACGAAATTATGCATTTTTCAAATTATGTACCTATAAATGTAGCTTACTATACAGGCCTAGAACCGGTATCGTAATCAATGCTTGGTAATGAATTCCTGTTTCCATGAAATAATCAACACTTCCCCCAAGTAATCCCAGCACTCTACATCAAATACTACAGCTTTTAATCACACTAGCAGCACAATAAACTTAATAATAACGGGAAGTAGATCAAAGCCAAAAATGCACTTTAAGCAAAACCAATTTCACTCCTCAGCTCACATAAAACTTAAGGGGAGGCTTGACTGAAATTTTCCCCATTTTCTTAAAAGAAAAAGGGATTTTTAGATTTTACCCTTAAAAAATTCCTGTGTCCTTTCTCTTCCAAAAATATAATTACTTAAGGGGAGGCTTGACTGAATTTTTGACCATTTTCTTAAAAAAAAAAAAAAAAAAAAAGGGATTTTTAGATTTTACCCTTAAAAAAATTCCTGTGTCCTTTCTCTTCCAAAAATATAATTACTTTCACCGTACCACCATTTTTAAAGCTCCGAGCGCCATTTTTAAAGGCTGGGGTTGAGTGCTGAATGAGCGAGGCAACGCCCTCATCTGTAATGGTAATGGGCTAGTTTTGATGTTATATTTGGTGTATATTTGAATATTGCGCTGCAATTCTGCAGAGTGGTAGTGCTAAATACCGCGTACGGCTGGCGATGCTCACATGTCTACTATGTGGATCAAGACAATGACCAAACAAAGGGGAGAACACAGAATCCTAATGAGTGTCTTCATAGTGTATTATGGAACAACTGCCCTAAGGAAACATTTGTTTCAAAAAATAAACTGGAGCTATGAGTAATCAGATCAGTTCAACATGGGATGTGTGAAAGCCCTCCAAGTTGTAAACAGTATGAGGGATGAACCTACCATTTTGTCAGCATTGACCATCAGTGAACAACGCGACCACAGACGGTGCATCAGAAGCAAGAAAAGGAACAGTTATGCACAAAAACAGGAAAGGAAGTTGGTGAAATGGAAGGAAATATCAGAGGAAGAGAGGAAAAAGAAGTCTGAAGGAGAAACCTATGGTGCAGGACAGTTTTAAAGTATGTTCGCCTGCACTTCCAATTGCTGTTTTCTCAGTTTTATATTTTTCAACAATTCTTCACATGCAAAATGCTCCTTGCGGTACAGTTCTTATCCAATTTATGTGAAACTTTCAGTACATCCTCCAGAACATATGAGAGAGAAAAGTTACTCTGCCTTTTTAGGGTCAAGTGAAAATTACTACATTTTTTTTTTTTTTTTTTGCTGATTAAAATAGCAGTGAACTGATTTTTTTCAAAATTTTCAAGTCAGAGAAAATTAAAAATTTATATCTCCTACATATATTGTCTGACAACAAAAATGCATAGTAACAATTAATTATGTGTGTGTTTGGGCCTAGTTCTGTGAATTTTAGCTTCGAAAAAATGAAACTGTGACTCAAGGAGTTTTTCTCGTACTGCATTGTAAATTGAATTAAAAAGACACATAACTCAAAAAATAATTACTAAATTTTCATAAAACTCAGTTTGATGATTTCCCTTAAGGGCACAGGTACATGATAAAAATTTGGAGCTGATTCGTTTAAAAATGTAGAAGTTCATAATTTCAGTCAAGCCTCCCCTTAACACAACTAAAAACCTACTCAAAATATACTCTCCCCACCGTTTTACAACTATTAAGCAAACTATTCGCACCCAGAACCGAAAAACCCTGAAATGGGATCAAATTAAAAACGCAATAGCCTAGCCCGATCACGTCTGCTTCAGTACCACTGCATAAGTATAATTAACTTCACAATAATTTCAAAATTACGGCTAAGTGACCTACCTGCCTGAGAAGTCAAGGTATTAACTAACCGGCTTGCCTGGGATGATGGATCACCAAACGCTTTATATAACCAAATTCAGCCCATTTTACAACTACAAGAAATACAGAATATTTACTGCCAGTATAAATACATGTATAACATCAAACTACAAGTAACCAATCACAGAGCCAGATTCGCAATATTGCACCATACGCTCGCTGCCATCTTGCTATACCTGTCATCGTCTATTTGGCTTACTGCTGCCTTAGCTACCAGCCATCCATGTATAGAGATCAGTGATATGAACTAAACAACATGAATAATGCTATGTGGAACTAGTTCCATGAATGCTATTAATTTCATATAAATTGAGAAGAGATAGGCTTTGAAGATTTCAGATTTACTAATCTCTATTGCTGTGGAACATGAGAGAGCCTCCATTTTAATATCAAGCTATTATTAAGCCACAGTGCAAGTCTCATCCAGATCGGTGTAATTGTTGGTATCCCAAGCCCATCTTAGACATATAATTGTACCGGTACTACTAGTTCATACCCTACTTTACCTGAACAGTAATGATATCAGAAGTTGATGTATAGTTATATTAACCTCTGTCATTCCACTTGGTCTGCTGCTAATCTTTCCCAGGAATGTTTTTGGGCAAAAGTGCAATGAATTCTGCTGCAGAGATGCTTGGCAGTCCTTATTCATCAGCCATTGAAGGACAGCATACATTCAGTTTCTTGGACCTTGTTGTGAAGACACTGCCTCCCAAGAAATTATTTTATCCTCCCACCTCTGCAGTCAAGAGTGCTTAAGACATGCTCCATGCAAGAACTGAAAGCCCAAGTTTAGGAGCCGATTCATCTACTCTCATGATAATGCTAAGTTTGTACCTTATTTCTAGTCGGAATCCACATTTTCCAATTTTTTCTCTAAATACATTACACTACAGGGACTGCAATGGCACAAGTAATCAGATAAGTATGTATGTACAAGAAGCAATATAGAATAATTTATATTCTTCTGATCTTCTGTAAATATAGACAAAATAAAATACATTTGTAAGTTCCCACTACCGATTCTTCTAGTTGGAGATTATTATGTTTCAGTCCTTTTCAGAAGACAATTGCTGAATTAAAGCTGGGAAAACTAGGCTAGTCTAAACTCATGTATCGATAATTGTGTGATTTGTATAGCAATAACTTTTTAGATTTTTCATAACATTAAATTCCCTTTATAGTCTTTTTTAAGTTGGTGGCACCTGTAAGTTTAATTAGAAAAAATTCCTGTCATTCGTTGAAACATTCGTTTGCCTTGTGAATTGTTGTGACACGATTTTCAAAAATTGCGTGTATCACTTTGGGGGGAATTTTCTGAAATGATATTATTGTTTTTGTTGGATAGTATCATCAATCCATCATCGTGTGCATTGTGATTTTTTCTTTCAAAATAGCGAAGTTGCATTTTGAAAAATTGTTCGTCTTGCTTTCTTCATGATTATTGAAGATCAGATGCTCTAATGCAAACTGTAAGTAGTGTAAATACAATTTTAAAGGTAAGTGACATTTATGATATCTACTCATAAGATGTATTTTGAAATTTAGTTTAGTTCTAATTGGTTATTCCTTAGGTATCATTTTGTATGCTCTAATGTAAACTAAAATGTTATTTTTCAGGTCATACACATTTTAATTAGAGGTTCAGTCTTCCTTGCAAAAGTGATTTCTGTTATCAGAACAAAATTCTGTCTGAAGGAGTTTGAATCAATGGAACTGAAATGATCGTGTACATAAACCCAAAATAGTGCAGAAGCACATGGTTTGTTGGTACTTTTTTTACTGTTCATTTATCATTTGAAATTTGAGGGTGTCTTATTTAACAAGCTGCAAAAACTTATATACTTTAAATATGAAAAGTTATACAGGGTGATTCATTTATCTAAAGATACCCACATATCTTGATTAATACACAATGGTTCATATAAAAAGTTAATAGTTTTGAGGGGGACATTCAGCTATGTTGAAATTAACCCACCTGTCCTGTGTGGAGGAAAATTTTACATATTAAATGGAAACTCCTATTTATTAATGCAGATTTGAATTCTGTATCAAAAATTATGGTTGATGTAATTACAAAGAAATCAGATTTTGTAATTATCTGAAGAAATACATTTTTGATTCAATGAATTTTTTTTAAAGTAATTAATATTTTCAAGAATGGAATGCAGTAGATATTTTTTTCTTCATTATATAAAATCTTGGCTGCCTCTCGCCTAGGTGGGGAGGGAGGTAACTTGGACATTTTAAGTTAAAAAAAAACTCTATTTTATTTATTTGAGATTTGAATTGTACTGGGAAAATTACATAACTTTTATTTTAAAAAATTGTCTTCTTCTTTTCCTTCAAATCATTTTATATGCACTGCATTCGGAGTTCCCACTAACAATTTTAAATGTTGTCCACGCTCCACTCGTAAGGAGGGAAGGCTAAATTTCATTAAAGAAAAATGGTGTGCTACTCTACTTTGGATATCTCAAGATGAATGGATTACCGGGTGGGACCTCTAATTGCAGTGCTATTATAAGATTTTAAAAAAAAATCCTTAATGTTGATCGATGTGTTAATTTCAAGATATTTGTATGTTTCAAGATAAATGGACTATCCTGTATAGAATATTCCAGGTAAATCAGCTGCCCGTACTAATATTGTTTTGTGCAAACTGCAGTTAAATAAAAACCATGAGTGCCCTATTATTATCTGATATGTAAATGAAACATCTGTGAAACATGGAATGGAGATTATGCCAGTGTTTAAACTACTACATGAGCTGTAATCCATGGTACACCAATCTTACACGTAACAGGTTTGAGTGCACATGGTTAGGTACGTTAGTAAGTGGTACTTGGTTCATGGACATTTAGACACACTGCTGAATGGATTCGGGTGTGCTGTAACATTGCCGGTGATATTGATCTGCAGGTTTTTGGCAATGAGTTGTTGAAGGCACTCGCGAATTTGTGGCTTCTGGGCATAAACTGTGTTTTAAATTAAAAAGATTCTGAAAGATTCTATGGCATTAAATTGGGTGACCTGGCAGGCAAAGAGATAGGTGTCTTCTCTTTCTATGCATTTTCCTGGATATGTCTCATTCTGATGGTTAAAGTAGCTAACTTCCTATGTAGTGGAGCTCCATCCTGTCGAAACCATATCATTAAATGTTCTCCATGTGGCACATTTTCCATCAGAAGTGAGAATTCATAGTATAGAAGGTGCAGGTAGAATGTGCCTGTTAACTGCCCCTCTAAGAAATAAGATCCTATAAGGTGATCCCCAAGATTCCATGCTATACATTGCACTTCCACTTGTTGGGTGTCCCATCACACCCAATGAGGATTGTCAGCAGTCCAATAATGCATATTGTGGCAGTTGACGGTACCATTATTGTGGTATCTTGATTTGTCCAAGAACAGAATTTTTGATAAGATTTCATTTTCCAGATTCCCTAACAGACAGAAATTCATTTGAATTTGGATTATCTGCCCGTGGAGCTCAGGTTTAGCTGTAGATGCACTTATGTATTCTTAGTAAGGAAACCTGGCTAAAGTTCACCTGTTGTGCAATTGTTTATATACTCGAATGTAGGTTATTGTGAGCAGTGTCCAGGACGGCCTCCTCATTGTAAGCAGACACTCCGATCTTTTCTCAGACAAGTGGTATCGTCTTTAGTACCCTTATTCGTAAATGTATTTCAACACTGCATAAATTCCTGCAGTCAGATGTCACCTGTCTGTTCCTTTCCTAATATAGCTGTGAGTGAGACTTGTATTTAGGATTCCTTAGTGTAAGTTACTGCTCCAATTGCTGTTTCGTACACTCTCCACGTCACTATCATGACGCATTAATTTCGCATTTTGCTCTACACTGACGAGGTGTAGCAACTAACATTCTTGGCTGTTGGTCCAGGTTTCATTCCCGGCTCTGCCAAGAAATTTAAGATTGGTCTGAGGGCTGGAACAGGCTACACTCTCGTGGGGCAAAACTGAGAATAGGCAGGTTTGGCTCCCACCTCAGTCATCCTAGAAGTGGTTTTCCGCAGTTTCCCATTTCTACGCCAGACAACTGCTGAGATAGTTACTAACTTAAGGTCACCTCCATCCCATTCTTTGCCTCAATTACAAATACCCACTCTAATTCAGACAACCACTTCACTGGAACTAAATTCTTAAATTTCTCGGCACAAAACCAATACAGGTAATAATAAAGCCAAACGCACCATGGTGCATTGAGCATGTAGGTATGAATCCATGCCAGCTGAACATAAATGTCTACCTTGAGAAGCAATGATGTTGCTGTCTTTGAGTGCAGGGTGTCATTCTACCTCGTCGATCAGCCAAACTCACAACACTGTAGGAACCTCAATAATACCACCAAGCAGAAGTTTTCAAAAATTGGCCTTGATGTAATTTTCTTGGTTATTGCTACCAAATTAAGTGCTTGTATTCGAGGTAACTATTATTACTATACATTGTGATCCTTCTCTGTAGAACAGAACCTCGCAGGCGCCGTGTGGCGGCTGGGGCACTGTTTATTGCAGCATTTCGAGCTAGGCGCTAGCAGCAGTGTAGCACCCAATTAAACAAATTTTCACTTTTTAACATATTTAATAATCATCATTACTTACATGAATTTCAGAGTTCTTGCTGGAAATGTTGTCCTTCATTTACTAAAATCGCGTTGCACCAACGGTTTGGTACACTCGCTGTAATTCATTCTCACTGATATTTCGTATGAGTGCAGTTATTTAGTTCTCGAGAGCCTCCCGAGTACACGGATTGTTTCTGTGTACCTTTTGTTTGATGTTTCCCCACAAGTAAAAATTGCACAGCGCTGAAACTCATGTTTACTGTAAGACTTCTTGAGAAGATAAAAGTTTCCTCTTGGAAAATTTGATGTTTTGTTGTATACCTAATCCTGTTCATGGGATACGAGATAGGTAGACCACAGTACTTCACCACAAGTCTTAATTATCTCAACTAAGGTATCTTGCCAGCTGTGAATGTAATCAATGCTATGACAGCATCTGGTGCTTCCCGACCCGCTGTTGTGTAATTGGTAGATGGTAGTCTCTGTTTACAAAGAAGGACCTCACTGTAGTTGGCATCTTGACAAAATTCTTGGAAGGTTAGTGCACAAAGTATTGACTAGGTGGAAAATTGTAAAGATTTATCTTTGTACACATTGGTTATCCAGACATGTTAGGCGAAGACCGGAAAATCATGTAGTGAAGAAGTGCCGTTCCATGGCTACACAAAAGAGAAGGAGCGCAACCTCAAACAACATGGATGCCGAATGTCCAAAGGGACATGAGAGTATTGGTCCTATCTGCTGATGATGCTTTACAACGAAACGACTGGCGCCTCAGCATTAAGAAAGCCGACTCCCCCTAACAGGAAAAGGCGAGGAAGAAAGAGAAGACCAGTATCTCTTCAAGTTTGAAAAGAACTTGGTGATTTCAGATTTGGACAGACATTTTGTCAATTGTCCTGCTCTTTGAGGACTGTACCGCATTTTGATATGCCCTTGGTGTGATTGCTATCTCTGGACATATAATGGCCACAGGCCAACTATTTCCAGTTGCCTGTGGGTGCTTCCAGCATTAGTGGGATTTATCCGTTAAACCAATATAGCAAAAATGTATTGACAGGAAGTGCCTGTGAAATGTCAACAGTCTTGTGTAGGACAGGGTATGCTCTAACACTGCCATAGCGTCTTTATTCTCTAATTATTTATAAATTTGAAATGTTTTTTTTATTGTTGATACAGTATAGGTTGTAAGCACAAAAATAATTTTACAGTGCAGATCATCTATAGTGCGTCTCTACCTTAAAAGACAGTATAGAATTAAATGCAGTATTTGCCTCTCACTCGCACTCCTATGTCCTGCAATTAGCTTCGTCCTTTTCTTCCCCGGCGATGTTGCCATTTCCCAATAATTGAAAGTGACAAATCTAAGAAAATGTTTTTGTAGTCTTATAGAGAATTTTCCGCTCCTTATGATGATGTAAAAATAAAAGCCATAAATAATAAATACATGGCCCAAATTTCACAATTTGGATATTTTAGTGCGAATCTATATTTTTTGCAGATATAAAACTTATCACGCCATAGATAATGAACTAATGATCGCAACAGATCAAGAATCTATTTTTAGATTGCCTGATGTTGGTAGAAGACACCCTATTTCTCAGGGTAATTATTTTCATAATAAGAAAGTTATGATTTTTCTTCTTAAATGTTACTTGAAATATCTGGGATGGTATCACACAAAATTTAGGTAGCGAGAAACTTTTTTGCTGTCGACTTTACGTTGGTGACTAAGCGAGAAGAAATGTTCATTAATGTCTGAAATGGTTTTTAAAACAAATCAGAGCTCAATATCAGATAGCATTCATAAGTTATGGCACTTGCGTTGGTCACGACTCCTCCCGCCCAGCGCTGACGCACCGAAAGTTTGTTTACTCAGTGGCACGTAGGCTATCTCCCCGATTGCGTTTGATGGAGGGTATTTTATGGTGTGAAGTTAAACTGTGAAATGAAGTGGTCCTCGTGTTCTTTATAAATTGTCCGTCTCGTTGCGTAGTGGCCAGCATTCTTGGCTGTTACCGTGCTGTCATCATGGAGGCCCGGGTTTGAATGCCGGCTCTACCAAGAAATTTAATTCTGGTCTGAGGGCTGGAACGGGGTGTACTCAACTTCATGAGACAAAACTGAGAAGAGGCGGGTTCGATTCCTACCTCAGCCATCCTCGAAATGGTTTCCATGGTTTGCCTTTGTTCATCCTTTTTTGTTTTTGTCGTGTGGCCTCATGAGAGGCAGTCGACGCCCGTGGGCGACCTGCGCGTCAAGATTAGAGATGGAATGGATGAAGATGAATGAAACTGGGCAAGGATGTGGAAGGGAACGGCCATTGCCTGTCGGAAGGTACTGTCCCAACATTTGCCTGGGGTTGAAAATGGGAAACCATGAAAAACCATTTCAAGGACGGCCGACGGTGGGGCTCGAACCCACGCGTATTACCGATTCAGCAGTGAGCTTGGCCACATGACCTAACCCTGGGCTTTAGCGAGCGTAGCCACTGCTAACAAGGGTTCATTAATGGTGCAGAGTTAACGTTTCTGTGCCAAATGAACACGGCAGACACCCACGACGAAATGACAGGTGAAGTGTAAGAAAAGTAGTTCGCCGAGCCATTGTTGCCCAATGTTCCTGAAGGATCTATTCCGGTAATAGACAATGTAGGCTATCACAGTCAGAAAGGCAAGCTTTTACCTACAATTTTGTGGAGTAAAGACCGGATTATAGATTGGCTCACTCAAAAGGGGTCCCATTTTGAAATTATATGTTAAAATGGGAGCTGCTTTTTATTGTGACTCAAAACAGACAGGTATGATAAATACATCATTGCCGAGATGGCTACATCAGCAGGAAAATATGTTCTTTGTTTGCCACCATACCACAGTGAACTTGATCCCATCGAAATGGTATGGGCACAAGTGAAGAACTATATAAAATTGAACAACCTCTCTTTCAAGAATTAATGAAGAATTTAATTTCGGCTGAATACTACCACTTGACCACACAAAACTGGGTACATTGGGTCTATCACAGATCATATGTATATTCGTGAAAAATGTCATACTTATAATTTATTATAACCTATGATATTCGAGAAAATATAATATTATAACATATTATAATATCATATTCATAAATAATTGAAAATTATTATAATGTGTGCATTAAAATCGCGCTCTGAGCTTCGGTGTATCATATCTAAATATTTTACCTTCGTTCGCTGCAAGGCATGAGGTACAATTATATACAACAAACAAATATTTTGGAAATTTCCCGAGATTTGCGTAAAAGCACGCCTGTATACGAGTTATGTTACATCATGTGCCCGGCCTTGCAGAAATTTGTATATGTGGTAGATCTGGCATCAGCGCGCTCCATTTAATGCGTACTGTCTTTTAAGGTAGAGACGCACTATATACCTCAAGCCTTTCAAACAAGTGTAACAACTATTTCTGACATTCTAGCCAACTGATTTAATGATTCTTGCCGCAATCAAATCTGTTTTTTTTTTCTTTCTTCATATAATTCTTGAAGTGACTTTATTTGGCCATTTTGTTTTATTAAAACAAATAGGCTTTTTAAAGAAACAACTTTTTCTACATTCTCGCCAGCCAATTTTAATGAATCTTGTAACGATTAGATCCTAGTGTTGTGTACATTTCAAATAATTCCTAAATTGCAGGTTTATTTGTTATTAGTCTTTATTTCCACTAAGAAGTTTGCCTTTATTATCTCTAGGAAGAAGTTTGCCTTTATTATCTCTAGGACAGCACTCTTGACTGCCAACCTAGGCTATCTGGATTGCATGCTGTACTTTGCATTCTCCAGCAAGCATGCTTTGAAAGGCAAGCAGAAAGAATTCACTCTCTCTAGCAATCATGAGCATTGCAAAGGTGGAGGTCACTGAGGAAACCACTTTTTGTTACACCTCAGTATGGCTAAAGCTAGTATTATTTATTTACATAGTTCATGCCCACATTGGAGCACTTAAATCAAACCAAATACATTTAAAAGTCCTCTACGGATTGACAGGAAATTTAGCTGTCATCTTCCTCCCCCTAAAGCTCTTCATTCTGGTTTTCGTTGCTTAGTTATTAGTGTAGGCCTTATGGTATGGTTGCTCTTCCGAATCCTTTTTTTTCTTCTCTATTTTCAATTTTTGCATTATAATATTCAACTCTTCTAAATCATTTTGAACTTCTTTGAACCAATTCTTTTTTGTTTTGTTTTTCCAAAATTAGTTCAATAGTTGTTTTAGTAGTCTATTGTCATGCAATCTCAATAAATGACAGAATAAGGCAATATTCTCCTTTTTCTCATAGTGTCTATTATTGAATCACTTTCCTGGTAAACAACTGCATTAGGCAAGAATCTCCATTGTCCATCCACCTGGTGTTTTTTATTAATGATTGTTGTGATTATCCTTCTGTTAACCTTCTGCAGTTGTTCTGTCGTTAATTTGGTGTTTAATTTAAATAGTGTTTCACAAGCGTAAGTCACTTCAGGTTTAACGATGGAAAAGTAATGTTGAAATAACCATTTTTATCCACCTTAAAATTACCAGTGTCAGGTTCCAAAGCTTGTAGAGCTAGTGGAATTATAGATATCTTTTCTCTGTTCAGTATCTTGCTCAACCATGCCTCTTCATGTGTAGATGGAAGGAGCTTTCTTTACGTCCCTTTATGGGGGAAATATAGGTTAGAAGTTCCAAAGGCACTCTTGGTTTCAACTCTATTCTCAAATATGACTATTTCAAGAGGAGATATTCTCAATAGCCAACAATCACTATTACTGTCTGTAAAGCCATTACTAACCATCTTAAAAATGATTATATTACGCACTAGCAGCTTTACCCATTGCTGTGAGCTGGTGAACCCTGTGATCTGAATTGTTCCTCTACCAACCGTGGCCTTGCCCATAACGATTTTGTACCCCACTATGATGGAAACTTGCTTCCCCACACTGGAAATTGCATCCCATTTTGAGTGAACAGGCTGTTCGCTTTTACATTTACCATAGCTGCACAGCCCCTCTTCAGAAATGCAGATGACCTTGCTGTTCTGCCCCTTAAGACAATCATTATCATTCCCTCAAGAATTGCATCAAGATGATAATAGCTTTAAACCTTTCCCAGGTAACCTGCTATCAATTTACGATAAACACATTCAAACCAGTCTTGTATTTTTTGTATTTAACGATTAGACAAATTCCAAAACGAAAAACTCTTCAAATCCTTATCATGTTACTCATAATTATGGGTAAAAGTCTGATCATTTTACTGAAATAATAAATGCAAAGGTATTTGAGATAATCATATTTAGTTATACCAATTGTGTATGGATTTACTATTCTGCAAATTTAATGTATCGGTGTGTTACATTAGGTTAATAATAATTTTAGCCACCCCTGTTTCTAATAATAAATGAAAGTCAACATGGAGCAATGTGTGTTTCTATGTTCTATCAGTTTGCAATAGGTAAGAATATGAGATGTAGGCTTACAGTAGTAGTTCTCCATATTGCTACTCAAGTCAAACAAGCATATCTGGAAATAACTTTTTTTAAATAAATTTTGCAGTCGTACCGTATGCAACTAAGGTGCAGTGTCTGTAATAGCAATAATCATGCCATATACTATTCAGGCCATATTAGTTTTGATGATTTGGTGAATATCCATGTAGTAGCAGAATGCTTTTCCAGGCACTGTAGTGAGTAGGAATGCCTTATTAATTCTTCAGATGAAGACTCTGGTGGTGGAGATTATTGTTTTATAGGGCAAAATACCAAGGTCATCAGCCCAGCATTGACAATGAAATTATCTGTTTATTGAATTTATTGAAATCCACATTTTCATGTTTTGCCTATTGTTTTTCATTACAGCTTTATAACATAGGTAAGATTTTTACTTACTGTACATGACTCCAAAAGGGTGTTTGTTTTGTTGGGAAATTGACCAGATTTCATAAAATTATACCACGTATCAAGAAAATTTTCAGCTGTCTGAAGCAGATTTACTCCCCCCTAAACCTTTGACAACACTTTATTTTTTGTTTGTTCAGTGTTCCTGACATAACAAGTTGATATACAATCAGTATTTTCAGGATTGTTGAATATATATATTCTGTTTTTACTTTGGTGAATGGTAATAAGAGGTTCATAAAACAAAGTGAAGTGTTATCTTGTGCCATTATTAATTAACTATAGCCTACTAACTTTGGTTTTTCAATAGAATTATATTAATTTCTGTTGTTAGTATTGAAGTTTTTAATTAGACGAATTCAGTGGAGTAATTATTTAGAAAATCAAAAGAATACTTAGTATAGAAAATGTGTTAATTATTGAATTCTTTTTATGAATGAGCCTGCCTGGTTGAGCCGCATACCTCAAGTACAGTCATTGAAGTTGCTGCAAACATGTGTAAAAATTATTAAGATTGTACACTTAGTTTTCTCCAAAAGTACTTGTTTGATTTTCAAAATATTTATACCATGAAATTTGTTTGATAAGAACTGTTGTACCTGTGACAAAAATCTATATTGTTCTATTGCAAAATATGATTATCTCTGAGATTTATCACACCACAGCATAATACTAAATGTGGTTATTGTCCCTTATTACCATTCAGAAGATATTTGTTGACCCACCATATATATTTTATAATTTATTGACTGTTTATGCTACCGTACTTTATATAACATTTGAACATTTTAGTTTTAAAATATATTGGCTCTAAATGTATTGGCAATTTTTATGGCCACTATCTAACGATACTCTGAATGTATGCATTTTTTTACCCGCACAACAACTAGGAAAAATAGAACTGATAAATAAAACTTTTACTCCTGTATTTTATACTGAGGAACACTTTGTTGTGTTTAAAGAAATCGTGAACTCGTTAAAGGGCAAATATAAAAAATTAGCAACACTGTTAAAACCATACTGTTCATTTCTGCACTGAAGCATTTATTATTGAATCAGTACAGATACAGTATCTATCTTCATATGTAAGCTTACAAAGCCATTGCTGTTATTTTTTCTTTTTTCTTTCAGTTTTGACCATTTCATTTGTAGAATTTACATTGTGAGATATTTCACCCATTTTAGGACTGGTAATTTCAATGATGTGGTCTGATGAAGTCTGAAGTTGTGCTCATTAACTTGGCTGAAAGTGACCAGTTACAGAGTTCTTGGAGATCAAAAGTCACTCATCATTCTCATGTTTGTAGTCATAATGATCAAAATGCAATGTGTAATTCTCTGAGGTCAAAAAACCCAGTGAGAACTTCAACAAAATTGGCAGCTGCAAGCTTTTCTTCTAACACCTGCTTGGCTGTATTAGCCAAAGAGTGTGATGGCTAGTAGTAGCAATTTGTATCTCTCTTCTATCTGCTCACACCCTTACAGCATTACTGTGCTTGTCTTGATTAGGTCTTTCTGACACCATGGTATATGTTACAGGCATACTATTTTACAGTCACTTTTCAATTGGTCAACACGAGTGTACTCAGATTGGGCAGGAAGTAGCAATTAATTTCCTAGTGCTTGAAATGAATACCGTACATGAATTATGTATACACTTCATGAAACACTTCCCATACAAATGGGGGTTTATTGGACGACTAGTTTCATTCGTCAAGGGAACATCAGAACTTGCCCAATTATGCTTTTAGGTTCAACTGATATTTTTATAACACTTACGTTCACCAATATTTACAATTAATAAGTTACATAAGTTGTTTTTTTTTTTTAACTTGTAACGAGTCAGATTTTTTAACAATTATTTTTATTCCGTTTTTATATTACACTTCTGTGAGTGTTATTTTTTGTTGTTAGTACTTTTTATGCTTTTAAGTATGAAAACACTTTGAATCATTAACTTCAACCATAACTAGTTCTTGTAGTGATTGCCTTCTATGCTGTTTTGTTAGTAACTGTTACTATTCAAATTTCCTATTTAGGCCAATGTTATGAGCTTCTGTAATTGGTTAGTTAAGTTAATCACATGCACAAACACTAAAATATAACTGAGTCGATAATGTGGCTGCATAGACTTCGCTGATTCCTCGGGGTTCCTGTACTAACATCCACTACACTTCCCTCCGCACAGTGTGGTGTTATACTGTATTTTAGTGTTGGTTAGTTAAGTTAATCACTTGAACAAACATTTTATTTTATAACTGTGTGGCAATGCCAATCAAAGAAAGAAAGGAAGATATCAATAATGTTATTGGTTTTACATCCCTTTTAACAACTGCAGCTTTTAGAGACGCCGGGGTGACAGAATTTTAGCCCGAAGAGGATTTTGAGCGTGTCAATAAATGTACTGACATGGCCTCCCAAACATTTGCGCACCCTCAAATGCCAACTAACTGCGCCAGGATTTGATCCTGCAACATTGGTTACAGCAGACGAGAACTTTACCGCTGGGCCACGCAGCCGGCTGAAGTAGTCGGATTTTTTTAAGAGCGTTTAAAATCCCTCAGTATGCCTTCCTTCGGAGGGGAAATAAAGCCGGCGGTTCCATGTCTTAGATTTATGGCATGTTAAAGAACCTTCCACTAATTACACCTGTGTGAAGCTAAATTGTATACATTAGGATGTAGACAACGCTCTTATGTTCCTACGTTCGTTGCTAAGAGCCGACTACGGTGACGTCTGGTAGCTAAGTTCTGAACTAGTAGTCGTTGACGGTGGCATTTGGCGGCAAAAGTAGGAACTACTTGAGAATTGATCATCTGCAGTTCTTACTTGAATTAAAACAGATACACACACTAATACAGTCATCACAATTAACACCGGTTATCAGACAGATTCTACACACACCCAAAGTACACGGGGCTACATGACCGCGTTGTCGCAGCCCCTCAACTTAATAACCAACCAAAGAAAGAAAGAATAATAATAAGTGTTTGAATTGTAATTTTGTTTACGGAAGTGCCTTTGGATAAACAGTATTCTTTGATTTTCTGTCTGGTGTGTATATAAATAAATCCTAAGGCGTTCCGACGCGTGAGCACGCCACATACAGCTGGCCATGTGGGCATTTGTTGAAACTACTCATGCACCATCTAATGTAAAATGGATTTACTTATTCATAAACAATGGTGGGAGTGTGCACAACAACTCACCAAAGTTTCATTACAATTGGCAGAATTGTATACGAACGCTTGCAGGACTCTCCTGAAACGATTCGCTGGTCAACACTCATTTGTTGAAACTACTCGCATGCTACCTACTATCAAATGGTTTTTCTAATTCAGAAACCTTTCCTTGGAGTGTACACAACAACTCGCCCAAGTTTCATCGCAATTGGATGAATGGTATATGAACGGATACAGCACTTTGTTGAAACGATTTGCACGCCGTCACTCATTTGTTGAATCTGTACATTGTAAAAACCTTTCCTGGTGTGTGCACAACAATTGACTAAAGTTTAATCGCAATCGGATGAATGGTATATGAACGCATAAGGGACTTGAGATGATTCGCGCGCTGGCACTCATTTGTTGATATCTATTATAAAATGTATGTACTAAGCCAGAAACCTTCCCTGGAGTGCACACAACAACTCAACCAAGTTTCATCGGAATCGGTGATGGTATATGAACGCATAAGGGACTTGAAACTATTCGCGTGCCATGACCGTATTCGAACCGGTAGCCAAGCGTGAGTTCAGTTTTAAGAACCCCTGATTAAAAACCGTGGCATGAACTGTATTGGAATAGACAGCATTACCAGATAACACGGCGGGCTGCTGGCAGTCCCCTCATGTCACCTTGCGATGAATCAGCAAGCCATTCTCACACCTGGCGTTGCTGTGTGATAAGTATACAGATTGTGCAATTGGGTTACTGTGGGATGTAAGGGCTCCTGTTAACATGGTGTCCACAGGCAGGAAAAGTCAGGAAAAAGTGTGAAAAAATGGCGTGAGTCAGGAAAAAATGGCGGAAAGTATTAGAACGTCAGGAATTTTTTACTAACCATACAGTATTTTGTGTTTTAGAGCCATAATTTGATGTTACTAGTTCAACTAATCTCTGAAGATAAAAAGCAATAACTCACTGGACATTTTGGTTAGTTTCCATTTTTACAGTACATCATAGTAAAAACCTCTTTTACCTATTTTTTTGTACGCTTTTTTTGGCGTCGGCGTAGGGATGTGGCGACCCCATCACTATAGTTTAGCTTATTAAGTACTTCGATTTATGTATTATTGCATTATAATTTACTTTTATTTCGTATTTTGAATGAATAAAGAGGCGAGCATTGGGGCAGCTATGGGGATGGTGGAGGTTGCAAATAAAATAAAAAAATATTTGCTTAATAAACCTTTTTTCCGATGTTACGATGACTTCGCGAGTCAGGAATTTTGTTGAAAAATGGTCAGGAAAAGTCAGGAAAATTGACATTGAAAATTCTGTGGACACCACGGTTAAGTCCCTCTCCCTTTTGTTACATATATAATTTGTAGCTAGAAACCTTCCCTGGAGTGCACAAAACCACTCACCCAAGGTTCATCGCCATCGGATGAATGGTATATGAACGCGTAGGGGACATACATACAAACTATCCGGTGACATTGATTTTTATATATATATACAAGCTGTACCCGGCAGGCGTTGCAATGCCAATCAAAGAAAGTGTTGGCGTTGAAATTCTGTTTCTTGAAGTCCTTTTGGATACACAACATGTTTTTCAATTTCCGTTAACTGCCTCTAAGCTATCGTAAAATGGATTTTCTAATTTAGAACCATTCGTGGGAGCGTGCACAACAACTTTCAAAAGTTTCATCGCAATTGGATGAATGGCATATGAACGTATGCTGGATTTTGTTTGAACGATTCTTGCGCTGTCACTCATTTGTTGATTCTACTCGTACGCTACCTATTGAGAAATGTATTTACTAAGTCGAAACCGTACCCTGGCCTGTACACAATAACTCATCAAGGTTTCATCACAATCGAAGAAGGTTATATGAACGCATAGGGGATTTTGTTGAAACGCTTAGCGCGTCACCCATTTGTTGCATATACTCGTGCGCTACCTATTGTGAAATGGATTTACCAAGTCGAAACCCTTCCCTGGTGTGTACACAATAACTCATCAATGTTTCATCGCAATCGGATGAATGGTATATGCACGTATATGGGGTTTTGTTTAAAGGATTCGTGCGCTGTCACTCATTTGTTGAATCTACTCGTGTACTACCTATTGAGAAATGTATTATTAAGTCGAAGCCCTTCCCTGGCGTGTATGCAATAACTCATCAAGGTTTCATCGCAATCGAAGAAGGTTATATGAACGCAATAGGGGAGTTTGTTGAAACGCTTCGCGCGTCGTCATCCATTTGTTGCATCTACTCTTGCGTTACTTATTGTGAAATGGATTTACTAAGTCCCCTTCCCTGGCGGGTACACAATAACTGATCAATGTTTCATCGCAATCGGATGAATAGTATATGAACGCATACCGGATTTTGTTTAAACGATTCGTGCCCCATCACTCATTTGTTGAATCGACTCATGCGCTACCGACTGTAAAATGTATTTACTAAGTTAGAAACCGTCACGTAAGTGTCCACAACATCTCACCCAAGTTTCATCGCTATCGGACTAATGGGATATGAAGACATAGGGGACTGTATTGAAACACTCCACGTGTCGTCGTTCATTTGTCGAATCTACTCGTGTGCTACCTACTGCGAAATGTATTTACTAAGCCAGAAACCCTCCTAGGAGTGTCCACCATTTTTCACCCAAGTTTCACCGCTAACGGCAGAATAGTATATGACCTTATACGGGACTTTTTTGAAACGCTTCGCGCATCGTCTCTCATTTGTTGAATCTACTTGTGCGCTGCATATTGTATAGTGGATTTACTAAGCCAGAAACCTTCCATGACGTGTACACAACATCTCACCCAAGTTTCATAGCTATCGGATGAATGGTATATGAATGCATACGGGACTTGGTTGAAACGCTTCGCGAGTCGTCCCTCATTTGTTGATTCTACTCTTGCGCTACGTATTGTAATATGGATGTACTCGGCCAGAAACCTTCCCTGGAGTGTACACAACATCTCACCCAAGTTTCATGCAATCGGATGAATTGTATGTGAACGTTTACGGGACGTTGTCGAAACGCTTCGCGCGTAGTCACTCATTTGTTGAATCTAAACGTGCGCTTCGTATTGTAAAATGGATTTACTTAGCCATAAACCTTTCCTGGAGTGTACACAACAATTCACCAAACATTTATCACTATCAGATGAATGGTATGTGACCTTATACGGGACTTGGTTGAAACGCTTTGCGTGTCATCGCTCATTTGTTGAATCTACTGGTGCGCTACCTATTTTTAAAGAGATTTACTAAGCCAGAAACCTTCTCTGGAGTGCACACAAAATCTCAGCCTAGTTTCATCACTATCGGACGAATGGTATATGAACGCATACTTGACTTTGTTGAAATGCTTCGCGCGTCGTAGCTCATTTGTTGAATCTACTCGTGCGCTGTCTATTGTAAAGTGGATTTACTAAGCCAGAAAATTTCCCTGGAGTGTACACAACATTTTACGCAAGTTTCATAGCTGTCGGACGAATGGTATATGAATGCATACGGGACCTGGTTGAAACGTTTTGCGTGTCGTCGCTCATTTGTTGAATCTACTCGTGCGCTATCTACTGTGAAATATATTCACTAATTTTGAAACCTTCACGTAAGTGTACACTACATCTCTCCCAAGTTTCATCGCTATCGGACGAATGGTATATGAACACATACGGGGCTTTGTTGAAACGCTTCGCGCATTGTCGCTCATTTGTTGAATCTACGCGTGCGCTACCTATTGTAAAATGGATTTACTAAGTCAGAAACCTTCCTTGGGGTGTACTCAACATCTCACCCAAGTTTCATCACAATCGGATGAATGGTATATGAACGTATAGGAGACATACACTCCCACAGACAGACAGACAGACAGACAAACTATCACGTAAAATTGATTTTTATATATATAGATAGATAGATTACAACAAAATTAAACATGAGATGTATTAAATGTATTCAACATTCCTGTGTCCAAAATAGTGTGAGCATCACCATTACGGTAACATAACTGAATATGCTAGGTTCGATGAAAAGTTTTGTCGAGAAAATGTACCGTGATAGATGCAAATGCAGCCCGCAGTCCGTGCGATTCTCGTTAGCGCTGTTGCATGAGTTTTTCCTTAAAGAGTGTTTGTTGTCTGGATGGACAAGTCAGGTCTCCTTGGCGGAAAGGTGGGCGCGAGGTTTTTTTTAGCTATTCTGTGGTATTTATTCAATGAATATGATTATACATTGTGAAAAGAACTTTATTTCTGTACAATATAATATAATTATACATGCATTTACAAAAAAAATACCTGACTAATTACCAGACATTGTGATTTTTCTAATATTTGCCTAATACACTCCCTCCATAATGTTTTTTGTAGGTACAGTCTATTATATGTCTATATTGATGTAGTCTGAAGTGTTCATTCACAAAGAGACTATACAGTATTGCATTAATTATAAAATTATGATGGTGCAATAAGTTCAGAAGAAATGTTACGCTTCACTCGCAGTCTGTGTTGAGAGAAGTTCTTACAATCCATTATCGTTATCATGGCATGTGTCACAAACAGGTCGCTACATACATCACCACTAGAAACATTGTCATTACCACTATCAGCATCACTGTACACATCTGGATGCACTTCTACGTGGTGGTCTTCAACCTCGTCCTCTCACCCTCAACACCAAGCACTTCATCTTCTTCGATGTCTGGTTCATTCAGTTATAGATTTATATTCTTATAGTCATCCATTTTGCACTTATAAACCAATAATTAATATAAACTCGAAGAGGTACACAGATGCTCAAAGCCAACAGTCGTACCAATAGGCTGGAGCGACAAAAACTAAACGGCTGGATCACTATTGTGATATGCGCAACCACTGGAGTGTTAAGTCAGTAAGGTCTCATTTCTTGAAAGATAGACCACACAAATTATTTGTGTAGACTGTGTATTTGTATATAAATGTGTAACTATGATTTTTGAGAGCATTACTATTGACGAGCTACTTTCAACACTCGAAAGTACAATTGTTACTCTGGATGAAAAAATTAGAAACTTGGCAAAATAAAGAAAGAAAAATATAATATTTTTTCAACTTCGTTACCCTTTATTGAATAGATGGTATATTGTCTTTCACGGCCTGTTGGAGCACTTTTTGAAATGCTCTTCCTAAGTCAAAATTCTGTTTTATATATTTATTATGGCCGCTACTGTTACTCAGGGAATTTTCTGAATTATCCTGGAAAATTCAGGGAAATGTGTTAGTTGGTTTTGGTAGACTTCCTGATTAATAGACAGGGTTTTTTACTCCTAAGTCTTTCTTTGTATGACGTCGCATTGTTATCCGGTATATACCAAATTCAGCTGAGCGTTTGTGCTGATTTAACAGGCGAGTGCTCCACAGATGTCTGCACGGTGACGTGCGTTTCTGTTCTCGTTATGGATCTTCCAGTTCACGCTCCCTGTTACATAGGTACTTTTTTCCCATCGTAAAAAGTACATTTCAGAGACTTAAAAACTCCAAACCTTGATTGAAAGCAATTCATAACGTCCGTCATCGTCATACTGGTATTGGGTCTCTCATGCAGCATTCAACGACGTTCGTCAGAATACGAACTCGTGTCGACCAACATCAATGACGGTCTAGTTCGAACTGATGCTTGTAACCTCCTCCTCCCATTGTTTAGTTCGTTGTACAATGTTGTCATAAGTTGTATAACAATGCCTTTTCAACAATGAAAGAAACTTGAAGTTTAAGGAGCAGTTGACACAGTCTTTTACTGCATATAAAAAATATTATTAATTAATATTATTATTATTAACCCATCTAAATCATCAGTATCAATGATGCGACGGGGTACACGATGGGCCTTATCTGGTGTTCCAAACGAGGTACGCTGTTCCTCACGCTTTCTTTTTTAATAATCATGTTAACGGTCCTCGCTAGCACTTTTGTTGCAGCTACCATTCTATTCTTTCAGTGGAATTAAGACTTCACCCGAAGCTCCTTCACTTTTCATAAACAAATGCATATTACTGGCTTTGAAGCATTGATTGAATAGGTGGTATTTCGCTCAGCACACTAACACACAATCTCCACTATATGCAACTCAGCACGCACAGAATGAACTAGGAGAAACAACGATAAATATCAGTATTCTTTCATTAATTCATCAGCAGAGCACGCAGCATGATCTTGACACAGCGTGGCTTTCCGAGCTACTGACAACTTGCGTAACAATTGCTCATGTCTTAAGAATTTCAGGCTCTCAGATTGTCATCGGTATCGCTGCGCATCCGGAGCTCACCAGACGGAAACTGTGGAGCGAACTGCAGATCTCTCCTGATACTCGTCAGGAGTTGATTACTTGAGTGAAAGGCTAAAAGTGTGATCCCTAACGCACGCTATAATGAAAAGATCTGATGCAGCTGAATCAATTTAGAGTCCAATTAATATTATAAGATTTGACTGAAGATAAAACTATGTGGGCATTGTGCCTTCTTGATTTTCTTGTGCGCGCTCCTGATTTATTCAGTACCTACTACTGTACTTGCGAGGTGTCACTGAACATGCTACCATGGTAAGTCAATTAGTCTCCATATACAGGGTGACCGCTTTCTGGAAAACTCAGAGAACACAGGGAAAACGCAGGGAATTTAAATTGCATAGAATATACAGGGAAAACATTTGGCACAATGGAAAAAGTGTCTTGACCTATGATTGGGCTTAATGATAACGCGTCGTTGGTGGTATTAATTAAGATTAAAGATTAAGTACCGTAATTTGACCATTCTGCCTTTTCTTCTTTTCAGATGTTTGCCTTTTAGGGGTATCCAAGGTTAGAAAAATTAGCTTCGCGAGAAATAAATGACTCGGGTGTTTATACCTTATCCCATATAAGTTGAGAGTAATTACAACACGCCACAGCCGTGAAGAAGAGCTCTTACCTATACGAGCACACTACCTTCGATTGAAATATTACAGACACCCTGTTAGTTGTGAACTGGCTTTAACTTCACGTCGGTAAGAGGTAAGAGCTCTGGCGTTTTGTCATTTGACTCTCAACTTATATGGAATAAGGTATAGTTGTGGTGTAACGTGATTCACTGAACAGATGGCGCAATATCTGAATTGAGTTTACTTATGTCCCAGGCATCCTTCCTGTACTGCCGACTTGTGTCTGAAAATGATTTGCTGACTGTCGAAGCGTCTTTTTATACGTTGTCGTAAGAGACTATTAATATGCATTATGTATTTTACGTTCTACTGTATAATAAATAGAAAGAAGTATTTACCGTACATAAATTTTGTTTTATTTTTTGAAAATAAATAGTATCCTTATAAAGAGTATATGTGTTAATAAAAGGTTCAATTTAACACAGGGAAAATAATTTTAGGTAACCAGCGGTCACCCTGATATAGATGAAGGGTTTCTTCTCTGCTGTAGACTCATGTCATTGTGCTTCGCAAAATGGGAGAGTGAAGAGATCGTCTCAGAGCGCGTGTTATAGTTCTTGTTCAGGAGGCAGGATTGCCAGAGAGGCTGGTCGTAGATTTGTGTATTATGTTTGGAGAGGAGTAATCTTCCCCGGCAAATCTACGTTCAGTACACCGAACAATTGCCGTTTTTTAGTTTATAGACCTCATTCGCGACTCTTTCGAGTATGTATCCAGATCTTGAGTAGGCAGAGTGAGCAGTCAATTCTGGGCACGAATATCAAACCCAGGTGCTGGTTTCCTTCACCACTTTGAAGGAAATCTCTCGGCAGCGCAGTATACCCATGTTTTGAATCGCATAATGCGTATGATATTCCCCAATAGGTTAATTGAAATTCAACTAGCACAGTCGCCAATCCACACTAGCAGAGCCATAACCAGACATAGAACTTCCCGGCTAGCCACGACATTCTCTAGACCTCAATCCAATTGGGAACGTGTGGGCAGAAGTAAAACGAAAAGTGAGGGCCCGCTGGTCATATCTGTCCACAAGGATAAGAAGTACCTGCATCCTTGCAATATGATTACTGCCGGACTAAAGTTTTTAAGCCTCTCTAAAAATATCTCGGCTGTTCTGTTGGACTTATGAAAGCAGCTGGTCTTTTGACCACATATCCATTGACCTAAGATTGTCACTGAAAATGTCGCATGCGACTTCAGTCTATAATAACCTGAGACATCCCTACTAAATATGGTAATATGAGTTCTAGTACATGGACAACACGGCAAGACAAATCAACAGATAGATTCCATGTGCACTCAATCCCCAAGCCCTTACTGAAACAACAGAATGATATTTTTTTTGGTGGGGTGATAATCAAGAAATGACCATCTCATCCATTTAAATTCAGGTTCTGTTTTATAACACGGTCATATAATTGCTGCCAGTCATAAATATGTGGCTGTTTCATTATTAGCATTTGCAGTTTCTTAATAGACACTAACAAAGTTCAATCTGCTGCAGAAAATAAGATGAAAACATGAAAAAGTACCTCTGGCTTTGCATTGATCGTGTAACCCAGACTCTTATACTCAACAACATAGTCTACCAACCCTTTGGGCATCGTAGCTGTTGCAGATTGGGCAGTAAACTAGCTATCTCCACAAGCTGACTAAGTAATCAATATTATTTCCATGAACCCTGACAATCCAAGACTGTCATTTGTTCACATATATACAGGTTGCTGTAATGATTGACTATACTGTATTAATAGGTAATACAAAGTTTCACTATCTTTTCTAATCGCAATCAATGGGGAGGACAAACTTTATTGTTTTCATGTGTTCCTCAAATCTGGTAGACAAGCTACACAGGTACACACAGCTGCAAATCCACACCTCAACATTTAACCTGGACCTGTATGATTATGATTACTCGATGGCAGCTGGTAACCCGTTCTCACCAATATGTAATGGCGAAAGGACTTGACATTCTCGTACATTCCTGCCCCCAACAAAGTACAACATTTGAACAGTGATACATTATAAAACTTCTGCAGAAAATTGTTGGCTATGGTGCACAATACTTATGTTGCCGAAATTCCATGTTGCTATCGATACAGAAGCCGCCATATTCAGGGTAGCCATTGGCTTAAGACGATCGATTACTTGTCTATTACTTTGCATATTTGGTTCATGAATGTTACAAATATGTGGACCTAATGACCTTACATTTATTTAATATTCTTCTATGCCCATGATCGCCAGTTCAAACACGGCCGAAGTCTTCAGATTTTTTAAGAGCGTTAAAAATCCCCTAAGTATGTCTTCCTTCGGAGGGGAAGTGTAGCCGGCGGACCCATGTCATAGATTTATGGCATGTAAAGGAAACTTCCACTAACTACAATTGTGTGAAGCTAAATTTGTTGGTTGGATTTGATTAACGCTGTATTAAGTTCCAACATGCTTCGTCAGGTGCTGATTGCAGTGGCATCTAGTAGCCAAGTTCATAGCTAGGTGTCGTTGATGGTATCATTTGATAGCAAAAGTAGGAACTAGTTGAAATTGATCGTCTGCAGTCCTTACCTGAATTACAGATAAAACCCTCACAGACATCACAATTACCACCGGTTATCAGACCGACACCCAAAGTACATGGGGTTACATGAACGCATTGTCACAGCCCCTAAGCTGAGGAACCAACAAACCAACCTATTTAATATTTACTGAAAGTTACTGTTTATGCAAATTTTTGGTGAGTAAAAGAATTATACTTCCTGTTCCTCCTTTCAACACCCTTTATGCTGGATTTTGAAACTAGTTTTGTTACCATCAGATAAAGATCCCTTTTCAGATCTGTGGCTCCATGAGCATTATGCTACATTTGAACTAACAGTTCATACACTTTGGCTTGATGTACAAAATTAATACTTATTTTAATTGGTAGATATTAATTGTAATTTGCCGATTTTGGGATTTGCTTTTATCTCGGTTTCATCCTTTTATATATAAACAATTTATAAGGTGTACATTGTGATATTCCCCATTGTAGTCATGTTAACATTTATCTTGGGATAAAAAAAATAGCTTTTGTCTCATAATTTCTGCAGCATGAATTATAGCACATTACTTCTAAAAGCTGATGTTTTTCTTATTTTGTCATAGCTTATATGGACAATTTGTTCAGAAGTCGTTGGCCAACCCTACAGAATTCTTCCCTATATGTCTTTTAGGGGCCATTTAGTAATGGTTTGTTATGTGTTTATCTACCAATACAGTAGCTTTCATGTTTGGAAAGTTTTAAGAACTTTGTTGAAAGTCAGAAATTGGTTGATGCACCTTGTGTATGGTTATAACATGCAGAATTATACATGTGGGATCAAAAATATTTGATCAATGCTTCCCCTGTGCTCTTATTACTAGAGTATGATGGATGCTTTATTATGCCAGCATAAATTTGCTTCATTGATGTTATGTGTATTAGGCATGTTTACCACAGTATTTTTTTTTTTGGCTCTTTAGGTGATCGCACACCTCTGTTCTGAAATTAAATACAAACGTGTTTATTACACCCAACAGCCCCTAAAAGTTGTTAATAGAATATTCCTCATGAAATCATTCTTAATCTTATAGATTAAATCTTAGTACTGTTGGGAGAATATGTATATAGACATTGTGTTAGATATTTTATGTGTCTTGGTACTAATTCCATGCAGGTGAAGATAAAATGAAGAGGTACATCAGAATACACAGGGGAGTATTGAAAAGAAAATTAAAGGATGATTCTGTGTTGATGCTCCAAGCTATGTTGTAATGAGAAGACTCGTTTTAAGAAAGACCTTCAGAATTCATGCTGTCAGTTTTGTAAGATGTAAATAATGTTGTATACCCTATATTTGCCTGTCAACCATTCCTTGTTTGAATAAAATATCCCCATAATTCCTAAGGTTATTTTGCTTTATGTATGCATGTAAGAATTTGTATGAATAAAAACTCCTGAATATTGCTACAAGTAATAGTTATATTTTGATTTGTACCTAGTCGTAATTTGCAGACACTTTTATAGAAACATTATGGTATGTATTGTAGAGTTCTACGGAAACATTTGCAAATTGGATCTATCACTTGGAAATAAATTTTGTAAGCACAGTAGGTCTATATTGTGTATTGCTAACAGCACAATGGCTGTAATATTTGAAAGGCATTGTTCTTTACAGTGCAATTTATTTGAAATGGCATTGTTCCTCCTGTGAGCAGATTTATATTTTATCACAAACTCGTGCCCGGGTTGTTCTCATGGAAATGCTGTCCTTCATGGCAGCCTCACCCATTACCTAATGTAAACCCTGTATATAAATGTTTTACAGTCTCCTCCTATCAACTTAATATAATTACGGGCTAATTGATGATTCTTGTCAATGAGAACTACAAGAACTATGTCAATATTCTTTGCCCAATGCATTTCTGGAGACAAATTATTCCGAAAAGTTAATGTTAGTGGTGAACGTGTTATAATTAACGTTCTGTTGAGAACGGTCTTAACATGAGTTCCTGTACTAAAAAGGTTTTATTGATAAGTTAACATTCATCATTCTAATTAATTCACCATTGAAATATTTTTATATTTTATCTTTAAAATTAATTACTTATTATTTATCGTATGGTTTTTAGTGCCGGGAGTATCCGAGGACATGTTCTGCTCGCCTGAGTCTGTAGCTGCTTCCAGCGGACACCCTTATTAGGGTGAGCTACCAGTTCTGTTCAATTTCAAGTAGTTCCAACTTTCGCCACCAGATATCAATGATACCTAGTGGTGAACGTTGGAACTTCCTTCCGACGAAATCTAACCTAACAATTTAGCTTTACACAAGTTTAGTCTGTGAAAGGATCTTTTACATGCCATAAATCTATGACATGGGACCGCCGGCCTTACTTCCCCTCCGAAGGAAGGCATACTTAAGAATTTTTAACGCTCTTAAAAATCCGACGACTCTGGCCGGGTTTGAACCCGCTATCTTGGGCACAGCAGTTATTTTTAAAATGAGACAACCGTTGAGACTAGAATTCGTATCTTATGCAGGTGCGTTTCCCGTCTACTTCACCAACGGTCCCCACCCGACCACGGCTAGTTTCCTAGTCTGACGAGGGAGTACCAGTGTGGATTTTGCTTTCATAGGTCCACCACCGACCATCTGGTGCGACTTGAGAGCGCCATACAGGAGGCAGTTCTCCGAAAGCAGCACCTACTGTCGGGGAAATAAGTATAGATACTCGAGTTTAGAGGTCAATAAAACCTTTACCCTTAGTCTTACATAAGAACAACCTACACCAAAATGTTCCTTGTTTTATTTGTCGTTTAACGATATAGAGTAAATATTTGCATTGTATCTCGTTAATATTTTATAGCAGATTGAACAAAAAATGTACAGGTTTTTCTTACCAAGTTTACGGAGCGCTCACTTAGATAGATCATTACGTTAAAAGTATCGATCTGATCGTAACGAAACTTTAATACGTCTTAAAGGAACTTATTGTTAACGCGTATATGAAGTTTTAATCTGATCTGACGTTTCTTTAAATAGTTGTTGTGAATTTTGTAAAACATCTTTTTCTCGGGCCTGGGTGGTCATAGCAGTATGAAATATGGCTTGTTATGAGGCTCATAGCAATGCAAGGCTTAACGTAAAACTACATTTTATCTACTTGTGACTATCGATTTTATATGGATTGATATTTAATAGGACCATTGAGGGCGGCGATAGTACCGCAGCAGCCTGGCAATGTTGCCAGTTGCTGCGCGCTCGTTCCTACGCACACCAAACTTTGACCTTTGTTCTTCGTTGAGTCATTAGCAACAAGCAGCAACTATCACTGTCTATATTACCTATTGTTTGCACATCGATCAAGATGCCAGCTAAACCGCAGTTAACGGAGGGAGAATTTGCCATGATTATAAGTGCAATATGTTTTTTTAGAAACGAGAGAGAAAGTAATAATGATAAGAGGGTTTAGCAAAAAGTATCCAAGTGTATTGGAAGGTCGATAGCCACGGTGAAGTGATGTGCCGCTGCAATGAAATATATTCCTCTTCCTCCCAGAATCCAAAAGTATGAAAGTATGACGTAAGCAGAGCTAATTGTTCACGCCAAACCTCAATTCAGGGCACCTAAAAAGAAGCTGGAACAGATAATCCTGACGTCGAACTCGTCTGGCTCATTGTGAGCTCAACCCCATAGAGCTGGTTTGGTCCTACGTGAAAAATGAAGAAGATCCACAGGCTGCTTCCAGTCTCCGACCGGGTCAGGAATGGAATGAATGAAGCCCCCATCTAGCGGCGAGGATATGAACTGTGCCGGCTGCCGAGGCCTGACGCACTCCTCTGGGGCAATGATGAAATGAATGACAAATGAAATGATAGTGGAGAGTGTTGCTGGAATGAAATTTTGACAGGGAAAACCGGAGTACCCGGAGAAAAACCTGTCTGCCTCCGTTTTGTCCAGCACAGATCTCACATGGAGTGACCGGGATTTGAACCACGGACCCAGCGGTGAGAGGCCGGCGTGCTGCCGCCTAAGCCACGGAGGCTTCCCTACGTGAAAAATAAAATTGCTAAAGTGAATATGAGTAACCAGGCGGAAAGAGGAAGATCAATGGAGGTGAAACATTACTGGGAAAAGGATGGGCTAACAGAAGACTTCCCCGTTGTGGAGCCACTTGTTATAAACTTAAATGACAGTTCATCTGATTTAGACGGTTAATAAGGGAGCAATTTTATAATCTTATAATCTCAAAGTGTAAATTACTTCAAACATTTAATCTTATAGACTAATAATAGCTTTTCAGCAGACACACCATTTTTAAACCTGACAATGGAGGTCCAAAACCCTCATTAAAAAGGTGTTGGGAAAAGTTTAACTTCTTGCGAAAATGAAATCAGACAAGTTTCTCTAACTTGTAGGTAAAATTGGCAAAGGATATTAGCGCTGTACATAAGGGACGCATATTTCAGGATATAAAGAAGAATTAAATAGTTAAGTTAAATAGACGAGAATGATAGTGTTTAGCCTACTTTCGATTTTTGCAAAAAATGAAAGTAGACTTATGAGATCAACACAGGGCGAAAAAAGTGTGTCTGTCTGTGTGTGTGTGTGTGTCTGTCTGTGTGTGAGTGTGTACTCTGAATGTTTGTCCCCCCCCCTATCAATTCGAACACGGTGAATGCGAATTGAACGAAATTTGGTACAAAGGTAGCACTAGCAAAGGACACCTCAGTGTCATGTTTTATATCGCCGCCATCTTGACGGAAACGTAATGGCGGCCACACAAATGTTCAAAGCTTAAATCAAATTACGACTAACCTAATCATCCGATCTCTACCAAATTTTGCAACAACATGCCTTTATTGGGGGAGCATCCTTTGACCAAACTAATAGGTCATCAGCGTAATAGTTTGTGGATGGCGGCCGTCTTTGTGTGAAAATCGATTCCCCCTATTAATTCGAACACGGTGCAACCGAATGGAACGAAATTTGATACAGAGGTAGTACTAACAAAAGGCACCTCAGTGTCATGTTTTATATCGCCGCCATCTTGACGGAAACGTAATGGCGGCCACACAAATGTTCAAAGCTTAAATCAAATTACGACTAACCTAATCATCCGATCTCTACCAAATTTTGCAACAACATACCTTTATAGAGGAAGCATCCTTTGACCAAATGACTAGGTCATTAGCCTAATAGTTTGCGGATGGAGGCCATCTTTGTGTGAAAATCAATTCCCCCTATTAATTCAAACACGGTGAAACCGAATGGAACGAAATTTGGTACAGAGGTAGCACTAGCAAAGGGCATCTCAGTGTCATGTTTTATATCGCCGCCATATTGACAGAAACGTAATGGCGGCCATACAAATGTTCAAAGCTTAAGTTAAATTACGACTAACATAACCATCCGATCTCTACCAAACTTTGCAACAACATTCCTTTATGGAGGGAGCATCCTTTGACCAATCTAATAGGTTATTAGCCTAATAGTTTGCGGATGGCGGCCATCTTTATGTCAAAATTGATTCCCCCTATTCGAACACGGTGGAACCGAATGAACGAAATTTGGTACAGAGGTAGCACTAGCAAAGGGCACCTCAGTGTCATGTTTTATATCGCCGCCATCTTGACAGAAACGTAATGGCGGCCACACAAATGTTCAAAGCTTAAGTTAAATTACGACTAACATAACCATCCGTTCTCTACCAAACTTTGCAACAACATTCCTTTATGGAGGGAGCATCCTTTGACCAATCTAATAGGTTATTAGCCTAATAGTTTGCGGATGGCGGCCATCTTTATGTCAAAATTGATTCCCCCTATTCGAACACGGTGGAACGGAATGAACGAAATTTGGTACACAGGTAGCACTAGCAAAGGGCACCTCAGTGTCTTGTTTTATATCGCCGCCATCTTGACAGAAACGTAATGGCGGCCACACAAATGTTCAAAGCTTAAGTTAAATTACGACTAACATAACCATCCGATCTCTAAAAAACTTTGCAACAACATTCCTTTATGGAGGGAGCATCCTTTGACCAATCTAATAGGTTATTAGCCTAATAGTTTGCGGGTGGCGGCCATCTTTATGTCAAAATTGATTTCCCCTATTAATTCGAACACGGTGGAACCGAATGGAACGAAATTTGGTACAGAGGTAGCACTAGCAAAGGGCACCTCAGTGTCATGTTTTATATCGCCGCCATCTTGACTGAAACGTAATGGCGGCCACTCGAATGTTCAAAGCTTAAATCAAATTACGATTAACCTAATCATCCGTTCTCTACCAAATTTTGCAACTACATACCTTTATGGAGGGAGCACCCTTTGACCAATCTAATAGGTCATTCGCCTAATAGTTTGCGGATGGCGGCCATCTTTGTGTCAAAATCGATTCCCCCTATTAATTCAAACACGGTGAAACCGAATGGAACGAAATTTGGTACAGAGATAGCACTAGCAAAGGGCATCTCAGTGTCATGATTTATATCGCCGCCATATTGACTGAAACGTAATGGCGGCCACACAAATGTTTAAAGTTTAAATCAAATTACGACTAACATAACCATCCGATCTCTACCAAACTTTGCAACAACATACCATTATGGAGGGAGCATCCTTTGACCAATCTAATAGGTCATTAGCCTAATAGTTTGCAGATGGCGGCCATCTTTATGTCAAAATTGATTCCCCCTATTAATTCGAACACGGTGGAACCGAATGAACGAAATTTGGGACAGAGGTAGCACTAGCAAAGGGCACCTCAGTGTCATGTTTTATATCGCCGCCATCTTGATGGAAACGTAATGGCGGCCACACAAATGTTCAAAGCTTAAATCAAATTACGATTAGCCTAATCATCAGATCTCTAGCAAATTTAGCAACAACATACCTTTATGGAGGGAGCATCCTTCGACCAAACTAATAGGTAATCAGCCTAATATCTTGCGGATGGCAGCCATCTTTGTGTGAAAATCGATTCCCCCTATCAATTCGAACACGGTGAAACCGAATGGAACGAAATTTGGTACAGAGGTAGCACTAGCAAAGGGCACCTCAGTGTCATGTTTTATATCACCGCTATCTTGACGGAAACATAATCGCGGCCACCCAAATGTTAAAAGCTAAAATGTAATTACGACCAACCTAATAATCTAGTCTCTACCAAATTTTGCAACACCATATCTTTATGTGGGAAACATATTCAGACCAAACTGCAAGAACATCAGCCCAATAGTTTGCAGATGGTGGCCAAGTATGTGTGCAAATCGATTCCCCCTATCAATTCAAACACGGTGAAACCGAATTGAACGAAATTTGGTACAGAGGTAGCACTAGCAAAGGGCACGTCATATTCATGTTTAATATCCCTATAGCACGTTGTATTTCAACAAGCTACTACAACCAACATTCAATCATACTCCTTGAAAAGGACAAAGAGTTATAACAATACCCATGCATTTAGGAGAAAGTAGGCTATATGTTCTGTACTGAACATCTTGTTTATTTACTTTCTTCTTAGTCGTATTACCCTCCAGGGTTGGACTCAGCGTTGGATCCCACATTTACTTCGGGATCGGGGATACAACGGGGTGTGACCAGCACCTCGCCCAGGCGGCCTCACCTTCAAAGCGAACAGAGGTAAGATTGGGAGGGATAGGCAAGGAAGAGGGAATGAGGCGGCCGTGGCCTTGTGTTAGTTATCATGCCGGCATTTGCCTGGAGACGAAGTGGGAAACCACGAAAACCATTTCGAGGACGGCTGAGGTGGGAATCGAAACCCCCCTCCCTCTACTCATTTGGACCACCCGAGGTTTAGTAGACCCCGTTCCAATCCTCATACCACTTTTCAAATTTCGTGGCAGAGCCGGGAATCGAACCACGGACCTCCGAGGTGGCAGCTAAGCACGCTGACCACTACACCATGGAGGCGAATATATATTATAATATTTGTATTATAATTCGTCAATTTCACTTATGGTTTTTAATTAATGTCATTTTTCAAGTCCTCGTACTGCAGCTCCTTCACCAAGATTTTACTCGTATAAAATAATATCTTCCTTGTCACGTGAGCGACCCATGGTTTAACCCATAGACATTCACTTTATCTTTCCGTTTCTTTTATATATCGGTATTGCCACCACAGAATTTCAACTACCATAATATAGTTAAGTGAACAAGGAACTGTCCTTCATCCATTTTGCTGAACTATGATAAAACATTTGATGTAGTGTAATGGTGTGATGATTGCTTTGTATAACTTTGATAAAAGTTCAGTTTTATGAAATATTTGATAAAATTTATTTGACAAATTTCTTTCGTAGTGTAATACCGGCCTAACACAAATTACAAAACAACAACAGAAATTCACAGACCTTACGGCTTGGAACGCGCGCGTATTATGTTTTACAGGGCAACGTCGCACGAGTTTCCTCGACCGAGCGCTTTATTCCCGTCGTTTGCTACGATACATTCTTCTCACATAACCACCTGATTAAATATCAATCGATATAAAAGCAATTATCAAAAGTAGATAAAATGTAGTTTTACGTTAAGCCTTGCATAGCTATGAGCCTCATAACAAGCCATATTTCATACTGCTGTGACCACCCAGGCCCGAGAAAAAGTTGTTTTACAAAATTCACAACAACTATTTAAAGAAACGTGAGATCAGATTAAAACTTCAAATACGCGTTAACAATAAGTTCCTTTAAGATGTATTAGAGTTTCGTTACGATCCGATCAATACTTTTAACGTAATGATCCTTCTAAGTGAGCGCTCCGTGAACTTGGTAAGAAAAACCTGTACTTTTTTTGTTCAATCTGCTATAAAATTTTAACGAGATACAATGCAAATATTTACTCTATATTGTTAAACGACAAATAAAACAAGGAAAATTTTGGTGTAGGTCGTTCTTATGTAAGACTAAGGGTAAAGGTTTTATTGACCTCTAAACTCGAGTATCTATACTTATTTCCCCGACAGTAGTCACGGTTTTCTTTGACCTCGAGAAAGTCTACACCAGATGGAGCTACGGGATCCTTTCCACCCGTCACGAGTGGGGACTCCGTGTAAGTCTCCCGATTTTCATTGCGAATTTTATGTCCGTCCGACTCTTCCGAGTAAGAGTCGGTGAGACATTATCGCAATATTATACCCAAGAGAATGGAGTTTCTCAGGATTCTGTGCCGCGATTGCTATAAACGGCATTGTTGCCGCCGCCGGTCCCACGGTAGTTCCATCGCTGTGTGTAGATGATTTAGCTCTGCATTACCCTTCTGGAAGTATGGCAATCGTGGAACGGCATTTGCAGCTATCTATTAACCAGGTCGATGGGTGGACTCACGACCGAAGTTTTCGTTGATCAGCAGCGAAAAACTTCCGTCCATTTTTGTCGGCTCCGGAGGCTACATTAACATCCTGGGATGCTGCGTTGCCGGTGGTTGAAACATCTCTTCCTGGAGCTCCATTTTGACAACTAGTTAACGTGGCAGCACCATATACGGCAACTAAAAATGGGATGTCTCAGGAAACTGAACATGTCTTATTGGAATTACATGCTGGGCTGACCGTGCGGTGCTGCTACGGTTCTACCAAGCCCTCGTTCTGTCCCGGCTTGACTACGGTACTGTCGCATACGGTTCAGCAAGGCCGGCAACCTTGAAAATGCTGGACAGTATTCACCTTACTGGCGTTAGGCTGGCTACCAGTGCCTTCCGGACCAGCCTACTCGCCGAATCGGGTGTTCCACCTCTCGAATTATAGACGCCAGTATATGCTGCCAATGTGCGTAAAATGCCGCATCATCCGAGCTATCGAGCTCTCTTTAGTACCCAATACCACCTGAGGTACGCCAGATAAGCTTGTAGATCTCTAGCCGGTTGCCTAGATGAATATGTAAACTTATCGATGAATACTTGAGTGAGAATCTACTAGTCAGGTCCTCACAGTTTCTCCTCGCGTCTGCGTTGTTACATTATTTCAGAAAGAATACGAAGACTTTGCAATCATTTTTATTTGGTTAACCAAACACCAAGTATTTACAATAATATATACATGGGGTCGAAGCCTATCTTGCTTGACTTAACAAAGCTTAACACTAACTAGATAGTCTAAGTATGCTGTTAAAGAGACGAATTGAGCTCCAGCATGGGATTAAATACTAGGTTAGTCTTGGTGGGGACAAGCCGAAGTTAGTCGGTTCTGTCCGAAGAGAGTTCACCAATAAGAATACGCTTTGAATAAACTACTAACCAATAAGAGGTTACAACCAATGACAGTGTGGTTCTTGGGGTGTTGGTCAGGCGTGGTCTTACTAGGCGACATACTGCCTTTCTTGGAAGTGCTGATTTCCAAGAAATATGACTACCAGAGGAATAACGAGCGTTTCCAGGAGTTGTTTGCCAACATATTGGAGTCAACTTGGCGTTCTGGGAAACTGCTATCTGACCTGTGTTTTGGCAGTAGTGCTCCATGTTTCCTTTCAGTGAAATTACATGGTTTTGCTCTCGGGTTTATGACAAGGTTTGGCATGTTACCTGGTAGGATCTAGCGATGTGCTTTTGCACGTTTGAAGCAGGTTCTACAGAATACAACTTTTGTGTTTCCAACATGAATAATAATAATAATATCCAAAAATCAAAGTTATTAGAACACATTGGCTGACTTTGAATATCAAGTAGGTTACTTGGAGGGTACATGACTCCTCCCCTCTCAGTTTAAAATTACTGTCCTCAGTAATTATTGCATTTGTCTTACATCTAAGTTTTGCAGATTTACACAGGTTACTTAAATTTTGTCTGAATATAAACAAAATCATAAATACTATAGTTGGTACAAAAATCATATTAATGGATATAAATTGCTTCTTTGTGATATAAGTTATGGGGATGGGCTTCAAGTCTAATTTCAGCTATGTTACATCAAGATGGGAATGGAGAAGTTTTATTTCGTTCTTTATTATGGGTTCATCATGAATATTCAGGATTGGGAAGTTATGGACGTAGGTGGTAGGTTTTTATGTAGATGTTATTCCTATACTAGAAATTGGACAAGACTCATTCGAATATATTACTTGTGGGCCTGAGATTTGCAGAGTTTTGAGTTTCTATGCATGCTTGCATAATTATCTCAAGGGTCTTACTGAAGAAAAGGATATGTTCCTTATTTGTGGGTTGAAATAATTTTATTTCATTACTTATTGAAGCATATTCACATCCAATTGTGTTCGTTAGATTGCAACCTGAAATTCTTATATTATAATACATGCATACATATGGTTGAGTATTTTATACAAAGTGTACTGTACCATTTTGAAGTAGATCCTTGCAAATAATACTTTCCAGTTGGGATAAGTATAGTGTCTTTAACAGTTGGCACATGTGTTATTTCATATAATTGATATTGACTTCCATCTGTGATTGGCATGGAAACAATCAATTCTTCATCCAGGATAATTACTTGAGTTTTTCATCGTTTGAGATTTTCAAACTGGTGGTACTGGTCTGAATGAATCTTAATTTTAACAGGGTAAATAGACAGTAAATGTTTCACTAGGTTAGTCAAGTCTCTTCTTGAGAATAACTTTACATTGTTAATTTCATTAAATGAAAGAAATGGTTTCTTGAAGCACTGGTAATATTCTGTTGAATTTGTTGATACACATTAACACGTATTGAGAATCTACCAGTAGGCTGATCTTGAAATCTTCTGTTTGGCGAATACTTTGAATTACCTTCATATTGTTACTAACATGGTTCATTTCGTCGTAGAATTTTTGATCAATTGAATTTACAAAAGATACCAATTCATTTATATGTTTTATCTCATTATTACGGCTTTGTTTTAAAGTGTCTAATTGACTTGGCAAATTATCTAGATCATCTTGGTCCAAATTATCAGAGATGAATTTTATTACTTTCCTAATCCGTTAATTAAACCTCGTTTAGTTCTATTAGAAATATTTGGTATTAATTTATTTAAATCCTTTTTTGTTTCTTTAGTTATTTCAATTAATTCATATATTAAATACGGAAAAGTATTATTACTAAGCTAGAGACAATATCATCAATATTTTTGTATGCCTCTTTCAGAGTAGATAATTGAAATGAAACATGAATTTGTGGTAATTGTTAATTATTACAACAGGTCCGATGGGATCAGCATAAAATCCTGGGGTTTGTACGGGCTCTCTGTGGATGATGCCATATCCGGGTAGGAATCTGGAAAAGGAAGAATTTTCCTTTTAGGCTTTATGTCCATAAAGTCTCTGACAGGGGTCTTACCATTTTTCATCTTACAATAAACTCGGTTTGTCTCAATCTTGAATATTGTGCCTTCATTATACAAATTTTTGGATTTTCTTTTTCTGATCAGAGGACCCAAAATATATACTACTTCACCTATCTTATAGAGGTGATCAAATGTGGAATCACTTAGATCGGATTTCTTTTCATTCAAAACTGTAATTTGGTTAGCCTGTCTCTCTACGTATTCATTAATTTTCGGTGACGTAGAGAAGATGTGATCTAATGCCTTGTAGTAAGGACCATAAATGGCATTGAACGGTGGCTGTCTGGTTGCAGAGTGAATCGACGAATTAATTCATGATTGCATTAATGATAAGTTGTGCTAGTGGAATGAATTTATCGTGATCTCTCGAGATTCTTAATTTCTCGAGGAGAGTGGAATTCAATCTCTCTACTGGAGAGTTGGATGAGGAGTTCAAAGGTGTGGTAGTGTGATATTCGATATTAAGAGATTTACAATATTCAGTGATAAAACTGTTCTCGAATTCACCTCCCTGGTCGTGGGTAATTCTTTTGGGATAGCCATGGTGTGAGAAATACACTTGCAATTGGTTTAAAACTGCTATGGCTGTGCCATTAACCAACACATATGCCTGTCCGTATTTTGAAAATACGTCAAGTATTGTCAAGATGCGGGTCTGCTCAAAATGGAACGTATCGATATGAACTTGGGCAAATGGATGGTCGGCTGTGATAGAACCTTGGTTCGGTACTACCTTAGGGTGTCTCGTATTTGTTTCTTTGACACAAATTACACTGGTTAATTAAATTCCTGATTTGCTCCTTTAAATGTGGCCAATAGTACTTGGTTCGAAGGTGTTCAAATGTTTCGTTAATACCATTGTGGTTTATCGAATGATATTGTAATATCAGTTGCTTCTGAGTTTCTGAACATTCAATATCCTCGAGAGGCGGCTTCGGTGGCGTAGTTGGTAGCATGCTGAGCTTCTATGCCCAAGATAGCGGGTTCAAACCCGGCCGAAGCCGTCGGATTTTTTAAGAGCGTTAAAAATCCCTCAGTATGCCTTCCTTCGGAGGGGAAGTAAAGCCGGCGGTCCCATGTCATAGATTTATGGCATGTTAAAGATCTTTCCACTAATTACACCTGTGTGAAACTAAATTGGATAGGTTAAGAATGTAAACAACGCTCTTAGGTTGCTACGTTCGTTGCCAAGAGCCGACTGCGGTGGCGTCTAGTAGCTAGTTCTGAACTAGGCCTAGTAGACGGTGGCGTTTGGCGGCAAAAGTAGGAACTATTTGAAAATTCAAAGTTGCAGTCTCTACTTGAATTAAAAAACAGATACACACACTAATACAGTCATCACAATTAACACCGGTTATCAGACAGATTCTACACACACCCAAAGTACACGGGGCTACATGACCGCGTTGTCGCAGCCCCTAAACTAAGGAACCAACCAACCAATATCCTCGAGAAATTTAGATGCCCTAATGATTATTAGTTCTGAAGTGAATAATTTCTGGCATATTCTAATAAATTGAATCTCAAGTGTCACATCATCGAAATAGGAGGCATACCTGTTTGAAATGTGTCTGACTTTTAAGAAAGTGTTTCCTTAAATCTTCAGCAAGATTTTTCTGTGTTGCGATCATAACATGACGAGTAAATTTTTTGAATAGCTTTTGTTCCAAGACTTGGAAATTCCCCATACTTTACAATTATCTGATTTCGGTTTTGAATTAAATTCCTCCCTGATGTTTTCAAGGTGAAAATCGGGTCTTCCTGATTTGAATGTACAGTTGCATTGTCCATTTCCCGTTGGTATGTATCATCTCCGGTGATGGCTATATTGGAAACTGTTTCTTCGTTCATATTAATTTGAATTCGTGAAAGGGCGTCCTTTGACATATTTTATGTCAAAATCAAACTCTCCCAATTTGATCTTCCAGCGGTAGAGTCTCGAGCTGGGATCCTTCAGAATTAAACGCCATTGTAGTGGACGGTGGTCACATTCTACAGTGAAATTTCGTCCCCATGAGTAAGGCTTAAAACGCTTACTACTTTCTACTATAGCAAGTAGTTCTCTCTGTATAGTAGAGTAATTTCTCTCTGCGGGATTTAAAGTCTTCGAGTAGTAGACGACTGGATGTCCTTTCTGAGTGAGAACACGTCTAATGCGAAGTCTGAGCTATCCGTGGTTAGCACGAATGGTTCCTCAAAATACGGGTAAGCTAAAAATGGCGCATTTATTAGTAAGGTCTTTAAAGTTTCAAATGCAGATTTGTACTCTGGGTTTTCTGCATCTATTTTTGATCCAATTTTAAAGCATCGGGTCATAGAATACGCTATTTTAGCAAAGTCCTTCAGAAACTTTCTGTAATATCCAGCTAGACCTAGAAATTGTTTAATTTCTCTCGTGGTCTTGGGAATGGGGTAGTTTTTTACTACTTTTATTTTCTCGGGATTTGGTTACTCCGTTCTGTGAGACATCGTGGCCTAGAAAGGCTACTTCCTAGCGAAGAAATTGTCTTATCGAGATGAATCTTCAGGTTAACCTCTCGTAATTTTTGCATTACAAGGGTTAAGTGTTGTCTATGTTCCTGTAGGGATTTGCTGTATACGATGATGTCATCGATATACACAAAACAGAACTTGTAAAGAAACGGGCGTAGGACGTTGTCCATTACGCGTTGAAAAGTGGATGGTGTATTTTTAAGGCCAAACGACATCATAGAATATTGTAGGTGCCGATTATCTATAGTAAAGGCTGTCTTTTCTACAGATCTGGGATCCATTTCAATTTGATGGAATCCTTGGGCGAGGTCAAGGGTGGAATAATACTGACCGTGTTCTAGAATCTCTTCTATTCTAGGAAGTGGATATTTGTCCTCAATGGTCTTCTTATTTAGCTGTCTAAAAGCAATGACCAGTCTCCATTTCTTCTGTCCAGAAGCGTCTAGCTTCTTGGGCACAATCCAGCAGGGATTGCAATATGGAGATTCGCTTTGAGTGACTATTCCCTGCTTAAGAAGTTTTTCCACTTCTTCGCTCAGTACTGACTTTAATGCGGGAGGATATAGGTAGTTCCTTTGATATACCGTATCCTCGTCACTGATGCGAATAAAATGTTTCACTGCATTAGTGAATGTTAGATCGCACCCTGGATAGTAAAACACATCTGAAAATTCGGAACATAATTCCGATATGACTCTACTCTCTAGATCATTCATGTGCTGTGTGTGGAGATATTGCTGAATATCACAATCTGAAATTGAATTTATTTCCAGCGGGTGCATTGCGATATTCTCTAAAGGTTCAACTAGCACTGGTTTACTGAATTCTTGTTTCAGTGCTATTTCTACAGGATACATAACCTGGCAGTTTTTCGCATGCAAAATTGCATCTGCGAAATACATTCCTTTATGTTCAAAATTTGGAATATACACGTCTCCTTGTTCGATATTGACAGGGATGGCAATTTTATGCATACCTAATGCGGGTTTAAAATGTGTCTGTTAGTTGCTTGAATGGAAACAAAATGGTATGTCCTGTTATTCAGGTTAACTATGTTTGATTTATAATCTATTTTGCACCTAGTTTTACATAATCAGCTGTGCCAATTAACGCGTCGAAATAGAAATGCCATTGCATGACTCGAAAATCTACGGGCTCGCTAATTTCATATTCAGAAAAAATAAGGAACTGTACATTGTCTTCACCTATCGTTTCTGAATGGACAGACTGTATGCAGAATTGTTCTTTGAACAAATATTCTGTGAAATATTCATATGCTACGTTTGGGTTCATTATTGAGTTGCAAGCGCCACTATCTCTTAGAATTTTAAAACCGAATATGGTTATGAATGGCAACCTCGGAGCATTCCTAATATTGTTCAGGTTTTCGACTGAGATGATTGGGTAAGATGAAAATATTGGTGTAGTTCACAATTTGCTTCATTATGCTCGAAATGAGCTTCAGGTGATGGATGATAAGTGTGGTATTCAAATAGGTGTTCTAATTCATGTTCGAATGCGGATGTTGTGTTTCCTGAGGATATTCTGACTGTACATCAAGAGGGTGACTATTTAGCTCATTAACTTCTTCCTCGTGTGCATTTACGTTTCCTCGAATGGTGCATACACCTGACATAGGCATTGGGTAGCTTTGTTTTTTGGTGTGAATCGTCTGCCGATATTATTTGGTGTAGGATAAGGTCGGTTTGTGGGCTTAAAAGGTTGTTGGTTTTGTGGTCTGGCATTTGTTGGATTCGAACTCTGGAAAGGTCTGAAGTTTGGATGTGGGTTAGGACTTCTAAACTGTTGGTTTAGTTGATTTGAAAACTGTCGCATTTGAGGGTAATAATTGTTATGTGGTCTCAGATACGCAAATGGATTATGAGAAACCTGATTTATTGGTTGTGTCGTTTGACTGTTTCTAGGTGGTGTCTGTGCGAATGCTTTTTGACTGACGGATTGTTGGGAGGATACTTTGTTGTTCCTCTCAACTGATCCATATAGTTTTCATGTGCACGGTCATTGTCATAGATTCTACAGTGTCTCAGCGCATTGCTTAAATCTGTGATTTGGGCCTGGCGCAAATAAGCAGGTACGGATCTAAGATACCTGCTTTGAATCTATTAAGACAAAGCTCGTACAATTCTCTCATTTTCAACTCCCAAGATTTGGTTTCTGCAATTGAGTTTGCACAGACTTTTACACTGGAGAACAAGAGCGTCTAATCTATCATGATTTGAATAGCTCTCGTTCCTTCTTTGGAAACAATTTAAAATTTCTTGTACCCAAAGTCTCTCGTCCTTAACGTCACCATATTCCCTAATTAGCTTTCCCTTGAATTTTTCGTAGCTGCTGTTCGCGTCCAAATCTAATATGCTATTAGCTCCACCTTTCAATTTAGATTTAACAACGTTAAATAGGAAATCATTGATTATGTTCGAATTGGCAGTTGCGGCTGCTCTTCTGTGCGTATTCAAAACACTGTCGCATCTTGCAATGACGTATCTAAACTGCATGATGGAGTTCCATTAAACTCGGGTAACAGTTGGATTTGGGCGTACTCAAATTTTGATAGTAAGTTTGCCTCAGTCATTGTAAATTGTTTTAGTTAGGTGAAATTAAAACAATTGAAAGGTTATTTAAATGAAAGTTATTTTAACAAATGATTGAAAATTATTTTAAACAAAATAAGTAACAAATTATTATTAATTCAAAAGAACAATGATGTGTGGGAATCCTGTTAAGATTTCCACTAGTTCACTTTTCTTCTGAAAGGAGAATGATTCATTTGTTATTATCTGAGTGATAACTTGAAAAATTATTATTATCGTTTTATTATTAGTTCAAAGGAATAGTGGTATGCGAAAAGACCCCGTTTAGACTTTAACACGCACTGTTCTTTTGAAGGAAAGATTAAATATTATTGTTGCTCTTCACATTTAACTTTTACAACTTTTACGAACCATGTGTTCACTGGAAATATGCACAAAATAAGGTATATTTCATGTACTCACAGGTAGAAGAAGATGAACAGTTCGGATTGCATTTCTTCTGGGTTGAGATTGGTTTCCCTGCTGTCGTGTAGTCGAAAGGCGTTACTTGGAGCATTGGCTTCTTGGAACGCTGTCGGCACACACGTACAGCGATGGCGGTAGTAGAAAGGCCCCACATCGTAGTTTTCGGCTTACTTCCTCCGTTCTCGGTCTTTGGGCGTTGTCAAGTGGTCGAATGGCGCTTGTTTTCAGCGTTGTCGGCTTACTTGAACGGTGATGTCGGTCGGTTGTTGTCGAAAGGCGCTTATTTCAGCGTTGCCAGTTCCACTCCTAACTAGCTGGCTGGTTGTTGAAATAATTGACTGCAGAATTTTTCGGGATGATACAACTTCTCGGGCAGGTAATGAAAGGCGCTTATTTCAGCGTTGTCTGAATACCTGATCCAATTAGCGTATGGATCTTGATGATCATGTATCAATCCCGGATAGGCTCCCAGATAAGTTTGTAGATCTCTAGCCGGTTGTCTAGATAAATATGTAAACTTGTCGATGAATATTTGAATACTTGAGTGAGAATCTGCTAGTCAAGTCCTCACAGGTTCCCCTCGCGTCTGCGTTATTATATTATTTCAGAAAGAATACGAAGACTTTGAAATCATTTTTATTTGGTTAACCAAATACCAAGTATTTACAATACTATATACATTGGCACGTAGCCTATCTTGCTTGCCTTAGCAAAGCTTAACACTAACGACATAGTCTAAGTATGCTGTTGAAGAGACAGATTGAGCTCCAGCATGGGATTAAATACTAGGTTAGTCTTGGTGGGGACAAGCCGAAGTTAGTCGGTTCTGTCCGAAGAGAGTTCACCAATAAGAATACGCTTTGAATAAACTAACCAATAAGCGGTTACAACCAATGACAGTATTCTTGGGGTGTTGGTCAGGCGTGGCCTTATTAGGCGACATACTGACTTTCTTGGAAATGATGATTTCCAAGAAATATGACTACCAGAGAAATGACGGGCGTTTCCATAAGTTGTTTACCAAAATATTGGAGTCAACTTGGTGTTCTGGGAAACTGCTATCTGACCTGTGTTTTGGGAATAGTGCTCCATGTTTCCTTTTAAGTGAAGTTACGTGGTTTTACTCTCGGGTTTATGACAAGGCTTGGCCTTTTACATGGGAGGGTCTAGCGATGTGCTTTTGCACGTTTGGAGCCGGTTCTACAGAATACAGCTTTTGTGTTTCCAACATGAATAATAATATCTAATAACGAAAGTTATTGGAACACATTGGCTGCCTTTGAATATCAAGTGGGTTATATGGCAGGGTACATGACTCGCCAACCAGTCTCGCGCCACTTGGCAGGTTGGTATAAGACTCGATAGCTCGTGTAATGAATTAGGACTTCATGGTGGGGCTTGAGGTCCCTGTATGATCCGGACACCTAGCGAGTTGCCTCTGTGGCAAGTTCCGCGTCCTAAATTCTGTTAGATCTACACCGGAGTCCTAAAGTGAACACGGATGCCTCCGTATACCGGAGGCAGTCCCACAGCATAGTTCATTAATTTCCGGACGCTGGCATTCTCTGCACGGTTGGTTAGAAGGTGCGTTTTGCGTACGTTATTGATGGTGCAAGTGCCAAGATCTCTTTGCCTGAGGCGTGTAGTGCGTTGACTGCGGAGTTCGTTGCCATCATTGAAGCTCCGCAGGATGCACGAATCCATTTTCTCGTGTGGGCCGACTCTTTAGTTCGTTGCAGTCAATTGCTATATGTTTCCCGCAACACCCGCTAGTGCAGCGAATCCACGATCTACTATATCCACTTTTCTGTGGCTTCCAAGCCACATGGAAGTTGCGGGAAATTAGTGAGCAGGTCAAGCTTCAAAAGAAGCTGTATCACTACCACCTCGACCAATGGAGGTACCCGCGAGAGACATTTGCTCTCAGTTACGCCTAAAGTACTGGAATTTTGGGATAGTCAATGGTTAGCTGACCCAATGCCCAGTAAACTGAGAGCGATCAAGGGAACTACTCGCGCGTGGCGGAGCTCCCGGTCACGGAGGGAGTCCGTCATTTCGTGTAGGCTAAGGATAGGTCATACAAGATCCACCCAATCGTACCTAATGAGAAGGGAAGACCCCCTCACTTTGTACCTGTAGAGCCGTTTTCACCGTGGCCCACTTTTTAACAGAGTGTGTGGATCTTGCTGACTGACGAAGAAACCTTGGTTTGCAGATGACACTCAAACTTATATTAGCCGAGACGTGATGTCTACTCATCTCGTCATCCGCTTTATAAGTGAGAGTGGGTTAGGGCCAGCAATCTAAATTTTCTAGTGTACGTATCAAAGACTTGTTCTTTTTTGAATTCTGATTTTTTTGTTTATTATTATAATTATTAGTTTTTTGTTTTTGTTTTATCAATTTTGATCATTTCATATTTAGGTGTCCACCTCTAAATTATTAATTCCTCTCTAAATTTGTTTACTTTAATCTGTGTTAAGAGGGGCAGATGACCTCGTTGTTCCGCCCCTAAATAACAATAATGATGATGATACCGATTTGGCTCGAGTTGTGATTAGAAGCAAATGCATTCAAGTTCCTAGAATATCTCGCCGGAGTGACCCATAGGAAAACGTTAAACGCTTTGTAAATATTTTCAGAGTTTGGGGGATTAGTTTTCAATAAGTCTCAAGTCAGTAGCGTGACGCAGTGGTCAAGCGCACTGTCTGGTCACTCGCCGGCTCGGGTTCGTTTCTCGCTGTTTTCGTTCGTTTTCACTACTAATTATAAACATTAAATATATTTAAACATATAAGTGTATATACTTAAAATAAATGTATTCAATTTAGTTAAGATTGCTTTAATGTAATTAATATATCAAAATGTTATGTTTTTCTGTCAGTCAACACGATTGTGCCCAATTGTGATGGGTTATTCCCTAATCCTGAAAAAAAAATGCATGAGATTAATAAATACACTTGGATGCCCAGTTTCGATCGTTAAGCGATCATCATCAGATCCATTACACTTAGGTTTTAGATTTGTCTTAAAGTTTGGGTGAAAGTATTTACAATATGTACACTTATTTAGTTGCAGTATTGTTAAAATAATGCAACTGGCCAATATTTTAAATATTCAGAAAATTAGTACCTCAAGTCAATATGTTGAACTTTTAATTACAGTACTGGTATCGGCCACAGTGTGGCCTTCTTCATTGGCAATTTATAATATACGTAGAGATGCGAGACTTACATTCAAAATGTTTCCATATGAAAGGCTATCAAAATTATGTCTAAAAAAATGCTAATCTTCTAAAGCAGTGGTTCTGACCACGTAGAGGTCTGCGGACCACCCAGCCTGAAATTGAATCATGACCCCCCCCCCCCAATACACCTCATCAGTTGTAACCCTTCCTCAATAACACTTACTTTAAAGATATTACAATTCAAAACCTGATAGTCATCGCCGCGAATACATTCGGACAATATTCTCGTTCAACGCACACCGTTTTCGAAATCTCCAATTATTGGCCCCCCCCTTTTTTTTTATATACGTGCTGGTGGACTCTTTTCTCCCGCGGACCACCGGTTCAGAACCAGTGGTCTAAAGGCTAAGAAATGCACATTAAAATAAAAAACAGATCTGTTAAAGATGAAAGATAAATCTTCATAAATAAAAACAGCTTGAATTAGAAAAAGTGATGTGGATATTAGTCTATATACGCGTAGAAATTTATAGGTTACCCGCTCCGGCTTCGCCCGGTATCTTAAAATGGTTTACCCAGCGTAAGCTTAAAAAGGCGTATTTTTTTTCCAATGAACTACGTCCTATACCCGTTTTCTGTCTCGGCATGATGGTTAAAATCACTAACTGGACTATTAATTATATTATAGATAGCATGTGCAACAAATCTTGTCAGGCGTAATGTAAGTATGACGAGGTGCATGAAACACAAATTCCCCTTCCGTCCTATCTAAACTTGGCTGTGTATTCTGCGGAACGAAGGCTGAAACTGGGGTGATAGGCTAGGTTGCTCGTAAAATGTCTCCGAAGCTAGTAATTGAATGGAGATTGGTGGAAGAAATGAAATCGTAAAATCATTTATAGTTGGCGATGTATTGAAGATAGAGATATACTGTTCCGGACTTTTTCGTAGAACTTATCATGCTGAACAATTCTTACACTCGTAGTATATAGATATTTTTAACGGTTTACCCAGCGTAGAAATGTATAGGTTATCTGCTCTGGCGTCGCCCGGTATCTTTAACGGTTTACCAAGCGTAAGCTGAAAAGGCGTATTTTTTTCGATTTCGATGAACTACGTCCTATATCCACCCAAAAGGCGCACGGCCGGTAGTTTTTTGTTTTACTCTATTGTTACTGCTTGTCTTCCTTTGGTCATAAATAATTTTCTGCAGAAACCTTCCTCGAGAAATCATTTACCGAATGGTGAAAACCGCATCAATCATCGAGTGGTTCTCGAGATTACCCGGAACATCCAAGAATCGGGGACTTAGTTTTATACTAACAAGGGGAGGATACGATGCATGGGTCACCGATTCGAACCATCTTTTGTACACGTATGGGGCATGACCAGGTGTATACCAGGTGCAAGTAGTAAGGTGCGCTTTTCAGCCGATTCCGAGAAATTAATTATAAATTATTCGTAATTGATGTACGGCGTTCATGTGCGCTGTACGTTAACATGAATCCAAGGAGCGCGTGGTGCAGTGGTAAGAGGCCTGCTTCGTACGCGTGGGATCACTGGATCGAATCCCATCGGCGAGTCTTTTTTTTTTAACTTAGGCAATTTGTACAAATGTAGGTGTGGTGAATAATGTTCATTTTGCAGTCAATTGTAATAAAGTGTTTCGTGAGCGGAAAAAGGGATTCTGAAATCATCGTATGGAGGTCAACGTTTGTGACATTACATAATGTACAGTTTCGACATTGCAAATACATTGGTATTATTCACGGTCAGGTGTATTCTATGATATGTGGCCTACGTTGAAGGCCCAGTCTGTTCCGTTCATTGCACGTCTGTAAACCATCAGACCACCCCGTAAGCAGTGACTCTTGCTATGGGTATTGGTTGGAAATTGACAATGGTTACAAAAAAAGAAAAAGACGACACGCTGGAAAGGCTCACCGTTGGGATTCGAACCAGCGATCCTTTGCTTACGAAGCAGGGCTCTTACCGCTGCACCACGCGCTCTTTGTATTCTTACTGGCGTACAACGCACATAAACGCCGCACTGTAATTGCGATTAATTAATTGCTCTGAAACGGCTGAGAAGCGCATCATACTACTTGCACCTGGTATACGCCTGGTCATGCCCTACACGTGTACTAAAGATGGTTCGAATCGGTGATCCATGCACCGTATCTTCCCCTTGTAAGTAGAAATGATTGATGTGGTCATGTATTGGTAAGCATATATATATATATATATATATATATATATATATATATATAATCGTGATGTTACTGTGAAATAAAATCGATGAAATTGAATATTCCCAGATATAGTTAGGGCAAACTATTCCTTGCCCTTACTATACATTGGAATACTCAATTTCATTGATTATATTTCACAGTAACATCACAATTATATATACTAGCATAAGTACCCATTCTTCGAACGGTCTTCGGTATTAATAACCAGATGTTACCAATTGATCTACTGTTGCAATGTTTAGGGGCTTGGAACCTGTTTGTTGGCAAAGAAAAATGATTAGCTAAAATGTGCTTTCAAACTAAAGTTACCTAACGTGTTCTTCCTGGCGTGAAAATAAAATTGAAAACCTCGTAGACGAATCGCAATACACGCTACATACGAACTGACCCTAACCGTTGTGTCAAGTGCCCAACTACAGGAAGACCCCTTTTCTAAATTATATAGGCTTGTGGTGCATGAAAATTCAGTTTTCTTTAGCCTCCAATGGCCCAAATTCCTAAAATCAGCAAAAAGCAGTCTACTATTTCAAATCAGGAATTTTTGAAAATAATGTTGCTGTTTGGAGATATAACAGACTTTCTGTACGACATATCGCACGTGTAAGTCGTGTGAAAAAAAATCAAGGGTACTTCTTGAACCCCTTTAGCGCATTGATGAATTTTACAGTTTTAGTTGGTTCCGTGATAACCTTATAGCCATTTGCAACCTTTCACAGAAATGTAATAAATGGAGTGGCATTACTTATTCCAGAAATAGATGGAAAGTTGGATGCCACCTCTTGAGATACTTTTGTCATGGTTAGTGGCTTGAATTCCTTCTTTAGTTTATTAAATGAAATTAGTTTTCTGGGAATATCTAAGAAACTGTTGGGTTTAGAGCCTTAAAATATAGTTTTCGGGTACCCTTTACGGCTTTTGAGGGGCCCCGAGTTTTGTTTCTGACACCAAGGGTTTGAAAATGAGTTTGTCTCGTCGTTGTACGCCATAATAATGATAATAATTAAAATAATAATAATATAACAATATAGGGATAGGGATATAATAGACCTTCCGTACCATACACGCACGTGTAAATCGCGTGAAAAAATTCTAGAGTACCCCTTGACCCCTTAAGCGCATTGTATGTATTGATGAATATTTCAGCTTAATTTGGATCCGTTATTACCCTATAGCCGTTTGCAAACCTTCACAGTAATGTAATAAATGGAATTGCATTGCGTCTTACAGAAATAGATGGACCTCTGAGATTCAGTTGCCATGGTTACCGGCATGCATTCTTTCATTAATTTATTAAGTGAAATTAGTTTTCTGGGAATATCTCAAAAACTGTTGGTTTTAGGGCCTTAAAATGTGTTTTTCGGGGGCCCTGGGGCCCCGAGTTTCGTTTCTCACATTGAGGGGCTGCAAATGAGCTTTGTTTCACCCTTCTACGCCTATTTCAGCATGTATTTTAAGGGGGTAGGGCCCCTTTTATGGGAGGTACGGAGATGAGTTACATCAATGATTGGTGTCGTGCCTCTGAAGGATATCTGTATCAAATTTTACGTTGATCCACTCAGCCGTTCTCGAGTTATAAGGACACAAAAAATTGTCCACAGACAGACAAAAAAATTATTTTTGCCCGCATCCATCATAAAACAGTCTGAAACGCGCTAATATCGCAAATTTCCGTGGAAATTCAGAAAAAAAACTTTAATTTTTATATAGAGAGAGATTCTTCCCCATTCATAATCACATCAATCATAACCTATACATTTTTACGCGTGTATAATATCCACATCATTGTTTCTACTTCAAGCATTTTTATTTTTTATCAAGAGTTATATATTTCGTCTATAATACGAATCCAGTTTGTTATTGTTGTTTTAAGGGGCGGAACTACGAGGAATACGAAACCGCTACTATAATTAAAAGTGCAACTTATTATTGACTTAAGGTGATAATATTCTATATATTTTAAGCTTCGTCAATAAGGAATGGGGCAGACATGGTCATATTCTTGGCTTTTCATAGTTAATATTTGTTAGTTATAGACCTCCGAATTTGCCTACTTAGTGTGAATATGTGGTGGTTAAATGTTCAGGTCAGTTGGTATTGTACAGGCTACTTATCTGTTTGAGTTGTACGCGGTCCTGATGAGAGCAGTTTACTTCGTCACTGTCTCTCAACTGGGGGAGTTTCCTGTCCTCGAGGATCTTTTCTCTTCCTGGGTTTTCCCATCTCGTATTCCTAGGTGTATGTGTTCATCGAACAAATGTGTGTGTTACCAAGTCTAGTCTTCCTAATGTGGTGTATGTTACTGTATACTAGAATATCTTCAACTATTGAAGACCAGATTTCATTCTCGCCACGCATGAGCTAAAGAGCCATATCTAAGCGCAAACTGCCAAATGAGAATGTCCCGGAACCTTTAATATTGACGTTAATGCCGGCCTTGGTTTATTGAAGAAAAGGTACATCGTACATTCTGATCCAATAACATGAAACTGTTGATCCACATTGACGAGATCTCCCAGGATATTCCACGAAAACATTCCCCACACCATAGCGCTCCCTCCTCCGGCCTGGACTCGTCTGGCGATTGTTGCAGGGTGTTGGAATTCAGACGTTTCACGCCGTATACGCCAACAGCCATTTGTCCGATGGAGATAAAACGTTTAGGCTTTCTGTCGCCACTCAGTGGGCGTCCAATTGCGGTATTGGCGTGCAAATTCAAGCCTTTGTCGCCGATGAACAACAGTCAGCATTGGTGCACGAACCAGACGTCTGCTGCGGAGGCCCATACGCAGCAACGTTCTCTGAACGGTCGTTGAGGAGACACTGTTGGTAGCCCGGTGGTTCATCTGGGCGGTCAGTTGCTGTACAGTTGCACGCATATTCGCCCGTACTGTGCCCACCTTATATCTCTGCCGGTGAGCTACGTCATTACTTCCAGGAAAGGTATACCGACTGTACTAACGAATACTGTACACATCTCCACAGCCGTCGTTCACCCCTCTCATCTATGGCCAGTTGTGCACTACAGTTGCCTAGCGCCATTTTGCCATGTACGGTATACTTTAACCACGGCGGCACGTGAACAGTTTACAAACGTGCCGTTTCGGAAATGCTTCAACCCTTGACCCAAAAGTCAATGACGTCAGATAAATCGCTCCGTGTCTGCATTGCGACAGCGATTGCATTGTTTTCCGCTGGTCTGGTCTGAAACCCAGCGACGCGGGATCGGCGTAAGCCGACTACGCGCGCATTTGTGATTGCATGTCAGCCTGAGGGGCCGTTAGTGCTATATCTATAGAACGGTATGGACCTAACAGAAATGGTATAGGGGTGTTGGGTGATTACATGGTGTCATATTTGGTCAGGATGTGACCTGGTGCTCGAGGCACCTTGAAAGTCTTAAATTTAAAGTTATGGAATTAAAGTAAAACGAAGGAGCTCAGTTGAGCTAGTTTTTGAAGAGTGAAAAGTAGTTAATTGCTATAGTAGCTAAGAAGTTTTACTCAATAAGAATACGGGGCCGTGACACACTTTATATACCCTTCAGTGCTAGTGCTGTCACCTGCCTTCTGTACGTTTTTATTTCGAGTGTTCACGCCGATCATAGGCTGTGGTTACATTAATGTGACTGGACAGAGTAGTAGCAGGGCGAATAGAGTAATAAGTGGTGGAACTCCGGTAGTTGACCGTTTCCGCCGCTAGGTGGTAGTAGCGTTCTTTGGCCTGGACGGCCAGTCTGGCTCGTTTATTAAAAGAAGTCTTGCACTAAGACTAAGCAAGATGTGAATAACAGAAACAAATCTTCAAGGAAATACGAACATATAAAAATACTATCCAGAACACACTAAAATACATTTCTACGTTAGAAGAGTAGAACTTTCCTCTAAACCAGTGGTTCTGAACCCGTAGAAGTCTGCGGACCACTCAGCCTGAAATTGAATCATGTACGGACCACCCCTCCCCCAATACACCTAATCAGTTATAACCCTTCCTCAATAACACTTATTTTAAAGATATTTCAATTCAAAATCTGATAAGTCATCGCCGCGAATACATTCGGACGATTCTCGTTCAACGCACACCGTTTTCGAAATCCCCATTTATTGGTCACTTTTTTATACGTGCTGGTGGACCCTTTCTCCGGCGGACCACTCCCGAGGCACTCGCAGACCACACGTGGTCTGCGGACCACTGGTTAAGAATCACTGCTCTAAACAGAAGAGACCTTCATTATTTTTCTCGCTGATTTTGAAGACTATCTGGATCTCAGTTCCCTAGACATTTCTTTCGTCCGGAAAATGAACCGGCATTTAATGTAATGAAACACTATCCTGGGGAAATATAATAACAGGCGATCCTCTGAGCAGCACACATTTCGGAACCCAAGAAGTTCACAGATCATATCCACACAATCTGAAAATATATCGCCCCACAACGCGCCTTCTTGTTCCAACTTTGCCTCCACTACTGCATGTACACGTTTCATTACGTGAAATAAAGATAAGGACGGGTATTTGAGAAATTGATTCACATCCGGCAAAGTCTCTCAGCTTGGTGAGGATACATGGGCCTACATCACTAACAGCATTAAATGTTTCGGAATCACTTTAAATGGCCTAATGCAGGAAATACTTTTCACAATCTTCGTTGCTGCTGTGTGGATAATAAACAACGTTATCGCCTGCTCAAGGGTTCCCGTGACCAGTGAGGACCTGTTAGTTTCAATTTATTGTTGCTACTTTTGTATCATGTAAAATGATGTTTATACCTTACAATCAGTCCGAGGCTTTGCAGAGTGATTTGTCTACAGCTCTGCAGAAGATATCTCATCTTTTAACCGTCAAGAGAAATGAGGCAAACTAACACTTCAGATGCATACTGTATATGACAGTGCAAAAGTATTGGCAGAAATCAATCATTTGGTGAAAAAAGTTCCTCCTTTCCGAAAATGTAAAGAAATAAAAAGTTTTTAAGTACCATTATACCTCAGATGAGTATTAAATTCTATATATGACTCTGAGTTACGAGTTATAACTTATCTCTACTTAGTATAAAACAAAGTCCCCGATTCTTGGATGTTACGGGTAAACTCGAGAACCACTGGATGGATTTTGATGCGGTTTTCACCATTATGTAAAGGATATCTCGAGGATGATTTCTGTAGAAAATAATTTATTTATGATCAAAGGAAGCCGAGCAGTAACGATTTCAGTGGAAAAGTCGAAATAAAAACCTGGCGTCTGAGCGCTTGGTAAGCTTACGCTGGGCAAACCGTTAAAAATATCTACATACTATGAGTGTAAGAATTGTTCAGCATGAAAAGTTCTACAAAAAAGTCCGCATATGTCTATCTTCAATACATCGCCCAATATAAGTGTTTTTACGTTTAAATTTCTTCCAACCATGTCCATTCAACTACTGAGGCGACAGTTTACGAGCTAGCTAAGGGCGAGTCTGTCATCCCTGTTACAGCCTAGCTGGCGGGCGAACCTATTGCCGCAGATAGAGCCAGGAGCAACCGTTGAGTCGTGTTGTGTTAAGACTTCTGAGAAGGGTGGTTGTGTTTGGAATTTCCCTGGAAGTGCAATTCGGCTTTTCTTCATTTCGCCTGTGAACTTTTCATTCCGCAAAATTCACAGTCGAGTTAAGATTGGACGGAAGGGGGATTTGTGTTTCATGCACCTCTCCATTCTTAAATTACGTCTGACAAGAATTGGTTGAATAATTAATAGTCCAGTCAGTGATTTTAACCCATCATGCCGAACGGATATTGGTCGTTGTTCATTGACATTGGAAAAAAAAAAAGCGCATATCACGTAATGCATTCATAACTGTTTCCGGGCGAAGCCGGGTCGGGTCGTTAGTTAGAAATAATTTTGTGTTTAAACTAATGCGGAGTTTTAAAATACTATTTTTTTTATTACGTACTGGTAATTAAAGTGAAGACTTACATAATTGCAAAATATTTCCCTATGCAAGTTAACTGTATTAAAGATCCCAAATTGTTTTGTGCAAAATATATTTCATAAAATAAATACTAAAATGTTTTTATGAAATACGATTTGTATTCTTTTTTAAATTCTGACTGCATCAGATGCATTTCTCAAAATGGCATTGTTATTCCGGAATAGCTAGTGGTGGATAGTAATAATTAAAAGTATTCGAAGAGGGGCCCGAGAAACAAATTGCATAGGGACCCTTAAATCCCCTGGATGGCCCTAGCCTGCTCTCTCAGAAGTATAACCATTAACTGACAGGTTTATGGAATCCAGTTCGGGTACAATGTCTCAGTGTAATCGTTTCTTTAATCTGCTGACAAATGTTATCCTTCACCCCTCTGCTCTTGCGCATTTCATTTCTCGCCATTGACCGTATTCATTAAAGGAAGAAAGCTTATTGGCAATAACTTCCTCACAATTAGCTTGAGAAGAAAGGACTCCTGTACTGTATATAGACTGAAGCAAATGGAGGTGAAAGAAGTCGGTAGACGTAGGATGATCGCCACTGCTTAGATCTAGTTTAAGTCCAAAATGCCTCTCAGCAGGATCTTGATTTAATTTTGCAGTTAAAACGTACTGGTATTGTAAGTACAATTTGCGCGCGGTAATATATCATTGCTTGACTTGACTACGTCATCTGCTGAGACCACACGCTCTGCGCGGCGCGTGGTGTTAGCCATTGAGTCATATGGAAGTTCCACCTCTTATTACTTTATTCGCCCTGGTAGTAGTATAGAAGGGCGGCTTCGGTGGCGTAGTTGGTAGCATGCTGAGCTTCTAAGCCCAAGATCGCGGGTTCAAACCCGGCCGAAGTCGTCGCTAAGAGCGTTAAAAATCTCTCCGTATGCCTTCCTTCGGAGGGGAAGTAAAGCCGGCGGTTCCATGTCATATATTTATGGCATGAAAAAGAACCTTCCACTAACCACTTGTGAAAGCTAAAATTTGTAGGTTAGTTTGATAACTCTATTTTAGTTCCAACGTTCGCCAGGTGCTGACTGCAGTGGCATTTAGTAGTCACGTCCGCAGCTATGTGTCGTGGACGGTAGCATTTGGTAGCAAAAGTAGGATCTACTTGAAAAAATTAATCGCCTGCAGTCCTTCTACCTGAATCACAGATAACACACTATTTCAGCCATGACAATTAACACCGGTTATCAGACAGATTCTACTCACACCCAGAGTACACGGGCTACATGACCGCGTTGTCGCAGCCCCTAAACTAAGGAACCAACCGTAGTATAGAAAGGGTTCTTTGTTTTTCCTTATATATCTTGTCCCGAAGTATGAAATGCGACCTGTAGTTTCTTTTGTAGGAAGGAAGCGTGTAGTTTTACGTGACCGTTAATCTTGCGATCATGAGCCATGGGACTTCCTTTTTATGTGGAATCCGAACCACAGTGCATGGCATTTCACTTAGAAAATCTCATGTTTTGGCCAGGAATCGAACACGGTCCACCTTGACGAGAGGCCAACAGCTTGACCGCTGCGCCACCACGCTCCGACATATAGTTTGCCACCTTAAAATGCTTGACCATTCTCACCACAAGCTAATACATGGTCATTATCTATGTGCACCCCGATAAACACGGCAAGCTAAGCCGGTTGTGACTGGCGCAGTTCTCGGGTGCGTGTACGTGGTTCAGCCGGTGGTTGGCGCGCTCCGCTGACTCATATCGTTAGTTCACACGTGTTTCGTCATTCATATTGACGTGTATCTGCAAAGCTTAGACGTTAGTGTTGCACGTTTAGTGAGTATTGTGATTACTGTGAATGTTAGTCATGCCAAGACATTCATTCACTTTGCACGAACGGGTGTATATCCATAATTTGTACATGAAAAGCAGAAAATCTTGTTCTGAAACGAGACGAAAATTTCGAATCAAGTTTCCAGGAAGACCTGTGCCTAATGCCAGTATAATTAGGAGGCTCGCTAAACGATTCATAAAATCAGGCTCCGTAAATAATAAAAGAGTTGACAGACATTCTTTCATCTGAAGATGTCAGGTGTGTGTTACAAGAGAGGGAGGACATTTTCAGCCTCGCCTATGAGCACTGCAAGTACACATTATTGAACATGTTTGGTGAAAGTGCGCGCCTACCACCGGCTGAACCGGGTTCGCGCGCCCGCGATCTCCGCCAGTCACAGCCGGCTTAGCTTGCCGTGTTTATCGGGGCGCACATAGATAATGACCCTGTACTTTCCGCCAGTGGCGAAATGGGAGCCTGCGCCTCAGTCCTCGCCCTATTGTGAGATCCTGGGATGTTTCAAAGTAGTGTGTGTAGCCTTGCTCGGTACCAATATACTGTAGTTTCGTTGACTGATAATACTTACAATCGATAACAGCTTCCTGCAGATTATGATCAAGACGAACTATTTCCGTTCATAGCTCGCTCACGTGTGCAGTACGCTCGGAGCTGTTCGCCTCATAGGATACTGGCACGAATTCACCATCAGTTCGTTTCCTACCTTCAACATGATAATCATTGGAACTCGCTGAGAATTTTAATTAAAGTAAGCTTTACTTCAAAGACGGGCGAATTATTTTGAAAAGGCTTTTCAATGGCACAATCATAATTCATACTCTGAAACTATGTCGCCAGTTGCTAAAGCTGTAGGTTACTAACGCCTCTCGGTGTTTTAGGCTCTTACTGTAAAAACGTGCCATTCGATTTACTACGAAATACTTGCCTAACGAGCTAAACTGACGAAATAAAAATTGATCAAGTTTTCAAATCCATGTGAATAAGTTAGAAATTAGTACTTGTCAGTGTGCCATCACGTGACTGCTAGTGATGACGTGTCGTCATACAAGCCCCGTGCTTTGTTGTCCCAGGTCGCATATTTCGAGTGTGTGGCGCCTATGGTTAGTATTATCTACCAGGAGTTATATCCTTCCATATTCGCTAAGTTATATTGTTTTGCCGTATTTTTGAATAAACTTGAACATTTTATGTTATTCTAGAGAAACAGTTAAATGTTTCCAAGTACAGAAGAATACAACAATTGTATTCATTGTATGGCGACTTAAAATCAAGAAATTAGAGATCAGCTAGTTTTCATGATTTCTATTTAAATTTATAACCGCGAAAAGGTCACAGTTCTGGTACATTTAATACCACCGCATTGGACGAATTTATTTCCATCATGGAGGGCTCCTACCCACATGGCACCGTGGACACAAGATGGCCTGTTGTCATGATACAGTACCTTGAGATCACGTACTCGCCCATCAGATTGGCTATTTGTTGCATTTCGTTCTATTAGTAACAGCCTAAACTGTCTCTGGCTTCGGGAATTGCGGGAAACAAGTTAGCGGATCTAGCTGCAAAAGAGGCGTTATCACTACCACATCGGCCAATGGAGGTACTGTACCCGTGTAAACCATTTGAGCTGCTTGTCGTTTCCGAAGATCAGCTGGATTGCAGAATCTCGAGGTCCCCGGCTCATAAACCTGGAAATCCTACCAACAATAGCTAAATGGGGGGTGCACACTTTCTAAGATCATGTTTTGGTAAAGCAAAATGGGTGGATCAACTAAATAAACGAAGAGCTCGAGAAACTAACTATTCTCGGTTAAGTGGGCGAAATTAGTGGTTCAGTAAAACCTCAAATGCACCAAAACATAATCCTTCTTCGTAACTTAAATAAATCATCAAAACGCGGTTACAAAACTAATGAATAAATTTATTAATGAAGTGATAATAAATGAAACTAAACCAACAAATATCCCTATAATAATTACATATGATCCGCAAAATGATTCTGCGAATATCCAATAATCAAATTATGAAATTAAATCATCGTCCCATGGACGTTAGAAGTACTCCACTTCTTATATCAAACAGCTATTAGCACAACAGCGCTTAAATTTACTCTTGTTCTCTAGTAATATATGAACAAATATCGGTTTTAATACAGCCAATGTCTTCCCATGACATTTCTACTTACTATTTCAAAACCACCCATTGGTAAAAATAATGGAAATTAATTTTATATTGATCTTCCATAAGATCACTTTTGCACAACAATAAACAACCTTACTGTATTTAAAGAACGTCGTCACGTTCTTTAAACGTTACTCCTATTTATGGTTTAAACGTTTAAAAGCTTTAAAATAAATTAAACGAAAGTTTAATTGTCAACTAAGGTTCCCTAAATTATATATTGATTAACAATAGAAATTATTGTTAAATAATTTAATTAAAGGCTATTAATATTTCCAAAATATTAATTAAATTTGTAAAATGTTCGTTATTTAGATGTTTATTAATTATTAGAAATAATTATTAATCGTGTTAATTCAAATAATAAACCATATTATTATTATTGTTTTAGGATCAGTTGTTTATCAAGAAAGTTATTCAGTTAACTTTATTATATCGTTAAATTCTCCTAGTTATTAATAATATTATATTTAAATATTATTAATAAAATGTCTTATGTTATTTACATCATTCGTGATGATTCTCAATCATCCAACCTTCCTTCTCTTGTCAACTACTGACAATCCAAAATGTTTATGCTCTTGAATAAAGTGTCACTGTTACAAAATCATATCGCTATCATCATAATAAAGTTGTTTCGTTTCATAATTGGGCATACATACATAGCCGAACGGTTAAGTTAAGCTTATATAATTAATGTCTTATCCTTGATAATATCTTAATAATAATTAACAACATTGTTACTTTCAATCCGTTTCCCAAATATTTTCCGCCAATAGAACTAATCAATTCAACTGAGAGTCGTTTCACAATAATACTGGACAACAAAGGTCTTACTTAATTCTTTACTGTAATATATTTACTTATAGTTTCCAAATAAACGCTCACAACGCGTATAATGACCTTCCCTTCTCTGATATACTGAACAAATATCCACAGAATACGTAAACAACAACTTATCTCAATTACATAGGTAAATTCCGTATAACATTTTCCTCAACTTGTTATCAAACAAATATAGCTGCTATAATTCTTCACTTCGATCTCTTAATACAGTATTCTGCCATAACAACTTATTTAAATTGCATATAATGCCTTGTTTTCATGATATATTTATATATAATAATTACAGCGTATAACTCTTTCAAATGTTGTGATAATACATAATAGTCGACTCTAATAAACAGTGATGACGTAATGGTTTACTAGTATAAGTTACTCTAGATTTCAAATAATTGTTGTTAACATTGAATAAATATAAACATTCGTTACTTTCTCTGGTCTTTCCAAACTATTGCGTTAATGCAATCAAAGGCAATAACAATCTCTAAGAGTGTTGCAAAAATTTCGTAGAATACTCAAATGTGTTGATTTGTCTGTGCAGATAAGATCTCTCAAAAAAAAATATCCACTGATAAATTATTATTAATAATGACTGGCTAAAGTGGAATGTCCAAATAATATTTCATCCTTCCACCAATTCAAAATGTTTGATTAAATAATTACTTGAGCAGTGTCAGATTCGAAGATAACTATGACACAATAACTATATTTCCAAAATGAAGGATAACTGTTCCTAAGATTAGCAATAAAATCTTGGAAATGTCCAAATAATAATTCATTTCCAAATAAATATCCTTTTCATAGTCTAAGTTGCTTTGGTAAATTAATATCATATTCTAAAATGCTGAATAAAATTCGATAAAATACAAGAAAATTCCAATAAGATTCCAATAAAATTCAATAAAATTCCCAAAGATACGTGGATCGAAATAAATTCGAAAAACGAAATGATTTATAAAATGAGCTTAAATCTCGAAACTTATAAGTCAAAAATCCAAATGTTAATATCCGAAATCATACTAAAAGAAAGTTAATATTTAAATATCCAACGTTGAAAAATAATTTCTGGGCTTAAACTATATCACACACAACAAAAATAATTTAGCGTTGAAATGGTGCCATGCTCTCTGATATTCTACTCCACAACTAACTACAAAAAGAACCAACAACTACGAATGAGGATTTCTGTCTACCTTGCGATGACATCTTGTAGAAGTAGTGTGGAGAGAATTACTGACGACACCAGTAATTCCACACTTAATAATCTTCATCCTCTTTCTCCGGAAAATTGCCTTGTCACGACTCGAACCCTGATCTCCGATCGTTAATCTCCCTGGCTGGCTTCGAACACGGACCTCGCCTCGATCAGCAAGACCGCAAGAACCTCCCAGTCTCGAAGTACGATGAACTGCTTCATTTCGGGTTTGATAGTAGCTAGCCATGACGCGATAATCAAGTTCCATCTCGGAATGTTGGATTGTAGCTACGCGATCGTTACACCACATCTTATAATTTTAAGATTAATGTCGGTTGCCTGATATTCTAGACTGACAATGTAACATCACGTTCCCTGCGCATAACTTGGCTTAGTTCATGATCACAAATGCGTTAAACACAATGTTAACTATTCCCCTTAACGCTTGCATGTCGAACATTTCGATAAAAAGCTTGTCACTAAATAGAGACTTGCTATAAGTGAGTGCTGCTGTCCTTCAAATGTATTGGAACAGACATATAACGGGCCATCCCCTTCACGCCTGTAAAGCTGGCACGCACTGAGTGAAACGTGCTTATATAATGTGAATGCTTTCAACAAAGAAAACTATCTTATTCTTTTAAATGTCGTCTTGAAACTTTCTCGAAATGTACACACGATGTTTCTCTTAAGTTTAATCAAACTCTCGATACTAGTTTCACACGAGAACTGATATTATGACGATATTCTGTTTCCCACATCTTCAGCGGACTTCTCGTGTTAAGTTTTAACCGACGGGACTGCCCTCCTCGCCGACAAACTTATGTTCGCGTGAGACCCCTATCTTACACACGCTAGTTTCAGGAACTCAAGTGTCGCAGGTCCGTTCCTCTTGCTGCTTCAACACAAAAGACCTCGATCTGATGCGCGTCACCACGCTCCTCAAAACCAATCGACTGGCGCGTCATGAGAAAGAGCGGTAAACCATTCATCACTTATATCTTTTTACAGGATTATCAAACTTCCTTCTCTGGGTGACTATCATAAATCCTTTTAATTTAGATCCTTTCTCAATAGTTTTAAATGTGCAGATTCTCTCTTCTTTAATAAATGGCAGTTAATAAATCGACGAAGCTTCTCATCAAGCGCGCTCATTTTCTCTTTCCTCCTTGTTTCTAGAAATTGGATTAGCCAATCAACACATTTCTCTTCGAACTCTGCAAGTTGCTATGAGCGGCCAAGCGAAAATACTACGCAGCATTGCCCAACGGCGGCTTCCTTCGCCATTTTGTTGTCGTCAAACACAATCTGAAGCTTCCTCTCATAATAAAATTTTAAAATTATCGTAATTCCTCCAAAAATACTGCAATCTTCTCCAAATTTCACCAAAACGTCCTAAATAGCATCCTGTCCATCCTGAATCATTTAGAATTCGAGTTCAGTACCTGCTAGAGATATTCGCTCTCAGTTACGCCGACAAGTGCTGGCATTCTGGGAGGGTCAGTGGCTAGCTGAGAGCGATCAAGGATCATGTAATATAAGCGATTCGTCACTTTTGGTTATAGAATTTCCGAGAGAGAGCACCGCCTGAGGCTATGTAATGTTCCTGCAAGTCTGGCAACATAAAAAGTAAATAGCCATATGAATAGCCTTTATTACACGTAATTGAATAGTATGATCTGCGATGAGTTACTGATTATTGATGAAAATAACACAAATATGACTGCGCCTTTCGCTAGGCGCAGAAATATACGCCCAGATAGGAAAATAATACGTTTTGATATACAATGTTGGCAATAGAGTTGTCACGAAGGACAGAATTATGCCGTTCTAGAGCTTAATTCACCTTTAGGCTAATCAAACATTGCTCTCCTACTCTACAGAATTGTTGGGATGTTAGATGAATATAAAAACTGTCCAAATGCCCATACTACTGAGTCCGCCAGAAAAATGTATGCACTCTTTACGGAACAAGAACTAGTTATTGTGTGTTTCTTTTACATTTAAAGGTACACATGTAGTACTGTCTTCAGTTAAACATATGGTTACATGGGATGTTCAAAATGTTCACCGTTGGCTGCCAGACACATAGTAGAACGACGAGCGGTCGCTGCAACTACGTCCGTCAATGTTTGAATGGGGACCGCTGCACATGCCGCTGTAATCTCATGGCAAAGGGCCTCCAGCGTGCGCGGCCTACTTCGATAGACTTGATTTTTCACAGATCCCCACAGGTAAAAGTCCATAGGAGTAAGATCTGGTGACCGTGGGGGGAAATCAATGGGTCATCTTCGTCCAATCCAATGTCCCGGCAGATTGTCATCCAGGAAAGCTCGTACTGCTACATGGTAGTGTGGTGGCACCCCATCCTGTTGGTAGAAGACTGCATCATCGGCTCCATAAAGCGAAAGTACAGCTGGTAAAATTAATGTGCGTAACATTCCTAAGTACACTGCTCCAGTGACATTACCATCAAAGAAAAAGGGTCCTGCTAAGCCCCTCGTCGGCAGTTCACACCACACATTAACCCCTGGTAGATTGACCGCCTTGTCCACATGAGCATGCGGATTTTCCGGAGCCCAGTAGACACAGTTATGTTGATTCACTATTCCACACTAACTACGTCAGAAATTGTTCATCTTGGGTTACCATTTGCTGATACCATTCGTAAAATTGCATTCGACGATCTGAATCGTCCTCATTAAGCGCATGCAGTCTTTGTAGGATGTAAACTTTCCACTTAGCTGTTTTCAAAATTCGTCATACACTTGTACCGCTAATCCCCACTTCCCGCGCACAACCATTGCTTAGTGGAGAATTAGCAAACCTTTCAACACGTGAGACGACGAAGCACGACAAGTAGCTGTACGCGTTCTTCCCGATCTTCCTTGCGAATATCACAAATCGTTCCATGCGTCTCAAACTTCTCAGTAATGCGTTTAATTGTTAGGCGTGTTGGGGGTTCTGTTTCACACTCCCTTCTCCACTGACGTTGCACTGATAAACCACTTCAGAATGTACTTTCGCTGCTCGAACGTCAAGCGTGCTCCAGCCATTTCGTTTTCCCACTATCGTGATTCAAGTACCGACATCTGTTGAGCGAAAGACCATACTACAACATTTAAAAACAATGATAAAAGTTGAGAATGTCCATATCCCGATATCGTCTGACAAAGAGTGTATACATTTTTCTGGCGGACTCTGCCATAACCTCACTTTTCGTCTATCATACCAGCTGCCCTCCCACCCCTCCCCCGTCACCCTAAACCACAAATTTCATTGCAATGCAAAGGAGAATGGGTAAGAAAACAAACAAGAGATAAAATGCACACATTTATTCTCTTTTTTTTTTAATTACAATGAACAAAACATTTATTTGAGATTAGTCCATATTGCCCACTCATTTTACACATGGTCAACATACCAGGTCAAGGATAATTCGCACAAAAAATAAAGGAAATATTCGAATAACAGTGTACAGTACATTCATGCACACCTGTTTTATAACATCACTTTCTCAAACATACTGGTAAGTTAGTTCACATTGCATGATATTTTGTCGCACAAATTTCAGTGTTGGCTGTAACTCGTTTCCGAGTATAACGTTCTTCCTAATGGTCCTTTCCATCAAATGTATGTACACATATATAAAAGACGCACACAATTTTGAAAGATAATTTCAGTGTCATTCATTAGACAAATGGAAGACCTATAATTGGAGTATGTATGGATTGCATATTGTGTTAAGGCACTTGTTCTTCTCGATTGCAACAGACTATTCCCGCTCCCGCCAGTCGGTTTGGTGTGAGCGCTGGTTGAGTGCCAACTACGGAACCATAGTACTAAAATTAATTCTTCACTGGTTGGCAGAACATCTGATACAGAGCCTTACAGCGACCCACGCGCTCCCTATGATATGTCATCCCCTGAGAGCGATCAAGGGAACTACTTGCGTGTAGCGGAGCACTTCTGGTCACGTTGGGAGTCCGTCATATTGTGTAGGCTACGGATAGGTCATGCAAGATCCACCCACTCGTACCTTATGAGTAGGGACCGCATTTTTTTGAAAATGCAAATTTTGTGAGTTTATTGGATTTATTGCATATTCTGAACATAACAGCTTATTTTAGCATATACAATTGAAATAAAGTATAATTTAAAACATCTTGAACAAAATTGGTTTCGCCTGCGTGTTGGACATCCCTTATAAGCAACTTGCTGAGCAACAGATAACGAGGTGACAGTATTTTATGCCTGGCATTGCAAGAAATGGATGGGGTGGGACATTTCTTTCACCAACTGGGCAGTATCCCTCGTAAGCAACTTTCTGAGAAACAGATTACCGGATAATAGTATTTTACGCAAGCATGTTGCCTGGCTATTTCAAGAAGGGAATGGGTTCATAATAATTCACCATCTCGGCAGCCAGTACCCCGAAGGTAGTTTTGTGATGAGTTTCTTCAGTTCAAGTGTTACTTTAGTCTGCATTTAATCAGAATGCCTAAGAGCAGCAGAAAGTATTTATTCAATCAGTAGGTGTCAGTTAATTGTGGTTATTCAAATGATGGCTTTGTCGTCTATTGTCAAGTATGCACGAAGGAAGTGAAATGTGAAGAGAAATTTCAATTTAAACAACGTGCTAAAACGACTGCACATATTACGGCAAAGTAGGGAAAAGAAGAGTGAATATGATTGGCTTATTAAGTTATTGTTAAGTGCATAATTGCATGCATATATTAATCAATTTTAGTTCATGAATGTCCGGTCCCTACTATTGAGAAGGGAAGGCAGTATGTGGAGCTTGCTGACGTACGAAGAAACCTTGGTTTGCAGATGACACTCAAACTTATATTAGCCGATGACGTGGTGGCTGCTGATCTCGTCATCCGCTATATAAGTGAGAGTGGGTTAGGACCGGCAATCTAAATTTTCAAATGTACGTTTACTCAAAGACTTGTTCTGTTTTGAATTCTGAACTCTTGTTTATCCGTGTTTTTAGCCTATTTACGTGTATGAATGCAAATAGGCTCATGAGATCACCTTTTGTCCGTTTGTGTGTGTCCCGACAAAATCTAAACGGCTGGAGCGATTTCAATGAAACACGGTAAGGACACAGTAATATTTTGTCCGACCCCGACCGTGTCCTTAAATTTAATAACGTCTCACCAATACAACATGGCGGCTGTGAGAAATATTCCACCTGCACTCTGTATCTCCGAAACTAATACTGATATCACCCTGGATTTTTGTACGGTTATCAAAGGCACTACTGGAAGTTCACCTATGCGAGTTTCAAAAACCTGATAAGTACAACGCGAACATGGTGGCGTAGCAAATTTGAAACATTTAAACAGACTTTTCTCGCGATTTAACCATTCGAGCGCAGTGAAACATGGTGCAGCAAATGTTTATCCACATTGTAATGCACTGACATCTAATTTAGTTCAATTGTTTACATAATCTCAAGACGGCGGGTGTGGGAAATTTTAAGATTAAGTTTTGATTTTTTGTGTCCTAATCTTGCGATCGAAGTCAACGTTTGAATAATGAACCTACGCAATAATCGTCATCTAATAGTACATTACTCTATGGCCTACCTATATAAAAATCCAACATGGTGACCATCCGAAATATTTTGACAGTTCTCAATATCTACTGATCTATGACAGCAATCAAACTGAAATTTTGTATGTTGATGAAGGCTATTAACATAAGTTCACCTGTATATCGTGGTGAGCACGAATCCAACATGGCGGCGACGTAAAATTTAAAATATTTAAATGGACTTCTCTCGCGATTTTACCATCGGAGCGCAGTGAAATTTGGTACGGTAAATGCTTATAAATTTTAAGCCACTGACATCTAATTTACTTCAGTTTTTTTCATAACCTCAATATGGCGCCTGTGCGAAATTTTAAAATCTGTTTATTATTTCTTGTGTTCTAATCATGCGATTGAAGTTTTAATAACTCACCTACGCAATAATCTTCATTTAATAGTACATAACTCTATAGCATACATATTTAAGAATCTAACATGGTGAGCATCCGAAATATTTAGACGGTTCTCAATATCTACAAATCTATTACAGCAATCAAACTGAAATTATGTACGTTGATAGAGGGAATTAACATAAGTAGGATATATGAAAATAGGCTGTTTAATTCTTCACGGAACTACTTGTTTTTTATTATAATTAAGTCCCAGAAGTTCATGGAAAACCATATTTTGGCACAATGCATCATATTTACCTCCTTTGCCTGTTTAAGTGCATATCTCTGCTTGAGAAGGGCGTATAAAGTCGTATATTTAGATTCGGACTCCGAGAGTCGCGAGGCTGGTTACTCAAAACCTGAACATTTTCTTGTTATTGAAGTTTCTTTCACCCTCCCCTTAAATCACCCCTAGTATTTTGTATCATCTGCTAATTAGTAGTTTGCACTGTCTGTGAGGAAGAATCGGATTCTCCAACAACTGAAATGCCTTCGTTCCTTTCACTTTACTACCAGTTCACAGTAGGGGCTGAACTTATGAATGGCCCAAGAATTTACAGAAATAATACGTTAAGCTATTATCTCAAATTCCTTAAATCCTACCTTCAGTGAACTGCCAAGCTGCTTACCGTCAACCCCAGCAAGCACAGAGTTATGACTAACGACGTTGTTAAGTTGTGAAATTTTGTGATACCATTTGAAAGTATTATTATTATTATTATTTGGAAGTGAAACTTTTTCTACCGACGATAGTGTCATTTATTGTAAAATTTGTGAAACAAATGTAGGGAGTTCGAGAAAGTTTTCAGTGGCTCATCATTTGGAAACCGCCAAACATAAGCGGAATGTCGTAAAAGAGGAAGAAAACACATCAATTCAGCCCTTGTTATCAAGAAGAAATTTCAGGAGACTATCACAGAATAGTACTGATATTATTTTAATATCTAGTAGGCTACGTTTCAGTCCTTTTTGCAAATTAATATCAATTATTTTTATTCAGCATTCACTATGTAAATATTGCACACACACAAAAAAAACATTTAAAAAAATTCAATGTCTCTTACTCGTACATTGTATATCATTTATACTTAAAAATTAACATAATAAAATAATTACTGATTTTCAGCACCGATTGAAGTTCCATAAAATAACATTTAGAATTTTTCTTCGTTGGGATATGTCAGTCTGTTCATATTTTCTTTATATTCAAAATAGAAACTCCCAAAAATATGGAGTGATCGTCATTGTTGTAGTTATTTCATAGTCCATATTTTTTGAAACGTGATGCATATATCACCAATAATAAGTGCATATTTGCATACGTATTAATTAATTTAATAGTACATGAACTTCCGGAACTTAGTTATAGTCTAATTATTAGTTTTGTTTATTTTTTGTTTTATTATTTAGACCATTTCTTATTTAGGCTTCCACCTCTACATTTTAATTTATTCTAAATGTGTATACTTTAATCCGTATTAAGATGGGCAGATGACCTAGCTGTGACGCCCCTTAAAACTCAATTACTAACTGTCTCTGGCTTCCTTACTGTCCTTATCTATCAACAATCAAAGCACAAAATCATTTAAGCTACAATCATCGAAGTTTATTTCTGTCACCTTAAGTCTCCAAATTCAAATTATATCGGCCATGCGCGGTATTTGAATCAAGAATGTCTCTCTAGCTTTACCCGCGGCGTACAAGGTGAACGATGGTTGTTTTATATGTGTTGACAAACACAGTAGCTGAGTGTTTGATAGCATTTTTGTGTTCCTTATATCGAGTTTCGAACTGTCTTCCTCTCTGCCCTACATAGTTGGCCTTACAGCAGTCTTCTTGACATGTCAGCAAATATACATCTGACTTCGAACGTGATAATTTTTTGTTAGGTTGCTGTTATTATTTTTGGAATTAAACACAATGTGTACAGAATTATTACATTACAGATATCATTGACATTCGTCCTTTGCATAGTGCGAGATTGGCGTTGTTCTTTGTGTACATTCAAATAGGTGATACTGTGTGCAGGAATTGATTGCAGAGTTCACAGCTGCATTGACTGTCGGCGTTGTGGTAACCTTTCCAGTTGTAGATTTCATGGTGGAAGCCGTGTATTGCTCCTCGGGTGTAGGTTGCTGTTATGTATGTGCTTATCGAGTGTGTTGTTGGTTATGAATGCTATATTGAGTCCTTGATTCTTGGAAATATTCGTTATTGTGTATGTTATTTTATTTATTCATGAAGTTGAATCGCACAGTTACTTTCCTTTTGGGTTGGTGAATAATTCACCAATTATTGTCCACTATTTTCTTTCGTTTCATTAGTATGCGGTCTAGACTACTGTGTTATCAGTGAAATTGTTCTCTATGGCCAATCTCTTTACTGAAGTTCGGGGTTGACATCGTATACTGATAGCCTTATTTACAATTGAATTGATGCCTAATAATTTGGGTGGTTGGAGGTTAATAGTGGTTTGTGTTGCCTTGCGGCAAAATAAATATGTTAGGTTTTAGTCCGTTCGGTGGATCGTTATGTCTAACAAGGGACACCTTTGAGCTCGAACGCTCGGAACCGAACGAAACCATGCGTAGAATAACACTGGATTATAACAAAAACAGTGGTCTGCGCCATTGCTATGCATAACGTTTCATTCTACCACAAGTGACTTTAATAGAGAGAAACAAAGTAAAAAGATATCAATACAATAGGAGGGAGAGTATACGTAATTCAATGACGGCAGTGCAACCAACAGTGCCAAAAACCCTCTGCTTAAAGTAATTATAAGAGCACAAACCACACATGCCCTACACACCTGATAGTGCGTCTGTTAGACCTCGAAGTGCATATGCGGGATTTCAATGAAGTGGTTAAAACAAAGTGGAAGGGAACAATGTGCTCACCTCACTAAAATGTCATAACCTGCCTTTCGCCAAGCATATTGCAACATATGCTTATACTGTGGTGCACAGATTTGATTGTAAATCACAGAATGAAGTTTGATGGTGAAATAACTCATGTAGGTTCACTTGTGGTTGGGCACATTGTAGTATTACAAAATCAGCAATCCTGATATAGAGCTGATATTTCCGAAAGAAGTAGCCTAAACATAAAGGGGTTGACAATATTTTGTTCTTTTCGAGGGCAATATCTTCAGCATAACAGCTTTGTTAGGAAAACTCGCATCTAGAAAGGTCCGATCTGTATGACCTGGCCAGGAATCACACAGCAATAGGCTCTTGACACTTGTTACATGATCGCCAAGAACTGAAGTTAGAAAACATTCCATGTGTTCTTTAGTCCTTTTTCCACTTTTGCTTGCCTCCAAATGGATGTTTCGTGGACAGGTTGTTTCAAGTTTCTTGGAAATAATTGGGCCGAAAGTGCCTTGAGTCTCTTGAAAACAGATGTACTTGTTTGCTAGTTTGCCTGTCGATGATGAAGCGACATCAATTGCGTAGCTGTGAGTAGAGCTGTGTACAGACTGCAACACAATAGCTGTAGTTTTCTGTCCCCTGTGCGACAGTGTTGATGATGAAGACATTTCATACTGGAAGTGACTCTGGTCACTGTTCCAAACATTTCCTTTCTCCACACCTCCCCCACAAACTGTTGTGCCTTCTGACGTACACTATTATCGTCTTCTAAGCCCTTACGTGTGACAAATGTAGTAATGTGCATGCATGTAATGCCATATTCAGCCTTAAGATGGTCGATAAACGAAATCGAAGCTTTGAAATTGTCAACGTAACCATTTTCGACGCTTCTAGTGCCCACATTTGCAGATGCCAATAGTGAACTGTAGATCCATACGTCCTTGCCCTATCAAATTGGGATATTACATGTTCTTTTATAGTTTGTAATTTCGACAGTCTGTTTCCTCTGAAATGAGCGCCTGCTCGCCTTTTGCTAGACACATAATTTAGAATCAACGTACTTTTAATGCACTTATTGGGCCTCATTGGTTTGCTATAGGAATTGAAGCCACGTTGGTCTTCATATTATGTTCTCTAGTACGCTGTCATAAATATCTTCTAATACACTGGGCATCGAATTTTTGGGTGGAGGTAGTACGTACTCATTTTGACTTGACTGTTCCTGTTGCACTGGAGATGAACGTCGCGCACTACTTGAACAGCCACCTTCAGGTTCCGGTTCTTCCTGTCCTTCAACATCAGTAGATCTATCCAGCGTAACTTCTTGTGTTTCTGTGTCATCCCCATTATATTTCTGAATTATTATGTTATATAATATATCCGCGAACACTCTATCCTCGACCTCGATGTCGATGTCATTTCCATATTCGGCTCATCGCAACTTTGTCCTTGTAGTTGGGCCACATTCGTAGGATTAATTCTCTTCAGGATATCACTGTACACAGATTACTCAGTACCCCACATGCGAACACTCCAAGAGACACATTCGTACTGCAGCTATATCATTCACGCAACTCGAACACTTGTTCTTGCAGCTACAACATACCACCGTCTAATGGTGGTAGCAGGCAAGTGCAAGTGGAAATGGCACAGGCCACTGTTTTTGTTATGATCGAGTGTTATTAGACACATGGTTTCGTGCGGTTCCGAGCGTTCGAGCTCAAAGGAGTCCCTTGTAAGTAATTTATGCTCTGAATTTAATGGATAGGTGCCAGTTATTGATTGATAGGAGAAGTGTTTTATCATTCATTATCTTCGTATTTTATGTGCTAGTGACGTCATCCGCATATCTACTCCAGTGCATAACGCCCTGGGATATGTTCCCGCCGAGGAATTTGTTCTCTAGACTGTTAATAAAGTTGGCTTCTAAACCGTTGCTGGGGTGATCCCATTACTAGACTTGTTAGTTCGTATATAACCTTGAAATTGGAACACATTCTGGAGCGTGATTTTGAGCAATTCTACTATTTCTTCAGTTTTATTAGTCTGCTTCCTGGTGTAGGGTCTAGCATGCTTGGCTGTCGGCCTGGAGGTCAAGGTTCGATTCCCGGCTCTGCCAAGAAATTTAATTCTGGTCTGAGGGCAGGAACGGGTTCTACTCAGCCTCGTGAGGCAAAACTGAGGAGAGATGGGTTCGATTCCTATTTCAGCCATCCTGGAAGTGGTTTACCGTGGTTTCCCTTTTCTACCCCTGGTAATTACCGGGATTGATTATGTATTTAAGGATTAGGCCTTCTTACTGTGCATAGAACTACAAATTCCCATTGGATACATACTGTATAATCCGCTCTCGTACAGAACAAATACAGCATGATCGACAATCAATAAATTTAACAAACTGTAATCTACATTTAAAGTACACTAAAATTATCTATGTAGTCTAATTCCATGATGGACTTGCCACGATCTCGTAATCCTCAACTGTCATTTGTAGCCCGCCATTAGTTCACTACTGTCGACCAAAATATTATGTGCATTCGAGTTTGAAGGTTGTTTGTGAAGTAACCAATAGACCTACATAAAATCCAATAACATCATCATTTTCATCGTTCTATTTTACGTTAGTAGCCTCCGTGGCTTAGGCGGCAGCACGCCGGCCTCTCACCGCTGGGTCCGTGGTTCAAATCCCGGTCACTCCATGTGAGATCTGAGCTGGACAAAACGGAGGCCGACAGGTTTTTCTCCGGGTACTCCGGTTTTCCCTGTCAACATTTCATTCCAGCAACACTCTCCACTATCATTTCGTTTCATCTGTCATTCATTTAATCATTGCCCCAGAGGAGTGCGTCAGGCCTCGGCAGCCGGCACAGTTCATATCCTCGCCGCTAGATGGGGGCTTCATTCATTCCATTCCTGACCCGGTCGGAGACTGGAAGCAGGCAGTGGATTTTCATTTTCATGTAGGTCTGGATTTTTTTATTTATATTTTAATATTTTTTATCTCAGTTGAAACACAAAAAGTGCCCGTTTTTATGCGTATTTCAACCATGCGTCACATTTAAGAATTATTATCTCACAAACCCGTCATCAGATCGAATCCAAATTTTAACACAATATACATTGGAATGTTGTATAACTGGTTTATTAATTTCAAAATTTTGTGTGTTCAAGAACGAAAGTTGTCATTATTTTTGTAAGGTAACTTTTTCTCGGCTCGGGGTCGTTGGAAAATGTAGTTCTTGGTTGCGTTGCAATCCTTATACATCAGAAGGTTATGCTGTATGACTGTGAACTACGTAAATTAATTCACTTATTTTATATAGGTCTGTATTTGTACGGGGAATTAAGACATGGTTCACCAGCTAGCCGCTCCGGGAAATGCTGTACAGCGTCGCTAATATGGAGCCCATCACTTCCGAGCGAGGCGCGCCATGACGCGTGATGGAGCCCTTCTTGGCAACGTTATACAGCTTTCACCGGAGCGGCTAACTGGTGAACCATTTCTTAATTCTCCGTACAAATACAAACCGATATAAAATAAGTGAATTAATTTACGTATTTCACAATCATACTGCATACCTTTTTGATGTATGAGGATTGCAACGCAACCAAAAACTACATTTTCCAACCACCCCGAGCCGAGAAAAAGTTACCTTACAAAAATGATAACAACTTTGTTTGTTGGACACACAAAATTATGAAATTAATAAACCAGTTATGCAACATTCCAATGTATATTGTGTTAAAATTTGGATTCGATCTGATGACGGGTTTGTGAGGTAATAATTCTTAAATGTGGCACATGGTTGAAATGCGCTTAAAAACGGGCACTTTTTGTGTTCCAACTGCGATAAAAAAAATATTAAAATATAAATTAAAAATTCCAAACCTACATGAACTAACGTAAAATAGAACGATGAAGATGATGATTTTATTGGATTTTATGTAGGTCTATTGGTTACTTCACAAACAACCTTCAAACTCGAGTGCACATAATATTTTGATCTCTTGAGTACTGATCTATGAGAATTCTCATAGATATACATCTGTACAACTCGTACAGATTATAAATGCGTGATGCGATAAAAATTAATGAATATTGGTTTTGACCGTGCGATGGTGATGTATCTGCATCGAGACTTGAGTGAATTTATTATATCGACCATAAACTAGAATTTTGATGTTAAGTGTTTCTGAAATATCATTAACTACTGAGCAGTGTTTCTGAAATATCATTATTAACTACTGTGTAATATTCCAACACAGGATATACCAGGGTTGGTTCCTAACTCGAAGGCTACGGTCGCCTCATTCCTATTCCTCACCTGCGTTACAATTACACACTACTACTACTACTACTACTACTACTACTACTACTACTACTACTACTACAACATACACCACAATAACACAGGTTATCTGACAATTTATTTATTTATACAGTACAGTATATGCACACCCAAACACATGGAACTAAATGATTACAATGTCGCAAAGCCCCTATATGAATTATCAACAACTAACATCTTTTTTGAATTATTCTCTTTTAAATTGTTTTCTATTACTCTTATTATTTTACCGGTATGTTTGTCTGTAAAACCACAATAGTTAAGAGGGACGCGAGACCCACAGCATTTTTTAAATATTTGTGAATCTGATTTGGTGTACTGTATATTTTTCTGCACAGAAAAAAAATATGCACGCTAGTTTTGAAGCTGTAGGTTGTTTTATTGATAGTGAACGTAATAATTATCATCATCGTCATTCACAAAGGTACAGTATACTAGTTCGATGATACTCGTAACAGATATTCATGCCTCCTGGTTTAGCAAAGAAATGACCGGGATATACAAGTATATTTACAGGGAAATTAAAATCCATTATTGTTATTTAAGCTTCGAGTTCTCATCAAGTGGCATTGGTTTTAATGATAAAATGGTGCATTTATTATTAACATATTTGCCAAAATGAATTGTTTACATAATGTTTGAAGTATGGTTGATTCTAACTCAGCACTCTCTTGTAAAGATTATCCGTGCTACAACACTCTAGCGACTGATATTAGTTTTGAGGTCACTCCCATGTAATATAAACATTACTTTCCAATAATATTCATAGACAGATGATCTGGATGTTACGCGTGTTAAAACACCCACAAACGATGAATTAGTTCATTACTGCCTCAAGCAGTTATATAATACAGCGCTGGGCTTACATAGTATTTGATGACTCGCACACAGTAATACGAGCTCCGCGAAGCCTTGCCGCTACCCATGTCCACTTTTACCTTGACGGCCAAGCTAAGCAGGCATACTGTATATGCTCCCAAGCTCCCCCTTCTTTTCTGGGAGCGCTCTGCTGTTCATCACTGGCTGCAGCGGGAGATGTAGGCAACGGAAGGCCATACAGACTGTTTACACGCAGCGCTGTATTATAACTAATTGAGGTAGGCTATTAACTAGCGAGAAGATTCTATTAAAATTCGCCCTAGAATTGTGGAGGCTGAGATTGTACAGTATCCATTCTAAAAGGCAAGGATTTAGATGATCATAAGAGAGAGAACTTGGCAAGAGTTTCATATTTTTAGAAAGGCTCTTAATGTTCTCATATTTTTGAGCCTTATACATTTACTACTACAAATTTAAAAAAACTTATTTAAAATGTATAGGGGTATTTTCTAACATCTGTACGATTTATATCTGATGCCTTCGTCGTCCATGATTCAACAGGATTCAGAAAGATACAAAATATCGTTTTCGTGAGTACTTTCTTTGTGTCTATTGTAATCTGCGTATCAGACCATATGGCATAGTGCGCTGAATTTGCTACGGAAAGTTAGCAGTGAAGAGTATTAATATTTGCATTCAAAATTCCAAAAGAAAAATGCATGGGCTCAAACTTCGCTAGTGACTGAGGATCGCGCCGTATCGGTTGTTTACATGTGATTTTCAGTTGGCGAGCATTGCAGTAGAGGGTGACTCGACACACCAAGACAACACCGATAGTAGTCTTGCGTGTCGTAAAGCGACTGACTTACTTGCCAGTATTTTAATGTGAAGATTTTATGCATTATTGGCATAGGAATATTATCCAAGTAATTATGTTCAGCTTACTATCGAAGTTTGTAAAAAAAAAGTAGACATGAGATCCCTCAATTGCCAGACTACAAAACCGAATTGTATCAAATTTGATACAGAGGTAGTACTAGTAAAGGGCACCTCGGTGTTATGTTTTATATCGCCGCTTAGGGGCAGATGACCTCGTAGTTCCGCCCCTTAAAACTACAATAACTATATCGCTGCCATCTTTACAAAAACAAATGGTGGCCAGTCCTTAAATTGAACCACTAATCTAATCATCGAATTTCTACCAAAATTTGGAACAACAAACTCATGTGGCAAAAAAACAAAAGTTTGGTGCTTTTCAGTCGGTCAACATGAATGTACCCAAATGAGTTGGGTTATACCCTATTCCTGAAAAAAATACATGAGATTAATAAATACACTTGGGTGACCAGTTTCGATCGTCAAGCGATCATCATCAGATCCATTACACTTAAGCTATAAAATCTAAGTCTGAAAATACGGGTGAAAATATTTACAATATGTACACTTATTTAGTTGCAGTATTGGCAATGCAACTCGTCGGTTCAAACCCCATAAAACTCGTGTGGCAAGCGCCTGAACCCCAAACTACAAGGTCATCGGCCGAATAATTCCAAGATGATGGTCTTGCAAATCAATGCTCACAGTACTTACCATTCAGGTAGTTTTGTATAAGGACACTATTACCAACATGTCAACTACATGAGACTGAGTGGTACGCATAGCCGCCATCTTGAAATTATATACAAATATCCCTCAACACTTAAAGCGGCAGTGACGATAATTAGAGACGAGGTAGAACCTTATATGAAGCCCTCTATAGCCAAGGCAAAAGAGCAGACTCTGTTTACATTCAAGATGGTGGCTCTGCGAACATTCAAGATGGTGGCTCTGCGAACTAGTAGAACATTAAAATCGATAAGTTAGAACGAAATTGTGTAATTAAGCTGAATCTTGGGAGATATGAGTATTAAGGATTCTCACTTGCGTTAGTCAAATGATTATCACACTGAATTCAGAGCACAGTGGCCATCTTAACATTTCAAAATAAACCCTTAACTTTCAATACCATATAATACAAAATTTAGTAACAAGGTTGAACCTGATAAGTCACTTCGTATGACCAATGAATAGCAACTCCATACATTCAAGATGGTAGCTAGGCATACTATAAAACTATTCAAATCAATAACTCAGGATATAATTGCACAATTAAGACGATACTTGGTCAGAGATGAGTATTATGTAAGAGACGTTAGCTATACATTTATCACACTGAATATAGCGCGCAGTAGCCATCCTGAAATTTTATGCTTAAAAGAAAAGAACACTATTTTAGAGCTACAACAACGAAAATGTACAACCTTATAATGTGGCTTTGAATACCCAAAGCAAATTACCAGCGACTCTACATTTTGAAGATGGTGGTTGGTCGCACTATTGAAACATATTGAATCATTCAGAATGTAATTGTGCAATTACAACGAAACTTGGTAAGAAAAAACTACCATATGAGGGACATTGCTGAAATTGGTAATAAGAATAACAAACTGAATACAACGTGCAGTGGCCATCTTGAAAATAGAGAATGTGATAATGGGTAACTTAAAGTATTTTGAAACTACAATAACGAAAATTAGTAGCAATGTGTAAAACTCATGTGTGGCTTCAGAAGCACAATGACTATACATTGAGGATGGCGATTGGGCATATCCTTAAAACTTGACTATCATTAGTTCATGAATAGCAGAATTAACGGGAAATTTAATGATGGAGGTGTATCATTCAGGGAGATTCTTTTGCTGGAGCTGGGCCAGTGGCCAACTGCCAGGAGCGCTTGCCAGCCAACCGAACTAGGTCCGCAGATTGCGCGCAGGTAAAAACTGTAACATAGTACATTAATTAATGGTATTTTCACCACCAAATCGTGATTAAAGAACTTACCTTTTCACAGAAGATGCTGAAAATGTTCTCCTTCAGATGACAGACAGGCGTTGTATCGTGTAAATAAATAAGCGTTTACACGTTGTAATTCCCTTCTGTTGTGAGGGATATCTGCTGCCGTATATTCCTCAGCTCCACTAGGGTATGGGTAATTTATTTGTACACTTCGGATTTTAAATTACCCCACAATTAAACATCAATCGGGTGTAGGTCCGTGCTTCGATTGAATACAGTAAACACTCAGGGCGATACAGGAGTAGCTACATAATGTAACTTAAATATTTAAAACTCAAGTGTTGAGGAATATTGGCTATTGTCATTCGTCAGCTGAGAATATATGCCTTATTTTTATTTTCTGCATTTCGTTTGAGCCCACCCAATTAGTCCGGCTGCTTGGAGTGGCAGTCAATCTTTTAAGTACAGGCGACTATAGATACAGACCAGTAGGTGTTCTTGCAGCAACAGCTACGTACAGTTGGGAATGGTTAGTTTTTATCTAGCCACACACAAGTATGTCTGCGAGGTTCACCACACAACAACAAAATTTCATTTGGTGTACTTTTATTAAGAAGGAGTTTGTTAGTGTTACTCGCAGATCATTTCAACAGGAATGAGCTGGTGTTAAGGTGCCTTCGGAGACCGCAGTTCTGTAAGTTGTGACAAAGTTCAAGTCTACGGGGTCAGTTTTAAATAAAAAATAAATAAACGGATACGTCACGTTTTGACAGAAGGGAAATTAGAGGACATTACTGCTCGATTATTACGGTCACCGAGAAAATCTTTGCGAAAACTTTCTCAACAGTCCGGCGTGTCATATTCAACGGCTCAGAGGGCCACAAAACTATTTAAGTATCGACCGTACAAAACTACTCAGGTTCAAACCTTAAGTCCAAGAGACCCAGTGGCAAGAACCAAATACTCTAGTTGGTTTTTCCAGTCCGTGCATGACGGAATTTTAAATCCACAGTTGGTGTTTTTCAGTGACGAGGCGTGGTTTTATTTACACGGACGTGTGAATTCACAAATCAATCTATACTGGTCACCTGTGAACCCAAGAATGATCCACCAAAACCCCCTGCATGACCTAAAATCGGTGTGTGTTGCGCTGTAACCGCAAAAAGAATTATAGGCCCAATTTTCCCCCGTGAAACCAGTAATTCTGCTCGATATGTTCAGGTTATTTTGAATAATAATTTCTTTGTCCAGTTAACAGACAGGGTGCTGTGTTTGGTGACAGGGTGATTAGTGCTAGATTGTGGCCGCCTCGAAGACCGGATTTTACATCGTGTGATTTTTATTTGTGGGGTAGCTTAAAAGGTGTATCGGTCTAATCCCCGTACCCTAGAGGAGCTGGAGACAATATACGGCAGCAGATATCCCTCATTACGGAAGGAGAATTACAACGTGTAAACGCTAATTTATTTACACGATACAACGCCTATCTGTCAGCTGAAGGAGAATGTTTTCAGCATCTTCTGTGAAAAGGTAAGTTCTTTAATCATGATTTGCTGGTAAATTTACCATTAATTAATGTACTATGTTACAGGGGCGTAATAGTGGGGAGGTTAGGTAAAACCATCGTTCATTTTTTGATAGAAGCATGAGACTTGGCACAATTATAGTTTGGACCCTAAACTTTTGATCTGAGATGGTAGCCACTTCCGGAAGTCGCGCTGAGTGCCTGTTTTGCATGGTTGCCTACCCACCCGGAGTGACCTACGAAATCAACGCTTAAGTCGATTACAAATGCCTGTTTTGCTTCGCGATGAATACTTTTTGCACTCAGAATCACTTGGAAAACGTTGTTAACACGAATTGGAGTGGAAAGATTTAAATTTGTGTTGTGGTTGCCTACGTATTAGGCGCATCTTTCCTAAAGCTGCAAAAACAAGCCACCACATTCTTCAAGCGTTAATTTAAATAAAAATGACAAATCATTTTGATAACTTACGAAAAAGCAAAAATGGAAGAATATCAAGGCATGAGAAAATAGGAATAAGAAGGCAGAAGTCCATGTTTTGTAATGCGTGTGGCCCTATGCATCAGGCTCACCAAAACTAATCTTGGAGGCTCAACAGACTTCCTAAAAAAGGGAAAGAATGTATTAAAATAATCTCTTAGCTATTATGTGGACAGCCATCACCAGCAAATAAAGATGGAAGTAGAAAATAAGCAGAAACTATTACTTAGCACTTTGCGTCACAAGAGCACAGTTCCGTGCACTTCAAGTCTCTCCTCCTGCATACACATTGCTGAGGCCTAGTTGCACAATTTCTGTACCCGCAACGGATTAGTTCTAAGCAAGCCTTAGTTGCAATGGGGATAGTCGTCCACCGCGGTGTCCATTCTGATGGACTTCCTTCCCAGCCCCAATCTGACGGTGAGGGTAGTTCCTGGATGGGGCTCAGAGATTGTCCCCACACATAAACCCCCTGGTACATGGCACGCCGGATGTGTTGCTCCAGTCCATTCTGCGTTGGAGAAATATTCTCCGGAGATCGGTTTTTCTTGGTAAAAAGTTCCTTTCGGCAGGCATTTACGTTGACAAATGAACTCGACCTGCAATGCAATAAAACGACGAAGTTCAACAAAAACGCATCGGTAACGATTATGAATCAATTTTTCCTACCTGTCATACATAGTGATTACCAACTTTTCCATATAAGGTAAAGCTTTATCCAAATCGTGCTCCTGAGCTGCCAAAAGTCCTTTGGTGGCGTCAGGATAAGCCGCCCATGCTTCAAAGGCACCCTTCTTACCTTAGTTGGAAAACGAGGAAACGGTATCACATCCAGAATATGCGTGAAATAGGGGTAAACTTAAAGCCTTGTTACGACCTGCAACAAGTAAAGCCTCTTTAGTCACCATTGCCTTTCCACGATAACATATGTTTTGTCACCGACATTGGTTCCTACCTAAATCTTGGGCAATTTTATGTGCAGCTACAATCTGGTGGTTCGTTCCCGTGCCAATGTGGACCCAGAGCTCTTCAATACCCGTCAATTTAGGCACAATACTCACGGCCAATACAAGGACATCGGTGTCCACAGTTCGCACAAGAATTTTCCGGTATCTCTAACACAATCCGCGATGTGAATCATGACCCTTGTGTCTGCCTCTTCGTGATTGCATGGAGACAACATATCCATATCTTCTCGATGAGGCGATGCTAACACAGACGAATCCTGTGTACTGTACATTTCTTTACCCTCCTGTGTGATGTTTTGTATTTGCGTATTTAGGAATTGGAACAACTCGCATTTGTTTTCGGAGTTGCGTAGAAAGTTGGGCCATCCTTTCGGAATGCGTGTTCCAGCTGTGACTCTCGTGCGTGTTCCTTCGCCCCGTTCTGCCCTCGTGTGGTTTTTCAGACTAACCTGCATAAACTTGTCCCAAATGACATCAACGCGATGGACAGTATTAAGTTCTTTCCTGAGGAATGGCATAAAAATGCTGTCGACATATTCCTGAAACGTTCTTGACTGTCCGGGATGTAGCATATGGACTAGGGCAGGTCCATCGATAATTTTTGCTCGTACGGCGGGTACGTCACTGGTGTGGAAGCCATCTGGACTTGCAGCCATCAAACATTTCAAAAGATCTGACTGTTTGCCCGGTCTTAGTTCGCCGTTTGTGGAGAAAGACGGGGTGTTGGTTGGTTTTCATGTGCGGAAAAACTGTCTAGGTCTCCCATCGGTGCTCATTTGTAGCTATGTATCATTTACTGAAAAGACTGCAGTTGTTTTTGAGGCCGGCGAAACACATAAAATGTAAATAAATGTAAACCTTACCATTGTTAGAAATACCTAAAAAGCAATTTTTAACTGTAAGTATAAATAACCTATAACACAGGGATGTAACGAATAGTCGAAATGAAAGAGGGACAATAGCTTTAAAAGCAAAGAAAATATCTACCGTGTATGTACCTATCAATATATTCGCATGCACATGATGAATGACGCACAATTATCTCCAAGAAATCAGTTCCCCAAATACAGCAACACAGCACAGCACCAAGCTTCTGTTACTGACCGCAACAATACACGGCGGTAGCGTCGCGTCGCTTACCCGCGTCAAGCTGCTTAGAGACTAAGAGCGTGTGACGTCACGCGCACTTCTGTATCTCGCTTCATCAGCCGCGTCGTCTGATTTTCGGTCCCCAACAGATGCGAGGGCCATAAGAAATACATTGGCGAGTTTTGGAAAATGAGAAACGGCATTTGTAATCGACTTAAGCGTAGATTTCGTAGTTCACTCCGGGTGGGTAGGCAACCTTGCAAAACAGGCACTCGGCGCGACTTCCGGAAGTGGCTACCATCTCAGAATGAAACGCTAGGGTCCAAACTATAAGTGTGCCAAGTCTCATGCTTCTATCAAAAAGTGAACGGTACGCCATTGATTTTCGTCTTAACCTCCCCGCTATAAAACTCCTTGCAAACTTGGGGGAGGGGTCAAATTTATAAACTGCGGTTGCCTAGCGTCAAACTTCTAACGCCATGTGCATCCTTGCTTTTTGAACCTTATCGGCGCAACGCAGGGTGTGTGCTAGATGCGCGAGGGAAGAGTCATGTTATTTTACCTTGTTTATTTCAAAAAACGACGCGCGCTGTTCTTTCCGGGCAGGAATGTTGTGTGTCCCAGTATCTTACCTCAGTTTTAAACCAGGGCTCAGAAATAATAGTTCGAAAATGCACCTTTTCAGATCGTTGTGGTAAGTGGACAAAGCTCAAAGCGCCTCGGCTCTCGGCTCAGTTTACGCCTTGGCGGGAAACGGAAGAAGGGGGGCAAAAACAGACTGTTCGTTCAATAGAATGAAGATAATACGACTACGCAAGGCAATATGGATTTTTCCATTTTCCGCCTAACGTACCGTAGTATTAAATCGTTTGTAGAATGAAGATGTCTACTGTAAGGATGAAGTAAAAATTAGTTGCTTTTTAGTTACCGGTACCTAAATTCAAGATGCGTCTGCAAGCAAAAGAGCTCATCAAGCGGTGGAAAAGAAATGAACTGTGCTTAAAGCGGTATTATAAATACTAAATAAATAATAGAGATTTAATATCAATGAGTTGTTTAAGCTCTTGTATACAAGAAGTTGTTATGATTACCAAGAGGTTGCTCTGCTCTGCCGTTTGTCGAGATTCCCTTTGTCCCAGCGGTAGAGCACGAAGAAACATCGCGATTTATACAATCAGTGTCACTTTTAATAGTTTGGCGGAGATTTCCATTGTCCTTGTGATTGGACACGGGAAAATATATCTTTATTACGAAATCGTCGGCGCTTGCTGACTGTTTGACAAGAATCCAGTTGACTTCGTCATCGAAAGTGGAGAAATATCGTGATGTTACGCAATCGCCGCCACTCTCGGCCGTTTTACGAGAATCACGTTGTCTTTGCGGTTGGATACTGATAACGCGGTATTATCCAATCGGCGCCACACCCGGCCGTTCAACGATTGTCTGCCTGTATAACTGTCCTAGCAGAATGGCTAAGGAAAGTTCGAGGTTAGGCATGGTTAAAATTCACGAGCAGTTAGGGACATGTTTTATGGTCAGCACCGCTCGGAAGTAGGGTGCCATGATTCCCGCTGTCCCTATGCTGTGGTTGGGAGTTCGCGTTGGATCACAAGGAGAAATGAGTATCGCAATGCTACATAGCAAATGTCGCTTTTAAGTGGTTTGATGCACTTTTCACTCCTCTCCCCGTACGCTTTTAAGAACATGGTCATGGGAAACTTGGCGAGTAGGTTTTGGGATGTTTCGTGATGGGCGCCCAATCACCTTTGACGGGATTCCCGCAGTCATCGTGGTCACAAATTCATGATCGGGCACGGGTTTTATGATTTTACGCAACCGGCGTCGATCTCGGTCCGTTTGACGAGATTCCCGCAGACAAGTCGTGCGGTCCGCTGGTCGTCTTGATGTACGTTCGAAGTAGGTATCGAATATACGAATTATTCAGAGAGCAGTGCACGAACAATACCATAAGAGGGCACATTTTCTTTCAAATTCGAATCGCGAATTATATATTTATACACGTTTTAGAGATAACCAGTTAGATTATAATAGGCTATATCCGATGGAACGGAAGCTCGGAGGAAATATTGTCATACAACGGAATTTCGAATTAACCATACTGGATGTCGCAAACTTACGAGACGGAGAGATTTTTAAAATATATGTACCGGTATTTCCATGTTATTTCGCATTTTTTTCTCGAAGCGGTATCATTTTGCAAGATTGCGACACTAATTCGCGTCATTTCTGTACTTCAATTTCAGATAGTCTCGAAATTTAGAGGGCAATAACAGAAATTAGAGATTTCTAGTTTTCGGAAGATTTTGCGAATAAAGGTGTCGCGATAAGTCACGGTCCCTAATAATACAGAAAAATATTTCACAGTAAACTAAAAACTCTTCTTGATGCCGAAAATATACGTTTAACCAATGTATACCACTCAAACTATCCTCAGTACCGGTACGCATTTCCTTAAATGGGGCACAGGACAATATAGCCTTATTACGTAATCGGCGGTGAATTTTCGTTGCCTCTAACTATCCAGACTTAAAAATTCGCTACTTTTTGTTACTTCCGTTACCTGTTTGAAAATTAGTTATTTTCGTCACCGGTAGAATCCCTGAGAATAATTTCTGGTTACCGCACTTAACTTTTATTTTTATAAGGGTTGGCTACTTACAAATTTTTGCTTGCACCTAAAACTGGGCCCCCCGTGCTTTACGCCCCTGCTATGTTACGGCTTTTACCTGCGCGCAATCTGCGGCCCGAGTTCGGTTGACTGGTGGAAGGCGAGCGTGCCTGGAAGCTGGCCGCTGGCCCCGCTCCAGCAAGAGAATCTCACTCACTGTATAAGACCTCGCTAGCATTACTCATAAGAATATTACACTGAATATAGCGTGCAGTGGCCATCTTGAAAATGTAAGACATTAATATTTAAAATAATCCACTATTTATTTTAGTTACAATGGCGAAACGTTGCACTCTGATAAGAGGCTTTCTCTGCATAAGGCACAAGATCAACGATAGGTGGGTTGCCCGAGTTGGGGGTAGGGTGGGCCGATGAAAGCGCCATCTATTGCCTTTCCCGAGAAACAAAGCGTCCGCCATATTGTTGTAAAAGCCGGAGTAAATACGTGGGGTGAGAAGCGTGGGAGTATCAACTTTTAGTGATAAAAATGCCTTTTGTGGAGAAGTATTCGTCAAACCTGTCTCTACCCCTCAAATATCCGACCAAAAGGTTGGATTTTTGTTCACTGCCTGATATCATATATTGAGCTGACACTGTTCGAACGAGGTATGGCGGTCGGTGCCCGACGGATGTGAAGTGCGATTTCGGCAGTGGTGCGGGAATTCGGATTCACAGAGTCAACCATGCCCAGGGTGTATGGTGAATGGTTGAATGTGGGTGTCACTGCCGTCCAGCTACCCTTGATGACCTTGACTGGCGACATGTGAGACGGATTGTCAATAGTGGCAGAAGGGCAACAGTGCAGCAAATCACGGCTCAATTCAACACAGGCCGTGCTAGACACGTCTTTCAGTGGACAATCGGTAGGAGTATGGGTTCCATGGGGGTATGGGAGCCAGCGCCGCACACGGATGCCACTGTTAACTCATTGTGTCATCGACACAATGACGCGCATTTGTCGCCAATCACCAGGGGTGGACATTGGAACAATGGCGTAACGTGATATGGTCGGACGAATCATAATTTCAATTGCACCATACCGATGGAAGGCACCGTGTGTGGCGCAGACCACATGAATCGATGGATCCCGCCTGCCTTGAAGGTGTGGTCCAGGGAAGTGTGCCTCTGTTATGGTCTGGGGTGCATGTTCCTGGTATGGAATGGGCCCCCTGGCTGTTCTGGAAGAGACTTTGATGTTCTGCGATATGTTGAGCTGTCAGAGGTCCCGCATGCTAATAGGTGACTATCCCATGACATTTCCTAAGTCAGTGCACTAGCTAACGCGGCAAAATTCATTGATTCGGATAAAGATTATTGATGAGTAGTACCGTATGCGCGGGGTTGGCAATATTGTATTTGTCCCATAATTCATGTGTATTATGGCGGACACAACTGGAATTTTACTATATAAGTCGTGATCTAAAAAGGGAATAGTGGGTGGGTTATAGACAACGGAGGAGAAAACATCTATTACCACAGCATTCCTACAATCCATTAAGAACACTGATAGTCAGTCTGAAAGACTAGACTTTATATCATTTTAAATGCTACAAATGCTGCGTGAACTCAAAAGTCCGTTAACAAAAAAAAAGAGGGAAAAAAAAGCACGTGCAAACCAAGGTCAAAGGATGTAGCTGGCTGGATGACGTCACGCTCACCGGAGCGCGCGGGGAAAGGAGGAAGCTCAAGCAGTACTATGACGTCACACACCTCAGTGCATTCTCGGTACATTTCGTCCCGTCACCGTAACGTAACGCCAGACCCTAGCGAAATCAACATAATAATTTAAAATGTTAAAATTAAAAAGGGCATTTCGGCTAATTTAAGTAGTTGTGTAGAATGTTCACCACTTTATTATGGCCCTCGTGCGGTCGATTAGTCTTGAGGCCAGTTAACACACACTATAGAATAATATTTTCACTCATAGAATGACTTATAACACTACCTGAGAATAACACTTTGCCGCGAATTTCTACAGCGTCCCGATAAGAAAGAACTCCTCGTGTTCCCGTCGACCGTCCTGCAATACCAAAACAGGTCACCTCGCGTTCCGACCTACTACTGTGTCAAAAATACCACACGAGTCATACCTAGGTCAATATGTTTGACCTTGTGCTGGGTTGGTCAACGACCCTCGGAGGCAAATTTAAAAACTGGAGCGAAGCGCTTTCTCGCTTCTTTGCTGTTGTTGTTGCATAAGGGCTGTGGTATCGTGGTCATTTGGGCGTGTGCGTGTGGAATTTGTGTGATAACCTGTGTTATTGTGATGGCTGTATTAGTGCCTATATTTGTAAATTGGGAATATGATCAGGAAGGAGGTGGACGTGGCCTTAAGTTAGGAATCATCCCAGCATTTTCCTGGAGTAGAAGTGGGGAAACCACGGAAAACCATTTCCAGGAATGCTGAGGAGGGAATCTAACTGCACAATACTGCAGTTACCGGTACCATAGTGACATTTTATCAGGCAAATTCATCATACACCCATACAACATATACACATGACCACGATCTCTCAGGTCTTCCCGATTTATGCTAGATAGCCACAGTGCTCGGCGTCTCTCGCTTCGTTTCTTCGTGAGTTCGCATTGGTTTTTATCACTGACGGTATGCTAAAGAAACTTACACCCTCCTTGTGATCAGCTCTATCCTTGTTGGTCCTCGTGTGACAAGCAACAATTGCACAGCATACCATCTCGAATTCAACGATGAAAAGGGCTACTTTCTACGTGTTATCACCCAAAATGCTAGTACCTCCGTATGGTTTACCAACTGGCCTTTACAACAAGATGGCGGACATGCTGTTTCTGAGTTCGGCGCATGGATGGCGTTAGCTTCCCAGGAGTAAAAGTAGGCGACCCACATGGCTCGTGCAACCCACCGATTTCATACATTCAAAATTATGAATGAACGTACTTTTCTAATGTTAAGAATCAATTCCTCTGGATGCAAGAGTGGACACTTGGCAAACGAGGCCAGACATTGTAGGGTTCAAAGTTCATCACAAGAATATTCAATTATACTTCTTAAGGATAAAGAGATAACTATTCGTACTAGCGGACCCATGCGAGAACTCGCGCATAATGGGTTGTGTGCGCCCCATGTGTACAGACTACCCGCCCGGCGCTATTGCTATGCGGGCTGCATAGTTGCCAACCCTTCCGATTTATCCGGAAACTTTCCGAATTTTCACCTCGTCTTCCGATCTTCTTAATTACTATTATTTCTTCCGAATTTCGGGCCCCAGTGATATATTGTAAAAGAAAAAGGAACTGCAAATAATTTCCATTCTCAAGGAGATTCTCTCGTAAGTCGTAATTCGCGAACTCAAATGACGGTGCTGCCGTTATCTGGAACTAGCGTAAGGGTGATGGAAACACAAACAAACAGATGCCATAACAAGTGATTTGAGTTGATGGGTGTGCTCTTCTCTTGTATTTTCAGTTATTTTCTATAATAATTGAGGCTAAAAGATAAGTAATATAATTGCTCAGTTCCGCTGTGCTCTTCAAATTCAAAAATTGCCATATCAATGCTTTACTTGCACAAAACCGGGTGAGTTAGCCGTGGTCGTTACGGCATGACTGCTGGCAGTCGCTCACATCCGGGAGGCGAGGAGGTTCGAATCCCCCCGCCGGCAACCTTGAAGATGGTCTTCTGTGGTTTCCCATCTTCCTTCCAGGTAAATGCCGGGGTTGGTCCCTAACTATAGGCCACAGCCGCTACCTTCCAACTCCTCGACCTTCCATTCCAACTTGTAGCTCACCCATTGGGTGTCCGTCTCGAAGCAGCTACAAAACTGGCGAGCCGAACATGTCCTCGGACACTCCCGGCACTAAAACCCATACGCTAAAAAAAAAACTTCCACAAAAATAAATCTTTTCAGACGGAATGGAGTAGATTACTTCGCGTCGCAAAGCCGATTTCGAAGTTTATGATCGTATTCGGCTGGCATCTTACAAAGGAGAATTATGTATTAATAAATACTAATGAATTTCTTACAATAACCAGTAACCCTGCACTAGAAACCAGGCAACTTAGCAGGGCGAATTTGACAGCTCTTCTTCCCATGTGGCATAAATTACTTTTAGGGATCGCTATATCGTAGACCTACGTGTGGTTGTCTTTCTTTAACTTGCCCCATTGCCGTTTCAAATCTGTGAAACTGAGGTTTTCTAATAAACAGGTGCCTATTAAAAATCGTTATAGTCAACTTGTAGGCTGCAGTCGTTGATTTATCGACTTCAATAGTATTGGGCTATATCTTCCAAATTTAAATGCATCTACTTACTGAAGTAAGTAAAGCAATGTACGCTTATTACGTATTCCTGAACAAATTATTATTTTCTTTTCTCGGTAACTGGTGACCGAATTTCATTTTGAATCTGATGAGTTACCGTACTCCTTTCAAACTACTAGTTTGTAAGCGTAAAGCTTCAAGTCTCATAAAATCTTCTGTTTCTAGTACACAATTATGTGTTTGGCTTCTAAAAATGCCTATCCTTCAGCAAAAGCCCGCCTAGAATTGCCAACAATATTCAACACATTTTGTAGCGACATACCTGCCACCTACATTCGATTGAGTTCGCGAATTGCTTTTGTGATTTGCGTAACCTTGGTTTTTTGTGTGTTCCTCGCTCGGCAGTGAGCTCCATAGCTGCGATCTTGAAATGGTGAGTTAGCTGATCGGCCTACCGCATACTGATTGGTGGTATTTTACGGACAAACAGGTGTCAAGCCTACGCTGATTAGTCGAGGCTGGCCACGTGACTGTGCAAAATGGGATTGAAACCTTGTATGCTACGCGCGGCGATTGTGACTTGCTCCGTTTGACGCCACGTGTTTATACTCTGCTAGAGTCACGTTTAGTGCATTTAATGGAGGTATTAATGTGTGCGTCGGTAGATAATTATTTCAACGAGTTGTGTCTATGATTGTTTCGTGTCGTGTGTTTTAAGTTTCTCTCGTCACGTTATGGCGACAAAACCTCAGAAACGTTATCTCCAAGTGTTCAAAGGAAGCTATAAAACTGAATGTCCATTCATTTTACAATCTAGTAGAGGAAACCATTTTGCTCTTTGTTCCGTGTGTCGTTGCGATATAAATATTTCTCATGGTGGAAAAACTGACATTGTAAATCACAGCAACACTCTAAAACACAGGGACAGTGCTAGTTGTTTACAGAAGAATAAAAAGTTAGGTACGTTTTTTGTTCACGGGAATGAAGACAATGCTGCCATTGGAGCAGAATGTTTGTTCATGGCGTTCATCGAAGAACATACCGGGTGAGTTAGCCGAGGTCGTTGCGGCATGACTGTTGGCAGTCGCTCACATCCGGGAGGCGAGGAGGTTCGAATCCCCCCGCCGGCAACTTTGAAGATGGTCTTCTGTGGTTTCCCATCTTCCTTCCAGGCAAATGCCGGGGTTGGTCCCTAACTATAGCCCACAGCCGCTACCTTCCAACTCCTCGACCCTCCCATCCAACATTCCTCCCCAACGGTACTTGTAGCTCACCCATTGGGTGTCCGTCTCGAAGCAGCTACAAAACTGGCGAGCCGAACATGTCCTCGGACACTCCCGGCACCAAAAGCCATACGCTAAAAAAAATCGAAGAACATAACCTCTCGTGATCATGTTCCGATTACGTGGGACAATTGTTTTGAAAAATGTTCCCGGATTCGGAAATTGTGAAGAAATATGCCTGTGGCAGGACAAAAACATCCGCCATTGTTCATAAAATGGCACGTGACGCCGATTCAAAAATTATTGATATTTTAAAATATGGGTCTTTCGCGATCTCCACTGACGGTAGCAATGATAGAGATAGTAAGCTGTATCCTGTCGTCGTGTCATTTTCCAACAAAGATTCGAAGATGATTGAAAATCGTTTGCTATCCCTGGAAATTTTGAAAGGTGACTCGAATGGTGCTAACATTGGTAATTTGCTTCTGCGTCTTCTGGAAAGACATGCCATTCCAATGACAAACTGTATAGCTTTTAGTGCAGACAATGCCCCTGTTATGATAGGGAGGAAAAATGGTGTTGCTGCGAAATTAAAAGAGCAGTGTAAAAACATCATTGTTGTAGGATGCCCATGCCATTTAATTAATCTGGCTGCTGAAAAAGGTGCTGATTCCCTTCCTGTGAACATTGATGAGATAATGATTGATATGTATTATTATTTAAACAAAAGCTGCAAGAGGAAAGATCATCTGAAGTTATATCAAGCTCTTGACCAAACTGATGTTAGGAAAATACTGAAGCATGTGTGCACGCGTAGGTTGTCCTTGGGTAAATGCCTAGAAAGACTGATTTCTCAGTGGAAGTCACTGCTGAGTTTTTTTTAAGGGTGTGGTGAACCAGCCCACTGGCACAAACACATCTCTCAAGTATTTCCAAATTCCCAAAGTAAAGGCACATTGTAACAGTTTATTAGTGCCCCAAGTTGGTAGCGACAAATGTAATGGTGTTCGCTAGCCCACACTGTTGGGAGAGAAATGTAACTGTTTACCTTTGCCTAAGCTATGTTGTTTTAATGGGCGCCAAGACCTCAATGCAATGTTGAAATCTAAATTTGTATTTAACAACGTCTAGCTCTGGCAGAACACCTTCAAGACTCTATTCACTCAGATCGTGGTATGATTTGATCATTAACCCAACAAACAATTGTATCAGGAGAAGGAATTGGTCTATATCTAATGCTACCTACTGAAAGCAAAGATTGCATTGTAAAAGAAATGAATTTATTATATAAAACAAGTATAGCAAAATTAATAATAATAATAAGTACCAAATTTAAATTGGAGCGCTGTGATTTGAATATTACCGATAGAAAATTACGTGAAAACGGAGTCTGATAAATTGATTTTACTCTTATTTCCAAGCTATGAAGTTACTGAATTATGAAATATGAAACAAAGAAAAATGAGAGATTGCGTATTTCTGCGTCATTAGCGCTTACCCCTGGAAATTGCCAAAGCATTTCCCTCGTTCTTGATGATGCTGTGTGCTTCCCACAGTCTCCTGGACGTCGTCATCTCCGTCGAAATTTGATGATATTCTGGTAGATTAGATAATTCTATGGTCCGTACATCGGACCCAAACTCTCGTAAAACCGCACTGGTTACGTTTTACAAAAGTTCGTCGCTAACTCCACTGAACATCGGAGCGTCACGCACTTGCGACCGTACACTGCAAGTTCTACACAGATAGTCCTTAACTCCACCGAACATCGGAGCCACTCGCACGCGCATCCATACTCGTCAAGTATTTCACATATAGTCCTCGTCTCCCGGCGCGTCGAACGATATATTCACCTGTCGGCTCCCCCACTCTTCAGTCCCAACTAGCTTACGTCGTCTCCGTCGATTGGCTGAACCACCACGCGATCTTCTCCTCCTCCGGGTCATTACACTCGGCGACAGGGTTCCGTTTCAACAATTCGCCTCTTCTTGACGATGCGACCCAAGATTGCGTCATGCTTCTCGACAGGAATCAGCTTGTATTAGAATTCCCAGTGAGTCATGTCTCTCAAATACCCTAACTGACAAAACTCCGTAAAATTCCGTAATCAGATAATTTTCTATGATATCGTCGTTCGTAATAATTTGCTTGTTAGCGTTTTCTAAGACATAGAAAACCTATCTGTATGCTTATAATTTTTATAAAATGCTCCGAAAATATCTTAATAATAATTATAATAAATTAATAATAATAATAAATTAACATGAAAAATTATCTTGGCTGAACAATTTGCCGCGTAAATAAATATAGAATGGCTTCCTACTGACTTATGCCAGTTGCATAAAAAACCCTCGAAAAACACGTTACAACATGACGATCAGCATGCAGAAGTGGAATTTAGTGTTAGTGTGAACAACAGAGTACAAGATCAAGCACGTGCTATCATTGGCAAAAGGAAGTTGGATGGCAGTTCTTCTTCTCCGTCTGTAAGCAAAAAACTGACGGAACCAAGTCAAACTGTTGGTATTTCAAGACAGGAGAGACTATTTCTTTTTCTGTCATCCAAGTTAAATGAGGCATTTTGCTTGTTTCTGGCATTTACCATCCCTACATTTGAAAAATATAACAAAGTTCTTCAATCGCAAGCACCTCACATCAATGTCCTCCGGAAATTCTCTGTAGGTTTGTTAACCCAGTGGCCATAAAGAAATATTGCACAATTTTAGAAGTGGTCTATCACACACGAGAGAATCAGAAAGCTGATGATGATTTGGTAATTGGTTCAGCAACATCTAGTTGTGTAGAAAATCTGGCTCCTGAGGAGAATAAGGTCTTTTATTTGCACGTCAGGAACTACTTCACTGTAGCCTCTGATTATATTATTCATAAATTTAATTTGGACAGTGAGTTTTCTGTTAATGCTCAAGTGGCACAGATAAGGTCTTTGTCTACTGCTTCCTTTAGTGCCGTGAAGTATTATATCTCTAAGTTTCCAATTATGTTGCCAAAAACAAAAGATGGTGAAGATGAGCATCAAGCAATGGATGCATTACAATGCCAGTTTTGTGCTCTCCAAATGGAGGATTTGCCATCTTCTATTGTGGAGGGAAAAAGAGCAGATTACGAGGTGGAGATGGGTGTCTGAAATATGACATACTAGCTGGGGTAATGCTGTCAATATTAACAATCCCACACAGCAACGTTGAATGTGAGAGATTGTTTAGCCAGGTGAAGAAGACAAGGACACAATTCCGATCATCTCTAAATGACGAAAACCTCAACAAACTGTTAGTGGTTAAATCAAGCCTAAGCCTAAGTGATTGCTACCAGCAGCAGTATGACAGGGCATTTTTGAAGAGAGCAAAGTCGGCTACAAGGTCAGCATTAAATCAGTAAGCAGTCTCAAGATTACCATCCACATGTATATATATCACATAATCATTAGATAAGTTGTCCATGGCAATTAATTTTAGTCTGACAAAACGTGAATAATTTATGTATATATGTATATCACTTTCTTGTGGACACGATAACTACCGCAATTTTGCACCAATCACTTTGAATATTTTACATAATATGTATCCCTTTGAAATCTCGGTCGAGTTCGTTAATTGGCATAATCGAAGAGGGTGAAAATGGGGGACTTTTTATGAAAAAGTGGAATATCGCTATAACTCTCTTAATATGTGAAATATCGAATCCATTCAAAGTTCATACTATGTGTCGGATAAGGCCCAATAAATTATGTTTGAAAAGTTTTTTGATAGCACCAATCATTGACCAAAGGGGTGGGATATGGTGATTTTTTCGGGAAACATTAATCATATCTCTCTTAATAGACACAATATCAAAATCGTACAAAATGGACAATATTCCCCTAATAATTACCGTACCTAAAACGTTTGTCTGAAAGAATTTTTGATATGACCCACCAATACGCCAAGGGATGAGCAAAATGATTTCGGAATTAGAAGAAAATGCCAAGATCCATCAGAGGTTTCCATGACAACGCTACTAGATTGATGAGGGATGAGCCATCAGAGGTTGCCATGACAACGCCATTGCACGAGATCACATTCAGTTTTCCATCTGACTGTGGGAAGTGGCTTCAGTGACGTAACTGGTAGCATGCTGAACTTCTATGCCCAAAGTCGCGGGTTCAAAGCCGGCCGAAGTCGTCGGATTTTCTAAGAGCGCTAAAAATCCCTCGGTATGCTTTCCTTCGGAGGGGAAGTTCCAACGTTCGTTGCGGGTTGCAGTGGCATCTAGTAGCCAAGTTCACAGCTAGGTGTCGTTGACAGTAGTATTTGGTTAGCAAAATCAGGAACTACTACTTGAAACTGACCGTTTGCAGTCCTTACCTGAATTACAGACTAATTCTGCAATCACAATTAACACCGTTTATCAGATTCTACACACACCCAAAGTACACGGGGCTACATGACCGCGTTGTCGCATCCCCTAAACTGAGGAACCAACCAACATCCCTGCGAGAGATAAAATTTTGCGTGAAGAAGTAACAGACCGTTAGCTAGTTACACATCAGTGTCGAAACCTTGCATAAGGACAGTGTGACCACAAGTATAGAAATGGACCCCAAATGACGAGAAGGTTACCGTCCCCATAAGACAATAAAATGTTTAAAATATGCATAAAAAGACGTAAAACAAAGTTAATTAAGATCCAATTGTAAAATACTTTCTCGCAATTAGGTCTCATCCTTCTACGAAAACCTGCATATTCTGCCTATTTTCGCCTATCCCCTAGTTTGCCCGGTGAAATATACCTCCGCCTTCCGGCGTGCCGAGTGCTTTCCGAAAAAGAAAAAAAAAGGTAACAACAAGGAAAACAAAATGAAAATACAAAATTTAGACACCGAGTACATCTATTTCTTCAGGCAAAAATATAAAAAAATAATTACGATAGGACTGATGAAAATCGATAACTGTGAAACAAACAAAAATGGATGTTGCCGAAAGAAATCAGAAACTTCGTCAGATCAGAGGCTGCTATCATTACATCAAAACATTGATATCAAATTGGCAGATGAAGAGCTAACTACAGTAGGAGACTTCTGCTACTTAGGAAGCAAAATAACCAGTAATGGACGAAGCAAAGAGGATATAAAATGTTGGTTGGCACAGTCAAGGAAAGCACTTCTACACAAAAGAAATCTGTTGACATCAATTGTAGATTTAGCTATTTCAGTAGAATGCCACGAAGAAAGCCTTTGTCTAGAGCGTAGCACTCTATGGAAGACAAACGTGGACTGTTGGCGCAGCAGGAAACAGGATTTGAAATGTGGTGTTACAGGAGAATGATAAAGATCAGATGCGTAGATAGAGTAACAAATGAAGAGGTATTAAGACGAGTGGGAGAGGGGAGAGGTTTCTGGCGACTGCTAATGAAGAGAGGAGAGAGGTTGGTAAGACACTTAAGAATAGCAAACTTTGTAATGAAAGGAAGGGACGAGGCCAAGAACTGTAGGGTTAGACCAAGGTTAAACTATATTAAACAGATTGCCTCGGATGTAAGATGTGGTAACTATGTAGAGATGAAACGATTAGCTCAGGACAGGGAGGCATGGAGGGCTGTATCAAACCAGTCAAAAGTCTGAAGATTCAAACAACAATAACAACAAGACAAAAGAGTTATATCCTATATTTTGTTTAAAATAGCCTTTATCTTAGATTAATAAATTTGATCTATTTTTTTCTTCTTAGAAGTTATAAATTAAATACACTACTGTTTGTAGAATGTGAAACACCAAGAAGAAGAAGAGATGTGACCACATTGCACTTTATACCACAGATTAGGGACTTGGAAATACATTACTGATTAGAAGGACAGTCTGGTACATGCACGTTGACGGTCGATCTTCAGTACGGCGTCGCGCCACCACGTGCTGCACTCAGCCGCTAGACGTCGTGGCATGGAATCATACAGCGCTTGAATACGCTGCTGGGAATACCGTCCCACGCGGTTTGTAGGCGCGTCCACAAAGCATCAACAGTGGTGGCAGGTGGACCTGAATGAAAAAGTTGCCGACCGACCATATCCCAGACATGTTCGATGGGCGACATGTCAGGCGAACGGGCAGGCCAGAGAAGCAGAGGTATCCGTCGTTCTGCGAAGAAGGCTTGCACATTCCTCGCCACATGCGGACGGGCATTGTCCTGCTGAAATGTGGCCTGTGGAACGGCCTGCAAGAGGGGCAGTGCCGCGGGCTGTAAAACTTCCCTGATATAGTGGCCACTGTTCAGATTTCCCGCAAGACGTACGAGGGGCGATCGCCTGTTATAAGCAATTGCGCCCCAAACCAATACACTTGGTGTTTGTCCGCTATGCCGCTCAACAATACAGTCTGCCTGATTGCATTCTCCACGGCGGCGTCGAACGCGTATGCGGCCATCACTGTAGGACAATTTGTAGCGGGACACGTCCGAAAACCCTACATTTCGCCACTCAGCCTGCCAGTATCTGCGTGCATTGCCCATTGTAGTCTGAGGCGTCGGTGGTACCCAGTCAATAGAAACCGACACAGTGGCATGCGTGCTACCAGTCCAGCCCTCAAAAGACGGAGCCGCACAGTCGACGCAGACATGTCACCGCGTCCAACGTCGAACTAACACCGAGGACGACGCTGGTCTGTCCGATACGGCCATGCGGAGAAGATGGCGGTCGTCTCGCGCTGTGGTCACATTGCGTCGTCCTGTACCCTGTCGTCGCTGTGTACGGCCCTCCTCTCTCCACTGTATCCGCATACGCCTTACTGTTGACGCAGCCTGCCCTGTACGAGCCGCAATGTCCCGGAACGACAGACCTGCCTCCCGGAGCCCATGCATTCTGCCCCGTTCAACCGCACTCACATGCTGATAGTCCCACCCTGTGATTTTGGCGAGGCATCGTTGCACTTGCTTACAAGTTTCCACTTGGTATGACGGCCCCACACCGACAGAGCTGTGCGGAACACTGACCTGTCCGGTCCCACGACAGAGGTCACTGGTGGGCCAATGTGCAAGCAATCTCTCTGCTATTTCAATCACTTAGTATGGTACCGCAGGACTAAACGACCCCTGTTCTGGTAGTGTCTCCGACCATTTCTTCTGGGGTTTTCACTTTCTACAAACAGTACTGTAGAAAGAAATCTCAAGTTAAGGTAGGTGACTTCGTAACAGAAAACAGCCATGTACTGATAACAGGAGACTTATTTTTTAAATCCATACTAATACACTGAAGGAAATGGAAATTGCAACACCCAGAAGGAGTGGTGCTACATTGCTACAATTGAACATTCAGGACGAGTGTTCGGTTGTGATTCGATGATTACACTTTCAGCTCCCTCTGACCGCAAGTTTGGACAACAATCAATACAGGATGTGCCCATCACGAGCTGCAATACATTGATGAATTCGGCGAGGCATGGAGTCAATAAGGCCCTGGATCGCTTCCTGGGGAATTGTTGCCCATGCTAGCTGCACTGCACGGGTCAGTTGTTTCAGAGTTGTGGGTGGCTGAGGACAGTTGGCCAGTTGTCGACCTATCATGTTCCACACATGCTCAATAGGACTGAGGTCCGGGGATCTGGCGGGCCATTCTAAGGGTGTGATGTCGTGGAGGGCTTCTCTGGAGATGCGTGCAGCGTGAACCCGGGCATTGTCCTGCTGAAACATCCCATTAGCAATGTTCGCCATCATAGGGACAACCACTGGATTGAATACACTATCAACGTACTGTCGAGCAGTAATAGTGCCCTCAAACAAACACTAATTGTGATTTAACATTAAAGCCAAGAGCTCCCCAGATCATAATGCTTGGTGTTGGCCCTGTGTGCCTCTCGACAATAAGGTCTGGGCGGCCCCTCTCCCCGGTACGTCGGCGCACACGATTCCGGCGATCACTGCGGGCAAGACAGAAGAGCGATTCATCACTAAAGACGACCCTATACCATTCGTCGACCCACGTCGATCGTTCTCGATATCAGGCCAGCCTTACACGTCGCTGTTGTGGGGTCAATGGAACACCTTCTGCAGGGACACGGGATCGTAAGCCAGCTGCACGCAGGCGATTACCAACTGTTTGTTGTGTAACGTAGGGTGCCACATCTGCTCGAATTTGCGCTGCTGTTGCATGGGGTTCCATCCGGGCCATCCGAATGTTGCGGTGATCCTCTCTCACAGTTGTCTGTCGCGCTGGGCCTGTGCCAGGTCTACGAGTGTGGGTACCTTCTTTTGACCACTGCTGCCATACACGTTGTACCGTAGATGCCTGTCGGCCAACACGTGCAGCGACAGTCCTTAGCGATAATCCAGCCTCACACAGCCCAATTATCGGAGCCCTCTCAAACTGCGACAGTAGTTGATAGCGTGCTCTTCTCTGTCGTCGAGGCATGTTTGACGAGGAACACTTCACTGCACAGACTGCAAGTCAACTACGCTAAACCAGAGTCCGTATACTGGAGTTGATTCCTCCGCGACCAATCACGTGGGGAGACCTGTAGCAACAATCCAATGGGTCTGAAACTTTGATCGTTTACATACCTACATGGCATCGTTCCATATCTTGAAAATCAACACAAACAACCAATGCCTTCATGGTGTTGCAATTACCATTTTCTTCAGTGTATATAAAAATGAGATGGTGTGTGTCTGTGTGTGTTAATCACGCAAGAAAAACTGGTCCGATTTAAATGAAATTTTTCATGGATGTAGCTGATTTACCAGGCTAACATACAGGCTACCTTTGATTTCGATATTTTGCACTATTTAGAAATGGTGACCATTTTAGTGACGTCACTACACCCTTTTGTTTCAAAATGTCATATTTCCATTTCAAATAAAAAGAGAACACCAAGAAATAGCAAACTTTTGATGGCATATTCGGGGTTTAAAATTTAATTTTCTATCCGAAAGGTCCTTTCACTTTTCGTGTATCTCCAACGGTTAGCGAGTAAAACCTAAATTTGTGGTATAAAACACGGTCAACGCCGAGCGATGTTAGTCTATAGCGCTCAAACCACTGATATTTTGCATGTTGGTTAATCCCAGGTTGTAGTGGCTCACTAAGAAACGTTTTTTGAAAATTCAATTTGTAAGTTTTTTCGGCCCTTTGGCACTGTGCATGGACAAAAGAACAAAGACCGGATTTAGCTCATTTTAAGCCTCCAGATACGAGAAACAATACTCGGAGGTCCCCCAGGGACCCCAATACACACTTTTTAAGAACCTAAAATGAACGGTTTCGGAGATATTCCCAAAAAAACTGTGTTCCCTCTGAGAAACAGATCAACGTTATACAAATGAGATGGTGTGTGTCTGTCTGCCTGTCTGTGTGTTACTCAATCACAGAAGAACCACTGGTCCGATTTAAATGAAATTTGGCATGGATGTAGCTGATTTACCAGGTTAACGTACAGGCTACTTTTTATTTCGATATTTTGCACTAGTTAAAAATGGTGACCATTTTAGTGACGTCACTACACCCTTTTGTTTCAAAATTTCATATTTCCATTTCAAATGAAAAGAGAACACCAAGAAATAGCAAACTTTTGATGGCATATGCGAGGTTTAAAGTTTATTTTTCTATTCGAAAGGTCCTTATCACTTTTCGTGTACTCCAACAGTTAGCGAGTAAAACCTAAATTTGTGCTATAATACACGGTCAACGCGGAGCGATGTTAGTCTATAGCGCTCAAACCACTAGACCAAGATAGCTGAAATTTTGCATGTTGGTTGATCCTAGGTTGTAGGGGCACACTAAGAAACGTTTTTTGAAAATTCAATTTGTAAGTGTGTTTTTTCGGCCCTTTGGCACTAAGCATGAATAAAAGTACAAAGACCGGATTTGGCTCATTTTAAGCCACCAGATACGAGAAACAATACTCGGAGTTCCCCTAGGGATCCCGATAGACACTTTTTTAAGATCCTAAAATGAACGGTTTCGGAGATATTCCCAAAAAACTGTGTTCCCTCTGAGAAACAGATCAACATTATCCATACTAATATATACAAATGAGATGGTGTGTGTCTGTCTGTCTGTCTATCTGTCTGTGCGTTACTCAATCACGCAAGAACTACAGGTCTGATGTAAATAAAATTTTGCATGGATGTAGCTGATTTACCAGGTTAACATACAGGCTACTTTTTGTTTCGATATTTTGCACCAAGTTATTTTAAAATGGTGACCATTTTAGTGACGTCACTACACCCTTTTGTTTCAAAATTTCATATTTCAATTTCACATAAAAAGAGAACGCTAAGAAATAGCAAACTTTTGATGGCATATACGAGGATTAAAATTTAATTTTCTATCCGAAATGTTATAATAGTTCTGACCCGTAAATATTCTGTGGGCGCCACTCATTACTATATTGAGAATAAAATATAAAATACATAAGACCTTACTCCCGGGCAGCAGGACAATACGCTTGCTATATGGCAACTCACTCTTCCCACTTTCCTAGAAATCATATGTATAAAGAGTAACTATTGAAATAATCTCATCACTTTGTAATTGCAAGATCTGTCTGTTAGGTAGTCAGCCCGAAGGCTGGTTGGATCCTCAAAAAGTACCGCCGTTACGTTATGTGAGTAGATACCCACAAAAACCCAAGGCAGCGCTATTTTGAGGCGTTCTAGGCAAGAAGAGGAGTGAGGTAGTTTGCCATTGCTTTCCTTACTGAGTCAGAACAGTAGTCCCAACCCTATGAGTTGAACCTTTCACAGCATTCACAGGCACTGACTGTGCCCCGAATGCCATTACTAAGCACCACCCATACCTCAGTAGCTTCCATATAATCACAGCCATGAGTGAGACTGAGACATCGGTGAAAAGCCACCTTTTACTCTAGCCTGTGCCAACTGACAAATGCAAAAGTACTGTATTCATCAAGAGATGGCAAACAGGCCTGAATTGCAAGATAAATTTATATAATTTCATGAATCAAACTATGTTTTACTAACCGGAAAGCGCCGTACATTACATTTCCATTTAGCTAACCTTGTCTAGCTAGATATTTGGGGCATAACGTTCATATAGGTGTTCTTTATTTTCATCCACATACGATATCACTGGTTCCTTCTATGAAGAATCCCTTTACGGATACTTCTTCGTTATATATAAGAACGTGAATCCTTTCTAGAATATAATTACATTCACAAATACGTGTTGCAGCTCGTCGTATTATATAACACAATGCATCCCTTCGATGCCAATCAACAAACAAACTTTTACCAGAATATCTATATCTCATTTCTCCGCCACCTAGATCCTTATTCGTTTCAAACAAATCATTAGTTCTACGTTATGCCGTGTCGCTTCTTAGTCGGTTTCACTTCATATGACACACGGCCATCAGGCAACAGCCTAGGTACCGGTACTTACTTCTACTCTATATGTCTGGGCACTTTCCGATTGAATAAATATAAACTCTAACTATATATACTGTATAACAATAATGAATAATGAGGAGTGTCTGTGCAGATCCATGATATGTCACAGAACGCCCCCATATGTTTCAACGAAATATTAATAAGAGAAAACATACAATACTAAGACTAATACTAGGACACCCCCCACCCAAGACATTACAGCATATATACACAAACGAAACATAATAACGATATACAAATACATCATATCACTTTCTTCATATTTGTCCTTCACAATAGTACCCTTGGACTCCACCATCCAAATCTTCTTTTAATCGTCCTCTTCTGAAGTCACCTTATTCTTCATAGCCATAACACATAGTCCCGTAACACCCAAGGATGCCTCATGAACTCCTTGGAAGAATATGGCATAGTCAAAACACACATTCAATTGATGCGAAGAGATTCCAAGACACCAACAACTGCGTCAGAAGAATTTTCTTGAATATCATAGAAGGTACAATACCTATTACGATACGTCTCCATTAAGGGGAAAGTATTGTTGTTGACAAAGTCTTCAATATAAACCAATGTTTTGTATCCATATACACAGTTCCACCCATGTATACACGTAGATATATCCTTTACTAATTTCAGGCACATGATTCAATACGCCCAAATTATAACTTCTCGGTCTATCAGCACAATGTATTCATTGTATAACAGTTTATCTATGACGAGGTATGCTCGGCAATGTACCATTATAGAACATGTAATGCAGAGGTCCTACGATATGTATTTCCTCAAATTAAAAATATTATGTGTACCCAATATAGTGCCATCTGATTTCATTAAAGAATATGCACATTTACCGACTCGTCTCTCAATTGAGAACGGGCCACAATAAAGCAAGATGAATTTAGATATCTGTTTATCTTAAGCGGAAGACGGAAATGGAATCTTGAGCAAAACTTTCTCACCCACGCTGAATTCATCAGGAATACCCTTCATTTGTTGGCGAATTCTCCTAGCTCCTGCCTTTTCCAAATTCATTATCTTCCTTATTTTCTTCACTTTCCTTATCTTACCCAACAGTTCTTTTCGTCTGTTCTTTTCTTTCCTCTTTCTCTTTGTCCCTTTTTCTTCTTTATCAGCTTCTTTGTTTTCTTCTGTTCTTCTCCTAGTCTTCCTCCTCCTCCTGCCTTCCATCTCGTCTTTTTCTTCATCCGCCATGTCATTCCGTACCTTGTACTCCCCATCTTCCATCTCCACCGTTTCTCTCTCCTTCCCTTCCTAATTTTTCTCCTCTTCTTTCTTGTCTGTCTCATACTATTCAGCAACTTCTTTCTCTTCGTCTTACATCTCATCCTTTTCATCCCCATCTTCCTTCTCCAACGTTTCTTCACCGTATTCTTCACCGTATTCCCAGTATGTTGTCTTCTCCATGACTCACTCTAGCACTTTTAGCATCTCTTTCTTGACTGCTACTGTCCTTCTCATGACCAACCTCATCAGCTTCTCCTTTCTCTTCTTCAGTTTCTCCAATACCATCTGCTTTCTCACGCCCCCCCCCCCCCCCCCCCCCATTTCTTGAATCATTTCCTTGCCTATTACCATGGTTTCTCTGGCTATTCAAAACTTTCTTTTCTACTATTACTTCAATTTTCTTCTCTACCCTCCCGAATTCTTCGTTTATTTATTTCTTATTTTCGTCCATTTTCTGTAATACAGTATCTTGTTTCTTCTTCAGTCCTGTTACTTGATTAAATCTTCCTTCCATTCCTTCTATTCTACTAAAGCATTCCTTTGTATTCTTCTCTACCACGCTATCCACCCTATCTATCCTCTCCTTTAACGTAACTTCTATCGCTTCACATTGTGTACCTATCCTCCTTTCCAAAATCTCAATCTTATGACTGTTATCACCATATTCTTTCTGCGCCTGTAATGTAGTATTATTTACTTCCATTTCCACTCGTATCTTCTCACACTCTGAATCTAATTTCTCCTCCAATTTCCCTAGTTTATCATTGAACATATCCTCCTTGTTTTCCACTTTCCTAATACTGTGATCTATTTCGTCAATTCTACAGTTAATCTTCTTATTCAACTCCTCGATTTTAATGTTAATATTATTATTCATTTCCTCAATTTTAGTATTAGTATTCTTACTCATTTTCTCCATTTTGTTCATCAGTAATTGGAGCCAGCCAAGGTTAACTCCCTCTATACTTTCATATGAGACCAAATTCTCTTCGCTATTAGACCATTCCGTCATCTCCCCCTCGTCACGTACAAGCACTAGTTTATCTCCAGATTCCATTTTAACCTCACGCTGAATAGTACGTGATCTTAGTACAATCTCTGACATTCCCCCAAAATTCACTCTTAATATCACTATCTATCTTAATTACATTACCTATCATGTGCATTTTCAAGATTCTATTTTGGTGAATTCCCATAAATCGTACCCCACGTTGGGTGCCACTTTATAATAGTTCTGACCCGTAATTAAATTCTGTTGGGCGCCACTCATTACTATAATTAGAATAAAATACATAAGACCTTATTGCCGGGCAGCAGGACAATACTCATGCTATATGGCAACTCACTCTTCCCCCTTTTCCTAGAAATCATATGTATAAAGATTAACTATTGAAATAATCTCATCACTTTGTAATTGCAAGGTAAATTTATATAATTTCATGAATCAAACTATGTTTTACTAACCGAAAAGCGCCGTACGTTACATTTCCATTTAGCTAACCTTGTCTTACTTGATATTTGGGGCATAACGTTCATATAGGTGTTCTTTATTTTCATCCTCATACGATATCTCTGGTTCCTTCTATGAAGAATGCCTTTACGGATACTTCTCCGTTATATATAAGAATGTGAATCCTTTCTAGAATATAATTACATTCACAAATACGTGTAGCAGCTCGTCGCATTATATAACAGAATGCATCCCTTCGATGCCAAACAATCAACTAACAAACTTTTACCAGAGTATCTATATCTCATTTCACCGCCACCTAGATCCTTATTCGTTTCAAACAAATCATTAGTTCTACGTTATGCCGTGTCGCTTCTTAGTCGGTTTCACTTCATATGACACAAGGCCATCAGGCAACAGCCTAGGCACTAACTTTCTACTCTATATATCTGGGCACTTTCCGATTGAATAAATATAAGCTATAACTATATATACAGGATGTTCGCAGCAAGCCCTACTTTGTGCTGTAACTCGTTTGTTTTTCAAGATATTTAAATTTTGACACTTGCTTTGGAAAGTACTTTCCAAGCTCTAAAACTTTTGTTTCGTTGGTTTTCGTGTGAAGTTCGCGCATAACGCGCAAATCAACTTTTTGTGGTACGGGTTTGGCACTTTTTGCCCAAATCGGCTTTTTGACATCACCATTCGAAAGGGCGACATCGAATTAGTCGAATTAGCCACCAAAATATCAGTTTTTGCCCAAATCAAACTCGCAAAATGCGAGATTGTGTTTAGATTTTCGTTGGCTTATAGCATGCGACCTGCCTCTGCCCGGCCCGGCCGAACCAAGCGGCCCCACGGCTCGGCGGTGGCAGGGCCGCACCGATCCTACCGGATGTAAACACAAACTCGCATTTTGCGAGTTTGATTTGGGTAAAAACTGATATTTTGGTGGCTTATTCGACTAATTCGATGTCGCTCTTTCAATAGGTGATGTAAAAAAAAGATTTGGGCAAACAAGTGACAAAACCATGCCACAAAAAGTTGATTTTCGCGTTTTGCGCGAACTTCACACAAAAACCAACGAAACAACAGTTTTAGAGCTTGAAAAGTACTTTCCAGAGCAAGTGTCAAAATTAAAATATCTTGAAAAACAAACGAGGTACAGCACTAAGTAGGGCTTGCTGCGAACACCCTGTATATATATAACAATAAAGAATAATGAGGAGTGTGTGTGCAGATCCATGATCTGTCACAATGTACTGTGCCCAAATCCAGTTGCCTAGATTTGAGGGTACAGGCCACAATGCTAAGTCCAGAATTGAAAATTTGAATAGCGCGCGCCAAACCTTCTTAGAAGGAATTGGAAGCTTTCGACAGCCAAGAAATGGTTGAGTGACGTAGGCCGAGAGCGTCATAGTCGAGGCTAAAATGTCAATTAAATATTTCTCGATGGAGTAGAATCTTGAGACTAATATCAGATTACTGGCACGGACAAGGGAGGAAAAATGTGCTTTATTTCGAGGAAATTGATTGAGTGGAAGCTGAGATATGAGATGTTTTAGTTCCAGCATTTTTTCCCGCAGTGACCTCGTGTAGCCCGCTGAGGAGTATATAAGGCACGCCTGCCCGAGCTAAGTATATTCACTTCTCCATAAGCACTCCGTTGCTATGGATGTGTAGTACTTCGTAAGCGCTCTAGCCGCTAAACACTCTACGACTCCGAACATTGTTATAATCTTCGTGCACACGGTTGCAAATTCTTCGTTATTAACAGCACAGTTGCTGGGACTTAGTGTTTCGACAGTGCATGGTTCCTGGTATTAGAAAAGTGTTAAACATTTTAGTGATCTTCGAACTTTTCAAATGTTATCACCGAAGTGATAAAAATTTGTGGCACTGGTAATTATTGCTACAACTGGACATATGGTAGACTTTGTCTACATTTCTTTCTTCTGTCCACAATTATTCAAAGCTGGATTATTTAATCCAACAGTCAGAGGACAAGCTTTTGTCTTGTTAGTGGACCAGCCAAGATAAATCAGTATTTTTATTACCATTCTTGCAAAGTACAATTCTTTAGCCGATATTGGGAATACAGTTTTGCCTTGCGCAATCTGGAGAGTGAGAAACTCTGCCCAGCCAACTCGACAGAATTTGTACTAGTGCTGAACAAGATTATAAGCGTATTAGGAGTACTGAACCCATCACAGTTGGGCCATGTTAATAATTTTCATCATGGATCATTTTGATCAGCCCCCCGTCAACTTTACTTCAGCTTTTGAAGCTGGTAACATTTTTCTTCAAGATATTAAGACTTCTAGTATGAATACCGCTATGTCTGTGTAAGACCATTGCGGGTATAAATGGAGGCCGATACAAGATCATAAATACGTGTCCTAATGGGGACAAGAAGACTGAATAATCTGGTTCAGACCAGATTACAAGCATCAAGATCTACAAGAATGTAAGCTACAATTTGCATTATTTTTATGCGTAGTTAGCTGGATTTCTTATATTTTTCTACAGTCTTACCAACACATATTTTCTATTCATCGATATGTTTTTGCTGTTGCAAATATTTTTCTTTTGCAATAGAAGCTTTGATCTGAGTAGTTTTTACACTCAGAAGTCAATGATTCGAAATTTATGGACGAGCAGAACGAGCATTTATTTAATTTTGATATTTTTCTAATCGCGGTCATCAGCCGTCGTAACTGAAGATTTAATAATAAATCTAAGTTGAGGAATGGATATTTATCCATTATTTAGAAGTCGAGGATGATATTCCCCGAACAGTTTAACAACTTTAAATCCATTGGTTGAGGAAATAATAATAATAATAATGTTGATTTAATAATTATTATTATTTTTCTATTTTCTGAGATAATAATAATAATAGTTGTGATTTCTAATAATCATTACCATGTAGTGTGATTTATTCATTTGACATTTAAAACCATATTCTAAGATCGGATACTTGTTGATTCCGAAGGTTAGTGGTTAACGCATGCCCACATATAAATAACATATTAATTCAGTGGAATTATTTCACGCTTGCATTATATATTTAAATCTTTGAGAAGACACGGAAGGTAATGATACGGGAAGCTAAATGCATTTTGTATAAAACAGGTTTTTTGCTAAAGTTTGTATAAAAATAAAATCATTATTGAGCAACGTCTTTCAAAACGTTTGGCTAAGAATAGACACGGTGTGGAGTTGTTCATGTTTTAAACTGATGGTAAAATTATTATTGTAAACTCATTGGTGGAGTTTACCAATTTATAAATCTTCCAGTTGTCGTAACAAGCAAAGGCTTGATTATTCTGTATAATTTGGGAAGAAATAATTGTTGTGTGTGCATAGAGTTAAATATGCCATTCTGAGTGCGCAATTAAGTCGCAGGAATGAGGTTGTGTGAAATGAAGCACCAATCATATTGTAGGTTGGATGGTCTTTGAATTTAGTAGAGGAGTCGATTTTAGCCACACTTTCGTCGAGATATAACCAAAGATTATTTTGTTGAGCCATCATTGTAGGTTTACCCACAGTTTACCCACGTGTTCTAGAAGTATTCCTAGTAAATGCTTACCCGAGAATTGTTATTGTTAAATGTGTACCTTTCATTATGAAAAGACTTTACCGTTGTCTAGATGCTAATTATGATTATGTGATTTTTGACGCATTTAAATCGAATGGGCTGATGCTGTTAATTATTTAAAACTGTTACTTCTTAACAACCACTACAAACTGAGAGGATTTTTGTGATCCTATAAAAATATATAAACATTTAGCAAATAAGTTTGATGATTAACATATTTGACATTTTGTCAAATTATTGTAATTTTGATAATAATAAATGAAATTGTTTCATGATAAACTTTCTAAATAATATTTCCAAATGATAATTAATTGATTAAATAGTTGAATCCATATGGAATTGAATTTATATTTTGTTGATAATAATATTTTGACAATTATATTTATGATTGAGTCAAAAGCTCTGAATAGACTTTGGATCGAGAACAGTTGATTCAATAAATATTTTCTGTTTATCGAAGTTCGTCGAATCCAAATGCTCAAGGTCCATGTAAATAATATCTTATTGTATTTCTTGTTAATAACTTTGTATTTGAACACATCTTGAGATAACTGAATCCTGAAGTGTTAGTTAATTTGCTACGATATTTTGAAAAAGTGAACTGTGATATATTTTTCAACGAGTGATTATTTTTTTCATTTCAATATGTGAATACGCAAATAATATAGGGATCAGTAAAGACAATTAAATTTGCACTGACAAAACCCTACTACTGTAAATAATTTTTTTGAGCGAAGTCAACAGGACTATTAATTTTGTACAGGGAAAAATTGAGTGGAGGGAGGGTTTGGTACCCCGAGGCCAAAGTGGCTTGAAGACAATTGACCTAGTACTATTCTATGCGCTCAAAATAAGGATGGATTCGAACAACATTAGGTAAAATAAGGTATATATTTCAAAGGGAAAGAATTACAAAGCCGAAAGGCTTAGGGAGGGAACACTAATATGCACTCCTACTCTTCATTAAAATGGAGGCCAAGAATATCCCCAAATAAAATGGCAACGCTGCTTATTTAAACTGGTCACATTTACGTGATCCACAAAACACATCATATTTAATCTTTTCCAATTATTATCTGAACATCACACAGCAACAAAGCTGAAATATTAATTACAATAGACGAAAACGTGCCACATATGGCAAACTGAAAACAAAGGACTGTCTGCCATTGTTTAACTATGACTGTTACCCACTCCAAAATATATCGACTCGTAAACTTTAATTGATATTACATATCTTTCAATTAGGAATAAATTCCGAAATTCAAATTATATATATTAAAATTTTCAAATTAAATATCATTGCCTCTACGCGTGTTGCATCCTACCTTCTATGGCTTGTTCCCTAACCATTTATTTGGCCAGAATAAGAAAAACAAACTATGGGCCCATTATAGAAATAATAAAGAACTTCCACACACTATTAAAATAAAATATCTAGAGCCATTAATACAGCTCTGAACCAAGCCAGGAAAATCTCAAGTTCTTCTTCATGTTTAGCAACACAATGATCAGACGACACCTGATCTATATGTCTGACTTTAAGTAAAATTTGTCAAAAGTTTTTCTATACCATATCTGCCGCTCATCATGGATTTCAATAAGAAAGAATGTCTCAACAGTTTTACCTTTTGCTGGCCTAACATAGGCATTGTGACCCGAGGCAGTCACGCCACGTCTATCTCCTACCAGTTCACATGATGATCTCTTCTTGTCCAAGTTTTTCGTATCTCTCACGACAATAGGACGCCATTTTGCGCATGTGCAGTTAGTTCTTTTTAAACAGTTCACAACTGAAGAACGTCTGGCCCTTGTTTTAATGCCAACCTTGAGAATTAATTTTTCTTCACCTTTTAAATGACCGAAACATCCTTTTGAACCAAATTTAAATTGGCAATACAATTTGCATTGATGTGTCCATCAATGATTGGCTATCCAGTCTTAAGATTGTTTGAACTAAGACCGCCAAATTTCAGTACAGTTCAACGCATAAATAATTGACCAGACAGTCAACAATGGCTACATTCATTCAATGTAGACCGGAATAATTTTGTTAATATATTTTCCATTAAAAGATAATTTGTATTTAAATGTTTCTGTCTTCTTCTCGATTTTTGAAATGAGTCACTATTAATGACCAGGGGCGTCGGCAGAAGAGGGGGGGGGTGTCACATGGGGGCGGCGGCGGGGCACAAGGGGGGGGGGGGGCGGCGGCGAAGTATTGTGAGTCGAAACCAGTCGGCTCAAATTTGACCTTCGTCTCAATTGTTAAGTGTTCATGTGTTGGTGAAATTGTATATCTTGTACATAACATATGATTCGTCATTCATCTTTTATGCCATTTTGGCATACTTTCAGTCAATTTTAAAGTTTTAAATAAAATGAGATTAATTTTATCGGATGCATTCATTTCAGAAAATCTCCTTCTATCCTTATTGTTGCATCGAGTCGAAAATCAGTAAAACTTTTTTTTTTAAGTTATTATAGTCGCTTTACCCCATCTGGCGCCCCGGGATATTTTGATTCTCGTGCTGACTGATTTTTGGTGAAATGCATATGTGGTCGTCCGGACTTCGGTCTGAACGGGCACAGTACTTATTACGTTTTGTGTATCTCCAACGGTTAGCGAGTAAAACCTAAATTTGTGCTATAAAACACGGTCAACGCCGAGCTATGTTAGTCCCTACATGAACTGTTTTATTTATAGAGGTGGTTTGTGGGGTCTGAAACGAGGCGTGATTTTGAGTCTGATTTTATACTCTTTGTGCCGGTTATTGTGTGTGAGTATTTGGATCTTTACGCTGTTTTACAGTGTAATAGTGCTTTCTACTCTGCATGGTATGCTTTCCTACTTTTTATAGATTTGTTTTTTGTTAACTGAATATTTCTGTTGGCCAATATTTATCTGCTTTTGTCGTTTTTTACCATGATCAGAAACCCAAATTCACAAACGAATGTGTCGAAGTCTACCGACTGTCACATTAGTTGATTTAGTTTTCATAATTAATCTTACTGCAGAATTGGGCAAACTTATTTCAATAAAGTTGGTGTTTTGCCTTTAACGGCCAATGAAAGCCCGCACAAAGCACGGCGTAAACATAGAAAAGTTGCTGAGTTTTAATTGCTTGGCCCTGAAATTCAATATACAATCATTTCGGAAGCCTTTATAGGGAGGTGTAAGACTGTTTTAGCGTTTAGCTCTCGCAGTAAAGTACCGGAGGTGTTCTACATAAGAATTGAGGTATCGCGCAGTTTGCTACTCCTTTGGTGGTTCGCAAATGGGCCATAAGAGCTCGCTGATGAACCATCTCGGAGTTACTAGGCGAAATCTCGCCCAAGACACGGCATAAACTTAGAAAATTTGCTGTGATTAAAACTGATTTTGTTATTATTACTTGGGATGATTAAGGTTTGTTTTGTTACCGTTACTCTTTATCATGTCATGATACGTAGTTTCCGCAATATTACTTACTGCGGATATGACAATTGCTAACAAGTTTGATGTATATTTAGCATACTGTTAATATGTTTAAATATAGTATGAAGACGTTAAACGATAGGTGTTCAATATTTAAGAAATGTTATTTAACTTTTACTACATAGAAGCTGATATTTATTTCCAATATATAAACGCACTTTCCTACCTACAAAGCGGAAGCAGACTGGTTTTTCTCCTGGTACTCCGGTTTTGCCTGTCACAATTTCATTCCAGCAACAATCTCCACTATAATTTCATTTCATCTGTCATTCATTTCATCATTTCCCCAGGGGAGTGCGACAGGCTTCGGCAGCCGGCACAGTTCTCATATCCTCGCTGCTAGATGGGGATTTCATTCATTCCATTCGCTGACCCGGTCGGTCGACTGAAAGCAGGCTATGGATTTTCACTTTCCTACCTCTGATTAATAATTGGGTGAGTGAAAATGCATGTAGTCTACACATGTAGTTGGTAACATGGAAATAACATAACTACATTACGAATGTGTGATTATAGTAATGATTTAGACCAGCAAGTACTAAAAGACGTTCGAAGAATGGGTACTTCAGCTAGTTATATATAAAAGCGGGTTCTCACCGACAGCAATAGCTACGGTCGCTAACGCGCAGCGCTAGGACTTGGTGCCAAGCTATCTACGGGCTCGATAGTCGTGGGTTCGAACCTCCACCGTCGGCCGTCCTTGAAATTGTTTTCTGTGGTTTTCCCATTTTCAACCCCAGGCAAATGCCGGGACGGTACCGTCTATGAGACCATGGCCGCTTCCAGCTCCATGCCTAGAGTCATCCATCCGCATTAATTTCATCTCGCATGAGGTTGGCGTCAGGAAGGGCATCCGGCCGTAAAAGAACACCTGCAACTTAAACTTTCATCGCATCTCATCTCCGCCCAGTTGAAATACCTTTAGGGAAAGTGGATTATTGATACTAAGTTTCTCCAAGCAATACTCATTCACTAGGGTTAGTGCACCATGATTGTAAGCCTTCGCCACCTGGAGGTAATTGATTGTTAACGTTCAGTCGGTCGATACGAATTAATACCCAGTTATATTAAGCAAAATTGCACATGTAATCAATTATTATTTGCACAGATTACAAGAGGGGTTACAAATATGACATGTTTAGTTCATCAAGCAAACATCATCAGGTGACATCTTGAGGAGACAAGATGGTTATGGGCACGCTCTGATGGATCGTCCTATCAGATGAAGTTACTTTGGAGCTGCTAACTCCAGTCCTCAGTCGATTGAACGACTTCCTCACCGTTCAGATCTCGTTTTGATCAGCCGGTAGGTCTTCTGGATTGACTCCATCCAGTCCCGAAGATAGATAATGGAGTCTTGCATAGCTGTTTCCTGGCTTTGGCAGTGGTTTTGATGATTTGTATAAACTCTTTATAGACTTCAGCCAAGACTGAGATTGGTGATGGTTATACATACCAAGTGTGAGTGTCAATGCCTTAAGCATCTTATGTTCAATTACAACTTCACGCTAAATATCAGGCGGGGCAATACCAGCGAGGATGTAGCCTTTGACTGTAGAGGTTGCTTTTAGGTACCCTGTAAAGAGAGATCAAGATAGCGAGTTGGTGATTTGTTATTAATGTAAATAATAATAAAAAAGAATCAACGAGTCTCAAGAGGGTGTTTTTTTAATCTGGAGAAAGCATTTCGGTCACCGGTAGTGCGCCTACCTTACGTGACACTTGAAATGCTAACATTCAGTAGTTGTCGGAATGGGATTGTGCTTACTTGCGAGTACAGTACAGTAAGTACTCTGTAAATGCTATTCACACGCAGCATTGGTGAGAGGAAACGACGTCAGATCAGAGGCTGCTACCATTACATCTTGTGAGTTAACATGCCTACGAGTAATGCAGTTTTTTTTCTTTCTTTCTTTCTTTCTTCACAATTGGTTTTTATGTTCCTGAGTTCTGGAATAAGGGTTATTGAACTTCTAGATTTTTTGAAACTACTGTATATGTATTTTGACTGTGTATACTGTACCTAAACTGCTCCTGAAACGGTCATTTGGAGAATTCTCCCAAATGACAATCTCAATCGTATCATAGGCTATAGCAAGTTTTTCCACTTGAATCTGAATAGGGCCTACTCCAAATGGATTTGAGCATGTACACAAAATAAAATGAAAATCCACAGCCTGCTTCCAGTCGACCGACCGGGTCAGGGAATGGAATGGATGAAGCCCCCATCTAGCGGCGAGATCATGAACTGTACCGGCTGCCGAAGCCTGTTGCACTCTCCTGGGGCAATGATTACATGAATGACAAATGAAATGATAGTGAAGAGTGTTGCTGGAATGAAATTGTGACAGGGAAAACCGGAGTACCCGGAGAAAAACCTGTCTGCCTCCGCTTTGTCCAGCACAAATCTCACATGGAGTGACCGGGATTTGAACCACGGACCCAGCGGTGAGAGGCCGGCGTGCTGCCGCCTAAGCCACGGAGGCTTTTGGGCATGTACACAAAATAATGACTGAAAAGTTTTCCATAATATGTTGCTATTGGATATCCCGACTACAATTTTATTGAATTAAACATTCCGAACATAGTTTCAATAGGGTGGAGACCGTTTTTATTTATTTAAGAGGAGAACTTCGAGCTCGTGTGCCTCTTCAACTAAACTTACCATATTTTCCCAAGGAAAACCTGGGCATACTGATGTCTCTCATTTCATACTTTCTGGTGCGTTAAAGATCATTTCATTATAAGTCTACGATTTTCAGAAAAGCATACTTTATGTTCAACATCAACATTTAAGCACACTGAGCGCACATTGGATCCGTATTCGTACGAAATTACGTCGTACGAACACTCACGAATACGTACGAACACTCACGAGTACGTACGAACAATCCCAACGCCAGCTATATTACGCATGCTCGCAGACTGCACACGAGTTAGTCGTATGTAACTCGCTGGGATTTTACCGTTCGAACTGCGAACAAAATAGATGTAGAAAAGTTCATAACGTTGGTATATGAACGAAAATGTTTGTGGGATCAAAGTGATTCTCAATATCATTATTAACTTCCACAGGCAACCTGAACAACTTATTTCTATTAGAAAATACTCTTCTGAGACGTAGACGTAGAAGACGGCGTCGTAGGACTGAGTGGGTTAATGAAATGTATTTCAAAAGGGAAGTACTAGGTAAATTCCATCACATCTGGGAAGATCTGAAGGGTGACAAGAAACGATTTTATAGTTATTTTCGTATGACAAAAAATACATTTGAATTTATCCTTGACAATGATCTGACTAAATTCAGAAATTTTCGCCGGAACGATTACCGGTAACTTTCAGGTAAGGCTGTAGCCTTATGATTATGTATAATCATATATTATTATTGTAAGATATATTACCTAGAGTTCTTATTAAACTACAGGTTTCAGTCTAACTAGTACAAATTCAACTAGGTTAAATGAAAGTACAGGCGTTAATGTTTACGGAACGGACGAGTCCGCAACCAATGTGCGCATTCAATACGCACGACTATGGTCGTACGTAACCGCACGACACAAATACGGATCCAATGTGCGCTCAGGGCTTGTCCATTTCAGTTGATGCAGAAACAAACTCACGGTCGTTTTTTCTTATTTCAGTAAGCCATCAGAAAATACATTTCCATCACTTTCAAATGATTAATCATCAACTCATCGTTAAACCACTAATAATACTTGTCTGTGACATAAACTTTTTGCCTTTTTCTTTCGTGCAATCTAAGTCAGGCAAATAATAAAAAATGTTTGCGAATGGTTGACTTACCTAGAACCTAGTGGACAGCCGTGTTGTGTTTTCAAGCATTGTGAAACTTAGTAACATGCGTTGCCTATCATTCACTAGGTTCTGTGAAAATTTCGTGATGATGGTCGTCGACAGGTCTGAAAACTTACCTCGTCAGTAATAACGGTCAATGTAGGCCATCTGAGCAGAAGTTAAGAAAAGGGAAACCAAATAGTTTCACAACTCGATAGAATTAATGAGGTAATGCTGCAAGCAAGTGCTGCTTGTTTACTGAATGGCGTAGTAGTACAAAATAAAACAAGATGTTCAGTAAAGAACATATAGCCTACTTTCTCCTAAATGCATGGGTTTAGTTATAACTCTTTGGCTTTTCAAGGTGTATAATTGAATGTTGGTTGCAGTAGCTTGTTGAAATACAACATGCTATACGTATATTATACGTTGATTGATTGAATCCTCACATGAATTATATAATTATATACACACCAACACACTAATACATCCATCACAATAACACGGGTTATGAGACAAAATTCAACACTCACCCAAGTACACGGAGCTAAATGACCATGATGTCCATGCATCTCAAATGAAACAACAACAGCTTCCTACCCAAATCCTTCCTCGTATAAAAGTAAGCCTACAGACATCACAGTGACACAGGTTATCAGACAACTTCTACACACACACACAAGTACACGGGGCTACAAGACCATGATGCAACAAAACCTCTAAAGAATCAACAACTAAAACAACAACAATAGACTACCGCGGATCAAGGACTAAGAATTTTAATCGCTGTAGTGGAGTGTTGAAATATTTGGTGCATAGGCCTATATAATATTTTCGATTGCAAATACACACTATAATGCTTAACATTATAACGTGTGAGTAGTTATGAATCAATACATACTAAGAAGCGAAGTAAGAAAAATGAACCCACCGGGATTTGAACCACGAAACCCTCGACTATAAGCCTAGGTCGCTACCACTGCGCCACGGATGCGGTACGATAACTCAATGTAAAAACTTTCTTTAGTATAACTGTATCATATTTTGTGTTGAAATCAACGATTTCATTAGCGTTTTCTGACGTTTCAGTACTGTTTATAGAAAGTGAAACACCAAGAACATGAGATGTGACCACATTGCACTTTATGCCACAGATTAGGGACATGACAATACATTACTGGTTAGAAGGACAGTAATGCACTTTGACAGTCGATCTTCAGTAATGGCGTCGCGCCACCACGTGCTGAACTCAGAGCCGCTGGACGTCGGCATGGACTCATACAGCGCTTGAATACCGTCCCACGCGGTTTTTAGGCGCGTCCACAAAGCATCAACAGTGGCGGCAGGTGGATCTGAACGAGCAAGTTGCCGACCGACCATATCCCAGACATGTTCGATGGGCAGGCCAAGGAAGCAGAGGTATCCGTCGTTCTGTGAAGAAGGCTTGCACATTCCTCGCCACATGCGGGCGGGCATTGTACTGCTGAAATATGGCCTGTGAACGGCCTGCAAGAGGGGCAGTGCCGCGGGCTGTAAAACTTCCCTGATGTAGCGGTCACTGTTTAGATTGCCCGCAAGAAGTACGAGGTGCGATCGCCTGTTATAGGCAATTGCGCCCCAAACCATTACACCTGATGTTTGTCCGCTATGCCGCTCAACAATACAGTATTCCTGATTGCGTTCTCCACGGCGGCGTCGAACGCCTATGCAACCATCACTATAGGACAGGTTGATGTGCGACTCTTCCGAAAACACTGCATTTCGCCACTTCGCCTGCCAGTGTCGGCGTGCACGTGCCTTTTGTAGTCGGAGGCGTCGGTGGTTCCCAGTCCATGGATGCCGACGCAGTGGCATTCGTGCTACCAGTCCAGCCCTCAAAAGACGGCGCCGCATCGTCGACGCAGACATGTCCACCCCCGTTGCAATGCTCCAACGTCGAGCCAACACCGAGAACGATGCTGTTCTGTCATTGCGTCGTCCTGTACCCTGTCGTCGCTGTGTACGGCCCTCCTCTCCTCTGGATCCACATACGCCTTACTGTTGACGCAGCGTGCCTCTTATGAGCCGCAATGTCCCGGAACGACAGACCCGCCTCCCGGAGCCCAAGCATTCTGCCCCGTTCAACCGCACTCACATGCTGATAGTCCACTCTGTGATGTCGGTGAGGCATCGTTGCACTTGCTCATCGTTTCCACTTTGTATGACGGACCCACGCCGACAGAGCTGTGCGGAACACTGACCTGTCCGGTCCCACGACAGAGGGCACTGGTGGGCCAATGTGCACGCCATCTCTCTGCGATTTCAATCACTTAGTATGGTACCGCAGGCCTACACGACCCCTGTTCTGGGTGTTTCACTTTCTACAAACAGTAGTGTATAAATCATTTGATACTAAATATGTATTATTTTGTTCAGTACATTCCTAAAAGGATATAAACTTACGTAGTTACCGAGATATATGGATTAGCGAGCAAAACATAGCCGCCATTGACTCAACGGGACGGCATGGATAAGCGCGATACGGCACGGCCAGCCTGAAGCGTTAGTCACTACTCCGGTTACATAATTCTATTTTAAAATGCTAATTTCCTACCGGTGAGCTCCTTGAGGGCAGTTTAAACCTCCCTGTGTACGATGAGCGTATTTGGTAAGGCCAGGCCTTGTAGAATCGTAAGTTGCGGTCAGGCTAAAATACTTGCATGATTCATGCAACCGCCATCTTGAAACTATTTGGATGATGACCTTGTAGTTTCGGAAAAAGATGCTTCCACACTAAGGTATATTGTTACGAAATTTGGTAGAGATCGGATGATTAGGTTACCCGTAATTTGATTTATGCTCAGAACATTTGGGTGGGGCGCCATTTCTTTTTAGCCTATTTTCATTTATGAAAGAAATAGGCTTATGATATCACATTTTGTCCTTGTGTCTGTCTGTGTGTGGTCCCCCCCCCCCCCCTGATAAAATCTAAACAGCTGGAATGATTTCAATGAAACTCGGTAAGTTCATAGCACCATTCCGGACGATCCCGGCTATGCCCTTCAAATTTTGTTACGTCTCATCAATCCAACATGGCGGCTGTGCGACATATTTCACCAGCATTCAATATCTCCGAAACTATTACCGATATCACCCTGACATTTTGTACGGTGATAAAGGGAACTACTAGAAGTTCACCTATGTGACTTTTGATAACCTGGTAACTACAAAACTAACATGGTGGCCAATCGAAGTTGCGACTTTTAAATAGACGTTTCTCGCGATTTAACCAACCAAACGCAGTGAAACTTGGTACAGTATATGTTTATACACATCGTAATGCACCGACATCTAACTTCGTTCAATTGTCTACAAACCCTCAAGTTGGCGGCTGTGCAAAATATTTCACCGGTATTATCTCTGAAACTATTACCGGTATCACCCTGAAATTTTGTACGGAGAAAAAGGGCGCTACTGGAAGTTCATCTATGAGACTTTCAAAAACCGGTTAACTACAAAACGAACATGGCGGCCAAGCGAAGTTGAAAGTTTTAAATAGACTTTTCTCGAGATTTAATGATCCAAACGCAATGAAACTTGGCACAGCAAATGTTTATACAAATTGTAATGCACTGGTATCTAACTTAGCTCAATTGTTTACATAACCTCAAGATGGCGGCTGTGCGAATTTTAAAATTAAATTTTTATTCCGTGTGTCGTAATCATGCGAACGAAGTGAAAGTTTGAATAATGAACCTACGCAATCATTTTCCTTTAATGGTACATGACTCTATGGCCTATACATATAACAATCCAACATGGCGACCATCCGAAATATTTAGATGGATCTCAATATCTACGTATCTATTACAGCAATCAAACTGAAATCTTTAATGTTCATAGGGGCTATGAACATAAGTTCACCTATAGGACTTTCAATAGCCTGGTGATCACAAATCCAACATGGCGGTGACGCGATGTATAAATGTTCACATGGACGTTTCTCGCAATTTAACCATCCGAGTGCAGTGAAACTTGGTACAGTAAACCCTTATACAAATTTAGGGACTGCTAAACTGTTGGAGAGTTGTTTCAACGTAGAAAGCATTTATAACTACACTCATCTAAATGCAATTGAACTTGCAGGACGAGTGTTTGACTGTGTACGATAACACTTTCAGGCCCCTCTAACCTCAACTCAAATGTGGGTAAAAACTATAAAGTATTAGAGCGTTAAAATCCTTCAGTATGCCTTCCTTTGGAGGGGAAGTAAAGCCGGTGGGCCCATGCCATAGATGTATGGCTCGTATGTATACCACTGCAATTGGTAGTGTGTAGCAAAATTTGTAAGTTATATTTGGCTATTAAGAAACGTCCGCATCAAGTTTCAACGTTCGCCGCTAGGTATTAGTGTCAGTACCATCCGGTAGCCAAAGTTGGAACTACTTGAAATTGAACTTATTGGGAGCCCTCGTGTGTTCAATCAAAACTACCCAGCTATAGCCATTCGGTTGCAATTCATATATAATATGTCCACCGACGCGGTGGCTGAGAGCGTGGGTTCGAATCCCTCCTCGACCGTCCTGAAAATGGGTTTCCTGGTTTCCCTATTTTCACCACCAGGCAGATGCTGGGACGGTTCCTTTCAATAGGTCGATTTCCTTCCAATATCCCTTCCCTGACCCGTCCTGAAAAGAAAGTACATGGTCATTTGCTGCATTAATAAAATTAATATGAATTCTTTGAGGCATGGAGTCAATGCAGCCCTTGATCACTTCTTCAGGAATTGTGGTCCATTAGTTGTTCCAGAGTTGTGGATGGCTGAGACAAGTTGGCCATTTGTCGACCCATCATGACCCAACACAAGCTCAATAGGGCTGGGGTCCAGGGATCTGACTATTCTTTATAATGTTCTGATGTGAAGATCAGTGGCGAAGCTGGTGGGGAATCTTTGAGCCATAGTATACCCATTTCATTCTCAAGGAACATGCACATTTATATTTTCCTATTTTTCGTTGGCATAGTCAAATTAAATCTAGTTGTCCGTATTATTCTCTGTAACCTGGGAAGGACGCCAGCTTCTCAGTGCGCGACTGAGCAGCTCCTTTGTAACAGGCTCAAGTCTCTGTGAATAGAGAAGGCCTGCACCAAGCGGAAGGTCGATAGCTGAATGCGTGAGCAAGAGCCTAGGCTCCAAGCAGTGCAATCGTGAGGCGGGCGGTATCTCAGCGCGGCATGTCCGTTCGTGAGTATTAAAACATGGATCAGTGTAGTGTTTTAATAGTGTATTTAAAATCAAGACCGTTTTCTTCGTTGTCCTATGAAGATAATATTTTTTGAACAACGGCCTAGAAAAATTATAATCAAGAAACAGTACGCCTCATAAGACTTTCCTGTTTCTACTGCTTCAAGTGAACGAAGTATGGATGCATTGAAGAGAGTTAGACTTTTTTAGGGAACTCCATGTCAGATTCTAGACTGCGCAGTTTAAGTACTCTGGCTATTGAGAAGAGTTTGGTGAACTAACGTTCCAGGGATGACATATTCAAAGAACGCATCATTGATATCTTTGCTGAGCGAAAAACACGACGACTGGAGTTAATCTATAAAAATATATACTCAGTTGCATGAATGTAGCTTCGCCACTGGTGAAGGTCTTCCCTGCAGACACATGCAGTGTGACCGTGGGCATTGGCCTGCTGGATCTGGTTAACATACTGGCGAGCAATCAGTAATCACTAATTGTGATTTCACATTAAGACCATTAGCACCCCAAGCCATACTACCCGAGTGTTGGCCTTGTGTGCCTCTCGGCAGTAAGATCTAGGTAGCTCCTCTCCTAGATACGTCGTCACACACGATTGTGGCGATCACTGCTGGCAAGATAGAAGCGCGATTCGTCACTAAAGACGACACTCTGGTATTCGTCGACCCACGCCAGACGTCCAGACGCACCGGCGAGCGGTGACGTTTGGGAGATAGAAAAGGAAGGAACGAACCCAGGACTATACAGGAAAACAAAGACTCACACATACGGCGATTTATGGCCACACAATTACACGTCTTTGACAAAACACTGGCCAACACGCCCACATATTTACACATAATCCACAAAACACTGGCCAAACCCAACACGGGTCCACAATGTACATATATAATTAAAATGTTATACCATTGAAGCGTAGAGGTTTGCGATGAAATATCCAGAACAAGCACGCCTATATAGATTATAATTTTACAAGTGTACAGTGTGCATGAATGTTATATGTTATATATGTCATATTCCCAACACTACACAAAATGTTTTATAAAACAATGACGTTTTTTCATAGCAAAATTTAAATAAGTGGAAATCACCACGCTAGGGATTACCATGTTTAAACACAGTCAAACTAAAACTGTATACATTCCACCAAGTGCTTTTCAGCCTTATACTACGGCACACGGCCGTCCAATGCATTTAAAATACAGAAACTGCCCCTCGCGATTACAATTAGCTGACAGCCAAGAGCGAAACCTTACTCCCAAAACAGTGGACATAATCACAGGCAAGTTAGCATATATCATACACAGGAAGTTAGAGACAGGGCATACTATTAGATGGATACAGCAAAATCACAGACACCACAATAACACAGGTCCACAGACACGGGGGCCAACAGGCACCAGATGATAGGCCTAGATAAATAGGCAATGGACTCAGAACATTCGAACCCACATACTCCGGCATACAAAGACACGGGGCATAGAACCGATACTGCTATCACATGGGACACTCATATCATACATGCCACACTGACCACGCAAATCGAGGGACACAATTGTAATACATAATCGGGACATGAATATCACTCTAGCAGGCTAATATTATACCGGCCTGAAGTTTTACAGTGCCACAAGGCAGAAATGCAACATAAGCAGTAAGCATGTCATAACAGAGCACGTGCTTGGCGGCGGCCAGCAATTTGCTGATTAGAAAAATCCTTCCCCGGACGCGCTAGAGGGAGAGGGAACGATACACACTCTCCTGGAATGTAAGTCCGTGACCGCAGTAAGAAACGACAAGTAAACACATTTACACAATTGTACATTTATATAGACCTCCCCTCAGAACACAGATTACAGGCGTGGTGGCTCAGCGGTCAATAATATGTATAATAATATTACGGCCTCGGGCATTTACCGGCTAAGTACTATCTAATGTTCAGATATTCGTAATAAAGTTATTTTATTTTCTCTTTAACATTTTTAGCAATAGCGTGATGTGTGTGTATATGCCTGCCCCCCCCCCCTATCAATTCAATCATGGCGAAGCCGAATTGAACCAAATATGGTACAGAGGTAGCACCAGCAAAGGTCATATCATGTTTTATGTCGCTGCAATCTTAACCAAAACAAAATGGTGGATACCCAAATGTTCAAAGCTTAAATCAAATTACAACTAAACTAACAAACCAATTTTGGAAAAATATACCTTCATGTGGGGATCGTCTGTCGTCCAAAGCACAAGGTCATCAGCCGAATAATTTCAAGATGGCGGCCGTGTATGTCGTTCCTCATCTATCAATTCAAACACGACGAAACCGAATAGAACCAACTTTGGTACAGAGCTAGCACTAGCAGAGGACACCTTAGTGTCATGTTTTATATCGCCGCCATCTTAACGAAAACGAAATGGTGGTGACCCAAATGTTCAAAGCTTAAATCAAATTATGACTAAACTAATAATCCAATCTCGACCAAAATTTGAAAAAGTATACTGTCTGTTGCCCAAACTACAAGGTCAACAGTCAAATAGTTTCTAGATGGCGGCCGTGTGAATTATGCAAGCATTATAGGCTAATCCGTAACTTATGATCCAAGAAGGCCCAGCTTCACCAGTTCCACTTATCGTACAGAGTGGGGTTTAAAGGAGGTGACCCGTTGGGTATTTTAATTTTACAGTAGAAACCCGATATAACGCGGTTGTCGGGGGACATGCTTTACCTCCGCTTTATAGCATATCCGCGGTATATCGCGAGTGAGCCGTGTTTTGACATACTACGCATGGAAAGTTTGGAAGAACACATAATGCAATGCAGTATTATACATATTGTACTAACTTATATACTGTCTCTTCTCTTCTTTCAGTAGATCTGTCCGTAGACAGGTTTCAACTGGACGTCCTCCATTTCGCTCTGTCCTGAGCATCTTCTTTCATTTGCTTATAACTTCTTCCCCTCTTCACATATGTTAACATCCCAAACATTCTTCTTCCTCTCCCTCTTTTTCCTTCTACTCTTCCTTCCATGATTCTTTGTAGTAGACTATTCCTTCGTAGTATGTGACCCTTCCAAGATTTTTTCCTCTTCTGTATCCTCCTCGTAGGTATATACTGTAATTAAATTTAAAGAACATTAGAAGTAGGCCTACATAGGCCTACTGTAAAACATTTCAGAAACTTACCCAATAGGGTACAGCATTGCAACAAGCACACAGAAATCTAGACAATGAATGAATAATTTATGATCCACATGATGGTTGTGCTAATTTTAATTATTGCCAAGCACTGTTGCATAGTCACTGCGTCTCAATGTTAACCGTGAGATGTGTATTCAAAGCTTCTGTCTAGCAACAATCTTGATTCAGTATGTACTGTATGTTAAGACAAACCAAAGGTTGAGTTTAATTACGTCCATCTCTTTTGGTTATTGTTTAGAGAGCTTGAAGTTTGCAGCAGTAAATTATACTGCAGAAACGCTGTATTAAGTTTTTTAGTTTATTTTCATTTTATGAAAAATAGGCTTCTGAGGTCACCTTTTGTCCGTGTGCGTATGTGTATCAGTATGTGTGTGTCCCCCAAATAAATTCTAAACGGCTGGAGCGATTTCAATGAAACTCGGTAAGGTCATAGCATCATTTCGGCCGACCCCGACCGTGCCCTTATATTTTATTACGTCTCCAATCCAACATGGCGGCTGTGCGAAATATTTCACCAGCATTCGATATCTCCGAAACTATTACCGACATCGCCCTGAAATTTTGTACGGTGATAAAGGGCACTACTTCAAGTTCACCTATGAGATTTTCAAAAACCTGGTAACTACAAAACCAACATGGCGGCCAAGCGAAGTTGAGATTTTTAAATAGACTTTTCTCGCGATTCAACCATCCAAACGTAATGAAACTTGGTACAGCAAATGTTTATACACATTGTAATGCACTGGCATCTAATTTAGTTCAATTGTTTATATAACCTCAAAATGGCGGCTGTGCGAAATATTTCACTGGCATTCTACTAGGTATATCTCCGAAACTATTACTGATATCAGCCTGAAATTATGTACGGTGATAAAGGGCACTGCTGCAAGTTTATCTATGTATTTTTCTAAAACCTTTAAGTAAAAAGTACATGGCGGCCAAGCGAAGTTGAAACATTTTAATACACTTTTCTTGCGATTTAACCATCTGAGCGCAGTGAAATGTGGTACAGTAAATGATTATACATATTGTAATGCAATGACATCTAATTTAGTTCAGTTGTTTACATAACCTCAAGATGGCAGCTGTGGGAAATTTTAAAATTAAGTTGTTGATGTGTAACATCTTACAACTCGGTTGCTGGATATTTTGGGGGAGTGATTTTGAAAAATGGGACGGAAGTGGATCGGACGGAAGTGTGTAAGACACATTGCCAGCTGGATCGCATCCAGCGATCCAGCTGGCAGTGGTAAGAGGGAACAATGAGCGCGCGGTCTCGGAGATTGGTACCATGACGCACTGTTGGCCATGTGGAATGTATATCACATACGGATTACTTCAAGGTTTGGAAGCGCCATTACAGATATTCCTACAATAAATCATCTTCAAGTTGTCGTTCTTTGGTGTAAAAATATTCATTATATCATATTTGCTGAAAACAATTATGATTTATTAAGACTCTGTTTATCAATCTCTGGATAAAAGTGATGGGTATCCACTCCCCGAGTAACTTTGCTCAACACTTTCATACTGAACGGTAAACGCTCATGCGAACTCTGGTGTCAACTGATTGAAACACAACCACATGTTCAAAGTCTTCGTATCAGTATTTAAATGATGATATGCTTTAATATGAAACATTGTAACTAGTCGGCAAAGCCGGTATTATGTTTATGCACATTAACTATTCAGATATTAACCCACATTGCGGTAATTCAGTGATCAATATAATATATATCGATGTTTGTATACGGGAACTGGGCTAGCCTTTCATGGACCACTATAGGCTCCGTGCGTTAGAGGGAGAAATGCTCCGCCACGCTACGAGTGGCCGGAATTGTAAGCTGTTGCGGTTTACCGCGGACCGCAGAAATATCAGCTGTCATCACACACCGTGTTGCCATGGCAGACTTGATAATAACTGTAGGATTTCAGAGTATTTTATCTGACAATAATCGGCCCAATTCTTCGAAGAAAGGCCGTCTACTTGCAGAAAGTGGGCATGTTTTAAATTTAGTAGAAAAGCAGTTTGCAGGAAATACCAACAGTGTAATAACTGCTAATGTGACAAGAGAAACATCAGTTCGCCAGAAACCTTATCATGTCACGATAGAGGTAACGTATCTATTCATTTTATGCATTAGTTGGGGGGGGGGGGGGGGGTGACAGCAGGGGCAGATGACCACGTAGTTCCGCCCCTTAAAGCATCAATAACAAACTAACTGGGGTGACAGCGGCATTAATGTTCATGTACACGCAATTTCTAATACGATATAATGTTATCGTAGGTTAATGCTACTAGAGAGACGATTGCATGTTCCTGTGAATGCCCAGCTGGATCGTCAGAGAAGTGCAAGCATATTTCAGCAGTTATTCATTCAGTTAATTCAGAGCATGTAACTTCGCGAACCGATCAACCCTGTGAATGGTCTAGACCTCGAATCTCAAACGCGGGGAAAGAGAAATATAACAAGGGGAAGAGGTTAGAAGAACTTTTTCCCACAAAAAGGTAGAGGCTTGATGTAAAACCAGCTGAAATTCCCGATTTGAAAACCCCATGTATACTATCCAAAATTTTAAATGAGGAGAAAAAGTCAGAATCAGTTAAAGTTGCCAATGAATTGCTAGGAAATTTAATAACAGATGTCACAGTTATGGTTCAGAATAATGCATGTAAAAATGTAATAACTACATTATTAATGAAACAGGAGACTACATCTGTAATAACGGTAATTGATGTGTGTAGTGTTAGCAATTCTACACTGGCAAGTTATTTTTATAACACTCATGTTGTAATTAATAAGACTCAAGCAGCTGAAATTTGTGTAAAAACCTTACATCAATCGAAGTCTGATCTCTGGTTTTCAGAAAGGAAGAAAAGTATCTCTGCAAGTAAGGCACATTCAATTAAAACTAGGAGAAAAGATCATGAGAAGTTGGTAAATACACTCTTGAACCCTAAATGTCTTAATGGTAGGGGTCTTAGAAATGTCACATTTGGAAAAAAGTTAGAAAAAACTGCACTTGCCAAATACACAAATTTATGTGGTAAAACAGTTGTTGAGAGTGGTCTCATAATTCATCTCACCCATCCTTGGTTGTGTGCTAGTCCTGATGGTATAGTAATGGTGAATGGGAAGCCAGAAAGGGTACTGGAAATTAAGTGCCCTATTTCATGTAAAGACAAACCAATCATAGGTGAAAATGAGGAGATTAATGTGCCCTATCTTATAATAAATTCAGAAGGAAATTTGGAACTGAAACCAAATCATGCATATTTCACTCAATGCCAGCTGTTGATGTACTGTTGTGGGCTTGATGCTTGTGACTATTTCATTTATACAGACAACCATAGTTCCATTCTTTTAGAAATTCAAAGAAATGATATGTTCTTAAAGGTCTGTATTGAAAAGTTGCAACAGTTTTTCTTCACACACTATTTAAGGGAACTAACGTGCAGATTTAATAATGGGCTTCAGACATCAAAGGAGATTGTACATTTGTCATAACACAACACATATGCACAATGTCATCAACACTACATAATAGCTCATTTGGAATTTTTTGAAGTATGTTATATACTTTCATTCTTTGAATGCACCGTTCAACATGAATTCGCACACTAGCAATATTGTAAGTGTCATCAACTTCTTCAGGTGTCAAATGACCTTCATGCATGAAGGGTGGCATTACTAAAATTGCATTGCTGTCCTCCAATATAGTTTTTATACCAGGTGGGTAGATTATTGGCTGAGGAACAACCCACCCGCCAAGGGAAGATGATTAAGAAAAGGAAGTGGGTTTCGGACTGGAGAAGAAGGATAGAGAAATAGGATGAGAGTTCCACAAAAGTTATAAATTTAACCTTTAATGCACTTAGAGGCGGTTTCCACTGAAAATCCGTTCTCTGATACCTAAAATGGGTAAGAGCTTGGTCCAAGCTGAAGGGAAATACAGCTAGGACTAGGGCGGTTTGCAAGAGAGCGGCCTTAGTATATTCCCTCGCAAGCAGGCATAAGACTACTATGGGGAAGGGTGTTGGTCTGGCAAGACTGAGAGTAACAGATTTATTGTATGTCTTTTCAAAGAAATTCGTTTTTGCAAAGTAATTCGAAGAATGCCAATAATTGGAATCAAGTTTGGTATTTCCAGTTTTTGAAGTTATAGAGTTCCTGAAAAAGCGACCAAGTGCTTCCAGGAAGGATAGTGATAAAAAAATTATACCTTGGAAAGTAATTTTGGTAAGTGAACCAATGGTTGCATTTGGAAATGGCTAAGCTTTTACTCAGTGAGAGGCCGGCTAAAAGTTTAGACAAAGAAAAACACTTATCTTTTGGAAAACTGACCATAAGTTTTCGGAGAGGATCTCCACAAGCAGGTAGCTGGCGTAGCGAGCTTTACTTGCCTTACTGACCAGTTAGAATTAGCTATTAAAGCTAAGAGAAACTTTAACGAGATTACTACTAAGAGTTCTTGCTCAAATGCAACGAGTGGTGAAAACCCTATCAATAGATTTAATAGCATCGAGTAGGGAGAGCCAAGGAGGACAGGATCTTGCCTAACCGTTGCACTAGAAAAAATGAAAAGGCAAAAATAAACGCTTGATTTATTTAACAATTCAAAAGAAGTTAATAACTTTAATAAATATATTTTCAATTTGGTTAACAATTTTGGGGTCACAGACCTCAGAAAACATTAAACGTTTGCTCCAGGCAATTGACAATTTATTAGGTTTCAAACCTTATATATGTTCTAAAATCTTTATAAGATTTTAAAAGACAAATGAAGTAATTAAAGTTTAAACATTAAATTGAGTACAAAGAGTGTACTATAAGAAATTTCTGAGAGAATATTCTAGAGAGAGTGACAACTTCGAAAATAACAATAAGAAAAACATGAAGAATAAGATAGAAGTTCCTACAACTTCTTATATTTGTGCAGAATTACTTTATAACAATTATACAAAAGAGAGCAGGTCACTTACGGTGAAACCTGAAGAGAAAAGTCAAAAGGAAGGTTCTAGACTTCCTATGTTTAAGTAGGAATCACGAGCCAAATGGGGCAGTTTCCATTTCGTGAGACCCAGAAATAACTCACTCAAGAGTTGAAAGTATTGTTTTCCCTGCTTATAGGGAAGAAACAATGTAAGCTTAAACCGTGTATAAAGCACGTAGTTATACAGAGGTTAATTAATGATAAACAAGCAAAAATGGAAGGGCACTTCGATATAGTGACACCTTATAGAAAAGTTACAATTGTATTAATATGGTTTGTTAGTAGAAGGTTGAGGAAAGATCATTGGGATTTAGGATCGATGTTCATGGCCTTATTTAATGTAAACGGACGATCGCGACGCGGTAGAAAAGCGGGACAAGCACTGGTTATAACTATAGTCCTTTAAATAGATGAAAAGTTCACTGTAGAGACACGAAAGTTTATGGGAAAGAAAGTTATTGCAATGATGAAAAGAACTGGTTGCACTAGGTAGGCAAGAGTCTATTTCTTGAGAAAGTTGTGAATTACGATTAAATGCGCCATAGAACATTCCAACGGTGGAAGAAAGTTCGCTATTGCAGTAATTTATAAGGAAGATTCCTCATTTTAAATAGTATTCTCACAAGTGAGTGAAAAATACCTGACGGCAAGACTTGCAGATAGAGTACAGGATCTGGAAGGTTCCAGAACGATCTTAATAGAAAAATGGGGCCAAAGTTAATCCAGCGGAGGAACTTGCTTTGTAATTTATAGACAGCGGGTATTGGATAATATCCCACGTGGTGAGAAGATTTCTCATTTAAATAGCTTAAAAAAGCTCCTTTCTAGTAAGGTTGGCTTATACAAACAAAAGCTCAACATGGCAAATCCCGCGAAGAATGATTTTTGCCCCAAAATAAGTAATCTCATGCTGTCTATAAAATATCGTTAAAAGCATGAAGATGAGGTTAAAACTTGAAGTAGGTACTTATCTTTGTTTCATGTCGAAGGTGAAGTTTCCTTTGACGGATGCCTAATGTGCCAACATGGCGTAGAGCGTAGAGAGTGTCTCTTGGTTTGAGGAGACTGGCTCGGGTTGAGCCTTGACTGACCGAGTCAACTGCCGACTTAGAAGTGAGACCTGCTCAGCGAAGCACAGAGGGTCCTAGGAAGGGAAAAGAGTGGGGGTAGGAGACAATAGGTATACATATCAGCATAACCAACTTAAGAAAATTAAATTCTCTTGAGGAGATGGTCTTCAAAGAGTTGATAGCAGGCGACAATAGCACAGCATGGTGAGTGAAAAAGTAAACGACGTCCTCTTGCTCATGGAGATAATAGCTGGCGATGGTACCGAGATCTGGTGGCCAGATGGAAAAGTAAATCCTCTTGCACCAGGAAGAATTGAGGAGCTTCAGAGATTCGCTGCTAGATGACGCTAGGTGGGTCATGGAAGGTATATATCTAGAACAGACTCACAAAAGATATAAGCGAAATGATCACCACAGAGAAAATAGAAGATCACTGCTGGTGTTTGACTAAGAGGAAGGAATGAACATGCAAAGAGCATTAAACTTTATATTCTCTCGTACCGTGTATTCCAAGAACACACCATACTGGGAGGGAAAAACACCAACAGAGAACAAATAAGCAGTTACACATTTAAAGGCAATGGAGCGATCAAAGACAGTGGTCTTGTGATCGGACCATTAGTGGTCAAGATTTTGGCCACCCTGACTCTCCCATCTCTTCCAGGATAACACTCGGTTACTCTACCAGAGATCCATACTAGGGGGGGGGGGGTGAAACATCCCTAACCCAGACCAAGTCCCCCACTTTAATGTCGGGACTGGAAAGAAACCACTTCTGTCTCCGCTGCAAGGAAGTTAAATATTCCAAGTTCCACCTCTTCCAAAAGGAATTACGGAGGGCTTCAAGTTTACGCCAAACGATAGGTAGATTAGAATCCCTGAAGGAATTGGGAAGAGGAGGAGGGGCAGAAAGAGAAGTGCCGATAAGGAAGTGACCAGGTGTAAGGGGAAGCAGGTCATCAGGGTCATTGGAAAGAGGAGTTAAAGGGCGAGAGTTAACGACACCCTCAATCAGAACGGATAGTGAATTGAATTCTTCATGTCAGAATGCGATTACCTAAGACTTTTCTTAAATGACGTTTAGTAAGCTTTACACAAGATTCCCACCTACCACCGTGATGAGGAGCGTAGGGAGGTATAAAGTGCCATTTGAAACCCTTTGAATAGGAAAAATTAGAAATTTGTTCCATGGCAGGAGAGGAAGTGAGAGCTTTCTTCCACAGGGAAGCTGCGCTCTGAAAAGTGGAAGCGTTATCAGAGAACATCTCTGAAGGAACACCACGCCTAGCGGTGAAGCGAGAGACGGCTGATAAAAAGTAAGAAGTAGAAGCATTCGTTACTAGTTCCAAGTGGATTGCGCCAGTAACCATGCAAACAAAGAGAGAAACATAAAGCTTACCAAACAATTTGCGTTTAGCTTCAGGAGAATTTCGTTGATATTGGAACGGACCCATATAGTCCACACCAGTTAAAGCAAATGGGCGTATAGGAGAAGAGCGAAAGGAAGGCAGATCGCTCATTAATTGAGTATTGATTTTAGGTTTCGCTTTAAAGCAAGGAATGCACTTATGAATTACAGAAGATACTTCATGAAATCCGTTTATGATCCAGTACTTTTCCTTTAAGAGGCAAAGCAGAGTGCGTGTGCCAACATGCAAATTGCGATAATGAAAGTCACGTATAATTAAGGAAGTTACGTGATGTTTAGAAGGCAAAATAACGGGATGCTTTTTGTCCTCAGAGAGCAAAGATTGCGAGAGCCTTCCACCTACCCTGAGTAACCCGTGGTCATCAACGAACGGAGCTAAAGCACGTAGACGACTGGATTTGGGAAGATCCCTTTTAGAAGAAAGTAAAGACAATTCAGAAGAAAAGGCTTCTTGCTGTGTCAGTTGTAAAACCTTAATGGTAGCAAGATTCGATTCATGATTGGTAAGGTGTGGTTTGGGGAGAAGAGGTTGGTCAACCACAAGATATTTCCATCTAAGGAGATAGGCGACAATTCGTATTAATTTATGAAAAGAAGAATAGCGGGACAACAAGGGATGAGAAGCGTTGGAAACAAAACATGAAGCAATAGATAGAGGTACTTTAGCGTCAGGCAAGTTGGAGTTTGTAGCTGGAGGTTTAGAAGGCCATGAAGAAGAATCTTCGAGTAACCACGAGGGCCCATGCCAGTACAACTGGGAAGCTGCCAATTGAAAGGGTAAACAACCACGAGAAATAATATCGGCTGGATTATCAGCACTGGGCACATGCCTCCATTGACATCCAGAAGAAAGAGTTTGAATTTTGGAAACTCTGTTTGCAACAAAAGTTTGCTAGTGAGAGGGGTTCTTGGCGATCCAAGAAAGGGTGATCATGGAATCGCTCCAGAGATAGATTTGCGAGAATTCGACTTTTAATACTTCCCGTAATTTCTTAACAATTTCTGCAGCCATGAGTGCAGCGCACAATTCAAGCCTAGGCAAAGTGATAGTTTTAAGAGGAGCGACCTTCGATTTGGCACAAACAAGGTTGGAAACTGAAGATCCATAGAATGAACCGTGATAAACTAAATATGCGCAGCAACCGTAAGCTTTTTCGGAACTGTCCGCGAACACATGAAGGAAGAAGGATGCATTAGAATGAGCGTTAATTAAATTCCTAGGAATTTCAATGAGAGAAAGATCCAGCAAATTGCTGCGAAACGAGAGCCAACGATTAAGAAAAGAAAGAGGGACAGTGTCATCCCATTCACATTTGAGCGACCACAGCTCTTGCATGAAGAGTTTGGCTATAACGATAACTGGGGTAAGGAATTGAAGTGGATCAAAAATTTTTGCAATTTCAGAGAGAATTTGTCTTTTTGTGTTAGGAAGCTCTTCTGCGAGCGAAACTTTATAGATGAGAGTGTCAGTGCTAGTGCACCAATGAACTCCGAGAGTTTTTATGGATTCGGAGTTTCCACAAATTTCGACAGAAGAAGGATCTACGTCTTCGATGGGAAACTGGGCGAGAAACTCAGGGGAGTTGGAATTCCACTTATGAAGTGGGAAACCTCCATTCCTTAGCAATGCCTGAAGTTCTAAAGACACAAAAGAAGCTTCCTCCAAAGTGGGGAAGGACTGCAAATAATCGTCAACATAGAATGACGTAGTTAGTGCTTCAGAGGCTTTGGAATTAAATAAATGACCATCTTGAGAGGCTAGCAAGTGTATGGATCGGATAGCAAGAAAAGCAGAGGGTTTTAAGCCATAAGTAACCGTTTTTAAGCGAAATACCTTAATAGGCTTGCTGATTTCATCACGCCACAAGATTCTTTGGAGATCTCGTTGTTCCGGTTGAATTAAAACTTAACGGTACATCTGTTTTATATCAGCTATGACAGCTATGGGAAATAACCGAAAGTTTAAGAGTATAGCAGATAGATCTGACTGAATAGCAGGACCAGAGTAAAGAGTGTCGTTAAGGCTGTTGCCATTAACGTCGGGTGATGAACCATTGAAAACAACTCGGATTTTATCTTTTACAAGAGAGTTTTTCCACACGGGATGATGATTTAAATAAACCGTTTCAATTGGGGGGTGCAATTCATCATCAGATTTGTTAACAACTTCCATATGATCTAAGCTTTCATACTCATCCATGAAATCAGTGTACTGCTGTTTAACAAGAGGTTCTTTCTTGAATTTGCTCTCGATAGCAAAGAGAGCTTTTCGAGCTTTGGGCTGAGAGTTAAGAAGTTTGGGAGGATTATGTAATCTTGGCATTTGAACAACGAACCGGCCATCAGAAGAACGAGTGGTGGTGTTCAAAAAAAGTTGCTCACAGAATTCATTTTCTGAAGAGGTTACATTAGGAGAATCAACGCTTTCAAGCCTCCAGAACTCTTCCAGGTCAGTATTGGAGAAGTAACATTGCAATGCGGGTTGGGGAGAATAATGGGGAAGTTGACCTGTGACGATCCATCCAAAATTAGTGTCTCTGGCGACCACGTTTGAGGATAACTTGCGAACCTGTTTACGAAGGCAATTCCAGAAAACATTGGCACTAAAGAGTATGTCAATAGGATTTTGCATGTTGAACAAAGGATCAGCTAGCCTTAAATGCGAGGGAATGTTTAACCCTGAAATATCCACAGAGTGACTTGGAGTGTCTTCTCCAATGCTATTGAGAATTAGGCAATTAAGTTTAAAAAAGTTGTTTCTATGACAAATATCTCTTATAGTTAGCTTCGAGAATTGTAAAGCTTGAGATTTTGAGCTGTTGATGCCCGACACGTTGATAGAAGTGGGGTTTACAGGTAGGTCTAGTTTTCTGATCAAGGAATTAGACACAAAATCATGAGTTGCCGCTGAATCTAGAAGACCGCGTGCACGGACCCAGTTTCCAAAGTTATCCTGAACTTCGATTTGGAGAGTAGACAACAATACTTGAGCACTGCGAATGGTCTTGGCATTTTGAATATACCATGAAGCATTAGAACTGTTAGCACTATCATTTTTCGGAGAAGTAGATGCTGTCGATGACCTTGCCTGATCATGACGATGTAGCAAAGTGTGATGAGCCTTTTCACAATGGTAGCAAAGTCTTGTGGACTTGCAATTAGAAGCAGAATGAGTAGGCGCTAGGCAATTGAAGCAATGTTTGTTCTGGGAAACTAATTTTCTTCTGTCGTCGACTGACATTTCTTTAAAGGATTTACAGAGGTATAGGGCATGGGGATCTTTACAAAGTATGCACTTTAAAGGTTCGTTTAAACTCTTACGGGGTTCGCTTTGAGTGTTTAAAACCATAGAGCTAGCAACACGACGTTCACTAGACCTAGTTGGGTAACCAGTAGAGTTTGATTTAAATTTAGATGAGCTGGACCCGGGTTTGTGGGTATTAGACGCTAAGCGTTCGCTTTTAGGTTTGATGGACATTAATTCAAACTTAGAACTAGGAGATGAGGGTTCACTTTGATTAGCTAGAGCGGTTAAGAGTTGGCATCTAGCGTTTATGAAAGTGACTAAATGCTCGTAAGAGTAGTCGTCTTCTTTAGAAAGTTCAATTTCCCAAGCTTTGAGGGTAGCAGCATCAACTTGAGAAACCACTAAATGTATTAGGAAAGTATCCCAATGTTCAGTAGGTTGATCTAATTGGGACAAAGCCTTAACGTGAAGTTGTGTAGTATCAACTAGAGTACGCAAACTAGTGACGTCATTGTGCTGTGACGCAGGTAGGTTGAATAGAGCCTTCATATGGCGTTGAATACGTAATCGTAAATTTCCATATCTTTCTTTTAATAAGTTAAAGGCAATGGGGTAATTTTCGGCACGTAGAGGAAGTGCTTCGACTAACTGCAAAGCTTGACCTCGGAGGATAGATCTCAAGTAATGAAACTTGTAAATGACTTGAATGTCTTCATTGTCATGAACAAGGGAGCAAAATAATTCATAGAAAGAATCCCAAGTAGATTCATCTCCAGAAAAATGGGGTAAATCAATTTTAGGTAAAATTGGTTTGGGCTTGTGAGTACCATCACGGAAAGAAGTTTGTGGTTCGTAAAGGGAACCAAGAACAGAAGCGTCCTTTTTCTGCTCCTCTTCGAGTTGGCGTATTATTTTGAAAGCAGAACCTATGCCTTCGTAATATTGGTTTTCTACTTCGACACGATCTTCGGTTTGATTGAGCATACAAGTTTCTATTTCAGTTTGAATGTTACAATAATTTTCATAAGAACGTTCAAAATCCCTTACACGATGTTTCAACAAGTCTAATTGAGCTTCTGAGGGATCTAACTCCTTTATGTACTTTCTGAAACGGGTAATTTGCCCTTTATAGGATGCTCGTTTAGAAGTAAGTTTTTCATCCTTATCCTTATCAGTAGGAGCCATGTTGAAGAAAATAGATTGAAATGCAACTCACGAAACTGTGGAACCTTGGAAATGCTGTCAAGCTGGCAGCAGCAAATAAGTAGAAAGAACGGGACACACCAAAGGAGACAGGAGCGGCCTCTTTCCCCTTCACAGGCTTTGCACGATGTGGTTATAGCTGAAAGATTCAAAGCAGATATTAATAATTTGCAAAGTATTGCCAAACAGAAAAATGACAAATGGACTCTCCCGGGTTTCTGGGACCAAATTTTGGGTAGATTATTGGCTGAGGAATAACCCACCCACCAAGAGAAGATGATTAAGAAAAGGAAGTGGGTTTCGGACTGGAGAAGAAGGATAGAGAAATAGGATGAGAGTTCCACAAAAGTTATAAATTTAAGCTTTAATGCACTTAGAGGCGGTTTCCACTGAAAATCCGTTCTCTGATACCTAAAATGGGTAAGAGCTTGGTCCAAGCTGACGGGAAATACAGCCAGGACTTGGGCGGTTTGCAAGAGAGCGGCCTTAGTATATTCCCTCTCAAGCAGGCATAAGACTACTATGGGGAAGGGTGTTGGTCTGGCAAGACTGAGAGTAACAGATTTATTGTATGTCTTTTCAAAAAAATTCGCTTTTGCAAAGTAATTCGAAGAATGCCAATAATTGGAATCAAGTTTGGTATTTCCAGTTTTTGAAGTTATAGAGTTCCTTAAAAAGCGACCAAGTGCTTCCAGGAAGGATAGTGATAAAAAATTACACCTTGGAAAGTAATTTTGGTAAGTGAACCAATGGTTGCATTTGGAAATGGCTAAGCTTTTACTCAGTGAGAGGCCGGCTAAAAGTTTAGACAAAGAAAAACACTTATCTTTTGGAAAACTGACCATAAGTTTTCGGAGAGGATCTCCACAAGCAGGTAGCTGGCGTAGCGAGCTTTACTTGCCTTACTGACCAGTTAGAATTAGCTATTAAAGCTAAGAGAAACTTTAACGAGATTACTACTAAGAGTTCTTGCTCAAATGCAACGAGTGGTGAAAACCCTATCAATAGATTTAATAGCATCGAGTAGGGAGAGCCAAGGAGGACAGGATCTTGCCTAACCGTTGCACTAGAAAAAATGAAAAGGCAAAAAGAAACGCTTGATTTATTTAACAATTCAAAAGAAGTTAATAACTTTAATAAATATATTTTCAATTTGGTTAACAATTTTGGGGTCACAGACCTCAGAAAACATTAAACGTTTGCTCCAGGCAATTGACAATTTATTAGGTTTCAAACCTTATATATGTTCTAAAACCTTTATAAGATTTTAAAAGACAAATGAAGTAATTAAAGTTTAAACATTAAATTGAGTACAAAGAGTGTACTATAAGAAATTTCTGAGAGAATATTCTAGAGAGAGTGACAACTTCGAAAATAACAATAAGAAAAACATGAAGAATAAGATAGAAGTTCCTACAACTTCTTATATTTGTGCCGAATTACTTTATAACAATTATACAAAAGAGAGCAGGTCACGTACGGTGAAACCTGAAGAGAAAAGTCAAAAGGAAGGCTCTAGACTTCCTATGTTTAAGTAGGAATCACGAGCCAAATGGGGCAGTTTCCATTTCGTGAGACCCAGAAATAACTCACTCAAGAGTTGAAAGTATTGTTTTCCCTGCTTATAGGGAAGAAACAATGTAAGCTTAAACTGTGTATAAAACACGTAGTTATACAGAGGTTAATTAATGATAAACAAGCAAAAATGGAAGGGCACTTCGATATAGTGACACCTTATAGAAAAGTTACAATTTTATTAATATGGTTTGTTAGTAGAAGGTTGAGGAAAGATCATTGGGATTTAGGATCCATGTTCATGGCCTTATTTAATGTAAACGGACGATCGCGACGCGGTAGAAATGTGGGACAAGCACTGGTTATAACTATAGTCCTTTAAATAGATGAAAAGTTCACTGTAGAGACACGAAAGTTTATGGGAAAGAAAGTTATTGCAATGATGAAAAGAACTGGTTGCACTAGGTAGGCGAGAGTCTATTTCTTGAGAATGTTGTGAATTACAATTAAATGCGCCATAGAACATTCCAACGGTGGAAGAAAGTTCGCTATTGCAGTAATTTATAAGGAAGATTCCTCATTTTAAATAGTATTCTCACAAGTGAGTGAAAAATACCTGACGGCAAGACTTGCAGATAGAGTACAGGATCTGGAAGGTTCCAGAACGATCTTAATAGAAAAATGGGGCCAAAGTTAATCCAGCGGAGGAACTTGCTTTGTAATTTATAGACAGCGGGTATTGGATAATATCCCACGTGGTGAGAAGATTTCTCATTTAAATAGCTTAAAAAAGCTCCTTTCTAGTAAGGTTGGCTTATACAAACAAAAGCTCAACATGGCAAATCCCGCGAAGAATGATTTTTGCCCCAAAATAAGTAATCTCACGCTGTCTATAAAATATCGTTAAAAGCATGAAGATGAGGTTAAAACTTGAAGTAGGTACTTATCTTTGTTTCATGTCGAAGGTGAAGTTTCCTTTGACGGATGCCTAATGTGCCAACATGGCGTAGAGCGTAGAGAGTGTCTCTTGGTTTGAGGAGACTGGCTCGGGTTGAGCCTTGACTGACCGAGTCAACTGCCGACTGAGAAGTGAGACCTGCTCAGCGAAGCACAGAGGGTCCTAGGAAGGGAAAAGAGTGGGGGTAGGAGACAAAAGGTATACATATCAGCATAACCAACTTAAGAAAATTAAATTCTCTTGAGGAGATGGTCTTCAAAGAGTTGATAGCAGGCGACAATAGCACAGCATGGTGAGTGAAAAAGTAAACGACGTCCTCTTGCTCATGGAGATAATAGCTGGCGATGGTACCTAGATCTGGTGGCCAGATGGAAAAGTAAATCCTCTTGCACCAGAAGAATTGAGGAGCTTCAGAGATTCGCTGCTAGATGACGCTAGGTGGGTCATGGAAGATATATATCTAGAACAGACTCACAAAAGATATAAGCGAAATGATCACCACAGAGAAAATAGAAGATCACTGTTGGTGCTTGACTAAGAGGAAGGAATGAACATGCAAAGAGCATTAAACTTTATATTCTCTCGTACCGTGTATTCCAAGAATACACCACCAGGGAAACCTTTATCAGCCATTATTTGATCTCCTGAATCAATCAATTTCAAAATTTCACAGTCATTTGTGATAAAACTGTCACTAGTTCGACCACCATAACATTTGGAAACAAATGTCACCATACCACAAGGTGCAATTGCAATAAGGACCTTAGCAGTATATGTAGACTTATAATTAGAGTACATATGCACACGCTGGCTGATCTCAGGAGGCTGTTCTGTTTTAATTTCAGTGCAGTCTATAATAGCTCTACAATTTGGATACTTATCTTTAAAAACAGAAGGCAATGTAGCATTAACAGTATCCTTGCTAGGCCAGAAAACCCATTTTTTTGTTGCTTGTGCCAGTACAGGTAAAACAGATTGAAATATCCTAGAAATATTACTACGGTGAATATTGAAAATAACAGCAAGGGCAGCAAATGGTAAGGCTAACTTCATTTTCATTAAGAATACCAAGAGTCTATTTTCTTTACTAATTTTGCGTGTATTAGTGTCTGGCAGCAAGTTTAAAAATATATTAAAATTTTCTTTGTTGACACCAGCCAGAACATTTAATTGTGATTCATCAGAAACTGAACTATAACGAAAACAAGAAGTTCCGTGAAGAACTATACAGCCTACTTTTCATGCCAATGATTATGTATCTAGAATAATGACGAAATTAAGTTGGTAATATCGAAATATCTAATTAGTTCAAAATATACCTTGTATAATGTAGCATAATAGAGCACTACAGTTGGCAGCCCTGGTGACTGAATATATTCTTAGTTCCACCTCTTAAGGTTCAGAATACAAAATTTGGTTGAAGTCCAATGAACGTTACATGCAGTTAGACACTGGGTCTATCAGCATGCGTAAAAACATGTTGCCAACAATACCATGCGTGTGCTGGTCAGAAATAATCTGAATTATTATGATATCTTGTTGTGCCAATTTTGGATGAAATCCATTTGTTAGTATAGAAGTTATAAGTATTTTAAAATTGGACATATCAGCAGGCATAGAATCATGTTGGCAGCACCGCCTTGTATTAATTACTCCAAATTAATCTAGAATGTCAGGTGCTATACGTGTGCAAAGTATAGAGCTGTTGGCTTGCATACTTTCTGATATATTGATATTAGGATAAAAAGAATATAGACAGCATTTATTAACAGTTGGCAGCCCTGATTGCTCTTAACAATACTTATAGTCATATCTGTTATGGTACACATATCACATACGAAATTTGGTTGAAATCCAACTGATAGTATAGAAGTTACATGTATTTAAAAATTGGTACTATCAGCAGGTTTATAATCATGTTGGTAGAACTGACGTATATAAGTTACTCCAAATTAATCTAAAATGTCAGAATATACGTGTGCATAGTTTAAAGCTGTTGGCTTGCATACTTTCTGATATATTGGTATTTGGATTTAAAAAAATAGAGAGAGCAATTATTAACAGTTGGCAGCCCTGGTGGTTCTTAAGAATACGCTCCGTCATATCTGTTTATGTACAGATATTACATACAAAATTTGGTTGAAATCCAGTTGATAGTGTAGAAGTTATATGCATTTAAACATTGGACCTATCAGAAGGCTTAAAATTATTTTGGCAACACTGTCATGGTTGACCTCCTGGAAATTAAACTGAAATAGTATTATCTACATGTGTGCCAATTTTGGAATAGCTCCCATGCATATCTTGCAAGATATCCAACATGGAGCTCAAATTTCTAGTGCGTTTTTTCCGCAGTTGGTAGCACTGACATCATTTTCAAATATGGACGTGAGCTATTCCTGTGCACATCTTTACTCATACTAAATTTGGTTTTGATTGCTGCAGCCGTTTAGGAGTTGATAGGGGGGGACACACACACAGCCAGACAGACAGACAGAAGGACAGACAGACAGACAGACATTTTCCCGGATCGATCTCATAAGACTACTTTTTCCTCATTTTTGCAAAATGTGAAAAGTAGGCTAAAAATCCTCTTTCTTCATATGGAAAGTCAGGCCCAGTCAATTTACTAGCATGTCTAGGTTTAGCATGTAATGTGTGAAGGGATGATATATTTGCTTGTGTGCTGACACTGTTTCCATCCAAAACACAACTGAATTCAAAATTGCTTTCTACATCACAATGTTTGTTTGTCTGAGTTTGGGCATCAGCTTTCATGGACACTAGAGCAGGCTCACTAGTTTGCAGATCTGATATATCAGGTGTTGAAATGACTAGATTTCTATTTACACTTCTCTTCTTCAATCTCATAAATCTGCTGAGAGAGCCTGTTCCTGTTGACTTTCTTCTGTAACATTCAGGAAAGATACTTGGTACATATGCTGGACTAGCAGGATGTTGAGATTTACTCCCTCCTATGAAATGTGTACTACAGATTCTAGATGATTTTGAAGGTGTCCACAAAGTACCATCTGCCCTATAAAACAAATTGTGTAAATGTGGCAAATTTATGTAAACATACCTTTTCAAGTATGGGCAATCTGTAAATGCAAATATTATTTTGAACACATTTTGTAAAATTTAACTTGGATCTGTATTGGGCCTATATTTATTTGAATTTCTATTGTAATGAGTTCAAATTATTTTGTGACTATCTGGTTTCATAATAATATGTTTGTAGGACTATTTAAAATACTGTAATGCTTTTTTATTTAATGTTTATATATAATTACACACTTCTAATATATTTCTGTAGGCTATTAATATTTTGTTCCTATTTTTGTCATGTACCAGGGCCTATTTCTGTAAATATAATATTAATCCACTAGCCTTTCGAATCCACTTCGTGAGGTCGGGGAGGAAATCTAAAAAAAATCACACTTTGCTCGGTATTAAGGTATCTGTTATTTAATTATTAAGGCTATCATTAAGACTACTGTGTAATAGAATATCTCTATTATGATGTTTGTGCTTTAAAAATATGGCCTACTTTTGCGGACCTTACCTTGGAAGGTAATTACTGTAATTATTTTGGTTGCTACTGTTAACCTATTTGTAAAAGTCATGGTTGGTATAGGTGTTGTACTGTGTAATTTAGTATTAATTAAAATATTTAAATCCCCCATTACTTCTTGCGATTTACTGCTAAAATCCACCGTCTTTTCAAATCCATTTCGTGAGCTCGTGATGGAAAACTATAAAATTTCACACTTTGCTCTGTATTGCAGTATCTATTATTGCAGCCAACAACACAGCACATAACATTGCCAGAACGTTTTGACATTTTTTAAATAATAATCTGAAGACAACACTATAAAATATTGAATAAACACATGTAAAAATTCACTCGTATTGCAACGTCTTACGATCAGCTGTTGATAAACAAGACCGTGTGTAGTTCACGTAGTATCCACCCGCAGCAGCACCCTGCAGAACGCACGGTGCCTATAGGAATTCCTTTTACTGTCAAGTAGGCGTATTCATAACTAATTTAAAACTCAATTTCGAGCAGGAACATTATCGAAAAAAAAAAGCAAAATATTAATGGAGCATAAAAAATTACTTCCATATTATTACCGGTACGTGAAAATAAGTAACTGTCTTGTACTCTGAATTTCTGTGGTTGTAATGGCTGCGTGGATAGCGTTTTGGTCTGCGAATCATGAGGTCTCAGGTTCGAACCCCAGTCCCGGCAATAATTTTTGCTACCAGATTTAAACGATATCTATCATAACAGTATGCGTCTTTTTAACAGAATCTACATGAAATTACGATTTATCTAATTTTAATTACAATAGTTTGCACGAAGCAGGAGTTGGGACATTTGATTGTATTGAACATTATTTCTTGTAGTCTAGAGATAGGCTAGAGACTATGGTTTCATTCCTCCTCTTAATTTACAATATAATATGTGATGTTTGTTCAAATAAGTGTGACAGTAGCATATCTCCAATTCAATCTAAACATTCATCATAGTACCGGTATGAAAACGAAGCGTAAATTAACATTTTAAGATTGCCCAAGCTGTGTAGTATACGAGTAGGATAACATGTCAGATGACTTCACATACATTTAATCTCAATTTCATAGTCGGATAACATGTCAGATGTTACACATCATATGCGATTACTGTAAGGCTCGTATTTATCTTTAATTTCTTGTGTCGTAATCATACTATCTAAGTGAAAGTTTGAATAATGAAGCTATGCAATAATTTTCCTTTAACGGTACATAACTCTATGGCCTATAGAGTACATATAACAATCCAAAATGGCGACCATCCGAAATATTTAGACGGTTCTCAGTATCTACGAATCTTTTTGAATCTTTTGTTTTTGTTTGTTCATAGAGTCTATGAACATCAGATCACCTGTAGGACTTTCAGTAACCTGGTGAGCACAAATCCAACATGGCGGAGACGCGAAGTATTAATATTTAAATGGACGTTTCTCGCGATTTAACCATCCGAGTGCAGTGAAAGTTTGTTTGGTAAATGCTTATACAAATGCTAATTCACTGGCATCTAATTTATTTAAATTGTTTTCATAACCACAAGATGGCAGCTGTGCGAAATTATAAAATCTCCCTTTTACTTCTTGTGTCCTAATCATGCGATTGAAGTTTGAATACCACACGTACACAATAACCTTCATGCAATAGTACATAAATAGAAATCCAACATGGCGACCATCTGGAATATTTATACGGTTCTCCATATCTACGAATCTATTACAACAATCAAACTGCAATTTTGTATGTTGATAGAGGCAATTAACAGAGTAGGATATATGAAAATAGGCTGTATAGTTCTTCACAGAACTACTTGTTAAGTTTATAAAATACCACTGAGAAAGGGAAATCATTTATAAATGACACAGTATTTTATTTTGGGAGACATAGTTCATCCGCGTTATATTCAAATCTGCGGTATATCGGACCGCGGTGTTTCGGGCTTCTACTATATAGTAGAATATTATAATGTGGCAGTTAAAAGAGTGCTCTGACCGAGCGGCCGTGCCGTTACGTGACTAAACACTTAAAGCTCACTCGTCAAAAGGGCGGCTATTGGTTGCAGGCTGGACCATATTTCAGTTGCTTGAAATGATTTTATGGAATGCACTAAACGAAATGATATTAATTATGTTGTACTAGAATATGAGTTTATACGGTATTAATTGCTGGGTGGTCTTCTAATTCTAATAATATGAAATGGTTTATAATAAATGCATAATACGATGAAAAATAATGTTCATTCCAAGATATTATATGCTAGGCAGTTATACGAAGGCTATTGATAACATTCTTCTAGGAACGGTCAGATTTAACCAAGCGGTTAGCGTTCCAGACTCTCGTCCATAGAACCGGGGTTCACATCCAAGTAGGCTTGGTTTTTAAAAATATGTATTGTTTTATAATTACTCGGACGTTATAATATTAAACATATGATAGTGTGTGTTTTGCAATGGAAAATATTATATATACTTTTAGCATCACATATTTCAAGACGCTACCACAGCGATTTATATTCGTTGTCCTAGATCCGCGGTAGCCAACATATATATTCTTTATATTACTAGTAGGTAATTAGCCTAGGGACTGGTGTAGGAAACCTTAGCCAACGAAGTAGCCTCTTTGTTGTGGAAGCTTGCAATGAAACGTGCTGTGTAATTCGTATTTATTTTCCATTAGAAAATGTGCACTACACGAAATTATACAACAAATAAAATAAATCACATTCGTAAAACCTGCTACACGGGTGAGAGCCAAGCATCTATATAGACCATTCGACCAAAGTACTACATTGAGTTAATATGTCGATAATAGGTTTAGGAAGTACCATAATGATTGTAAATAAGGAAAATCTTTAGCATAGTTTAATATACAGGGTCTTTCATATAAAATAAGAACGCCAAGCGGCAGTTTTGTTATCCGGTGCTTCGGTGGCCTTGGCCGAGCTTGTGGCGCGTCGTGGCCCGCTGCTTTCAGCGTGTGTACAATCCTTAATGAAATATTACCTGATAAAAGATTCTGGAAGTGTCATCCTTCCTGGGTTATAAAGGCATTGTATCTGGTAACCACATTCTGGCTGACGCGAGTGAGTTCTGCCACTGTAATGTTTCTGATCTTTCATTTTATGTCTTTCATTGAGCACTGAGCCAGTAATGTCAAACTTATTTACAATTGCTTGAATCTGTGCAAGTGAAGGTGGCACTTCATCAGGAAATTGCTGAACAAATGCATCACATACCCACCGAGCTGACTCGTACTTAAAATAAGTTTTACATACAAAAATACGAAGTTGTAATGATAACTGTCTCATGTTAGCATCTGAGGTTGAGACTGGCGACTGAACGCCTGCACGCTTATTGCAAGGTCAAGTATATACTATGTGCGCGCTTACAATACTACAGCAGCGAAATTTTAAGGTTCAATGAATATTACGACAGCTTTCCATCTAGCTACAATTCACAAAAAAAAAACAAAAAAAAAACGTAAAACTCGCTTCGAGCTTTTAAAATAATGAAGCATATCACACTGTATGTTACCGAAGTGAGAAACTGAAGTTCCCTGTTCCCCCCTACCAAATAAATGTTATAAGAACCCTTTTATTTGGTTTTAACGTATTATTAATCTTTTAGTTGTAAAAATTTCAAATTCTATTTTATTTTAAATTAAATCTTGAGATTGACACAGAATTTAGAAGATAATTTATACTTGTTAATTAAATAACTGTGTAACATGTCTGATTTCGATGGTATTGGAATATTTTAAGAGCATCTCAAAAATACAACATAGTTTGAATTACTTTTTGAATAGTTTCTTCCGACAATTTGTTAAGTTTGCTGATAATGAACACACTGTCGTCGATACTAGTCCCAATACATTAAACAAATAATAGTAATATATGTGTTGACTATTGGTGGTTTTATTTAATACCATTTAGATTTCAATTAGGCGGCTTCGGTGGCGTAGTTGGTAGCATGCTGAGCTTCTATGCCCAAGATTGAGGGTTCAATCCCGGCCGAAGTCGTCGGATTTTTTAAGACTGTTAAAAATCCCTCAGTATGCCTTCCTTAGGAGGGGAAGTAAAGCCGGCGTGGCGGTCCCATGTCATAGATTTATGGCATGTTAAAGAACCTTCCACGAATTACACCTGTGTGATGCTAAATTAGGTTAGGTTAAACACTTGATAAACACTCTTAGGTTCCGACGTTCGTCGCCAGGAGCCGACTGCGGTGGCGTCTGGTAACCAGGTTCTAAACTAGTAGTCGCTGACGGTGGCGTTTGACGGCAAAAGTAGGAACTACTTGAAAAAAATCAATGTCTGCAGTCCTTACTTGAATTGAAAACAGATACACACACTAATACAGTCATCACAATTAACACCGGTTATCAGACAGATTCTACACACACCCAAAGTACACGGGGCTACATGACCACGTTGTCGCAGCCCCTAAACTGAGGAACCTACCAACCTAGGTTTCAATAACAATACAACATGAACATGAATTCGTTATCTCTTGCACATAGCCCAATAACATTGTTTAACTTCTAATAATTATTTGTAATTTTATCATTCATATTAATTCCTTTAGGCCTATGACCTGATGACCCAAGCTTTGCATTTGTTTGTTTGACCTTTTGTAAATTAAATTAGATGCATATTATTACGATGCACCGATTTAATGAGGAGCTGTGAAATGGGAGTGCGGATATTATACTAATCTAATATCAAGGGAACATTTTTAGCATTACACAATGACCTATAGAAGAATTACACTGACACTAACAAAAGTACCCGTTCTTCGAACGGTCCTCAGCATTAATACCCAGATGTTATCAATTGAGCTACTGTTGCAGTGGTTAGGGGCTTGTCATTCCTTCATCAGTTTATAACAGCGAATTTAGTTTCCTGGGAATGTCACAGACACTGTTAAATTTAGGGCCTTAAAATGTGGAGTCGGGAAGTGAAGGGCCTGTCAACAGCCCGCCGTGTTATCTGGAATTCCTGTCTATTCCCATACTGCTAACATAGGGCCATTGCCTAAACCAGTGTGGTGTAAGGTGTTGCGAATGACTGAGTGGGTGACTGACCAATGTATTTGGTTCTGAGCCTCCGTGGCTTAGGCGGCAGCACGCCGGCTTCTCATCGCTGGGTCCGTGGTTCAAATCCCGGTCACTCCATGTGAGCTCTGTGCTGGACAAAACGGAGGCAGACAGGTTTTTCTCCGGGTACTCCGGTTTTCCCTGTCAACATTTCATTCCAGCAACACTCTCCACTATCATTTCATTTCATCTGTCGTTCATTTAATCATTGCCCCAGAGGAGTGCGTCAGGTCTCGGCAGCCAGCACAGTTCATATCTTCGCCGCTAGATGGGGGCTTCATTCATTCCATTCCTGACCCGGTCGGAGACTGGAAGCAGGCTGTGTATTTTCTTTTTTCACTACGTACGGACTGGGAACCCCCTACATCTCTCCTCGTCGTCCGCGATCCACATTTCTCTCAGGTTCACTGAGCTTGGACTCGGGCAGTACTTGGCCTAAGAGTGGAGTCTTTCACTCATCTTATCGTTCGTCCAGTGTATTCTACTGCTCGGGTCTAAGCTGCGAGGACCTGAGAGGAATGTGCATCGCAGACTATCAGTAGTGGTGGTGACGAGTGATGAGGTTTCTCGGTCCTTGCGTAGTAACAGAAGCAAATACATTAGTCGGTGACTCAGTCACTCATTCCCAACGCCACACTGGTTTCAGAAAAGACCCATGTTAGCAGTATTGGAATAGACGAGAATGTCAGGTAACACGGCGGGCTGTCGACAGGCTTCTCAATTCTCGCCTGCTCCTACTCTGCCTCTGCCCTTCATCCCGCAAGTTCACAGAGCTTGGAACCGAGCAGTATTCGTTCATACAAGTATGTTGTCAGCCATCAGCTTGTGCTGCCTGTCAGTATCTACTGTCTACTGTGCCCGTCAGAGGAGCTATCAGGGTTGCCAACAGCCGAAACGACATCCCTAACACCTCACCTGCCGGACCCATGTGCCATGAGGATCAGGTGAATTTCTTATAGGCCATAGCGGCACGAGAATCCATGATCCAGGGGATCCGTGGTAACATGGTTGCTAAAAAGGTCATAGACAGCCCAAGAAAATACACCTCCTAAAGCTAGACTGAGAAATAAACTTCCAGGCTTAAGTAAAACATGTAGAAATATTTATTCAAAATATTCAGACACCTAGCCTAGTTCGGAGGGTTTCTATTGGCTAATCCGCAAACTAATAAATAAACAAAAATAAAAGATCAGTACTCTACCTGTAAACTACTGTAAACCCTCGCGAAAGATCTATCTGACAAAGTAAAGCAACAACAGCAACGCTGGGAAAATGGTACCGCAATAATCTTTAAGTCAAGTTGCAAAATAAGCTAATAACGGAATTTACATTTAACAGGGTAGCAATAGCAAGTCTAAGTTAGGATGATACCATTTCCTCATTTACATTTATTTTTAAATAATCTAGCTAATTCCTAACAATTAATACAAAATTTACGGCGATGACGTCCGTAAAGCAAAACAGTTCAAATCTACATGACAAGCCGTCAAAAAAAACATTAAATGCCCTCTTACAATCTAAAAAAAAGGGTAAACAAGGGGTTATCATACACTTGAATAAATAATAACAAGACCATAAACAATATTATTCCTGCCTTCGCCCTGGGTTACTCTTTGTAAACCAGTGTCATCTACGTGCATGTTAATTACGGTGGCGATTGCATAGAAAAAAAACTACGTCTAACGTCGCGTGAGGCTCACGCTCCACCAGCTACTGACTAAAGGTTGAGCAAGCCCTCCGTCGATAAAAATTAGTGTCATCTGTCCTAGATTACTTCCACAAAAGTAGTGTGCACAAAGCAAGTGTCAGCCATCAGGTCCAAAATGCAAGAAAATCAACGTTAAATGCTATAAATAGTTAATTATCATCAGTTTATAATAATGACGTTTTTGATTATTAGAATCGTTGGTTTAGATTATCGTTGGTTTATGGCGACTAGGCTGACAATCCTGAATACCTTGGGATCAGCAGTAGCAGTCTCGTGCGAGATCATTCTCTGCTATAAAACACCGTCAACGAGCTCTCCCGCTCGGATATAACAATAACACAGGTTATTAGTGGCTCTCGGCTCACTTAATTTACCTCTGGGTAAGGCCTGGCATGAACATGAGTTACCTCCCTACAATAACACAGTCAACAGAATCGAAGTCTGGACACACATAAATATAGCCTCTATACAGCTGCCTCTTCTAGACTCTTAATTTCAACAAATAAACCTTAACATAACGTGTAATCATTCTCAGATGGAGAAGAAAGATAGTCGCTTCAATAGCGATGCAAACATATGGCTCTTGCAATTCATCTCAAAGTAGCAAAACATCTGATTATTACAAAATGGTGGCCTGGACATTGACCCACATATGAGACACATCATTTAAATGTTACCGTAGTAATGCTATAAGCATTGTCAAAGAGTCTGAAAAAGTATGTCTCACTGAGTGAGTGGTGCTCTAGTACATTGCATGCTGGGAACTGTTACCACCTGTCCATGATTCGAGCTAGCCTCGCTACTCACAATCATCCACACGGACAGTTTAGAAATTGAACAACACTGAAAGCAGGCAGCTTTCTCGCAGCAAGTCCTATCAGAAAATTGGCCTTGTTATCATGTCCCAGATATAATAAAAATCACATAAGCATTAGGCTTAAAATCACGCCTCAAAACTATGCACAAAGACGTAGCATGTTTGTAAAAGTCAAAGAAATGAAAAATACAGATATTCCACTTAATCTGAACCTCTTTGAAATGTGCAGATATGTCAGTTCATAACTGCTCTGTCTAATCATAACCAAAATAATAACTGTGTCGAAACACTTGACACGAAATAAACATCATAAAGGCGCAAATCTTACAATTGCTAAGTTTGCCAATGATACGGCATTCATTGCAGGGTTCGATGCTAGATTGCATACAAAATGTAACAACCTGAATGTGTTCATAACTTGAACTGGATGGCTTCATAGCACATCAAAATGAAAATGACATTGAATTACAAAACTGATAGCTTCAGTCGGCTATCTAATGATACGGACTGTTCTGACTAATCAGTGGCGTGACAACATTTACTAGAAAGGGGTGTTATAAAAATAACACTGGCCATGACGTCTGATCGTTATCCCAAATAACTGTACATAAAATCACCCACCTAGGGTTGAACAAAACGTAGTAACAAAGACTACAGTCACGCTTAGCAGGGGTAGAAATAACATCTTAGCGAGGTCCATCAGAATGCACCGTGATCGGAAAGAAATTCAATCACAACGGGTGACTAACAAATCACTGAAAGTGAACTACAAGGATTAATTTTAACAGTACAAAACCTACCTATGGTTTGTCAAGGAGTTCGGCTGATTCTACAATAAACTACACTAAGCTACACCACAAAAGAACCTCACAAGGAATGAATTATTCGGACTCACAAGAAAGGATGTCTACATCTCAGTCGTTCCAACGACCTGAGGGATACAATAAGGCTTTGGTCTCCGGACAAGGGTTGTCCAATCTGGGCCTCCACATAGGCTCTATCCATCTCCACGGCCTTTATTCGTCCTCGTCGTTGTCGTGATGATATGACCAGTCTCCTCCCCAAAGTCGTCATTTTCCTTGGCTTAGCGGATGCTAAAGTCATGGTTCTCCCGTCATCGCCTGTAGTTCTCCGGTCCTCTCCTTCACATGATGAAGCTTAACAGCTCATCTCCACAGGTGATGCGTAACAAAGATCGTCGTACACGTGGTTATCAAGAAGTGACATTTTGAAGTACCAATTTACCACTTGAAAATACGAAAAATGAGCGTAGCACAGTTGCACTGAAGCTAGCTTTAATGTGGTACTAAATTCACTGCTGCTACACGGCGCAGATGGTTTATAAATTGGCCATGCACTATTATCTGCTTCACTAACACAGATTTTACTTGCCTACAAATCACGTGGCATCGACGTTGTGTTTCACAGAAAAGAATCGCACTTGCCATTAAAGCAATATTTGTAGTTATGAGTGTTGAAATGATTCACTCGGTTAATGATAATCTCACAGTGAATGATATATTTTATCGCCACTTGACGATGTCGAAATACGATGTTCGAACACGTGGTTGAAAATATGGTGTTCCACAATTATAATCACTTTTCCAAAAATTCACAGTATTCGTAGCACAAGCCTTCTCCGGCTGTAATATTCACTAATATTATGTACTGTTCGTAGTTAAATAATGTGCGATGCACTAAGATTGCTTTCTTCGCCTTCCAGGCGGACTATTACATCGTCTTTTAGACGGACTTGACAAGAACAACATCCAACTTGGATGGTAAACCAAACACTTGTGATAAGAGCTCAGTCCTGCGCTGCGTGAACTTGTGAATACACTAGTCGTGCAGCGACTGTCTGGTTCCGGTTCGCGTATCTGCGATGTTAATACCTTACCAAAAGTAGAAATAACATTCTAAAGAATGTTTCGGTGATACAGAATTACAACATGAGAATATCTGAGCTTCGTAGGAAATAGAAGTGTCATAATTTAGCCTCAGATTATTTTATAATGGTTTTCTCCATAGTCAAAAGATCAACCATTTATAACTCCAAAGAATGTTAGCATGTGGCGACAGCATGGTCGGTCAGTGGGTACGTTCTAAAGTGATGCATAAAAAATGCGTTGCAATGAAAAATATCACATGAACCAGTGCTTAGCGGGTTCACTACACATTACGCCACGAATCAAGTTAGAGTGAAAGGTAGTGAAATATCTTTCCTATCTCGCAGTTCCCTTGTGCATGTGACTCATTCGTCTATCGCCGAGTCCTGTTATGAAGTATGAACGATTGATGGTAGTGAGAGTTGCGATGAGGGCTTGTATTACTAATAAAATTAGCTTTCTTGGAATTTCTCAAACTGTTGATTTTACGTCCTTAACAAGTGGTTTTCTTTATTTCTCGAGGGGCTGAAAATGAGCGTTGTCTTGTCCTTATACGCCTATTTCAGCATGCATTTCAAGGGGGTAGCTCCTCTTTTATGAGAGGTGTCGTGCCTCTGATGAGTAACTGTACAAATTTTACTTCGATCCACCCAACCGTTTCTCGAATTAAAAGCGTACAAAATTGTACACAGACCGATAGTTAGACGGATAGACATACATACAGACAGACAAAAAATGTTTATGCGCGCAACGGTCATAAAACAGTCTGAAACGCGTTAATAACTCAAGTTTCCGTGGAATTTCATAAAAAAAAACGACAAACTTTCATTTTTATATATAGAGAAATTAAAATCCAGAATCACACGTTACCATGGGTTATAGGGCACATATAATTCAATAACCTTTATTCCTAGCACAGTGTGTTCCACCATGCCTTCTAAATCTTGAATGAAGGCCTTTTAATGTCGACAAATGAAAAATTCTATACTGAAAGTAAGTGATCATATTATATTCAATTCAAGGAAATCCTTTAATTTTATTAAAATTCATATCCATGGTACTCAAGTAGGGATATTCAAAAAATAATGCCGTTAATGACACGTAAGGTGTTAGGTGTAGAATTCAACTGACCTGTCAAACAAGATGAAATCAAATTTTAAAGTCATCCCATAAATCCATAAAATTCTCAAATAATGACTTCATTACAAGTTATTAACATTATACAGTAGTAGTGATACAGTAACAGTCTAAGCGCAGGGGCAAACTGATTAGGCAAACCCGAAATACATCTAGTCTAAAATAATCGATATTTCCCGAACCGATAATCGGTGGGAGTCTTGTCAGGTGTCAAATTACTCGAGATGACCCCCCCCCCTTTTCCTATGGACTACTTATTTCCACCCCAAGATAAAAACTACCCTTACTCCAGGGGTGAAATAGTGATTTTTTTGACCGCATGCGCACTCGTGGCTTTTGTAAGATGGCGGGCTTTTCAAATGATTATTTATGGTTTATTTATACGCGACTATACCATGCCCTGGGCACGTGACTAGTGGTAAGACTTTCACGGGCTTTTTAATTATTATTTATGGATTATTTACTCGTGATTTAACTTAACGACCCAAAACGAGTAGGTCATCTGTCCATTATATTTCGCAAACTTGTAAACATACAAACTTGTGCAAGTTATTGAATGAATTGGCATGTTGCCCTTTTTTACTGCAGACCAATGATTTAACCAAGTGTTGACAAAGGGCCTGACTAAATGAGAATTCTAAGGAGTACTTTTTATTTGTACCTGACTGTACCTTACAGTACTGTTAGGTTTTTATCAATATTTCGCTAACATATGATTAGAGAAAGTTATTCCAAGTGTCTTATTAAATGATGTAACAGCACACTTTCCCCAAATACATTAGTTAAATATAGTTAAAATTAGGTGATTACCGTATTTATTTGATTGAGCTGTAATGATAGCTACGTCTAAGAGTGGATACCCTTATCCGAGCGGGAAGGTGACGAAGGGGTAGTGAGAAGAGGATTGTTAATGAGTTAAGAAAGCGGCTTGAGATATTTTAGTATTATTAAACGGTCAAGTTATTTGTAACTGGAAGTGAGAAATACAGATTCTTACTATCTTAAACTCGGAAGATTGCACAATAAGCGGTAAGCTGACTGGTCATTTTCGGTGTCGCGTTGCACACGAGGCAGAGAGCGCGCTGCCCTGTTGCTATGACTGACTCGGCAGTAATTGGAAACCACGCAGGTGTTTATCTTGACAATGGGTGATGCTGCAATGTCAGCAGTAATTCGAAACCACGCAGGTGTCCTTACTGGACTTTGGACTCGCAGGTGTATGGGAAAGGAATTGCAAACAATCCACGGCCGATTTCTCTCTAATATTTACATTATGAGTTGCTGGTTTTGAGTTTAGGGCCTAAGGGCAAAACACAAATTTGAGTTTCCTACATCTCAACCCCCACCTCACCCCTAAAAATCCTTGATATTCCTCAGATTTCCCAATCTTCCCTAAAATTCCCTAAATTCAGAAGATGGCCGCTACAAACACATATCACTAGTGGTGGGCCCCTGGCGATAGGTAACCCGATATTTCTCGAACCAATAATTGCGGAAACGGATTTATATTAATGCATGTAATATTTTTTATTTTTAGATTTTAAGATTTTAGATTTTACATATAGCTAAAAGACCAAACCATAATCCTTTACTTCGATGTTTTAGCCTATTTTCATTTATGAAAAAAATAGGCTTATGAGATCACCTTTTGTCCGTGCTGTCTGTCTGTGTGTGATGGTTTGTGTCCCCCCTAATAACGTCTAAATGGCTGGCGCGATTTTAATGAAACTCGGTAACTTCATAGCACTATTCTGGACGACCCCAACCGTGCCCTTAAAATTTTGTTACGTCTCACCAATCCAACATGGCGGCTGTGCGAAATATTTCACCAGCATTCAATACCTCCGAAACTATTACTGATATCACCCTGGAATATTTTACGATGATAAAGGGAACTACTTAAAGTTCACCTATGGGACTTTTGAAAACCTGGTAACTACAAAACCAACATGGCGGCCAAGCGAATTTGAAAATTTTAAATAAACCTTTCTCGCGATTTGATGATTCAAACGCAATGAAACTTGGTACAGGAAATGTTTATACACATTGTAATGCACTGGTATCTAATTTAGTTCAATTGTTTACATAACCTCAAGATGGCGGCTGTGCGATTTTTAAAATTAAGTTTTTATTTCTGGCGTCTTAATCATGCGATCGAAGTGAAAGTTTGAATAATGAACCTACACAATAATTTTCCTTTAATGGTACATGACTCTATGGCCTATACATATAACAATCCAACATGGCAACCATCCGAAATACAGGGTGTCCCTAAAGTCCGGTAACACTTTTCTTAATTAATTGCACAAAAACTGCAAATGATACAGCTTTTCTATGTACTGTATGTCATATTAAAGGGGAACTCAAATGGTTTCGCTTTCATAGTTTGATTTCACACTGACACTTTTCTTAACACATTTATTAACATTTTACACAAAAACTACAAATTATACAGAATTCGTATACAGTATTCGTGATATTAAAAGAGGAACTCAAATGGTTTTCTTTTCATTGTTTGATTTCACATCGACTCGATATGGGCACCACGTACAACTCGGCAAATATCTACATGGTAATCGAACTCTTGCCACACTTTTTTGAGCATATCAGCCGATACAGTGGTGGCAGCGTCTTGAATCCTACGCTTGAGTTCCTCGAGATTTTGTGGTAAAGGTGGCAGATACACACAGTCTTTGATATACCCCCATAAGAAGAAATCACAGGGAGTGAGATCTGGAGATCTGGGAGGCCACTTGTCGAAACAGTTATCATTATTCCCTGCTCGTCCAATCTAGCGCTGAGGTAACCTGTTGATCATAAAATCACGGACATCAGAATGGTAATGGGGTGGGGCCCCGTCATGCTGGAACAGGAAATTGTCGGAATCTTCCTGCAATTGTGGGAACAACCACTGCTGTATCATATCCAGGTATGAGTGCCCATTTACAGTCTTTTTGGCGAAGAAGAATGGTCCGTAAAATTTCCGTGATGACTGCACAGAAAACGTTCACTTTAGGTGAATCACGCTGATAATCGAGGAATTCATGAGGATTTGCGGTCCCCCACACACGACAGTTATGCCTGTTGACTTGACCATTTGTATGGAAAGTCGCTTCGTCACTAAAAATTATGCGATTTAGGAAGTCGTCATCGTCTGTCATCCATTGTTGCACTCTGGTACAAAACTCATAACGCTGTTGTTTGTCATTCCCTTTCAACTGTTGCAAGAGCTGTAATTTGTACGACTTCATGCACAGTCTCCTACGTAGTGTCTTCCAAACTGTCGTACGTGGTATTTGCAGCTCGCGGGATGCTCTACGAACAGATTTTTTCGGACTTCTTACGAATGCCTCATTCACACGGTTAACGGTCTCTGCACTCACTGTTGGTCGGCCACTACGTTCCTTAACACACAAGCAACCAGAGCGCACAAACCTGTCATACCAGGCGTAAATAGACTTCCTGCTTGGTGCCTCTTTACGGTACTTAGTCCTAAACTTCCGTTGCTCATCTGTAGCACTCTTATTCGTGTGGAATTCCAACACACAGATAGCCTGCTCTCCGCCAGAAGTCGCCATCTTTACAAATGTGGCCAATAGCGCTAACTGCGGCGAATGTGGGAACTACGAACTTTGGCGGTAATATCTAACAAAACCATTTGAGTTCCTCTTTAATATGCCATATATAGGAAAGCTGTATCATTTGTAGTTTGTGTGTAATAAATTAAGAAAAGTGTTACCGGACTTTAGGGACACGCTGTATTTAGATGGATCTCAATATCTACGAATCTATTGCAACAATCAAACTGAAATTTTGTATGTTGATAGAGGCAATTAACATTAGAAGGATATATGAAAATAGGCTGTATAGTTCTTCACGGAACTACTTGTTTATTTTTAGATTTTACATTTTACATTTAGCTAAAAGACCAAACCGTAAATTCATTGACAGCTAAAGTCACAAATGTGGAAGTACTGCGGCGTATGAACAAAGACTTGGAAATTCTCAGTATCATCAAAAGGATAAAACTAGAATACTGTTACGTGCCACCCCCTAGTGGCACCTTTGTTAACTGGATTACGGTGGGTAGGAAGCACAATACCAAATTACTGCTTAAAGAAGTAATTAACTTTATTGCGGCCAGAAGGATACAGCACTCTTCAGTAAATACAAGCAATTATTACCTTACTCCAGTTTCCTTACGGCGAGAACACTTCCCCTTTCACTTGTCAACAGACCACAGTTAATCCTCTTCTCTAATGAGTCCGGTCCCGTACGCTAGCTGGAAATAGCTGCACCCAGCCTGTCACCGTACTACACACTGTTTCACAATGTAGCACAATCACTTCTGTCGCACTGGAAATAAACACACTCGCTCAAGACACAGTTCCTCTGTAGGAGTCTCACTTCCCCGCTCCACTAGGGGTTTCGCAAGTCACCACACTTCTGTCACTCAGGATAATCGCTCACACTAGCTCGTAAAACACAACAACCACAACTGCTTGACAGGTCGCACTTATATAGCAGGCCGGTGACTCAATAAATGCTTCTAGATCCATCCAGGGTTCACGGCTTCTCGAGGTTTCCTTCGCTGGTCCAGTCACGAATATTCTGGATTATCCCTTTGTCCTAGTAGCCCTGTTGCATAAGGCGCACGCAATACAGGAGGCAGGGCACAGCCCAGCCCTGGGGCAGTTGTGACTCATGCGGCGAGTGATGACACAAACTCACAGCCGTAACAATACTTTGGTCCTTTTTTGCGCAACAACAAATTCCACCTCTTGCAATTAATTATCCAAGGGAAGATTGATGGCATTAGGGGTCCAGGACGGAGACGAATATCCTGGCTAAAGAACTTAAGCCAGTGGTTTGGACTTAATACAGTGGCACTGTTTAGAACAGCTGTGGACAATCAGCAGATCATGCTACTGATCGCCAAAGTTCTTGGAGGTCGAGGCACTTGAAGAAGAAGAAGAATTATTAAAGAAAGACATATAAGGAATCGTATTACTCGGAATTACATTTCCTTTCCTATGATTTTATTTTTATATTTAGCTAAAAGACCAACCCGTAAAGTTATTGACTAGAAATTGTAGATAACTAATTATTAAAGAAAGACATATAAGGAATTGTATTATCGGTACTCGGAATTACATTCCCTTTACTATGAATTATTTATTTTTAGATTTTGCGAAAAGACCAAACTTGGAGGTTATTGACTAGAAATTGTTGGTAACTAATTAATACTAGATGATTGGCTAGTGATTTTGCTAACAAATAATTGAATTGTATTTACTACAAACATTGGACTAGCAGTTATAGTACTTGAAGCTAGCCTATATCTTTTTTGTAAACCGCGCTATAAGAATTTAAACAACTACACTTTGTTCGTACCAGACTATAATTTTATTGACTTGATTTTCGAAACCGATAATTTGATAATGCTATACAACAGCTTAAATGAAAAAGCGCAAACCCTTTTATTACTAAGGCAAGTTACTTTTTAAATTTTTGACAAACGACCTAACTAGAATTTTAAAATTACAGTTTTATTTATATATTTTTATGGTAAACATTACTTTATGTAAAATAGGCTTTAACCAAGTTTTATAACATGCTATCTAACAAGATAGCATGAGCAAGCAATTTAAGATGGCTATTAATGGATTTTTAAATCACTTATTTAATTAATTAGTTTATTGTTTATTACGCACGTTTATGTAGGTAGAAAGATGATTACATTACACGTTAAGACTAATTTTTAGGTCTTGTGCGGCCTTGCGATAAGAATTTGCTAACCAGATACGAGTTAGCTGCCAGGGAACACTTAGGCAACTATGCTTGTTTTGACCAATGGGTAGGGTTCTAGAGAGCGGCTTGCCATTTTGGTTTATGTACAACAGATGTTTATATAGAAACCGAACGACCATGTTGGTTCTTTACAAAAACGAGACATTATGCCAGAGACGGTTAGGATAGCCAAGTCCCGTATGTAAGAGACCATTATTTATTTTTTATTTATTTAATGACAGTAGTTATTTATTTCCCAAAATTTAAAAGTAAGCTAAATCCCACTAAGTTAGTCAAACGCTTACAAGTCTTACATTCCTTAAAGCAGTTTGGTCATACTGATCACAATTGGGAAATCCAGGAAATAGAAAATGAACTTCGTCGTGTCAAAATTATTGTGTTGTCTGGGTTGGCATGGGAATGCGCAGACCCATTCCCGGCATTGTTTCCACTACTTTATTTACAACCCAAGTTTATCAAACTACTGTAATTGCGGATGTTTCGAAATGAGAAACTTATCCTGGAATTACTTGGTTAGCCAGGCCACTTCAGTTTTATTACAGGGGAAGAGGGTGATGTCCCTTGATTCATAATTTGAGAGATCTCAAGTGGTTTGTGTCCCCCTCATCTCTCGAAGCCAGGGTCTATGAGTTTATCACTTTCTTTCATTGTACCAAACAGCAAGCAACGTAAGAAAATTGTTCAGACAACACATGAAAATTCATGATCTATTCTATTCTTTCAATCTCGTATTTCCTTTTCCCAAAGGTCCACACTTCTAGAATAACGATTGAGATTCTGACTTTGGGATGCCCATTCGGTTTTAAACTAACTAAATTACACAGCTGAATGTATTTATTAAAACGTCATACTCATGAGAAAAATTCTATTTAAATAACTGAAGTTGATACCGGTACCGATATTTCAATGATTTACGAAGGAGCGGAAAAGACATGCAAGCTGTTTTCTGAACCTTTTAACACAATTCATAAACGTGAAAACAGACTATTGTTATTTTTAACGGCTTAGAAGCAGTTTGAAATGGATATCGTAGGTAACCTCTGTATTATGTTACCAGATTTATGATTGTGGGTTCGTAAGGGAAGAGGCTATATAACGGGTTCCTTGTAAATATTTGAGCGATCGGGAAGTACAGACACATTCTATGTCTTTAATGGACTATAATGCTGGTTATTAATAGATTTAATGCTCTTTAATATGTAGAAAATGGGAAGCCCCGTGACTTCATACAGTTTATTGAAAATAGTTCTAAGACCTTCAGTTCCTCCACTTCAAAAATGATCCCGGTCATGATCAAATTATTTTATAGGCTAACACTGCCTAATGTTATTCCCCAAAGTGGCATAAAATTAGTAATGTGAACTAACAGTACGTTCATAGGAGATTAGTCGTTATTTCAAGGTGTGGTACCTTTCTAATTCAGCAGTTAGTCAACTCAACATGGGACATAATATGCAAACAAACATACAAACAAACAAAAAGAGCTCTATAAAACTGATATGGGATATTTTGCTTATAGTAGTTTCGCTTGTAGGTTTTCGCCCTAAATATTCATATTGGTCTGGGAATTTTCCAGTTTATTTTCTGACTAAAAAAGTAATACAGATTAATTGATATAGGTGGCTTTGAACTTGGGTTCTCCAGCTTCCGACTCCTAGCTCTGCTACTGATCTACTGAACAATAGGATTTCAGATAATCATCATGCCATATAGAGTGAATTTCTTTACGAGGTTTGCCTGTTTAATGGTTTATGCATTACTGTGATCGCAGTCCTTCACTCTGTTCCTGGAAAATTGTACACAAAGTTGAAATGCTTCATTTTGTTTCAGCTGTTCCAGCGATGTCTTATGAAGGTTCTCAATATTGACTTGTGGAAGCTTTACCTTGCCTACGTCAAAGAGACTAAGTCAACCCTTCCCACGTACAAGTAAGTCACTAATCACTTGACTGACAATCATATTCTCTAAAATCTATACTAATATAAAAGTCTAGTTCTGTCTGTCCGTTACTCTTTCGTACAATAATTTCTCAACCGATTTAGCTGCAAGTTTGCATAATTTATATACCACGGAAGAACATAGGACTATTGCCGTTTTTATATGATGACAAACGTTACGTTTCATTTCAGTAGTAGGCGCAGCTGCGTCCTGCCCGGCGAACAGGTATCCATGGCGAGTTGTATAAAATTCACCGTTGCCCACGCTTCTTGCTACTAAATTTTCGCTTTCGATTCAGAGTTTATTTACTCAGGTTAGAGTAATAAAAGTGTTCGGAGTGTGTGTACACACAAAAGCGCATTTTTATCCGTACAAAGGACGGGTAACCAGCTAGTACCGGTATGTTATAATTGGACCGTCCCTTCTAGACCGGTGCAATAATACCTGCACAGTGGTGTATTCGTACGCAATGAGCCTTTCATATGTTTGTGACCAGTGCAAATGACTTACTTAGGCTGTGTTTCTATCTCCCAAAATTTTAATAATGGCACCCTGTCGTGTTCGTTAAGCCGCCATTTTGTTCGCTGCCATGGCCTAGGGTGGGGGCTTAACGAAGAGGAGTGAAACAAAACTATCTAAAATTTTTCCGAGCATGGTCTCCAATCAAAACGTCCCTGATTGGCTGAGCACTTATTGGGTCCTTCCCGCCACTCAGCCGCAATCAATTCCACCATTAACCTCAATTTAACATAACCTAAGTTACTTAAATTACAAATATTAATGTTAGTGAAGGGTGGGTGACTTGTGGATTAGATAAGCCATTTTTAGTGTTGCCTTCTATAGTTTTGTGGGTGGCATTGTGGTTTTTTGGCAATCTCGTTATCTTGTAGACATTAAGATAAATAGTTATATTTCGGGGCCCTATCCCTCAGTAGCGGTTTATCACAACAGTAGCAACTATTACGAATAGCTGTACTTTATTAAGATTTTTCTGCACCTTCGCGAAATAGTGGCGGTGGTTTGAGATTATTTTTGACTACCATTATGGGGTTTTAATAGTTTTTTCATAGAGCATTTTTGTTGTCTTGTAGGCATGATTGATTTGATATGTTAGGTCTGCATGTAGCCTACAGGATTTTTTTCTGGTTTTTGGAATAATGCTCATTACCATTAAGTGCAACCGTGTTGACCGACTGAAAGACATTGAATATTTCGTTTACTAAGGCAGCACTGAAATATGGGTTGCAACACGTTATGGACTTGGAACTTATGTTCGCTTAACAAAATAATGATACATCAACAAGTTATCCTTGTAATCTCTGCAAATAATAAAAATATTTCCCATCCAATATTCATGTTGAACGGTAGAAAGTTATCAAACTTTATTAAGGCAACACTGAAAAATGTTCATTTTGATCTAGCCTACTTACTCGGTGTCATCTGCATCAATGTCCCTAGAGGTTATTTTTTTTAAAATTCTCCCTTTCCTATGGTCAAATAAGACATGGATGTTCCCTATTTTTCTTAAGGGGATTCAATGATCTTATGCTGAACTAATTAAGAATAGGGCATGTACCCCAACCCCTTAAAATATGAAGTTATCAGGATAAAAATAATGTCCATAACCATCAGAAACTTCAAAACACAGATCAGGAGAATGTTGATCGACCATGGATGCAAGACCAGAAAGTCTTTAAGAGGAGTGTTTCATTTAGTGGGTTGGAACATCATGGTCAAGACCCCTGTACTTGGGTGTGTGCTCAATTTGTTTGAAAACCCGTTGACAGATCATAAGTTAATCTGTGGCTGGAATCCACTCCGTCCTATGCTAATCTGCGAGTACTGGGCACTATTAATGTTCTGTAACTACCGTACTGTATCAATTTCTGAAAGTTGTGTCATAGGCCTATGCATGGACAAGTCGCTGAGAATGTTCTCTGAATGGAGAATACCAGTAGTCTAGCCTACTTAGCTGCCTCCTTCGCTAGCATTTCCAGGCACCTGGTTAGTTGGTAAAATGAAATAGAAAAATCACTTGAATGATTCAAGTTTCCTTGATTGCCCTCGAGGGACAGTGCACCCCATTCAAGATCTTAGTTCAGAATTAGTTTCCTTGACGGAGTTGGAGAAACAGTCACAATACCTATGGTACTACTAGACCTAGTACGGTACATGTAGATGGAAGCAATGTGAGACCAACCACTAGGTAGCTTATGTCCCATTAGTTGGGAGTGTTAGGGAATGGGAGATTGGTTCAACATGTCAGCCTATGTTGTTGTATATTTCATTAATGTATGGGATCTAAAAGTGTATCATAGGAATATTAAAGCAAGCCATAATATATTACCAGTTGGTCAATTGGATACAACAATTCAATGAAACATTCTGTTAATAATTAGGAAGTGTCGTAGGCAACCAGAGAAGCGACACAAGAAAAAACACCTGAGAGTCCAGGCAGTTGTCATCAACTGTATTTCACATAGAGAAGAATGACTAAAATAGTTCCTCATGAAAAAAATAACTGGTCAATGGCTTGAAAGACAGTAGTAAGGACTTACATGCTGTCAGTAAAAGTGGAGTTAAGAAAGATGTCTGGAATATTTAAATCAGTAGTTGATAGCCAGGATTTTTAAAATTACCGTGGGTAATTGCACCATAATATGATTAGTAGCCTATGTGCAAGATTTTAAATGGTAGGTTTTTCTGTGAATCAAAAAACAGCTCTTAACATGGATTATGTTCATCTTAGGCCTACAAGTTATTGGGAGGGAGGTTTATTCTACATACCTGTTGCACATAAAATGAGCTTCTGATTAGAGCTCTGTGGGAATGTTTAAATGGATTGATGATACAGGGTTTATCAAGCCACTTTCTGTGCATCTTTTAAAAACATTTTAGCAGTTCATAAATTACTGTCATCATTGCTAATGCTGTAATCTGTCATGTTTATTTATGCAGCATGAGGAATTAGGAAACATTGGTAGGATTGGTATATTGAGTGGAGATATAGTAGGATAAAATGCAGCTGTGTCATGGAAACCTAAGATGTATTTTTATTTCTCAACTTTATTTTCTGTAGACTCCAACACAGCCCACCACCGGGGGGGAAAAAAAGTGTTGGTGATGTTTCATGAGAGCAAATCTTGAAACACTGTGATTTAAGTGGTTGGTATCAAAAGCTGTATAGGAAAAAATGAAAATGTGAAGTCACGCCCAAGTTTGTGAAGCCTTGCCAGACTCAGCTGAAATTATCTTCGATGCAAATCAAGTCTCAATAGTTAAAACTTTGGGACGACCTTTGACATGAGCACTATAATAGGCCTACATTTAGGATCGACATAGCCTGCAGTAGGTCTTGTGCTACTGTATGCACCTGGGCATGTTTAAAAAAAACTCAGCCTGCAGGTTAATAAGGTAGTATATTACTATAAATCTATCTCAAGCAAATCCAAGAAGTTACCAGACTGAGAAACTACATATCAATATTTAAAAAAACTTTTAATTCTTGCTTCATTAGTTAAACCATAATATTTGAACATAAATACAGTAAAGACTTCACATTACAAAGGCTACTTAAATTATATGCCTTATTAGGCATAACCTACAAATTACATGTCATGAAATTGGTAAATATAATCAGACAGCAACATCAATATGCAATGGTCTATAATGTAGTTTTATAGTGCACAAAAGGTTATTGTACTGAATGTATTTCGAACTGATGAATAAAACTGGTGGAAACGACAGCCAATTGATTTACATCCCAAGTAGTAGAAACTTTCAGTTGATTGGCAAGAGTGTTGATTTGTACTTTTATTTTCACAAATTTTGATGAACAGTGTCACGCTTCAATTTAAATATAAACCTACATACAATTCCTCATCAATAAGTGATTTGCACTTCATACTGTCATGAACTGGAATAGATTTCTAGCAATTTAATTGATGTATTGGCAACTCCAGCTATCTGATATGACATCTAGCGGTAAAAATGAGAAACTTACCAAGTAGGGTACATTTGTCACGTGGTGACTGTTTGTATGGTTTCTTGTATTGGTAAACAGATCGTGGTAAATTGTTCGTGTCTTTATACATAAGTAATAAGTTTTACTCATTGATAGAGTGAAAAATGAGTAAAAGCAAAGTGTATTGCTCAGTTTACGGCTGTAAGTCGATGTATAAGAGGGCTGCGGATATACGTTTTCATCACTTTTCAAAAGATGCAAATAGCAATAGACGAAATGTGATGATACCTGATACCTAATAATAATACCTTTCCACCCCGGGAAGGATCTAACGCTTGTCGAGGTAGACAGACAGAAGACCTGCGACGTAAAGCCAGCGAAGGTTATTCAGTTTAAAAACAGCTGTTACGATGGGCGCGCTGGTAAGATTGAAGTTACTTGAATAATTAATTAAATAATTAATTATTGGCTGCTTGGTAGGGAGAAGGGATGAGTTTAACTTGTATTAAAACTCGGGGGGCGATAGGAATTGCTTGATTTGGATGGTTAAAAGGTGGGTTTGGTGTTGAATATTTGAATGGTAGCGGAATCACTCATTCTACAGTGCCCACGGGGAGGCAAATTAGGCCTATATGACTCGTAGTGGAATAGCTCGAATATCGAAGAACTTAGCGATTACGAGGTGTAGGCTTGGCGGAAAGGCTGGCGGGTCATCAGTTTGACATCAATTCACGATATAAGTCGGAGCTTGGAACAGTGGCGTCTGGTTTGCGTGGATGCTAGTCTCGGAATGATAAAAGTAGCACAGCTTCGGTGTGTTATTTATTTATTTATGTACCGTATTTCTCTATTTGAATGTCCTCGGCGTTGACTCATGATCGACATTTACATTATATTGCGCATAATAGTACCGAAATATTGTCCGAAGTGTAGCCCTGTGTAAATTTGAATCAGCTGATCTACATCAACCATAAAAACTGATGCTTGATAATATGCAAATGACACCAAAAATCCAGTGGAACACACAAATTAGATCACGTGTATCGCACAGTTATACATATATACAATTAAAAATAACACTGTCATTACTTTAGAGACCACATTTACTGATTATAACCGAAAAATAAGAAGTGTTCCATATCAAACGCGTGTTATTGAGTATTTTAAACCCTACTTATCCAGACCGACCGCAGCGCCCCAAGTGTTAGTAGTTGAATATTTTAGCGTATAGGAGTGATGGAATCTATAACTATATTTTACTTTTTAAATTTAATTTTAATACCTAGCTGTATGTTGTTGTATTTATAGAATTAAGTTTTCATATTATGATAATAGAGTGAGGTGTAAATAGTTGTGCAATAAGATTGTATCTATTAAGATTTGCTATTATAATAAGTTATAAATAGTTTTAATCTTAGTAATATATACCTGTTAGTTCTTTTATTTTATGCATGTAAATTCTGACGTGTCCTATATCAAAAATGTATTGAATGCATGTATTTGATCAAATGGAATTAATAAAAAAAAATCTAGTTTGAGTTGCCAATAAATCTATTCCTCTCGCCGCCATGTTGGTGACAATTGTAAACAAACCCGCGGGCAGCCAATGGCTGGTAATAATTTCCAGCCAATAACAGGCCAGGATGACGCGGATCATAATAATTCGCGTTTCACTCTCATTGCGTTTTAACTTGAGGTGAGGAATCAGCTGTTCGTTAACGCCACGGGGTGCCATTATTAAAATTTCGGGAGATAGAAACACACCCTCAATGTCTCCTCGCGCTGCACATGCGTATATACGCTGCCGAAGTGACGCGCCTAGCAACCACATGGGCGCAGCCACATTGGACCCAAACAACTGGTTGCTAGGTTTTGTATACATAGGAAGCTGCATTAACTCTGCGCAGCGTCTTGAATTTTGTGGATAAAAATGTGTAATAAGCGTGAAATAAGGCAAACGCCTCCCGTGAAGATCATCTACAGTGTTGGAGCTACAAAATAGAAGTGAAATTTTATGGATTAAGTACGAGAATTTTGCGAGATAGTATGAATAAAGTTGACCTCACTCCTGAGGCAAGAATTGCATGGCGGGTACTGCAAATTATAGAATATTTATCATTTGGTGGATAGAGTATATCTAATATAGAGAGATATTTAGGACATATATGTCACATAAAGGGGTTTTTGGTTCATGTGGGGAGTGTAGTTGTAATTAAATATGGTTTGTACTATAAGTATTATAAACGACAACCCACATAACCTTACAGTTGATTCACTAACACCAATACATTTGATCCTACAACTTTTCTGAGTGGTGATTTTTTACTTAATTTATTTAAGCAGTGAATTGTGTTTCCAAATAACAATTAGGCCTATTCCAGACTGAAAATTTCTGCCTATATTTTGCACTTTCTGTTGTTGTTTGAGTCTTCAGTCTTTTGACTGGTTTGATGCAGCTCTCCATGCCTCCCTGTCCTGAGCTAATCGTTTCATCTCTACATAACTACCACACCCTACATCTGAGGCAATCTGTTTAACATATTCTAACCTTGGTCTACCCCTACAGTTCTTGTCCTCGACCCTTCCTTCCATAACTAAGCTTGCTATTCCTGGGTGTCTTAGTATGTGTCCTACCAACCTATCTCTTCTCTTCATTAGCAGTCGCCAGAAACATCTCTCCTCTCCCACTCGTCTTAATACCTCTATGTTTGTAACCCTATCTACCCATCTGATCTTCATCATTCTCCTGTAACACCACATTTCAAATGCTTCTATTCTCCTCTTTTCTGCTGCACCAATAGTCCAAGTTTCACTTCCATAGAGCGCCACGCTCCAGACAAAGGCTTTCAAAAATGACTTCCTAATACCTAAATCTATATTCGATGTCAGCAGATTCCTTTTTTGTAGAAAAGCTTTCTTTGCCTGAGCCAACCTACTTTTTATATCCTCTTTGCTTCGTCCATCACTGGTTATTCTACTTCCTAAGTAACAGAAGTCTTCTACTTCCTTCAGCTTTTCACCTGCCAATTTGATCTCCATAGAGGTTTCTGATTTATTTCGGCTGCATTCCAGTATTTTTGTTTTACAATTATTAATTTTCATCATGAATTCTTTCTGTAAGACGGAGTCCATACCATTCAAAAACTCATTCAAATCCTCAGGCTTGTCGGCCAAGATGACTATGTCATCAGCAAATCTCAGAGTTGAAATTATTTCTCCTTGAATCTTCACTCCCACTTTAAATTTTTCTCTAATTTCCTTCATTGCTTGTTCAATGTAAAGATTGAAAAGTATGGGTGATAAGTTGCAGCCTTGCCTTACACCTTTCTGAATACCAGCTTCTCTCTCATGTCCTTCAACTCGAATGACTGCTGTCTGGTTTCCGTATAGATTGTATATCACCCTCCTATCCCTGTACTTTATTCCAATCGATTTCAAAATGTCAAACAATTTAGTCCAATCAACGTTATCAAAAGCCTTTTCTAAGTCTACAAAAGCCATGAACGTTCTCTTATCTTTCCTTATTCTACCTTCCAAAATCAGCCTAAGACTTAGTACAGCTTCCCTTGTTCCTACATTTCTCCTGAAACCAAACTGGTCTTCACCCAACTCCGTTTCTATCTGGCTTTCAATCCTCTTGTAAATTATCCTAGACAGGATCTTTGAAGCATGAGTAATCAAGCTGATTGTACGGTAATCTTCACATCTGTCAGCTCCCACTTTCTTTGGTATAGGGATGATTACATTCTTCTTGAAATCAGGGGGTACCTCACCTGTCTCATAAATCCTACACACCAAGTGAAATAACCTGATCAGACCTTCATCTCCTATGCAGCGTAGCAACTCAATCGGTATATCATCTATGCCTGGTGCTTTGTTCCTGCTTAAGTCCTCCAAAGCTCTATCAAATTCTGATCTCAATATTAAATCTCCTTTCGCATCCTCATCAATTTCCTCTTCCCTTTCCATTATATGATTCTCAGTCTCCTTTCCCTTATACAAACTCTCTATGTAAGCTTTCCATCTCTCAACCTTTTCTTCCCTATCTGTTAGAGGCTTTCCATTTGTGTCCTTAATATTACAGCACTTAGTCTTCTTTTCCCCAAAAGTATTCTTAATCCTTCGATAAGCTGTGTCTACTTTACCTAATTTCAGACAATTTTCTATACCTACACATTTCTCTTTCAACCATTCTTCTTTCGCTTCCTTGCACTTCTTGTTAACCTCATTTCTCAGACGTCTGTATTCTGCTTTCCCCTTCTCATCTCTTACATTCTTGTGTTTCCGCCTTTCATCCATCAATTCTAGTATATCCTGAGTGATCCACGGTTTTCTACCTATTCTTTCTTTCCTACCAATGTTTTCTTCTGCGGATTTTGTTATTTCATTCTTCAAAAGTGCCCATTCGTCTGCAATTGAAGTTTGTTTAGGGTTTTTCATTAGTCCTTCCTTTATACTCTTCTTGAATCTTTCGTTTACATCCTTCTCTTTCAGTCTGTCTATTGCCCACCTTTTTGGCTTTCGACTTTTCTTCAGTTTCTTCAACTTTAATCTGCATTTCATTACGACCAGATTGTGGTCAGAGTTTATGTCAGCACCAGGATATGCTTTACAATCCAAAATCTGGTTTCGAAACCTCTGCTTGACCATAATGAAGTCGATTTGGTAACGCCCTGTATCTCCTGGTCTCATCCATGTGTATATTCTTCTATTGTGGTTATTGAATAAGGTGTTAGCTATGACCAACTCATGCTCGGTGCAGAATTCTACCAGCCTGCTTCCTCGATCATTCCTTTCACCTAATCCGAAATCTCCTACTATTTTCCCTTCTCTCCCTTTTCCTACCACAGCATTCCAATCTCCCATTACTATAACATTTTCATCACCCTTGATATACCTCAGAATTTCGTCTATTTCTTCGTAGACCTTTTCAACATCCTCATCATCAGCTTGACTGGTAGGCATATAGACTTGTACCACTGTGGTGCAGGTAGGTTTAGTATTGATTTTTGCTACAATAATCCGTTCACTATATTGTTCAAAATATTCCACCCGCTGTCCAAGTTTCCTACTCAATATGAGGCCAACCCCTGCTTGGCCATTGTTTGATTTAGTGCTAATGACCCTATAGTCTCCTAACCAAAAGTCCTGTTCTTCCTGCCAGCACTTTCAGAAAACATATTATCATGTAGGCCTACCAGTAGCCTAGGCCTACAGCCTGCACCATAGTTACAGTACCTTACCGTATAGTGACATTATTCAAGCCAATGAATACTGCTTATTTCTGAAGTGGCAAGTCTTGTTGTGATTGTTTTGATTATATTTAGAGCTAGGATACGAACAGTGCCCCATTATTTAGATAGATAGATAGATAGATAGATTTTTATTAATTCCATTTGATCAAATACATGCATTCAATACATTTTTGATATAGGACACGTCAGAATTTACATGCATAAAATAAAAGAACTAACAGGTATATATTACTAAGATTATAACTATTTATAACTTATTATAATAGCAAATCTTAATAGATACAATCTTATTGCACAACTATTTACACCTCACTCTATTATCATAATATGAAAACTTAATTCTATAAATACAACAACATACAGCTAGGTATTAAAATTAAATTAAAAAAGTAAAATATAGTTATAGATTCCATCACTCCTATACGCTAAAATAGTCAACTACTGAGTAAAAACAATGGCACTGCAGATAAGCTTTCAACATTCTATCAAAGGTTTTTATTTTTGGGGCCAGTTTTATATACTGGGGTAGTTTATTGTATAATTTAACTCCAGTGTGAAAAGTTCCTTTTTGATATATGCTTGTGTGTGTGTGTGTGTGAAATATGAATGTTTTGTTTTTGTCTTGTGTTATGCCTATGAACATCATTGTTTGTTTTAAGAAAAACATCTTTATTCATTAAATTCTTTTCAAAAAACATAATACTTTCAAAGATATATATGCAGGGCAGTGGGAGAATGTTTAAATCTTTAAACAGAGGTCTACATGATTCTCTAGAGTTTACATTTGCCATAATTCTAATCGCCCTCTTTTGTATCCTAAACGTGCTTAGTACATCTGGCGACATACCCCAAAATATGATCCCATATCTTAAGTATGAATGGAAATAAGCAAAATAAGTATTTCTTAATGTGTGCATGCTAGTGCAGGTTTTCAAAATACGTAACGCAAAGCACATCGAGTTCAGTTTAGTATTCAGATATTGTATATGTTTATTCCATTTCAAGTCTTGTTGTATCCATAGTCCTAAAAACTTTGTTTCTGATTTATTTTCTATTTGATGACCATTTAATGTTATATTGGGCATCGCAGGATTCCTATTCTGTATAGTGTGGAAATTTAGACATACTGTCTTTTTATAGTTTATTATGAGGCGATTATCTTGTGACCATTCGGTTAACTCTCCTGTAACGGAGTCAGCAGACTGCTGTATGACCTGTTTAGTTTCACCTTTTATTACGAGTGTTGTATCGTCCGCAAACAAAATTTCCTTATGTGAATGAACGTTCTGTGTTATATCATTGATATATAGAAGAAAGAGTAGTGGGCCCAAAACCGATCCCTGAGGTACTCCAAATTCAATAATTCCCTCATTGGACAATGTTTCATTAAGTAATTTGGTTCCATCATCCTTGTGTCTCAAGCTTACTATTTGTTTACGCCTTGTTAAGTAAGACTCTATCCATTTATTAGCTAGACCTATAACACCATATTGATTTAGTTTCGTAAGGAGGATTTTATGGTCAACAACATCAAATGCTTTCGATAAATCCAAGAATAGGCCAGTTACATGTTCCTTATTGTCAATTAATTTCAGTATACTATTACTACATTCGTAGATTGCTGTCTGTGTAGATTTTTCCGTTCTAAATCCATGTTGTGAGTTTGATAATATTTTATTTTTTTCTATGAAACTTATCAGTCTCTTATACATAATTTTTTCCACAATTTTTGCAATACCAGTTGGTAAGGTAATAGGACGATAGTTATCTAATTCATCTTTTGAACCGTTTTTGTGCACTGGAATTACTTTTGATAACTTCAAAATATCCGGGTAAGTTCCTGAGAGAATTGAACTGTTTATTAAGTGCGTAAGTGGATTTATTATATTTTCTGCACATTTCTTTAAAATTGCATCAGGGATGCCATCAATGCCAGCACAGAATTTATTTTTTAGCTCTTTTATAACTATTCTTACCTCTTCACTTGTGACATGATTTATAAATAAAGAATCACTGCATATATTTATTTTATTATTAGAATTTAGTGTATTTACCTGTGATTTATTTATTAATTTTTGTGGAATTTCCAGAAAATAGTCATTAAAAGTGTTTGCTATTTCCTCTGGATTATTAATCACTTTATTATTTCTGGTCAGTGTAATGTTCCTTTGTATTTTAGCAGATTTTCCAGTTTCTTTCTTTATCACGGACCACATAGCCCTGTTTTTATTAGATGATTGGGAAATAAAATTATCATTATGCATTTTCTTTGCTAGTCTTATTACCTTATTTAATATGCTAGTGTATTTTTTGTAGTATAAATTGAATTCAGGTGTTGTGTGGTATTGTTTATATAATTTGTGTAGAAATTTCTTTCTTTGACATGAATTTATAATCCCTGTTGTTATCCAATTGCTAGTTTTGTTATTTTGAACAGTTCTTCGTTTAAAGGGGAATGCTATTTCAAAATAGTGTTTTAGGGTACTGTTAAATGCATTAAATTTATCATTTACATTTTCTAGTTCATAAATTTCTGACCATGTTTCCTTATTTAATAAGTGATTGAAATATGTAACATTTGATTCAGTGAATGACCTGCACTTTGATTTTACTCCATTATCATTATTATTGATTACTTCGGATACTTCAAAACTCAGTATTTGTCCATGGTGGTCACTAAAACCCGGACAATAGACTTCTATTGAATGGTGATATTTATCTGTATTTATAAAAATTTGATCAGGAGTGGTTTTACTAAATTTTGTTATTCTTGTTGGTGTATTTACTGTAGGTTTCAGTCCATAGGAAATAAGTAACTGTGTTAATAATTCACAATTTCTATCAAGTTTTAAGAAATCCACATTTACATCCCCACAAATTATTATATCGAAATTTACTTTGCTCATGTTATTGAGTAACAATTCTAATTTATCTATAAATAGAGGAAACTTTCCTGACGGAGAACGGTATACGCATACAATTATTAACTTAAACTGCTGAATTTTTACGGCAGAGAATTCAAAATCCTGTTCCATAATTAGATAATCATAAGCTGTTATCTGTTCATGATCTAAATTATTTCTTAAGAAGATGCAAGTACCACCATGGCTAATATTAGATCTAGAGTATTTACTAGCTTGTATAAACCCTGGGAATTGAATTAATTCGAGTTGTTCCTCTTTCAGCCAATGTTCTGAAATACATAGTGCTGAGATGTCTTTAAGTTCATTTTTAAGCATTAGATTTATGTAATCAATTTTATTATAAAGAGACTGGACATTCTGGTGGTAAATTTTAAATTTTGCATGAGGTAGGACGATAGGCCTTAATTGTAGACTTCTCTAACCTGTTAGTGAGCACACAGGTTAGGCTTTGTTAATTTGATTCGTTTTCAGACAAACGCGGCGTTGTGGTAAACACACAAATTGTATTGAAATGCAGTCTTTGTTTCTTCTATAGCTGTTAATGAGATTTGGCCTAAACTCTCATCCAAATATTTTAAACTGTTCCCTTATGCATTGATAGACCTTAAGTTCATTTTATTTGTCACTTACTGGTAGGGCCTACGGTACTTTATTTTCCATAGTATTGATCATCCATACGGGACGAGATTCACAATATCCAGAAATGTTATATTTTCATGTTTTCACTGATTTAAGGTAAATATCGTAGGCCACATCTCTACGACTTATGTTCTAAGACTTAATGTGCATATCGTACGCAATATTTTACAACTTGACTGGACAACTATGTTAAATTACTGTGGAAAATATACTTTTCTATGCTTTCTTCCCTCTGGACATCCATGCATGTACGGTTTTATACGATACAAATAGGAAATAATGACGGCTCAGAGACTGAAGCAAGCTACAAGGGAGCCATGTTGTATTGCTCCAGTTGCTTAGCAACGGAGCGGAAGTGACGTTGACTTCGGCAGCGTATTGAGTTCGGTCTCACTGTTCTACTCGATCTTGCAGACCGAGCTGCCAACAATATAACGTGTAAGCGTCAAGGATAGTAACCGATAAGGTGCTGGGCGGATGTGCCTGTAGGGGATGCCACGTGGTATTATGTAGACTCGCTCTAAAATACTCACGTGCATACGACCGGCCACGAATGGCCGGCCCATTTATACTATACCTTGAAATATGCCCTACGAACTGAAATTCACTGTTGTGGGCTAACATTGAGTCGTTTGGCGCTACTTTTGTTTTCATTGATCTTACATTGCAATGTCATAGAACTATTCAGTTCTTATGGCATTAAATAAAGATTTAGGCTACTCTAATTGACAGCGACCCAATCAAGGAATCAAAAACCGGCCTCTTAATCGGTTCATTCAGAACAATAGACTATTATTTCTATATCGATATGTTGCCTTTGAATATGTCTCATTTCCGACTATCAGTCAAACTTTCTATGTTTATTTTGTAATGAAAACATTACAGTGAAGATAATTTGGCTATGTAACAATTGTATGGCAATTGCCAATGACCTCGTCAGGGCGGAGTAGGCTACAGTGGCGGCCATTGAGAGGGGCCAAGGGAGTCCTGGGCTCCTTCATTTTCCCGTATAAATGTATTATTATTATTATAAATATCATCACTATTATTATTGTCATTATTGCTAATACAGCTATCAATGCTTCTACTGATTGTTCTAGTAGTAGTGCTTCATTCTGTGCTGCGCTGCTGCCACTGCTATTGTCACAACAATCGCCGGTACGGTCATTATATTCGTACATATTTCGAGAGTCGTGATTTGTTTGAATCGTTCTTCTTTGCTGCTCAGAAAAGTCCACTTGGAAGCTAAGTTGATGCAGGGCCACCTGCCAGACGTCTATTGTCATGGTAACCATGACGCAGTGAGGCATACAGTGTGAGAAGGAACTAGAAGAAGGCCAGAAAGTTTTTGTGCCGTTCTCGCTCAATGCAGTGGCAGTGATCATGTTCAAAGCGGAAGCCTTGTCCGTTAATAGCGCCGATTTAACTTATACTCGTACTAACGAGGATGTAATTAGTTCCTTGCTTGAAATTATATAATATTGGCTGGCTGCGTGGTGCAACGGTAACGCTCTCACTTGCTGTGACCAAGGTTGTGGGATCGAATCCCGGTGTAGTCAGTTAGCATTTGAGAATGTTTAAATGAGCCCTGTCAGTAAACTTACTGGCATGTTAAAGATCCTATTCAAGGTGGAATTCCAGCACGCCAGCGTCTCTAAAAGCTGCAATAGTTAAAACATTATTGTTTATTAACCTACTTTCGATTTTTGCAAATGATGAAAGTCGACTTATGAGTTCTACACTGGGTGAAAAATTGTGTGTGTCTGTCTGTGTGCGAGTGTGTGTGTGTCCTGTATGTGTGTGTGTGTGTGTGTGTGTGTGTGTGGGATTTGGTATGTCTGTTCCCCTATCAATTCAAACACGACGAAACTGAATTGAACGAAATTTGGTACAGAGGTAGCATTGACAAAGGGCACCTCAGTGTCATGTTTTATATAACCGCCATCTTTACCAAAACTCAATGGCAGCCACTCAAACGTTCAAAACGTAAAATCAAATAACGACTGAACTAACCGTCCGATCTCTATCAAATTTGGTAACAATATACCTCCATATAGGACGCGTCTTGTTCCCAAACTACAAGGTCATCCGCCGTACCATTTCAGGATGGCGGCCGTGTGAATTATGCAAACTTTATAATACATAACATGGGGCCCACCAGTGCCGATTATCGAACCGAGAATCGTTTAAACTGTTCTCAAGGACGTGGTCCGTTCGAAATTAAAAGTTTATCTTGTAATATTATAGTGCGGGAGTGACTTTATAAAGCTGAACCGTCTCAGTTTGAAGACAAGATGGCAGCTAATATCTTGTGCCAGACCTATATTTCACTAGTTTGAGTATTGCATGCAGTATAGCCTACTGATAGAAATAATGTAATCTTTGTATGAAATGATTTATACTGTATATAAAAAGTATACTCCACTGAAGAAATCCTTAAGTCTAAATCATTATTTGCTAAGACGTTGTATGTAATTCAACTGATATCGGCGAACGTTGGTTGACTTCTTTGGCTGCCTGGTAAAGCGTTAGCCTCTTACCCGTATGACTGGGGTTCTAATCCTACCATAGCTGGGATTTTTTGCTTGTTTTTTTTTTAATATTTATTGTTTTGTAATTACTGAGACGTTTTAAAATGAAGCGTTATATTGTGCATAGTACAATGGAAAATATATATTTAATTAAAACAAAATTCGCCAGGGGATCTGCAAGAGACATCTAACAGCAACCAGGAGAACTATCATGGCCAACTTATTGCACAACGGCCCATAGATTACTTTCCAGCTTTAATTGAAAAGTTTCTTTTTATGGCCGCTAGAATGCACTCTCCCTATTAGGATTATATCCGGCAGATGACTGTTCTACGTGGGACTCCACTGGTTGGCATTCTATACACATCGAATTTGAAGAATGAAAAGTTGATACTGTAATATGATACATTTTTATTTTAAAGTGTTTGTAACAGCCTATTGTGTGTTATTTGAAATAAAGACAAAACAATATCACATAGTACCTGTGCTCTATCTGTTGGTGCTAGTTCAGGATATTAATTAATAATTTTATTGCAGCCAAATAGCAATCGAAAATAAAGAATGAACATGTACACTAAAATTGCGCTTTGGGGATTTGAATTGCATAGATTTGATTGATTGTTTAGTTTACTACAGATCTCTAAGTGGTAGCGTTCACATGCTTATCCCCATAGTTGGCATACATGCATCACTGTAGAGTCATGGAAAGATATGTTAATGCAATTAAGGTGGTGAAAACCATGGACAGCCAGACGTGTAAACACACGCCTCAACTCAAAGTTGGATGTTGCGCATGTCTGGTCAATTATGTCTCCAGTTCCATAAAATTCTTGAGATATGTCCTCTCTTTCTTTCTTTCTTTCTTCAATGATGGTAGTAGTTTTTCCAAGGTTCTGGTGTTTGGTAGAGATAAATAGTTTCTAAGGTCTTTAACCAAGAAATGATTCTATTATACTCTTTGATAAAGACAGAGAGTTATAACTACCTAGGTATACTCATACATTTAGGAGAAAGTATGCTATATGTTCTTTACTGAACATCTTGTTTATTTATTTAGTTAGTTAGTTAGTTCTTGCAAGGCTTAGGGGATGGGTTTTGTCCTATGTTGGCTATACTGGCTTTCCTAGTATTTAAGTTCAAAATCTACGACTTGATGATGTTCTCAGGGGTTTTTATCTTTCTTAGAAAAAATCAGTGTCTCCTTAGATGTTGTCCCTCTTGCACCAATAATAAGCCCAATGACTGCCCATTTATTGATCTTGAACTTATTGGCTGAGTTTTCACAACAGGGTTGGTATATGTCTCTTTTCTCTTGGCATACGGTACCGGTACTGCAAGACTGCAAGAGGCTGTAACTCATTATCTTTGAATCGAAGGGTCAGATCATTCACCATACCAAGCCTCTAAATAAAATAATTACAACAACAACAACGGGCTTTTGTGCAGCCAACCTTATCTTTCTTGGACTTGATGCATACCAATGTTTGTGAAGTCCAGTGCAGGTACTCTTTAAGTTATAAAGGGAGATGGAGGATATTCCTTATATAGCTGAGTCAACCAGGAATCACCTGAAAAGTGGGGAAATTTGTAGGGAATGGAGAACCATGTTCTTATCAGTTAGGAAGTTAATGCCCTATTTGTTGAACCAGTGCTGATTACACAGTCCAACAATAAGATCTTGCCATAGAAACTAACTAATTAGCTGATTTCAAATCTTTCATCAGTTTTCTTCTATCATGCATTATTTATGATTTATCTTCATGTTGTACACTGAAATTTTTGGTAGTGGTAGTGCAAACTTTGGCAAGTAACAATATGACATGATGTAAGGCTACCCAAAATGTTGGTAGCCATGAAAGAGTTAGAATTTTTTAAATCTCTTGTATTATTTTTCACTCCATTGTATAAAAGTTGGTGGTATGTTGAGATGAATGCATGTAAAATACATCTCTGGAACATTTGCAAAACAGAAAGATAATAAATCTGACATGACTGTAAATGAAAAGAACACATACTGTATATGAAAAGTTGTAAGAGGACACCTTAACACCTTCTTGAGTTAGGGTTACAATTCTTTACTCTTCCTAGACCACTTTGAACAAAAAATCTATAACCAGCATTTTTATGTCCTTTGAACAAAAGCTCGCCTGATAATAATTGGCAAAGAAATACAAGTTTGGTGCTGCTTTGAAATTCTCCTTCTACAGTAGAACTCCCCTCCCGTACACGTGTTGAGTCAACTTGTCAACTGCACTGCACAGCACAGCACTTGTAAACTTGTACTATACGGTCCTCGGTCACATGCTCATGTCTGCACACTGTTCACTAGGAACGGTTGTGATTATTTCTACATACCCTACCTTTCTTTTTGGTGATTTTGATTGATAATTTTAACTTTCGCCATCATTGTTTTATTGCAAATTCAGTGCACTACTTCACAGGTCATAAGAGGTGTGAATTAGATACCACTGGCGATTAACCAAATGGTTTCGTAGAAAATTGATGACGGATCCTCTCTTACATTAATGGGAACACTATGCCCATTGGTTTTACATAATTCACTTTCGGACATGCTGTAGGTATACACATTCAGCCCAAAACATGTTTCAAGATGTTTTTGTTATATCTCAGAGGAAACTCAGTGAGGTGGCGTATGCCTCTCTCTTGGATCTACCTTGGATCGACGGTAAGAGATAGACCATGAAGATTATCAGTTATAATTATGCATCAAGGCTTCCTTCTCCTCACTCCCCTGATTTTTACGTAAGAACATCATAACACCTTTTTGAGTTAGGGTTACAATTCTTTACCCCTCCTTGACCATATATTTATGCATAATTATTTTTAATTAGAATATCATTGTATTTACTAATTATAATTCACTTCTAGAGAAAAGATGGCTCAGGCATACGACTTCGCCCTGGAGAAGATTGGCATGGATATTCAGTCATACTCCATCTGGAATGACTATGTCAACTTCCTGAAAGGTGTGGAGGCAGTTGGTTCCTATGCAGAAAACCAAAAGATCAGTGCTGTTAGGAAGGTAAGAGTCTCTTCAGTGCTCAGTATTGGTGGTTACAAATTAGAAACAGACACCCATCAGTGATTGGGGACAACATATTCATCAGTATTTTGTGATATGCAAATTTTATGTTGTTGTGGTATCTGTACTGCTGTGTATATGCGATAAGAGTTCAGAGGTCAGGTTCAAATGTGTTACTAACAATGGCCACTCCCTTCAGACAAATGCTAATCTTTGACCCTAGTAATTATGGTTATACATGCAGTATTCCAGCAGCCATACAAACACAGTCTTCATATTTAACACCATTTAACGCATGTGGCTGATGACTAAGATGTCCAGAGCTTCTAAATGACAGCAATAATTGGAGTTAAAAATATTTCCCAGGACCATCCCAACATTTTTCTTTAGTGAGCCTGGAAAATCTTTGGGATAAACCCACACGAAGCCTTACTATGTGCCAGAATTTTTTAAAGAAGAGGCAAGCTTGTTGTTTTCCATAGATTTAAATCTGACAAACCATAGAATTACGTATTTATGTAGAATCTGAACCTATGGGCGGGACTTGAAAATCTTGCCTGCTTTAATAGGAATTGAACAGCCAGAGCGTTGCTATTGCTCCCCACACAGGATCAAAACACTGCATCCTCTTGCGCCATATTAATTAACACACACAGCTATAGGAGTGGTGCTGGTTTGTATGTAATATTTTATTTTAATATTTGGCCAAGTTACTGGAGACGGACACTGTAGGGTTCCTTCATTTGGATTCATATTTGCTATGTTTTTAAACACTTCATACTTGTAAGACAGGTTTGCAACACCAAACTCAGCTTGATTGTATTAAACATCAGTAGCTTCTGATTAAAAGCTGGGCCTAAATGATCATATTTTATTCAAAATAAATATGCTTCATTAACTCATCCAATATCTCTCTCTCCTAGCATTTATCCCACTGTGCAGAGTCTGCTGCTTTGCTACATCTGCTCCATTTTAGTCTGTCGTTGGCATCTTTCCGTTTTAAGCCAACATCAAGCATGTCGACCATAATATAGTCGCTCCACCACTTTGCTGGTCTCCCTGGTTCAATTTGAAGAGCTGTTTTAGCGACTAAATTATCTTGCTTTCTCAGCACGTGACCATACCTGTGGAGCCTAGCTTCCCTCAGTTTCTCCACAATCGGATTAACGTCTAATCTTTGTCGAATATTTGTATTCCAAATGTGTAATCGAGTCAATCATAGGGTTCATCGGAGCATCTTCATCACCATTGTACCTATGTATCTCATTCAATATAATACCTTCAAATTCATCATTACCCAAAGAAGAACACTCCATTGGACTAAGGTCTACTGACTGATAGCTACATTCCTTGAGTCAATACCACACACTAGTTTGTCAACATAGTGAATCTCTTTGCCATTTATCTCACCAGATTTGTCATTATAGCTCTTTATTGTCCTCATTAGGCTGAGTTAATGTTATTCTATAGTAATAGAGCATCCTGAGTTAAGAAATGACTGTAGTGACTTAAGACAACAGTGCTGCTAGCTTTAGTTAGCGGTAGTGCTAATATCTTACATTGTCAACCACCTGTGCCGATCACATGTTTGCTTGAGACAATGTTACAGCGCGGTGCATGGCTGTTTTTTCCAACTGTTGTAGTGGTCTTTTAAGACCATTTACGAGGGTGTGTGGAGGATTTGTCTGATAACATGCATATTTGCAATTCAGACTGGGATTGGGAAGGAGGCGGCCATGGCCTTAAAGTTAGGAACCATCCCAGCATTTTCCTGGAGTCGAAATGGGAAACCAAGCCAGCCGCATGGTGTTGGGATAGCATGCCTGCCTCTCCTCCGGAGACCCCAGGTTCGATTCTCGGCTCCGTCAGAGATTTTAGTAACTGACGTGAGTGCTGGAACGGGGTGCACTCAGCCTATTGAGGATAATTCAGTAAATGTCTGACAGTGAGCCGGCCCCAAGTAGGAAAACCAAGATTAACAGTCGAGGGGACCCGATGTGCTGACACTACACGTCCCCCTCAATCTGCAGGCCAATTAGCTGGGCAGCAGTTGCTTGGTGTGCTGTGGGAGAAGTGGGAAACAACAGAAAACCACTTCTTGGATGGCTGAGGTGGGAATCAAATACATCTCTGCCTCACGAGGCTGAGAGTACCTCATTCCAGCCCTCAGAGCAGAATTAAATTACTTGGCAGAGCCGAGAATTAATCCCAGACTTCAGGCGTGACAGCCTAGATAGCTAGCTACTGCACCATGAGATGTTCTTTCCAACCTGTTAACACCTGAACTTTTAAAATTACTTTTTATCTTTTTACATAGGCAACCTGATCAGAGTCCTTGGCTATGACAAGGAATCACTAACCAGGTATCTTGAACTGGAGTTTAGGTGTAGTAGGGTGGCCAGTTCCTATCCGCTCCACCTGCCGCAGCTTACGGCAGGTTCCCATTTGGTTTCACAAGACTGGTCGACCCCATACTAGACAATCGAAGACTTTTAGAATTCTTGGCAGAGCTAGGATTCAAACCCAGGACTTCAAGGATGAGAGCCAACAATGACATCCACTACTCCATAAAGAAATTACTAAGACTTGTATGTAACAAGAAGGTCATTGCAGAACTCTTATGATGTGAAATATAATATATTTAGTGTTTCTTATTACAACAGTATACTGTAGGTAACAAACTCCTGTGTAGGTGGCTTTTCATGACAAGTAAAGGCCTATTGTCTTTTCTTAACCTTGGATCCTCTATAGACCTAACCTGTTAGGTACAAACAAAAGGAAGGAAGGAAGGAAGATTGTAGTTTTACGTGACCGTGAATCTTGTGATTATGAGCCACGGGACAAACAATTACATTAACCTGTTTTTTTATTTTCTTTTAAGATTGTTTATTCTTAATAATAATAATAATAATATAAATGTTATTGGTTGTATGTCCCTTTTAACTACTGAAGCTTTTAGAGTTGCCAGTGTGCCGGGATTTTGTCCCGAAGGGGATCTTTAACGAGCAAGTAAATCTACTGACATGGCTCCCTCACATTTGCACACCCTCAAATGCCAACTGACTGCACCAGGATTCGATTCTGCAACCTTGGGAACAACAGGGGAGAACGTTACTGCTGCACCACGCAGTCAGTCAATATTGTTAATTCAACATGAGTTTAAATATACATTGATATTTCTCTTGAAGCTTTTTCTTTCATTCTTTCTTTCTTTCTCTTCTTCTTCTTTGTTATGCCCATTCAGGGAGCGCTTTTGAACTCGTTAGGTGGCCTCTGATGGTTTTCGCTTTCTTATCCTCCCAAAATCTCTTCATAAATGCACTGTGTTGCACCTTGCATTCTGTGGACCACTTCCTACCAGTTTTCTTTTTAGGTTTCTCCATGAATTTGTGCTTGCGTACTATTGTACTAAAGGCTCTGCAATTTTCTATGATGTTGTCTGTGATGTTTATTTCATGGAGGCTTGCCACGGTGGGTGAGTGGTTAACGTGTCGGTCTACTAACCCCAAGCTTGCAGGTTCACTCCTGGCCGTGGAAAGTGATTTTTGAAAGGCGGCAAAAATTACCACACGTATGTCATACGCTGTTGGCATGCCAGAATTCAGTAGGCCATGTTCATAATGGCAAAATTAATCTGGGGAGTTTCCGCCAACACAAAGTTCCTCATTTCTCTACTAGAAAGCGTAATGTTCAAGGAGCTTAGATATCTAACCTCCTTAACTTTCATATTGCTTCAAGGAACAACGAAATTCGACATGCAAACTACCCTCTGGGTGTCAAATAACAAAGCTTGCACCCGGCACCCGAGCCCATACGATATTATATTATTATTTTTGGAGACCCACCTTAGTTTCTTCTAGCCAGTTTATTTTGACCTTCTTTGAATTGATTACTTTAAATAATCTTTTGGTTAGTCTGTCGTTGTCCATTCTATAGATATGGCCATAGAATTCCAGGCATCTCTTGCGTACGGCATTAGTGAACCTACTACAATTATTATACTGTTTCCGTTTTTTCAATGCTGTTTATTAATATTTTAAACCTGGGACATGTTTCGAGTGATTTATTCCGCTCTTCCTCAGCCAGATGCACTCAATAGAAACAATATTACATATCAGCACACATTCAAATGGGCTTTGAATCGTTTTTATAATACAAGCCTTATATTTTTCATTTTTAGATGAGTTCAACTATAAATCAGTAATTCAACTAAGACACCTAGCTTCATCACGGAAGAACTCTACATACAATCAAATACAGTTTCCATCTCATCAACATAACAAGAAGTTCCGTGACGAACTAAATAGCCTACTTTTCTTAAAATTTAAGATTAATGCCAATGATTAATCTATTTGGATCTATCTAGAATAATGACGAAATTAAGTTGGTAATATCAAAATTTCGAATTAGTTCGAAATACTGTATACCTGGCATAATGTAGCCTATTAGAGAACTACAGTTGGCAGCCCTGGTGACTGAATATATTCTTAGTTCCATCTCTTAAGGTACAGAATACAAAATTTGGTTGAAGTCCAATGGATACCATGGACGTTACATGCAGGTAAACATTGGATCTAACAGCGCGAGTAAAATCATGTTGGCAACAATGACATACATGTATTGGTCAGACATAATCTGAAATAATATGATCTATTGTTGTGTCAATTTTGAATGAAATCCATTAGTTAGTATAGAAGTTACATGCATTTTGAAATTGGACCTATCAGCAGGCTTAGAATCATGTTGGCAGCACTGGCATAGGCCTATATTAGTTACTCCAAATTAATCTAGAATGCCAGGTACTATACGTGTACAAAGTTTAGAGCTATTGGCTTGCATACTTTCTGATATATTGACATTAGGGTAACAAAAATACAGAGTATTTATTAACAGTTGGCAGCCCTGGTTACTCTTAAGAATCGGCATAGTCATATCTGTTATGGTACACATAGTAGACACGAAATTTGGTTGAAATCCAAATGATAGTATAGAAGTTACATGTATTTAAAGTTGGACCTCTCGGCAGGCTTAGAATCATGTTGGTAGCACTGATGTATATAAGGTACTCCAAATTAATATAGAATGTCAGGTACTATTCGTGTGCATAGTTTAAAGCTGTCGGCTTGCATACTTTCTGATATATGGGTATTTGGATAAAAACAAATTGAGAGCATTTATTTACAGTTGGTAGCCCTGGTGGCTCTTAAGAATACACTCAGTCATATCTGTTTATGTACACATAGCACATACGGAATTTGGTTGAAATCCAATTGATAATGTAGAAGTTATATGCATTTAAAGTTTGGACCTATCAGCAGGCTTATAATCATTTTGGCAACACTGCCATGTATGGCCTCCTGGAAATTAAACTGCAATATTATTATCTATACGTGTGCCAATTTTGAAATAGCTCCCATTCATACCTTCCAAGATATCCAGCATGGAGCTCAAATTTCAATTGCGATTTTTCAGCAGTTGGTAGCACTGACATAATTTTCAAATATGGCCGTGAGATATTCAGGTATAGATCTTTACTCCTACCAAATTTTGTTTCGTTTGCTGAAGCCGTTTAGGAGTTGATAGGGACACACACACACACACACACAGCCAGACAGACAGAAGGACAGACAGACACACATTTGCCCGATCTCATAAGTCTATCTTTTCCTCATTTTTGCAAAATGTGAAAAGTAGGCTAAAAAGGACTAGTTGTAAATTTTGACAGTTTCAATGCAACTGTGCCCGTATGGCACAGAATACAACAAACATGAACCAAAGAAGTTTCAATGGACACAACGGGTTAAGAAGTTTTTAACATGATTTCAATTTTATAATTTTAATATTAAACAGGATAATTTTATAGACTAGTGACATAATAACAGATGTTAACATTTAAGTTAGTGTTAATTTTAAGTTGAAGTGCTAATGGACTATGTGTGTTTGTAAGTGTTTTTCCATTTTTTTATTGAATGCATCTGGCTGAGGAAGAGTGGAATAAATCGCTTGAAACATGTCCCAGGTTTAAAATATTAATTTACAAACAGTATTGAAAAGAGGGAAACAGTATAAGAATTGTAGTAGAATATTCGGAAGAAACAGAAACCAGGTTATCTAAACCAGGTTATCTAAAAAAATTGTAGTGAAACTTTGGAATATGAAACAACAAGTAGGATAGATTAAGGAAATTAGAGAAGATATGAAAGAATTAGACATAACCTTGGATGACTTGCAAAACGAAACAAAAAATTTAAAAAAAAACCTGAAAGATATAAAAATAAGATTTCAGGCAAAAATAGACAAACGTAATACAATAAAAAGGGTATTTACAGATGAGGAACGCCTGAGAAGATCAGAGCAAATGAAAAGCTACTGGGCAACTCAGAAAGGAAACTTACTGAAGAAGAGGACCAAGAAATGATTAATTAACTGAAGTGGTCCAATGAGGCTGTAAAAGAAGAAGAAGAATATTCATTCAATACGGACATAAAATGGAGATTATACTCTTATCAGTGAACCTGTCAGTTAAGGAACAGAGGTCCGATGTTCTCCTCTTAATCCACATTCCATTTTCTCTCGTGGGACCATAAATTTTCCTGGGAATTTTCTGTTCTTGCTTTTCGATTTCTATAGTTTTAGAGTGACCACCGAGTCCGGTTTCTCTCCCGATCATTGGATTCTGAGGGATCAGAAGCATCATGCAGAGAAGGGTCGGAGCTTCTCAAAATCTCTTTGTCCTAAGAAAAAGATCTTCTTGAAGCTTTTTATTATTTTATTTATTGGATTTTGAAATTCATCCAGTACTATGGATCTTGATCCATTTTAACCCAGAGTATAATGATACTTTGTTTCTTGTAGGTGTACTTTTGTGCTATTTTACTTAGGTGATCATTCACAATCCATGAGCTAAATGTAGTCCCGATGTACCTTCTCCTTTAGGTGTATCAGCGTGGAGTCGTTAATCCCATGGTGAACATTGAGCAGCTCTGGAAGGATTACATGAACTTTGAACAAAACATTAATCCTATCATCGCTGAGAAAATGGCCATCGAACGTGGTCGTGATTATATGAATGCAAGACGAGTAGCCAAAGAGTTCGAGGCAGTGACAAGAGGACTTAACCGAAATAGTCCCAGTGTTCCTCCGACTGGACACCCCGAAGAGCTCAAACAGGTGAGTCATGAAGTATTCCGTGATTGCAAAGAGTTAATAATATTTGCAAATTTGGTAATTTATAGAACATCACTATACTCATGTCATCATGTATCTAATGATGACACTTGGCAATGCTGCTTCTACGAAGCTGAAAATGTCTCCTCTAATTATATTTCAATTTAGACAGAATTATTGGTGGATAAATGTAAGACAATCTAAATTGTATCTATTCCTATCATTACAATGTGCATTATTAAGTCAATGCCTAGCTATATGAGCTCTTTTTATTTTTGTGAAAATATTTGTAAGTGAACAGCTCTGCTATGCCCTGTTTTATCATTATGTTGATGTGTCTGTGCATCCTCAGGTGGACCTTTGGAAGAAGTACATCACGTGGGAGAAATCGAACCCCTTGAGAACGGAGGACACGACGCTCATCACAAGAAGAGTGATGTTTGCGTTTGAGCAGTGTTTGTTGTGTCTTGGTCATCATCCTGATATTTGGTATGAAGCTGCTCAGTTCCTTGATCAGAGCTCGAAATTGCTCACGGAAAAAGGGGTGAGTTTCTACATTGTCTTCAATTTGCTTGAAATAATATGCTACTTAATAAACTATGTAAACAAAGTTGAATATCAAGAAACAGGCAATGTTTATGTTTGAGAGTTTCGTAAGTTCAAAGTTACTGTAATAATACTGAAGTAATGGTCTGCTGAATGAAAACATTCCACCACATATTGACTATACAAGGTGCAATTTAATTTACATTACTGTACTTGTATTCAACCAATGATGGAAGACACCACTCTTTTATTCATTCATTCATTTCTCCATATTAATATGTTATGTACATATGGGAGTCATCAAATCATAAAAATTGTACATATGGGAGTCATCAAATCATAAAAATACATAATTACAGAAATACAGGTAAATACGATGTTGATTCGAAATTAATGCTTTTCAGTCGGTCAACGCGATTGTACTCAATTGTAATGGGTGTTTCCCAAACCTGAAAAGAATTTACTTGAGATTAATCCAGCCTTCGGGCTGACTGACTAACTAACAGACATTTATTTTGTACCCATGAAAGAAGCAGTTGACAAGATTCGGTTCTTGGTTTCTGCAGTTTAGATTAAAATAATTTGCTTCTATAACATCAAGGATTCATAGGGATAATATAATTAGAAATGATGTGAAACAAACTAAAAATAAATAACATTTAATAACTGAATCTATTAACAAAATGAACAAAAATAAACACCTCCCTGAATAACTCCCACAAAACAAATTACCAGCAATAAAAACACTAACTGATGCTGATATCAGTTCAATAAAACATCAAAGAATCTACTGATAAGTGTGGAAACTAGTCCGCCATCATCATATTGAGTTGTGTGCGTGCGCGGTGATCAGCTGTAGAAGAAAATGAGTACTTAATTAATGAAGATTCACTTCCAAATGCCTCAATCGAATAAGTCGCGAATCCCCGTTTTGCAAATCGTAATCATGGCACATGGGAAATACACTAATAACGGGATGTACACTAATAATTAAACACTGACATACTCTACCCTTAAGATAACTATATTACTACGACTTCCATAGAAGCCACAAAATGCACGGGGCACAACAAACTAAAGAGTTGCCTCAATGGCTCTTATACTAGCAAGGCTAGTGGTCCGCTAGCGTGACATACACAAATAAACACAAGGGTTGACCGCATGTCTCCATACTATTAATAGACCAGGCATACAAGAGTCCGCACAAAAGCAACAACAACAAAATAAACATGCCAACTGGCTGATATATTACAAGATAAAACAATGAGTTAGATCAACATAAAACTAGGAACTTAGAGATACGACATGGATAACTCCCCATTTACATCTTAATTAATTTACAATCATTCAGGCTTGATTATAATAAAATATTTAGAAATTCAAAGGAACTCGTCGCCAGGTACTAATGACTATTATTGTATCTCTGATCTGCGTGTTTCAGTGGACGCTCTCTCTCACTCCAAAACATCCTTCACAGTCCCAGGTGTGTGTCATAATAATATCAACTCGGACACTCATCGCATCTAGAGTCCCGTTGAATCAGCCTTCCTCATGCTCCTGCAAACACGTGTGTCAAATCACAAAATACAATAAAACACATCTGAAAAATCCTCACAAGGATCAAAGACTCAGAATATTTCAGATCAGCCTTCCCGCAGGATGAGACTGTCGGAATGGAATGCGGCAATACAGAGAGTGACCTTTCACCTCCAGCTAGCAAACCAAACACACACTTAATATGACACAACATCACCTGGACTCGACATTGAAATATCCATACATGTACAAGCCAGATCAAAGCTCCATAATTTGTGTACAAGACACTAATCAAGTTATTAAAAAGATGAAATTAACATGACGATAAAGCGAATGGCTTTTCGTATGAAAATTGCAACACAGAAAATTATCAATTCACTTAGCCTGCTTGACTATAAATTCACTATCGAAAATATGTTTCCCCCAAGTCTGAAATTACGCTAGATTAATTCATGATCCACTTATTGTCGTAACCCTAGCCTCCATATCATGTTGACCAACCCCGCCGTATGCTGGCAGCTATGCGCTTCAAAGCAACATGCTGGCCACGTACTCTTAGATCAAACAAATCACACAAAAACCAAAATTTAAATTACAAAAATTTGCCACGCTGCGTCCCTGCAATTAATTAGTATGTCAGCCACGAAAACAAATAAAGAATCTACATTTAAAACACACTAAACAAAGATTTACAAAACTTCCCATGAAACCACAACCCGACTTGTCAAAAATTAAATAAATTCAATTTTTAGTAATCATTCCTTCAGCTAGTCAGCAGTCAGCTTATATCACACAACATCCTCTCTCCTGATATGTTTAAGCCATCATCAACATATCGGCGGCTATTTGAATTTGGACTATCCTTCCTTCAGTGACCTGGTGATGCATCGTGCTGCTTTGATAAAATAATAATTAGCACACGCTTAATTGTCTAGATATTTGCTATATTTGACTACTTAGTTCACCAACAGTCCTAATAGCAATACGATGACTTTCCTTAAACTTGTGGCATGATAGCTACCTACAGAAACACTGACTTTAGCTTAATTACAATAACTATACTTGCAATGCACATAACTGATATTTGATCTCTAAATGTGGCAAAATGTTAAAGTATTTGGTGTCACTCGGACAAGCCAAAATATTAGTGTCACACAGGCACGCCAAGAGTTAATTACAAGTGTCCCACGGATACGCGAAGAGTGAATATAGTGTCACATGGACATGCCAACAGTGAATGTTTTCAATAGCACAGATAGCAGTATTTATACATACAGGACACAATTTTAAGGGTGGGGAACGGCTCCAAATCTAACTTCTGCAAAATTAGGCTTAACAGCATGTGAAACAACTCATTATATTCGTAACACTCTGCAAATCCTGATTTTGATATCTGGCAGCAATTTTGGTCGTGCAATATTCCGCAAATTCCCTCCCGCCAAATAATTGACCTCGTTGTTGGGACGCGAAGTTCCCGCGGAGCCTGCCGTCTTCTTCTCTGATTTGCTGTTTAAAACTCACAACTCGCGGTTTTTCTGCACGGCCCCTCCAGTAGGCATGGCTAAAATATCATTCCCTCTCAACTTTTCTTAGTCTTTCCTTTTCCGATGCTATGGAACAAGGAAATAACTTATACATTCGTCAACTGCGTGCTGACGTGTCCTGGGTTGTTCACCTCGCTCCTAACGGTAACCCCTTGGTTCCAGAAGGCAGCAATAAATAGCTTGGCAGCTCAACCCTATTGTCTATCGGAATGTCACATCCGTCCTGCCAGTCGCCAGCATCTACCTGATATTGTGAAATATAAGTCTGGTCTGTCCTCTCAGTGCCAGTATTTTCATACACAGAATGAATATCTTTAGAAACATTAATATAGCCGAATATTAAGGGTTCAATATATTATATATTTATTAATCTCGTGTAATTTTTATTAATCTCATGTAAACACCCATTATAATTGGGTAAATCGTGTTGACCGACTGAAAAACATTCATTTTGATCACTAAGGCAACCCTGGAAAATGACTTCCAACACAATAACATTGTTCAATATGCAAAAACCAGCGCTCATGATTTCTGTGTGCACATTGTCTCAATTTCATCTGTCGAATACATTGCCTTATCTTGAGCCATTCCTAAAATTTTAATTTACATGTGGCAATGCTTCTGACATTTTTAGCCTATTTTCATTTACGAAAAATAGACTCACGAGATCACCTTTTGTCCGTGTATGTGTGTGCCCCTAATAAAATCTAAACAGGTGGAGCGATTTCAATCAAACTCGGTAAGGTCTTAGTACTCTTTTGTCCGACCAGACCGTGCTCTTCAAATTTTATTACGTCTCACCAATCCAACATGGCGGCTGTGCGAAATATTTAACCGGCATTCTATATCTCCGAAACAATTACTGATATCACCCTGAAATTTTGTACGGTGTTAAAGGGTACTTACTATAACTGCCTCATAACTAATTGACCGTTGTGAAAATTTAGCAGGAAGCTCAAGAGAGAGTCTGCTTACCTCAGCCTGCTGGCTTGTGTCCGCTATGTCACCCATCAGTCGTCAGAAGTACACTCTGTTCCCGCAGCAACTGTCACTCACACGATAACAACTATTATTTATTTCGCTTGTTCTAAACTGTATTAGGGGTGAATAGAATAATTATATGACACTATTTCGTGTAATGGAACAATATAGTAACGAAAATATCATGACTACGGTGTATAGTTCAGCAATGTACTGTTAATAATCAACCATTATTAGGGGGTGTGGTGGCGCAGTGGTCAAGCTGTTGCCCTCTTCAAGGTGAACCGGATTCGTTTCCCGGTCAATGCATGTGAAATTTTCGAAGTGAAATGCCATGTCCTGTGGTTCGGATTTTACGTAAAAAGGAGGTCCCATGGATCATGATCCCAAGATTAATGGTCACGTAAAACTAAAAGCTTCCTTCCTTCCTTCCTATCAACCATTATTGATTATAATATAATTTAACCAAGCTAATGGCAATGCATTTTCAATCTTCACTTAAAAAGCAATCACTGGGTAATCATTAATCATCTAATGGTTTGATTCCAGACATTTCACTATCACTATCATTTTCATCAGATTCACTTTCACTGCCACTACCACTGCTGTCATTGTTTGTACTACTTATTACGAGCGATACTATTCTCTCCTCTATTATTCCTTCTTGTTCATAATACTTATTTTCTGTTTTCTCTACGTGATCACAAATGCTAATCTAATTACTTTCCTGAAACTCTGAAAATCTCTGTTCGCAAAGGCGTTTGACATCATTAATTTTAAAGGTGACATTATGTGCACCGACCCACTGTATTACATCAGACCAGACGAGTTCTATGGGATTTAGATCTCCATGGTATGGAGGCGTCTTAATACCGTGTGTCCACTAGTGGCCATTATTTCATCTATTATGTAGGTTTTGTGTCGTGGCTTATGGACTTTAATAAGTTCATAAAGGTGAACTTTGAGCATTGAATCATCAAAAGGGATTTTATTAACCAGCCACCAGTTTTTCATTGTATCCTTATTAGAATTTGATGTTGGGGCCTTGTCTTTCTGCGTGCTGTGGTATGATGCGTTGTCAATAACAAGCACTGAGTTGCGCTCCAAATTAGGGATCAACACTTCTCTTTTAACCAACGAATGTAATATTCACTGTTCATGTCTTTGTGGTAGTCCTCACTTCTTTTATGTGACTGTTAAATAAGTAGCATATTGGGAACAATTGGCTGACTGTATCTCTAAGTTATAAATCTATCACAACAAGCCGCCCTCCTTCTTTCGCCCCCTTTTGCCCCTCCCCAACCCTCTTCTGCATTGCAAGTGTCAATGAACTTGAGGTAGGCCCGCTGGCCAGCTTCACTTTCTCATCCATGGTCCAATTTGTTCCGAGGGACTTTGTAACCCTATGTGGTTACATAGTTTTAGGTTAGGATGATGGCTACTCTTTGCTGGTAACTATTGTAAGGCCTTAGCACTGAGCTTAGAGATTCCTTGCAATAGTTCACTAGTAAAGGAGTAGGAGGCCATGCAAAATTTGAGTTCCTTATCTGAAAAGATATTTCCTTTTTCAATTGTCTATTGTTTTTTGGGAGAATAGTACGAGAATTTCTTTGAGACCTTAGATCATAAATAGAATAGATGGCTGATGACGTCACATTGGTGAAACCAACATCTCGATCAGCTGACTAAAGGGAACTGCGGATAGTTTGGAGCACTGAAATACTACACGTGATGATAGAATTGGGCTATTCTATTCATTACCGTACTAAGCCAGAATGGTGTATTACTGTGCAGCGTATGGATGTAAGGAGACATTTAGAAAAGGATCGGGCATTTCTTTCCATAGATAGGCCTAAAATTCATTGTAAAATAACGCTAAAATTCTTGACTTCACTACTTGCATTTCTTTACGTTTCCTCAACTCCGAAACATGAAAGAAAAATAATTTAACATTTAAATTTATTACAAATTATTAAAATTTACCCTATCCCTTATTCCACTGAACAGGCCTATTCAGCAAAATTAGGACCATCACAACATCAAAGAACCTTCCTTTTCAATCAATAATCATGTTCAGAGTAAAATTGCATGTTATGCTACTTATGTGACGATGTAGTCTTCGATAATAAATACGCTGAGGTAATATTTGTCATCTTATTAAACGTTTGCACAGTGCGCTTGGTTGAGGAAATTTTCAAATTCTTCTGAAAATGTATGCAGCCCTAAATTAGTCAATTCTTCGTAGAATTTGAAAGTTCTGGGTTATTTTTGCGAAGGTTTCTATGATCCATAGTTGTTGAAAAAACAACGCTTATTAATTCAATAGACTTCCTTATTTCCATTTGCCCATGTTTTGTTCACTTTCATAAAATACTGAAGTGGAAGCTAACGCTGAATAAGAGCTAATCGTACGATAAAATTTTGTAAAGTATTGTACTGAAATTAGCCAAAATACATTTTCTAATGATGAGAAATAAATTAGGAAATGATGTAGTAATAGGCCTAGATTGAACTTGATTGGAGCTCTCGGGCGTACAATCAAGAATGACCAGCTCACAAAAACAATTCTGTTCAAAAATCAGTAGGCCTAATTCAGAGTTGGATTTGTTATTAATTATTTACAAGAGGGGATCCTGGATGTATGAATATTACGGAACACGACAGCCACTCTTTACACAAACACAATTCTGTTCAAAAATCAGTAGGCCTAATTCAGAATTGGATTTGTTATTAATTATTTATAAGAGGGGATCCTGGATGTATGAATATTACGGAACACGACAGCCAATATTTACTCAAACACAAATCTGTTCAAAAAATCAGTAGGCCTAGTTCAGAATTGGATTTGTTATTAATTATTTACAACAGGGGATCCTGGATGTATGAATATTATGGAACACGACAGCCACTCTTTACAGAAATACAACTCTGTTCAAAAATCAGTAGGCCTAATTCAGAATTGGATTTGTTATTAATTATTTACAAGAGGGGATCCTGGATGTATGAATATTACGGAACACAACAGCCACTTTTAACACCAAATATGTTACATTCTTAACCTTTACTACCTTCCGGTACGTGAAGAAACATGCGATGCTTTTCCCAATGTCGTATAAATTATGAAAATATGTGTTTAAACCCTCATTAAAAATCATTTTCCCACCTTCTCATATCACCTTCCGTTACGAGTTCCTCTGTTTTCCCTTTAGTCAGCTGATCGAGATGTTGGTTTCACGTCACAGTACAGGCGCAGTGTGGCAATGCGCACTCTATTGTATTTATGCTCGAAGTTTAGACAGAGGAAGTCTGATTATCTGTTTAGCTCATCTATAGTGATTGTAGAAAGGTATGAGGGTAGAAGTGATATGACTTGGTTTTGTGTGGAAGGATTGTAAGTGATTCTTGGCAAAGATATTGTTTTGTGCTATGAAAAGTTATGAGGAAAGAGAAGTAAAAGAATATTTTTAAAAAAGTATCCCTCATGGTAAAGCAATTACCACCACCCCCAAAGAATTGAAGACGTACGGTTACATTATGACGCCACAACGTGAGGCTCGAACGAGGGATACGGACACGAATAAGGAAAAGAAGAAAGAAAAGCAAACTTTAATAAAGTGAGTACAGTGCAAGTAGAAAAAGAAATGGCGGAGGCTATAAATCGGGATGTGTTACTAATGCTGCTTAGCAAGGTCACAGAGATAAAGGATGCTATAAAAACAAGTTATAAGAGTTCATTGGAGGAGTTTGTTAGTTCATTAGAGGTGTCTGTGAGTAAGCAGGTGGAATCCATGAAAGTACAGTTAGATGAGAAATTTGACCCAATAAGTGATTTACTTGAAGGAAAGCAAAAAAAATATCAGAGATGTGGGGGGCGTGAGAAAGCAGGTGATATGGAAGAAACTGATGGAGAGGAGGCAGGTGAAAGAAAGGAAAAGACAGAAGAGAAAGGAGAAACGGATAAGGGAGAAGGTGAAAAAGGAGGGCGTGAGAAAGCAGGTGATATGGAAGAATCTGAAAGAGAGGGAGGCAGAAGCCGATGGGGTTGGTTATGAGGAGGACAGTAGCAGTCAAGAAAAAGAGGCTAAAGATGAGGGTGAAAGTGCAGGAGTGAATCATGAAGAAGACAACATACTAGAAGAAGATAAGGTGAAGAAGAAACGGTGGAAGGAGAGAAAGAAACTGTTGAGCAAGATGAGACAGACAAAAAAGAAGAGGAGGAAAATGTGGAAAGGAAGAAGAGAGAAGTGGTTGAGAATGAAGACAAAGAGGACCTGGAGATTAGATAAAAGGATGAGCTGGAAACCAAAGAGAAGGAGTAGGAAGAAGATGAGATGTCAGGTAAAGGAAGATAAGAGATTGAAGGATCAGAAGAAGAAGAAGAAGAAGAAGAAGAAGAAGAAGCAAATGAGGAAGGGAAGGAGACAGGAATGGTGGAGATGGAAGATGAGGAGTACAAGGTATGGAATGATATGGCAGATGAAGAAAAAGACGAGATGGAAGGCAGAGGAAGAAAGAAGAATGGAGAAGAAGGAGAAACAGATGAATAGGAAGAACGAAAAGTGGAAGAATGAGGAAGAAGATGGTATTGCTGAGAATGAAGATGGATATGAGAGGTCCAATGTAGAACTTTATATTTCTTTAGAGTCAAGTGAGGATGATAGCGTTATATTTGCTGGAGGTATTTGTCCTGTATAAGTGTTGACAAATATGACAAGATTCAAGTGAAGGTTACTGGAGATGCCGTATTTCAACTTATTGAAAGATTTGAGAACAGTGGGTTACGGCATTTTGTATTCGATAATGTTAAATGAGAGGATATCTGAAACAAAGCCCATTTGAGAAGCATGTGATTCGTATCATAGTCCAGAGAGGAGATATGATGGCATGTACTTAAACAGGCTTAGAGAAAACAGTGACATTCCATCGTTGCAGTATCAATGTGTTGTTGAATGATCTAAGAGATGTAATGGTAACATCCGATTAATGTGAACATAATTTAAGGATAATTTTAGGTAGAGTGTTCGTTACTTTTGTGTATGTTTGATATGTATCATTTTCATTTGTATAGTTTTTTTAAATATATATGTGATTCTCACATGCTTCTCATGCGAGAAAAACATATATATGGGGGGCGAATTGTAACCCTATGTGGTTACATAGTTTTAGGTTAGGATGATGGCTACTCTTTGCTGGTAACTATTGTAAGGCCTTAGCACTGAGCTTAGAGATTCCTTGCAATAGTTCACTAGTAAAGGAGTAGGAGGCCATGCAAAATTTGAGTTCCTTATCTGAAAAGATATTTCCTTTTTCAATTGTCTATTGTTTTTTGGGAGAATAGTATGAGAATTTCTTTGAGACAGAGGAAGTCTGATTATCTGTTTAGATCATCTATGGTGATTGTAGAAAGGTATGATGGTAGACGTGATATGACTTGGTTTTGTGTGGAAGGATTGTAAGTGATTCTTGGCAAAGATATTGTTTTGTGCTATGAAAAGTTATGAGGAAAGAGAAGTAAAAGAATATTTTTAAAAAAGTATCCCTCATGGTAAAGCAATTACCACCACCCCCAAAGAATAGAAGACGTACGGTTACAACTTACACTAGAAGTTCACCTATGAGACTTTCAAAACCCTGTTAAGTACAAAACAAATATGGCAGCCAAGCAAAGTTGAAACATTTGAATATACTTTTATTTTGATTTAACCATCCGAGCGCAGTGAAACATGGTGCAGCAAATGTTGAAATACATTGTAATGCACTGACATCTAATTCAGTTCAATTGTTTACATAACTGTGGGAGCTGTGCGATGTTTTAAAATTGAGGTTTTATTTCTTGTGTCCTAATCAAGCGATCGAAGTCAACGTTTCAATAATGAACCTACGCAATAATCATCATCTAATAGTACATAACTCTATGGCCTACATACATAAAATTCCAACATGGCGACCATCCAAAATATTTAGACGGTTCTCAATATCTACTAATCTATGGCAGCAATAAAACTGAAATTTTGTGTGTTGATAAAGGCTATTAACATAAGTTCACTTATGGGACTTCCAATAACCTGGTGGTTACAAATCCAACATAGCGGCGACGCAAAATTTAAATATTTAAATGGATGTTTCTCACGATTTAACCATCCGAGCGCAGTGAAACTCGGTACGGTAAAGGCTTATACAAATTTTAATCCACTGACATATAATTTATTTCAATTGTTTTTATAACCACAAGATGGCGGCTGTGCGAAATTATAAAATCTAGTTTTTATTTCTTAGGCCCTAATCATGCGATTGAAGTTTGAATAATTATTATTAAGGATAAGTGCGCACAATGTGCATTACATTAACTATTTACAAAATTCTGTAAGCGATGATAACCTTTTAGTACACACGAGAGCGTGGTAAGTATCGCACGACTTTTGACACAATTTACAAATGCACTCTGGTGTGGGCACGTGGAACACCTCAGTCTCACAAATCCTGTGGTGAAAACTGTGCACCGCGAATTGGGTCACTGTGTGTCTCAACTCATAGGCAGTGCCCTTCCATTCTGTTGACGTCATGGCCGTCGTGGAGTAGAAACCAATTGGAATCTCCTTCTTTTTTGCAAGTAGTTCTTGTAGCAAATCGTTGTATTGTCTTGTGGATGGTAGTTGGTGAACCAGTCGGAGTTCTTCTATAAGGAAAAGCTCCCCCGCTAGTTCATACGCCAGCTTCGATGGGGTATATTTTGACAAACAAAGCATTCTTTTTAAGAATAAGGCTTTCACTTTCTCTAAGTCTTTCAGGTTATTTTTGCTTAATTAAACCCATATTATATCCAATCCGTATGTTGCAATTGGTGTAATTTTTGCTTTAAAGAGTCTCAGTGCCGATTACAAAGACATATCCCTGAGATGACTAATGTCGTTCATTGATCTAACAGCACAGATCATTTTATCTTTGATGAAAATGAAAATCCACAGCCTGCTTCCAGTCTCCGACCGGGTCAGGAATGGAATGAATGAAGCCCCCATCTAGCGGCGAGGATATGGACTGTGCCGGCTGCCGAGGCCTGACGCACTCCTCTGGGGCAATGATTAAATGAATGGCAGATGAAATGAAATGATAGTGGAGAGTGTTGCTGGAATGAAATTGTGACAGGGAAAACCGGAGTAGTCGGAGAAAAACCTGTCTGCCTCCGTTTTGTCCAGCACAGATCTCACATGGAGTGACCGGGATTTGAACCACGGACCCAGCGGTGAGAGGCCGGCGTGCTGCCGCCTAAGCCACGGAGGCTTACTTTATCCTTGATGTGACTTGTAAATAATTTCCCTTGTATTTGCAGAGTAATTCCTAGATATTTGTAATGACTGGTTAGTATTTCCATTTAAAATTTGTCTCTTAATATACGTAGAAGTACAGTATTAAATAAGTGCATTGATGGCAATGTCATTATTCAGAATTTTTTAAAATAATCCCTACAAATTATCAAAGCAAACTTTCTCCCTATCCTTAGCAGAGTTGAAGAAATTACACCTAATGTATTTCCATGTTTATCATTCGTTCGTAGCGACGTGAAAGATGACCCTCTATGTTTTAATACATGTAAACTGATGTTGAACCCCATTTCAATATATAAAACGAATTATAATAGAAAAAGTTTATTCCACAGATTTACTATTTATGGATGGGTTTTGATTGTTAGGCTCTCCACAGTACAAAGAGTCCAACTAAAAACAGTTGCATGGAAATGGGTTATAACATAGACTAATGAAAATCAGCACGTCAAAACATTAAAGAAACGATATACGGTATACAATCACAATGTTTTAATAAACAGCACATGACCCTTGTGAGGTGAGCAGGTGATGTAATTTTAAGCACAGCAACATAGAGAGTCCCATCTGGTTTTAGCTTGCCAGAGGAATGTGTCCGATGGATGCTTGGTCTGACATTATATACACTGGTAATGAACAGAAGATTGGAACTGGCATATGGCTTTTAGTGCCGGGAGTGTCCGAGGACATGTTCGGCTCACCAGAGTTTGTAACTGCTTCTATGCGGACACCCATGGGGTGAGCTACAAGTACCATCACGTGTGGAGCGTTGTCTGGGGAGGAAAGTGTGAATGTAAAGACAAGGATCTCTTCAAGGTTGCCGGATGGGGAATTCGAACCTCGGCGCCTCCCGGATGTGAGCGACTGCCTGCAGCTATGCTGTAACGACCCGTGCTAACTCACCCGGTGATGTATTTGTGAAGTGCATCTAGGATATTTCTGTGACACACCGATACAAAGATTTCCGCTGTCGATAAAAGATTTTTTCTAAGGGCCATATATTTCTGGTGGTTTTCAGAATAAGTTTCCTGCTGGTTTATCTGCAAGTGTGCAGAGTTTCAGGTGAGGTTTCAGTTTGAGCAGGGTTGGTGGTTTCTCAGTGAGCATGCGAAGACAGCTTTAAACAGGATTGTTCTGCTCATAATATTCAAGGAGCAAACACACTCTGTTTTCCATTGCACATTTGTTTTCTACATCATCTATTTGTTTGATTTGTGCAGGATGTGACTGCAGCCAAACTATTCAGTGATGAGGCTGCTGCTATCTACGAAAGAGCGACATCTACTCTGCTCAAGAAGAACATGTTACTGTATTTTGCATATGCAGACTTTGAAGAAGGGCGTCTCAAATATGAGAAGGTGCATCAGATCTATAGTAGGTTTTTGGAAATACAGGATATCGACCCCACGTTGGTAAGTTTTCTTTATTTATTGCTTAATATCTGACATATTTTAGAGGCTTGGGTGATTGTTGCTTCATTCAGAGGGATATCATGGTTATCAGCAGCTGTGTGGTTGTGTGGCTAGTATTAGGAAAGGTATCTTAAGAATTAAATTTGGTACTATCTCAGCGTTTTTCTGGGGTGAGCTTGGAAATAACAAGGGGGGGGGCATTAAGTTTACAAATGTTAACATGAAATTATTCCCAAATAGAAAATTGAATCTTTCCCTTTTTATTCAGTTTTATTCTCAAAACTTCTGGAGACTTTGAGCAATATTAACACATCTGCTTAGTTGGGTGTGAAATAGTAATTTCATTTATACATTTCGGATAACCTTTGGGTGTGGCGAACCCATCGTACAAATAGCCTAGTGTGTGAGTCGAGGCTCCGATGGAGGTTCTTGATTCACACCCCGACCCAGATCACTGAAACCGGGAAATGGAGAAGATATTTGGGATAATCGAAATTTAATGTTTTTCAGTTGGGTCAACACGATTATACCCAATTGCATACCTGCCAACCCTTCCGATTTATTCGGAAACTTTCCGAATTTTCACCTCGTCTTCCGATCTTCTTAATTACCATTATTTCTTCCGAATTTCGGGCCCCAGTGATATATTGTAAAAGAAAAAGGAACTGCAAATAATTTCCATTCTCAACAGGGTGTCTACCAGTAACAAAAGTAACGAAAAAGTAATGAATTTTACAAATGGGTAACGAAAGTAACGAAAAAGTAACGAATTTTACATTCGGGTAACGAAAATTTTTTGAAGGCGGATTGAATCGTTTAAAGTCGCAACTCTAGGCTCAGAGATTGCGATGGAGCGAGTTTCACACAAGCGGCGCCGTTTGCATAAGCTATATTTCCCCGTGCCTGAGCTCAAGGAAATGCATACTGAGGATACCTTGAGTGGTATACATCGTTCAGCGTATATTTTCTGCATCAAGAAGACATTTTAGTTTTGTGTGAAATATTTATCTGTGTTATTAGGAAACCTGACTTTTCGCGAGACGTTTATTTGCGAAAACTTCTGAAACTAATCAGAAACCTCGCATTTCTCGCATTTATTTGGAGACTATGTCAAATTGAAGTCCAGAAATAACGAAAAATAATTTAATGTCGCAATCTTGCGAAATGTTATCGTTTCGAAAAAGAATTATGAAAAAGCTTCGAAATACCTGGGCTATAACTTATTTTAAAAATCTGTCTCGTAAATTTGCGACATCCAGTATGGTTAATTCGAAATTCCGTTATATGTCGATTTTTCCTTCGAACTTTGGTTCCATCGGATATATTATAATCTAACCGGTTATTTCGAAAACTTGTATAATTCGTGATTTGCATTCGAAAGAAAAAGTGTCCTCTAGTCGTACTATTCGTGCAATCCTCTCAGAATAATTCTTAATATTTGATATCTTCTTCGAACACTCATACTCAAGATGGCCGGCTGACCTCACGACTTGTCTGCGGGAATCTCGTCAAATGGACCGAAATCGACGTCAGTTACGTAAAATCATAAAACCCGTAACCTAGCGTGAACTTGTGACCACGAGGACTGCGGGAATCCCGTCCAAGGTGATCGGGCACCAATCACGGAACATTCCGAAACCTACTCGCTACTTTTCCCATGACCGTATACTCAAAAGCGTACGGGGCGCGAGAAGTGCATTAACCCACTTAGATATGACAGCCTACGTAGCGTCGCAATACTAATTTCTCCTCGTGATCCACCCTGAACTGATGAAAGGAAGCTTGTAGTTTAACGTGACCGTTAATCTCACGATCATAAGCCACGGGACCTCTGTTTTACGTGGAATCCGAACCACAGGACATGGCATTTCACATCGAAAATCTCACATGCATTGACCGGGAATCGAACCCGGTCCGCCTTGGTGAGAGGCATACAGCTTGACCGCTGCGCCACCACGCCCCCCCTGAACTGATGAACTCCCAACCACAGCATAGGGACGGCGGGAATCACGGCGCCGGCCATACAACTTGTCCATAACTACTCGTGAATTTTCACCATGTCCAACCTTGAGCTTGCCTCCACCATTCTGTCAGGACGAATAGACAATCGTTCAACGGCCGGGTGCGGCGCGGTATGCACAATATCGCGAGGACAACGTGAATCTAGTAAAACGGCCGAGAGCGGCAGCGTTTGCGGTACATCGCGATATTTATCCGCATTCAATGACGAGGACAACTGGATTATTGTCAAACGGACAGCAAGTGGCGCCGATTGCGTAATAATGCTATATTTTCTCATACCCGACCTCAAGGACAATGGAAATCTCGTCGAACGACTTAAAGTGACACCGATTATCTAAATCGCGATATTTATCCGTGTTCTAACGCGAAAACTACGTGAATCTCGGCAAACGGGTGAGACCAGCGCCGATCGTGTAACATCTCGAAATTTCTCCGTACCTGACTGCGAAGACAGAATTCGGTTACAATCACGTAACGTCCCATAAATTTATTCGTGATCTACCGCAGTGACAAAGGAAATCTCGCCAAACGGTCAAGAGCAGAGCAACCTCTTGGCAATTATAAAAACGCCTTGTGCACAAGACGACATATTATCTGAATCAACTCATTTGATAATAAATATCTAGTATTTATTTATTATTTTTAATTTTTTTATAACTCCCTAAGTGAATTGTATTTACCGCTTTAAACACAGTTCATTGTTGTTTTTCTTCACCTCGTGATAAGCCCCTTTACATGCAGACCGCAGACGTATCTTGAATTCAAAGGTAACTAAAATTAACTAAAAGGTAGCTAAAAAGTAACTAATTTTTACTTCATCCTTACAGTAGACACCCTGCTCAAGGAGATTCTCTCGTAAGTTGTAATTTCTTTTGTGATTTGCGTAACCTTGTTTTTTTGTGCAAGTTTGTGTAAGTTCCTCGCTTGGCTGTGAGCTCCATAGCTGCGATTTCGGGATGGTGAGTCAGCTGATCGCCGTACCGCATACTGATTGGTGGTATATTACGGACAAAGAGTCGTCAAGCCTACGTGAATATGTGGTAATAAACCAATATAGTACAATATATTTCCGTTTGGTATTGATGGAAGGGAATTTTTTGTCTTATATTGGTTTATAATCTCTTGTCAATACAGACCATGGCGGAATCTAAATTAGAATGAATATGTGGTAGCGAATTCGACGTGTAATCCATACAAATGATTGTATGCATTTTCTTTAAACACACAATTATGTTCTCTTACGTTTAAATATTGGCCAAACATACTACTCGATGATTGATGATTGTTTACATTTTTGTGTATTTATGCTGAATTCATACTTTGCCAATAGACACACGCAGGTCTTTCGTGTACCCTCATTCGCCCTCGCCATGGTATACTGTGCATGATGAAATCTATAATTTAAAAAATCTTCCTATTTTTGACTTCCGAAGGTTGGCAGGTATGCAATTGTAATGTTTGCCTAATCCTAAAAAAAAAAAAAATGTAGATGAGATTAATAAATACACTTGGATGACCAGTTTCGGGCATTGCAGGAATTTACCAATAATCCTGGGCAGATCCATACATTTTAACAGCTTATTTTATAAAATGTTTAAATTGTGTCAATTTTCGTTTTAATCTCAACAATCTAAGAGTTACTGTATTCCGTTTGCAAAACTTCATAGAATACATTTTTTGTGTTACCATTTTATTATTGATTCGAATCAATACTGTTACTCATTTATAAAAGAAAAATACAAGTGTGCAATCTATAGTAATGCCACCATTACTTCCGACTTGACGTTTCAGTGCTAGGCTAGAGTTTTGTTCACTAAATTGCTACATCGCGAACGAAATTCAATTTGTCTTGATATATCGATTTGAATGGCTGCCTGTAATTGTCTAGTCATTTTAAAGTGATTTTCCTTCTGACTGCTAGATAACTCTAGAGTAACACTGAAATGTCAAGTTGAAAGTAATGATGGCTTTACTATATACCCCAATATTTCCAGAAGTTCTGATAACAGCTTGTCAGCACAAAATCAAAAATGTATTATAAAAATACAGACTACCATGAGATCTGTTTAGATCTAACATAGCTAAAGAATGACAAAAAATATGTATTTATATTACCTTACTGTCCACAGGCATATGTACAGTACATGAAGTTTGCTAGACGTGCGGAAGGTATTAAGTCTGCCCGCACAGTGTTCAAGCGTGCTCGTGAAGACTCTCGTTCTAGGTTCCACGTCTTTGTGGCTGCTGCTCTTATGGAATACTATTGCAGTAAGGATAAGAACATTGCCTTCAGAATCTTCGAATTGGGTCTTAAAAAGTTCTCGGATAATCCAGAATATATATTATGTTATATTGATTATCTCTCTCATCTCAATGGTAAGTTGAAAGTGTTAATTAAACCAAAGATATATTAGTAGAAAGATAGTCATTTTTACAATGCATCACATGGACAGTAGGGGAGATTAGGGTATTGCTGAACACTTAATCTTTGAAGCCAGATTTTACAAACTTTTAAAGACTAATGAAAAGTGGATTTGTAAAATCAACAATATTTACCCTATAAGTATTCACAGTACCATAATAACATACAAATATAGATAGAATTATCTGTATGTTCGACAATGTCGAAATGTAAATATTATATGTCAGAAAACTGTATCATAATGAGGGTCATTAAAGTACAGTAGCACTTTTCATTATGATACAGTTTCTGAATGATTTTTACATTTCTCGAGAATTTTAGGTATGGTTGGGCGGCAACGCCTCGCCAAAAAGGAAACAGCTCAGGAGACTGTCCAGACATACCCACCTCAGTGGTGGCAGAATTTTTTGCCGAGGGTATTGGAAAACTGGTGTAACGATACGACAAATATTTCAATCGTTTTGGCGATTATGTTGAGACAAAAGAATAAAACAAGCAAACATTTAGTAGTAAAATCAGTTTGGTATGTCAATCCGTTATTTTTATACAGTCCATCGGAACTTGAAAAAAAAAAAAAAAATTGCCCTCGTACATCAGGATGACACAAGAAACACAAATGTTTCTACTTAAGCCATTGTCAGTAGATTTATGTACATTTAAATCTCGATGATGATGTCTGCTTTTTACCACATTACTACAATTATCACAATAAATATTCTTTGCTGCTTTGAGTGATTAGAAGAAATGTAAAGTTTTGAAGCCATTCTTTCAGTGTTGCCTATACAAACTGTTATTTGTAGCTCTTAAGTCAGACAATACTCCTGGAATATATTACATGTATAATTCCCTCACTTTCCTGGTTAACGAGCAGCGACTCAAACGTAAGGCAGTAGCATGCGCTGACAATAACCATTGTTCGCTAGTGACCAATAGCTGACGGTTGTTGACCAATAGTATGCTTCCTCTATCTCTCCACGTGGACTCTTAAGTCCTGCCCTGGTGGCTAGATTGTGTCTCCGACAGGTATCAGTATCCAATGTTGCACATCTTCACATAGTTCTGTCCAGTCTCGCTGCTTGCCCTCAGTGGCTACGGTGGAAATTTGACAACGCTGTGCCTCACACTGGGAAAGCCTTGGCCCCAAGTGCCATGGAATGTAAACATATCCGCCCAGCTAGATTTTGAAGGTGAGCCGCACGTTAACCAGGAAAGTGAGGCAACTATATTAGTTAATTATCACTATTATAATGGGGCAATTTTGGATTACGTGTTTCAACCTTCAAGCAGCCATCATCAGATCCTGATCACTGTGTTGAGGTTTAAATTATGCACTAATATATTTTAACTACAATTGTGGTGCATTTTTGGTGTTTATAATACGATTCTCTGCAGTAGAGACAAGACGACTGCTGTTCGGCGATAGCTCTTCTGGGACAAGTAAACATATACAAATAGAATTCTAATGCATGCTATTTTTTGTTTATTTTATTAATTTTTTATATTGTGTTATTCTAAATGCACTTGCATTTATACAATTACTCACGTAATTCACAAAAGAAAAAAAAGGCAGGAAAAAAGGGGCTTGTCCAAAATGGGACGAGGCAAAAAGAAAGTGCGAAGTTCTACAAAGACTATGCATACTGTACCTCCAGGACACAACACTGTGAAACAAATGTCAATTATAGACAACGAAATAAAAAGAAGCAGATGCAGCAGAAGGGAGCTGGTGAAGCTTGGAAGACGGAAGAAAAGAAGTGTAAATAAAAGATTACAAGATGAGATGGAAGAAAACCCAGACGACCCACTGTATGGAGCTGGAATGCATTAAGAAACTTTGAGGCTCGTTTCCTGAAAAGTAGTTTTTTGTGTATCTAAGGAACATTTACTCAGATGCCATTGAACGTACATTAACGAAACTTTTAGTTGGTATGAAACTAATCATTCTACATATTTTAACACAAGATTTTGGATATCAAAGGTACAATTTCTGAATTATGGAACAAAATATCTTATTTTAAAAACTAAAATTTTGATGTTCACTTAAAAATGTATATTTTCCACAAAAAAAACAGCAGATATTTAAAAAAAAAAGGTCCAAAAAATATGTATACAAAACATGGCGTTCTTTGGTTCATAACTTTATGAGAAAATGTTCCTTAAAAATGTCCATTTTGACATGACAGACATAACCCCTTCCGGGTGCTCTTTGACAAAACAAACCAACAGTATAACGAGAAATTGTGAATCGTATCATAAACACCAGAAACACGCTACAATTTTAGTTAAAATATATAAGTTCATAATTTGAACCTCAACACAGTGATCAGGATCTGATGATGGCCGTTTGAATGTCGAAACGTGTAATCCTACATTACCCCATTATAATAGTGATGATTAACTAATACATGTAATTTTTTCCAGGAGTGTTATTTACATATTATATTCATTGTAACCTGCCCAGTCATTGGGCAAATTCGTGTTGACCAACTAAATAGCCACAAATAAAAGGCTGATTAGAAGGATTATTTATTTTTTAAATCTTACTTATTTCAGAGGACAACAATACTCGTGTTCTGTTTGAACGAGTTCTCTCGTCAGGGAGTCTAGAACCTGAAAAATCTGTGTAAGTTCAGCCTGGTACATTGTAATGTGTTTCATAAGTTTGATCAGTTCTTATTTTAATCCTGATCCCAGCTATCGCTACTAATTATAATAGTTTGGATTATCCATTCTTTCTTTTCTTTTTTTTAAGTTCCATCTCTTTAACCCATTTTTGTCATTGTCCTTAACCTTGGTGTTGATGTTGTTCATTGTACAATACCAGGATCAAACAGATGGATGAAGAATCAACCGACTCTATGCGGTGGAATGAGGTGCAGAGCACAGAAAAGCCTACAAAGACAAAGAAACCAATCTTTTTGTGAGTGCATGCCATTTACTTGTGAAGGAGTGTCTATTCAATACTGGGAAAACATTCCAAATTTTCAGGAAAGTACAAGTATAGGAATGGCAAAATTTTTATTACTTATATCATACTATAATAATTGCCGTGCCACACCAGTCACTGTTTTGGGGTCAAGAATGAATTAATGTGTCGTTCTTGTTTGTTATGGATAATCCTCTAGTCAAAGCAAATCTTCTTGACATTATACTGATGTCATTTGGATTTTCTTGTATGGTTATTTAAATTTGGCACACATACATAACAATAATTAATTTAATGCTAGCAGTCATACCATCATAAGTTAATTAATGAAACTTGTGTGATTGTAAAAATCAAAATTTTTAGTATAGGAATTGGCAAAAATTTTATTATTTATGTCATACTATAACTGTCATGTCTCGCCACTACCTTTGCCCCATACATTTGGAATTGTATGCTAGGAATAGACTGTTTCACAAAAACAGTGGTTTTAAAACTGTGGTTTTAATAAGCGGCATCGGTAGCCTAGTTGGTAGAATTCTGAACTGCCATGCCCAAAATCATGGGTTGAAATCCGGCCGAAGTCCGGCCGAAGTCATCGGATTTTTAAGAGCGTTAAAATTCTTCAGTATGCCTTCCTTCAGAGGGGAAGTAAAGCCGGTGGGCCCATGTCATAGATTTATGGGATGTAAAAAAAAAAACACCACTACAATAATTGGTAGTGTGTAGCCAAATTTGTAGGTTATATTTGGTTGGTCAGAAACACTCTATCAAGTTCCAATGTTCGCCGCTAGGTGTCAATAACAGTGGCATTTGGTAGCCAAAGTTAGAACTACTTGAAATTGAACTTGCTGGGAGCCCACGGGCGTTCACTTAAAATACCTTGCTATGGCCATTGGCTGCAATTCACATTATAATAAAAACAAATAATATTTTTCATAGGCTTTGTGTCTAAATGTTAACTGGATGTACTGGTGTATTATTATGCAAATACTGAAGTAAAGTAGGCTAAAAGTCAACAGCTGTTTATATCTCCATTATACCGGTTGAGTTAGCCGTGGTTGTTACGGCATGACTGCTGGCAGTCGCTCACATCCGGGAGGCGAGGAGGTTCGAATCCCCCCACCGGCAACCTTGAAGATGGTCTTCTGTGGTTTCCCATCTTCCTTCCGGGCAAATGCTGGGGTTGGTCCCTAACTATAGGCCACAGCCGCTTCCTTCCAACTCCTCGCCCTTACATTCCTCCCCAACGGTACTTGTAGCTCACCCATTGGGTGTCCGCCTCGAAGCAGCTACAAAAACTGGCGAGCCGAACATGTCCGCCGGCACAAAAAGACATAAGCAAAAACAACCTCCATTATGCTTAGTTACAGTTTGTGGCCATATTATTACTCAGGCACATGTTATAAAAGCATTTATCAGTAGTTTCAGTAGTAAATCAAATTTTTTGACATATAACACGACGGAGGTTTTTGTTTTAAGTCAGAAAGGTTGCATAATTAAAACCACAGTGAAAAACCGATGAAGCTTTGCGCAATGCCTCTAGTATGCCCACGTGTGAATAAAACTCCTTTCCGGTCCTGGAACACAGTAGCCATACTCTTTCTGGAGGAGAAGGTTCGCTTGCTCTTCTTTGGCTTACTCAGGGAATGAGAATCCATCCACTGTTTGGATTGCTCTTTTGTTTCGTAATGGACCCATGTCTTGTTCCCTGTGACAATTTTGTTCAAAAAATCACCTCCTTCATCAGGGTAGCGCTGGAGAAACATTAACGTGGTGCCCATTCGCTGTGTTTTGTGATGGTCTTACAGGTGCTTAGGAACCCATCTGGCACAGAGTTTGCGGTACTGATGTCTTTCATTCACGAAGGTATAGAGAGCTGACCTTGAAATTTCACGAAACGAATCATTCAACACAGACAGTGTGAACCGACGATTTTCTCGTATTGCCTGATCCACTCGCTGAACAAGATCATCGGTTGACACTTGCTTCCTTCCCTGACCACCTGCATCATAAACGTCTGTACGTCCTGCTTCAAAGTTTGTGCATCATTGCTGCACTTTGCCTGTACACATTACTCCTTCGTTGATGAATACGGCTGCTTTGCACCCTTCAGCATGAAGAAATAGAATGACAGCAGGCACTTCACACTTGGTGGGAGACTCTATTGTTCTAGGTGTGCTCACTGCATGTTCAGAACTGACACTTGCAACGTGACGCGATCTATGGGCATGCTAGAGGCACTGCGCAAAGGGGTTATTGGATTTCCACTGTGGTTTTAATTTTGCAACCGATCGGACCTTGAAAAACAAAAACCCTCATAGCAAATGCATGGTTGAGCACGACTGAGTATTCTTGGCATTAATATCATGTTTTGAACCTGCTTGGCTCTTAAATCTCACCTTATTCAGGCTGATACTTTAGAATGCATTTAATTGTCAAGATAATTATGAGCAAGCAAGTTTTGTGACTTATAACCTCAGATCTGTATTTTTGTTAGCTATTGTCGAGCAACTATTGTTTCTTTTGCTATGTTTTAGATGTTATATTCAATTGAGTGATTACATCATCAATTTTAAGGATGTAGTGAGTTCAATATTCTTAAATGAAACATAGATAATTTTAAAATCCAGCAATTCTTGTAGGCTTTTGTCATGTCTTTATCAGGGTTTCGCCTAGGTGCACCAAGTGAGGCTCATCAGCAGGCTCTTAGTGCACACTGCCCGGACCACCGCTGTGGTAGTGGACCATGCATAACGTCCCATGTATGTGAAGCGTATTGCACTTCTTTGAGAGCTCCCACAACATTATCTCTTCCCTAAAAGGGCACCAAAAGACCATTTGATTGACATAACAAGTATGGGGAAGTCTCATTATTCTGTATAGGAACTTCTGCTACACAGTAATCTGACACAATGAGAAATAGCAGTAGGTTCAGACACATCTCAGACTTTTGTGTCAGATTTCAATTCAGAAATGAAACAGTTTTGTGTCAAGTCCAATAAATTGGTCAGTAACTGTCGCAAAAGAAGAAGGAATTTTTCCTGCACTATTTGCCATAGTAATTTCTTTATAAGACTAAAATTAATGGTGATATTAGCGAATTTATGCTTTGACCTATAGCCGTGTTCTTTTCTGGCAGGAAAGGTCTACAAAAGCTTAAGATGCCTGCATGAGGTGTCTTTTTTTTTTAAAGCTATTCATTTGATATGAACTCAGATTTTGATATGTCTACGCAATGCTTGTTTTAAAGCTGCATTAAGTTGATGTGACCATTGTATGCTGTGAATCATATTTTTTTTATATTTGATAAGTAGTAATGAATGGAAGTAAATCTCTATGGTAATATTAAGATGCATTGGATTCAGATTGTCTGATCCCAAGAATGCATGAACATTCTGGTATTTGCTTAGTTAAATTGGGATCCAAGTATAAACACATGGTTTGTACTAATTGGTCTCCTGTGTGCTTGTATGTAGCAGTAAGGCTCTTGCCTCCTCTCCTCAAACTTGCAGTATCAAAGCCTGTTACAGTGTTTGGCATTGGAGGGTATTTGAATGCAAGAAATCCAAATTAGATTTAGTGACATTTTAAGAATTCAGACTAAAATTTTGGCACATTGGTGTCTCTAAAGTCTGAACAGTTAAAAGGGATATTAAACATTATTACGGTAATTGGATTGTTCTACATTGATGATGAGTATATTTATTACTGTATGCAGACACTCTTGTTGCTGAGCAGTATCCATATGAAAGGCAGAAGATATGACAATCGTTTCAGTTGAGGAACGTCCATATTTTAGTAATACTATCAAGTTCCTCCCATCCTTAGGGTAATTTCTGTGTTTTGAACTTATTTTCTTCATGGCTATGTGTAATATAGGCCTAGATTTCTTCCCCAAATACAGTGACTGCAATGGGGTGTTGTGTGACTTCTTAAATATGCTACAGCATCAAGTTCAGGCATTGGCAGATATGGTTCCCTATCTTACATTTTTTATGTTATCTATCCTACCACCCCTGAAAATTTGATGGTTTCTTTCTGACTTACTGTATGTAATGAGGAAATGACAAAGTCAAACTAAATCTCACTGTAGTAAATGGACAGAAATACACAGAGGAAGGTACCACAGAGAACTATTCTCCATGGTAAAAATAGAAGCATGCTGTCAAATGTAGGTTACAGAGGCTTCAGTATGTTTGGAGCAAATAATGTAATATAGAACTGTGAATATTATGAGGGAAGCATTTGAGTGTATAAACTAGACTGAAGGGCTGGAAGAATTCTCCTTGCCCAAATATTTTCATTTATCTGGAGATAAGATGTCCCAAGTTTGTGTGCTTCAGCTTGCTGGAAGTATTCACTAGGACTTTGCTCACCTGTCATATCTGTGGTGTAGTGGTAGTGTTGTTGGCTGTCATACCCAGAGGCCCGGGTTCGGTTCCGAGCTCTGCCCAGAAAATTCTGCCTGGAAGTACTGGAATGGTAATGTTGATGTGCAATCACCCCAGTGCTATCAATTTCAAAGTCTTGTACCAGGCCAGTGGGCTGTGCAAGTTTACTAACCATGTCTGACTCCAGAGTTAATTTATTTTGTAATGAGGACTCTCATTATTTTGAAAATATAAGAAGAGATCAGATGCAGTATTTAGATGTTTGTTTTCAGAGGTTTAACTCACTCCACCTAGGATCCAAAGCCAGTGGCATTTCTAGGTCATCACAGTCACCCTAGCTGTAAGACAAGTTTTCAAACCCACCTAAATACCATATTTTTAAAATATACCATACAGGCCTAACTGTTCAGACTTTTTATACACATGATAGAAGATCATTGTGAACTCACAACACTGTTATTACTTTACTCGTACATAACTGAAACTCAACTTATTCAAATGTGCATATGAGTATTGCAAACTGTTGAATGTTTCACAAACAAAGAATATAATTCTCTACAAGCTCTGATGTAGTCAGTAAAATTTGCAGTTCACGTCCTGTAAAGTTAGATCTCTTTACAGAGTAACCAGCATAACTTGTTATTTACTGAAAACTGGACTTTAAGTTTATGCAGTAGCGGCTGGTGAAGAAAAATTGTGGGTGTGCACTCTTTAAAAAAAACATCTAAATTTGATGCATAGCTAAGCATACAAAATAACTGTCTCCTCACAATGTTACTCTATTTTGTATGCTTAGATATGCATCTAGTGGCACTAGGAGTTGGTTTTTCGACACCTCGATATTTTGCTGTTCTATGTTCCCTCCTGAATGCACAATGAAGCTGTTGTCTGATTTGTTACTTTCCTAGTACTTGTAATTCCAATTCTGCATTCATGTAGGCTTTTGATTGTTCACATTTGTCGATTTTAGTTTGATTTCATTAGAAAGCTACCTATTGCAAAGGGTACCATTTCGACATCTGGAAAAAAATTTACATATCTTCGCATTTCACATCCCACAGATCCCAAAACCACCGTCAGTTCAAAAGTTAATATATAATGTATATGTATAGGCCTACATAAAATGAGTAGTCCGTTTGCAAAGGCCGCTAAGTGCATTATAAACGAAACCGAGTAAATGACGAAAAACTGCTACGACCAAACTAATTAACCTAATACCATATTTCTTACCCCTGAAAATCAACATAAAAACATTTATTATTCAGTTAAAATCTGTGAAATCTACAGTTGGATCTTCTGTCCTAAAACACAAATTAAAATACTGTATTGACTTACTGGTTTTTGCACACGTATTGTGCAGTTAACGACATTTGCACCCGTGACGATGAGAGTCGTTAATGAAACTTAGGTTGCAAAACCCGCTATTTTATTTTTTTATGAATGCCATTTGGATGAGATTTTTAATAAAGAACTATTTTAGTTTCAATTTGGTTTATTAGGAAAAATATATTTTTAAAAAATTGACCACGTCGGGTGCGATAAAAGGAAAATTATGTTTTAAAAATACATCTTAAACACCCTGCAACGTCATTTATACAGCATAAAAATTTACAAATTAAGAAAGTGCACTTAACAAGAAAAATGGCACTTAAGTTAGGTCAGGTCATCCTCGACACCGTCAAAAAAGCTCAAAATCTGCTGGTTCTTCGTCTTCTTCCTCTTGAGGTCGGACGATATTGTTGTGAATGGCTTCTTTCTCCTGGAAGACCTCACTGAAGAATTTTAGGTTGCCATTCGCTGGCCAGTTTTCACCAAATTACAGCTCTAAAAGCCGTCAGACGTCTTGTAGTTAAGTTTCTTTGAGTGCAACACCTACTTGAATTGTTGAGGGACCCGGATGTTTGTTAATATTTGTTCCAATTTTCATGCTGCTCTTTCCCTCACCAACCTCAAAATTGTAGAACGGCTCCCCTCGGACCAAACATGTTATTTTTTTGTTTTGCCAATTCTGAACACGATTTTCTTCGCTTTTTGGAATTGGAATTGTTCACTACACGGATTTTTTACCGTGCCATCCACATACGCTTTCTAATCCCTAACAGGACATTCACCTTGTTCCAGGCGAACTACTGTCGCAAATTTCTCAATGTGCTTGATGTATCCGGAAGAATTTTCAAAGACACTTACTTTGCGAAGTTGCCGTTCAATATTTCCAAAAACTCAGTCAGGTGAGATAAATGAGCGGCCCACAATTGGGAACCATAGCTGTATTTCCTCTAGATATGCGGGAGCTGCTAGTAGTAACCAGAGAGATAGCATGCTGATCATATTCTTGTTTTTGTTCTGACCTCCACAGCCATCAGAGAATAACCGAAATATTTTGAATCTTAAACATTTATGCTGGCCATTTTGTGAAGAAGTGTCGACGCTATTTGGTTTGATCCTTTGGTATGTTGATGTTCTAACCAGACGTAAGAAGTTGTTCTCAACTCCAATATCATAATAATAATAATAAATAATGTTATTGGTTTTACGTCCCTTTTAACTACCCTGGCTTTTAGAGACGCCGGGGTGCCGGAATTTTGCCCCGAAGGGGATCTTTAACGTGCCAGTAAATGTACTGACCTGGCTCCCTCGCATTTGCGCACCCTCAAATGCCAGCTGACTGCGCCAGGTTTCGAACCTGCAACCTTGGGCTCAGCAAGCGAGAACGAACTCCAATATCAACCGGTTAAACTACTTCAACTTGCACTATTTCTCCCACTACCGGTACTTCTGCCGTTTCTGTTCTTCCCTCCGTATTTGGAACATCAACAATAGTATTACAGTCCACAAATGCAATAACTGCTTCACATAAATCAACAAGATCACTCATTTTTCTGGCATGAAGTGCCCACAACCAAGAAACAACTTGTCGATCAAATGTGCATTTAAACGGTGTATTTCGACAAGGCAGCATGTCATTGTTGCGTACGCTTCCTCGATAGTGCAGCCAACTCAAATCTGAAACACGAAACTATCCTTCCCGATCGAAATAAATAATTATTTATTGTAAAGGAATTCTGTGGGAGGAATATTGGCAGTTCTTGTACCATTAGCGTGTTTTGCAGCCGTATGTGGCAAAGCAGACGCCATACATATGGAACTTAGCGGTCTTTGGACACGTGGAACATTAAACTGGCTTTGCAACCGTAGCCAACATGCATTTAGCGGTTTATGCAAACGAATGCGATTTTTGTTGGCCATTTTCAACGATTTTGAGCGGGATATGCACCCTGAAACTTATTCCATTGTGTAGCCAGTTAAAAGACGAACGTATGCTCAACTCAAAATCGACAAAAAGTGCACTTAGCGGCCTTTGCATCTGGGCTACTCAAATATAACCATTCAAAATCTCGGTCGAGTTCGCTAACGGGCAAAATCGGACCAAGGGGTTGGAAATGGGGGGAAAGTGAAATATTGCTATAACTTTCATAGTACCGTATGTTAAAAACTGAATCCATTCAAAGTTCGTACTATTTTTGGAATAAGGGCCAAGTGCTTATCTTCGTAAGTTTGACCAAAGGGGTGGGGGGAAAATGGAGTTTTTAGAGAAAAGAAATCATACCTCCCTTAATAGGCACAATATCAAAACCGTTTAAATTGGCCAATACCCCTCTAAAATGTAACAACATTTTTTGCCTGAAAGAATATTTGATATGACCCACCCTTGCACCAAGGGATGAGCAAAATGTTTCAGGTATTATAAGAAGATGCTGTATGCTAAACATGTGTAACTTTCGTAGGTATACTGTACAACAATTGGCAAATTTAGTGAATTCGAAGCATTTTTCTTTGCCCGGTGAAATCTACCTCCGCTTCCAGCGTGCAGAGAGGGATTTTCTTTTTTTGTGCACGTAGCACGACTTTAAGCACGGAAATAATACATCCAGTTGGTTAGTTCACATCCATAAGCCCACTCATACTAACTTGCTATAACTTCATCATGGAATAAGCGATTCCTAACCTTCGCTTTGCACAGGGATGTTTGAATTAAATTCAGGTTTGGACTAGGTCTTCCCATTTCTTATTATATGGCCACCTTTTTTTGCAGAGTAAGTAAGTTGAGACGATGTAATAGTTTTTAAATCCTGAACAGTAGCCATAACATACCTGCCAACTTTTACGGTTTATCCGTAAAATTTACGGAAATTGCAGCATTTTACGGTTTTACGGATGAACGGTGTCATTTTACGATTTCGCGGACAAAAATTTGAAAAGATAATTTACATTCGATAATACCGCCCACTTCCGTACAATCGATTGTTTGCGTGGGTCGAAGGCAAGTCCACGATAGTCGATAACTCGTTCTTTGATATGATTCGTACTTTTAACCGTGTGATGTTTGTGTCTTCATTGTAATTGAATTTGAAGCCAGGATAACCGTTCTTCCATGTGAATCTTAGGTGTCGACAGGCTCTGCTTCGCATATTCTTTGTTCCGCTCCGTTCGCTCGTTGCGATTTAAACCATATTCTTTGACCACGTGAGTTGTTCATTGTTCGCGAAGTTGGCGTTCCTTGAATGTTTTCGTCTTTTAAGGTTATGGTATATTTTAATGAAGCGTTCGAGTTTTTGTGCTATAACTTCGTGCTTCGCAGTTTCCTGTATTCCTTGGACTAATTACATTCGTTCCACGTGTGTGTGTGGTTTTTATTTCTACCATGTGCATATTCTTTCTTCACGTTGACAGTGACGTAATTAGGGCCGAGTGTCTGTTTACTTCCTTTTTGGTGGAACACGATGTGCCCTTAAGTGCGGCTGATCATGCTGGTGCTTTATTTAAGATGTTTCCCACATCAGAAGTTGCAAAGAAATATAGTTGTGGTCGCACGAAAACGACATGCTTTGTAAATAAAATGGCAAAAAATGCATCATCTGAAGTTGTTAAGTGCCTTCAGAACGGACCGGATACAGATAAATCCCTTTTTCTTTCCATCAGTGAGAAACTACTTTTGTACTGCCTGTGACTACATCATCAACAAGTTTCCACTTAAGGATGACGTGTTAAAGAATGCTCAAGTTGCTAGGTTGGACAAAATTGAAGATGCAGAGTTTTCTTCCATTCGTTTTTTCTTGGAAAAGTTTCCTATCATGTTATGCAAGGAAGAGAATGAAACTACAGATGAGGTAGTGAATGAGCTTCAGAGGCAGTTCACAGCTCTTCAGGTAGATGACACTTCGGCTGCACATCAAGATGCTGCAAGTGATTCCAGTTGGGCACAAATATCAAGAATTCCTGGAGCCGATAGACTTCTTAAGTATAACCGAATTTCTAGAGTAATGCTCTCTGTTCTCACCATACCCCATAGCAATGCAGAATGTCAACGTGTTTTTAGCCTTGTGAAGAAAAATAGAACACAGTTCAGGTCATCCGTGTCCAATGAATCTCTGGAGTCTATTTCTATTTTGAAGACCAGGAGTTCTGGTCGCTGTTATGACAAAACATTTTCTCATGACTTTTTGCAGGAAGCTAAAAAGACCACAACCATGACTTTAAAGTCGAACTAGCATGTGATTTGCAGTGTGTATTATATTATTTCTTGCCTGTGTTACGTTAAACAAGTTTTATTGTGTAAAGCCTTTTTCAATTATCGTATATCAGCTTAATCTATCAAGGAAGTCCTGTTATGTGTGCTCCAAACCAATATTCACCACGCCTGCTGCTGATTAACATGGATTTCTTCTGGATTGTTATGTTCATCTACAAATTATGTAAGTAGATATGATTTCATTGAAGTATCCTGTTTAAAGCATGAATTATTGTATTTTGTAGCCCAGAAGTATTATTATTTTCGTCAAGACGGGGGTATATCGAAAAGCGTTCGATTTTTTGTCGCGCATGAGTTTTACTGATAGCCCTTTTCAAAAGTTGGCAGGTATGCCATAATAATCCCGAATCCCATCTCGGCCGTCCTGAAAATGATTTTCGTGGTTTTCCATTTTTATCACTAGGCAAATACCGGGACGGTTCCTTTCAGGCCAACGGTCAAAATCTCTTCTTTTACCCTGAATTAGACCCAAGTTTGTGGTCACCTGTCACCATCCCCAGTTGCATTTGCTGAAAAAGTGTGTTTGCCTCCCAGACACCATCCTTCCGACGGTAGAGGAATGATCCTAGCTATGTCAATGGGTGAAGCCAAGCTGGGAGGATAAGCTATCAAATAAGTAATAATGCACACGCACTCAAATATTCCACATTTTAGAAACACACTTGTGACAAATACTTGCCACATCCAAGATCAACAAGATAATAGGCTGCGTTAATCCTCCAAATTACTGGACCTTAAAAATCTGTAAATTATAAAGAAATGTAATGAAACTGAATTCACTGTTACAACTATAGACTATATAATATCATACAGTTGGCTGTATGATTGTGGTTTTTAAATGCACATTGAAAATCAAATGGCAGTGGCGCTATTATACAAGCTGCGTAAAGACACAACCTTTCAAACCATTTCAAACTGCGCATGAAACTCTATTTGGTACAACAATTCACCAACAGATAGTGCGGTAGCTCCTGCACGCTAGTGGTCATCGCTTCTTCGTCTGTCAATCAGATGCGACAGGAGATGGAAAATAAACGGAGCATGCGCAGTACAATTCGCCAGGCAAGGATTTGGCTCCGATTCTGTTATAGTAAACACACATCCCCTCTCCCCTCTTGCCGTCCCCTCTCCTGCCGTCAAGCCTAACGCTGGCTACAAAGCTGCAGGTGGCGAACGGCGATATTTGATGATACTCGAGCCAGAAAACAAGCAACGTACAGTGAGACGCAACTAACGCGGTACATTTAAATGTAAAAAAGCGGTATCCTGGACATTTGTTGATGCTTTATACTACCTTAATATCTTATATTAATTTTTATATTCGTAAAATTCAAATGTGAACGGCAATTTTTCAAGAATGGGTGTGCACTGGCTCTAGGGCGATTACCCAGAAACCGCCACTGAGTTTATGTAATGCACATGTAAGAATTCTGCAAACATTGAACCAAAAATTTATTTTAAATATAGAATTGAATTAGTTGATTAAACTCGCCAACACATTAAGATGCTAAAGCAGCATGTTAGTAATATCTTCCGTACATGGGCAGTATTTGCAGCATTAGCCATTAGAACTTCATTTCTGTCATCACCCATTCCCTGCTAGCTGATTCGGTCATATAACTCATGCTCACATCCCTGCCTTGCCTGCACTCACTAAACGGTCTATAGGAATGCAGTGTACATGTGTCGTCTTAACTGTTTGAAAGACAGTATACTTAAAGAGGTGCACATCCAAGTCCAGCTAGATGACTACTACATACTTTGCAGTGATAAATTAGGATTTCTTGTGTATGCGATTACCATAAGACATGACGTGAAACATTTAATACAAGATTCTCACCCCAGCAAAAGGGATTGAATGTTTGTCACTGCCCAAAGCATCAGAAATAGGTAATAATGTTTGTTGTGCTTAAGAATTGGGCAGCCATTTCCTTATACAGTACAACTACTTGTGCTAGAAAGACAGGTAATTAAACAGAAAACTTACGTTTACTGTAACTTGGTTTTATTCAGCCTCTTCCACTGAGTAATCCACTTCAATGACATGCGAGGGAGACTTTGTGAACACTTGCCCTCGCAATCCAAGCTATTGAAATAGAGTAAAGAAACAGTAATATAATATTTTTGCTGTTTATTATATCCATATTTTCCCACGATGATATAGGTGGTTTTATGAGAGAATGGTTGTCTAGAAGCTTCAAACATAACTACCACCTACATTTTAGGAACATTCAAATCTACCAGCAAGGTCAACCATACCTAGTCTCTATGGCTAGGCGTTTTGTATTAATGTGAGATGACCTAAAGCTAAGACAGTAAAGGTAGCAGCAACAGTGCCTTCATCACCCATGGCCAGACATGCACTAAAATGTTGCAGGTCGTGTAGCGTGAAAAATGCAGAAGCAAGTACAAACGGCATAGACAGCGTTCAAGACCATTGTATCCAGCATGCAAGGTATGTAAGCATGGATACAGAGCTTGGCTTCCCCTTCTGTCTTCAGCATGCCACTTTGTGGGGTTGCAAGTACTTGTTAGATACCACCAGGCTGCAGATATGAAAAGGTTTCTCTAGTAAGAAGGAAATCACTCATGCTCAGCTGACAGATTGTAATTGGAAAGTCAGCTTACAATGACAGTGTAGGCCTTGTGGGACAAGCAAGGTTTAACGAGTCTAGAAGAATAGACAGAAGGGAGAAGGTAAGGAAAGTCACCAACCTGAGTGTTGCTTGAATACTCATAGAAGGCTTTTGTGAACAGAATGGTGCCCTTTTCCTCTTCATCTGTCTCAGTATCAGGCAGTAGCTTAATTGATGTCACTAGGTTGGATATCCCCATACTAGATCATAATACTTATAAATTCTTGGTAGAACAGTGAGTTTAATATGGTGCCTACCAGTCAGCGTCTAGATAAGGGTGGTGCTATTATTCAGGAAAAGCTGGTTTAAAGTAAAGAGTAGAAACTTAGACATTAGGTGTTGATTGCAGTCAGTCTGGGAGCACAAATATAGTTAGAAGGGGCATGTTTGGAAATTTATAATGCATGTTCTTCTGTTCAAGAAGGATTTTGAGTTGAGAAACGATAAGCATGTCATTATCAAATATAGTTGTTAAATATTAAGCTACCACTTTATTTCAAGGGATCAGTTTCTTCTGTACATTATTCTAGTTATTAACGGTTAGACACTGGACATATAGGTTCTAAAAAGCTAATTTTAGGTACCTCAGATTGACTCATTTCAACCCTAAACGGCTTTTGAAACTTAGAATTTGTATAAAAAAAGCATTGGGTACTAGTTTGAAATGTAAAATAAGTACTGTAGTTTTATATTGACATTGAATGATAATCTATTAGTAGAAGCTTTTCATTTGGTCAACACAAGTGTGCCCAATATTAGATTGGGCGAAGAATTACATTATTTTCTTTTATACAATGATATGATATGAAATTAACTATCATTACCTGATTAAGTATGGGCAAGATGGAAACATTTAATTAATAAATAAACCTTTGCAATTTTGTATGGTAATTAGTTTTCTAGTGCCTGAAATAAAATACATGTTTTGTTTAAACACTTAATAAAAGAAGTCAAAACATAATTAATTTTTATCAGAAATTGTATGAGGAATAATTAAAACATTCTCTATTCATTCTTTCGAAGTATTGAAATCTATCTATCTACTCTAAGGTCGTGGGGCGATGTATTTGCTACATAAACTACACATAAGGAAAGTACCTTGACTAAAATATAGTTGATTTATTAATAACTTACAGCCGTGGTGGTGGTGAGATTCGGAATTAAAAGAGATGATTGTGGCTCTGACATGAATGAGAAATAATTCTCAATAAAGCAGGAAAATAAGAGAAATAATGAAACAAACACTAACTGATACCATATCCTAAGTAAAGTTTTATGGAGAAGTCTCTGATACTTTCGAAATAAAACAGGAGTCGGACAAGGAGATGATTTTTCACCAATACTATTTAATATCGTTCTGGAGAAAATCATGAGAAATTGGGATAAGGCTTTGGAAGCAGAAGGAATTCAGGGTATACATCTTGGGAGGATAGGACAAAACCTGGGAATTAAATGTTTGGCTTTTGCTGATGACCTTGCCCTCTTAGCTCATAGCAAAGATGATGCGCGAAAGATGCTGGACACTTTGCACGAAATAGCTGAGAAAACAGGTCTTAAGGTAAGGTAAGACTGAGCACATGAAATACAGACACCGGGAAGAGAGAGTTATGCTGGTTCAAATATCTTGGGGAATGGATACAACCTAATGGACTGGATAAAGAGGCAAACAAGGCAAAAGCAAGAAAATTGGACCTGGCCTATAGATTAACTCAGAACAGGTATAACAAACGAGCGATATCATACAAAGCAAAACTCAGACATTACAGTACAGTGGTAAAGCCAGAGGGTCTGTATGCCTCTCGAGTGTCTAACCCTGAACAAAAAAGGGGAGCTGAAGGAACTTGAGACAAAGGAAAGGAGGATCCTGAGGAAAATTCTCGGACCACGGAAAGATGATGACGGAACATGGAAAAAAAGGAAAAATGAAGATCTGTATATGCAGACCAAAACCATTGTGGTCGCAATGTGTAAAAGAAGGCTAAAATTTTACGGGCATTTGATGAGAATGGACGGGAACAGGCTGACAAAGAAAATTTTTAAATACATCACAGGGTTGAAAGCTACTACAAAATGGGTAGAAGAGGTCAAAAGACACGCCATTGAAGTTGGACTAACTGAACTTGTCATTCACGATAGGAAAAAGTTTCGAAGCCGAGTTGACAATATCAAGACGTTCAAAGAAAAACCACCACAACCCAGGCCAAATTTGGTAATAACAGAGGAGCAGAGAAAGATTAGAAGTGAAAGAATGAAGAGGTTCTGGGAAAAAAAGAAGAAAAAAATGACCAGAAAGCCTTAGGTTCTAAGCGGTCCACAGTTGGCCAAAGTCGGAAACAAAAACAAACAAAAAAAGCAGCATATAACCACTCCATGGGACAATGGCTCTTGTATGGGAATACTCCTTTTATAGATGTATCTTGATTCTTTTCGCTTCTTATCTAATTTCTGGCAACTCAATTCTTATCTCGCCATTCACATTAGTTTTCTTTGACTGTCCTCACAGTCCCCCAAATCTTTAATCCATCATGACGACATCTTCTTATATCATTTTATCTCTCATTGTCAACTATATCTACTCCCCAAATAAACAAAAGAGTAGGTCTCTCTGCATTTTATGACGATCTAGTTCTATAGGTCATATCACCACTACTACAAATTCAAAGCCGCAACAGCCATCTTGCATGTCACCACTACAAAGTTCCAAAGTCGCATCAGCCATCTTGCACATTACCTATATAAAGTCTGTTTAATTCTGCGTTTCACCACTACCAAAGAACATGTGCATTGCATAACTTTCAATCACGTTTGACTTTTATCGTGAAGAAACATAATACAGGAATACAAAACCAATGTGATGTAGTAAAAACGACAGAATCTCAAAATCTCCAAATTCTTTACGGATAATCCTCTTCTATATTCATAGTTGGATATTGTCGAAAGTAAGTCAAATTAGGCCACTATGTAAAATGTTTTGTCTCTGGTAATAAGGTGGCCATTTTGTAACCTCATGTTCCCACTTTAATCACCACGGCACTAACATATGCATTTAAATAAAATGAAGAAGTAAAAGAAAAGTTTAAGAATACAATAATAATATAGTGACACAGTGTCTACTGCAGACGGACCAATGCAATTGGTCACGTTGCCAACACGATAACTTATAGAAATGAAATATACGGTATGTATGTAACCTAAATTAAACTGTCATGAGGGACTCCAAATTTAGGTTGCAGTATATATTTAAAAAAAATTAATTCAGCATTGTTCATCACATTTAGTACAATGGAGAAGATACCAGGATTTTTTTAAATAGAGAGAAATCGGAATAATCCAAGATTTTTGAAATTGATGCCAGCTGTTAATTGCTTATTGTTGCTCTAATTCTTTTAAACTCGGGCTACCTGAAATGTATGTTAACTGTAAATCAACTCATGGACCAAGCTTACTACCAATCAGCATGTATAAGGTGCGTTCAAAAAGTAACGAGCCGGAGGCTGGAATGCACAAACCGGTGACTACATCGGCTAATCATGGCGTGTGTAACGAGGTGTGGTTCCGACCAGAGCGTGGAAGGTCACAGCCCGTCGCTAGAGGGCACGCGAGCAGCAGCATGCATCAATCGTCCAACGCTGCCAGTCGCATTGCAAACAGTGACATGGAGGCGTCAACCGAAGAGCAAAGAGGTGTTGTTTGGTTTCTGACAGCGGAAGGAGTAGGGAGAACGGACATTCATCACCGAATGTCACAAGTGTACGGCGAACACTCATATCCCTTGCAAGGGTCAAGGCGTGGCACAAGCGCTTCAGGGAAGGACGGGTGTCCTTAGCCGATGATGCCCGGTCTGGGGCACCCCTCTGCATTACCGATGACAACGTCCAGCTGGTTGATGCACTCATTACCCAGGACCGCCGAGTGACAGTGAACGCCATAGCTGGCGTGGTCGCTCCACGACAATGCACAACCTCATACGGCCAACACAGTCGTGGCACTCCTGCAGAAATTCAAATGGGAGGTTCTCGGCCACCCTCCATACAGTCCAGACCTCTCTCCCTGTGATTACGCCATGTTTGGTCCCCTGGAAAGGGCTCTGCGGGGCCAACGATTCACCTCGGACGCCGACGTCCAGATGTATGTGCGGAACTGGTTCACATCGCAGCCCAGGGAATTTTATGAGACCGCCATTCACCACCTCGTGTCACAGTGGGACAAGTGCCTCAACAGCCAGGGCCAATACTTCTAACATACAGGTACTGGTTTCTGTAATTATGCCTCCGGCTCGTTACTTTTTGAACGCACCTTATAATTTAAGAAAATTTGGACTTATTTATCTGTAAAATATGCAACCAAAGAATAGAAATTACATTTTATACAGGATATAAATGTACTTTGTTGCCAAGTAGTGACATTATAATAAGGATAGATCCGAGATGACTTTATAGGGCATTCAAGAAACATGCTGGACATTTTCAAAATAAAAGCTAAAATTGCTCATATAACTTTATTTTGTGGGTTTTGATTCCAAATCTCAATTTCATAAAATCATCAAAGTTCAATTAATTTGCTTGAAAGATGACTTTCCACTTTCTAAAATAATGGTTTATAGTAAATTATTCATGTAATGAACTCTCACTTGAATACTTGAAACGAGCAAGCTATTACTCAGTTGGTTTAAAGATGTAATCACTGAATAGGCAACACCACTCAAGGGCTTACTCATCACATTTACAGTGTGTTTTTCTCTCTCTCTTCTGTCTCTCACTTGCTGGCAATGGGCAGTTCATGTTAGTCTGCTGGTCTAGCTGTGACCCCTGTTCTAGGTCACCTAAAGATGTTGATAGAGAAACAATTATCCTTGCATTTAGCACAAGTTAATGTTTGGCAGTATCCTATTCTGTGTGACATTCATAAATGCTGAAGGGTCTTTGAAATGACTACAACTCCTACCAGTTAAGAAGTGTTTGTCAGGAAACTCCCAACTGAGGTGATGCGATGTACCATCATTAGCAATTGACAGAATGAATAGTCCATTACCATCATCCAGGGTACCTAAGAAAAAAATTCAAATGAAGCATGTCACTGTAATCTCATTTTGTTTTAATAAATGGACTCTGCTATTAAAGGCATATCGTAGTACAATAAAGAAATTCAGACAATATTATGGTGATTTTAAAATAATTCTTAAAGTTGAATAGCATGAAACCTCAAGTATGCAGTAACTAATCTAGGTTGGTGGCTAAGTATTACCAAATATTGTAGGAAAAAATGGTCCCTAGTTTCTGTTATCTGACTTCTGTTCTGTATTTCTGCCATGTATTTGCTTCAGTGAGGTTTTCTTCTTTCTCACCTGTTATTACTATTTTTAACCTAACCATAGTAAGTGATATTGATTACTCTGATATAACTGGGGAAGTTGATTTATAAATTAACAATGTGAATGTTTGTTGTTTAGGGAGATCTGGAATCGTTTTCTTGAGTTTGAGTCAAACATAGGTGATTTGGCAAGCATTGTCAAGGTGGAGAAACGGCGGAGTGCTGTCTTGGGACAGGTGCGTCAGTTCAGATCTTTGTGTTAGTTGTATTACTTAAAACAGCTATCCAATATCATAAAATTACTATATGCATGCAATATTTGGATCCAGTTTGATTTTATGGCCTGCCAAGTGTTATCTAACAGAGGATCTCCCATTCGGACTGTTCCCATACCTTAAAGGAGACCAAAACACAAAAGTCAACTTGCCTCAAAATCAAAGTATGTATCAGGCAATGTTCAACTATATATTTGCTTTTGCTCTATGCCGCTCCACAGGCCGGTAAACGAAGGAAATACGAGTAGCTGTGACGTCACTGCGCCGTAAGCGGTGAGTGAGCTATCTGCTCCATTCATTTGATTGTTGCAATACGCGCGCTGCCACTCTTCCGTTGATTAGTGTTGTTTATTATAATCAAGTGTGATAGCTAGTTGGCAAAATGCCTTCGTGTAGTGTATATGGTTGTAACAACAGAACGAGTAAAACCGAAACTGTAGAGAAAAAGAAGTACATTTCTATAGATTTCCAAATCGAAGTAAGTCGCCACGTAGATTTGGCAATTGGGTACAATTTTGCAAGAAGAAACATTTTTCTCCCGGTATTGGGGCTTCTGTGTGTTCTATGCATTTTAAAAAGACAAGACTATGATGAAACGCAACTTTTGAAAATGTAGTTGATGCCTACGGAAAGGCTACAAGGTCCAAAATTAAAGCCAGGAGCTGTTCCTTCAATAAGGTGTAAGAGAAAAGAGAAAGATATGTCACATTACATAATGGAGTGTTTGGGCGGTGAGGGATGAAATAATATATGAGTAAATTGAGTTGTACAGCATTTTCTTCTAATCACAGTCTTGCTACGTGAAGCTATCACGAATGAGTTGTGAGCATTCAATTGCGATTGAAGTGTTAAAGTAAATTAACAGTTATGGAGAACTTGTCCACGGTGAAAAAGAGTAAAAGTGAAACAAATTACATTTAATTAAATGTTCCTCCACTACGCTGAGAGACATCGGATCAAAGGTGTGTTTTTCAGATTTAGATGATGAATACTTGTTGCCTTGGTAACCATATAGGAGGTCTAGATGGCCTTTACACTTCAGATTTGGGGCTTCAGTAGCGTAGTTGGTTGCATGCCGAGCTTCTATGCCCAAGATCGCGGGATCAAACCCGGTCGAAAACATCGTATTTTTTCAGTGCGTTAAAAATTATTCAGTATGCATTCCTTCGGAGGGGAAGTAAAGCCGGCGGGCCCATGTCATAGATTTATGACAATTAACTACAATTATTGTGTGAAGCTAAATTTGTAAGTTAGATTTGATTAACGCTCTGTTAGGATCCAACGTTCATCGCCAGGTGCTGGTTGCAGTGGCATCTAGCAGCCAAGTATACAGCTAGGTGTTGTTGATGGTAGCATTTGGTAGCAAAAGTAGGAACTACTTGAAATGGATGGTCTGCGGTCTTTACCTGAATTACAGATAACACACACTAATACAGTCATCACAATTAACACCATTAATCAGACAGATTCTACACACACCCAAAGTACATGGGGCTACATGACCGTGTTGTCGCAGCCCCTAAACTGAGGAACCAACCATAGTTCAGATTTAGATGATGAATATCTGATGCCATGGTAACCATAGAGGAGGCCCAGATGACCGTCTCACATTTTGATCTTATCACACAAATTTTTAATTGTTCTCCATCTCAAAGATCTTTAAGTCATAATCAGAGTCTAGTGCTATGTGATTAGACCATCACACAGATTTTATAAACCACGAGCAGTAAAATTGTACTGTGGGAGATATGATTTCTAAATACCAACAACCTGCCTGGCAGATCAAATTAAAATATACTGTTTCTCGGTAGATCTAGGATATTTTTATACTTTAAATGAACATAATGACAATGCACCAAATTTCAAAATAATTTGAAAAATAAGATTTGCACTGAATTAGTGGTCCATCACTCATTATTGTGTACTGAAGTGGAACTAACACATCTAAATATGAACGAAACTTGGAGAAATGGTTCAGGTAGGCTACATTTTGATCGATAACTAGGAACGACTTGCCAGTTTGCTTCGAGATGGTAAATAATGTTCGTTCTGGCTCAAACTGATACGTACGAATGTTATTTACATCCATTATAAGTCTTTTGACTAACACTAACAATGGCAACAGAAGAACACGGCAGCAGCAGATGGAGTGCGGGAAAAGACTGCCCGAGCTTATGCATAGCAACAAGGCTGCTATGTAGACTCGAGAGCGCAGTGACGTCACGAGCAGTTACTAGTTTCGCACATAACTTGAGAACAGTTGGACGTAGAGGCACCGGATTAACGGCATTGTTATTAAATTTCTATGTTGCATATTTCGCAATAAATAACGAAATATGTGTTTTTGTGTTGTGATCTCCTTTAACCGTACAGATCTAAAAGAGCAGGAGCTAACAAGAAAAATAAAAGATTTCAGCAAGCACTTCTTTCTCGACAAGTAATACAATTTAGTTCTGTCAGGCCTTGACTACATATCAAGCACTTGGTCATTTACGTTAAACTGGAGGGCTTTATTTGTGTAAACACACCTTTTAAACAAATAGTTGATGTTTATGAAATCAGAGTGCAATTCGTCACTGCTGCAAGTAATTCACTTTCTTTTACATGGTCATTATGGCCATTGTGATTTGTCACTTGTGATTATAATAGTATATAATTTTAAGTTTGTGTGAGTGCATACATTATTTTCCCACTTTGCATTTTGTTGTATTATTATCTGCATTAATCCATATTTTATATCTAGACAGCTACAGCTGTGTCCCCAAAATTCTTAATTAACCAAGGCTTTTTGTTTTCTCTAAATAAATCAATATAGTGTTGAGTTCTTAACACAATGGGTGTATTTTGCATCTACAGTACTTGTATTGATTGATAAACTGATTTGATGTATGCTCATCAAATATTGTTGTATGATGTGCTGGTTTGATTTTGTACAGATCAAGGAGTTTGAGGGGAAAGAGACTGCACAGCTAGTAGATCGATATAAGTTCCTGGACCTTTATCCCTGCACACCGGGGGAACTGAAGTAAGTTAGTTCCAAATAAAAATGTATTTCAGTACTGCTGACAAAATTGTTGCATTTGACAATTTGAGTTGTGAGTTTCTTACAGTAATGTTACCCTGAAACTCTTTGTACAGTACTACTGTACATGTTGATTGAGGATTTCACAGCCCAGAACACTAGTCAGGATATTCTTTTGAGTTTTTGCCATGTAAAAATATGAGGACTAAATTAAATGATTCTAGATGTTTTTGTAATCTAATAACGTGTTGGTCAATTGAGATTTAAAATAATGTAAGAAAGTTTCTCCCTCCATCAGTAGGGGGCATAGGAGCCACTGTATGGAGTTTAACAGACAATATACTATTTTTAGCCTATTTTTTTAAAATTTGGTACAGAGGTAGCACTAGCAAATTACACCTCAGTGTCATGTTTTATATCACCGACATCGTAACTAAAATAAAATTGCGGCCACCCAAATGTTCAAAGCTGATATCAAATTATGACTTAACTAATCATTGGATCTCTGGCAAATTTTGGAAAAAATTCCTTCATCTAGGAAGCATCTGGCACCCTAACTACAAGGTCATCAGCAAAATAATTTCAATATGGTGGCCATGTGAATCATTCAAGCATTATAATCCAGGACATGTGATCCAATGAATTAATGTTCACAGAATTTGGCATTCAGATAGTTTTATAAAAGGACCCTCTGGTCTCTCGAGGAATAATAACATGAGGTTGTAAGTTACGTGTAGCCACCATCTTGAAATTTTAAATATAAAATAAATAACTCAGAAGAGCTACTTTAACGAAAATCAGTGACTAGATAGGACTGTATATGTGGCCTTGTATGGCATAGGAAAATGATCAGACTCTCCATGTATTCAAGATGGTGGCTGTGCAAACGATTAGAACATTAAAATCGACAACTCCGAATGAAATTGGGTAATTAAGATGAATTTTGCCAAGAGGTGAGCATCATCATCATCGTCATCATCATCGGCTTTAACTCGAATCCGAGTATAAATCTTCTTCTGTCCAGTTTGTGGATGTGTTTACGGTGACTAAAGAGTCCAATCCTGGCATGGAACAAGCGACCACACAAGTCGCATAGTATTGCTGGAGGAGGACGTGGTTGGGCTGCTCGAAGTTTCCTAGCTTGACGCTTGGCCTCTTCATGTATGCGTCGATCCCTTTCAAACGTCTTTACAGTATCCGAGATGGTACGGCGCCAAGTTGAGCGGTCTTCAGCCAGCATGTCCCAGGTTTGTGAATCATGACCTGTCAATTTCAGGGTCTGCTTAAATTGGTCCTTGTAGCGCCTCTTAGGACCACCATGAGGTCTGGTGCCATAGCATAACTCACCATATAGCATTTGACGAGGTAATCTCACATCATCCATCCGATGGACATGACCAATCCATCTAAATTGGTGACCTATTATGGATGATTCTATGCTGTTGATTTGAGCCTTTTCCAGAACAGCAATATTGGTAATGCGGTCTTCCCATTTAATCCTCAGGATTGATCGAAGTTTTTGTAGGTGGAAACACTCAAGCTTCCTAAGATCACGTCGGTAAAGGGTCCACGTTTCACAGCCATACAACAATGTAGAAATGACTACTGCTTTGTACACTATAAGCTTTGTACTCATGGACAGATCTTTATTCATGAAGACCCGGTGCGCTAATCGTCCATATGCTGCATGGGCTGCGCCAATTCTCTTATCCACATCCTGCTCACAGGTACAGCTCACAGAAATGGTACTGCCCAGGTACGAGAAGTGGTCTACCTGTTCTAATGGCAAATTTGAAATGGAGATATTGAACTGAGGAAGAGGTGTGCCTGGTGAAGGTTGTGCCAAGACTTTAGTCTTATTGACATTTATGGTAAGACCAAAGCGATCACATGCACTTTTGTAACAGTTAACTGACTCTTGCAGCTCTTCTGGTGTGAGAGTTGGTGACTCAGCATCATCTGCATACAACATGTTAGTAACCTTAGTAACCTGAGTTTTCCTCAAGGAGCAGAGACGAGTTAGGTTGAAAAACCCTCCATCAAAACGATACTTGATCTCCACACCTGGGATGTTTGTGGGTGAATCATAAAACATTGCAGCCAAGTATAGCGCAAAAAGTGTTGGAGCCAGTACACATCCTTGTTTCAGTCCATGGGTAATGGGAAATTCATCGGACATATTATTCTGATGGCAAACCTGACCTCTCATGCCATCATGGAGAGCTTTGATTAGATCTACAAAATGCTGAGGGCAACCAAACTGCTTCAGCACTGCCCACATGGCTGGTCTTGGAACCGAATCAAATGCATTTTCCAAGTCATAAAAGACTAAGAAGAGTGGATTCTGTTGTTCTCTACATTTTTCTTGTAGCTGTCTCACACTGAAAATCAAGTCAATTGTGCTTCTGGAAGTTCTAAATCCGCATTGTGACTCTGGGAGGATCCTCTCAGAGATAACCTTGAGGCGGTTAAGTAGAATTCTTGCAAGAATCTTCCCCACAATTGATAGCAGTGATATACCACGGTAGTTGCCACAAACACTGCGATCACCCTTTTTAAAGATAGTGACGATAGTGGCATTCTTTAGGTCTCCAGGTACCTTTCTTAATTCCCATATTCTGAGGATAAGGATGAAAATTCTTGTTTTGAGGGAATGACCTCCGGTGAGCATCATATTAGAGCTCTCACATGCGTTCGAATATTATCACACTAAATTTGCGCACAACACCATTATGAAATTTAAAAAATATTAATTAATAATGTTTGGTATCCTTCGGCTATAATAACGAAATTCAGTACTGAGATAGAACCTTATATTATATATATTTTAGAGATACAATATCTCAAATTTGCATTAATAAAGAACCATATGTGAGCTTTGCCAAAGGCAAAAGGCATCTGTGCCATATATTCAAGATAATGGCTGAGCGTACTGTTACGTGCCGCCCCCCTAGTGACACTTTTGTTAACTGGATTACGGTGGGTTGAAGCACAACGCAGATTGTTCCTTTAAAGAAATAATTAACTTTATTGCGGCCAGAAAGATACACTACTCATCAGCAAATACAAGCAATTAGAACCTTACTCCAGTTTCCTCAAGTCTCTTCCTTATGGAGAGCTCTTGCCCCCCTTTCACTTGTCAACAAACCACAGAAGTTAACCCGTCCTAATGAGTCCGGTGGCCTTGACAGAAACTACCTGCACCTCTTCCTTATGTACACAAACTACAGTTACTTACGATAACCTGCTACACGCTGTCCACGAGCTGGGAAACAATGTCACTGGATTTCGTAACTCTCACGGCACTTCGCCACAATACCTCTGTCGCTCAGTGAAATCACACTCGCTCAAAACACAGGCAGTCCCCTGTATGCTTCTCACTCCCTCGCTGTCAAGAGAATCAGCTTCACTAGGAGTTTCGCAAGTCACGTCACCACACTTCTGTCGCTCAGGATAAACGCTCGCACTAGCTCGAAAATCACACACTCGCTGCTTGACAGGTCGCTCTTATATAGCAGGCCGGTGACTCAATAAATGCTTCTAGACCCATCCAGGGTTCACGGCTTCTCGAGGTTTCCATCGCTGGCTGGGTCACGAATATTCTGGACCATCCCTTTGTCCTAGTAGTCCTGTTGCATAAGGCGTACGCAATACACTGAGGCAGAGCACAGCCCAGCCCTGGGGCAGTTGTGACTCATGCGGCGAGCGATGAAACAAACTTACAGCCGTAACACCACCCCCTTCCTAAAAGGATGATCGTCCCGATCAATCATTGGTCCGTCTGTGTCCCTCCGTAGGCTGCCAGGCGATCTCGATGCACGATCTTAATCTTCGCCCTCGGGCTCCGCTGGATCCTGTAGACGACATCGTTGATCCGTTTCACGACTCGGTACGGGCCCTCCCAGGACTTCTGCAGTTTGGGTGACAGGCCTTTCTTCCGTAATGGGTTGAAGAGCCAGACCAGGTCGTTCTTGTGGAATCCGCCGGCATCCGTCTGTTGGTCGTATCGGGTCTTCATTCGGTCGGTCTCGATCCGCAGTTTCCTCCTCGCGAACGCGTGCACGTCCTCCAGTTGGTCGACCAGTTCTTGACAATACTGGCTTACCGGGACCGGATCATTCCCAGGTCGGCCGAAGGCAAGATCGACAGGTAGACGGAGCTCCCTCCCAAACATGGCCCGGGCTGGTGTGCACCCGGTGGCTTCATGCGCGTCAGCGCGGTAGGCCAGGAGAAATAGTGGAAGATGTTTGTCCCAATCCCTCTGGTGCTCGCTGACGACTATTCGGAGATGGTTCTCGATGGTGCGATTGAATCGATCTACCATCCCGTCGGACTGAGGGTGTAGCGGCGTTGTCCTTGTCTTCCGGATTCCCAGCAGCTGGCATAGGTTCTGGAACACCTGCGACTCGAAGTTCCTCCCTTGGTTGGAGTGCAGCTCCAGGGGTACTCCGTACCGGCTGACGAATTCCTTCACCAGGGTCTCTGCGATCGTCGCGGCTTCTTGGTTAGGGAGCGCATACGCCTCCGGCCATTTGGTGAAGTAGTCGCTGACGACCAATATGTAGGGGTTCCCTGCCTCGCTTAACGGGAATGGCCCAGCAACATCGATGGCCACTCTCTCCATGGGGCCGCCCACGTTGTAGGTCTTCAGTGGACCCCGTCGTCTTCGTCCTGGGCCCTTGCTGGCTGCGCAATCGTGGCACCTCGCACAGTGGTTCTCCACGTCAGTTCGGCATCCGATCCAGTAGAACCGCTCTCTCAGCTTCTCCAGGGTCTTCTTTATCCCTAGGTGTCCACCAGATGATCCTCCATGGACTTCCTTCAGGACTTCCTCCGTCATAGCCTTTGGAACGACGACTTGTTCCCGAGATGTCTTCCCGTCGGTGCTCTCCCAGGCGCGGCAGATGAGGCCATCCCTTACAATCAGCGAGTCCCACTGCGCCCAGTAGGATTTAAACTTTGGGATGCAGTCATTCACAATGTTCCACCCGGGTCTGGGGACACAGGCCCTCTTCCATTCGGCTATCAGTCCCAGGTCATCATCTTCTGCTTGTGCCCGCGTGAAAGATTCGCGGCTCCAGTTTCCTTGAAGTTCCACAGTAGTCCGTCGGCACTGTATCCCGGTGTTCTCCTCCCTCCTAGTACAGAAGGTGCAGTCTTCGGGGCACGGTCTTCGTGACAGGGCGTCGGCATTAGAATGCAGTTGGCCTTTCCTGTGCTGGATCTCGAAGTTATACTGTTAAAGCCTCTCTAACCACCGCGCGAGTTGACCCTCGGGCTGTTTGAAGTTCAAGAGCCACCGCAGGGATGCATGGTCGGTCCTGATGAGAAATTCTTGCCCGTACAGGTACTTGTGGAAGTGTTCGATGGTCTTCACGATGGCGAGCAGTTCCTTCCTGGTGATGCAGTAGTTCCTCTCTGGCTTTGACAAGGCTTTGCTGAAGTAGGCCACTACTTTCTCCTCTCCGTCCACTATTTGCGACAGGATTCCCCCTATACCAAAGTCGCTGGCATCGGTATCGACGATGAACCTTGTTCCAGTTCTGGGGTAGGCCAGAATAGGCGCGGTGCACAGAGCCTGCTTGAGTTGTTCGATGGCACTGTGGCATTCTGCTGTCCATGTGAAGAGTTGGTCCTTCTCAGTCAGTCGATGCAGTGGTTTGGCGATGTCGGCGAATCCTCTCACGAAGCGACGGTAATAAGTGCAGAGTCCCAGGAAGCTTCGTAGTTGGGACTTGTCGTTCGGAACTGGCCACTCCCTCACAGCTGCGGTCTTTTCTGGGTCGGTGCGCACCCCTTCCTCGGAGACAATATGCCCAAGGTACTGGACCTGCTTCTGGAAGAGCTGACACTTCTTGGGGCTGTACTTCAGCTGGGCAGCCCGTAGCTTCATCAAGATCTCCTTCAGGTTGCTGTAGTGCTCCTCGAAGCTTTTTCCCAGAACGATGACGTCGTCTAGGTAGACCAGGCAGGTCTTCCAGTGTAGTCCCCTCAGAATGGACTCCATTAGCCTTTCGAAGGTCGCAGGGGCGTTGCACAGACCGAATGGCATGAAGGTGAACTGCCAGAGCCCGCTGCCCACAGAGAACGCAGTTTTCTCGCGGCCCCTAGGGTGGACCTCCACCTGCCAGTAGCCACTCTTCAAATCCAAGGTGGAGATCCATCTTGACCCTGATATGGTGTCCAGGGTGTCGTCGATCCGGGGTAGAGGGTAGCTGTCCTTTTTCGTGATGTCATTCACCCGCCTGTAATCCACGCAGAACCTGGTGGAACCGTCCTTCTTCTTCACTAGCACGACAGGAGAACTCCAAGGACTATGTGATGGCTCGATCACTCCTTGCTCCTTCATCTCTTCTACCATCTGGTCGACTTCAGCTTGCTTGGCGAGCGGGACACGTCGGAATGGGGCCCTAATCGGTGCGCTGTCCCCAACGTCGATTCTGTGCTGGACCAAGCTTGTCCTGCCGAAGTCTTTGCTCCCCACGGAGAAGACGTCCTGGAATTCGCGTAGCAGGTCCTGAAGTTGGCGTGATTGTTCCTCGTCTAAATGGTCCTGGGATCCTTGGTACAGCTTCTGTAGTTCTTCTGACAGTGCGCGTCTTCTTCGGTTGTCCGTCTGCAGGTGTCCGTCCGTCGTCTCTGTGATGCGGGCAATCCAGGTAACAGGCTCGCTGACTCCTAGATTGGTGTCCCGGTGAACCGTAATGTCGTAGTCGTTCAGGTTGGACAGGCGGACGTACGGCCGAGATGTCGTGTTGATGAGGGTCTTGGCAACTAGCAATCCTTTTGTCTGGATGTCCTCATATTTTGGCTCGATGACAGCCGCCACTCCCTCAGGAGTTCCGTCGACAATTACGGCAGCGCTGACCTCCGTCCTGGCGGGAACGATGACGTCCTCTCTCAGCCTTACTCGTCGTGCGGTGACGGCCTCGGTTGCTGGTTGCAAAGCAAGTTCCTCACCTCCGAAGTGCAGAGTGTTGGTACTCAGGTCCAAGATGATGATGTTCTGGTCCAGGAAGTCCTGTCCGATGATCACTTCGTTTGATACGTCAGCCACAAGCACTGGATGCTTCACCACCCGTCGACCAATGACGAGCTCCAGTGATGCTTCGCCATGTACTGGTGCGGTCTCTCCAGTCGCGGTTATTAGCTGGAGGTTCCTTTGTGTGGGTTGCACTCTCCACTTCGGGATCACGGTGGGATTGACGATGGTCCTCGATGCTCCCATGTCGATCAGCATGGGCCAGCTCACTCCGTTGACGACTCCGTCGACCATCAGGCTGTTATTGTCCCTCCGTAACTTCGTCACATGCACTTGGACTGCCGGGGCTTGACGACTGTCACAAGCCAACCTTTGACCCCCAAGGCTGGCTAATACTCGTTTCCCTGGGCCGCGCGGTTCTCAGGCGACTGATTTCCCGTTGGATACCCTCGGCGGCGGCGATCACCGCAGTCCTTGCTCAGGTGGCCTTTCTTACCGCAGGCCTAGCAGGTCGGTAGTCCTCTTCCGGGCCGCCTCTCCGGTTGCCTTCCGGCTGTGTCGTTGCTGGTAGTGCCGCGACTATCGAAGAAACGGCTTAGCGCCACCATCAATTCGTCGGCCAGGGGCTTGGTCTCGTTGGTTTTTGCTGGTTCGTCGACGTCCACTTGACGCACCCGCGCGTGCATTCTAGATGCCTGTTTTGCCGTATCGAACTCAAGTGCGTGGCTCAGCGCATCTGCCAGGGTCTTATTGCGCGCATGTCGCAGCGCCTGTTGAGTGTGAGAGTCCCGTAGCCCGTCGGTGAAGGTCTGCGTCGCAATCTGTTCCAGAAAGTCGGCCGGCGCTGTTGGATAGGCGAGCCTTACGAGGCGTGCGATGTCCATCTCGAACTCCTGCAGGGTTTCCGCGTTCTTCTGTGCCCGGGTCCGGAGCTGCATCTGGTAGGCCTGCTGAAGATGGCTATCTCCATATCGGGACTCCATATGGACGATCAGTGAAGCGTAGTCCTGGGATTAAGTCGGGATGGCCTGAAGGACGTTAAGGGCGTCACCTCTCAGCGCTACAATAAGAGCTGTAGCCTTTTCTGTGTTGTTCCAGTTATTTATGCAACAGGCTGCCTCGAACTGACGTAAGTAGGTGCTCCACGGGACCTTTCCGTCGAAGGTTGGGGGCGTCACTCTGCTATGTCCCGTTCCTGATATTCCCGGTGTAACGGTGGGCGGGCGTTGGCGCAGCTCGGCAACTTCCTCTTGTAGAGCGTTGAATCTCGCTTCCATCCCCGTCGGCGGGCGTTGGCTCAGCTCAGCAATTTCCTTTTGTAAAGCGTTGAATTTCTCTTCCACCCCCGTCAGTGGGCGTTGGCGCAGCTCGGCAACTTCCTTTTGTAAGGCGTTGAATTTCTCCTCCACCCCCATCAGCGGGCGTTGGCGCAGCTCGGCAACTTCCACTTGTAAGGCGTCGAACTTCTTTTCCACTGCCGTGACTTCCTCACGCAGACCCTGTTCTAATTTCCTTTGGCTTTCCTCTAATTTCGTCAGCAGACACTCTTCCAGATTTTTCTGGCCATCCAGAAATTTGGCGGTTAGGTCCTCTGCTAACTTATTCTGGCTGTGCTCCATCTTCCTCTGGCTGTCCTCTAATTTCGCAGTTAGGTCCTCGGTTAACTTATTCTGACCGTCTTCTAATTTAGAAGTTAGGTCCTTGGCTAAATTCTTCTGGCCGTCTTCTAGTTTGGCAGTTAGGTCCTCGGCTAACTTCTTCTGGCCGTCTTCCTTTTTCTTCTGGCCGTCTTCCATCTTGGCTTCCATGCCACTTAACTTTTCTAGCAATGCTGCAAATTGCGCTTCCATTTTAGATGTTTGTCTTGTAAAGGGCATGCACTCACAGGAAAATTTAAAAAATGACCTGCTCGGGTTTTGAAACCGGGACCGTCAGGTGTTGTGCTTGTGTTTGAGTTCGTAATCCGGCTTCTGACACCAGTTGTTACGTGCCACCCCCCTTAGTGACACTTTTGTTAACTGGATTACGGTGGGTTGAAGCACAACACAGATTGTTCCTTTAAAGAAATAATTAACTTTATTGCGGCCAGAAAGATACACTACTCATCAGCAAATACAAGCAATTAGAACCTTACTCCAGTTTCCTCAAGTCTCTTCCTTATGGAGAGCTCTTGCCCCCTTTCACTTGTCAACAAACCACAGAAGTTAACCCGTCCTAATGAGTCCGGTGGCCTTGACAGAAACTACCTGCACCTATTCTTTATGTACACAAACTACAGTTACTTACGATAACCTGCTACACTCTGTCCACGGGCTGGGAAACAATGTCACTGGATTTCGTAACTCGCACGGCACTTCGCCACAATACCTCTGTCGCTCAGTGAAATCACACTCGCTCAAAACACAGGCAGTCCCCTGTATGCTTCTCACTCCCTCGCTGTCAAGAGAATCAGCTTCACTAGGAGTTTCGCAAGTCACGTCACCACACTTCTGTCGCTCAGGATAAACGCTCGCACTAGCTCGAAAAACACACACTCGCTGCTTAACAGGTCGCTCTTATATAGCAGGCCGGTGACTCAATAAATGCTTCTAGACCCATCCAGGGTTCACGGCTTCTCGAGGTTTCCATCGCTGGCTGGGTCACGAATATTCTGGACCATCCCTTTGTCCTAGTAGTCCTGTTGCATAAGGCGCACGCAATACACTGAGGCAGAGCACAGCCCAGCCCTGGGGCAGTTGTGACTCATGCGGCGAGCGATGAAACAAACTCACAGCCGTAACAATACCATTAAAATTTCAAAATCAATAACTTAGGATCCTATTGCACAATTAATTCGAAAGATTGTAAGAGGGGAGAAACAGATAAAATACCTTGCTTGCATTAATCATAAGACTCTGACACTGCATACAGCACATAGCTGCCATCTTGAATATATAGGATATTAATATTGACAATCCACTATCCTCTATTTCTTACAGTTACAATGATGAAACTCAGCAAGCATTCTCACATAAGAGGCTTTCTCTGCACATTGTGCAAGATATGCGATTCTATACATTCAAGATGGTGGATGGGCATACTTTTCTAATGTTTCAATCAATTCCTCTGGATAAAGAAAAGCAGAATTACTATGAAACTTAGTAAATGGGGAGTCTTATGTAATATACAATACTTAACATTCGTTACAAGAACTTTCAATTTTGCTCCTTGATAAGATTGTAAGAGGGGAGAAACAGATAAAATACCTTGCTTGCATTAATCATAAGACTATGACACTGCATATAGCACATAACCGCCATCTTGAATATATAGGACATTAATATTGACAATTTCTTATTTCTTACAGTTTCAATGATGAAACACAGCAAGCATTCTCACTTAAGAGGCTTTCTCTGCACATGGCGCAAGATAAGCGATTCCATACATTCAAGATGGTGGATGGGCATACTTTTCTAATGGTCCAATTAATTCCTCTGGATAAAGAAAAGCAGAATTACAATGAAACTTAGTAATTTGGGAGAATACTTAACATTCGTTACAAGAACATTCAATTATGCTCCTTGATAAGGACAAAGAGTTATAACTATACCCATACAGTTAGGAGAAAGCAGGCTATATGTATTTACTTCCTGTTTAGTGTTAAGAGTAGATCTTAATTCAAATTGCATCAACCCCAAATATCTGAGATGGTGGGAAGAATATAATACTTCTTGAAGAATGAGTATGTCCAGTTGAAGGGGAAAGGTAGGGATGTAAGTGACACGAAACCCTCTCGACAAAATTAAATGTCTAGAATAATTTCATTTCAGAACTTAACATGGGCAAACACCCAAAAGAATATTAACTATTGTGCTGTCACTCAAACATAAAATGAGCATACCCATTCTTTCTTTCTTCCTTTCTCATAATAAATCAATTCTTATCCTTCCTGATACTGCTGTAAAGGTTCGTGCAAACCCACTTGCTCAAAGCAGTTACCAAGAGTGTGACTCTTCTTTGCATGATCAACTATACTTGTCTTGAAGCATGATAAAAATAAAATAATAATAATAATAAATGGAATATGATTAATGTAGGTATCCTATAATCTGAGAGCAAGAGAGCAGAACACTTTTCCAATCTTTACTTGATATTTATTACCCAGCAATAAATTGTTCACATTGTCATTTCAAAGGCAGAACTAGAAGAAACTCGTCCCATCACTTTTAACTTACCAAGTAGTTCTGTGCTCTCTTTTAAGTACATAACTGCAACTTTCTTCGGCTTATCCCAATTGATTAGGGTTGCTGGAGCCAACCTGGCTCATTTTGGTTTTAGCCGGGGATTTGAGACCGGATGCCCTTCCTGACGCCATGTGATTTTTCGGGTGAAAATTCCACCCACCTGTCGCCGGGATTCGATCTCCGGCCGTCCGGATGAAAGACGAGCTGCTAAGCCACTGCGCCATCACGCTCCCCTTTTAAGTACATAACTGCAGTTGCATAAAATTCATTTGTGACTCATGAACAATTTTTTTTTAAATTGAAAAATTGATCTATTCATCTCAATCTGTATTTCGTCCTGGTATGCTATTGAACTATCAGTTGGTCTTTTATACCTCATTTATAGTCTGTGATGTAATGCACAACTTTCCACCAAATCAATACTTGAAGTGCGTTAATAAACGCTTATTCGTGGTACATGTACAGTCCTTCCTCAGCCACATTATTAGTAGAAATGGATAAGATCATATCGAAACACTGAAAACCCAATTATAAGCATAAGATAACATTATTGCACACACACTATATCACTCATAAATACACATTAAAAAACATTTTAAAAGACATTATATATAAAAAATTGTTGACTAGTTCTCATGTCCATGCATTCATTATATTGTACAATGATGATGTTGGTGGAGCTATTGTCCAGAATAACTACCAGGTATTGTTAAGTAATTTGACCCAGCCATCTTGCCGACTTTAGTTGGAAATTGTTTTCTTTCTTTTTGAAGATATGATTTCATTGATTCATACGAATGGAAGAATAATACCAGTTGTGCGGCCTATAATGACGAAAAGATAAGAATTACATTTGTGTAATTTAACTTTTCTTAAAAAGGTATAGAAGAGACGTCTACTTACTTAGAATGGAAAAACATTGTGCTCATTCCAACCAGATAGCAAATTAATCCTCTGTTAAAGAAAAGAAAGAAAAGAAAAATAATAGAAATTGTCAATACGGACCAAAATGGTAACAAATACTCTTCTATACCTCACCAATGTGAGCTTTGCAGCGGTCTTGTAAGTATGTAATGTCAAGGATTGAGTGAAGTGTACCACACTAACTGATGAGCCCAATGATATACTCGAGTGAAATGCTGACAAACAAGTTGAGATAATTTTTCAATTTTCTTTAAAATTTGATGTAATGCTATTATGCTCAATTAGAGTTCAAAATTTCCTACATCCTTTGGAAAACAAGTTATCATGATAATTCATGAAATCGTGTGGATTCATGAAACTTCCTTCATGTTCATCGAGCTCACGTTTGACATCACTGTATGCAAGCAAGAGCTTTGAAGGAGCATCAATATTTCTGGACTCTAGAGTGGATAGATATCATGTTTAATATGTGCATATCATATTGATGTACTAAAATGTAGATTAAGTAGATGCCAGAAATCTCATATTCTAGAAATACATCTCTTGATGGTTGCAGTGTTTTAGCATTTGTCTGTTGGCACAGGTTAGTGTAAAATGTGGCTTTTCACCGATGGCTCAGTCTCATTTATGACTGTATTTATATGGAAGCTACTGAGGTATGAGTAGTGCTGAGTAATGGCATTCAGGACACAGCCAGTGTCTGTGGGTTCTACTCGTAGGGTTAGTACTACCATACTGGCTCAGTGAGGAAAGCAATAGCTTTGATGCCTCATTATAATGATCCGTTGGGATTTTATGGGTTTCAGCCCAGATACCTACAGTGGCACTTTTTGAAAATTCGACCAGCCTCCGGGCTGACTACGCAACAAACAGACAGAATGCTTTACAATACAATTGAACATTTTCTTAAACTACCATTAAACAGCTTTTAGAAAAAGTCTTTATGGGCCCTGGACTTCCATTAGTGAGTACTTGGAATCTGATTTTCAGCCTTAATTGACCCAAAACTTGTCTATATTTTGACCACTTTTCATTTGTACGGTTTAGTCATTATTATAAATACTAGAGGACCCGTGCAAGAAATCTCGCATGTTCAAAAGCCACACATTCCCCAATAGGTTTTTATGCTTTTATTTGGACCAAATCATTATAGAACACTATTTACGTTTCAGACGTCCCTACGGCCAAAATGCGAACTGAACAGCAATGATGTCGCGTATTTTCAAACAGCAACAGTAATTGCAAATTGCATACTTCTTACAAAAATTGATAGTTATGAAATTAGAATGCAATTCGTCACTGCTAATGTCGTTTGTGTGCTGAGTCCATTGATTGACAGCTTAGCCGTAACACTCAGCGGTTATTCGATATTTATGAAACTATACGATTTTGAGTACTGAAAAATGAAAATCCACAGCCTGCTTCCAGTCTCAGACCGGGTCAGGAATGGAATGAATGAAGCCCCCTTCTAGCGGCGAGGATATGAACTGTGCCGGCTGCCGAGGCCTGACGCACTCCTCTGGGGCAATGATTAAATGAATGACAGATGAAATGAAATGATAGTGGAGAGTGTTGCTGGAATGAAATTTTGACAGGGAAAACCGGAGTACCCGGAGAAAAACCTGTCTGCCTCCGTTTTGTCCAGCACAGATCTCACATGGAGTGTCCGGGATTTGAACCACGGACCCAGCGGTGAGAGGCCGGCGTGCTGCCGCCTAAGCCACAGAGGCTTGATTTTGAGTACTCATGCCTTTAAATTATTGTTTCTAAAATCCATGCAAAATGATAAAGGAAAGACCTAAGAATGTTAGAATGACATGAAACAGGTGTCACAGCGACCAAAATGTGAAGTGGACAGCAATTATGGAGCGTATCTTCCTGCAAATCACACACTTCGTATAGTTTAATAAAAGTCATTTTTTTAAAGAAATTATAGATATTTAAGAAATTAGAGTGCAATGCATCACTGGTAATGTATATTCTCTTTCATTTGAATGCTCATTTTTCACGATCGGTCGCTTGAGAGCGCCGCAGTAGGGATCTATACTACTGAAATAATATTATATGATGTGTCCTAGAATAAGTGTAGTATAGAACTCTGTATTATTGTTAGTTCTTGTTTCATTGTGGGTTAACACTGCAATAGTAATCATTTCTTTTATATTATTGGCAAAAGCTATCACTTGGAATAGTTTAATGCTAGAAATATTTTAATGTTTCAAAACTAAAACCTAAAAGTTAATATAAATGCATTTATTTACAGTATTTATTATACAGTACCGTACTTGGCCCTTCATTTGCAATCACTTGTTGTTTGAGTCTTCAGTCTTTTGACTGTTTTTTTCCCGGTCAGTGCATGTGAGATTTTCGAAGTGAAATGCCATGTCCTGTGGTTCGGATTCCACGTAAAAAGGAGGTCCCGTGGCTCATGATCTCGAGATTGACGGTCACGTTAAACTACAAGCTTCCTTCCTTCCTTCCTTTTGACTGGTTTGATGCAGCTCTCCATGCCTCCTTGTCCTGAGCTCATCATTTCATCTCTACTTAGCTACCACATCCTACATCTGAGGCAATCTAACATATTCTAGCCTTGGTCTACCCCTACAGTTCTTATCCTCGACCTTTCCTCCCATAACTAACTTTGCTATTCCTGGGTGTCTTAGTATGTGTCCTATCAATCTATCTCTTCTCTTCATTAGCAGTCGCCAGAAACATCTCTCCTCTCCCACTCGTCTTAATACCTTTTCATTTGTAACCCTATCTACCCATCTGATCTTCATCATTCTCCTGTAACACCACATTTCAAACACTTCAATTCTCCTCTTTTTTGCTGCACCAATAATCCAAGTTTCACTTCCATAGAGTGCCTTGCTCCAGACGAAGGCTTTCAAAATTTACTTCCTAATACCTAAATCTATATTCGATGTCGACAGTTTCCTTTTCTGTAGAAATGCTTTCCTTGCCTGAACCAACCTATTTTTTATATCCTTAAAACAAATATAAAACATACTCACTAACAATATTTCAGGAATAGTAGGAAATAGAATGATGATCCTCCAAGCAATCTTAGTATGTGAAGTTGGCAGAATGAGATTTTTATTGCCAGCTATTGTTTTGTTCTACCAGGGCCATTGGCTATAATGAAGTAGCCAGCACAGTAGTCAAAGCTTTCCATCCTCTATCGTCTGCCAATATGGATGGAGATGAGGAGACCACTAGTCTGCCGCGACCCGACTTCACGCAGATGATTCCGTTCAAACCCAAAGCTCAGTCTATTCCTGGAGACCATCCTGTCCCAGGTATGTATCTAGCAACAAAAAGAAATCAAATTTACTGTACTTCAATTGCCATATTACTTTTTGTTGTTGCTTCACTTGGGGTCTTAGGGCATATTTGATCATTAATCCTACATCTGTATGTATGCTATTTGTCTGATAACCTGTGTTGATGCAGTGATTGTAGTAGTATATTACTTGATATTGAAGCCATTTTTGTGTGTTGCCTATGTTATCTCTTGATAGAAGCTTTTCAGTCGGTCAACATTAGTGAAAAGCTTCTGTATGTCTACCACTTATTATTCCCGTTTTCCAACGGGGTCGGGGATGAGATGCGATGAAAATCTATTTGGCGGATGGTTTTATACGCCCAGATGCCCTTCCTGATGCCAACCTCATAGAGAGGAGTTAGTGAGAGATGAAATAAAATTAAGATGAATTAAACTGGCCAAGGATGTGGAAGGAAGCAGTCGTGGCTTGTCAGAAGGTGCCATCCCAGCATTTGCGTGAAGTTGAAAATGGGGAAACGACGTAAAACCATTTCAAGGACGGCCGACTGTGGGGCTTGAATCCATGTCTACCAAGTCGGCAGACAGCTTGGCTGTGCGTTAGCAAGTGTAGCTACTACTGTCGGTTAGTGAAAGGCTTCTATTAATAGGATATTACTTGTGTAACTACATTAAATATCTGAACCATAATTTGGCATTAAGTGGATATTAAAAGTAGGATCGCACAGGCGAGGAAAGCATTTCTACAGAAGAATTGGTCAGCCCTGTATTCAAAGCTTTCCATCCTCTGTTGTCTGTCATCATGGATGGCGATGTGGAGAGCACTAGTCTGCCATGACCCGAATTTACATCAAATATAGGTTTAGGTATTAGATAGTCATTATTGAAAGCCTTTGTCTGGAGTGTGCCATTTTATGGAAGTAAAACTTTGACTGTTGGTGCAGCAGAAAAGAGGAGAATAATAGCATTTGAAATGTGGTGTAACACAGGAATGATGAAGATAAGATGTAACAAATAAAGAGGTACTAAGATGAGTGGGGGAGGAGAGATGTTTCTGGCAAGTGCGAATTAAGAGAAGAGATAGTTTGTTAGGGCACATATTAAGGCGCATGGGAATAGCAAAGTTATGAAAGGAAGGGTCAAGGGCAAGAACTGTATGGGGAGACAGGTTGCCTTGGATGTAGGCTGTAATAGCTATCTTCTTCTATGTGCCCTGTCCAGTCTTCCAGACATTGGCGATCAATATGGACAGTGTTCAGCAACACAGTAGAGTTGTTTGCTGGTTCTTATGTTAGTCCAGTTTTGAATGTTCTTGAGGCATGATGTTCGCCTCCTGCCTACTCCTCGTAGTCCTTCAATTTTGCCTTTTAAATACCGGTAATACTGCAAACCTTTCACTACGTAACACATGCCCCAGATATGCAATTTTTCTGCATTTGATCGTTGCCAGAAGTTGTCTTTTAGAGTTTGCTCTCTGCAATACCTGTTTGTTAGTGGCATGTTCTACCCAAGATACTCTGAGCATTCTTCTATGAAACCTTATTTCCATAGCTTTCAGTTTGTTTTATGGTGGTTGCTTTTAAAGTCCAAGCTTCAACCCCATAAAGCTCGAGCCAACCAGGAAGAGAGATAAGTCACAACTTCTTCACTGCATTGGCATTTTTATTTCCACCCAATGGTGTAGTAACTAACATTCTTGGCTGTCCTGGCAGAGGTCTGGGTTCGATTCCCAGCTATGCCAAGAAACTTAATTCTGGCCTGAGGGCTAGAACAGGTTTACTCAGCCTTGTGAGGAAGAACCGAGAAGCGGTGGGTTCGATTCCTACCTTAGATAACCTAGAAGTGGTTTTCTGTAGTTTCCCACTTCTACTTCAGGTGATTGTTGGGATGGTATCTAAATTTTGGGTTAAGTTATGCTGGAAGTCAGGAGATCGGAGGTTTCAAGCCCAGTACTGACAGTGGTCGTCCAGACTGTAGTTTCCCCCTGGATTTTGCTACACTCCCTCCATGCAAATGCTGACATTGTACCTTACTTCATGTCCTGAGATACCTATTCCAATCTTAGGCACTAATAATTACAGTTAAAGACCCACACAATTACAGTAATCACAGATACACAGGTTATCAGACGAATTCAATATGGGGCTGATTATTAAGATGTCCTAAGCCATTAAAATGTATTAACAATACTATAATTATTTTTATTTCTCCTGTTTGTGTTGCCTGTATTCTGTCTTTCTGTTATGATTTTTCAGAAAATGTATTTACATAACTCATTATTTACAGTTAACAAGCTATGACTAGAGCCCTGCACGGATAATCAAAACGTTATCCGCATCCGCACGACTTTTTTCCGCATTCGCACGTTTGTTATCCGAATCTACTGGCATTACAATAATATTTTTAATTAGATAAAGCATAAATTACTAAAGCAACATGTTTAGACATTTGAGGACAAAATCATTCCCTTAGGCTATGTACGCCATGTGCTATGCTTAAAATGAATGTTATACAGCCAGAATTGCAACCCTTTCCTGTTCGGAGTGTTAATTATGCTTAATGACATAATTTGAATGAGATTAGCTTAAATCATCTTCTTACATATGTCATGAAAATTAGAACATAATGGAAAAATATGATAGCCTATGCCATAAACATTTGGGTCCTAATAATTATATTTAACAAGTTTGGATTGTATTCTAAAAACTGTCCGCAAATTTTCTCCAAACATTATCTGCAGCTTATCCGCTATCAGCACAGCCATGCAAACTATATCTGCATGGCGAAAATTTTTCGCGGATATCCACATCTGTGCAGGGCTTTAGCTATGACACTACTGGGATTGCAATAGTATGACTTGGTAATTTCATATTGTCATTTTTATTTGCAGGTGGCATATTTCCTCATCCCCCTGCTGCTGCCCAACTCTGCACACTCCTACCACCCCCAGGTTGTTTCCGTGGTCCATTCGTTGCCATTGACATGCTGATAGATGTATTTAACAAAATACAGCTCCCTGAGAACCGTAAGCTATCCTTTTCTTTTGTAAATGCATAATTAAAATGGTGATTGCTATGCTTGATTTCTGGTATTATTAATGATCGGGGAGGGGGTAATTTTCATGCACTCATTGCAAAGTTGTATGGATCATTCGACAAACATAAAAAAATATTAAGTTCCTCCTCTACACTGAAATACAGTTAACAAAATGTTCAGTAAAGAACATATAGCCTACTGAATATCTTGTTAACTGTTAAACTAAGAAATAAGTTTATTTTGACGCAAATTGGACGTTTTGATAATGACGGTTATTCTAAAAAGGAATTTACTTTCTAACTCAAATGTATGGGAATGAATATTGTTATAATCAGTGCTTTTTTTTTTCTAAAAAAGAATTCAGTTGTAGTCGACAAAACATCACGTTCTTGCAATTTTCGGCAATTTGCAAAATCCGATCGTTGTTTGTGTTGAATCATTAACTTTCAGCTTTTTCGATGCTTGGGTGTATGTTAAATAGTTCGTTATTTTCTTCATCCTTCAAAACTAACCACACGCACAAAATAACAATCTACCCCGCCTTAAAACATTAGCCTGCGTGCTTATAAGAACTGAGTGCCAAGTTGCAGACCAAAAGAAACTGATTCGATAGATCGATTTAAATCGAGGATTAGCCTACTCGAAATCTCCTCCAGCTGTGGTGAACAGTTTGTTGACACCAGTTATATTTGCCGGACTAGATACGAATGTACCAATATTTTTCCTTAAACAGTTTTTAAATATTTAAGGGGTACGTGTATCCCCGCGTTCCCCCTGAAAATAGCACTGGTTATAATGCTTTGTCCTTATAAAGGGGTATAATTGAATGTTGGTAGTAGCTTGTTGAATTACAACGTGATGTGTTATACATTATACTACCTTATGCTAAAGATTTTCCTTATTTACAATCATTAGACAGTACTTCCTGCTGCAGTATAATATTGTAATACTGTATTTAATTAATATATACAATGGGTCACATCCTTGAGGACTTCTTAAACCACCCTCCATTCGATAAGCGGAACTGGTGAAACCGGGCCTCATTGGATCATATTTATGGATTATAATGCTTGCATGATTCACATGGCCGCCATCTTGAATAATTTGGCTGATGACCTTTTAGTTTGGGCGCCAGACGCTTCCCACATGTAGGTATATTTTTCCAAATATTTGATTTTGATCTGATGAATAGTTAAGTCATAATTTGATTTAAGCTTTGAACATTTGGATGGCCACCGTTTTCTTTTGGTTAAGATGACAGTGATATAAAACAAGATACCGAGGTATCCTTTGCCAGTGATACCTCTGTACCAAATTTATTTCAGTTTTGTCTTGTTTGAATTGATAGGGGGGACCTATATACACACAGACATGCACACGGACATTTGGCTTGTGTAGATCTCATAAGTCTACTTTCATTTGTTGAAAAAAATGAAATTAGGTTAAAACATAGTTATGTTACCTGGTAATATAGGGACAGGGTTGCATGTACAGTGAAACCTCTCAATTGCGGACACTAATCGGACTAAATAATTTGTGTGTTTCTGGGAAGTATCCTGAAATGGGAGGGGCGGCAGGGGCCACATTTCAAAAACAAAATATTGGGTCAAGACAGATATAAAATTACAATATACTGTATACATTACATACTGAACAAAATACAAAACTGTAATGTACTATAAGGTTATACACATCTCCAATTACTGTAAATAAAAGCAGTAATGCAGTTCAGCATAGTACAGATCAGTACTTGCAATTTTATGATGATTTCTTTAAAAATTCAGGCTGGTTGGTTTGTTGAGTGAACTTTGCATGAGTAAGTCCCTGTTCGAATACACCATGTAACTGTTGTATTAATGACAGTGCATCAGTATCGCTGTAACTAAGAGCAAATGAAGATAAGAGATAGGTTGGTAAGACACATACTAAGACACCCAGGAATAGCAAGCTTAGTTATGGAAGGAAGGGTCGAGGACAAGAACTGTAGGGTTAGACCAAGGTTAGAATATGTTAAACAGATTGCCTCGGATGTAGGGTGTGGTAGCTATGTCGAGATGAAACGATTAGCTCAGGATAGGGAGGCATGGAGCGCTGCATCAAACCAGTCAAAAGACTGAAGACTCAAACAACAAGAGAAAATTTCTTCAGTTGCTCCACCACCACCTGTTGCGGAATCCTGCTTTCAGAAAACAGTTACAAATTGTGTCCATTTTCACTGGCTTCCATGCCAAATTAATTCATCCAATAGCATCCAGTACATTTTGCAAATTTTACGTTGGAAGCCCGAATGATTTTGTCCGAATTATGGAGGTTAAGCAGACTTTCTGGCCTTTTCCGTGTCCGTAACTGAGAGTGTCCATTAAAGAGAGTTCATTTTACTGGCAGTTAGATATAATTTAATTCGGGACATAAAACTCTGTCCCTATCTAGGGAGTGTCCGAATTGGAGAAGTGTCCGTAAAGAGAGGTTTCACTGTATTCATATCAACACTGCACATTTGGCAACAAAGTTGGATTTTGTTGATTGGTTCAGAGGAAGCTACTCCAATAGAAATCTTAATCTTGCAGGGTAGCCATGCGTGTTAAATCTCTTACCACAACTGCAATGGGGAGCTGCAGCATGTCTGGAGATCGGAGGTTCGAATCTTGGCGCTGACAGCGAGTGTCCTTGATGAGCTCAATCCCTGGGTTTTTCCTCATTTCCTGTCCTGAGGCACCTACACTATTTCTGACTCTGATAATTACAGTTACACATACTACTACAGTGACCACAGAAAAACAGGTTGTTAGACAAATTGAATACACTCACCCAAGTATTGTATATGAGGCTGATGACCAAGATGTCACAGCCCCAAAACAAGTTAACAACCAAAAATAGAAATCCTTTTCTCTGTACACATACTACTACAGTCGCCACAAAAAGACAGGTTATGAGATAATTTGAACACTCGCACCCAAGTACATGGGGCTAATGACCAAGATGCCACAAGCCCCTAAAACGAATTAACAAGCAAAAATAGAAATCCTTTTCTTTGTTAAGTTTGCCTCTTATTGGCCTATTTGAATATTCATGTTGGTTTTTCTGATTACAAGAGAGTCATAATTTAAATACAAACTAGCGACCCGCCCCGGCTTCGCCCGGGAACAGTTATGAATGCATTACGTGATGAGCACTTTTTTTCAATGTCGATGAACTAAGACCTATATCCGTTTTACGTCTCGGCATGATGGGTTAAAATCACTGACTCGACTATTAATTATATTATCATGGAGACAGTGGCGGATCCAGGCCTTGCGGGGGGCCCTGGGCGATATGATAAGGTGGGGCCCACAACAATAGGAAATTAAAAAAAAAAAATCAAATGGAAAATAGTTTTGTAATAATAATAATAATAATAATAATAATAATAAAGAATGGTTACAATATTTTGAATACACTACAGTGCATTTTTTTAATATGAAAGAAACCTTTAAGTCCCCTTGAAGCATATTATGTAAACTATAAAGTCTTCGATCATTTCTCTGAAATCTAAACTTGCTAAACGGTCACGGGAGATCATAGCTTCACTGAAAAAAGAATATTAATTATAAATTAGTTTGAAAAGTATAATTAATTAATCAATTAAATTTAAAACAATCCATGGCGCAGGGCTCCCCGGACCACGGGGCTCTGGGCGCTCGCCCTCCCCTAGATCCGCCCTTGCATGGAGATGCATGTGCAACTAATTCTTGTCAGACGTAATTTAAGAATGGCGAGATGCATGAAACACAAATCCCCCTTCCGTTCAGTCTTACCTTGACCATGTATTTTGCGGAACGAACAGTTCACAGGCGAAATTAAGAAAAGCCGAGTTGCACTTCCAGGGAAACTCCAAACACAACCACTCTTCTCTGAAGTCTTCAGTCAACACGACTCGACAGTATGCTGCTGACTGTATCTGGGGTAATAGGCTTGCCCGCTAGCTAGGCTGTAACTGGGTTGATAGGTTCGCCCCTATTTAGCTCGTAAACTGTCTCCTTAGTAATTGAATGGAGATTGTTGGAAGAAATGGAAACATAAAAACACTTACAGTAGGCGATGTATTGAAGATAGAGATATGCTCTCGCAGACTTTTTTGTAACTTTTCATGCTGAACAATTCTTACACTCATAGTATATTGATATTTTTAAGGGTTTGCCCAGCATAAACTCGCTTAAAAAGCGCATGGATGCCAGGTTTTTTCTTTTACCTTTTCATTGAAATCGTTACTGCTTGGCTTCCTTTGATCATTAATAAATTATTTTCTACAGAAACCTTCCTCGAGATATCCTTTACAGAATGGTGAAATCCGCATTAAAATCCATGCAGTAGTTCTCGACATTACCTGTTACATCCAAGAATCTGGGACTCTGTTTTATACTAAGTAGAGATGTTATATTCATATTCATTTTCTCGTTTTACAGCTCCACTACCTATAGCTGACAATGGTTGCGATACAAAGCTGTTCGATCTGGCCAAGTCCGTTCACTGGATCGTGGATGAAGGGCAGGAGGGTGGTCTGAGCATACCAGGCAGTCTTACCCTGAAACGGCGACGCCGTCCGGGATTGGACCGTGGTGACGACAGCGAAGACGAAGAATTGGCAGGTGCTCCACCTGTCAACGATATCTACCGTGCCCGACAACAAAAAAGAGTTAAATGATCTCCGCCTGAAAATGCTGGCAGTGAATAAACTACCGTGTATACCTGCCTACTTCTTTTAAGAGACTGTCTTCGAGAAACTTGTGGCAGCCTTATTTTTTTTAAACTTCGGCCTCGATTTGCCTCGATCAAGAGCCATTGAGTGAAAGGATTTTTACATATGCGATGTGGCTGAAACTGTTGAGTGTGTATCTAGTGGTTCACTTTGGCTACATTCCTAGAGTATCTATAGAAATGTACTTAACTTAGCTTTAGTGACTGCAGCTGTGAAGTGAATACCTGCCTAACGAGACACCCAACAAATATTTTATGTGTCAGACTGCTGTGCAATCAGTGAAATGTAATAAAAATAAATTTATTTTAAAAATGTGCCCGATATGTACAAAAAGAATATAGAATATGTTTGCTAGAATCTTTACATTGTTTATGACTGAAGAAATTGAGTTTCTGTTGTTAATTTCTAAGTAGTCAGCACAATCACCTCCTTCTTCAGTGCATTAAACAGCTCGTAAGATATCCAAATGTTACCAGCATTTTAATATCCTCCTGTTGCTGCAATAACTGAAATCAATCTTTGTTGATTTAAATGAATTAGAAATAAGTTGTTGTAAACTGTCTTCCATTCAAGAGGAAGTCTTATTTTTGAATATATTTAAATGTTCTCAATTTGGCAGTCTTTGGTTATTTATTTAAGTGCAGTTGAAAGTTACTTATACTTGAGTTTCTGTTGGTGTTTTCTAAGTAACAGCACAATGAACTTCCTTCTTCAGTGCATGGAACAGCTCGTAAGATTAGGAAGTATGCTGTATAAGAGAGAGAAAAATGCACTGGAAATTTTATATAAATATTTTGTTGAGATCTTCGACCACCTGTTGCTCTTTAGCCCATTGAGTGCCCTTGCCTAACAAGTGTATTGCCTGCGGAATGAACGGTGATACACAGTCAGCATGTCATGTACCCTTGGCTATTAATCTTGGCTTTCTGCTTCGCAGATCGGACAGCTACCCAGCTGTCCTCATTAGGCTGAGCACACTCTGTTCCAGCCTTTACATCCGATATAAAATCCCTGTTAGGTTTGGGAGTTGAACCTGGGGCCTCCTAGATAAGAGGCAAGCATACTACCCCCTCACCACACTAGTGGGGAAGGAAAATGAACTTTTTAAAATTTCATTTTTGTATTCTTTGAAGTACTTTGATGCCTTTGACCTTATTTAATCTTAATTCTTCAACTACAGTTTGTCTACATAGATAATTTGTGAGTGTACAATGCTCATTATCTTTGTTCTATTATGTCTGACTGTAGACATTTGGAGCTGGTTTCTTTGCAATAATCAGCATCAAATGGCCGATCATCACCCAGATTGATTTCTTTCCAAATCAACAACAAAGATCGTCATCCATTGGGTAAACAAAACAATAACAACAAAGTAACATGGCAATTTTAAAGATTTAACGAAATTGTGTTGCTACTCACATTTCTGGAGAATTTACCCATAATCACTATTAGGCAACATTTCCATCATCAAAAAGAAAACAATATTAGGCTACAAATGAAGCCAGGCTATGATTAAATAGGGGATAATCAATGATAAAAGAAAGGAAAATGTTAAGTGAAAAGGATGTGCAATGAGTCATATTCTCAATAAACTAAGGCCTAAGTTAGGCAGTGTTAAGAGAATGCATAGGCAGTGTTAAGAGAATGCATCTGCGAAAATCCTAAAATCTACAATTTTCATCCTTTTACCTTGACATTTTGACCATGCACAGTCAATATCACTGTCATACAACGTACAAAGTGTCAAATTTCTTACAGCAACAGTTTTTGAGATATATTTTTTTTTTTTAATTTTCAAACATTTTTTGATACTCTTTTGAAATGCTCCTAATGCCAAACAGCTCAGTAGATCTGGCTTAAAATTTTATCTTAGCTTTAGAATACTAATATAAAAGAAGTGATGTGCAGATTTTGTAAAATTTTATTTACACTAAAAGATACAAATTATTTCATATACCGTAGTCATGACAAAATGTATATATTTTATCATGATGAAGTTGAGGAAAAAATTATAGTTATTGAACTATGACATGTATTGTAGATATTGCACATCAGTTTATTACTCTGTTGTATGTGAAGCTATCCTAAAGGTTTCAAGGAAATAAGTTGAAAATTGTGGTATGAGAAGCAATTTGAAAGCTGAAAAATGGTGGAAAAGTATATCTGAGAAAAATGAGATTGAAAATTTTATAGTTGAACAATCGGCCAGTACCTCAGTCTAGTTGACTTAAAACTCCCTGGCACCATATGTTGGACCCTCTGCTGTCTTCTTCCTGGCCTCACTAGCAGGTTTTGATAGTATTAGTTTTCTTCGGGCAATTTTGAACCCCTGACGCCCAGACACTTCACTGTTGTCAAGTCTATGCTTGTCCCTCATTAAACTTATTTTCTGCCCTGAGCTGCTAACTTTAACACACCTAACACTAGCTTTTAGTTTCTCACTTGTTCACAACCCATATTGAATCCAGGAATTGCTGATGCTAGAGCAAATTTACCCAAATCCAGTTCTCCAAATTCCCTAAATCCCCCCAAATTTACCAAAATTACCTAAAATCCACCAAATTTACCCAAGTTGCAGAGGAACAAAATTTCTTACATTCAACGCATGTGGTCAATTCAAAATTTATGAAAAGCATACAGATCGCTATGAGAATGGCCAAAATATGGGGCAACGCCCACTTGTGCTTAGCCATTTAAATGGCCTTTGAATGGTTCACTTTAAACAAAGTGCAAATAGAAGGTACTTGGTAAAAGCATAATAAAAATTTAAAAATAAGAAGAGACATTTTTTCATGTAAGAGGATATAAGGAAACCAGAGATATGTAAGCAAAGCGAACTGATGTGAGTTTAATAATAATAACGAACTGATGTACATGGATGGCAATAGCGGAACCGCGCAAACTAAACATGTGCGAACATGGCGCGGGTCTTAGACAAACTGAAAGCATAAAGGGCAGGTGGCAGCACCTTACATATATAGAACCGCATACTTGATAAATAAGAATAAAACTACCAAAGAAAGTTACAACACTTCCCCTCAAGTACAGGTTCATACAATCTTTACACTCTCCAAACCAGCAAACTTCAAGCAACGTTCATGTTTCATTCGACTTAAACTCTTCGTGAGAAAGTCAGCAACTTGATCGTTCGTAGAGATATACTTCAAAACAAAAAATTTACACTCAAAGACTTCACGAACAAAGTGATGTTTGATGTCAATATGTTTGCTTCTACTGTGATACATCGCGTTCTTTGCCAAATTAATTGCACTTTGATTATCACAATAGATGAACATAGTGGCTAAGTCTTTGAAGCCCAACTCAAGCAGAAATCGACGTAAGTCACAGCTTCCTTGACGCACTCTGACAACGCCATGTACTCGGCTTCCGTGGTGCTAAGGGCCACGGTTCTTTGTTTTCTTGAGTCCCACGATATAGGGCATCCGCCGAGCAGGAACACGTACCCCGTGGGACCTCCTATCTTCTTGGCAGCTTCCCCAGTTGAACTGTCCCAGGTAGCTGACAGCGAACGAAATGCCCGGGCGTGTAGTTGTCGACAGGTATGTCAGCGCGCCTACCAATTCGCGGTAAGGCAACTTCAACTCGTCAGTACTGGGATTCTCATTTTTGCTCAACTTCGTTCCAGGGTCGAGTGGTGTGACTACAAGGTTGCAGTCGGCCATCTCGTAGCGTTGGAGGAGCTCTTCAATGTGACCTTGCTGTTGCATGGCTATACATCCGTTCTCCTGGATTAGTTCGATGCCTAGGAAGTGTTTGGCCAATCCTAAGTCCTTGACCTTGAATTTTTTACTCAGGACTCTGGAAATCTCGGCGATCGTCTTTTTGCATTTTGATAGCACCATCATGTCTTCAACGTAAACGGCAATCAAAGTTATGTTATTTCCGGAACCAATTTGGAATAGACAGGGATCCGATGCGGTTGGTTTGGCACCGCACTTCCTCAAGACCTCACGCAGCTTGGCATACCAGTTTCTACCGGCCTGTTTCAATCCGTACAGTGATTTTTGTAGTAAGCAGACCTTGTCGCCTCCCTGCAACTGGCGAAGCATGTTCTTGGCCTTCTCCTTGGTTTCGTCGTCAGTTCCAGACATCGCAATGCTCTCTAACATCTCCCTGAAGTTCTTCGGTTGTTTCATGAATATTTCCTCGTCTAAGTCACCATACAGATAAGCCGTTGTGATATCGTACTGTCTGATTTTTACACCGAGCTTGGCAGCGATACAAACCATCAATCGAATTGATTCCATTTGCGCCACCGGTGCGAACGTGTCAAAGTAGTTGATTCCATACTCCTGGTTGAAACCTTGAGCCACCAGCCTGGCCTTCCTCTACTCAAGTGTTCCATCAGGTTTTAGTTTGTCGCGCAGCACCATCCGGCATCCGATGACTTTGGCATCAAGGGGAGGATCCACCAGCACCCATGTATTGATTCTCAGGATAGATTCCATTTCCATGACCATGGCACCATGCCACGCATACTTGATAAATAAGAATAAAACTACCAAAGAAAGTTACAACATTTCACATTTTTTGCAAAATTTTTCCGCTGCATTCCCTTAAAGAGTTCAAGATGCTCCCTACAGATCATTTGCGCTTAAATATGGCTCAAGGCTTATGCGTGACTGGGTCTTTAATACCGGTAGTTGAGGATATCCAGTACCATTAACATACACCACTATAAGTTAGGTCCTAGCTGGCTTCAAAACACAAGTTTAAACAGGGAACAACAACAGATGACATGAGCATCACTCAGACGAACCAACAGTGTTACAGTTCACGGAATGACGTGGTAGATAATGCCACTACAGCTAAGCGAGGAAGCCATCTGAAGCCCGCACTATTCAGTCCAAGGAGAGTAGTGAGTGGTAGCAAAGGTTGTACAGGATACTCCAATAACAGCTAAGTTTATGCATCACTGTCTGCTAGGCTATACCGCCTTCCCATTCAGCGCGAGTTGCGTGCTAAGTAACGAACATCCCCTACTTGACGATCTTCCCGACAGTAGCGCTGCTAGGGTGAACCGATTGTGAGCCTGTCCAATGGCGGAATTCCGCTTTACTGTTTTGTGGCAAAATAAACTCAACCTTGCAACATTTCCATTTGTTGCTTTAATTTTGGACACCAGTGTAAGTGTTGGTGCTGATGCGTTGATATTTTGTATTATTTACAGTAGTTACAGCATTTTCACTACGACTTCATAAGTCATGCCTATGGAATATAGACAGGTATGTTTATTTAATTTAAATACCAATCTTATGTTTTGCCGACGTAATCCCTGGAGTAGCCACCTACAAGCGCTGCGAGGTAAGTGATGGAGAATTTTAGTACTCCTGCATGTTCACTGTTTGGACTGAAGTGGGGAGGCGTTAGAGCATAGCAGGCGGCGGTGGTTTATGTAATCTTATTCAATTCTAGTGTACTAATAGTTGTGTATATGTATTTTAACCTAACTAACCACATTATAATAGACAAAATAGTGTTGACAGCATTCATATCTGAAGCTCGTTACAGTGATAAGTTAACAAATCACAGTGTTGATATACTTAACCACAAATACAATATTAATAATAATGCAACATTTATAGAAGAGAACAAGTAGTTCCGTGAAGAACTATACAGCCTATTTTCATATATCCTACTCATATTAATTGCCTCTATCAACATACAAAATTTCAGTTTGTTTGCTATGTTAGATTCGTAGATACTGAGAACCGACTAAATATTGCAGATGGTAGCCAGGTTGGATTTTTATTTATGCACTATTACATGAAGATTATTGTGTATGTGTGGTTTTCAGACTTCAAACGCATTTTTAGGACACAAGAAGTAAAAACGAGATTTTAAAATTTCGCACAGCTGCCATCTTGTGGTTATGAAAACAACTGAAATAAATTAGATACCAGTGGATTAACATTTGTATAAGCATTAACGAGCAAAAATTCGCTGCACTCAGATGGTTAAATCGCGAGAAACGTCCATTTAAATATTTATTGTTCGCGTCAACGCCATGTTGGATTTGTGCTCACAAGGTTACTGAAAGTCATATAGGTGAACTTATGTTCATAGCCTCTATGAACATTAGAAAAATAAGTTTGATTGCTGGAAAAGATTCTTAGATATTGAGAACCGTCAAAATATTTCGGATGCTCGCCATTTTGGATTGTTATATGTATAGGCCATAGAGTTATGTACCATTAAAGGAAAATTATTGCTTAGCTTCATTATTCAAACTTTCACTTCGATCGCATGATTACGACACAAGAATAAAAATTTAATTTTAACATTTCGCGCAGCCGCCATCTTCAGTTTATGTAAACTATTGAACTAAATTAGATGCCAGTGAATAACAATATGTATAATCATTTACTGTACCACATTTCAATGCGCTCATATGATTAAATCACGAGAAAAATGTATTAGAATGTTTCAACTTCGCTTGGCCGCCATGTTCGTTTCGTAGTTCCAATCTATATGAACTCATTCTAGTCTGTCCCTCTATGAAGTTGCTTAGAGATGGGAGATCCAGTAATGTATTCAAGGCTTCTGTCGGCGCAGTTTTCATAGCTCCAGTTATAGCAACACATGCCATTCTCTGCAGACTATTTAATCTGCTGCCGACATTTCCTTGTTTTGCTTTCTCCCACCAAATGATTGAAGCATAGGTTATCAGTGGTCTAATGATCATTGTGTATATCCACATTACCACCGACGGATTTAGACCCCATGTTGTCCCAACAGCTCTCTTACACGCATAGAGTAAGTTCTTGGCCCGGGTTATGTTCCTTCCTATATGTGGATTCCAGGTTAGCTTTTTATCTAGCACTACTCCAAGATATAGTACCTGTTCTTCCATATAGATTTCTTGCCCAAAGAGCTTCAGTGTTCTCTTTCCCTCTAATTTTTTCTTTCTTGTAAAAGGGACCAGAGTTATCTTATTCGGGTTAACGGAAAGCTGTTCTTCCCGACACCAGTTCTCTACAAGGTTAAGTGATCTCTGCATGAGGTCCTGTATGACACTCATCACCTTACCTCGTACTACAATCACTAGGTCATCTGCATATCCTTGTGTATACATACCCTGTTCATTGAGCCTGGCTATGATTTTGTCCACTACAAGGTTCCACAGCAGAGGAGATAACACTCCTCCCTGAGCACAGCCTCGAGTGGCCCTAACCGTTAGCGTCTCGTCAAACAGGGTTGCTTTTATCCTTCTTCCGTCCAGCATAGATTTAATCCATTTTACGACGGTTTTGCTGACCTTGCTCTCTTCTACTGCTTTGATCATAGAGTCATAGGTTGAATTACTGAAGGCCCCTTCTATGTCTAGAAATGCCGCCAGTGCTATTTCTTTATATTCTAGGCTTTCCTCTATTTTGCAAACCAATTGATGGAGTGCTGCTTCAGTGGATCTGCCTGGTCTATATGCAAACTGATTTTCATGTATCATTGAGTTCAGTTGCACAGTTCTTTGGATGTATTTATCCATAATTTTCTCCATTGCTTTTAGCATGAAGGAATTTAAGCATAATGGTCTGTAGGCTTTGGCTTGAGCATAATTCGCCCTACCAGGCTTCGGTATAAATACCGCTTTAGCCTCAGACCATGATTTCGGCACGTACCCTAGGGCTAGACTAGCTCTGAATAGGTTTGTCAAGGCCTCAACAAGTATCTCCCGTCCTTCCTGAAGGAGTATCGGAAGTATCTCATCTGGCCCCGGAGTCTTTATGGGTTGAAACGTGTCGATTGCCCATCTCACTTGATTGGGTTTTACTAGTCTTTTGGCACAGTTCCAGTCTGCTCTTCGAGCTTTGGCCTCTGTTCCAATCTCTTCTTCCTCTGTCATCTCCTCAGCCTCAGGAAAATGACACGCCATCGACATCTCTAGCGTGTCCCTCCCTCCCTGAGTAAATGTTCCATCGGATCTTTCCAGTGTTCCTACTTGGTTTATGTGAGTTGCTTTGAAAACCTTCTGAAGCCTTGCTGCTTCAGTGTGCGTTTCCACTTTCTCACAGAACAGTCTCCAAGATTTTCTCTTTGCTCTCCGTATTTCTAGGTTATACTCAGTGAGTTTCCTATGATATATATTCCACATACCATTTCTAGATGATATTTTATACAAAGCCCTAACCTCTTTTTTCAATTTGGCTAGGTTGTTGTTCCTCCACCTGACGTTTTTGGTGTTCTTCTTTTCTCTGAGAGGACAGTTGTCATGGTATGAGTCTATAATGGCATCTTCTAAAAGTTCCACTGCCTCATCCAATTCTCTCTGTCCCCTCACATCAGTTCGGATCTTCTGCACCGCCTGCCCCAGAACTTCTCTGTATCCATCCCAGTTAGTTCTTTTGGGGTCTCTGTACATTTCGATTCTACTTTGTCTCGCATCTATTGCAAATTGGATATGCTGGTGGTCTGCCAGTGATGGTTCCTCCAGCACCTTCCAATCTTTAATGAAATTTGCAATATGCGTAGTGCTCATTGTAATGTCTATTACCTCCCTACGATTCTTATTTATGAATGTAGGCTTATTTCCTAGGTTTAGTATCATGATCTCAGTTCTCATGATAAACTCTAGTAAAGACTCACCTCTTGCATTGCAGTTCGTACTGCCCCATGCCGTGTGGTGTGAATTTGCATCCGCTCCCAGGACTAGATGTTCTCCTTTCCTCTTTGCGTTGCAAATTAAGTTCTCAACTTCTTCTGTTGGAGGCAGATTAGTTGAGTCATATGGGAAGTACGCAGAGCCTATAATTATTTCTCTAGGTCCTTCCCAATTTCCAAGTTTTACCTTGGCCACAGTCAAATCCCGTGAACATTGCTCCTGCAATAGAAGACATTGTAGTTTCCTACTCACAAGAAGGCACGTTCTGGGTATTTCCGATATTGTATCGTACATTAGCTTACCTCCAGATTCCGCCAGTCCTGCTACTTTGCCCTTGACTACCCATGGCTCCTGAATTAGGACCACGTCAATAGCCTCGGACTTGAACTTTCTGGCGAAATTGGCCACAGCTACTTTTTTATGTTGAAGGTTGGCCTGAAGTATTTTCAGTACCATCCTTGCCAACATTGGGTTTCGTTTTTCCTTTGATGACCTGAAACCTGATTTGCCCAAGTCCGAGTTTAGCCTTCAGACTTCTCTTCTTGAGCTCTTCAAAGTCTCGTTCACCAAGGGCCATAACGACTGTCCTTCCTGTTTCGTCAGTTGTTGATGCATTCAGCACTCTCCAATCTTTCGTCAGAATTTTGGTGTCGTGCTGGTGTATTCTGACAAGAACGTCTTCCACTTTCATCTTGTCAAAAGGAGGTGGAAACTTGGTGATGACCTTGATAGTGTTCAACACCTTCTTAGCGTCCGCCACCTCTAAATTCTCCCCTTTCCAGGGGTTACAATTGGATACTGTCTGCTCCAGCCAGCTTTTAGTTTCTGGATTGGCACAGATCAGTACCATTGCTCCATTTTCCAGCCTTGGTGACTCGAGGAAGCCTGGCAGACACCCATCTGACAGCGGCTTCATCTGCGCTATCAAGACGGTTGACAGTTCCGTCATATCCTCCTCCTTGAGCTTGCCATCTGGAAAGGTCTTAGGTATTATTACGACCTTGGATGAGGTCAGTCGTTCCGAAAAGGACGTGACTGTTTCCTCCTTCTGTTTCTTGGAGAGTGGTTTTACAGCCGAACTTGGTGGCGTGCTGTCCTCCGACCTTGGTCTTTTGGACCTTGTCGGTGGCATAGCATTTTGCCGATCTCTGTTCTTAGGCTTCTTCTCCACCCAAGTTCCAGCCGCTATCTTGGCTTCTTTTCTCGCTTTCTTCTTTTCTTTGTAATATGCATTTGTGCGAGGTTTATTTTCTATGTGCATCCTGTTGATCTTTGATGCAGATATCTTCAGGTCTTTCTCGGTGGAATCTCCTGTGCTACTTGGTCCTGCAGTCTGCTCTACTGTAGCTTCTGTTGCCTTTTCCAATTCGTGTTTGGATTTAGAGACAGCCTGTCCTACTGGGACTTCTGTCTCCATTTTTTCATCTCCGGTCTGCACATGGATCTGCTCTGTTGGAGCTTCCATGGCTTCCTTTGATGTGGGGTTTGTAGTTGGTTCTTTCTGATTGTCCATACTTCATATTATAATAGGGTTTTTGCCCCTTCTAGGGTCCTGAGCGACGTTCTCACCATCCGTGATGAGGCATAAAGCCAGACATTGTCCTCCCGCAACTCAGGCTCTCCGTAGCAGTAACCACGCCCCTCAGTCGTCCATCCAGCAATCCGCCCCTGGCCCGAACCATCAAGCCAGGTTTGTACCGCCTTCAGTAGGCCTACTCACGTGGTAACCACTTGGCATTACCATGACTGAGTTCACAGCCATGGCTTCCCCCCTAGATTGGGTTCGCCCCATTCCCAACCCGCAGCTCGTCCAGGCTACGTAGGGCAAAGTGATGTGTTGGTTCCAGCTCATCGCAGTGAGCCTTCACCTCAATCACCAGCACCCACTTCACCTAAACCACTGTTTCATCCATGCGGAGGGATCATGGATGCCTCTCTAGCAGGTATGGTCGAGGCCTCCACTTCCAAGCCTTGGCTTGGGCTAGTAACCATGGGGGTATTATTACGCCCCCCTCCCACAGGGAGTGGGTGGTGTTTTAGCTTCCTCCTTCTTGTATAATGCCTGGTTACCATTCATGGCTCCACACAGTATCTCAAGAAAGGAGCTACTAGTCCCCCTCACCACGCAGAGGATCTTCACCTGTATCGAGTAACCTAGATTATTCCAATACAAATGTAGAAACACCAAGAGGAGGAAGTAGTTCCCTTTATCACCATACAAAATTCCAGGGTGATATCGGTAATAGTTTCGGAGATATTGAATGCTGGTGAAATATTTCGCACAGCCGCCATGTTGGATTGGTGAGACGTAACAAAATTTGAAGGGCACGGTCGGGGTCGCCCGGAATAGAGCTATGAATTTACCGAGTTTCATTGAAACAATTTAGATTTTATTAGGGGGGGACACACACACGCACACACACACGGACAAAAGGTGATCTCATAAGCCTATTTTTTCAAAATTGAAAATAGGCTAAAAATGAGATTGAAAATTTAGACTTGAACAATAGGCCAGTACCTCAGTCTAGTTGACTTGAACTCCCCGGCACCACATGTTGGACCCTCTGCTGTCTTCTTCCTGGCCTCACTGCCAGTTGCCTCGACTAATACTACAAGGCAAAATAGATGGCAGACGAGGGCGTAACAGAAGACAGATGTCCTGGCTTCAGAATATCAAGGAGTGGTCACGGATTCAATCTGGTGAAGAATTGTTCCGGCTTGTGGTGGACAGAGGCGCCTTTTCCATGATGTACGCCAACGTTCGGGGGACCGAACACGGTATTTGAAGAAGAAGATAGACCAACTGAGTAGCAATATCTGTAAATAGGTCTGACACGGTACACAAGTTATAAAAAACATGTAATTTAATAATTATAAATATTGACGTATGCCAAACTCAATCTAGGCCAAGGTGAACCGGATCTGATGATGATTGCATGACGATCGAAACATGTCATCCAATAAAATGCCCCCTTTATTTTTGTATATAAAGTGTGTTAATTAAGAGATAAATATTCCATGTAATATTTCTTTCAGGTTAGGGTGTTTAAATATTTGCACTCCCTGCCTAATATAATTGACTACAATCGTGTTGACTGACGGACTGAAAAGCATTCTACAATATGTATTTATTTATCGTATGGCTTTTAGTGCCGGGAGAATCCGAGGACATGTTCGGCTCGCCTGAGTGTAGCTGCTTCCCACGGACACCCTTAGGGTGAGCTACAAGTTCCGTTCAATTTCAAGTAGTTCCAACTTTCACTACCAGATATCAGTGATACCTAGTGGTGAACGTTGGAACTTTGATAGAGCGTTCCGACGAAATCTAACCTAACAATTTAGCTTCACACAAGTTTAGTCTGTGGAAGGATCTTTTACATGCCATAAATCTATGACATGGAGGCTTTACTTCCCCTCCGAAGAAAGGCATACTGAAGGATTTTTAACGCTCTTAAAACATCCGACGACTCAGGCCGGGTTTGAACCCGCTATCTTGGGCCCAGCAGTTCAGCATGCTACCAACTATGCCACCGAATAATTTGATCAGTCTTTCTGTACTAAATGTAGTCATCATCATCATTAATTTCCGTTTTCCAGCCTAAGCCGAGTCGGAGCAAGTATGGATCCCTCCACTTGACTCTGTCTCTCCACCATCCTTCCTTAACCACTGAATTCGAATATACTAAATGTAGTAATACACAATAATATCTATCTTTACTTGACTAAAGGCCATTTGGCAACATTTATGGGCTCTTTTCTGTTTGTTTTTGGCTTTTAAACAAGTAGTTCTGTGAAGAACTATACAGCCTATTTTCATATATCCTACTTATGTTAATTGCTTCTATCAACATAGAAAATTTCAGTTTGATTGCTGAAATAGATTCGTAGATATTGAGAACCGACTAAATATAGCGGTTGGTCGCCTTGTTGGATTTTTACATATGTAAGTCTTATGTACTGTTACATGAAGATTATTGTGTACGTGTAGTATTCAAACTTCAATCGCATGATTAGGACACAAGAAGTAAAAACGAGATTTTAAAATTTTACACAGCTGCCATCTTGTGGTTATGGAAGCAATTGAAAATAATTAGATGCCAGTGGATTAACATTTGTATAAGGATTTACTGTACAAAGTGTCACTGCACTCGAATGGTTAAATTGCGAGAAATGACCATGTGAATATTTATACTTCGCGTCGCCGCCATGTTGGATTTGTGATCACCAGGTTATTGAAAGTCCTATAGGTGAACTTATGTTCATAGCCCCTGTGAACATAAAAAATTCAGTTTGATTGCTGTAATAGATTCCATCTAAATATTTTGGATGGTTGCCATGTTGGATTGTTATATGTATAGGCCATAGAGTCATGGAACATTAAAGGAAAATTATTGCGTAGGTTCATTATTCAAACTTTCACTTTGATCGCATGATTACGACACAAGAAATAAAAACTTAATTTTAAAATTCACACAGCCGCCATCTTGAGGTTATGTAAACAATTGAATTAAATTAGATACCAGTGCATTACAATGTGTATAAACATTTCCTGTACCAAGTTTGATTGTGTTTGGATCATTAAATCGTGAGAAAGGTTTATTTAAAATTTTCAACTTTGCTTGGCCGCCATATTCGTTTTGTAGTTAACCGGTTTTTGAAAGTTTTATAGATGAACTTCCAGTAGTGCCCTTTATCTTCTTTCTGAGATATAGAATGCCGGTGAAATATTTCGCACAGCCGCTATCTTGAGGTTATGTAAACAATGAACAAAGTTAGATGTCGGTGTATTACAATGTGTATAAACATATACTGTACCAAGTTTTATTGCGTTTGGTTGGTTAAATCAAGAGAAACGTCTATTTAAAGTCGCAACTTCGCTTGGCCGCCATGTTGGTTTTGAATCTACCAGGTTTTCAAAAGTCACATGGGTGAACTTCTAGTAGTTCCCTTTATAACCGTAAAATATTCCAGGGTGATATCGGTAATAGTTTTGGAGATATTGAATACTGGTAAAATATTTCGCACAGCCGCCATGTTGGATTGGTGAGACGTAACAAAATTTGAAGGGCACGGTTGTGGTCGTCCGTAATAGTGCTATGAACTTACCGAGTTTCATTGAAATCGCTCCAGCCGTTTAGAAGTTATTAGGGGGGGGGGCACACACACACCATCACACCCACACTCAGACACACAGACAAAAGGTGATCTCATAAGCCTATTTTTCCATAAATGAAAATAGGCTAAAAATGGTAAAGAAAAGTAGTATACCTGACCACAAAATCATAATCTTTGGGAGAATGTCTGCAGTTTTTCCTTTATTATACACCCAGACAACAGAAAATTACTGGTTAGAGCTAAAGGACAAGACCCCCATTGACCAGCATTATTATTGCAGAGTACATTAAGGTAAATTCCCGACCAACACTTCCTTCAGCTAATGAAACTGCATCAGGCTTTTTAAACGGTGATTTTTTTGTATTTTTATTGATGTGAATGTTACGGTCACGGGACCAAGATTAACGGCCGAGGGGACCCGACGCGCTGACCACACGCATCACCCCATAATCTGCAGGCCGAGTGGCTGCGCAGCTGTCGCTTGGTAGGCCTAGACCATTCATGGGATGTAGCGCCACGGGGTTTTTGATATAAATGATAGGGAAAAGGTTAACTTTTTTTTAAGATATTTTGCAAATTCTGCCTGGTTAACAATATGATCCACAAAGCCTTGCCAGTGTCTGTTATTTTGTGATCATGAAATTTCAGAATGGGTATAATTTGGTATTTAGCTTTTATTTATATCTGTAAGATATTTCTTTTAATTTTATATTTGTTAGATTTTTTTATCGAAAAAATAACGCAAATTTAAACTTTTCTTTTGGGGAAAATATTAGTTTTCGAATAAATTGGAGGTTTGGAACCTTCTTGAGCTGAAACAATAACATTTTCCCATGCAACTAAATTGATAAAATGGACTGAAAGTATCGTCATATAAGGACTTTCCGAGTTTCGTAATGCTTGTGGGTCTTCTATTGCTTGTATTTGGCTAATAAGATTGGAAAACAAAATCACCTGTCCTGACCACAAAAGCAAAGTTTGGGGGTATGGCTGCTCTTTTCCCTTTGTTTTACATCAATACAATAGAAAAATACCGGTTAGCTCCCAAAGACAGAGAGTATGAGTAGTACCGTAATAGTAAGGTAAATTGTATTAGTTCGATTCAGATTGCTAGGTATTAATATCCAGTGTGAATACTTGTTTTTGTTGTAATGCATTTAGAGGCTTTGCGTCATTGTGCCCATGTGACCCAATGTACTTGGGTGTATGTAGAATCTGTCAGATAACCTGTGTTATTCTGATGACTGCACTATTGTGTATATTTGTAATTGGGGCTAGGTGGCCATAGCCTTCATTTCAAGTACCATCCCGGCATTCACCTGGAGTAGGAGTTGGAAACAACAGCAAACCACTTCTAGAACAGCTGAGGTAGGAATCGAACTCACCTCTTCTCAGTTCTGTCTCACGAGGCTGTGTGAAACTCGATTCTGACTTTAGGCCAGAATTAAATTTCTTAGAAGAGCCGGGAATCGAACCGGACATCTGCGGTGGCAGCCAAGAATGCCTGTCACGAGTTGGACGAATATGTGTTTTAGTATTGCAGTAGCTAGGAAATTTCATGAGGGATAGAATGGCTTCTGAGAAAGTGACAGGTAAATTATTAGCAGGGAATAGTGCTGTTGTTTTAAGAGCATTATAAATCCCTCAGTATGCCTTCCTTCGGAGGGGAAGTAAAGCCGGCGGGCCCATTGCATAGGTTTATGGCATGTAAAAGAACCTTCCACTAACTACGATTGTGTGAAGCTAAATTTGTAGGTTAGATTTGATTAACGCTCGATTAGTTCCCAACGTTCGCAGCCCGGTTGCGGTGGCATCTAGTAGCCAAGTTCACAGCTAGGTATCGTTGACGGTAGCAACTGGTAGCAAAAGTAGGAACTACTTGAAATTGATCGTCTGCAGTCCTTACCTGAATTACAGATAACACACGCTAATACAGCCATCGCAATTTAACACTGGTTTATCAGACCGATTCTACACACACCCAAAGTACACGGGGCTACATGGCCGCGTTGCCGCAGCCCCTATACTGAGGAACCAACCAGTGTTGTTGTTTCACTTAGAGACTTGGACATCGTGGTCATTGGCCTTATGAACTTGGGTATATAAATAAAAAATGTCTGATAGCCTGTATTATTGTAGTGTCTGTAGTATCATGTGTATTCATGATTTGAAGCCAGGAATGGGACGGACGTGGCCATGACATTAAATTAGGCACTATCCCGGGATTTGCCTATAGTAGAGGTAAGGGACCATAAAAAATCACTTCTAGGATGTCGAAGATAAAATTCAAGCCCTCTTCTCAATTTTGCCTTACAAGGCTAAGTGTTCCCTGTCCCAATCCTCAGACCATAATTACATTTCTTGTGAGAGCCTGGAATCAAACTCGGGACATTTGGGACCAGAATCGCAATATGCTCTCCAACACCACACGAGGCGGTGAAACAAACAGAAATGTTGCACTTTGTATTGAAGTCGATCCACCAACAATCATTGATGAAACCCTGAATGATAACAGATTTGCTATATTGAATGATTCCACGAAAATATATTTTCGAGGCACAGATAGTGAAGAAGGTTATGACAGGTCAAAGCAGTTGAGAAGAGGTTCAATTTCCACCTTAGCCACCCAAGTACTTTTACACTTTTGCTTAAATACACAACCGCCTCTTTCCAAATCCTAGCCCCCAATTACAAGTAAACACGCCTGTATAAACACAACAATAACACAGATTATGATTTTTTAAAATCCACACACACAACGTACTAATGACTATTATGTGCCAACAAAATTAAAGCTGCGAAACAATGAGGCTACGTTTTCAAAATGACGTCTTAAGGGATAAAATGTACGAAATTGGCGTGACCGGCGTAGTTTGGGCGTAGTGCGCAGTTGGCTGAGGTTGAGAGATGTTATTCTCCTTGCGCACAGACTAAGGGGTGTCTGAAACAGGTCCGCAAGGCGAGGTGATTGGCCAACTTGGAAGTAGGTACTTTTCCGTAATTCCTCTCAGCTATGCACTGTTTCCGTAAAGGAAGCCATTCTGTTCGAGCATTTTCTAATCTCGATATATACAATTTTATTCTACTAAGAATAGAATCAGTAAAGGAATTCAAATATTTCGGTATCACGCTGCAAACAAGTGCTGCATGTTTCACACATCATGTGATAAAGAGATCAACGCAAGAAGTACGGGCAATGCATGAAATTAGATACTTGAGAATCCTCAGCTTCGAGACAGCAAAGGCTCTGTTCAGAAATAAAATCATGCCTATTCTAATATATGGCATTGAAGTCATTTGGCAACACCCAAACAGAAAAGAACCTTTCCTCACTAGAAAGAGTGAAGGCATTATTCATTACAAAAAAGCAATCGGAGTGTCAAAAACTACCAGGTCATGATTCGTCTACCTCCTGGCACGAGAATCATTTCTTATAGAAGACCTTAGAAACTATTTACCTCTACCAAATACCAGAGCTTCGGAACAGCTACTAACATCAATGAAGAAAAAACGAGGAGACATACCTCAAGAATTTTATGGAACCGGAGCCTTGATTGACCGGACGTGGAGAACAGCCAACTTTGAGTTGAGACATGTGTTTACACGTCTGGCTGTCCATGGTTTTCACCACCTTATTTGCGTTAGCAAATATTTCCATGAACCTACAGTGACGTGTGTATGCCAACTATGTGGACAAGCTTGTGATCGCTACCACTTAGAGCTCTGTAGGAAAAGGACAAAATCAATCAAAGACTATGCAACTCAAAGTGTCAGAGTACAATTTTAGTGTACGTTTTTATTATACTTTATTTTCAATGACTATTATTTCAGAGGACAACAATACTCGTGTTCTGTTTGAACGAGTTCTCTCGTCAGGGAGTCTAGAACCTGAAAATTCTGTGTAAGTTCAGCCTGGTACATTGTAATGTGTTTCATAAGTTTGATCAGTTCTTATTTTAATCCTGATCCCAGCTATCGCTACTAATTATAATAGTTTGGATTATCCATTCTTTCTTTTCTTTTTTTTAAGTTCCATCTCTTTAACCCATTTTTGTCATTGTCCTTAACCTTGGTGTTGATGTTGTTCATTGTACAATACCAGGATCAAACAGATGGATGAAGAATCAACCGACTCTATGCGGTGGAATGAGGTGCAGAGCACAGAAAAGCCTACAAAGACAAAGAAACCAATCTTTTTGTGAGTGCATGCCATTTACTTGTGAAGGAGTGTCTATTCAATACTGGGAAAACATTCCAAATTTTCAGGAAAGTACAAGTATAGGAATGGCAAAATTTTTATTACTTATATCATACTATAATAATTGCCGTGCCACACCAGTCACTGTTTTGGGGTCAAGAATGAATTAATGTGTCGTTCTTGTTTGTTATGGATAATCCTCTAGTCAAAGCAAATCTTCTTGACATTATACTGACGTCATTTGGATTTTCTTGTATGGTCATTTAAATTTGGCACACATACATAACAATAATTAATTTAATGCTAGCAGTCATACCATCATAAGTTAATTAATGAAACTTGTGTGATTGTAAAAATCAAAATTTTTAGTATAGGAATTGGCAAAAATTTTATTATTTATGTCATACTATAACTGTCATGTCTCGCCACTACCTTTGCCCCATACATTTGGAATTGTATGCTAGGAATAGACTGTTTCACAAAAACAGTGGTTTTAATAAGCGGCATCGGTAGCCTAGTTGGTAGAACTCTGAACTGCCATGCCCAAGATCATGGGTTGAAGTCCGGCCGAAGTCATCGGATTTTTAAGAGCGTTAAAATTCTTCAGTATGCCTTCCTTCAGAGGGGAAGTAAAGCCGGTGGGCCCATGTCATAGATTTATGGGATGTAAAAAAAACACCACTACAATAATTGGTAGTGTGTAGCCAAATTTGTAGGTTATATTTGGTTGGTCAGAAACACTATCAAGTTCCAATGTTCGCCGCTAGGTGTCAATAACAGTGGCATTTGGTAGCCAAAGTTAGAACTACTTGAAATTGAACTTGCTGGGAGCCCACGGGCGTTCACTTAAAATACCTTGCTATGGCCATTGGCTGCAATTCACATTATAATAATTTTCAATGGCTATTTGGCTGCAATAAAAATACTATTAATAGAATCAGGGGAAAAAATCAGGAAGTCCTAATGCAAGCGTCCACCTGAATGATATGCAACCCGCGATACAGATAAGGCAGAAAAGATGCCTCGTCCAGGAGTGTCATATCTGGGGCAATACTGATTGGTTTCCAGGAAATTTTGCAAAGGTAATTGCTTTGCGATGAGTTACGGCATTCAAGGGAGGGGGGTTACGAAATAGGCAAATTTAATTCCAACTCAATCCAAATACTAATGGAATCCACTGGTGATAGTTTGTAATAGAGCCATTCCGTATGTGGCTGACTGACATTTACAATACACTTCGCAAAAAAATGTATTATATAAACGTTGTGATGGTTGTAAAGTGAAAGTTCTAATAACTTGATATTTATTTATTTGATCGTGTCAGAGAACATAATATCATAGAACAATCAAAACAATTACCGGTACCATACATTTGGTAATACAGTATAAGTAACTCTGATATTTCTATATACTGTACATTGCATGGTTATTTAAACACTAAGCATACGAATACTCAATTTAAATACAGTGATAAAAGTATTTTGCTAACTTCCAAGCTTCAGGTGTTCCGTCCATCAGGTTCAGTGGAGAATATGTAATTGGGCACAACTTGCAAACGAGGAGGTGTTTCATGGTTTGTTCCTCACAGCATTCACACCAAGTCGGGTCACAGGCAAATCCCCATTTATTTCAAGTTGGTTTTAGACCTCCCTACTCCAGTGCGTAGCCTGTTGAGTGTCTTTCACGTTGACCAAGTTTCTTCGTGTCAAACGGGCAGGTGTTCAGACGGTAGAATCCATCCTGCAGAGTCGCTAGATCTGGAACGCCAGGAAAGTAGTCTAAATACTGGAGGAGAGACTGTCAGGCTTTCGGTGGCGTGAAGAGAACTTCTTGATTTGAGCTGCTGGTAAGTAACCATACAAACTGTGGGTCTGCTGGTTCAGAGACTTAGATTTCTCTAATCTGTCTGCTGATTCACGGCGAATATCTGGAGGTGGGATACCTGCCAGATAGTAGATTTTATCAAGCGATTTAAATCTGAGACAACCTGTAATGCGTCTTGAGGTCTCGATTAATGCAAATAACATGATATTGTTCTGACCTATGACGGGGGTTGGTCGGCCAAGGAGTATTGGGGGTGGTGTTTAATTAGGGTAAGTTTCAACGAAGGTGCTGAAACTCCGTATATGTGTATGAGTTAGTGATGGGTGATCGGGAGGAGCTTTATTCGATCAGGGTTGTAAATATAAGGGATGCACTATTAATGAGGAGCTATTAGTTTGCAGAGCAAGTACTGCTAGTGATTAATCCAACTATCTGCTGATCGCGCAACGTTATACTCGGCAGGCACGCGATCAAACACTCAAGGCTATGACAATGCAAAGGTCTCTGCTGCTGGCACAGCGGTTTTATAAACAATGGCACTGGCAGGTCAAGGTGTAAGGTAGGGAGTTAGGCGGTAAAGAGAGTGTTCGTGAATAAAGGCTACAATGGATGTGCAGTAATTGTGGTCACTTATTTATTTGACCAGAAAGTGTTCTGAATGCGTTCCTCTATTCGGGGACCGTGTAGCACAGTGTAAATGGTACAGACAATTAATTAAGGCGTCAAAAGGGAAGGAGTACAACTTGTAAATGTCATGAATCTGAGAAACACACTTACCAGAGGTGTGATGTCATGATGCAGTTGGACAGAGCCTTCGGCAGGAACAGATGCCTTGCCCTTAGGAGTCGGTCCTCTTAAACCTTCCTGAAGTGCGGACTCGAGTGTGTCCTCACTTTGCTGTTGTGCCAGTTAGCTCCCGTCTATGTGTACATGAGTGATGTAAGCCTTGACGCAAGAGCTGAGGCTTTAGCCCTGCTGGCTTGGTGTAATAGAAGTGTGTGGCGGCTGTTGTTGTTGGTTCCAACCTGAGGGTAGATCTGGGGTGAAATTAGTGTAGTGGGTTGGACAGATGCATATACGTGTTTAGGGGTAATTGTAGAAGTATGGTTGTCTGGCGTGTAGTAGATTTGAGGGTGTATGTGAAAGTCCCTCTCGGGGGTGCGTAGGGTCCCTAAGGGGTGTAGGGTCCCTAAAGGGCCCTGACAATATGACACAGTAACACTGGGCAATTTCAATGACGCATTTTTCGCTGAAAGGTTATTTCGAATACTGGTTTCCAAAATATTGTTTTGAGAGGAACGTTTAAGGTGCTCTCTCATGAAAAGAACATCTCACACTCAATTTATAAGGATGTTATAGGCACAGTTTACGCCACGGTTTTTGACCGGTCAGTCCCGGTTTCCGGAGTCTCTTTAAGGCCATGGCTGTCTCTTTCCCAATCCTAGCCTTAATTACAAAACCGCATATACTCACCGTTTACATGGGCGCCCGCAGGACGGGGGGCAAGGTGGATCCGTGCCCCCACCCTCGCTGGATTTCTGATAATGATGTAATTTGATTGTTCATTGCCACACCAGTTTATTTCATAAATGGAAGTTACTGATAGTCTACAGATTTTTGTTGTTGTAACAGTTATGTTGCTGACGTAATATGTATTTACAATTTAAAATAAAAATGGTTCTAATGATGTCATGCACTCTGCCACCAATGGAAACATAGCTCCAATTTTCAATACGGTTATGCCTACTGTTAATACTGTATGGTTTCCCCAACACTATCTCTAGTGGCTACTACTTTTGCCACCTCACTTTGGCAGTGGTGATATGAAAGCATGTTCTGGAGATAGTTTTAGACATTGCAACACCGCTAGCGGATCTTAACCCCTAAAATACGATTTTCTATTCTGACTAGTAAAACAATGGTCCTGTAAGGTCGTGCGTATAACATTGGTTAATTTACTGTATTCAGGCCCGTATTTACGGGGGACAATTTTGGCAACTGCCCACGGGGGCAGGTTTTAGGGACAGCAAAATTTCTGGAAAACTGCACAAAACTGCTTGGACATCAGACGTTAAGTTATTAAAGTTTAAACCCTCCACAAGAGAATATATTTTGTCAATGTTGATTATTTAAGGACATAAATAAAAGGATCGTCTTAGTCACCTTGGTGTTCTTGAATGTAAAATTGTACTAATGAGAAAATCCTAAAATTGTTACCGGTATTTAAATAAATGTTTGATATCTGTTAAAATTTAATGTAAATTCTTTGTATAAAATTCTTTTTATTTGTAATTTTAGTAAACGCATATTTATAGTGCATGCCACTCATAGTTAAATACACACTCAGGTGAAGAAACAGCCCCATATGTTATGGAAACTTTAATAAATTTACATATTCCAAGTCGGGGGCAGCAATTTTTTTTTTATTTTTTTATTTTTGCCCAGAGGCATCAAGAGCCCTAGCCTAAATATGGACCTGAATGTGTTACACTCTTGCCATTTTTTACGCCGGCCTTCCTTTCCGCGATCGTTATTCGTGCCACGAAATGCTGTACATGTTTATGTTCAAGATGTGATATGGTAGGCTAGTAGCTCATTTTTTGAGAACAAAGCGATTATTGCTACGAATGAACATCAATCTACAATTATAGTTGTAGATTCTTAACCTGCAGTGTTACATTTCTACAATCCGAGTAATTTATAACGGTAGTTAAATTGTTGGGCACATATTGAGCCCGAGTAAGCTCATGGCTCGGTGATATTTTTCTGAAATAATGAGGAACATGGCATGCCATTGCAACTGAACGCGCCCTGTAGCAGCGCGAGGCATGCAGGAAAAATGGGAGATGTCTTGACTTTGGACACTCACCTTGAAAATTTATTTTGAGCACCATATATCACATATTTTGCAATTAAAAGTCTCAGTTGATTCCATAATGTAGATCTGCTTAAAGGAAACATTACGATATTTGCCAATTTTAAATTTAAGGTAAAAGGTATTAACATCGCAGATTGGCGGCAGGAAATGGACTGTCAACGACTCAACTTTTGACCTGCACGATGCAGGAAGATCTAAGCTCACTGACTACCTGTTCAGAAGCCGTCCGTTGTAGACCTGCTATTTCATTGTCCGTCCTAAGGGACGAGGAAAATATTACAAGTCCACCAAGTGGTGAAGAATATAATTACTGCATCCGACGAAACGTCGTGAACAAGTTTACTTTCGCACAAATGTGTGCAGTGCTTCGCTGCGAGAAAGTATTTTTCTACTTGTGTGTGAAAAGTGAGTAACTTTCGTCCACGAGACGATCACCACAATATTTCGCCCACGAGGTGATGTGCAAATCAGTGAACATCTACTACAAACTACGAGTGAATTAGAATTGCCAGTGATAATTCTATTCAGTGATGAATCCACCAAACGCACATGCAAAGTGCAGATTTTTTGGTCAATTTTTGGTGAATATTTTTACAATAGTAACACCACATTTCTTCGTGTGAACCTCATATTCTATGTCTACGAGGGTGTTAAAATACTGTGCATTAATCACGATCTGTGAACCATCCAAGTGTGAACAAGTGCTACATATTACCTTATTTTACGATGCACTTTGGCATTAATTTTTACGCCAGATCGGTGTGATATTTTTAGATGATAACCACTATTCGAAACTGTGATTGCCGACACCACGTGTCGAATAGATTCAGTGAAGCAGACAGTGAAAAGGCCATTTATAATCAGTCTGCAACTTAAAGCCAGTGATTTGATTGATAATACTGTGCTAAATATAACGTCAGTGGAAATCACGTATGAATATTTAAAAATGCATCATAACGTCGACTACGTGCACACCATTCTTGCTACGCTGATTAGAGTCAGTGTAAAGGAGTAAGAACCCATCATGTGGGGAATATTCAACGAGGAGACAATCTACACCATGGCAGGAGAATTAACCACTTATTCTTCGGGAATTGGAGCCCAAGGAACCATCAACCCAATCGCTGATCATGAGATCGAGATCTTTGCTCGAGAGACCACTAGCAGGAGGAGGAAAATGGAATGGGATAAGCTCGATGCCCGAGTTGTTACATGGAATTATTACCAACCATCCAGGTCTCTGTAACACCATGATTTTTGGATCTACAAAGGTGGTGACTGCTAAGTGAGTTTGTTTTTATCTCATTGGACGGATTGAGCTGTGGTGGAGTAGATGGTAGACAAATTAACCGAACTAGTGACACCAGTTAGTTAGGGATTTGTAGATAGTTTAATCTTGTTTTTCCACAGTGGAGTTAGTCACCATGTGTTTTGGTGCATCGTGAAGGTGTTCGTAGGACGTTATGTCTTAATTTTCATGGATAGACAGGACCACAAGTCATTTAGATTTGATTTGGTCAGCCCTTCATATGGCCAACTTAGATTTTGAGCGATGGATAACCATCTCTTCGTCATATTTTTGTGACCCCTTTCACTGAATTTTCCATTCACGCCACTGTATGATTTATTTTGGGCTTTATTATGGCCGTATCATTTCATGACCAACAGAAGTCATGATCTTTTGAATGTAATTAATTTATGCTTTGATGTGTGCTCTGAAGCCACATAAGTTCCAGTAATAACTAATATGGGAGTTATATTTATGATGCCAGCATCGAACTCCAGATACACTTCGTATCGTTTCCGACATCCTAGCAGTCTGTAGGATTGTCATATGTTATATTATTTTGTTAATGTCAAGTTGTTAGACACACTAAAGTTTTACTGATGCTCACATGTAAATATTTGCGGAGTGGAATATTTTTCACCAACTTCATTGTAACCTATTCCGAGTGGAATACCTTTCAGATTATTATCTTTGCAATATTTCAACATTGCCCATGTTTATTATTGATATTTCTACGTGGTAGTGAAGCCACGAATTATGTAACACTACATGTTATAGTTTTAAGCCAGCGTTATTGAGATAGAGACTTCTTTTGACTGAATTAACGCCTGTAAAGTGTAATTATCGCCTGACGCGATGAGTTGAGAGTGTGCTTTGACAAGCCAAGGTTGAATGTTTGAAATGCAATGGATCCGTAGTGCTCACAGCGAGACGACTTTTTTCTGTTAGACTCGATGCGCATGCGCACGTCTGTATTTCACGGAGTGGAATGTATTGATTATTTCTGGATCAAGGCCAAGGAGTTTTTTATAGCAGTCATATGTTTTCTTACGTCACTGAACTTTATTGTAACTTTTAACGCTTTAGGAAGCGGATTGTTTGAGCACTGGGAGAGTGCATTGAAATGAACAGAAGCTATTGTCTATTATGTTAGGTAACTTTGACACCGTTTTTAAAGGCTTCTACGTAAGCGTTAAGCGCTCTTGTTGCGCTGTGGTACAGATGATAGATCTGCGACCATGTTTTGTCCAGGTAAAATCTGAAGACTGTGTAGGAGAGCTTTGTGCCCCTTCAGTGTTATTGTAAACCGAGTCTGTTAACTCGTGTTATTGTGTTTTCCGGCCAGGTGCGAGCCGATGATATTAGTGATGTTCTTAGCTAGACTTCCCGCTATTTAAGCCTAGGTGTCCATCGAGAATAGCCAGTATTCTACATAAACCTACGACAATGTAAATAATGCTTCTAATAATAACAAGATCTAATTATTCTAATTAAGACGACCATAATGATTGTAAAATTACTATGACTTGCAATTTAATGCGAACTGGCCGACTCTTTGGATTAGTCACATTTTCAAGCGGGAAATGACTTATAGACTTTGTTACACTATCTTGAGACGACGGTGCTGTTTCGGACCATTAGTTCTCAACTAGTGGCACTCGACGCTCAAGTAATGTAAGACGTGATTTTGATTACGCCATTACCAACCTAATTATACATTAGATGACCCAAGAATACAAACAGTGTTCTTGCGTGTACGCAGGTTGTTACTAAGAAGCTTTCTGAATGCAGTGTCTTATTTATTTACTAGCAGAAGTACCCGTTCTTCGAACGGTGTTCGGTGTTAACACCAGATATCAATTGAGCTACTGTTGCAATGGTTAGCGGTTTGTCATTCCTTCATAAGTTTATCAGAACGAAGTTAGTTTTCTGGGAATATCACACACACTGTTAATTTAAGGGCCTTAATATGTGGTTTCCGGAGACCCTTTATAGACTCCCGAATTTTGTCTCTCACATTGAGAAGCGCAACATATGCTTTGGTCGTCCTTCTCGGATAATTTTTATATTTCGCCTATTTTAGCATGTATTTTGAGAAGTTTTTCCCTATATCCACCCTTCTACTGTATGAAAAGTACGGTGAAGAGTTTTATAAATGATTGGTGTATTGACTCTCATGGTTACAATACCTAATTTTACGATGCACCAAGCATCCGAACACGAGCTATAGGCGTACATAAAGATACACAGAAGGACAGACAGACAATTATATTGTCTACAACATATCACCCAGATATCCAACTATGGGAATATCTACCACACAGTATCAAACAAAATCATCCTTACGATGAACCCGTATGTCGCAAAAAAAAAAAAAAGATTAGTTAAAATGTGCTCTCATACTAAATTCAACTAACGTGTACTTCCTGACGTGAAATAGAATTGAAAGCCTTGTAGACGAAACGCAATACACGTCACATAAAAACTGACCCACAGCGTTGTGTCAGACTGTCAGGTCCCCATACAGAGGAAGACCCCTTTCATAAATTATAAAGGCTTGTGGTGCATGCAAATTCAGGTTCTTTAGCCTCAAATGGCCCAAATTCCTAAAAGCCGCAAAAAATGCTGATTCAATTCAGGAATTTTTGAAAATAGTGTTGCTGTTTGGAGATATAATAGACCTTCTGTACTACATGTCGCTCGGGAAAATTGCATGAAAAAATTCTAGGTTACCCCTTGACCCCCTTAATTGCATGGATGAATTATACAGTCTACGTCGGTTCTGTGATAACCTTATAGCCATTTGTAAACTTTCACAGAAATGTAATAAATGGAGTGACATTGCTTCTTAAGGTGCCTGTACACTGGAGAGTGATTTTCATAGAGCAAGTCTAGCTGGACCACTCTAGCTAAACTGAGTGCGTATACACTGTAGAGTAATTTTCCCTAGGTAGAGCATTCGTAGAGCGGAGATAGACAAATCTACCTAGAGCACTCTCTGAACCTGTGTACACTGTCAAACGTAAATGCACTAGGTAGAGGAGCGGTAAGAAAATCTGAGAGCAGTGTGCGTCTAGGTTTTATTGCGCTGTGTTACGAAGTTAAACTGTCTTCAAGAGAGCGTTTGGCATATGTGGTGGTGGAGTGTGCCTTGTTAAAAAAGAAAATGAAATGAAAATCCAATTTTTTTTTCATTTCATTTCATTTCATTTTCTTTGTTAAAAAAGAAAATAATTATTTATATTCGTAAATTTAAATATAGGTGTTTTACGGAAATTTTGTTTGCTAAATATATGGCAAACTTAAAAACAGTTTTTGTTTTGAACATATTCATGTAGTACATAATTAATTGTTTGATGAGAACATCACTGCATATTTAAATATAATACATTTCCTATGTTTCTCCACTCTTCTTAAAAATAAAAGCCGCGTTTTTACTTTCCTTTACATTTCCTTGAAGTGGTGTACTTGAGATGGTCCTCACACAATCTGAGTTTCCAATCATAAACTTTAATGCATCAAAATACTCCCAAGTACTCTGCTTAATGCCACGTTCATCGCCAGTGTTTTTCTTGTTAATTTTCCGCAACAGCATTGAATTGGCAGCGGAGGTTGTGAAAATTTCTGCAAATTTTTTGCATAGTGCTACCCATGGCTTCTGCTATCACCCGAAACAACTGTGCTTTCAAATTTCTGACTCTGTATTCTTTCACAGTACAATTCCAAGTTTTGGATGGGCTTCAATATGTTCAATTAATGTTATTGTTTTTTCGTGACTCCACACAAATTCAGCCATATTCAAACACTATGATAATAAATAAATAACCATTACAATCCACCATTGACTCTACGTAGAGCACTTTCCAATATTCAACCGGACGAATAGAGCTAGACTGGTCTAGCTAGGGCACCCAAATACTGTTTACACCGTAGAGTCAGCCGGCCGGCTTAGAGCGGTCTCCGCTAGGGTTCTCTACCACCTGTATACACTGGAGAGGAGTTTAGAGTGCCCTAGCTAGAGCTACTCGACGCTCTAGCTAGGGCAAAAACTCTCCAGTGAACAGGCACCTTTACAGAAATAGATGGAAAGTTGGATGCCACCCCTTGAGATAAAGTTGTCATGGTTACCGATGTGCATTCCTTCATTAGTTTGTTAAATAAAATAAAATTAGTTTTCTGGGAATATTTCAGAAACTGTTGGATTTAGAGCCTTATAGTGTAGTTTTCGAGGACCCTTTAGGGCCCCCGATTTTCGTTTCTGGCACCGAGGGGCTTTGTCTCGTCATTGCACGCCATAATATAATACTAATAATAATAATATAATATAGGGATACGAATATAATAAACCTGCCGTACCACACCCGCAGGTGTAAATGGCGTGAAAAAAATCTAGAGTACCCCTTGACCCCCTAAGCGCATTATACGTATTGATGAATTTTACAGCTTAATTTGGTTTCGTGATGACCTTCTAGCCGTTTGCAAACTTTGGTTGGTTGGTTCTTAAGTTTAGGGGCTGCGACAACGCGGTCATGTAGCCCCGTGTACTTTGTGTGTGTGTAGAATCTGTCTGATAGCCGGTGTTAATTGTGATGACTGCATTAGTGTGTGTTATCTGTTTTTTTAAATTTAAGTACTGCAACTTAGAATTTTTCAAATAGTTCCTACTTTTGCCGCCAAGCGCCACCGTCAACGATTACTAGGCCAAGTTCAGAACTTAGCTACTAGACACCACCGCAGTCGGCTCTTGGCAACGAACATAGAAACCTAAGAGCGTTGTTTACATTCTTAACCTATCCAATTTAGCTTCACACAGGTGCAATTAGTGGAAGGTTCTTTAACATGCCATAAATATATGACATGGGACCGCCGGCTTTACTTCCCCTACGAAGGAAGGCATACTGAGGGATTTTAACGCTCTTAAAAAATCCGACGGCTTCGGCCGGGTTTGAACCCGCTATCTTCGGCATAGAAGCTCAGCATGCTACCGACTACGCCACCGAAGCCGCCTTTGCAAACCTTCACAGTAATGTAATAAATGGAATTGCATTGCGACTTACAGCAATAGATGGACCTCTGAGAATCTGTTGCCATGGTTACCGGCTTGCATTCGTTCATTAGTTTATGAAATGAAATTAGTTTTCTGGGAATATCTCAAAAAATGGTTGGTTTTAGGGCCTTAAAATGTGGTTTTCGCGAGTTTTGTCTCTCACATTGAAGGGCTGAAAATGAGCTTTGTCTCGTCCTTCTACGCCTATTTTAGCATGTATTTTAAGGAGGTAGGCCCCCTTTTATGAGAAGTACGGAGATGAGTTACATCAATGACTAGTGTCGTGCCTCTGATGGATATCTGTACCAAATTTTACGTTGATACACCCAGCCGTTCTCGAGTTATAAGGGAACAAAGTTGTCCACAGACAAACAAACAAACAAACAGACAGACAAAAAAATCGCGCGCATCCATCATAAAACAGTCTGAAAAGCGTAAATAACTCAAATTTCCGTAGAAAATCAGAAAAAAACAGACAAACTTTCATTTTTATATAGAGAGAGATATACTGCACCGCCCTGTGTTGACCATGTTTTATTGCACAAATTTAGGTTTTACTCGCTAACCGCTGGAGATACACGAAAAGTGATAAGGACCTTTCGGATAGAAAATTAAATGATAAAGCTCGTGTATGCCATCAAAAGTTCGCTATTTCTAAGCGTTCTCTTTTTATTTGAAATGAAAATATGAAAGTTTGAAACCAAAGGATGTAGTGACGTCACAAATGTGGGTTTTACTCGCTAACCGTTAGAGATACCGTACACGAAAAGTGATAAGGACCTTTCGGATAGGAAATTAAATTTTAAGACTCGTATGTGCCATCAATAGTTTGCTATTTCTTAGCGTTCTCTTTTTATTTGATATGGAAATATGAAATGTTGAAACCAAAGGGTGTAGTGACGTCACTAAAATGGTCGCCATTTTTAATAGTGCAAAATATCGAAATCAAAAGTATCCTATATGTAAACCTGGTAAATCAGTTACATCCATGCAAAATTTCATTTAAATCGGACCAGTGGTTCTTGCGTTATTGAGTAACAGACAGACAGACAGACAGACAGACAGAAAGACAGACACACATCATCTCATTTTTATATATTAGTATGATGATTTGTGTAATCATGTATGTTTACCCATGTACGTATTAGCCAGTAAGAGTGACTGTACGCAACTTAAGATGAAGTAATATAAATAAACATATACTTACGTACGCAGCAGACGTCAGTGGAAACGTAGCTGAAGCTCTTCCCCTATCCCCGAAGAAATATAAAATAAAATAAAATAGAAGAAAGAAAAACGGGGAGATCGCAGTCTTGCTTGGCTTTCGCTGGGCCCAAATTTTAAAAGGCAAACCAGAAAGCAATCCCAAAAGGAAGGGGGAAAGCTAATTAAAATTAAACTACGGTAAAATCCAAAGATGAACAAATTTAAATCAGAGGCCGTGTAGGTCGTATTAACGTCACAAGTACGCTAATAAGACCGACAAACCGAAATATAGCAAAAACCAGACAAAACTCGAAGAAGGTTACTAAAATTAAAATAAGACGTGACGCAAAAGCAGAGATACTTAGGCAAAGATAAAATGTATTTAAATAAGAACCACAATGTACAACGATCCCAGAGATATTAAAAGCAAGAAGAGAAATGACCAACAAATTAAACACAAAATTAATTTACCGCAAGAAAAAATACAAATTAGGAAGAAAATCGAAAATATACTAAATTAAATTATATTAAAATGAAATAAAATAAGATAAGTTAAGGTAACGTGTTCAAGGCAAGATGAAACGATGACTAAATGTAAGTATGTCGCAATTAAATAAAAAAGACAAAACTCAGAAACGACTACACTCTACGAAGTCAAGATACGTTCTACCAATTTAGACAAAGCGTGTCAAAAGGGATGAACAAAATAGGAGGGGGGGTGCAATGGTTCAGAACGGGGTGGAGAGGGGTGAGAGGGAGGGGAGGAATGAGGAAGAAAGACGCGGAGGCACATGCAAGATCTAGTGAGTTACGAGAAAAATAGGAATTTAGACAAAAGGAAAAATTACATTAAATTATCGGCAAAGCCAAAAATATACTTTAAAAATTGAAAGTATGCGTAGGAGATAAGGGCACACAAAGACGACGAAGATATGTGATGCGCAAAATATGGGCATTCACAGACACAAGAATATCACAGGTTAGGTCACCAGCAAATAGCAATAGTGAGACCTCCTTTTGTGAACTCTTTAAGATAAAGAACAAAGCATTACGGGAAGCAAGAAAAATAATCTCCAATCCCGTTATGTTGTTCTACGATAAGATACACTCTGGATGACAGACCCAAAGGTGCCCCCTTCAAGGTAGGCAAACCACCGTCAAGCACACCAGAGTAAAGCGAAGACAGCCCAGCCCACATACATGACTTTCAACCCTTAAAGTACAAAAACTACGTTATCAAAATAAATGAAAATAACACTATCATACAAAACAAAACTCACCAGCAATTACACGCACACAAAGGGCGGAGGGAAAATATCGGGAGGGGGCAAGCACACGCGACAAAAGAAAACTAACACAGAATAAGAGTTTTAAATTGCCGAAATATGAAACTGAACTACAGTAAAACAATTACTGATTACGACATACAGACACCTCGCCATGGTTTCACCTTGAACGCGGGCACTTTCCCTAGAATATCGGAATACGTCTAGCCTACTTGGCTGCAAGGAAGAAATGCCTCGAAACAAAGCAAATGACGACGCAACACAAAGGTAACTGCGTGCTAAAATTTGATTGGTCACGACCCCTTCCAAAATATAAATCACTGGCCAATAAGGGGACAAGATGCAGATATGTCCATATATGGTAAGACAGAGGGTTATTAATAGCTTTACAGCCAAGGTTTCACAAAGGCGTGCATTGATCACGTCAGATAAAAATGGCACAAAGGAGTAACTTATATATCTCATAAAAATGGCTCAAAATTCCCCCACTTCCTTGAAAAAAAAAAATGTTTACAAAAATACAAACACAAAACATTTTTTTTTTGTATATATGGAATAAGATGCACTCTTGTTTCATTCATAAAATGGCTCGCAAGGAGAGAGTCTCATATCACACAAACACACGGAGTAGCTCACATTAGAGTTCCAAACTCTTTGCCTTTCACAGAGGCTTGGTATAGCACAAGTCCATCTCTTTGAAGTATACATCAAACGCACAAGCAGTTAAGTGAGTGAGGGGAATTTTGGCTAAGTAAACCTAGAAAAATGAAATTTAGGTGCAAAAACGCAACGAATACAAAATCCGCTGCCTAAAATGCCAGCGAAGCAGTGCCCCATGAGAGAAGGTGGTACCGACCTTATCACACAAAACACTCAATTCACTAAACACGTTGGCAGCAAATTTTGACTAGGGAGAAAAAAAAAATATTAACATATAAGTTATGAGTTATCTCACAAAGAATAACATTTTTCTGTTTTTGAAATTTCCGAAGAATAACGAGAAGTTGTAATCCAAAGGCCTGAAGATGAACAAGGGGGAACCCAGGACCATTGCAGTTGACGTCAAGGCTGCAGAGATTTTCCTTCCTCCCAATATTTCTAATATAGAAAAAAAAACAGTTACATTGTGGTATAAATGGTTAATAAAACTTAATCTGTGGAGCACCCTGTATTTCCAATGGAATGTTCTGTCGTCACAACCATTGATAAAATGATATTACACAACTTGGATGCGGTGTGGGGTAAGGGAGAGAGAAAGAAAACAGCGCGCGATAACACAGGCGGACGGTTAAGAGATACTGAAAACAATCATGGACACACTAAACTAAAATAAACAGGCAGGGATCCTGTAAAAACATCAACACTGGGATCGCCGCGTCAAAACACTGAAAGAAATACATACTCTAGATAAACAAATAATTACACAGACACCACATCATTCATGGTATTTCTTAAGATTTGCTACATGAGAAACAGAAATGAGTTGAGGATCGTCATCAGAAATCATTTCCACAGTCACGTTGTTCAGGAACCTGGTTATGGTCCTTGGTTCGGACCACCGCAAACACAGTTTACTGGAGATGCCGGAAGCTGCGTTACTAATAGGGTGTAGTCGTACCAAAACCCTATTTCCTATCTGAAAATGAACAGGTTTTCTACGCTGGTTGTACCGTGCTGAGACCTTCTGTCTAGCCCGCTTAAGGCTAGCGACGGCGGAATCCCATTTCTCTTGAGTAGAGACGGTTCGAGACGGGATAGACAAATACTCGATATTCCAACGGAGCATCAGGGGATCAACAAGTTTACGGCCTATAAACAATTCCGCAGGTGTGGTTTGAATAGACGAATGAAACGAGGTATTAAAACCTAAGGTAAAATAATGCAAGTTAACATCCCAATTGGATTGTTCCACATTATGGAAGGCGGTTAGACAAGCTTTCAGATTACGATGAAATCTCTCTACCTGATTGCCTTGTGGTCTGAATGGCGCCAATAACACGTGATTAATGCCCCAACTGAAGGTCATAGATTTGAAAGTTTTGGACTTGAAGATGGTAGCATTATCGGTAACAAGGAACTTGGGCGGGCCAAATATAGCAAAAATATGCTTACATAATAAATGGACCGTCCCTTTTGCAGAAATGTCCTTAACAGGAAAGAGCCAGACAAACTTAGAAAAACCGTCGATCACTGTCAAAATCGCCTGATGACCAGACTTAGAACGTGTCATAGGACCGAATATGTCAATAAATAACCGTTCTCCAGGACGAGTAACAACATGAGCACTATGCAAACCTATCTGCGTATTTTGCGCTGGTTTAGAGCGTTGACAGGTGTGACATTTTTTTACAAAATCAAACACATCTGGTTTGATTGTAGGCCAATAGAATTCAGAGTCAATTTTGCGTAAAGTACGGTACATTCCAACGTGTAAGCCTATAGCCGAAGAATGATAGTATGTTAAGAGCATATTACGAACATTCTCAGGGGCGAAAATTCTGAAGGAGTTTGAACCAGGGAGGAGACGGCCAATTACATCATTACGGACACAAAATTCATTCACAGTGGGGTCCTTGTTGGTAATTTTCTCACGGAGTTCACGACAATAAAGATCATCTGCCTGAAACTTACGTATATCTACGAAGGACCATGGACTAAACTGTAATAAAAACACATTTTCAGGCATTTCCTGAGGTGAAGTTTCGACAGAAGGAGGAACAATTTGACTAGGAGCGGAAATAGTGGAATCCTCGAACATGCGCGAGAGACAATCAGCCACAGAGTTTTCACTACCTTTCACGTGTACAATGTCGAACTTGAACGACGATAGTCTCAAAATCCACCGATTGATACGACCAAGTTTCTTTACATGCGACATGCTCCATCTCAGAGCTTCATTATCGGTGTAGACAGTGAAATGGCGATGTTCTAGGAAACTCCTGAATTTCTCGCAGCCAAAGACAACAGCAAGGGACTCTTTTTCAAAGATGGAATAGCGACGTTCATGTTCACTAAGCATGCGACTAGCAAAAGCTACAGGCGCAAACTTCCCGTCCACGTGTTGACTTAAAACGCTTGACACAGCTAGATCACTAGCGTCGCAATGGAGGAAGAACCTAGACTCGAAATCTGGAGCTTGCAACACAGGGGCAGATATAAGACTCTCCTTTAAAGTGTTAAAAGCTTTATCTTGCTCTGGACCCCATATAAATTTAGCGTTCTTCTTTTTGAGGGCATTCAATGGAGCCGAAATATCTGAGAAATGTCTGATAAACCTGGAATAAAACCCAAACATACCCATGGCACGGCGTAGAGCTTTCACAGAGGTAGGCACCGGTAGATTCTTAATACATTCAACTCTATCAGGCATGACGCTAATACCGTTAGTCGACAGCACATGTCCTAAAAACTTGATCTGCGTGTGGGCCAAAGAGGTCTTTTCGGGATTGATAGTGAGTCCCGCTTTTCTGAGGCGAGAGAAAACTTCACGGAGATGAGTTACGTGCTCCTCAAAAGATTTGCTATAAACAACAAGGTCATCTAAATAATTGAAGACAAACTTAAATTTCAAGTCACCCAAGAGATCATCTAACACACGACTAAGAATTTGTGCTCCGACAGCGATACCCATAGGCAATCTATTGAATGTGAATAACCCAAAAGGTGTGGAAAAGGCGGTAAAATCACGGCTCTCGGCGTCCAACGGAATTTGATGATATGCGGAATTGAGATCAATAATAGAATAATAGTTAGCTCCATGAAAATGCTGAAAAGCGCTGTCGAGTGTAGGTAACGGAAAATTGTCGAAAACAACCTTCTTATTCAGCTTCCTGTAGTCGACAACTAATCTATATTCGCCGTCTTTCTTGGGAATCAGAAAAGCTGGAGAACCATACGCCGACTTGGAAGGAACGACTACTCCTTTATCTTGTAGCTCTTTGACATATTTTCTCATAGCCAACAGCTTTGGAGGTGAACATGCAAATGGCGGGGATCGAACCGGGACATTATCTGTGAGATCGATATGACATTCGTGACCTACCGCTGAACCTAATTTATCTGTGAGGACATCCGAGAATTCGTTCACCAAATCACTCAGCACATCACGCTCTTCCGAAAATAAAGACAGAGGCAGCTGGACAGAATGCACTGTGGACACTTCACTAACACGAGAGGTACATTCTTCGAACGGGAATTGTTTGTTGGAATGAAACAGAAAGCTAAAGGAATTACTCGCAAAATCTAATTGTAAACCTGTTTTGCGCATGAAATCTGTCCCTAAAAGGACTTGGGTGGATAAATTATCAACTACGTGGAACTGGTGATCCCATGAAAAACCATGGATCTTGAGATGACATAAAACAGTACCGGTAACGTTGATAGTAGATGAACCAGCTGACACGAACTTTCGCTCACGTCCATCCTCGTGAGGACAGATGCGCAGCGCTGGAATTTGTTCCGCCACAGAGCGAAGGATAAAGCTCTCCGTGGCTCCAGAATCCAAAATGGCTTGAGTTGTGACATGATGAAAAGATAATGTGACCCAAGGTTGCGATACAGAAGCAAAACAAAGATAAGGATCGCGATACCTGCTTTTAGGGCTGCCCGACGGGTCGAACTCAGGACAGCACTTCAACAGTTTTCCTGGTTGAAATTACAATTTGGACAGGTCAATTTAGTCACATCTGACATCCCACAACCGTAGCAGAACTTACGGGATCTAGCGGCACATTCACGGAAGTTATGACCGTGATTGTTGCAATTCCAACATAAGATATTTGCGGAGACTCGTTTGGTATCTGGAGGATTATTGAGGACACGGGAGGTAGAATGAGTTTGGCTGGCAGCGTGACTATCACTTTGGACGTGATTTATGGGAGGACGAGAGGGGAGATTAAAAGAGACAGTCTTGTTTGAGATAACGGGACGGGCCACAGAAGTAAACGCATGCTGTGTGCTAGTCGCACAAGCTAGTTCAGGAAACATGACTTCGTGGGAAATAGGGGGTGGAATATAACTCAAACTCGACCGAGAATTGCTCTCATATTCGCGTCCATGTAGGATTATGTCCTCAATACAGCGTACCGAAATGCGACGTATGAAGTACTTATATATAGGATTTAAATTCCTATAAATAATTTCGAAAAGTTCCTGTGGGTGGAATGGCTGAGGCAAATTGGCTGTGAGGAGGCGTACAGCCGTGACATAATCGTCAATCTTCTCGGAGGGGCCCTGAGTTCGAGCGTAGATTTCCTGTTTCAAAGCATACGCGAAATCTTGGGGAGTGAAACGGGCTTTTATGTTGCACACAAATTCGTTCCATGAAGTGTAATGGAATGGTGACACCCTGTACCACTGCAACGCTTTACCAGAAAGTAAAATTGGTAGGCAACGAACTATCTTATCGGGACTTATGTCATGGCACTGACACAGTTCCTCAATCCTCTGAATGAACCAAAAAACTGAAGATGTGTTATTCTCCCCGGAAAAAGTAAGATTCCACCTGCTCACAATGGATGCAACGTTGTCAGAATGACCACCACTGGTAGGATTAGAAACGTAGCCACTAGACAACGGGTCAAACATAAGTAAGTCCTTCGGTACACTAAAAAATTGGGGTTCTGGAATAGCCTTACTTGAAGAAATAGGTGCAGTCAACGACTCAAAATTATAGGACGGTAAACGAACTTCCTGCTTAATAGATTTATCCATGACGAAAAATATTAAAAACACAGCACGGTACACACCAACGAGATAAGAAAAAGGACTACAAAGACTACTAATTTCAAACTACTTCAAAAATATAAAAGGTATCTAAACAGTATTACGAGAAGAAATAAATAAGTGCACATCACATTACCGTAAGATGTTGCTTTCCCACGTGGTAATTTACTCACGGGCACCAAGTCGTCATCCTCACACGAAACATACTGTTTGCGGCTGTGTGTTTTTCAAATGTTGATAGACCATACCAGACCTTTCCCTTCTTTCATGAAATTCTCAGCACCTTAAAACTCAGAAAGACAACATTATACTATAGGTACGAAAAGGATGGAAACGTTTCACAATGCAATTCAGCTCGAAGTCTCAGGAACGATCAGCTGGAAAAAAATTGTTAAATTAGAAAGGTGATTTTGTCTCAAAACCACGCTCTGAAATCCATTTGTACGCAACTTAAGATGAAGTAATATAAATAAACATATACTTACGTACGCAGCAGACGTCAGTGGAAACGTAGCTGAAGCTCTTCCCCTATCCCCGAAGAAATATAAAATAAAATAAAATAGAAGAAAGAAAAACGGGGAGATCGCAGTCTTGCTTGGCTTTCGCTGTGCCCAAATTTTAAAAGGCAAACCAGAAAGCAATCCCAAAAGGAAGGGGGAAAGCTAATTAAAATTAAACTACGGTAAAATCCAAAGATGAACAAATTTAAATCAGAGGCCGTGTAGGTCGTATTAACGTCACAAGTACGCTAATAAGACCGACAAACCGAAATATAGCAAAAACCAGACAAAACTCGAAGAAGGTTACTAAAATTAAAATAAGACGTGACGCAAAAGCAGAGATACTTAGGCAAAGATAAAATGCATTTAAATAAGAACCACAATGTACAACGATCCCAGAGATATTAAAAGCAAGAAGAGAAATGACCAACAAATTAAACACAAAATTAATTTACCGCAAGAAAAAATACAAATTAGGAAGAAAATCGAAAATATACTAAATTAAATTATATTAAAATGAAATAAAATAAGATAAGTTAAGGTAACGTGTTCAAGGCAAGATGAAACGATGACTAAATGTAAGTATGTCGCAATTAAATAAAAAAGACAAAACTCAGAAACGACTACACTCTACGAAGTCAAGATACGTTCTACCAATTTAGACAAAGCGTGTCAAAAGGGATGAACAAAATAGGAGGGGGGGTGCAATGGTTCAGAACGGGGTGGAGAGGGGTGAGAGGGAGGGGAGGAATGAGGAAGAAAGACGCGGAGGCACATGCAAGATCTAGTGAGTTACGAGAAAAATAGGAATTTAGACAAAAGGAAAAATTACATTAAATTATCGGCAAAGCCAAAAATATACTTTAAAAATTGAAAGTATGCGTAGGAGATAAGGGCACACAAAGACGACGAAGATATGTGATGCGCAAAATATGGGCATTCACAGACACAAGAATATCACAGGTTAGGTCACCAGCAAATAGCAATAGTGAGACCTCCTTTTGTGAACTCTTTAAGATAAAGAACAAAGCATTACGGGAAGCAAGAAAAATAATCTCCAATCCCGTTATGTTGTTCTACGATAAGATACACTCTGGATGACAGACCCAAAGGTGCCCCCTTCAAGGTAGGCAAACCACCGTCAAGCACACCAGAGTAAAGCGAAGACAGCCCAGTCCACATACATGACTTTCAACCCTTAAAGTACAAAAACTACGTTATCAAAATAAATGAAAATAACACTATCATACAAAACAAAACTCACCAGCAATTACACGCACACAAAGGGCGGAGGGAAAATATCGGGAGGGGGCAAGCACACGCGACAAAAGAAAACTAACACAGAATAAGAGTTTTAAATTGCCGAAATATGAAACTGAACTACAGTAAAACAATTACTGATTACGACATAGACACCTCGCCATGGTTTCACCTTGAACGCGGGCACTTTCCCTAGAATATCGGAATACGTCTAGCCTACTTGGCTGCAAGGAAGAAATGCCTCGAAACAAAGCAAATGACGACGCAACACAAAGGTAACTGCGTGCTAAAATTTGATTGGTCACGACCCCTTCCAAAATATAAATCACTGGCCAATAAGGGGACAAGATGCAGATATGTCCATATATGGTAAGACAGAGGGTTATTAATAGCTTCACAGCCAAGGTTTCACAAAGGCGTGCATTGATCACGTCAGATAAAAATGGCACAAAGGAGTAACTTATATATCTCATAAAAATGGCTCATGACTTTAATGTTGTTGTTTTTTACTGGTTGTCACATAGCTTTTGCTATAATTGTTTGATTGTTACGATAGTAAGTCACCGTATACTTTGTTGTAATTGTCAGGATTTAGCTAGATTATATATAAATATAAATAAGGGGGTCGTACCATCATAAATTCTTTGATTGTTATTGCTGATTAACTTAACTTCTTTTATAAGTAACCCGTTTCATCTGTGTAGGGTGTACTTTACGTACCACTGCCCTAGCTTGCCGCTTTTGCACTTCTTGTAATTAGATCTTTCGCGAGTTTTTTTTTTCACCTTACAATCAGTTTAGGATCTACGACATTTATCCTTTTTTTATTAGCTTGCGGGATTAGCCCGAAACAAACCCTCCGAACTAGGCTAGGTGTTTGTTGATTTTTTAATAAATTTTACCCGAGTTTACATAAGTTTGGATGTTATTATTTTTTAGTCTAAGTGTTTCTGCGGTGTACTTCTTGGGTCCTTTCACTTTTTCTCCGTGTCTGCCCGATCGCCAAAGGATGCTGCGTCTTTCGTGCGCACTGATCTATAGGAAGTACATCCAATCCTCTTCGGCACATGTGTCCAGACGGTGAGTTGTCTGGGAAGTCATTGCGGTTAGTGGCAATTCAAACAACTCGTCTGACGGGCTCAATATTAAGACACCCAGGAATAGCAATGCGAAGTATTTCCGATTGGTTGTGAAGAAGAGGAAAACGTGACCATCTGCTGTAACGGCCAGTACAAACTAGATGCCGTATTTGGGAACAGTGCTATTTAAATAATTTGGCTGATTCAGATGTAATTTGGGATTATCTGAAAATATGTCCAGTTATTTAGAAAGTTGGCAAACTGGATCAGCAATACCATTTGAATGAACTATTTGATTTGTAATTTTGTCGATACCACTAGTTTTTATCTGTTTTTAAGAACTGAACATTACGACGATGAATCACGAAGAAAAGCGAACTTTTAAGGACAAATCTCAAACAAAATATTCCTCTCATTCTTGCCACAAAGTAGCCAATGGTTTCAGAGCAGTCAAATAATGAATTTCGCGAAGCAAGTAAGAATTGAAACGATTTTTTTTGTCACGTAGCCTAGTGGCAGGTAGGCTAGGTAATGAAATGAAAATTGTTACTTGGCCCTTCCCTGGAAAAAATCCCGCGGGCGCCCACGAACGTTTATTACAGCACAACATCACAGTTTATCAGACAAATTCTACACGAAACTGGTGATGACCACGGTATCCAAGCCTCTAATAATTGAAAGTTCATTGGCACCATGACCACATATTTCCTTGTGCTAGTGATGACGAGAGGCGTGCATGCGCAAGGTCGTGTTTACCATATAAACAAAGCAGTTTCAGTTCATCCTGTCTAGTCGCCAGCAATCCTCCTATCAGCACCAGGATGGCTCCCAAGTATAAGGTCACCTACTTCAATGCCAAGGCTCTTGGAGAGCCTATTCGCTTCCTTCTCGCATGTGGAGCGCTCGAGTACGAAGACATAAGAATAGAGTACAAGGTCTGGGATAAATTTAAAGCGTGTAAGTAATTCTCACTTGTATTTTTCCTAACATTTCTAGTTCTTTCAGGAGCTTAAAATATTATGGTCATTTAGCCCCGCGCACTTGGTTGTCTGTGGAATTATTTGTCTGATATCCTGTGTTATTGTGATGGCTGGATTAATGTGTGTGTGTAATTCAGGTGAAGATTGGGAAGAAGGCCGCCGTGGCCTTAAGTTTGGAACCATCCCGGTATTTGATTGGAATAGACGTGGGAAACCACGGAGAACCACTTCCAGAATGGCTGAGGTGGGAATCGAACCCCCCCCCCCCCTCTCTCTCTCTCTCTGTTCTCAGTTTTGCCTCTCGAGACTGATAGTACCCCATTACAGCCCTCAGGCTTGGAATCGAACGTACACTAGTGTCGAAACGTTGATCGTAATCAGCAAATTACGAGGCCATATTTTCCTAACTAAAGGATGAATTGCCACAGAACTAAGCAGAAGTGAAGCAAACGACTTTTGACTGTCAATAACGTGCGGATAGAAAAAAAAAACACAATTAGAAAAATATGACCAAATCCAATTCTCTCGTACACAGCTACAGAACATTAGACCGGCTACACATTGAGACGCAAATGATACCCGTAGGGCAGGGCATAACAGAGGGTGCAGGGGAAGCACGATTTCCTTCTACCTAGGATACCACGAGTTCGATTCCCGGCTTTGTCGATTTTAGATCTGACATGAAGTATGTCGGATGTACTGTACTCTGCCTCTCAGACAATTACGTAGCTGTTTGATATGAGAAGTACCACCCTTAGCTCTTAAACCGAGTTAATGAGATTAGGGGTGTCAACGATCATTCCGCGTGCTTCCATAATCCTCAGGTTGATTGACTGCGTGACGCAGTGGTTGCCTGCTGTTTCCAAGGTTGCAGGATCGAATCCTGGCACAATCAGTTGGTATTTGAGGGTGCATAAATGCGAGGGAGTCGTGTCAGTAGAATTACTAGCACGTTTAAGATCCCTTTCATGACGAAATTCCAGTACCCCGGCGTTTCTAAAAGCCGCAGCAGTTAAAAGGGACGTAAAGCCGTTCGGCAGTCAATCATGCGTATGCGTGGTCGTCTGAAGCTCATAGTTGAGGGTTAATAGTAACTAGGGGACCCGTGCGAGAAATCTCGCATTTCAACATCATTGTCGTTGTTCATTAACCTCGCGCAACAGGAAGTAACAGGTGTTGTTATAGTTGTATTTTAAGGGCCGGAACAGGACGGTCATCTGCCCCTAAGTAGGCTAATATGTAACTTATAATGAGCACGTCTCCTATTTATGTCCTGTCGTAAACTTTGAATGTCAGAATCGTTGTTCATTTGTTGCAATGGTTGCTTAGTTGATGTGGCTCATGTAGATAATAATAATACACTCACTTGTTTTTTCCGCGAGCTGAAACTTATGGGGCCCTGTGTAAGTAAGGCTAGCAACCTGCTTCACTTTTACAGGGTCATTATCTTTGTGCGCCCTGGTAATTGCGGCCTATGGCGTAATTTGACTGGCCAGGTGCGGAGTGAGTGGACCTCACAATACCCCGCTCCGCTGACTCATATAATTAGTTCACGCGTGTTTTGTCATTCATATGGACGTGTATCTGCAAAGCTTAGACGTTAGTGTTGCACGCTTGGTGAGTATTGTGATTACTGTGATTGTCGGTCATGCATAGACACCAATTCACATTGCGCGAACGTGTGTATATCCATAATTCGTATATGAAAAGCAGAAAGTCTTGTTCTGAAATAAGACGAAAATTTCGAATCAAGTTTCCAGGAAGACATGTGCCTAATGCTAGTGCATTTAGGAGGCTCGCTAAACGATTCAAGAAAACAGCCTCGGTAAATAAATAAAAGTTAACAGACAACGTTGTGTTCTTAGAGAACAAAACTTAGATGACATTGTTGTCCATTCTTCCATCAGAATATATCAGGTGTGTGTTACAAGATAGGGAAGACATTTTCAGCATCGACTATGAGCACTGTAAGTACACTTTATTGAATATGTTTATTAAAAGTGTAAAAATGCGCTCCACCACCGACTGAACCGTGTACGCGCGCCCGCGATCAGCGCTAGTCAACGGCGTCTTAGCTTGCCGTGTTTGCGGGGGGCACAAAGATAATGACGCTGTACTTCGTTAAACTGCAAAAATGTCTTGAGTAAATCTCGGACCTATGGGAGTGATGGAGTCTCACTCCCATCTGACAGATCAGGGAATCCAACTAGTAGACTGGGCGCTGAAAGCCAAAACAGTCTCAAATGAAAATGTATGGATTATAAGAATAATATTGGTTTCACGTCACTGTTAACTAATGTACTGCTGCTGTTAGAGACGTGGGGTTGCCGGATTGTTTCCCTGAAGGGGATCTTTAACGTTCACTGAGGACCAAATACCAGGTTAGGATTATATTTTTAATTCCAGCAGTTACACAAAAATCTTTATGTTCGACCCTGACTATTATAAGTTATGTCAGAGAACAGTACTATAATGAGGCTCATTATAACACTATTTTTCATTATGAAACAGTTTCTCCCACCAATCAGAGCTCAAGAAACAGTTGTTTGACCAATTAGATAATTAGATGCGCAGAGTTCCACGGCCTTCTAATGTAAATTTCACTGCCTGGCCTAGTGTCATAGTAGAGTAATCGAGGTGGCCATGGTCAAATACAAGGCATTCCCTGCGTCTCATGCGCTCTGTTCAGTACATAAAACTGGCGAAATCTCGACAGATATTTATGAATATTTATGTTTGAACATAAAATAGTTATAATAATTATCGTCGAACATAAACAGTCGTATGCAACTCGCCTATAATGGTAATTAAGACACTCGGAAGGAAATTATAAAACTCGTATACGCTCGTTTTATAAACATACTCGTGTCTTAATTATTACCATTATAGGCTCGTTGCATAATGTACTATTAACTTGCCCCTCTGAGGATACGTAATAATGTGAAGAGTGTGACTGCTGACTAAAAGTGTTGTTTATTTCAACAGCTACCCCTTACAAACAGTTGCCACTGCTGGAAGTGGATGGGAAGGTGATCTCCCAGTCGAAGGCCATCTGCCGCTACCTCGCAAGGCAGGTGAGCCTCATGGGTAAAGATGACTGGGAAGACCTCCAAATTGACTCCGCCGTCGAAACATATTATGATTTCAGAAGAGGTAAGTTCGTACTTCATTTACTTGGCACTTATAAATCTCAAGTAACTCAACAAAGCGACGAGTATTCTCATTTCCTACATGTGAAAACTGGATAGACGATGTTATTTACACATTCTTTATTTTACTTATTGTCTGTTTTATATTAAAACAATCCGTTCACAGAATGAAATAATTAGCTATTGTATTACCATTCTTACGAGTATTTTTTCTTTCCTACCCCCTTACTATTCCCGCTTTTTATTATCTCGGTGCTATGTCCTTTGTTGGATGGAATTTTATTTTTGTCTTAATTTGGTTTTTCGTCTGAAAGAAAGCTTGTAGTTTTACGTGACCGTTAATCACATGATCATGAGTCACGGGACCCCCCTTTTACCTGTTATCCGAAAATGACATTTCATCTCAAAAATCTCACATACATTAATCGCCTTGGCGAGAGGCAAGCAGCTTAATCGCATCTGTTTTGATACAAGCGTATCACGGCTCGATATTTATTTATGTATTTGTTTATTTATATATTTATTTATTTATTACTGTATATGGTGCTGCGTAGCTCAGTCAGTAGATGCACTGTGTTTTAACTGGAAGGGAGTGTGTTCAATCTCCACACAGGTAGTGGATTTTAGAAACAAGAGTTTAGTGCTTTTCAGTCGGTCAACACGAATGTACCCAAAAGAGATGGGTTATGCCCTAATCCTGAAATAAATTACATGAGATTAATAAAACACTAGGATTTCAGGATTAGGGCATAACCCATCTCTTTTGGGTACATTCGTGTTGACCGACTGAAAAGCACTAAACTCTTGTTTACTAAGGCAACACTGAAAATATGGCTTCAAACACCGCAAGGATTTTAGAAACAAAATTATCACTTCTAGAAACGCAAATGGCCCTAGTAGGGTTCAGTCAGCTTACAGAAGAAATGATTACCATGGTAACTTCTGGAAACAATGACAACTCCATCTCATCCTGTACCGATATCACGAAAACGTGGAAACTGTTACTCTTGTTCTTGTTATTCTTATCAAGTTAAGCGTTTACAACATCTTAATCTATAGGGGAAGATAACCTCGATGTTCATCACCTTAAAGCAGCATCAACACCACCCTATCTTAATTTGTTGTGACCCAAATCTGTTTATTGTGTGAGTCTTCAATCTTTGACTGGTCTGATACAGTTCTCCACGCCTCCCTGTCCTCAGCTAATCGTTCCATCTCTACATATCTACCACACCCTACATCCGAAGCAATCTGTTTAATATATTTTATTCTAACCTTGGCCTACCCCTACATTTATTGTCCTCGACCTTTCCTTCCGTAACTAAGTTTGTAATTCCTGGGTGCCTTAATATGTGTTCTACCAACCTATATCTTCTCTTCATTACAGTGGCAGCTGGCGGAAAATTGTTCTGGCTGTTGCACTATTTCTTTACATCACATTCACCTCGGGATTAAATGGATTATAAGCGATTTAAAAAACTTCTCGAGAAGAAAACAGCGTAAGCTATACACGAGAGCGAGACAGAACCGCAAGTGTCGGACACACGCACATTATATATTGTGCCGGCAGTAGACGGAGCATCTCGAATGTCTTCGTCCGCCTCTCTCCTCCCTTGTTGCAATCAGCGGGCAACGACCAGCCAACTATACTGTTAGGATAGGACTTACATCTCAGTCATACCCTCCACTATTCAGATCTGGTCGGTGCTCGAGCCTGGCAACGACCAAACGGCGAGCGCTCCTGTACTGTTGGCGCACTTCGCTTTCTCAAACAGTTCACAGTACAAGATTTCCTGAATTATTTAAGAACAAAACTATGAATTCCTATGTACGAGTATGTAAGAGGAAGCACGTAACTTGTTATTACTAAAAGATTATTATTACGGTATATATTTTGTTATTGAAAAAATCTGGTCGTTGTGCAACACTGCAGCCTTATTACCGGCCGCCATTGCTTCGTCAGCAGTCACCAGAAACATCGCCCCTCTCCTACTCGTTTTAATACCTCTTCCAAACAATGTTTCGGCGGATTCGGTGGCGTAGTTGGTAGCATTCCGAGCTTCTATGCCCAACATCACAAAGTCGTCGAATTTTTTAAGAGCGTTAAAAATCCCTCAGTATGCCTTCCTTCTGAGGGGAAGAAATGCCGGTGGGCACATGTCATAGATTTATGGCATGTTAAAGAACCTTCTACTAACTACAATTGTGTGAAGCTAAATTTGTAGGTTATATTTGATTAACGCTCAATATGTTCCAACGTTCACCGCCAGGTGCCGATTGCAGTGGCATCTAGTAGCCAAGTTTGCGGCTAGATGTCGTTGACGGTAGCATTTGGTAGCAAAAGTAGGAACTACTTGAAATTGATCGTCTGCAGTCCTTACCTGAATTACAGATAACACTAATACAGCCACATAATAACACCGGTTATCAGACAGATTCGACACACACCCAAATTACACGGGGCTACATGACCACGTTGTCGCAGCCCCTAAAGAGAAACCAACCAACCAAACAGTGCTGCGCACCCATTTCAAAGCTTGTGTAATGTATGTTTCAGAGTGTGCAGCATACGCTTTTGAGTCCGATGAGAGGTTTAAAGCCAAGCTGAAAGAAAAACTCTTGAAGGAGACAGTGCCCTTCTACATGAACAAACTGGAGGAAGTGGCTAAGAGGAATGGTGGCCATTTAGCTTGTGGAAGGGTTAGTAGGCCTACATGACTTGGGAACTCCTTATTTCTAAACAGAAAACTCTGCTTAGATAAATGTTGGCAATGCACAGCATGTTACCTGTTTTAAAATATTGCACACACAATTTTATTTTTATATTTTATAATATTCGAAACAGAAGGGCATTTCTGTTAAGAAGGGATACAGCTTGACAGGTCAGAAAATCACGTTTTATATGTAATGTATAGCTCAGGGTACAGTATATTTTACTGTGAAACAACGAAATTAGTGAATGTCAACATTTTCCGGCGAATGTCGACACATACCAAACACGTCGGCGAAAGGCCGAATATTTCTCAATACAGTATTACCGTATTATACATTCGGATCTTATCCGGCAGATGTCAACAAAGAAAATGAGCTCTCTTGATTGACGGATGAACTGTACTGGACTATTTTGTCGTCCACCAGCAATAGGTTACCCTACTACAGATGGCCGACAGACATGCCAATTCTTGGCACCTGAAACTTCAGCGCTGTCTGTCGTCGGGCACGCACTACTAGAGTAGCATGCAGACCAGTAACGCTGTCTGTGAGCAGAGCTTGTAAACACTAGCAGAAGCTGCCTCCCCCACCCCACAGCCCCTCCCCTTTCCGTTGCGTGGTTATAGTGGTTAAACTAAGATGAGTTGTTGTTGTTGTTGTTGATTCTTTGAAACTTGGCGACGTCTTGGTCATGTAGCCGCGTGTACTTGGGTGTGTGTAGAATTTGTCTTGTCCACCTCGTTGCGTAATGGCTAGCACTCTTGGCTGTCACCACAGAGGCCCGGATTTGATTCCCGACTCTGCCAAGAAATTTAATTCTGGTCTGAGTGCTAGAACGAGGTACACTCAGCCTCGTGAGGCAAAACTGAGAAGAGGTTAGTTCAATTCCCACCTCCGTCATCCTGGGCGTGGTTGTCCGTGGTTTCCCACTTCTACTCCAGGCAACTGCCGGGATGGTTTCTAACTGGAGGCCACGGCCACCACCATACCAAACCTCATCTGAATTACAAATGCACGCACTATTATATCCATCACAATAACACAGGTTATCAGACAAACTGCACACACACACACACACACACACACCCCCAAGGTTGGCTGAGGTAGGATTCGAACCCGCCTTGTGTCAGTTTTGAACTAATATGACTCCGACTATATCCCTCCATTGTTTAGTATACATGCTATAAGAGTGAAAGCTAGATGGATTCAGAATATCTTATTCATTAAAATAATGGAGGTGACAGATGTGAGAGTAGCACGAATGATTGCTGAGGCAAACAAGTGTGAGCAATATGGCAGGAATGTTCTCTTAAGAAAGAGAGGGTAAGTTGAGAATCGATTCCTTGGATGAAGCTGTTCATTGAACAAGTGTCATTGGAAGGTCCAGTATTGCCTAGTATTCAAGTAGTAAATTACCAGCAATTATATTAGCTGATATAGCCTAATCGAACAGCCAAGGTTCCCAAGGTTCCAGGTCGGATTACATACCGTATCTAATTGTGGGGCAAATACTGGGATTGTTCCTATCTTGATGAGATCAAGGGGGTGTCGAGTTCACTCTGAGAGGTTCGCAAACTAGACTGAACGCTAAATGACATCACATATCGTGAATATGAATATACCGGTATTAATGAAGTTACTAGTTGAAACCCGTCAAAACATGACGGTCATTGGGAAAATATTTACGGAAGGATTTTCTTATATGCATTATTTGTATGATTACAGAGAAAGACGACTTTGCAACATATAACTGCCCATGACTGAAAACTTGATGAGGCAAATAGTGACCTACACGTTATATAGCTTCCCCTTGAGCTTTATTGATTGTGATAAATTATGCCAAGCGATTGGAAATTGGTGGCTCTTAAAAGAAAATGGGAGTATTTTTATGGCATATTTATATTGGATTTTTAAAGTGGCTTCGTATTTTGTCCGATTTCTCACTTTATTGCGTCAATTTGCAGTTAACATACGACCGGACAATGTTCCTTTTCGTCGTCGAACGGGGTTTTATAGTAGTATTTCTCCCAAAATTAACGTCTTATTCGATAACACTATAGTGCCCTGCATCAATGGAGCCGCTAAATATTAAATGCCAAATAATACTCCCCTTGCAAAAACGTGTGGTTAGACTCATTGTTATGTACTCTAAACAAATAAAATCAATGAACAATTGGCTTATACAATGAAGTTCAACATGATCAGTGTATTCACCGTTCAGAGACTTTCATACTAAGTTGGTTGCTGAGGAGAACGCGATGAGGCTGATCGCCAATAATAAAATCCTTAAAATTATCCTTGTCAGCAACAATGTTTGCAATAGTTTGCAAATGAAGCTCAGGGCGATGTTCTTCATTTTGATATAAACAGCACGAAACTTCTCGAAATAAGCAATTTCTATCGCCTGTTATAGGTTCAATCCTTTGGGTTTCTTTAACAGCAAACTATGCAGGGGAGCATAGAATCACTTCACCAATTACAGGATGAGCACTGACTCTTTGCCAGCCACCGTAAAGGAGGCAGTTTTAGAATTATATGTCCAGTGCATGTCGAAAAACGCATTAACATAGGGAAGCCCACTATTAAGTATATTCTTGGCCATCGCCCCAGAGATCCGGATTCATTTCCCTGCTCTGCCAAGAAATTTAATTCTGGCCTGAGGGCTGGAACGGGACGCACTCAGCCTCGTGAGGTAAAACTGAGGAGAGGTAGGATCGATTCCAACCTTAACTATCTTGGATGTGTTTCTCTTCGGTTTCCCACTTCCACTCCAGGCAAATACCGGGATGGTTCCTTAAGTAAGGCCTCGGCGTTCTCCTTCCTAATTCTCACGTTAATTACAGATACACGCATTAATACAACCATGACAATAACACAGGTCGGTAACATATTTTTTTTCTCTTAAAGACACTCTGCAAATCTACAGGCCAAGAGCTTTTGTCAGAGTGCTTTACGAAGTCGAAACATGATGGTCAATGGTAAAATAATTACCGAAGGATTTCCTTATATACGACATTCTTTGTACGACTACTTTTTGGCACTATTGAAACTTTAAGGGCGTCGAAAGATCGCACTCTTGACATTGCAACATATAACTGGCCATGACTGAAAACTTGCTGAGGTAAATAGAGACCTACACGTTCGAGAGTTTCCCCTTGAGCTTTATTAATTGTGATACAGAATGCCAAGCGAATTGGAAATTGACGTCTCTTAAAAGAAAATGGAAGGGTTTTGTCGGATGGTGTTAAATCAACTCGAGGGATTAGAGCTCTCTGCCCAATTTTATCTCCGCTGATTATTTCCAAATCCAAGCAATTTTCATACATATTCTTTACAAATAATCTGGTTCCGTTCAGGAGCCCTTGGGAAACGTTCAGATTTCTGAGGAGCATAACTATGGCTCCAACTTTTAGAGTAAGAATATGTGGAGGCAAACCACTTAATTCCAAGGAATTCAAGAATTCTGTAGGAAATTGAAGTAGCTGGCTTTCATCTTCAGTAATTAATCTGTTAACGCTGGTGTATGTTTTTGAACTACCGGGTATAAGTTCGATGACTTTCAAATTAATTTCATTACAGTGTTCATTTTTTGGTGTTAGAATGCATACTTTCGATAAATTGATTATATATTTCGTAGAAATGAATGTTTCGCCGTAAATCTCAGTCACGATGTCATCATGCGCTAAAATTCTGGGTGGTAGTTCAATAACATTTGATTCCTCACCATCTACAGAGGGGTAGTCACCGTTACCAATTTGTAACAAAAAATCAGAAAATTCAATTTCTTCTGGTTTCAACCGCATGTTTTATATAAGCAGCGTATTTTGAAGAAGGGCCAGAGAGGAGAGTATTTAATAGAGTTTTGAATAATTGTTTGGCGAGAAGCGTGCGGAACAACAGGCAAAACCTGCCTAAAGTCTCCTCCAAGAACAGTAATTTTCCCACCAAATGGAATGTCATTACCCATAATATCTTTTAGAAGACGATTCACACACATTAATGAATGAATATTTGCCATTGGGGCTTCATCCCATATTATGAGCCGTGCTAATCGAATATCGTCAGCTGCTTGGGAATTTAATTTTAATCCAGACACTGAACTCTCATTTAAATTTAGAGGAATTTTGAATGTACTGTGTACTGTTCGACCGTTGGGTAGCAAAACAGCGGCTATTCCGGTCCATGCTACTGATATAACATAAAGCCCTAAACTCCAGAACTTTTGTATTAAGCATCGGTAAATAAATGTTTTTCCTGTGCCCCCAGCACCGTCAATAAAGAATGCGTTCGTGACAGTTGAGTTGTTATTTTGAAGAACGCTAGTGATTTCATTAATAATTGAAAGTTGTTCCTGGTTTGCTAAGGACATCAGGTCAGCCAAATCAAAAGGGAACACTGGCTCATTAGTAGTTTGATCGTTTGAGTGTGTGTCAGTACCAACAGGCAAGTTAAATGTTGGCAGAGAGAAACCATGCAATTGCAGAGTTTTATTAATATCTCTGAGAGATAGTTGATAAGCTGTATTTTCATCTTCAGACTTTAAATAATCTTCACAGAGAGAGTTTTTGTGCATGTCCCATAAGTGACTGGCATTGCAAGGTTGATGAAATATGCATATGTAGGCGAATAACTGTCTCAGTTGAAAGGGCATTTGGAAAACCGATGCTTCCATCAAACAGCGTTGCCATTCTGAATCATCGATAAGCAAACCAAGTTTAATTGCCATATCCTTATATGTTGGGCAGGTAACACCTTGGTATGTTCGGAGATCCTCAAAGCTTGTGGCACCTACTATGTGAAGTAAAAGTAAGCGCAGATGGTATCTTTCTGATTCAGATGGAGAAACATTGTACATCCGACCTATTACCTTTTCGAATCTAAGTCGTTTCTTCCAAATGCATTTGCATTTATCCCATACATAATGAACGGGTGTTTCAGGATAAATATATGCACTCCTAGTTGTTGGATTTTGGTTCAGCTGAAACCATGCAGTGAGTTGTGTACTTTTTAACTGAGCCCGTATTAATGCTTTGGGAGCATTATCGGCATGAAAAAATACATCTTGTTGGTCTGGTAAATGGACAGGTAACCGGGCAATAATGTGGGACTGTTCGTGCATGTTGTAACCAAAAATCCTGTATGCAGCCTCACTTGACCCAACATATCTAGCATTCAAATACATAGAAAATTCGTCATGATGTAGCATTCCATCGTTTGCCGTGATTTTCAAGTTAGCGCAATCATGCCCCTTATAAACATATTTATGTATGTATTTGATGCTGTGTACACTTGCACAGATTTCGACGTTAATATGGGCCTGAAAGTACATCAATAAATATCGATTGTATGGAACAATGAAGCGATTGTCGATTTCAACATTGGTGCCTTGTACTCGTTTAGTATATGATCTTCCATTCTGTCGCCTACGGTAAAGTGGATAGCCGTTCACATTCTCTTTAGTTTCTGGCACAAAGTCTTTTGGAAAACCCTTCTTACATCTTCCATCCTTCATGCAAATTGAATTGGGATTCAGAAGGCCGCAAGATCCATGTACCATGTGTGTCTTTACTAAGTTGTACAATGTTGTATTGGAAGGATCTGGTATTTCTGCAGAAACTGTCATATCAATATCATAGATTTCTCGTAATTTACAACTATCTCGAAGACAAACCAGTAAGTGTATATGAGGTAAACCTCGCTTCTGGAACTCAACCGTGTATAAGAAAGTTTGTACCTCGCCAAATATTTGCTTTTGATTTATTAAACGCAAGAGTTCCTTCACTTTCGCATGAAAAACGCGAACAACATCAGGTCTATTGTTTGCATTTTCATAAGGTTGGAGGCTAGTAGTAATTTCAGGCCATGATGGGTTGCAAGTGAAAGTTATGAAGAGGTCTGGCTTGCCAAATTTTCTCACAATTGCCATTGCATCCTGATAATTTTGCAACATATTTCGGGGACTACCAATAAAAGTAGAAGGCAAAATAACTATGCGACCAGCTCTTAAACTTTCATTTTCAGCTCTAAAGTGTAAAGCATCAGCAAGACCAACGTAGGTATCGACACGCAATTTCGTTTGTTGATTGCGAATATATTTTAGTCTATCTCCTTCTATTCGACAATAACAGTCAACTATTAATTGTTGGGTAAGTTTACCTGCATTAAGTAAAGGGTTGAAACCTCCTGCGGGAGGACAACCTCGAATCGACATCCTATACAAAATATATTCACGCATTGTCATATTTTGCCTAACGTTCGTCTTACGGTTCCCTCCTGTTGGCAGTGAAATATGCCACCCTGTTTCTCCGCAAGGCCAGATTAAAACGTAAGTTAATGGATCACAATGCATGCTGTCAACATCAATTTCCTTTAAAACTCCCTGATTAGAAAATACGGCTATGTGGCGGTGTGAAGCCGGAGCGCCGTCAGTTGTTTCAAAAATAGCTGCAATCTCTGAGGAAGCTGGGTTATTGTAACGTCTAGGATCTTCTTGAGGTTCATGGTAAAAGCGCATGACCAAATCTAACGGTTGACGTTTTTCTCTTAAAGCCAGTTCATTTTCTTCGCATATTTTTTAATGCATTGTCTTATACAATTGAATGTAAGGGTTATGCTCTTGCAAAATATTATTTATAATATGAAGTGTACCCTCCCTGATGCAAGAATTCGCTCGATTTGCTAATCTGATTTGATTAGCTTCTGAGCAGTCTAATACATACAATTGGCCGTAACAACTGTCGCTTATATTTTTGGAATATATGGAAGAAATGCGATGATGTACAATTCCTGAAATTTTAAAACAATATGGACCGTGTTCAGGTGGTACGGTAACATTGGCACCAAAGGAAACGAAGGACATAGAATTGTTGTACTGCCGAATATTCTCTCTGAAGTTCCTTGAGGTATCATCATTTCCAGTGAAAAATGGTTTAAGCCTGTCAAGTAGTTTATATTCCGGCAGATTAATTTTACCATTGCAACAGCAAAGGCCGAAGTAACCAAGCGTAGTTTTTTCGCAAGAGAAGAACAATGCAGAACAATGTTTACATTCGTTCGTCAAGGACCCAACGCTGTACGGCATAATATCTGGCATTGTTTCTGAAATGGCAGATTTATATTTTATATTAAAAGTGGTTTCGCCTTTTCTCCGATTTCTCATTGTTTTGCGTCTATTTGTAGTTTCCACACGACCGGTTAATGTTCTTTTTCGTCGAATGCGTCTATTTACAGTAGGATTTATCCCCAAATTAATGTCGTATTCGATCACACTATAGTGTCCTGCATCAACGGAGCCGCTAAACAATAAATGACAAATAACACTTCCATTGCCATAATCTACAACGTGGTTAGTCTCATCGTTATGCACTCTAAACAAATAATCATTACACAATTGGCTTATACCATGGAGTTCAACATGACCAGCATATTCACCGTTCAGAGACATAAGATTTTCATACTCAAGTTGGTTGTTGAGGGGAAGGCGATAAGACTCATCGCCAATAATAAAATCCTTATAAATATTCCAGTAAGCAATAATTTTTGTAACAGTTTGCAAACGCAACTCTCTATGACGTTCTTCGTTTCGATACAAACAGTACGAAACTGCTCTAAATAAGCAATTTCCGTCACCTGTTATTGGTACAATTCTTCGGATATCCATGACAGTAAATTATGAAGAGGAGCATAGAACCACTTCGCCAGTCACCTTAATAATGGAGCCAGTTTTACAATTATATTTCCTGTACGTGTCAAGAGTCGTATTTACACAGGGAAGCCCACTCTTAAAGCTGGCAATGAATTATCGAGACAAACCGGCCCAGTAATTCTGCGTAGTCACTTTCTAGTATGCCGTAGTTATGGTATATACAATGAAAGGTTTAACAATTCGTAGAAGCTGCGATATGTATTCTCGACAGAAAACGACTCACCACCAAAGACTATAACAGACCACCAAAGACTATATAACAGAAAGATCGGAAACACAATACAAATGGCGGTTCCAACATTCGACTGCAGCGGCATCTGCTACTGAAATATAGAAGTTAATTTGGATAACAATCTAATCAAAAGTAGGCCTACATTTTGTAATACCGGTATCAGAATTTCAACGTAGGCCTACTGTATTATTGCCGTATAACTGGTAAAGGTACAATTCATTAGTGGAATTTCATGTAACAACATTTTGGACATGCCTTGTATGTTTATAAGGCAAAGAAAGAACTGAGGAAAACAAATGAGTTACGTAGCACATGGCTCGATTTGAAGACACTCGGGTGGATTCACTGCATATATTCTTCGTAATGTGTTGGAATTCGTACAATCCTTGATTCACAGTTATCCCATATGCAAAAATATGCCAAAACTTCTGTAGCAATAAAGATAAATAGCCTACCGTTATTGCAAATGTAATCTGTCGAATGTTGGAACTTATAAAGCTTTTCAATGAAATTACCATAGCGTTTTAAGTTAAACTGAGATGGGAACGTAGAATTCCTTAGTTACGGGAATGCCAAGAGTTAAATATGTTTTGGCAATATAATAGCAATTGCAAGAAAGGAAAATACGGAAATAAAAAAACATGCCGGAGGGGGGATTCGAACCCCTTACATTGGGTGATGCATAAATTAAAAGAGAATGGCGTAACCACCTGAGCTACCGAACCAATGGTAACGATGCGCAATATTAAGGGAGTTAAACATCAAGCACACTCAAAATTTGATGTCAGTTTACGTTTTTCAGCATTTTCTGACTGGTAATTCCAGTGTATGTCATGATAACGTAATAAGCAATGTTCCCTTCCATTATAATTCTTATACATAAACATGAAATTAAAACGGGATGGACTTGTAACCGCCATGACTGTCATAAGGCAAGGCGATTGTGCGCATGCGTGATAGGCAAGATTTCAGAATTTTTGTTTATTAATTAAAAATATTCTGTAACATATGGGAATGCCAAGAGTTAAATATGTTTAGGCAATATAATAGCAATTGCAAGAAAGGAAAATACGGAAATATAAAAACATGCCGGAGGGGGGATTCGAACCCCTTACATTGGGTGAGGCATAAATTAAGAGAGAACGGCGTAACCACCTGAGCTACCGAACCACTGGTAACAAAGCGCAATATTAAGGGAGTTAAACATCAAGCACACTCAAAATTTGATGTCAGTTTACGTTTTTCAGCATTTTCTGACTGGTAATTCCAGTGTATGTCATGATAACGTAATAAGCAATGTTCCCTTCCATTATAATTCTTATACATAAACATGAAATTAAAACGCGATGGACTTGTAACCGCCATGACTGTCATAAGTCAAGGCGATTGTGCGCATGCGTGATAGGCAACATTTCTGAATTTTTGTTTATTAATTTAAAAATATTCTGTAACATATTTGTTTATTTTAAAGACACTCTGCAAATCTACATGCCAAGAGCTCTCGTTAGAATGCATTACGAAGCCAATCGGTTGAGAAGTTATCTCATTCTCGATGTAACAAAAATCGCCTTAGTGTTTTAAATATATAGATTACATCTTCAATGAACCTCTCTTGCAGCTAACCTGGGCTGACGTGTATTTTGCTGGAATGCATGAGTCCTACAGTCAGTTCACGCATCAGAACCTGTTGGAAGGCAGACCCTATCTCAAGTCTATCGTGGACAAGGTGTGTACTCCATCCCTGCCATCAAGGCCGTGGTAGACCAGAGGCCACCTGTTGGAGACTGGTGAATAAGACTTTCGTGTGTTTCATTTGTCTAAAAACACAAGAATAAAACACATTCTCTATTCTCTACTACAATGACTCATTATTGTCACGAACCTAATCCTGTAATTTTATTATTCCCCAGTAGTTAGTTGTAACTAACAGCGGATTGGTTCGCCCTTGAGGTGTAAGGGCTACCGTTAATGGCTGTCATCACTGTGGTCACGGATTCTAGTCCCAGCTATACCAAGATACATAATTATAATTTAAGGAGACCACCTCGTGGTGTAGCGGCTAGCATTCTTGGCTGTCACTCCGGAGATCCTGGTTCGATACCCGGCTCTGCCAAGAAATTGAATTCTGGTCTGGGGGCTGGAATTGAGAAGAGGTGGGTTCGATTCCCACCTCAGCCATCCAGGAAGTGGTTTTCCGTGGTTTCTCACATCTACTCCAGGCAATACTGTGATGGTTCCTAACTTAAGGCCACGGCCGCCTCCTTCCTAACCCTCTTCTTCTTCTTCTTCTTCTTCTTCTGAGTCATCCCGTAGGAACGGGGTCCTCTTTTAGGATCAATGCACGCCATTTCTTGCGATCTAATGCTTCCCGCGATTTCAAATTTCTTGTTCGTAAATCTGCGTTAATGGTGTCCAGCCACCGCAATTTTGGTCTCCCACGCTGTCTCTGACCGTCAACTGTTAGATGGTAGGCCGAGCCGATGACTGAACTTTGTGGTGCACGGACAACGTGTCAATACCAACGGAGTCTCCATTACTGCATTTTCTCATTGATTGGAGCCACGCCAGCTATATGTCGAATCGTTGTGATGGGGTTTTGGTCGAGCAGAGAAATGTCTAAAGATCTTCGCAGCATCCGCATTTCCTTGACGTGAAGTGAGTGCTCAGCACTTCTAGGTGCTGGCCAACACTCATCTGAATAACAGATACACACAATAATGTAGCCATCACAATAACATAGGTTATAAGACAAATTCTACACACACCCAAGTACACGGGACAAAATGACCACCATGTCCAAACCCCTCAAATGAAACAACAACTCAACGGTAACACTTGTGAAATTAACACGTACTGATATAACTCGGATGCAGGAACGACGTGATCACTTGGCAGAGTTTTTCCGAAGCATTTGGCTGTCCATGCTAGCTATTCTCTTTTATCTAGTGTGCGACTTCCTTGGGTTCACGAGGCCTGCACTTCCCCGCGATCGAAATAAAAACCAACCGTATAGAGTACCGGTACCTTACCTTACCCCGTGGCACTACAGTCCTTGAAGGACCTTGGTCTGCTCCACCACACACCGCCAATCTTCTCTATCCTGCGCTCTCCTCCTCCACGATTTAATTCCAAGATCTCGAAGATCCTTCTCCACCTCGTCCTATCATCTCCTTCTTGGTCGTCCAGGAAGCCGCCTCACACTCGGTTTTTCCCGATACACTTGTCGGGTCTGCCTGTCTTCATTCGTTCTTTCTACATGAATCCACCTAATTCTACTCTTTTTAATTTCTGCCACAATCGTTGGTTCCCCATATAAATTGTACACTTCCTTATTAGGTCGTATTCTCCACTCACCGTTCTCACACACCGAACGATAAATCCATTGTCTTAATAAAAGTATTTCTCCAATAGAACATAATAATGTATATTCTGGGAGCCTCCGTGGCTTAGGCAGCAGCACGCCGGCCTCTCACCGCTGGGTCCGTGGTTCAAATCCCGGTCACTCCATGTGAGGTTTGTACTGGACAAAGTGGAGGCAGGCAGGTTTTTCTCCGGGTACTCCGGTTTTCCCTGTCACAATTTCATTCCAGCAACACTCTCCACTATCATTTCATTTCATCTGTCATTCATTTAATCATTGCCCCAGGGGAGTGCGACAGGCTTCGGCAGCCGGCACAGTTCATATCCTCGCCGCTAGATGGGGCCTTCATTCATTCCATTTCCTGACCCGGTCAATCGACTGGAAGCAGGCTGTGGATTTTCGTTTTCAATGTATATTCTATCTTGCGTTGAAAAGAATGAATTCCCTTCTGGAATATCGTAAATAAATACCGTATCATTGTTTCAATTTCCTTTAGAGTGTTCGTGCTTCTGTACCCCGTAATACCCTGCGTTTGTTGTTCTTCAAGAGTACGGTAACAAGTTGAGGGATGACACGACATTCCTGTCCCTTAGTAGATACGTGGCCTGTTTTCCATCTCTTGATTTGCATTTGTCTGTTGGCACAGGCTAGAGTAAAATGTGGCTTTTTACCGATGTCTCAGTCTCACTCATGGCTGTGATAATATGGAAGCTACTAAGGTATGGATGGTGCTGAGTAATGGACTCAGGGCACAGCTAGTGCCTGTGGGTGTTGTGAAATGTTCTGCTCATAGGGTTAGTACAGCTGTACTGACTCAGTGAGGAAAGCAATGGCAAACTACCTCACTCCTCATCTTGCCTAGTACGCCTCAATATAGCGCTGCCTTGGATTTTTGTGGGTATCTACCCTACCCACCCACATAACCTAACGGCGGTACTTTTTGAGGATCCAACCAGCCTTCGGGCTGACTACCTAACAGGTTACTTGGCCGCTGGATGCACTCTGTTCAGCTTGAGATACCAACATAAAATAAAAACATCGACTGCTATGGAGCCAAGGTCAGCTGCAATCATGTTTGCTCGCACGCCCATTTCTGACACGAGCCGGCTAGTAGCTGCAGTTAGTGTCAGTAGCATCAGCAATGGCGCCCAAGTACAAGCTTTCATACTTCAACGGGAAGGCCTTAGCTGAGCCTATCCGTTTCCTGCTGGCATATGGAGGGCTGGACTTTGAGGACGTGAGGATCAGCACCAAGGACTGGGAGAAACACAAACACAGTACGTAACGATTATAGCTTAACGGTACATACAGTAGCCTACTTCAGGTTCCTTTTAGCAGAATGCACAAACCTCACTGGTCCGGCGTAGCCGTGCTCGTTAAATTGTGCACCACGGCCACAAGGGCAGCTGAAGCAATTTCGGAGATCGTATGGTTCGAATCCCAGCGTTGTCAGTGGCTATCATGAGTGTGTTTTTACAGCTTTTTTCCACACTCCCTCCAGGCAAATATCATGATCCCAGAACGCCTACTCCCTCCCTGTCCCAATACTGCTACACACACTACTACAGTCATCACATAAATACAGGTTATTACTTATCAGACATGTTTAATACACACCTAACTACACGGGGCTGATGACCAAGATTGCCAAATCTTCACAAACAAATCCATTTTAGGGGGCTTGGATATCGTGGTCATTTAGCCCCGTATACTTGGACATATGTAGAATTAACCTGTGCTATTGTGATGGCTGAATTAGTGTGCGTATTTGTAATTCAAGTAAGGATCGAGAAGGAGGCGGTCGTGGTCTTAAGTAAGTAAGTTTGTTAGTTATTGCGTTTTAAAGGGTGGAACTACGAGGTCATCTGCCCCTAAAGATCTTAAGTTTGGAACCATCCCGGCATTTGACTGGAGAAACCACAGAAAACCACTTCCAGGATGGCTGAGGTGGGAATTCAACCCATCTCTTCTCAGTTTTGCCTCACGAGGCTTAGTGTACCCCGTTTTAGCCCTCAGACTAAAATTAAATTTCTTGGCAGAGCCGGAAATTGAACCCGGACCCCCAGTTCGACAACCAAGAATGCTAGCCGCTACACCAGGAGGTGTACTTATAATATAGTTTTAAAAGTAGGACTGACTCGGGATGAAATTGACTATCTGTCACCTCTACACCTTTCCACGCCTCAAAATTGCTATACATTTGGGACGACGGCATGGATCATGGGGTAATGTTGTGGAAATGTGAAGCCAACAGCGTAACAGGGCTCGCAATGGCACGTTTGGAGTTCCATGGTTTGAATCCCAGGACTGACAGCGGTCATACCGATTATGGTATTTTCGCGGGTATTTTCTTACTTTCGTCTTAGAGCACTAACACCAATCCATAACGTAGCAACTAGGCTACAGCCACCACAAAAACTTTGGTTATCTAATTCACTGCACACTCAAGTACACAGGGCTGAGGACAGCAAGTTCGAAGACCTTTAATTAATTAATAGCAACATCGAAATTATACAAATAGAGATTACTTTTTCTTAAACGATAAGATGGGATATCCTGTCTGTATGCTTCATTGACAATCACTGTTGACCCGAGACATGGAACTATTTCGTAACTCATCAAATGGTTCATTATGTGATTGTGATAATCTTTCACAGTGACTTGACACTACTGCAGTCGATGTCAAGGACATACAGTTGGAGGCATTCGGATTAGTAGTTATCTTTGTTGCTGATTCATTTGAGGGGCTTGGGTATCGTGGTCATTCAGCCTCCCGTGCACTTTGGTGTGTTTAAAAAGTGTTTGACAACCTATGTTATTGTGAATATTGCTGGTTTACTTCCTGAATATAACGCAATCTCACTATTAGTGTTGATGACTTTGATCTTGATCTCTGACATAGATGGTATGCTTTCATTCTAATCAGTCAAAACAACTTGGTCATCGACACAGAACAGACAGGTTACATGAATTCTACCCAACTCAATCCTGTAGCCTTCAGTAAATGGTCCAAAGCCTATAAAATAAACAGAAACGCTGAAAAAATACATTCTTGGCTCACAACCGAAGTCGTCGGATTTTTAAGAGCATTAACAATCCGTCAGTATGCCTTCCTTCGGAGAGGAAGTAAAGCCGGTGGGTCCATGCCATAGATTTATGACATGTAAAATAACCTTATATTAACTACAATTGTGTGAAGCTAAATATTTAGGATTGATTTGATTAATGCTCTATTAAGTTCCAACGTTCGCCGCTAGGCGCTGGTTGTGGTGTCATCTAGTAGCCAAGTTCACAGCTAGGCGTCGTTGACGGTAGAATTTGGTAGCAAAGGAAGATTGTAGTTTTACGTGACCGTGAATCTTGTGATTATGAGCCACAGGACCTCCTTTTTACGTGGAATCCGAACCACAGGACATGGCATTTCACTTCGAAAATCTCACATGCATTGACCTGGAATCGAACCCGGACCGCCTTGGTGAGAGGCATACAGCTAGACCGCTGAGCCACCACGCCCCCCGAATTTGGTAGCAAAAGTAGGAACTACTTGAAATTGATCGTCTGCAGTCCTTTCCTGAATTACATATAACACACACTAATACAGTACAGCCATCACAATTAACACCGGTTATCAGACAGATTCTACACACACCCAAAGTACACGGGGCTACATGACCGCGTTGTCGCAGCTCCTAAATATTGAGGAACCAACCAACTAACCTCCTGTAACTACGTGTAGACTACTTCATACCAAGAGCACATTCTACCATGAACTTTTACTGCAGCCCGATTTAAAAAATATATGCATGCAGTTTTCTAAAGTAACTTCCCTTTGCTACCATAAATCGTGAGCAGTATAGATCGCGGTACCTTGCACTACAAAATCACCCTAGATATAAATGGCGGCATCCATGCCGTCATGGACGACATTAAAGGTTTAAACGATGCGGCGATAGTATATTCTATGTGTTAATAAGGATTAACATACAAACACAAAGCAAGCCTGGGACTTACGCCCCAGACCCCCCTTGCTTGTACTACAATCAGTTATTTTCGTCCAGACTAACCCTGTAGAGGCCAATGGTTTCGTCCAGACAGTTGACTAACCGAGTAGCGGCCTCACTTTTCCTGACTATGGGTTTGAAAGAGTGCAGTGAAGCATTTCAATTAAATTGAACAACTAATTTTTTTTTTCGATATAATTTCACCCTCCAGGATCAGTGTTTCCCACGGACTAAGCGAGGGATCCCACCTCTACCACCACTGAGGGCAGTGCCCTGGAGCTTGAGACTATGGGTTGGGGATACAACTGGTGTGTGTAACCAGCACGCCCAGGCGACCTCACCTGACCTGATGAAGGGATAGGAAGAGTGGGAGGGTTTGGGAAGAAAGTGGGTAGGAGGCGGCCGTGGCCTTACGGTAGGTTCCATCCCGGCATTTGCCCGAAGACGAAGTGGGAAACCACGGAAAACCACTTAGAGGATGGCTGAGGAGGGAATCGAACCCCCTCTACTCATTTGGGCCACCCGAGGCTGAGCAGACCCCGTTCCAGTCCTCGTACCACTTTTCAAATTTCATGGCAGAGCCGGAAATCGAACCCAGGATCTCCGGGGCGGCAGCTAATCATGCTGACCGCTACGCCACGGAGACAACAACAACTAAAGTACCTTAATTTATCAACATTCGTAACTCACCAGCAAACCTCGCACTTGAACACACGTGACTGCATCCGCATGTAACGACGCACTGGTTGAAACCGCATACACCTGAGTAATATGGCGTCAATTCAAGCAACAACATCAAACAAACGAACATCAACGTCATCTAGACGCATGTATCGTGATATATACTTGAATCCCTAACTTAATTCCTCAGTGCGCTCAGTATTACTTTTGTGTATTTTTAATTAAAAATAATATTTGTTTTTAAAAGTTCTAGTTGATGTTAGATTGTATGAAATTTATTAATGTTAGACATGTCTGATACTTTTACATTAATACATCGTATCATACATGTGTTATATTTATGGATCACGGTTGTCAGTCTTGTTTTAAGTCTGGACGATTTATTTTGAATAAAACTCTCTCTCATCCTTGATAACCTTTATATTCCAACAGGTTTTCCTAATGGAAAGGTACCAACATTAGAGATAGATGGGCAGGCAATTGATCAGTCTAAAGCCATCACCCGTTACCTGGCTAAGAAGGTGGGTCTCATGGGTAAAGATGACTGGGAAGACCTCCAGATTGATGCTGTTGTGGACACCTTTAATGATTTCAGGATTGGTAAGTTCTATAGTACTATACTGTACACCTCACGTCATCTGTCACTCTACAGTCTGAGACTTGATACAGTGCTTATCATTTCAAGTTATGTCACCTTGCAAACAAGTCAGGGCGAGATAAATACGAGGTAGTATCAAAAGGTTCTGATAAAACAAAGCACACACGATCTTGCATGCCAGCACGGACTATTATCAAGGCCGTCCACAGAAATAATTATCAGTGAAGACATCCAGATTTGCCTTATGTACAAAATAGCCTAGGCCCTATATTGGGTTTCTAATATTAATCTACGAAATATCTTATAAAATTCGTTAAAACAGATCTGTGACAAATGTTGGCTTTAATTTGATGTTAATAAAAATCATATTGCAACAAGTAGTTCCGTAAAGAACTATACAGCCTATTTTCATAGATCCTACTTATGTTAATTGCCTCTATCAACATACAAAATTTCAGTTTGATTGCTGTAATAGATTCGTAGATATTGAGAACCGTCTAAATATTTCGGATGGTCGCCATGTTGGAATTTTATATATATAGGTCTTAGAGTTATGTACTATTACATGATTATTACATCGCATGATTAGGACACAAGAATCAAAAACGAGATTTTAACCTTTCGCACAGCTGCCGTCTTGTGGTTATGAAGACAATTGAAATGAATTAGATGCCAGTGGATTAAAATTTCTATAAGCATTTACCGTACCAAGTTTCGCTACACTCGTATGGTTAAATCGCGAGAAACGTCCATTTAAATACCGTACAGTATTTATATTTCGCGTCATCGCCATGTTGGATTTGTGCCCACCAGGTTATTGAAAGTCCCATAGGTGAACTTATGTTCATAGCCTCTATGAACATTTAAAAATATCAGTTTCATTGCTGTAATAGATTCGTGTTTATTGAGAACCGTCTAAATATTTTGGATGACCGCCATGTTAGATTTTTATATATGTAGGCCATAGAGTTATGTACAATTAGATGACGATTATTGTGTAGGTTCGTTATTCAAACTTTCACTTCGATCGCATGATTCTGACACAAGAAATAAAAACTTAATTGTAAAATTTCGCACAACCGCCATCTTGAGGTTATGTAACCAATTGAACTAAGTTCGATGCCATTTTATTACAATGTATATAAACATTTGCTGTACCAAATTTCATTGCGTTTGGATGGTTAAATCGCGAGAAAAGTCTATTTAAAAGTTTCAATTTCGCTTGGCTGCCATGTTCGTTTTGTATTTTTGAAAGTCTCGTAGGTGAACTTCTAGTAGTGCCCTTTATAACCGTACAAAATTTGAGGGTGATACCGGTAATAGTTTCGGAGATATAGAATGCCGGTGAAATATTTCGCACAGCCGCCATGTTGGATTGGTGAGACGTTAAAATTTGAAGGGCGTGGTTGGGGTCGGCCAAAATGGTGCTATCACCTTACCGAGTTTCATTGAAATCACTCCAGCCGTTTAGAAGTTATTAGAGGGGGACACACACACAGATACGCACACACATACACACGGACAAAAGGTGATCTCATAAGCCTATTTTTTTCATAAATGAAAATAGGCTAAAAATGACATATTTATAAATTGTTGTCTTTGTTGTAATGTATATTCCTATAAATTAGTCTAAATATGTCATCATGTCGAAAATAAATTGTTATTAGTCTACCTTTCTCATTTTGCAACAAGTAGTTCCGTGAAGAACTATACAGCCTATTTTCATATATCCTACTTATGTTAATTGCCTCGATCTACATACAAAATTTCAGTTTGATTGCTGTAATAGATTCTTAGATATTGAGAACCGACTAAATATTTCGGATGGTCGCCATGTTGGATTTCATATATGTAGGTCCTAGAGTTATGTACTGTTACATGAAGATTATTCTGTACGTGTAGCATTCAAACTTCAATCGCATGATTAGGACACAAGAAGTAACAAGGAGATTTTAAAATTTCGCACAACTGCCATCTTGTGGTTATGGAAACAATTGAAATAAATTAGATGCCAGTTGATTAACATTCGTATAAGGATTTACTGTACCAAGTTTCACTGCACTCGGATGGTTAAATTGCGAGAAACGTCCATGTGAATATCTATACTTCGCGTCGCCGCCATGTTGGATTTGTGATCACCAGGTTATTTAAAGTCCTATAGGTGAACTTCAGTTCATAGCCCCTATGAACATAAAAAAATCAGTTTGATTGCTATAATAGATTCGTAGATATTCAGAGCCGTCTAAATATTTCGGATGGTCGCCATGTTGGATTGTTAAATGTATAGGCCATAGAGTCCTGTACCATTAAAGAAAAATTATTGCGTAGGTTCATTATTCAAACTTTCACATCGATCGCATGATTACGACACAAGAAATAAAAACTTAATTTTAAAATTCGCAAAGCCGCCATCTTGAGGTTATGTAAACAATTTAACTAAATTAGATACCAGTGTATTACAATGTGTATAAACATTTCCTGTACCAGATTTCATTGCGGTTGGATCATTAAATCGCGAGAAAGGTCTATTTAAAATTTTCAAATTCGCTTGGCCGCCATGTTCGTTTTGTAGTTAACCGGTTTTTGAAATTCTTATAGATGAACTTCCAGTAGTGCGCTTTATCTCCGTACAAAATTTCAGGGTGATACCACTAATAGTTTCAGAGATATAAAATGCCGGTGAAATATTTCGCACATCCGCCATCTTGTGGTTATGTAAACAATTGAACCAAGTTAGATGTCTGTGCATTACAATGTGTATAAACATTTACTGTACCAAGGTTTATTGCGTTTGGTTGGTTAAATCGCGAGAAACGTCTATTTAAAAGTCGCGAATTCGCGTGGCCGCCATGTTTGTGTTGTAGTTACCAGTTTTTCAAAAGTCACATAGGTGAACTTTTAGTAGATCCTATTATCACCTTAAAAAATTCCAGGGTGATATCGGTAATAGTTTCGGAGATATTGAATGCTGGTGAAATATTTCGCACAGCCGCCATGTTGGATTGGTGAGCCGTAACAAAATTTGAAGGGTACGGTCGGGGTCGTCCGGAATAGTGCTATGAACTTACCGAGTTTCATTGAAATCGCTCCAGCCGTTTAGAATTTATTAGGGGGACACACACACACACTCCTCTCTCTCACACACACACACACACACACACACACACACACACACACACACGGACAAAAGGTGATCTCATAAGCCTTTTTTTTTTTTTTTTTTCAAAATTGAAAATAGGCTAAAAATGAGGAAAAAGTAGACTTATGAGATCGATCCGCGAAAATATGTGTCTGGCTGTGTATGTGTGTGTGTGTGTCCCTATCTACTCCTAAACGGCTGCAGCTATCGAAACCAAATTTGGTAAGAGTAAAGATCTATACCTGAGATCTATACCTGAATATCTCACGGCCATGTTTGAAATTGACGTCAGTGCTACCAACTGCTGAAAAAACGCAATTGGAATTTTGAGCCCTATATTTGATATCTCAGAAGTTATGCATGCGAACTATTCCAAAATTGGCACAAATATAGATAATAACATTCTAGATTATATTTCAGAAGTCCATACATTGCCAGTATTGCCAACATGATTCTAAGCCTGCCGATAGGTCCAATTTCTAAATGCATGTAACTTCTATACTATCGATTGGATTTCAACCAAATTTCGTATGTTCTGTGTACTACAACAAATATGACTGTGCGTATTCTTAAGAGCCACCAGCACTGCCAACTGTAAATAAATGCTCTCTATAATGTTTTAACCCTAATATCAATATATCAGAAAGAATGCAAGCCAACAGCTCTAAACTTTGCACACGTATAGTACCTAACATTCTACTTTAGTTTGGTGTAACTTATATACATCAGTGCTGCCAACACGATTCTAAGCCTGCTGATAGGTCCAGTTTTTAAATGCTTATAACTTTTACACTTTAAAATGGATTTCAACCAAATTTCGTATGTGCTTTGTGTTCCATAACAGTTATGACTATGCGTATTCGTAAGAACCAACAGGGCTGCCAACTGTTATTAAATGCTCTCTCTATTTGTTTAATCCTAATATCAATAAATCAGAAAGTATGCAAGCCATCAGCTCTAAACTTTGCACATGTACTGTATAGTACCTGACATTCTAGATTAATTTGGAGTAACTAATATAACTCAGTGCTGCCAACATGATTCTATTCTTTCTGATAGTTTCCATTTTTAATTACATGTAACTTCTATACTAACAAATGGATTTTATCCAAAATTGGCACTATAATTAATTCTGAGCATCGCGTACTTGACATTGTTCCCAACATGATTTTTCGCGCACTGATAAATCCAATATCAAACAGCATGTGTCGTCCGTACTATCCATTAGACTTCAACCAAATTTTGTATGTGCATCCTATACCTTAAGAGTTGGAACTAAGAATATATTCAGAGTCACCAGAGCTGCCAACTGTAGTAAGTTACTCTATTAGGCTACACTATTTCAGGTGTATTTCAAACTGCAATACTTAGAAATGTTAGTATTACCAACTTGATTCCGTCATTACTCTAGATAGGTCTATATAGATTGGCATTAATCTTAAATTTTAAGGAAAGTAGGCTATTTAGTTCGTCGCGGAACTACTTGTTTTTATGTCCATAAATGCAATGCTATCTTGAGATGGTCAACAGGGTGTGAAGTGTGTTCTCTGCGTGAATAAAGGCTCTTTGTGGAATGGAGCATAGGTTGGACTATGAATTTATAGTCCAATTATTATTGATAGAATAGTATAGGTTATCTATCTGTTTATGTATTCATTTATTGATGTGTAACATCTTTCCACTCGGTTGCTGTATATTCTTTGTGGGGGTGATTCTGAAAAATGAAACGGAAATGGGACGATGAAACGGAAATGGGATGGCAATGCAACGGAAACAATGAGCGCGCGCGGTGGCGGAGATGTGTAAGAGGTAACATCGCACACGTTTTACCTCAAGGTTTGGAGGCCCCATTATTCATATTCCTACAATAAATCATCTTCAAGTTGTCGTTCTTTGGTGTGAAAATATTCATTATATCATATTTGCTGAAAACAATTATGATTTATTAATTCTTCATACTTTTGCTGTATTCTTATTTAATGTAAGCACTCGAGGTACTGTCGGCCATGTGGCTATGTGGAATGTACATCGCATACGGTTTAGTTCAAGGTTTGGAGGCCCCTTTAAAGATATTCCTACAATAAATCATCTTCAAGTTGTCGTTCTTTGGTGTGAAAATATTCATTATATCATATTTGCTGAAAACAATTATGATTTATTAATTCTTCATACTTTTGCTGTATTCTTATTTAATGTAAACACTCGAGGTACTGTCGGCCATGTGGCTATGAGGAATCTATATCGCATACAAAATTACTTCAAGGTTTGGAGGCCCCATTAAAGATATTCTTCCTACAATCAATCATCTTCAAGTTGTCGTTGTTTGGTGTGAAAATATTCATTATATCATATTTGCTGAAAAACGGTCAGGATTGGCAATACAGTTTTACAAGTAGTTATTTCAATGACCAACAGAGTTCACTGTTAACAAGGGATAACATGTCACATGTAACACATCATATGCGACTACTGTAAGGTTCGTATTTTTTATTTTTTTTATTCACATTCTATGGTCTTCATTGGACCACAATATTCAATTCTATACAAAGGAATTTAGTTTTTTCCATCAGCCCAATATTTCTTCATTCTGTCGGATCGCAGTCCTCTTTCTTCGTTTGAAATCACCCTTCCTATAGTTCGTTCATAATATTGGTTTGTAGTGTGCATTGTTTATCTCGGAGTTTCGTACTTGTGTTTGTTTTGTATTTTAAATCCTCAATAGTAATTTGTAATTCTCTCATATCTTCCTTAATTTATATACCGTAATCTAATATTAGGCTACTCGTTAATTTTATTCTTTAAATGTTATTTTAGTCGCCTCCGTAGCGTAGCGGTCAGCATGGTTAGCTACCGCCCCGGAGGTCCTGGGTTCGATTCTCGGGAAATTTGAAAAGTGGTATGAGGACTGGAACGGGGTCTACTCAGCTTCTGGTGGTCCAAATGAGTAGAGGGGGTTCAATTCCCACCTCAGCCATCCTCGAAGTGGTTTTCCGTGGTTTCCCACTTCGTCTTCGGGCAAATTCCGGGATGGTACTGCACCCGTATCCACGTGGTCTTACCTGGTGAAATCCGAAGAAAATGCAGGATCATAGAATCTGGAAGCCCCGGCTGAAAATAACCCCCAAGACACCACCACCAAGGATAGACCATGGATAGGAATACCACAAAAATTAAAAAGAATGTGATAAGAAGATGCCAGTGGTCTATAAAAAAATGAAAAATAGCCCAAAGTGAGCTACCAAGACTCTTAAAGATAATTAAATTAATCCAATCTCGGGTGCGATAAAAAGCATCCTAGCTAATGACCCACTGGTTCTCGAAGCACATTCTAATTCGAATAGAAATCACTAAGTCATTCGTATGAATTTTGAAAATTTAACAAAAGTTTATTAACTGAAACCGCAGTGTCGTGAAGTAGAAACTCCACTGAACAAAACTTATAATCATATGCCTCTGCCGAAGCATGAAAAATGTTTAAGTAACAACCGCCTTAATTAGGCCACACACTGCCTATCGTCTCATCATTATGATCGAAGTAAAAAAAAAAAAATACACACAAAATATTCTGATATGATCGTAAACCCTTTTTGACATATATATAAAAATATTCCATTCAATCGTAGCAATTAATATATATACTGTATATATACATATTTTACATAATTACATTTTATTACTGAGATTTTGTTGCGCCTAGAATTATTCATCTCGTTAATTTCATGTATTCATATACATTTATTTGGTTTCAATTTTCAAGTCCGTGCCGTCCTAAGTGACAAACAATTAAGCTAATCGGACGTCGTATTGTTAATTATAATAATTATGTTTCAATTCACTTTCTCACAGATATTAGATTTTCTATCACTGAATATTTTAGTTATAAATAGCTCAAGTTTATACAAGTATTAATATTACAGTCTTTCCAATTAAACTCTATTCTAAAAACAATTGTTACTAAATCTTAACAAATATTAACGATGTTGTTGCAATACTTGGTTTCTTAAATGTTGGATTCAAAATTGTACATTAGTTTTCCACTAGCTAAAATCTTGACTCAATTTCACGTTCAAAATAATACACCGTAGTGCACTCTGCAATAGCTCTAAAGCTAATTCAGTGCTGGAAAAATTGATATTGACTATCCACATATGTCAAATATCTCAAATTGCAATCCAAATACGCAGACAAAATTCCATTATTACCATATCGTCGCTTAACAGCTCTTAATAAATTTCCAAACATTACGAATATTACACAAGTTTTTATACAATCATGGATAAATATGTTGCTTAAAATTAGCCAAAAGTTAAAGTGTCGAGAATAATCTCTATCAGAACAGTGATAAAATATTGTATTCACAAGTCTAAATAACTGTGTGAGAATTCGAAGTCTGTCACCTCGATTATGACTTACATATATTTTAAACATTTCTCTCCTTACATTACATATCATTACTAATTACATTTTCTCAAACAAAGTATTTCTTTCGTATTTCTCAACCGACCATTGTGAAAAGAACGATTCAGTTTTCGCATAATTGAAAATAATCCCACTGGAGATCCTCCTCAAAGGAAAACACGTCAAAACTACAGCATGGGAAAGAGCCTGTCTTGAGAAGGTACAAATTAACCATTAGATTTGAACGCTAAACCAAGTTGGAGTTTCCCACAAAAATCCACAAAAAATCAAAAACTGAACGAGCTCACAAAGGGAGTCGAAATTAAAAGAATTTCAAAAATCTGGATTACCAGAAATAAATTCGCACAACCGTAAAGAATCATACTAGAAATCACTATGCTCCAAGTCTATGCTCAATCTGCCAAAAATATAGACCTGAATGTCTATCCAATAACTTGCATGAGCTTTCAAAAATATTCGAATTCAAATTCAAAAAGTCCAGAGAATTTGTTCAAAGTCGAATTCACGTATACGACGGATTATGGGACATCTGCTTGAGCTAGAATTATTCTTATATAATTTTAACGTCGTTTTCTCATGTTGTCTTCCCAACAAACTATATTCTTCTATCTTATTCCCATATTACATCTTAATGAAAGCAAGGTAATGTTCAAAGTAACACTACAATAACTACTAAATTGAACTATAAAGTGAATTATATACTCGGACAGAAATGATTAAAGAATCACCCTAGCCCTCGTCTGTAATTCTTAACTACTCTAATCAAAATTGGTGAAAAGGAACATTCAAAAGCATGACAAATTCATACTGTCTACTAAAAGAAAACTTCCAGCTACCTTGTTGAAGTTCTAGTTGAATGAAGTGAGAATGCTATAACACATACTCCTGCCTGGGATCGAACCCTATCTGCTCAGCTGCACCGATCACGAAACGACTGGATATCAAGAAGACCCGATTACCGTTCGCGAACGAGACGAAGCTAACAGAAGTTCGTTTGACAAAGTTCATAGTTCTTTCACTTGCTAGAGAGCACGACAACATTGATGTAGTAAGCCAAGCCAGTTTCATTATGTAGCAGTACAAATTGTCATTCAGACTTTCACAGTCTCTTCAATCTTCTCTTATAAAGCCTTATACTGTAGTTGCTCATATTGGCATCAAGTAATCATCCTGAGTATTCAACGCTGCTATGTATTACATTTCTTGCCTGTGTTCAGTCCATATTCTGCATCTTCATAACGTAGCAATATTTATATCTCCTCATATCATTTATGACAATCATGGCTAAAGCTGTTTATTCTGTACTGCAAAGTAGAACACGTTGTTGTACCATTGGCTTAAGAAGAAGTTTATCATACGTGAATGCAACTTCACTGTGCTCAAATTGAAGCTTAACACTGTCTGAAACTATAATAAGATAGACGAAAATCCTATCACGTTATACTGTAACACGTATATGTCGGATCAACTCCACGTTACCGAACAAACACGATTTCACGGCAACGCACGTACAAGTGCTCAGACCAGAGAGCTCTGTGACCCTCCTCGCTGAAATTGTATTCACTAATCAACTGTTCGTTTGCTCCCGCAAATCATACTGTCTCCAGGTGATCCACAATGCACCTTGTTCTCTGATCGACAGTAACTATCGATATATGTATCATTGTCGAGTTTGATAATCACATGTTATAATATTGTATGCATTTATACTCATATAAAAGTTCTCAGTTATATTCCTTTATCCACAGGATGCATTTCCCATTCTTTGTTTCATACTGCATTGTGTATATTGCTCTACCACGGTGTTCAAAATAACGACAGTGGTGCTGTGTCCATCTTGTATTCAATACAGGTATTAAAATATCAAACATGTGGTCGTCGATCTGTACGGCGGGTTGCTGACAGCTCCTAACCTTGCCACAGTACTACCGCGCACCTGCGTTTGAAAGAATTTCGCAGTACTGCCATCAGTGTTATTGCCAACTTAACCTATATCCAACTAAATACAAAATACGGTTTCAGTACCTACTGTAAGACCACGGCCGCCTCCTTACCTCTTCCTCGCCTATCCATCCCAATCTTCCCTCCCTTCCCATCCCTCATGAGGCCCCTGTTCGCTTTGCAGGTGAGACCGCCTGGGCGAAGTGCTGATCACACCTCCCTAGTTGTATCCTTCCCGACCAGATGTTCCAGGCTCCAGGACACTGCCCAAGAGGCGGCAGTGGTGAGTTCCCTCGCTGAGTCCGTGGGAACCACCAACCTTGAGTGTAAATTGACTAAATAAAAAAATGTTATTTTATTTATGATGTGAACATTATAGGATCCCCAATTACAATGCTAATTGCTGCATTAGATTACTATTGAATTGTAACAAACATGTCGTTGCAGTCAATACGCTAATATGCTCTTGGCGTGGTGCGAATGGATGCATTGTCTTCAATAAGAAAGAACTCCTTTCTTTGCGTTGACTTAACTTGGATTTTTTTCAACGTGAGGTATCTATTTCATCAACAAAGTGGAAAATGAAAAACTCTAAACACAAAATGGAATGCGATAATGTAACGGTTTGTATGAAAATTTGTACATTTTTTATTCAAAGCCGCATTTGTGTGTGTAGGAAATATTGTCTGCTTATAAACAACACCACGTACCGTAACTAAATTTCTTTCATTACCCCGTCTTGTTGTTAGAAGGACGATCCTTAAGAATCTCTTTCACAGGATTATTGATTCAGAATTATTCCTTAAGGTGGTGAGTAACGTTTCAAGGGACGGAACATCGAGGTTATCTTAACGAAAGAACACTAGACCAGCCAACAACAGTTGATATTGTTCCTGTCCTAGAAAGTTTGTAACTCTCTTTCGTGTTCATGGCTTCCAACACTTCAATTTTCTACAGTGTTTTGTAAATAACATGGCAAGCAATATGATGTTTTTATTACTTTAATACTAAGTGTTACATGAAATACTTCATATCCTTATTTCTAACCAACTTGCTATAAAATGCAACATCTAAAATAGATTTGTACAATCTAATCTTGTTTTGTATTATACAAACAAGGAGCAGATGACCTCGTTGTTCCTCTCCCTAGAACAACAATAACTATCATCCAAACAATTATAACAAACAGTGTATTTAATATGCTATTAACTTGTACATTACAGAATGTGCGGAATATTGTTTTGAACCTGATCCAAAACTGAAGGCTAAAAAGAAAGAGAAACTCTGGAAGGAGACTATACCCTTCTATATGAGCAAATTGGATGAATTGGCAAAAGAAAATGGTGGCTACCTCGCTTGTGGAAAGGTACGTAGATGAGTTATCAAAGTTTAAGTGACTCCAGAATACCCAAAAACTTCGACATTTTCAAAATTTGTTTTTCGCCATATTAATCTACACACCTTTACCTTTCTATCGGTCAGTGGCGTCCATTGGGATAAAGCAAGTGAAGCACTGCTTCAGTACCCGAAATTCCCCTTAAATTCGTCTATAATCTATTAGTTATTTGCCATATTTCCTCTTGTTTGAACGCTCAGTTTCTCTCTTGTCCGTGGTAAGCTGCAGTGCTTCAGCTCGCGCTAGAGCTTACGCAGAGAAGAGCGTGGACTCCTACAAGTCCTACACCCGCAAAGCATTGCCCTGTATTCAAGCTTAATGCCCAGCAGTAAGGTAATCTGTGCTCAGCAGGTCGAAGTGAAACATGTATCACCTCACGTTTGCAAGTCGTCCTAGCTCCTTTCGTCATCAACAGATAGAAGCAGGCATAGTCCGAGGGCGAGAACAACACTGAATAGAGGGTGAGTCCGGGCCGCCTTAAATAAGTTCCTAAAAAACCAACATGGCCGCCACATTTGGTGTTGCCAACTTACATCATTTAACACCAAAAAGTCAGCACACACATCCATGTAACACGTATCGCAAATGATCCAAACTAACAATAAGTAAAGGCCCTTTTACGAAAAGTCCTTGCTCAAGTTAGGGACATCTTGGTCATCAGTCCTCAACAGTCTAACTCTTAAGCAGTATTATGGTAGTGAAGTTAACTTAACTTAAATTAGCTCTCCTAGATTGATTTTTAAAGCATCATATAAAATGCATACGGTAAGAGCAGAAACATTAATACTTTCTCAAGGTTTTTTTTTTTTTTTTTTTTTTCAGTTTTGCCGGGGAGCTATAGATGAGCATGTTCATTTCTTCTAATAGGCTACATTTTTATAAATTTTATAATTAGTCCAAAAATGCAGACCATTCTGTTTTAAGATAAGTGTTCAGGGAAGGATTTAGGAGTAGGAGAGAAATAGAATAGTAGGGTACGTATTAGCTTATTATTTCTTTATTTTTGATAAGTACCATACTCATTTTTATAGACCACACCCCGTGGCCCAACTACGGAGCGAACAACATGAGCAAGTTTATTTTGGAGTGTAGAGTATAAATTTTGAATTTGTATGTGTTATGTAAATCAATGGCTATAAGCCCGACCACTTTCAACACGTTCATTCGCAGAAAAAAGTGAAATTATAAATTATTGTAGACCAGCACTGGAAACCCCCAATGTAATTCAGAAGAATGAAACATTTACGCACCATTGTCCCGTAAATTTGTGTGAGAAGCATGATTGGCTTGCTGGTAATACAGAATTAAATGCTGTTTTCTGCTGGAATTGTCTATTATTTTCAGCCGATAGTAACACAAATTGGACAAAAGCTGGTTTTACGCATTCAGGCAATCTTTCAAAATCCATATGAAACGACAGTGGGGCACTTTAAGGGTACCTGTATCTCTAGCGTCATTCGGAGACTTCAGAATAGAAACATCATTAGCTACGCAACTGGAAAATGATATTTCGGAACACGAAGGGTTAGTCAAATAGGGAATCTACATTGAAGGTAAAATTCCCTGGCCTGGGCGCAATCGAACCCGGGTTCCTCACACTTAACTGCTTGGCCATAGTGCCGGACAGCATAGAGGTGAACATATGATAAAATGTCATCTATATATTGGATATCATATTCCACACCCACAGTAACCTTTTGTGAGTGCAAGAGCCATGGTATCATCTGAGTTGGATGTTTTTTTGGCAAAAGCTGTTAAAAATAAAGTCCTATTAAAGTAATGTTATTGCTCTCCTATATTCCTAAGGTAGTTTATGTTTTAACTTATATCTGATTAAAAATGTGATGAAAGTATATCTTAAAATTGTACTGCATGGACGTGTCTTCAAAAAATTATTTATTGTAATAAAATTATTTATTGTTATTATAACAATTATTGTACTGTAGGAATTTATATATATATATTGTAATGATAATGATATTATTTATTTAAGCAAAAATTCCCCTACAGGAGAGCGATTAAACTTGGTAACATGATGTCATTTGGAGGCGTGTCTCCTCCACTCCTCCCAAAATCTCTTCATTCTCGCGGAATGCTCTCTCTTCCTCTCATCCGTCCACTTTTTTCCACTTTTTCCCAAGTTGTCGTAATAATCTCGGTTCAAACTTAACATTCGCGATTTTCGTCTGGCACTCAGTTTGGTCTTCGAAATTTTCTATACTGATTACTTGTAAGTCTCTCAGTACCTCCTTAAGCCATTCTGTGCCGAATTTACTCCATATTATGATACCAAGTAGTTTCTTTGGCAATCCGGAGGTGGCCATCGGTCTTTTAAAAGAGTTCTGTACTAGGTCTCTTCATCCAAATGCCGTTTCTGTTGATTGCTCCGTAGATCTTCGGAGAATTTTTCGTTCCTGTTTTTCCAGTTCCCTGATCTTAGAATGACCATCGATTACTATTGTTGATAATGATATTGTTATTAAAATTATTATAGTGGGTATCCAATTAGTTACTCCTCACAGTGCTTCACTAGTCTCGAGGGTCACCGCACGCCACTGCTATCGGTACATATATTTCCTTATATCTCATTCCTGAGGCTACTTTCCGTATACTTTCCCACAATCGGGCATCTTTTTAGTAAACCCACCAAAGTACATTTTTATTGTACTGTATTTTCATTAGATGGTAGATACAAAAGACTTTTAAGCGGCTTCGGTGGCGTAGCTGATAGCATGCTGAGCTTCTATGCCCAAGATCGCGGGTTCAAACCCGGCCGAAGTCGTCGGTTTTTTTAAGATCGTTAAAATCCCTTAGTATGCCTTCCTTCAGAGAGGAAGTAAAGCCGGCGGTCCCATGTCATAGATTTATAGCATGTAAGAGAACCTTCCACTAACTACACTTGTGTGAAGCTAAAATTTGTAGGTTGGATTTGATAACACTCTATTAGTTCCAACGTTCGCCGCCAGGTACTGGTTGCGATGGCATCTAGTAGCCAAGTTCGCAGCTAGTTGTCGTGAACGGTAGCATTTGGTAGGAAAAGTAGGAACTACCTGAAAATTGATCGCCTGAAGTCCTTACCTGAATCACAGATAACACACACTAATACAGCCATCACAATTAACAGACAGACAGATTCTACACACACCCAAAGTACAGGGGGCTACATGACCGTGTTGTCGCAGCCCCTGAACTGGGGAACCAACCAAAGAACAATTCTTCTTAGCAATCAAGCCTTCACATAGCCTACGTACTGCATTGCTTGTATGGTCTGTATTATTTTTACGCAAGGATGTACTGGATGTTCTGGACGTCCTTGAAAATATATTAAAAACACTCTGTAATCTGTATAGCGGTACCTATTATATTTAACGCTCACTGAAGTGTTCTTTTTTCAATTGCAGCTCACCTGGGCAGACGTGTATGTTGCTGGGATGCATGAAACCTACATTATCTATTCAGGCAATAATTTACTAGAGGGCAGACCACATCTGAAAGCAGTTGTGGATAACGTGTACTCCATTCCAGCGATTAAAGCCCAAATTTCCAAGAGGCCGGCAGATGAAGAATTCTAAAGCTCTCCCCCTGTATTTTTCTCACTGTAAACATAAATAAATAACAGTTTAATTTGAGAATCTATGTCTCCAGAAGAAGCTAAAACTTGTATACACTGAATGAGAATAATTATTCAGATAAATTATTTTGACTTCTCAGCAAGTTGCCAGGTTTGTTCCTTCCGCATGTACTGACCAGTGTCGTGGTGTATTCCATGGCACTCTGGTTACAGGATAAGAGTTAAAGTAATTCTTCTGTAAAATAAAATAATGTTGTTTATAAGCCAGTTAATTCTGTTGCATTTATCATTTCAGAGCTCTGGGTGTAAAACTGCATTTCAGTACTTACATTACAGACATATAACTGCAATTTATAATGTTCGTTCAATTGAAACCCGTTCGAAACATGCTGCATGATGAATTGTTGCTTGAGATTGGATATATGCATGCACAAGTGGAGTTGAGTGTATGACTCATGTGCTGTGGTCAGATGCACTTTGTTTCGCTTTGCTTTGTTTGTATACACGCGGTATTACATCAAGGTGGCTGGTGCGATCCGGAACCCGTCCAAGCAAAACTAACGAGCAGTAATCCAGTTTTTAATAGCGGAGGGTTGCAAGCCAGTGATGATCCATGGGAGAATGGTTGCTGTTTACGGTGAAAAGTGCTTGATAAAGGCCACTATTAGGGATTGGTCGCACGGAAACGACGGATTTGCCTCGTCTTGAGAGTTTCATATGTTTGGGCCTTTGAAGAAATTCCTAAAGGGACAAAGATTCCACTCCGACGCAGGAGTAAGCTACAGGATAGGATGTAGCTATGGATTGGTTCCAGCAGCAATCAAAATCATTATTTGCGGACGGTATTCGCCGTCTACCCAAACAATGGGATTCCTGCCTCAACATCACGGGTGACTTCTTTTGGATAAATTAGGCGGAAATGTGTACAATAAATTATATTCTTTCATTCGGTTTACGTGTCGACTTTCCTTTCTTCCCATTCCCGTGCCCAGTAAACTCGAATGGGTTTCATTTGAACACCGCTCATACAATACCCGGTGAAACTTTCTAGCTCTTTGGGAAGTCATAAAATATTTGGCGGCTTCGGTGGCGTAGTTGCTAGCATGCTGAGCTTCTATTCCCAAGATCGCGGTTTCAAACCCGGCCGAAGTAATCGGATTCTTTAAGGGCGTTAAAATCCCTCAGTATGCCTTCCTTCGGAGGGGAAGTAAAGACGACGGTCCCATGTCATAGATTTATGGCATGAAAAAGAACCTTCCACTAACTACACCTGTGGAAGCTAAAATGTGTAGGTTAGTTTGATAATGCTCTATTAGTTCCAACATTCGCCGCCAGGTGCTGACTGCGAAGGCATTTAGTAGCCACGTCCGCAGCTAGTTGTCGTGGACGGTAGCATTTGGTAGCAAAAGTAGGAACTACTTGAAACAATTAATCGTCGGCAGTCATTCTACCTGAATCACAGATAACACACACTAATACAGCCATCACAATTAACACCGGATATCAGACAAATTCTACACACACCCAAAGTACTCGGGGCTACATGACCGCGTTGTTGCAGCCGCTAAACTAAGGAACTAACCAACCAGTCATAAAATAGCTGAGATCATACAGACATCTGAATGTTATACGGTAAATTATGTATTTTACTTTGCTGTTAGTGTGTTGACAGCATAGTGAGGTAAATTGAATGTAAGTGTTGGTAAGCTAATGCAATGAGTTCTCAGTTCCTACTTGGCAAGGAGGGAGTTGGTACCAAGGAGCATATAAGAGAAGGGATGATACTGAGATAAAACTGTTCCTTCGTTGTTTAACTCATCCCTGGCTTAAGTTCTTGACAGTCTCGTACGCTGTGTTGTAATGGCGAGGGCCGCTCTACAGAACCTTCCATGCAAAGTGTATGGACTGAGGGGCCGGTTGAGAAAACAGTGGACTTAGCACTGTCTTGCACGCGAATTCTTCTGTGGTATGAATGGATCTTCCTTTCTCTTCAAGCGGCCTGGTGAATTGGTCTCTAGTGTTGCGTTGAAGCGAAATAGAAGATCTCTCCATTTCACTTCCTGCTTCTGCCTCTGTTCGATGGTCAAACCGGATTACGGGAGTTGGGTCCACCCCACACCCTTAAACAGGCACTTAAACATTGTTCACAGCGAACAGGCCTACATACATTTTCAGTTGTGTGGTGTTCCAAGTACAGTAGGCCTACACGTGCGTTAGTGACTTATGTGAATGAAGTTAATATCTATAAATTAATGTGTTTTTAACGTTTGTGGTACAGCACGTAGTTATTTTTATTAACATATCCATTTTCTTCTATACCTCTGAACACAAAGTTGGAAATAGAAAATAGGACCCCTTCAACCAAGGTGATAGATAAATTTTCTTCATCCAAGCACAGGAGTGGAAAATATATTTAAAAATAAGGAGCCACATGAGTTCAGTTTTTAATGCAAGAACGATTTATTAAAATTTATTAAAATTTGTTTCAAATATTGTGTAGAAATATGATAATGATAATATTGGCAACAGCGAATGTCAAACATAAAACAATGTTTAACATGAAACAACAGTAATATCGTCCGATCCACCCTAAAATTTTAGTCAAGAGCCACCCTTGATCTGTCCCATAACAACATGTGAGTAAGATTTTCCAAACCGGCGTCAGGGACATAATGATAACAAGGCAAAGAATTTTCAGGTAACCTATTATTATTTCGTTATCATTCGTACACTTACACATTACTCGTCTGTTAGCATGGTTTTCTCAATTCAACTACCGGCATAAGCCTACACATTGATGAATAATTTCGCGTGTAGGTTGGCTATTGTATATTTGGCGTTCTGTGATCTATACAGTACACTCAAAGAAAGTGTTGCATCACCTCGGTTCCAGGATCGCCTGACCACTGACGCTGAATGTCGATATTGGCAACTCCTGCTAACTGATATGACATCTAGCGGTAAAAATGACAAACTTACCAAGTAGGGTACTTTTGTCACGTGGTGACTGTTTGTATATGGATTCTTGTATTGGTAAGCAGATCATGGTAAATTCTTCGTGTCTTTATACATCAGTAATAAGTTTTACTCGATGATAGAATGCAAAATGAGTAAAAGCAAAGTATATTGCTCAGTTTATGGCTGTAAGTCGATGTATAAGAGGGCTGCGGATAAATGCTTTCATCACTTTCCAAAAGATGCAAATAGCAATAGCCCAAAGGTGACGATACCAAATAAATATGGGCAACAGGAGCGGGTTGGACCACTCACCACTACACTCACTGACGACAGGACGAGTTGTTCACTGCTACGCTGAGCCAAGCCGCACCTAGACAGCTAAGCACAGTCTCGCCGAGCCAAGCCGTACGAGTACGAAGACAGCCAAGCCTACACCAGCCGAGGACAGCCAAGCTTCATCAGTCAGGTATCCTTCCCCACTCCCTAGTTCATTTCCAATAACCCTACCAATCGCCATCACCTCGCTCTGCGATATCCGAGCCATTCCACTACGAGTAATATAGGCCTAATTTGACTTCGCAGGATAAATATCTACTCTGTGAGAACACCTGCTACCAGTCCGATATTCAACACCAAATCCACCTGCTAACCATCCAAATCAAGCAATTCCTGTCTCCCCCGAGTTTTAATACAAGTTAAACTCATCCCTTCGCCCTACCTCAGGGGAGTAAATTGGGTCATTTACTATTTCTCATTTACATAAACGACATAGGAGTTAAAATATCATCCCAGATAAGATTATTTGCTGATGATATAGTAGTATACAGGAGGATAAATCACCCGGATGACTGCGGCATATTGCAGAGGGACTTGACGGACATACAAAGCTGGGCGGATAAAAGTGATATGATGATAAATTCTAAGAAATGTCAGGCAGTGAGATTTGTTAACAAAAGGAATCATATTGTTTTTGGATATTCAGCGGGGGAAAATAAAGTTGTATTTGGGGACGAATGTAGGTATTTAGGTGTAACTGTGGGGGGGGGGGGGGGTGGGAATTTTCACTGGGGTAAGCACATAAGGGAAATATTAAAGAAAGCATACAAGTCCCTACTTATGGTTATGCGAGTCTTTAAAGGCGCTGGCAGAGAGATTAGGGAAAGGGTATACATGTCCCTAGTCCGTCCTCTGCTGGAATATGCTGGGGGAGTGTGGGATCCATACCAAATGTATTTAATAAAGGAATTGGAAGGAGTGCAAAGGAAGGCCGCCAGGTATGTAATGGAGGACCACAGATCGACGAGTAGTGTGAGTAGGATGATACAGGATTTGGGATGGGAAAGTCTGGCTGATAGACGTTCAAGAGCAAGACTAGGGGGTATTTTCTTAGCTTACAAGGGGGAAATTGCATGGGAAGATATTCATGAGAGATTGGGAAAGGAAAGTTCATATATGGGCAGATACAGTCATTGTTGTTAATTGAAATTAAGTCAGTGGAAAAGTAACTGGGGCAAATATTCGTCATTGGGAGGGGGGAAATAGAATGGAACAGTTTGCCAGGGGGCATTTTCAGCCCTTTGCCTTCTGAAGTTGGTAAATTTAAGGAGTTGGTGAAAAAGCACCAGATTAAGAGGCAGTGATGAACGGTGCATAAGTTGAAGCAATGAAAGAAAGTGTAAATGTTTAGTATTTTATGTTTATTTCAGTTATTAGACTGATTATTTTTACGTTTACCGGTTTCTTCTCTTAGCAACTATTACTTATTTCCTAATTAGTCCTAATTTTCTAAAATTGTTGTGGTTGTGAATTGTTTTGTGTATTAATTGTAATTTGCCACCATGGACAGTGTCCACATTTGCAAATAAACCATGTATGTATGTATGTAATGAACCCGCTGAGCTAAGGTTCATGTGATATTTTTCATGACAGCACATTTATGATGGGATGTACTACCTTTGAACACACCCAGAAAGCTACGAGAAGCTGAGAGCTTATACAATTCTCTTTGAAGTAGCGGAGAATCGCACTTTTGACTTTGGTGAAGTCCGCTAATTATTTATCTGAGGTCTTATTAAACATTTTTATCTTTCCACAAGAATCAGAATATTCCATTTCGTCATTCAGTATTATTGAAACATTTTGGAGAAAGTTTTTTCACTTTAAGGTAAGGTAATATCATTGCAGATACGCAAAGAGGAATGTAAGTAGTCGCTCAACGACTTAGTTTGACGACTTGCTTCAACGAGGAACGCAGTTCCTTGCACTACGTCTGGAGAATCCGCCCTGTGTAGGCGTGTAATTATATCCGTCGCATTAGACGTGGCAAACAGTCCGCTTTTCAGCGTGGAAATCATTATCGGGTGCCATCGAGCACAAGTATACTACGAATCACTGTTGTTGATGTGCAGTGATCAACACGAATTGTGTAGTGAATTATTTGGCAAGTATTGTGAAATTTACGACATTACTGTAGCACCACATTTTTTTCACCCACGTGTTTGTGGAGGGCCGAGAGCCTGGTGCGGAAATATACAGGTAAATGTGACATTATTACTTTGAACAAGTGTGATTATAAAAGTACATGATATAGAAATTGCTACGGTGAATTTATCTATAATAAAACGACGCCCATTTCACGGATGCCACGTGATAGAAAAAGTAGCGTCTGTACACGTATGGAACCGCAGAACAGTGCATGGCCATTTATCATTTACATCTGCAAAGTGTAGAGGCTGTGTTACCAGTTATATTTAAAGCCTGTGATATTTACGACGAATACTGTAATTTTCAAGTGATAATAATGAACTACTACAAGCCTTATTCTACCGCCCACGTGGTAAACTTTTTCAACACCATGTTCGAGGCCGAGACCATGGGCTAATACCATTATGGTATGAGGGAGATGTCTCGGATGGGACGAGCTTGATTATGGAACTTCTAGAACATCGAACGAGAAGGAAGGAACCGAGGATGCCTTTCCTAGGCATGTCCAGTCCATTCACGAGGTCAACTACAGGGACAGACCGAAACCTGGTCTTTGGGAGAGCCCAGATGGAAGTTCTGATGAGGACGATGCCAACCCTGAAAGCCAGAGGTGCTTTTGTTCAACCCTTGTCGTTGGACAGAGAGCTAAGTGTGGGCTCCTTCATATCGTGAGTTTTGTACAACCCTTCCTTGTTCTAGTTTCTGGTGGTATAGTGAGATTAGTGTAGTTTGTGAACCAACCGAACTTAGTGACAGCCATTTCATAGGTAGGGAATGTAATTAGTCTAATTAGATGTCATTTATCTACAGTGATTGTGAGTCACCCTTGGGTTCGATATTTTGGTCAACCCTGGTGCAGCTTGATGGACGTCGTAGGACGCCAATTTCTGCCTATTGCTAAACGTGACTGTAGTCATTTTGAGGCTACTTTGTTTAACCATATCTGGGGTGATTTTCAAGTCTTTGCAGACTCTAGTTATGGCAATCTGATGTCATGGTTATGTTTCTTTAACTGCATTTTTTGCAGCCAGTCTATGTTACACCCCTGACTTCGTTAGAGTAGTCGTATCATTTGGGTAATCGACTGTAATTACCAGTTTGGTAACTGTATTATATTTCATTTGAGATGAGCTCAGAAGCCATCCAGGTCAAGTGTGGACCTTATGAGTAAAAGGGACGTTTTGTCGTTGCCTAGCATCGAACCCTGTTCCCAACGTATCATTAAGCAGATCCAGCAGAGAGTGGTATTTGCGCCACAATTATTATTTTGTTAGTGTCAAGTGTGATGACACGTGTTTATTTGATATTTGATACAAGCAACTAATGAGGTATTTTATCTTTGAGAGCAGAGAGCTCCAGTAATGTGTGACATTGCTACCTTTTAAACGTCTTTGATGTGAAAGACAGAGTTACATGATTATATTCAGATTTATAGCGTGCTTTTTATGCACATATTCTTCGAGGTTTATAACCTATGGTAAAGGTATTATGAGGAGGCCAGTTTTACAGTTATTATCTTGCTTAAATTGCCGGCCTAGTTAGTGTGTTGTGTCATTCAGCGCAGGAATCTTGTAGCCTGTGGTGACACGAACATGTTTTGTGACCCAGCGCCCGTGTGAGAGCGCATGCTTCTAAGTGAGACAGACGGATGTTAACATAGGACAGAATGCTTTTAGCATTCACTTTCCCTTTCATTGCAGTTATAGCTTATGGAACCCAGTGTCCATTCTTGTATCTAATCATATGTTCTGTAGATTGTCATTTGTTAGTTAAACGCTGTTGCGTGTACCGTGGTCTTGACGAGTACAGTTACGTCAGGTTTCTATAGTACGTTGTAGGCTAGCCCCGTTAGGGAGGTTTTTCATGTATGAAGGTATTTTTGTGTACCATGTCCGGGACTGTTCCCGTGGACCAGATATTTAGGGAGGGTAACTGATTGTGTCCAGGCCCGTCCCAGAGTTATTGAACGCGAGCTGTGCGCCGCTGGTAATTTGTGTTATTGTGTGTCCGAGTTGTTATTGCTCGTTGATTGTATTCCGACTTTTGATTCGAGGCTTTTTGGCAGAGATGATCTCAGGGGAGACACTCCGTGCCCAGGCTTGTCAGTATTATTCGTCATAAACCAACGATAACCTAAACCGTCATCTTAATAATAAAACGCATAATTTTGATAAACAAAAGCTAACTAACGAATCCTTTCTGCTTAACCTTGTTCATTTGCATTTGGAACCTGCTGACATAGCCGTGCTAATGAAGGTATTTCCTGGAGGAAATGACTTGAGGACAGCTGACACTTTTTGTTGCGACCGAAGCTTGCTCGAACCCTGAGTTCGTAGCTGGTGGAGCGCAGGCCATACGATGTTAGACGTAGTCTTCACTACGCAGTCGTCACCGTAACTACACACATTAGATGACTATGGCTTACAAACAGTAAACCAAGGTGCAGGCAGGCATTTGAATAAAACTGTGGTCTTATTTACTTATTTAATGATGTAAAAGTGTACGAATCCTCAATGTTACCCTCTTGTGTGCTGACTAGCACTTAGTTATAAGAATGTTTAGGATGTTTTTTTCTATGGCTGTTCACTTAGCTTTGAATGTAATTGTTTGATATTACGGACGTCACCGCCGTAAATTTTGTTATTAATTGATAGGACCTAGCTAGATGAATTAACGTTAAATGTAAATGTGGAGATGGTATCATCCTAACTTAGATTTGTTTTGCTACCCTGTTAAATGTAAATTCTGATATTAGCTTGATCTTGTAACTTGACCTAGGGATTTGCGTCGTACCATTTTCCTAGTGTTGCTGTTGTTGCTTTATTATTGTGAGACAGATCTTTCGCGAGGGTTTACTGCAACTTCTCAGGTAGGGACCTGCTCTTTATTTTTGATTACTTATTAGCTTGCGGATTAGCCGATAGAAACCCTCCGAACTGGGCTAGGGGTTTGTAAAGTTTACAATAAATTTTCAAGGTGTTTTACATAAGTCTGGATGTTTCTTTTCTCAGTCTAGCTTTTATGGTGAACCTTTCCTTAGGCAGTCTATGACCTTCGTCACCATGTACCACGATCCCCGTGGACTACAGTTTCTCGTGCCGCTTTGGCATATTTGGAAGTTCACCTCATCCTCACGGCAGTTAGGTCCGACGGATGAGATGTTAGGGAAGTCATTGCGGTTGTTGGCTACCCTGGCAGCTCCTCTGACGGGCTCATACACCATATTTATAATTTAAATGGCGCCCAACTCATGGGCCGACGTTAACGTGGTGACCCTCAGTTCCATGTTGTTTAAGAGGATCTTAATATTGATTAATGGTAAATTGACCGGACTGGGACGAACTTAGAAAGTCGTACTGCAGGTCAATTAACCGCATGCCATTCATGTTTGATACAAGTCCATGGGGTGAGGCTTTAGTGTTAAATAAATGATGGATAGGATTTTCTTTGATGATGCCTCATCCTGAGTAAATGTAATACCTTGCTTTGCTCGCCGTTGTCTTTGTAAATGTAGAAGCACTTAGTTTGCATACTCCAGCTGTACTCGTGATGTTTATTTATATGAAACAAGCTATATACCACCAAGTAACTAATCGTAGCTGTAAGTTCCATTAGAGATTGATCCCTCTCTTTCTCAAATAATTTTCTTGTCATGGATGAGGAAACAATTCGTCGTGTGTTTGGGGAGATGATGGCAGGTGTCAATGCCAATCTCCAGCAGATTACTGCTGACTTAGGTGAGAATACCCAAGCTGTCAACACTGTAAGTGGTCATGTGGACCAAGTTAGACAGGATTTAGAAGTTAACACCCAGTCAATCAATAATGTCCGAGGTGATTTAGAGGTTAACACCCGATCGATAAATATTGTAAGTGGTCATGTGGACCAAGTCAGAGATGAAATCAGTAATGTTAGGGCTGATCTAACGCAGGTCAGGGCCGACATTGACGCTCATAGGATAGAGGCTAGGAATGATCTTACGGCAGGTTTAGCGGCTGTTATAGTTGATGTTATACGACACCGTCAGGAGGCTAACCAGCGTATAGATATTTTATCTGATCAGATGAATAGAGCTAGGGAGGACGTGCAAGCCCGATTAGAGGAGCACACCGCTCAGATCCAGACACCGATTAACAGAGTCCAGATCGATATGAGGGCCGACTTGGAGCATACTCGAGAAGAATTCGGAACTCGTTTAACTCACGTCGAGGGATTCATGGACAACGTCAAGAAAGACATGGCCACCATGAATATAGGACTCAAACTGATGAGAGGTGCAGCGAACGCAGTCAACAACAACGTCAAGACGATCGTCGATGGTATGATCGAGGTCAAGGACGAGTTGAACACAAACAGAAAAAATATTACGGAATTGACTGAGACAGTAACAGGGCTACGTGAAACGATTGATGTTCATCGAGAGGAGAATAAGATCGATGTCATGATGTTGAGGGGTGACCTCAATGAACATAAGACCACTATGGAGGCAAAGGTAGCCGAGGTCAAAGATGACGTTGGTAGGATCTAGGACAACATGTCTAAAGTCGAGGAAGAAATCGACTCCCTACAGAAACGATTCGAGGAAGTCGCGATAACCGAGAGGTTAGATCTCAGCTACAACTTGAGGACGGCTATTCGCGAAGTCGACACCAACCTCAAAGGCAAAGTTGAAAGAATAGAATTGCAGCTCAACGATCTGGGAAATAAGGTCGCAGCTAAGACTATCCCAGGGCTCGAAATTATCGAGAGACATCTCGACCGACTGGAGACGCATCCAAGAGAGACACGTTTACCCTCACAGATGGAAGACTCTCAGGCGACACCAGGATCGCAATCCGCGGGGATAATGCCTGCACATTTTCAACCGAGCGCGCCCATAGAACCGCATCCATCTCGATTTACCGGTTCAGCGCAGAGTCAAGCGTTAAACTTTGACGCACATCCTTTCCAACCCGTACCCAACCGACAGAGTCAAGAGACGAGTACGCCAACGCATAACTATATGCCAAGTTCGTTTAGACCCGCGCACACGCAGGGGAACGTGACTATCATCCGTTCGAGAGAGGAGCAACCAGCTCGATTCTCAGGCACTGGAAGTGGCATCACTCCAGTAGAGTTTTTGGCGAATGTGGAAAGCTACTTGAGAGACACAATGGTAACTCCGGAGAGAGAACTCCGAGCTATTGAGCGTTTGCTTGAGGGGCAAGCCAGCACTTGGTTTAGAGCCTTCCGTTACTCATTTGTAGGCTACCAAGATTTTAGAGAAGCCTTGCTGAGGACTTACTGGTCAAGCGACATCCAGCAGAGTATCAGAGCTGAGATGTACACTCGCCGATACAGCTCAAACACTCCAACGCGCTATGCGAACTACTTCGCAACCCAGCTTGCGAAACTCCGTTGCTTACAACCCCCACTGTCAGAGCAAGACCTGGTAAACACCATCGTTTGGCAATGCCCGGCAGACGTGCAACGTGTATTGATCGCTGCTGGAGCATCTACTTTTCAGCAGTGTGACCAAATCTTGCAACGATTGGACGCTAACACCGAACAGTTTCCGACACACCGTCAGCAGAAGGCTGACAGTTGTGAAGAGCGACGTGTCAACTTGACAACTGTGGACAAAGTGTGCCAGACGCCAGAGCAGACGCAGACTCAAGAGAGCTCTGGACAGCGCAATGACTATAATCGTGGTCGGAGAGAATGGAACAAAACTCCATATTCTAGAGACCAGAGAGATGACCGTCGTAGTCACTGGAATCGACGCTTCGATCGAGGGACGAACGAAGACCGTCGTCACGATAACGACCGCCGAGGGAATAATAGTCGGAACCCACAGCACGGAAGTATCCGTAGGGATTACCGCTATAGCAGAGGTTACAATAGAGATCGAGACCCCAGATACCAAACCGATCGAGACTGGAGAGGAAGAGCACGGGAGAGTCGTGAATACCTTCAGCAACTCCGAGAACTTCAAGAAATACAAGAAGGGGGAGATCAGAACCCGACTTCGAGGGAAACACGTAATACGGCGGAAGAAACGGAGCGAAACCAGCCCGGTACTTCCCGCCAAGAAGGAAAAAAACCGCCGAAAAACCAGTAGATTCTTACCCGATTGAGCACAGAGTAACTGCCACCATCTTACTCTGGGAGCCAATTCAGGAAGATCTATTAGACGAACGACCAACGACGAACCACAACTACGAATTGACGCGTCTACCGAATATTGTAGCTACCCTGAATGGATGTAACGTAGTCATTCTCATCGATACTGGGGCGATGATAAGTGTCATTTCCGCCGATTGCCATGCCAGACTAAAAGCAAACTCTGAGGTGACAGAGCTGCCAGTTTCTGCAGTAAGAGTCAGAGGAGTGATACCTGACCGTGTTGTAACGTGTAAAATTCAGATTCTATGCACTTTGAAAATTTCGAGCCACGTGTACTTGCACGAATTTCTCGTGATGAAAGGCTTGCATCATGATGCCATATTGGGTGCAGACTTCATTCGGAAGAATGATGGAATCATTGATATGGGACGTAATACGGTCGAGTTTAAGCCGAACGAACCCATTCAAATGAACTTAGTAGAGGAAGAATTGGAATTCGTATCCGAAGTAAACGTTGTTGAGAATTTAAATGGCAAGGGAATTGAGGAGACTAAGATGCCGACGAAGAGGCAGAACCATTATCAGCACCCATACGAGAGAAACTAGATGCAATATTAAGCGAATACGAGGATATATTCGACACCACGCCTGGTGAGATATTGGACGAGTACGATCTTGTACTACTGGATGATTCCCCATTCCAGAAGAAGATTTATCCTATCGCAGAGAAACACCGCGATGAAGCTGCTAAGAAGGTCCACGAGATGGAAGCAGCAGGTAAATCAAGAAGTCACCGACTCCTTTCTTGAATCCTATAACACCTGTGGTTAAGGTGGATGGAAGCTTGAGACTTTGTCTCGATGCAAGGGCCTTAAACGAACGCTTAGCTCCTGAGCATGACAGACCGCCCAAGATTAGGGACATCCTCAGGAAGTTTAAGGGAAAGAAGATATTTTCGTCATTGGACTTGTTACAATCCTACTACCATATAAGATTATCTGAGCATACTCAGAAGTATACAGGGTTTCTGTTCGATCAGACCACCTATGTCTTTCTAAAACTACCCTTTGGAGTGAAAAATGCCGGAGCTGCATTAATTAGAGCACTTGATGCGAAGCTAACTCCTGAAGTGAAACAGAAGGTGATATGTTACGGGGATGACATCATCATAGCTTCGGAAACAGAGGAAGAACATCTAACAAGTTTACGCCTTGTTTTTGATAATCTTCGACAGGCTAATTTCAAAGTGAAATTCGACAAGTGTCGATTCTTCCAGAGAGAAGTCAAATTTGTGGGACACATAATTAATGGAGATGGATACAGGCCGAATCCGGCAAAGATCAGAACCGTTGCTGCATTTCCAACACCAACCCGTGTGAAACACGTGAGACAATTCCTAGGAATTCTCCAATTCTTTGCTGCTTATTGTGAGAGGTATTCTGAGACTGTCGCACCACTGCAAGGTTTACTGAAGAAAAATTGCAGATGGGCTTGGAATGACGAGTGCGAGACAGCTTTCAGAAAAGCTAAACAGATGCTGGTTGATTCGATTCAGTTAGAATATCCAGACTACTCCCGGAATGTTATTCTAGAAACTGATGCATCTGCGATTGGAATAGGTGCCATCCTACTGCAGGAGGATGATGAGAAGAAACGTCATTACATCGCTTTCTTAAGTCGACGTTTGAGAGCGCATGAATCTCATTATTTCACCACTGAGATTGAAGCACTTGCGATTGTCTATGCGCTTGAGTACTGGCAGAAACTTTTGTTAGGCCAGAGGATTATTGTGAGGACCGATCACCATGCGCTGACCTTCATTTTACGAACAAGACTGGCAAGCGACAGGATCACACGTTGGACGCTGTTTCTCCAACAGTTTGACTTGGAAATTGTTTACCGACCAGGCAGAGAGAATGTGTTGGCCGACATTCTCAGCCGGAATCCTGAAGCCACTGTGAATGCCATTGACATAGAGGGAGAATGCGAGGAACACCTTCGCCGACTTCGTCATCTACCTGAAGGACAACGACGTGAGGAGGAACTCAGGCATATTATCCGTTTCCTGGAACGACGAATGGATCCACAGGATGCTCAATATGCGAGGATTGCTGCGGTTGCAGATGATTATTTGATCTATCATCGTGTCTTGTATAAGTTTGTGGACGAGGACCACACTCAACTGCGTGCAGTCATCCCGAGGAGATATCAAGAATCAGTCATTCTTATGGTTAATCTATCCATTGGACATGGTGGGACTGACAAGACCATTGCAACCATCAAGGAGTCTTTTACTTGGAAAAGGCTAGGAACCACCGTTAGACAGTGTTTACGTGCTTGCGACGCATGCCAGAGGAACAAGTACACGTCACACTTGTTGAAGGAACCTCCTAGACCAATACTCCCAACTCAACCTAGAGAGTTATACGCACAGGAACTTTATGGCCCAATACCAAAGGCCCGTCGTGGGAATCGCTTCATTGTTGTAACTATTGATGTGTTCACGAAATATACGATGCTTCATCCGATTCAGAAAGCCACCGCACACCAGATTATCCAGAGAATTAGACGACAAGTGATACCGGAGGCAGGAAAGCCACAATTCCTGTTGACTGATCATGGATCACAGTACACCTCCGCAGAATTCGCTAATGCTATGAACGAGTTGGAGATAGGTCATGTTTTATCGTCTATTCGCCACCCAGAGAGCAACCCAGCAGAATGCGTAATGTCCACTATCGCAAAATTATGTCGATTGTATTTTCAGGAAGAACACTGGTGATGGACCGAAGTCCTAGTTATTATGGCGAAATGTATTAATTCAACAGTCCATGAGAGCACTGGTCAAATACTGATGGTTTTGCATTTGAACCAGATGCCGATGAGAATATGAAATCGTGTGATTGTAAATCCACCTTGTTTACAACCATCACACGCCAGCAGACTTTTAGCTGCAAGGGACACTTTGGACAGGCAAGCTGCCAAACGCTTGAGGATAACTAGACGCCAGAGATTCAGAGAACCACTAATCGCGGGAGACCTTGTCCTTATAAGGAGACCCGGAATTTCAAGTCCTATAGAACGCATATATGGGAAATTTCTGTCCTTATATTATGGCCCCAGTCGTATCCGACAACCTCTGAACAATGGAAGTTACGTGATTGAAGACATTCGGACAGGAGAGCGCATTGGATCCTTCAACGCAGCTAATCTAAAAAAATATCACTTATGAATGAACTTTGAGTCAAATAAAAATGTCGTCCCAACATTTTATTTGAAACGAAGGAGAGGCAGATGAACCCGCTGAGCTAAGGTCCATGTGATATTTTTCATGACAGCACATTTATGATGGGATGTACTACCTTTGAACACACCCAGAAAGCTACGAGAAGCTGAGAGCTTATACAATTCTCTTTGAAGTAGCGGAGAATCGCACTTTTGACTTTGGTGAAGTCCGCTAATTATTTATCTGAGGTCTTATTAAACATTTTTATCTTTCCACAAGACTCAGAATATTCCATTTCGTCATTCAGTATTATTGAAACATTTTGGAGAATGTTTTTTCACTTTAAGGTAAGGTAATATCATTGCAGATACGCAAAGAGGAATGTAAGTAGTTGCTCAACGACTTAGTTTGACGACTTGCTTCCACGAGGAACGCAGTTCCTTGCACTACGTCTGGAGAATCCGCCCTGTGTAGGCGTGTAATTATATCCGTCGCATTAGACGTGGCAAACAGTCCGCTTTTCAGCGTGGAAATCATTATCGGGTGCCATCGAGCACAAGTATACTACGAATAACTGTTATTGATGTGCAGTGATCAACACGAATTGTGTAGTGAATTATTTGGCAAGTATTGTGAAATTTACGACATTACTGTAGCACCACATTTTTTCACCCACGTGTTTGTGGAGGGCCGAGAGCCTGGTGCGAAAATATACAGGTAAATGTGACATTATTACTTTGAACAAGTGTGATTATAAAAGTACATGATATAGAAATTGCTACGGTGAATTTATCTATAATAAAACGACGCCCATTTCACGGATGCCAAGTGATAGAAAAAGTAGCGTCTGTACACGTGTGGAACCGGAGAACAGTGCATGGCCATTTATCATTTAAATCTGAAAAGTGTAGAGGCTGTGTTACCAGTTATATTTAAAGCCTGTGATATTTACGCAGAATACTGTAATTTTCAAGTGATAATAATGAACTACTACAAGTCTTATTCTACCGCCCACGTGGTAAACTTTTTCAACACCATGTTCGAGGCCGAGACCATGGGCTAATACCATTATGGTATGAGGGAGATGTCTCGGATGGGACGAGCTTGATTATGGAACTTCTAGAACATCGAACGAGAAGGAAGGAACCGAGGATGCCTTTCCTAGGCATGTCCAGTCCATTCACGAGGTCAACTACAGGGACAGACCGAACCCTAGTCTTTGGGAGAGCCCAGATGGAAGTTCTGATGAGGACGATGCCAATCCTGAAAGCCAGAGGTGCTTTTGTTCAACCCTTGTCGTTGGACAGAGAGCTAAGTGTGGGCTCCTTCATATCGTGAGTTTTGTACAACCCTTCCTTGTTCTAGTTTCTGGTGGTATAGTCAGATTAGTGTAGTTTGTGAACCAACCGAACTTAGTGACAGCCATTTCATAGGTAGGGAATGTAATTAGTCTAATTAGATGTCATTTATCTACAGTGATTGTGAGTCACCCTTGGGTTCGATATTTTGGTCAACCCTGGTGCAGCTTGATGGACGTCGTAGGACGCCAATTTCTGCCTATTGCTAAACGTGACTGTAGTCGTTTTGAGGCTACTTTGTTTAACCATATCTGGGGTGATTTTCAAGTCTTTGCAGACTCTAGTTATGGCAATCTAATGCCATGGTTATGTTTCTTTAACTGCATTTTTTGCAGCCAGTCTATGTTACACCCCTGACTTCGTTAGAGTAGTCGTATCATTTGGGTAATCGACTGTAATTACCAGTTTGGTAACTGTATTATATTTCATTTGAGATGAGCTCAGAAGCCATCCAGGTCAAGTGTGGACCTTATGAGTAAAAGGGACGTTTTGTCGTTGCCTAGCATCGAACCCTGTTCCCAACGTATCATTAAGCAGATCCAGCAGAGAGTGGTATTTGCGCCACAATTATTATTTTGTTAGTGTCAAGTGTGATGACACGTGTTTATTTGATATTTGATACAAGCAACTAATGAGGTATTTTATCTTTGAGAGCAGAGAGCTCCAGTAATGTGTGACATTGCTACCTTTTAAACGTCTTTGATGTGAAAGACAGAGTTACATGATTATATTCAGATTTATAGCGTGCTTTTTATGCACATATTCTTCGAGGTTTATAACCTATGGTAAAGGTATTATGAGGAGGCCAGTTTTACAGTTATTATCTTGCTTAAATTGCCGGCCTAGTTAGTGTGTTGTGTCATTCAGCGCAGGAATCTTGTAGCCTGCGGCGACACGAACAGGTTTTGTGACCCAGCGCCCGTGTGATAGCGCATGCTTCTAAGTGAGACAGACTGATGTTAACATAGGACAGAGTGCTTTTAGCATTCACTTTCCCTTTCATTGCAGTTATAGCTTATGGAACCCAGTGTCCATTCTTGTATCTGATCATATGTTCTGTAGATTGTCATTTGTTAGTTAAACGCTGTTGCGTGTACCGTTGTTTTGACGTGTACAGTTATGTCAGGTTTCTATAGTACGTTGTAGGCTAGCCCCGTTAGGGAGGATTTTCATGTATGAAGGTATTTTTGTGTACCATGTCCGGGACTGTTCCCGTGGACCAGATATTTAGGGAGGGTAACTGATTGTGTCCAGGCCCGTCCCAGAGTTATTGAACGCGAGCTGTGCGCCGCTGGTAATTTGTGTTATTGTGTGTCCGAGTTGTTATTGCTCGTTGATTGTATTCCGACTTTTGATTCGAGGCTTTTTGGCAGAGATGATCTCAGGGGAGACACTCCGCGCCCAGGCTTGTCAGTATTATTCGCCATAAACCAACGATAACCTAAACCGACATCTTAATAATAAAACGCATAATTTTGATAAACAAAAGCTAACTAACGAATCCTTTCTGCTTAACCTTGTTCATTTGCATTTGGAACCTGCTGACATAGCCGTGCTAATGAAGGTATTTCCTGGAGGAAATGACTTGAGGACAGCTGACACTTTTTGTTGCGACTGAAGCTTGCTCGAACCCTGAGTTCGTAGCTGGTGGAGCGCAGGCCATACGATGTTAGACGTAGTCTTCACTACGCAGTCGTCACCGTAACTACACACATTAGATGACTATGGCTTACAAACAGTAAACCAAGGTGCAGGCAGGCATTTGAATAAAACTGTGGTCTTATTTACTTATTTAATGATGTAAAAGTGTACGAATCCTCTATGTTACCCTCTTGTGTGCTGACTAGCACTTAGTTATAAGAATGTTTAAGATTTTTTTTTCTATGGCTGGTCACTTAGCTTTGAATGTAATTGTTTGATATTACGGACGTCACCGCCGTAAATTTTGTTATTAATTGACAGGACCTAGCTAGATGAATTAACGTTAAATGTAAATGTGGAGATGGTATCATCCTAACTTAGGTTTGTTTTGCTACCCTGTTAAATGTAAATTCTGATAATAGCTTGATCTTGTAACTTGACCTAGGGATTTGCGTCGTACCATTTTCCTAGTGTTGCTGTTGTTGCTTTATTATTGTGAGACAGATCTTTCGCGAGGGTTTACTGCAACTTCTCAGGTAGGGACCTGCTCTTTATTTTTGATTACTTATTAGCTTGCGGATTAGCCGATAGAAACCCTCCGAACTAGGCTAGGGGTTTGTAAAGTTTACAATAAATTTTCACGGTGTTTTACATAAGTCTGGATGTCTCTTTTCTCAGTCTAGCTTTTAAGGTGAACCTTTCCTCAGGCAGTCTATGACCTTCGTCACCATGTACCACGATCCCCGTGGACTACAGTTTCTCGTGCCGCTTTGGCCTATTTGGAAGTTCACCTGATCCTCACGGCAGTTAGGTCCGACGGATGAGATGTTAGGGAAGTCATTGCGGTTGTTGGCTACCCTGGCAGCTCCTCTGACGGGCTCAGTAACCAAGCAGCAAATAATTTTTAGAGTCTATGGTACAGTGAGCATACTCAAATATAGCTTTTAAACGTAACAACGCCATGACTCGAACTGACCAAAAACAAATACCAGCAGACAACCGATGCTTGATAATATGCAATTGACACATAAAATCCAGTGGAAGACATAACTTAGATGACGTGTATCGCACAGTTATACATACACTCACCGGCATAAAAAGCGAAACACAACGAATATCAGACAAAACTCAACATTACGACCGTTTCATAGCTAGTATAAATTGAATGCTGTGCCTTTGCAGCGATATGGAAATGTGCCGTGATTTAATTAGCTCATTTCAGAAGTTTCAGGCGCAATAAAATCGATAATCATTGTTGATCGTGATAATCACAATGCCAATGTCACCGTTTCTCGCCTTTGGACAACAATAACTACAAACGGCCGTCTTAAGGTTTATTGCTGTGAATTCTCGTGTTAAGTATTGTTGTGATTATTACGGTTTGTCTACAACATTCGCAAACACACAGTACAACAGGTCGGAGGACAGTACGATGAATTTCAGGTTTCGACATTTCCAAATTCGTGTACCGTAGGCTTATGTGCAATGTTGTGATTGTCATGGTCATTAATGTTTAGCAATTATTAATCATTGTACTAATTAGGGTAATTCACTTATGATACATTGCGATATTGTTGTAATGCCAGAGTATTTGATTAATACGAGGTTTGAAACGTCGAACATTGAGTTTAGTCTGAAATTCCTAGTGTTTCGCTTTCTTTGCCGATGAGTGTACATACACCTAAAAGTAACACTGTCGTTATTTTAGGGACCATATTTACTAATTATAACCGAAAAATAAAAAGTGTTCCATATCAAACGCGTGTTATTGAGTATTTTTACCCTACTTATCCAGACCGACCGCAGCACCCCAAGTGTTAGTTTGAGTTGCCAATACCGGTAGCATCACGAACACAGTCCCTTTGACTGATCCTAGATGTCACTAAACCTGCCCAAAGCTATGCACAACCATGAATGAGCGAGCAGGGTCTAGACGGAGGTCCAGTCATTCCACCTGGCAGGAGGTACATAGCACGTGTTGTCTGTAGTTCTGCCATACCTAGAAGGTTAATACCACCGTTTGATCGTATCCGCATTGTTACCGTACGTTGTGTCAGGAAGGGCTCTCATCAAGGGAAGTTTCCATACGTCTCCGAGTGAACCAAAGTGATGTTGTTTGGACATGGAGGAGGTACAGAGATACAGGAACTGTCGACCACATACCTCGCTCTCACTCAGGCCGTCTAAGGGAAACGAAGGCAGTGGATGGCCGCTACTTACGAATTTCAGCTCGGAGGAACCCTGAAAACAACGCCACCATGATGAATAATGCGTTTCGGACCGCCACAGGACGTCATGATTCGACTCAAACTGGAGCCTACGCAATAGGATGCATGATGCACACCTTCACTCCCGACATCCATGGCGAGGTCCACCTTTGCAACCCCGACATCATGCAGTGCGGTACAGACGGGCCCAGCAACATGCTGAATGGACCCGTCAGAATAATTGGCATCACGTTCTCTTCACAGATGAGTGTTGCATATACCTTCAACCAGAAAATCGTCGGAGACATGTTTGGAGGCAGTCTGGTCATGCTGAACGTCTTATTAGACACACTGTCCAGCGAGTGCAGCTACAACTGACTCAGAACAAATTGACCCTTGTGAAAATCTAGTGGAGAGCTCAAGAGAGAGTCTGCTTACCTCAGCCTGCTGGATGTTGTCTGCTACGTCACTCGTCAGCCGTCAAAAGTACACTCTGTTCCCGCAGCAACTGTCACTCACTCACACGAAAACCACCATTATTTATTTCGGTTCTTATAAACTGTATTTGGGGTGATTGAAATAATTAAATGACACTAATACGAGTAATGGAACAATATAGTTAAGTTACGAAAATATTATTATGACTATATAGTTCAGTAATGTACTATTAATAATCACCCATTATTAGGGTGCGTGGTGCCGCAGTGGTCAAGCTGTTTGGCCTCTCCAAGGTGAACCGGATTCGATACCCGGTCAATGCATGTGAGATTTTCGAAATGAAATGCCATGTCCTATGGTTCGGATTCCCGTAGAAAAAAAGGCTTCGGAAGGAACAGGCTGGATTTCGACAACATTGCAGCTGTGTGGATCTCATCAACACCCTCCGAATCATCCTGGAGCAGAGTGTGGAGTGGCGGAATACCCTTTATCTCACATTTGTTGACTTCGAGAAAGCTTTCGACTCCGTAAATCAAAGAATCATGTGGAAGACCCTCGAGGATATAAAATTCCAACAGAGTTCATCAGAATCATGGAAGAGATGTACGAAGGGTATGAGTGCCAGGTTCTACACAAAGGCAAATTAACAGAAAAGATAAAGGTCAGTTCCGGAGTGAGACAGGGGTGTGTCCTTTCCCCCACTCTGTTCCTGTTGGTCCTGGATAGTGTGATGAAGAAGGTAATGGGAGGACGGAAGAGGGGTATTCAATGGGGTATAAATGACAGGCTTGAAGATCTGGATTTCGCGGACGACATTTCTCTTATGGCACAACGGTACCGAGACATAGAAGATAAGCTGGGGAGGTTGCAGAAAGAAGCAGAACGTGCAGGACTGATGATCAACACCAACAAGACTAAAGATATGAGGATAAATTCTGACGTCACGACTAGCTTGACAGTCAACGGAAAGGAAATTGAGCGAGTTGAGTCCTTCCTCTACCTTGGGAGTATAGTCACAAATGATGGGGGAGCAGAGGAAGATGTTCGAAGCCGTATCAGGAAGGCAAATGGTGCCTTTGCCCAGCTCTACCCCATCTGGAGAAATAGAAACATTTCCAGGAAGACCAAGCTCCGCCTTTTCAATAGCAACGTAAAGTGGATTCTTCTCTATGGCTGTGAAACATGGAAAGTCACAAAACCGATCAACAACCAGCTACAGGTGTTCATTAACAGATGTCTGCGTCGCATCATGAATGCGAGGTGGCCGGACATAATCTCAAATGAAGATCTTTGGACCATCACCAATCAACAACCGATTAGCATCCAGATCAAGGAGAGGAAATGGCGCTGGATCGGTCACACACTAAGGAAGCCGGACGGAGCTGTTGAGAGGGCGGCGCTAGACTGGAATCCTCAAGGTGCCAGGAAGCGAGGTCGACCTAAGAAGACCTGGAAGAGGACGATCGAAAATGAAATTGCAGAGGTGGACAAGAACTGGAGTCAAGTGAAGAGAATGGCCAGGAACCGTACTGCGTGGAGAAATTTCGCCAAGGCCCTATGCTCCGGAAGGAGCGGCAGGAATTAAGTAAGTAAGTAAGTATGGTTCGGATTCCACGTAAAAAGGAGGTCCCGTAGATCGTGATCACAAGATTAATGGTCAGGCAAAACTAAAAGCTTCCTTCCTTTGAACCATTATTAATTATAATTATTAATACGGTAATTATAATTATAATAATTAATGAACCAAGCAAGCCTCCGTGGCTTAGGCGGCAGCACGCCGGCCTCTCACCGCTGGGTCCGTGGTTCAAATCCCGGTCACTCCATGTGAGATCTGTGCTGGACAAAACGGAGGCAGACAGGTTTTTCTCCGGGTACTCCGGTTTTCCCTGTCAAAATTTCATTCCAGCAGCACTCTCCACTATCATTTCATTTCATCTGTCATTCATTTAATAATTGCCCCAGAGGAGTGCGTCAGGCCTCGGCAGCCGGCACAGTCAATATCCTCGCCGCTAGATGGGGGCTTCATTCATTCCATTCCTGACCCGGTCGGAGACTGGAAGCAGGCTGTGGATTTTCATTTTTTCAATGAACCAAGCAAATGGCAATCCATTTTCAATCTTCACCTTAAAAGTAATCACCGGGTAGTCATTAATCATCTAATGGTTCGATTCCAGACATTTCACTATCACTATCACTTTCATCAGATTCACTTTCACTGCCACTGCTGCAGTCATTGTTTGCACTAGTTATTATGAGTCATTCTATTCTCTCCTCTATTATTCCCAATCATTCATAATACTTATTTTCTATTTTCTCTACGTGATCGCAAACGCTAATCCAATTACTTTCCTGAAACTCTGAAAACCTCTGTTCGCAAAGGCGTTTGACATCATTAATTTTAAAGGTGACATTATGTGCACCGACCCACTGTTTTACATCAGACCAGACAAGTTCTATGGGATTTAGATATGCATGGTATGGAGGCAGTCTCAATACTGTGTGTCCACTAGCAGCCATTATATCATCTATTATGTATGTTTTGTGTCGCGGCTTATGGACTTTAATAAGTTCATAAAGGTGAACTTTCAGCATTGAATCGTTAAAAGGGATTTTAATAGCCCGCAACCAGTGTTTCATTGTACCCTTATTAGAATTTGATGTTGGGGCCTTGTCTTTCAGCGTGTTGTGATATGATGCGTTGTCAATAACAAGCACTGAGTTGCGTTCCAAATTTTGGATCAACTTCTCTTTTAACCAACGAATATAATATTCACTGTTCATGTCTTTGTGATAGTCCTCACTTTTATATGCGACTGGTAAATAAGTAGCGCGTTGGGAACAAAACCTCTCCGACCACCGGCATGGAGTATAATCAGTCGTTCTCCCCTCGAGACGGGATAGAACACTCCCGATGTGCTATCGTCAGTCCATGCTTTAGGCGTAGAATGGCTACTATGTATATAAGTTTCGTCTTAATATATGATGGGACGACCTTCTTCTCTGTATTTTTTTATGGCTTTCAGATAAGATACTCGCATGTTTCTTATGCCATGTCTCTCTATTAAAACCTGCCTATTATTCCTAGTCTTCTTCCACTTGAAGCCTAACTCTTTTACAATGCCTCTCAAACTGGTGCAGCCTCCTTGGAAGCCAATCGTCTCTCGTAACACTGGCAGTAATTTGGATATTGATGGAGAAGTTTTCTGATGAATGTAAAATTCATGGATTGTACGTCGAATAACACACTTATCGAAATCGTCAATGTCCGTCACACGTTTCTTCCCTTTCCGTATTTTTCCTGGCGTACCAAATGAAGTCCCTTCAGCCTCATGTTGCCTCTGTTCTGCTAAGATTCTCTTGACCGTCTTCAACGATACTTGTGTAGCCTCTAATACTCTTCGTTGTACTTTCAACAATTTTCTTCTGTACTCGTCTTGTGTCTTATTCTTACACTCATCAGCATCCCTCTTCATAAACCTATAAACATTGAAAACAATCTCTCGCGTTTGCCCTCTCTTTGTCGTAAACTTCAGTTAAGAATTCACAGGCGGCATCACTTCCTTTGCGAATACAAAAATACGAACGATAGAAACTTGCACTGACAACGAGCCGAACCAAACTGACTGTACCTCTCAGTTATAAATCTGTCACAAGAAGCATCCCTTCTTCCTTCCCCCCTTTTCCCCCTTCCCAACCCGCTTCTACATTGCAAGTGTCAATGAACTTCAGGTAGGCCTGCTGGCCAGCTTCAGTTACTCATTCAAGGGTCGATTTGTTCAGAGGCAGTTATAGGTGGTAATTCCCTGATGTTTTGGGGTGACATAATGTTGGGTCAACGTACGCCACTGGTGGTCATGGTAGGCGCCGAAACGGCTCTACGATACATGAATAACATCCTCCGACCCACAGTGCAACCATATTGGCAGAATTTCGGGGAGACATTCGTCTTCATGGACGACAATATTCTCGCCCGCATCGTGCACATCTTGTAAATGCGTTCCTTCATGATAACGCCATCGCTCACCTAGAGTGGCCAGGATGTTCTACAGACATGAACTCCATCGAATATGCCTGAGGTAAATTGAAAAGAGCTGTTTTTGGACGAGATGACTCACCAACCAATCTGAGAGATCTACGCCGAATCGCCGTTGAGGAGTGGGACAATCTAGACCAACAATGCCTTGATGAACTCGGGGATAGTATGCCACGACGGATACAGTCATGCATCAATGCAAGAGGACGTGCTACTTGGTATTAGCGGTACTGGTGTATGCTGAAATCTGGACCACAACTTCCAAAAGGCTCGATGTACGATTGTACAACTGGCAATGTGTGGTTTTCATGAGCAATACAGAGAGCTGATACGTTGTTTGTGTATACCTCTTCGCACCAAGGTGATACAATACTTCTTTTGATGTGTGTACTTTTGGCAACAGAAACTTCCCATCCTTTGGCGCGACATTTAGCTAGCAACAGTATAATTAAGCAGCAATAATTTTTCAGACAGTGCGAAAGTGAATTACTATGTGGAAGTAGCTCAAATAAACTATTCTTACGGTACCTATCTGCACAGCACACAATACGTCTACTTAGGTGATAAACACTTGTAGGCGTATTCACTTAAGGTCAGACAACAAGACACTTTCACTTCTGAATATCTAAACCCGACGTGATGCGCCAACTTTGAGACTCTTGGGGTGACTGACCAAACACACCGAAGTAACTCATTTAGCCTTGGTGATATCGAAGTGAAGGGATGAGAAAGTTACTTTTAAAGCTTAGTGCATAAACCATAAACTCACCTGGTTAAGCTAAATTTACAATAATGGAATGCATCCATTTCAAGGTAAGTTCTGAGAAGAATACATTCGGAAGTTCCATCGCCTTAGATCAGACCGCTTCGCTCTGTGAACGTTGTTCTTCTCACTAGTGATTTAAATACATTATTGTCTACTTGACAGCAGTGGCGGATTATGAGCCCAAATACTAGGGAGGCCAGTACGGGCACAGCCATCATAGGACAGAACCCATCTCCTGAGCCGTACAAACATTTACTAAATAATAATAATATTAATAATGTTATTGGTTTTATGTCCCTTTTAACTACTGCGTCTTTTAGAGACGCCGGGGTGTCGGAGTTTTACACTGAAGGGGATTTTTAATGAGCCAGTCAATCTACCGACATAGTTCCCTCGCATTTAAGCAACCTCAAATGCCTACTGACTGTGTCTGGATTCGGTCTCACAACCTTGGCCACAGAAGGCAAGAACGTTACCGCTGCGCCACGTATCCAGCCAATATAATACAGTAGTATCAACAGTGCTGTAGTTGGGGAAAAAATTAGGCGGTACTCACCTAAAATCACTTAAGGAGGTTCCAGAAGGACTCGTAGTGCACTTCGTTGAGTGGGTCACATTTTCCACACGCTGTTTCTTCAGCTGATCTTCTTCCTGATCTGAGCAAAGACTGCACATACATTTCTGGATTAAATTTTTTCAATGGCAGCCCAACACTTCTTAGGAAAATTAATCTTCCGGTTCGTTCTACCAACACACAGTTCCTTTTTTTTTTAGTGATAATGTCATTCATAGCACTAAATGCTCTTTCGCATTCTAATGTGGAAATTGGAATTGAATCAATTATTTGTAATAATTGTTCACGGTCTTTAGGTTTCATGTTCGTGTCCACATATTCCCTGAATGCCTGAATGTATTTTCTCTTGTCTTGAAGTCGAAAAACCTCACATATATTAGAGATGCTCCTATCTCCACAAGTTATGTCAGTATCTTGTGGCCAATGCTTTGTCGCTACAAGAGCAAGATCTTTCAACAATACTTCAGTCCTCAGCTTCTTTTCGTTTTCTGTGCTGCTTTGCTTGTTCTGAGAACCTATATGGGATGCATGGCTAGGATTGGTGACAAGTCTGTGTTTGAGATTTTCAGCTAGACTTCGGTAAAACTGGCCACTATTTATTTGAACAACTTCAGGGTTGTTGTGTAACTCAATGTCTTTAGAGACCTTGTTTTTAGCTTCTTTAGTTGCGTCCTCAGCATGAGAACCTGGAGAAGATGCCACGGACTCCAATACCCGGATACTACGTTTTATAGTTTTGTCAGCTTCGGTAATTGTCATGTCTCTTCTTTGAAGAAACAAAGATAAATCTGAGAGCTCAATTACAGCATCGTATACAACTGCTAAATTTATGACAAATTCAGAAGAACTCAAAGTTTTGCAAAGGCCTGTATATTTAGTCCTTTCTCTAGAATCCCTGCATTTATCAGCAGCAGCTTCTGTGAAATGTTTGACAAGAATTTCACATTTCTAGCCCTTCAGGCAACCCATCTGATTGTAAATATTTTCCCAACTTTATTAAGTTTTTCACCAAGATCTGCTGCACATTCTCTAAGCTGATCTTCATTTTTAGGCGACATGCTATAGACAGAATACAGTTTATCAAAGAAAAATGGAAATGAGTAAGAACCTCATCTCTCGTGTCGTGTACTGCTAGTTCGAGTCTGTGGTTAGCACAGTGCCAAACAGTCAAGTGAGGAATCATGTTCTGTAACGCCACAGCAACTCCATTTCTCTTTCCAAACATTGCCGAGGCTCCGTCACTTGCAAATCCAACAAAGTTATCTTTGAGGTAAGAATGAGAAAAACCATAAGAACTCAGATTCTGCAAAATGGCATCCATGATTGAACTGGATTTCGTGTCTTTAAGTTCAATGAGATCCCAAGAAAATGATTGAACTACAGTTTTTTCTGTTATGGCACATCTCAAACATAACACAAGTACTGTACTGGTAAATTACTGCAGGAACACTCATTTTAATATTATTTTTTTATAAGATGATTAGCTATTTTCTTCCTCATTTCTGTGGCTAAATGATCCGTAATGTTGGTACAACTGAACTAAGAATGTAATACTCTTCCCATATCCAAACCATTAAGTTCCTGGACTTGAATGTATATTGGAAAATCAGTGAATGGTCTTCCTAGCTTTGCCCATTCATATTCTGTTCTAAACAGTCTACTTGTTGTCTCACACTGATTAACTAACATTTTATCTACTCCTGTTTCTAAAGGTTTGCTCTCAGCACTAACCTTAGCCTGCTCTGCATGTATATGACTCATATATTTTTTATGTTAATATAGTTTCTTTCTTAAACTATTTTGCTGCAAATCTTTAGTATTTCCAAAATAAGTAATTTCCCCATCAACCCACTCTTTAGCTGGTTTTCATCCTGAACCTTGCTGTGGTCCCAAACCATGCCTGCCAGCATCAGCACAATAAGAACAAACAAGTTTTTTGTTCTTTATTACTAGCCAGCTGTTTTCAGTTTTAAAGTAATTGTGCTGAGACTCCGACCAGCATTCTGGATAATCTAGAATCACTGAACTTACTTGACCAGAAGGAATAACTGAATCATTTCCTACATTCTTAAGTTCCTCCTCAAAAATCTTTGTCCTTTGAGATGATCGATCTTTTCGAAGGGCCTTGTTGGTCACAGCTAGCACTGTTCTCTTCAACGTCCCTGTTATCATCTGGAGTTTTTCGTTTGCCACCAGTTAAGCAAGATCATTATTACTTTGAAATTATGATGTACGTACTTTCACACACACACACTTTACGTATTTACACTGACAGTACCTAACGACAAATCAGAATCAATTCAAACAACGGCACAGCGTGGCACTGAAAACACACAAGCAAGCGTTTACCACCAAAATAAACCAAGTTCACAATGTTGCCAACAGTTGAACATGTATTATACATTCGGGCGCGATTGAAATGTCAAACTCCAACTCTTATAGGTCCAATTAGTTCCAAGTTGTGCCACGAGATAACTCTGAACAAGAAAATAATCATTTCCGATTTTTCTTTCTGAAATCCATTGGACAACTTACAGTAGGGCTAGTTTTACAGATTAAAAAAGGTAGTTAAACCGGTACGCTTATAACGAATTTGGATTTTAGGGGGTACGCCGTACCGGCCCAACTACAGCACTGAGTATCAACTCTCCTCTCCTTGAAAAGAGAATATCAAGCAAGGAACTAATAACATCCTCATTAGTAAGCCTACAAGTTAAATCAGCACTGTTTACGGGCAGGGATTCCATTTTCGACGTGATCACTGCTAATTCAAAGCAAAGCTTTGAGCGTGGGTGGCAACGATATCTTCTGGCCTCCTCCTAGTGCCAATAACATTCACCCTCTCTACGTTACCTTAATTGCTCTGCATGCTGGAGTTGACGTCACGATTATCATAACAACCAACGCCTGGTAGGTGGCCCTGCATCAACCTGCACTAGTGGAATTTTCTGAGCAGAAAAGAAGAACGTTTCAGACAAATCGCGACTCAAAGAATATGTATAATACTCGTACCAGCGTTTGTTGTGCCAGTAACAGTGGCGACAGAGAGAATAAAATGCTACTACTGTGATGGTTTTAGTACCGGTAGTATTGATAATTTTATTACAAAAATGATAACATAAACAATAAAAATAATACTTTTACACAAAAAATTATAGAAGCCAGGCCTCCATTGCCTCCTCTCAAATGCCACTGCTTGACAGAATATGACTTTAATTCGTAGGTATAATATTTTATACAGACAGTTTTTTCATTCATCAAATGATTGCTATACCAGACCCAAAACAACTGTGAACATGAGGGAGGAGCCAGATTCAGTCACTCACTCGCTCCAGCCAATAGCATAGCTCGGCGTTACCTAGTTAACTCAACTAGCTGGGCTCGCTGCACCGTACGCAATCATTATTTCCGCGCACGAAAATAATTAATTATTCAATTATTTTGATGACCCTATGTTACAGAGCTAGAAATTTTGAAACTGACTGTCCAAACCCCGTGACGATACGACCAGCCATTCGGGAGATAACATCTGCCCTTGAACTGAAGGCTTAATTAGAGAAGGACTGATTTAGGTGTTGAAATATTTAGGTTCACTAGGGTAGATAACGAAGAGTGACGGTATTGCTGTATCAATTCAGTAGTGGAGCTTTAACAAGTGCTGTGAGCTGAAGTTTTGAACTCATAACAATGTCCCTTAGCAAGCTCAGTGGCAGCCGAACAGTTTTACACAGCCAGGCAAGAAATATAATTTTCAGGGTATATGGCCTTTAAAAGAAGCTTTCGAATACAGAAGTACGTGAAAACACAAAATCTGATAACCTGTGTTATTGTGGTGTCAGAAATTATGTTTTCACTTGTAATTGAGTCGAATAAAACTCACCTCTTCACAGTTTTACATCACGAGGCACAGTGTACCCAGTTCTAACCCTGAGACCAGAACTAAATGTCATGATTGAGGCGTGAATCGAATCCGGACCTCACGGTTTGTTGTTGATTGTTTTAGGGGCTTTGCGACATTGTGGTCATGTAGCCCCGTGTATTTGGGTGTGTGTGGAATTTGTCTTATAACCTGTGTCACTGTGATGTCTGTACTAGTGGGTGTATTTGTAAGTCAGGTAGGATTTGGGTAGGACGCGTCCGTGGCACGTTAGGTACCATCCCAGCATTTGCCTGGATTAGAAGTGCGAATCCACAGAAAAACCACTTCCAGGATGGTTTAGGTAGGAATCCAACTCACATCTTCCCAGTTTTGCTTCACGAGACTGAGTGTACCCCGTTCCAGCCCTCAGACTAGAATTAAATTGCTTGGCAGAGCTGGGAATCGAACCTGGACCTCCTGGGCCACAGCCAAGAATGCTGGTTGCTACACCAGGAGGTGGACACGTGCACAAATAACGTTTGTGTGATATCTGCCTCATATCACATTGTGCGCACTCTGTTGTGAGCATAGATATTCGTAGGATTAGGCCCCCCAGCTCGTACATGTTCTTACATTCGGAGCGCCTTGTGTTCACAGAAAAGGTCGTGCGTAGACTGCGAGCGTAGAGCTGTGTCATCTCCGCTGTCGCAACAGCGCTCAGCAGGACGCACGCTACTGGGCTAGCCCATGTTCACAGTTTTTTTGGGTCTGGTATAGTAGCAAATTCATGTTACATAAAGGCAATAATAAAACATTTTCCGCCCCCCTCCCCCAATAGGAAACCATGCCCCGAGCAAAACCAACTACAATCCTCAGACCTTAATGTAGAAAAAACATGGCGGCGATGGTTGCCCTACCAATAGCTAAGATCATGTCATCGGGCTTGTCACAGTTCGTGTAAATTATTATTTTTACTCACCTAAGAGCATAAAATATATCACAAGACGAGAAACATGCATCAATAATTTAGACTTCGAATTCATCCAAGGGACAGCTACAATAGTCTCACTATTTCTGTGGTTGAATAAGAAGCTTTTTGGCGAGTTATTACGATTTGTATTTAAGTTCAGTAATTATAGAATAATATTATTAGCAAAAAATCAAACAAATTCTGAAGTAGGAGAGAAGAAAGTACCCGGTTACTGAAGTGCTGTCCCAGCACATGCAGAGTATTTGTGTACACATTCGGATGAGAATAGTTGCCTGAAATAATCGAACCAACGCCATAGAGATACAATTCAATTAAGACCTCTCGTGGAATTGCCTAAAATCTCGGGTAAAACATCACATCGAATTAGTTGATTGAAATATGCAAAGAAGTCGTCGTGTGGATACCAGAACATAATTATGGAGAGTACTACACACAAGGGACACGATAATATGTTACCATCTAACCTATTAAACATTCGCTGTTACCTTTTGGAATAGTTGTACGCTGGAAATAGTTGATTTAGTTAAGTACTATAGGTTGGAAAGCAACATCTCCCTCTTACGGAATTATCGCGGCACACCATCTCGCAATATAAGTACATAATTGGCAAGGCACTCACAACACTTTATTACACACATCATAATAATTATAACTTGCAAGCTGTAAGAATCACAAAAGTATGAATAATGACGGAACATAATGAGTTCACTGTTTGGCACAGGGGGAACATCTTCCTTAACCAATAAAACAGAAGTTCACTGTATTATTTGGCGTGTATACAAGGCAGTGTAGAACATCTGCCAGACTGGTAATAATTTACGGAGGCACATATTGCTGAGCGTTCAAGATATCGTCAACGGTTTGGTCTAGCCGTAGATGCTCATTGCGTTTTCCCTTTACGTACTTAAGTTCGACACTACTGACGTGTACTAAGCTAATGTTATATTGTCGCTAACTAGCAAATCATTGCGGTGTATATTCTTGAGACACTTTTATTATGCTTTAGTCCTAGGTACTTCAACATCCGAAGTAAATGGCACAATGCCATAGGTTGACTGGGCAATCATCACACAAACGAACTAGTCCATATTAAGCGTATTATCACATGTTTGCATACAATTGCAGTACATTAACACGAACTGCACTTTACAGACAAACAGAAGACACTAAAAATTACAGATGAGAGACAGTTTATCCCAACTTTCATCAAACGAAGCTAATCAAAGCTAAATAGTGTATCCCAGCAACGAATGTAAACAAACAATATGCCGGCGTATGCTGAAGCAAGATTAATAACTGAAATACCCAGACCTTAATGTAGGAAAAACATGGCGGCGATGAATGCCCTACCAATACCTAAGATCATGTCATCGGGATTGTCACAATTCCTGTAAATTATTATTTTTACTCATCTAAGAGCATGAAAGATATCTATCACAAGACGAAACTAGGTTCCGAAGAAATATGCCTCTATAATTTAGACTTACCTGAATTAATTTATCTATATAGTGCTGGCCTCGAATTATAGGTGTCTGCGTCTTCACCCAAGGGGCAGCTACAATAGTCTCACTGTTTCTGTGGTTGAATAAGAAGCTTTTTGGCTAGATATGACGATTCGTATTTGAGTTCAGTAATTATAGATTAATATTATTAGCATAAAATCAAACAGATTCTGAAGTAGGAGAGAAGAAAGTACCCGGTTACTGAAGTTCTGTCCCAGCACATGCAGAGTATTTGTGTACACAATCGGAATGAGAATAGTTGCCTGAAATAATCGAACCAACGCTATAGAGATACAATTCAATTAAGACCTCTCGTGGAATTGTCTAAAATCTCGGGTAAAACATCACACCGAATTAGTTGATTGAAATATGCAAAGAAGGCGTCGTGTGGATATCTGAACATAATTATGGAGATTACCACACACAAAGGACACGATCTTACCTATTAAACATTCACATTTACTCCGTCCCGGCTAATGTATGAGCTGACTGCAGAGCCATTCTGTATTGAGCAAATCAGACTACAAATGCAGCGTCCATCTAGCGCTGCCTATCAGGAACTTCTTGCGGAATTTCAATTAAAAAGAAAGAAATATGGTTGGACTTTTATGGGACTGAAGCGATGTTATCGTCTGACTGGAAGAGAGCAGACTACGATTTACGACACACTGTGACGCGTTTCGCAGTCCATGGATTTCACTTCAGGTGTTGCGGAAGAAAAGACTTTCTCATTCCAAATGCAGCTACATGCATATGTGAATTGTGTAGCGAGCCCTGTGACCGATATCATGAGGCATACTGTAAAAGAAGATTAACTTCCCTGCCGCAATTTTGTAGGGACTGACAGTACCTGCATTGTATTTTTTACTTTTTTCATTGGCCATTGGCTGCATTAAAACTATTATTATAATTGGCAAGTTACTCACAACACTTTATTACACACATCATGATTTAAAAAAAACTTGCAAGCTGTACGAATCACAAAAGTATGAATGATGACGGAACACAATGAGTTCACTGTTTGTCACAGGGGAAACATCTTCCTTAACCAATAAAAATGTTCACTGTATTATTTGGCGTGTATACAAGGCAGTGCAGATCATCTGCCAGACTGGTAAGGATTTACGGAGACACATGTTGTATGGCTATTGGTTGCATTAAATATTTAATTAAATGTTGCTAAGCGTTCAACGTCAACGGTTTGGTCTAGCCGTAGATTCTCATTGCGTTTTTCCTTTACGCACTTAAGTTCGATACTTCTGAACTGTACTAAGCTATTATTATATTGTCACTAACTAGCAAATCATTGCGATGTATATTCTTGAGACACTTCTATTAATGCTTTAGTCTTAGGTAATTCAACATCTGCAGTAAGTGACACAATGCCATCGGTCGACTGAACAATCATCACAGAAACGAACTAGTCCATAATAAGCGTATTATCACATATTTACACCCGATTGCAGTACATTAACGTGAAGTGGACTTTACAGACATACCGTACTGAAGACACTAAAATTTACAGATGAGCGATAGTTTATCCCAACTTTCATCAAACGAAGCTAATCGAAGCTAATATTGTATCCCAGCAACGAATGTAAACAAACAATATGTCGGGCTTCAGCAAACGCCATTTTCACCCTTTCGATACCTGCATTAAGGTCTGAGCTCCGAGTATCATAGTTGGTCTTGCCCCGAGGCACCAGTCCCGTTTATTCCACCCTCTCGTTGGGCCTAACGCTTCACGTTGTGCACCGAATACCTGATATCAAGGGAGAAGATGGAACGGCGGAAGATGGGGAGAAGGCACAAGCGGCACAAGCGTCTGCAGACAACACCTATTTTTCTGCTGCAGTTGTTCGGCGTGACTCGGATGAGTTCGTATTGATTCGTCGATTCAGCATGACAAGCTGTTGGCTGTAAACAGCTGTAAACAGCTGTGAACACACGCGGTTCTCGCTTCTTGATATAAACGTAATCTTGTGTAGAATGGCGTTTTTTTAGGAGTTCGTTTTTTATATTAATTATAATGAAGGATTTGTGTGGATATTCTTGTGCACTAAAAATAAGCTTTTAATACTGTAATGAAAGCAGTAATGGCCAAAAGTCGTAAATCAAATCTTCATCACTAGGCCTACTGCTTTTAAATGCATTGTTCTCGTGATTCTCATCGTACCATAGGCCTACCGTATCAATTTATTGAAATGTGCCAAAGCGTAGACTTTATGTGGGGAAAGATAGCCTACTGTCTGCCTCTTTCCCATACTCTGTATTAATGAATTGATTCCTACATAAGTTTCTGAATACGGTATTCATTTCTTTGGAAGAATAACCCGGTTATTAAAGGAATCTGAAAAGTTATACTTCAAGTGTTAGTAATATGTAGACACGAGTTGAGACTTTACAATTTTGCCAACAACACACCCGACCTACCGTGATTGTTCATTAAAATTATAAATGAAAATGATTACTTCCATTACCGTACTAGTATTGTCATTAAATGCATCTATAAGTGTTCTAACATCATTAATACCGTAGGCTTTTATAAGATAGCCTATATATATATATATATCTACATTGTATAATCCTGCCCCCATCCAGTATTTGAAAGAAGTCTACACCTCTGGAAATAATAGGCACCAATGTAGCATGCTGGTTCAGTTCTTGCAGCATCTTGTGTGATTAAAGAGGCCAACTCAAGCTTGGCTGCCCCTTCTGTATTATTGGCATGACATATGATGGGACTCAGGAACAAGCCGCTCTCTCTCTTTCCACCTTACTTGTATCTAGCCTTTTTAAGTTTATTTTTGATTTATAACAGATAATCATGATCAAAATCTGAGTTCGGACAGGACCGAGATGTTCCTTCTCTTCCTATGCTTGGGTGCAGTATCATAACTGTCATTGCCAGTAGAAAATCTGCTTAGGTCTATCTGCCCTGCTGACCACTTCATGGTGTAGTAGCCGTCCTTGAATGTCACCCCTGAAATCTGGGTTTGATTCCCAGCTCTGCCAAATGAGGGCTGGAATGGGGTACACGCAACCTTGTGAGGCAAAACTGAAAAGAGGAGGATTCAATTCCCATCTCAGCCATCCTGGAAGTGGTTTTCCATGGTTTCCTTACTGCTACTTTAGGCAAATGCTGAGATGGTTCCTAACTTAAGGCCACAGACACCTTCTTCCCAATCCTATCCTTCATTTACAAATATACATACTAGTACAGCCAGCACAATATCACAGGTTATCACACAAATTCCACACATGCAGATACATGGAGCTATATGACCACGATGTCACAGCCCCTAAAATAAGCAACAATAAAACAACTATCTAGGGGGGCATGGTGGAGCAGCAGTCAAGCTGTTGTCCTCTGACCAAGGTGGAGCGGTTTCGATTCCCGATCAATGCATGTGAGATTTTCGAAATGAAATGCCATGTCCTGTAGTTCGGATTCCACGGAAAACGGAGGTCCCGTGGCTCATGATTGCATGATTAACGGTCACGTAAAACTAAAAGTAGTAAAGGTTTCTGTCCATACATATGACAGGCCCCTGGTATTTTTCAAGAAAAATAATATAGTATAGCCCATCATCACCACATAGCAGATTTTCTACTAGCAAAGATAACACTATTTTATTCATTTCTGCTATTTAATTTGGAATTTATTGTATAGGTGGCCTATGGAATATCTAGTTGATATAAAAGTACATCATGCTTTTCATATTTTGATAAGATTTGGTCAGTTAATTGACCCATTTCGTGACTGCATGTCTGTGTTCATTGTAGATGGCCGTTGAAATATACCAGACTATGCTTGACAAAACTTATTCTCGAACATATAATAAAAAATAGGAAGTATGGTTGTCTGTGTTTTTATATGTTCTGGATGGGAAATTTAAGCTACCATTCAAGGCTCTTTCCTACAAGATAAAAGGAGAAAATGTTTGCCATATCAAGCCCATATGGTTTATTCCAGAAGGAACTATAGTGCAATCTATATAACACACACTCCACTCGCAAATTTGCAAAATATACACCGTATAAACAAATATTACGGCAGCACAGTCGTAGAACTGACACCAACACCGTCACAGAACTGTGATCCTAAATCTAGGATTAACACCAAAAAACAACACGATACGCGCATATACAGTAATATAACTTGCTGGTCTTACAAATTACACTGTAGCCATAACGAATAGAATAAGAAGTGATATCACTGGCCTAGTACGCCTGGTCCGCCGCAGCGTACCGCTGGCTCCGATCTGTGATGTAAGTTAGCATTGGCGCTTACGAGACTTAAAACCTTGCGACCTGTTTTACACGTTAAAACACCGCAAGATATCCTCATAGGCGCTAATAAGTTTGACATCTCCACTTACTTTACTGTGCCCAATTATAATTTAGTAAGTCGTCCCTTGTAATAGTCCAGTTTCGACAATAAGCGAAGACAAGGAGCAAGTTCAAAATGCAATAGGGATGTAGCGGGAGAAAGTTCGCGCCAGATAGCGCTCGTGTAGTACTGGGTAAGCGCAAGGCGATCGTCTTATGTTTCTCCCAGTCAGCTGCGAGGAATATATAAATTGTGACCGAGTTTTCTATGCGAAAGTAAATTATATCTTCTCTAATTTTACGCCAAGACTTTGTTAATTAATTCTATTGGTATATCTCCTAATATATTATGGACGATTTTCAGCGTTTAAGCGTTAAACAGCTGCAAAATGAGCTACGGACTAGAGGCACTAAAACCAGCGGGAGGAAGGAAGAGTTAATAGCCTACAGCGGTAATAACAAAATTCTAACACGCTTTATTATTCAAATAATGAATATGAGTCAGCATGCTTTCTCCTAAAGATTACAATTACTAGAGTATTGTAGGCCTATATTGATAAATATATCTCCAAAAGACTTAAATCATAAATTGAGATTTAAATATTCACTTGCTCCCCCTGCTTACAGACTTCGATTCATGTATTTTTTAGGTTGATAGCTTACATGAAACTGTCGTGTTTTAAGGTAAACATAATCAAAGAAAGTTGATACCGGTAATTAAATGTCTACCTCGAAAATGCATCGCAACGTTTGGTTCTTATGTAATTTTGTCAATTTTGCAATAAGAATCGTTACCTTACCCCTGGGAAAGGACTTGAGGGTACAATTTTTTTAAAGTTTGAGAATCCCTGCTTTAGGGCCACGAACTGTTTCCATTCATCTGACTATGTCTCAAGAATGTAGAAGTCAGTCGCTACCACATTCTCCGTCAGGCAGATGGAAATTGACGATTAATTCCGATTTCAAGAAACCAACCATAATACGTTTGTGACTGTTAATGTTGCGACATTTATTCTTGAAGTATTTGACCGAGTAGCCTATTGATGTCTTTGAAAATGGGAGTCAGAAATGTTACTTTCATTTCTTCGTGTATATTGACGATTTCTTCCCGTACTTCAATGGAGATGATTTCTGCAGATTACGATATTGTAGGCTTATCGTGATAATCCGGCAATTTTCTTGTGTATGGCCTTTTCCTAAATAATTATTTTTGTTGTGTTCGTGGTCCACGGAAAATGCGATGGAACAGCGCCCGGTTTTTATCTTGCTCTCTGACCTTCAAATACAAACGCATAAATTCAGTGGTTGTTATCTAATCAGTTTATAGGTACAAAATAGGAATTATTTCCCTTTGTAAGTCACACTTATCCAACACAGTTTTCGTGAAGTCATCGGGTTGTAAATGATGGAAACACACTTTAATATATTCCTTCTAATAACATGTGACCATTTCTTCCTCATTCCTTTATTTTGTGGAAATTGGTGAAACGAAAACGGGCTTCCCTGATTTTTGCAAAGAGGAACACTGCAACAGCTCGGCAAAGTCACGAAAATAACAATTTAAACAACTTAAATTCGTACATATTAGCGGCATGAGAACACAGGAGACAAATGAAGAGCACCTTGCGCTTACCCAGTACAACAGCAGTGCACTCTATCGGTGCTAGTTCTATACATCCCTATTAGTTTTGCCAGCTATCGGTAAATTTAAAAAAAGAACGGAACAATTAACCTCGCTATCAGAAAGGATTTCTTCACATTGTTACACATTTTACATTCCCTTAACAGACTTGCAACACAGAAAAAAAAAAGCCGTACGAACGCAACTTTCAACTTGACCGTAGATTACTATAAAATTCAATAATAACCATTAATTTCACTCCACAAACACAAAAATCAGTAAACTACCATCATTTCAGAAGAACTTAACATTAAACAGACATAGAAGGCATAGTCATGACCCCTTCATAGAGAAGGCTATTGTCTAAAACTGATCACGCCTCCTTCAGCATTACGGTACATATATGTTTCTTATCTCATTGTCTTTTTATTCTCATCCTTTTCTTCACAGAAGTAGTCTTTAATGGCATCAAGAGCATTTTTATTTACACCATACTGGACAGATACTTAGGCAAATTAGGATTATATGTGGAACAGAATAGTCTTTCAATCGCCAGTTGGTTCTTGGGAGAAGTAATACTTCCTTCCCTTCTATCACAAATTTGTCAAATTTAACAATTAAATCTTCTGAAAAGTAAGCATCCCTGATATGGCCCCTTTGCACTTGATAAAACGTTCCTAATCTTTACAGTCCCCATAGCTAGATCTGCATCCTGGTACAAAAGAGCAAGGCATCTTCACTAATCACATTAAGCACTCATGAAAATGTAAGGGCTAAACTGCTGTTTACTTACATTAAATAACAATAAAATTAACACACGAAGATAACGTCAACACACGACAAGAAATTAAATTCCATTTCAGTCAATGCTTCCTACAATAGCATTTCAGGTATTTGAAGTAATAGTGTAAGCACTTGTATATCAATAAACGTTTGCACAGAACACCACCAAAACACTCCGACCAATTAAATACTTAATATATCGCACATAAACACACAAACATTAGTGGAAATCAACAATCTCAAATCGACTGTAGCGCTGCGTAGCAGCGAGTGCCAACCCGATCCGTATTCATTACATGCTATTGAGGGAGAAGAGATCACACTTTATATTCTATTCGTTATGCTGTAGCATGGCTTTCCTCATTTATAAAATGTATAGCGATGGGGACGAGATATCTGCGAGTTGATCCGAACTTGTCCGATACGTGCCGATCGACCCGATTTACCGCGAACAAGAACAAGAAGAGCGAGCATCAACGAGTTGATCCGAACTTGTCCGATACGTGCCGATCGAGTCGAGCAGCAGAAAAGTAGGTGTTGTCTGCAGACGCTTGTGGAGAAGGCTGAGGCATTTAATAAGGTGTATGGTAAGGTGGTGGGGATTGCAGGGGAGGGAGATCTAGATCACAAAGTAGAGCAGGGTATTGAGGTCGGGAAGAAATTTAGTTATGTAAATAAGGATATCTATAATGAAATACGGAAATTAGAGTCAAGAAAAGCAGCTGGGGTAGATGGGATAAATGGGGAATTTTTATAGATTATGGGATGGAACATTGTGCCTTATTTAAGGTTTCTGTTTGATTTTTGTGTAAATAATGGGGTAGTACCCGAGGACTGGAAAAAGGTGCTGGTAGTTCCGGTATATAAAGGGAGAGGGGAAAGGGGGGATAGTGATAGCTACAGACCTGTCAGCCTAACATGTATTATATACAAAATTTTTGAAGGAATTATGAATGATTACATAAGGGAAAGCTTAGGGAATAGTAGGTGGTTGGAAAATAAACAGCATGGTTTCAGAGAGGGATTTTTCTGTGATTCACAGCTATAAGGCTTTCAGCAAGGTATCGGCGAGGCCTTGGATTAGAGGTCAATTTGACTGTATTGCAATTGATCTTTCAAAGGCTTTCGATAGGGTCAATCATGATATCTAATTAAGGAAAATGGAGGCTGTAGGATTAGACAGGAGAGTAGTACAATGGGTGATATCTTTTTTGGAGGGGAGAAGTCAAAGGGTAAGGGTTGGAGGGTCAGTGTCAGAACAGTTAAGGATGGGAAGGCGCGGGGAGTACCTCAGGGAAGTAAATTGGGACCTTTACTATTTCTCATTTATGTAAACAACAGAGGAGTTCAAATATCATCCCAGATAAGATTATTTGCTGATGATATAGTAATATACAGGAGGATACAGCATCTGGACGACTGCGGCATATTGCATAGGGACCTGACTGTCATACAAAGCTGGGCAGATGAAAGTGATATGATGATAAATTCAAAGAAATGTTAGGCAGTGAGATTTGTCAACAAAAGGAATCAAATTGGTTTTGAATATTCAGTAGGGAAAAATAAAGTTATATTTGGGGACGAATGTAGGAATTTATGCGTAACTGTGGGGGATTTTCACTGGGGTAAGCACATAGGAGAGATAGTAAAGAAAGCATACAAGTCACTACATATGGTTATGTGAGTGTTTAAAGGGGCTGGCATAGAGATTAGGGAAAGGGCATACATGTCGCTAGTCCGTCCTCTGCTGGAATATGTTGGGGGAGTGTGGGATCCATACCAAATGTACCTAATAAAGGAATTGGAAGGAGTACAAAGAAAGGTCACCAGGTATGTAATGGAGGACCACAGATCGACGAGTAGTGTGAGTTGAATGATTCAGGATTTAGGATGGGAAAGTCTGGCTGGTAGACGTTCAAGAGCAAGAATAGGGGGTATATTCTTAGCTTACAAGGGGGAAATTGCATGGGAAGACATTCATGAGAGATTGGGAAAGGAAGGTATATATAGCCTATGGGCAGATACAGTCATACTTGTAAATTAAAATTAAGCCAGTGGATTAGTAACTGGGGCAAATATTCTTTCATTGGGAGGGGGGAAGTAGAATGAAACAGTTTGCCAGGGGACATTTTCAGCCCCTTGCACCCGCGCGATGATGAGAAATTCAAGGAGTTGGTAAGAAAGCACCAGATCAGGAGACAGTGATGTGCGGTACATGACTTGATGGATGAAGAAAAGTGTAAATTATCCTTATTCTTAGTTTATAATTTATCTCTATTATTACAATTATTATTATTTTATTATACAAAATAATCCTTGTATTCTAAAATGTATTTTTGCAAGATGTTGTATAAATGATTTATTTTGCTTAGTTTTTGTAATTTGCCGCCATGGACAGCGTCCACATTTGCAAATAAATATATGTTTGTATGTATTTACCTATGTAGGCTACAAAATGGTCATGGCTGACCTATTTGAGCAGTTCTCATTATTGGCGTTAGCCTATATGTCATATCAGATATCTGGAGTTGACAATAACATATGCAACAAAACCTGTTCTTGTTGCTGTCACTAAATTTAGAGAAGGCCACGTGTACTGGGATTTGAATCCTGTCTAATAATATGTGTCATTGTGATATATCTGTATGTACTGTAGGTACTGTGCACTTATTTACCAGTGATATGACAGCAAGAATCCCAAGATGACGATGGATCGATGCAATCGGCAGTACCCCGGCTAAAAATACTTACCATCACAACTAGCACATCACACACTGAAAATGAGGAACATATAAGTGTGAATCTATCAACTAATAAATACTATGGTCTATCCTCACCAGGATCAAAAGCACATACACAAACACGGAGAGCTAGATAGCTCTATAATCTCGGGTAACATAGGAATATATGAAATGGGTAAATAGGCATTTGTTTCAATATCTTGACCATAATATTTATACTAACCTCCCACTAAGATAAATCATAACGACAAGTTCTATAAAAACGTTACAATCATATGTAAAAACGTGCCTGCATTTATTCAATAAAGCCTCCATGTCTGTCTCCACAGACTCCTTATTACAGTACAAATGAATAACAACACTTCAAGTTCCAATCTACGTGTCGATGTACACCACCGAAAATAAAATTATCATCCACCATCGTCAACCTGCTGTGCCTCAGGATTTCAGGATCATCGATAATAAAAAAAGAGTTGTTAATCTATTAAATCGATGAAATGTCTCTAATAGCGATGGCCTGTCGTTATTACAACCGCAATGCTGAACTCTATACATGCATGGATCCTGAAATCTGCTATCACTCCTATATAAATTACTAAAACGGAATATCAATCAAATAAAATAAAAATTACTATATACATAATATACATCCCTAAACATCTTCTACCATAAATGTTTACGGCTCCTATGCCATTACTCGATGTTATAAATTACAAAATAATCATTTATTAATTTTCCACCAACAACGTTGTCTATTAATAGGTTAAATGTTACTATAGGGATCAATTAAGTTCAGACTAAGGTATGAGAACTCCTTACTAATCACTGTTGCTTTAATAAGAATAATAATAACAAATAAAACTTTCATAAAATACCAGTAACCTTACTTGTGGTGCAGACTGTATTCACCACATTCCTAACAGCTGATGGCTCACGCCTACCAATGATGGCGTGCTCTGATCACCCTCCTGACCAACATCTCTTTTCATTTCTGCCTGCATACGCAACATTTACTTCAGGACTATATATCATTACTCGTAGTCTTCATTAATACAATGCAATAGAATTTACACAGTCCTCGTTTCTAACTAAAACGGAAATTTCCACAATCATAAGCTCACTCGAGCTGTCTCCACATACCATACTGCGTTGCCACGTATCTACGGGCTTCCAATACTCCGTTACAAATACGGGAGTAATCCATGATAAAACAATGTCATACAATCTACATTGGACAAGGTGACATGGGACATCAATCGCTTACAGTGCCCACCTTCATGATCTGACAATATACGAGAGTCATGCCCGTCCTATGACCTCACATCAATAAAATAACAGCTGGCTTCACAATACAAATCAAACGTTGCTCCTAGATTCCAAACAGTGTACTGGTATCATTAATAATTATATAATAATTCAATAGCTTCTTCTCTACAACGTCATTGCTTTCTTTAAAATGTAAACAACAGCTGTTACATACTTTTAATCCTGCCATTCCACAAACATTTGCTCTTATAGCATCTACCTATTTAACCATAAATAGGAATAATTCCTTTTAATCAGCCTCCATGTCTTCATGAAATCGTAATAATGACTATCTAAGTTTCCAATAACTTTCAACAAGATCAAGGAATCTTTAAGGAAAATCAACAGCTGATTCGAAACCCATATCAGAAAACTCAACTGTCTAAGATCAAAATCTCAGATTTAAAATTCAAAATCCAAAATTCAATGAAAATATTTAAATATCGGAGAATATCAAATCCAATTTAAAAAGAAAATAAAAAATTCAAACTCGAAATCCAAATCCTAGGATTCAAAATCCTTAATCCTTAAATTAGGATTTCTCAAAATCCATAATATAACAACTTGAAAATAATCTCGATCTTCAGTCAAGCTCAAATTCTAAAATGACAAACTCCTCAAATGTGAAAATCATTAATGAAGATCCTTCGTGAAAATAATCCTTAATCCCAGGATCCAATCCTTCGTTGTATAATAATGTCATCCTTGAAGATCCTAAATTCTCGACGTAAAAATCTATCTTATGAAAACCTTCAACGCGAAAATTCGTTGCGAAAATCGATGTCATTTGTCGTTGTGAAAATCTTCCATGGAAATCGTAATCGTGAAAATAAATCATCATCACATAAAATTTCTAGTTCCAAAATCCAGAAATGGGAACTCACATAGTTCTACTAAAAAATCATTAGACGTTCAAATATAGTGAAAGTGTAGATCTCCAATCCTGGTAAGCATTAACTTCTAACAAAATATCCACACTGGAAGATAAAATGCATTTCTAAATCGACGTTTAAAAAGACTAGATTACTGTGAAATCTTACAATGTGAATTGGTCATACAGGCATGCTTCAAACATCAAATAACTACAGAACTGAGAGTAGATAGATATTTTATTCAATTAATTCCAAAGAGCCATAGGCTCGTACAGAGGAATTGTACAGTAATATGTGTGTTTACACACCAAGGAAGAAAATTCTGAAGGTAACACAAATTGATGAATAAGGACATAGGCCTATTATAAGGTTGATACCATATCTAAGATTATTTAGACCAAGGTCCCTTAAAATGATAAGCACTTAGGATTTTTAATCTTATACATAACTTAACTTATTTGATGTATTAAGATGCATCGAATTTTTCCCACAATACTTCCATAGTTTTCCTCTTAAATACCGACAAAGTTGGTGCACTTTTTACTTCATCAGGAAGTTTATTATATGACTGTGATGCAGAGAACTTGAAACTATTTCTACCATATTTAGAAGAGTGAATGATATATAAGGCTACGTCCTTCGCATGCCTAGTTCCATAAGAATGATTGTCTGAGTTCAAGATGTAGGGAGAGCTATAGAGTATTGTGTTGTGTTTAATCTTGTATATTAGCATAGCTGCTCGGACTTCTGCACTTATGCTGAGGGGTAGAATTTTACTTTTGATGTACAGATCTTTTATTGGAGTGCAGTAAGGAAGGTTAAATATGTTTCTAATAGTCCTATTCTGAATAGTCATTAAATCATTCAGTGTGGATTTCCTGCAGTGAGCCCAAATAACATTTAAATATTGGAGCTTGCTATGTACAAGTGAATAGTAGATTTGTTTTACAAGGTTTAGGGGAATAAGATACCGAAGTTTCCTTAGGATCCCTACTACAGGTGAGAGTTTCTTAGCAATTCGTTCAACGTGTTCAATCCAGGTCAGGTGTTTGTCGATGATTAGACCTAAATACTTTGCCTGATTAACCTCTTTTATTTCAATATTATTTATATATATATATATTGTCATGTGTGATTTCTTTCATGCTTTGTTTTGAAATTACCATGTAATTGGTCTTCTGTAGGTTCATTGTTAATTTATTGGCCTGGAACCATTGTGAGAGAGTATTTATATCTTGTTGCACATTTTGTATGATTTCAATTATGTCTTTCCCAGTGTAGAAGACATTTGTATCATCTGCATACAATTTGATATGCCCTCTCAAATTACATTCCACAATATCATTTATATACATTAAGAATAATGTAGGTCCAAGTATAGCTCCTTGTGGAACGCCATGAGTTATATATTTTCCTGAACTTATGCATTTATTCAAAGCTACATGCTGCTTTCTTCCAATAAGGTAGCTTTGGAACCATTTTAGAGCTATACCTCGGACACCAGCATTTTCTAATTTTGACAACAGTATTTTATGATCTACTGTATCAAAGGCTTTTGTGAGATCAATAAATAACCCAACCGCAATATTATTTTTGTCAATAGTTTCTTGTAGCATTGTTATTAGGTCAATAGTTGCTGCCTCAGTACTAGATTTTTCCCTGAATCCATATTGCATATTATGAAAGAATGTATTCTTGTTCAGAAATGAAAGCAATCTTGATTTTACCACTTCTTCCAGAATTTTTGAAACTACCGATAAAATAGAAACAGGTCTATCATTATTTGGATTTCTTTTGTCACCACCCTTAAATATAGGAACTACTTTGGCCACTTTTAAGTCATCTGGTATCATGCCAGTAACTAAGGACTCATTAATCATTTCAACCAAGATTTTAATAAATGATTGCATATTGTTTTTAATGAAATTTGTCTTGATCCTATCTAAGCCACAGCTCTTTTTATTCTTTAAATTTGTGATGATGGACTTGACCTCTGCTTCATCTGTTGGATATAAGTAGAGGGAATTTGACTGCTTGTGGTCCTTACTGAGGATTTCCTTCTGTTCAGGAATAGCTTTTGCTAGACTTCCAGCAATGTTTGTGAAGAACAAGTTAAATGATTCACATAGCTCTTGATTGTCTGTGATAATTTTGTTGTCTATTTCAAGTGAAGTGCATGTCTCAACTGTTGGCTTTTTGTTGTGTATGATTTCTTTGATAGTCTCCCAAGTTTTATTGGAATTGTTTCCATATGTTCTGAAATTTTCTGAGTAGTAATTTGACTTTAGTCTTCTTTTTAAGTTTGTTACACTATTCCTGCATCTACAGTATTCTTGGTTCATATCATTATTATTTTTGTGAAGGGGATTTTTGAGCTTTGCATGCAGAGTGTCTCGTTGTTTTATAAGTGTAAGGAGTTCAGCTGTGACCCATGGTAAGTTAGTAGTCTGTCTTTTATTGTTAGTTTTGTTTGTTATTTTTCTTTGACTATGCCTGTTCCTTAGATTCAATTGTTTGATGAAAGAGTTATATAGAGAGTTAACAGTACTGTTTGCATCATTATGGGAATCAGCGTTTATAGATCCTATATTAGTTTCAGGAGTGTGTTGCCTATCCCAAGAGTCCTCGTGTGTTGTTGATTTTGTCGAGTTATGTGACTGAGTGTACGTGCTATAATTGGTCTTGGAAATATCAAGAATTAATATACTGTGATCACTAATATCATTGCTGACATTTGATATTTTATAACTTAATTCTGAATTGTTTATGTATATGTATATGTATATGTAGGACTTTTCATCTGACTTTATGTAGGCTTCATGATGTTCCAACGATGAACTTAGCGTTTGGCACAACACTTTGAAGAATGAACTAGAAACTCCTGCCTGAACTCGGCTCCGCTGTTCTCGAGTAACTCCAGCCCCAAGTCTGCCCTCTCCGTCCGGTCCGATGGATCGCCTTGCTACCGCTCCAACGATGGTTCGCCCAGCCGCATCGCTCGCCTCTCGCAAGATCTCGGTCGACTCCCTGGGTCCGCTGGTTCGAGTTCCGACTTCTTCTTGGCTCTTGAGCTTCTTCTCGTTCAACTCTTCTGTTCTTGGCCTCTGGAAGATCTTGTCGTTCCCGTCCACGTTTATAGATATTATATAGTTCAGTTCACGTTATTTATGTAGTCTTTCTTCCCTCTAAATTTCCATGACAGGTGCGTGTCTCTGTTTTATTTAGTGAATCGAAATGCGTCACCAATGAACACTCCCACAGCATAATTTAGACTACATTCCCCCGTTGCATATTTAGCATGAAATCATCTCCAACGTAGCTAATTCACATGTCCCAATTAACAAAATTTCTACTACGTTTTCAATGTTCATAGCAAATGCTTATATATGAATAATTCTTAAATTCACGCGTTTCTTTCACGTGCGATGTTTCAACATTCAGTTCAACACACTGTTTCTTCATAAAACGCACTCGCGTCAGTTTCAAACCTTTCTAATAAGAATTCAAATGCACTCCACGACACAATGGATTTATTTGTCTTACACACGACAATCTGTTCTGCATAAAATATCTCAATATATCTTCAAACTTTCTCAAACTTCTTGTACATTAATCACGTCACTTACTAGTGAACTTACTTGCATTTAAGACTATTTTCACACGTTTCTTTATACTTTTCATAGTTGCACAACATGTCTCTGTCCCACGCGGAGCACGCTTCGGAACATCTACCCCTGCCGAAAGCCGCGATAAGAGTCCCTCCATAATATCCGCCTTGGCTTCCTTGTCTCCGCTGTATTAGGCATCGCAAACACCCTTTCGCGCGCAACAATGGCACGAATTTGCTTATATCGAAATAACATCAAACTGGAGCAAATCTCTTCATATTTCTCAACGTGGTGATTCACCAAATAATTTATGCTAATTTTCCAAGGTCTTAAAAATGATATAAAAGGCCAAAATATCATTTTTATTTCATTGGATCCTGCCATCACGTGACCTCGGCATAGCAACAAGCCTTCTCCTATGGACACCAATTTTTGTAGAGCGGGCAGTCTATTCTCCCGGGTATCCAATCAGATTAATTCTTTCATCTGGTCGCCATACACCCAGCCATCTCTTTCCTCATTGGACAACACCTTTTCTCCACTGTTCCTCGCTGCTAAACTGGATTCATTACCACTTTCCAGACCTTGCTAACTTTCAAAAGTCTATGGTTAAATTTTGTATGAGTCTCACCATGCTCATATTCCAAATTCGGGTACAGTACCCTACTTCAATTGTTTATTGAGGTATAAATATCCTGTTTATCGATCGTGATTACTTGTGTGTATGATACATGTTTGCTGATCTTGTATTGTAGTAAGTTATATGTAGTAGCCTATTGTGTATAATTGTAGTTGTTTATACCCAGGCTTGGAATAGGAACAACGGGACTTGAAATAAAACCATCCCATTAAAAATAAATTGTCGTGGAAATTCGTTGGCATATCAACACTGTCACCACCCGGATTTGGGCGTTGGATATCACAACGAAGCAGCTACCCAATCCTCGACTGTATCCAAGGTCACTTGATTACTCTTCTTAGAGCAACACTAATGTCAGCTTTCATTTTCCCACAATATGTGTCTACAAAAATGCCGTCAACTGTAATATATCATAAAGGGCAGCGCAATGTGTTATTACGACATCCCATGTTAGATAAAATATTTCACAAATAACTACTACCGTGAATGCGTTAGTTACGGAACTCTTAAATGTAACAAACACTCATCCCACTTCTGTCACTATGAAATCCATAAACTTTTTAATATCCATAACTATTCATAGCATGTGACCTCGTAGTTTTCTCCTTAAATAACAATCATCATCATCATCATCATCATCATCATCATCATCATCATCATCATCATCATCATCATCATCATATTTTATATTAACTCGTAAAACATACCACATTGAGGATTGACATGTTCCCTATTATATCAATCTTAGCATTCATATTTAGTATTCCCACGATACATTTATAACTAAATATTGTTTCCGAGATCTACCCATGTGCTTGTTTGTTCATTTGGAAAATGACGACCGAACAACAAGCTGACTCGCTTTATCCCGTGGCGTTTAGTGAGACGAGTTGGGTGATTTAGCGACCACAGCACAGATATCCTACTAGCAATCTAGTTTAGAGCTGTGAAATGATTAGGTACCGTAATCTCCGGAGGTTGGTTTCGCACGCTTTCAATCGGTTACCTCCGATTGCCTCCGAGTAGTCCCTTCCCCAACCCCTACTATTACGTAACGACTCGCGTTCCATTGGCTGAAGCTGCTCCAGGTTGGTAGAGTGTGGGAACGCAGTACAAATCACTTCTATAGCCGACATTTCTACTCAAGGGCATAAAGAAGACATTGGAAAATGTCTTCTCCTTATCTCTGTGTCCCGTGGTATAATTTCATAGTACGGCAGATGTAAGGGAAACTATTCCAAACCACACTAATAGCTAGGCTAAGAACTACAACATTTCCCCCTCGTTAGGACCATGCGTGGAACATCAGAAAATACTATTTTAAATATATCCACACACGCCCCACTGTTTGCATTTGGCCGCGGCTTTCTAAAGAATAATGTGTTTGTCGTGTTCTGACAAAACTTCCTCCCGGTAGTCAAACAGTTACACACACATTCTAATTGTATGACCTCCGTGTTTTAATCACTACAACCGAGTGTAGTATCCTGTTAAATCAATCCATTAGAAGTACGTGAGTTATATACCCCGCCTAGTAACCCACTTGATATTCAAACCCAGCATGTGTCTTCCAATAACTTTGGTTATTATTTCTCATATTGGAAACACTGCTATATTCAGTAAATCTGTTTAACGTGCAAAAGCACACTTTTGAAACCACCAGAGCTGGACAGGAAGCAAGCCCAACCTACCCTGTCATAAAGTTAAGTGCTTGCTCATTTAGTATTACTCAGAGGAAACACAGACGGCTACTCTCAAAACTTGAGAGCAGATAGCAAATTCTCAGAACGACGAGCAGTCGCCAGGCTCTGACAAATAATTCTTAGAACGGCTCAGTCACCTTCCTGACAATCAGTTTTCTCGGAAATCACTGTTCCTAGAAAACCAAGAAGGCGCCTAGCCCGGCCACGCCCGGCCACGCCCGGCCACGCCCGACCAACTCCCTAAGACCCATACTGTAATTGTCTATCTCCCTTCCCTTTCCCAAGTTTATCTCATATTGGTTATTACTTAATTAAGAGTATTTTCTCATTCGTAACTTGTTCGTAGAGAATCGACTTACTTCGGTTTCTCTCCCACCAAACTAGCTTAGTACCGGTAAGTTATATAATATCATGCAGAGGCCCATTTCAGTCTCTTTCACAGCATATTTGAACTATGTAGGATACTGTGTACGCATTGCTCAGGCAAGCAAGTTAGGCTTCGTGCCTTATGTAAATATTTGTACTTGGTGTTGGTCTACCAATAAATGATATTTTTCAAAGTCTTCATCTCCTTTTGGAATAGTATAATAACTCAGACGCGAGGAAGAACCTGTGTGAACCAAACTTGTAGATTCTCACAAAACATTCAACGATAAGTCTAAATATTTATCTGGACACCCGTCCGGGATCTACAAACTTATCTTCTGTACAATACTTCTCCCTCGTCTGTTAAAATAGGATGCCGTAGTCTGTCTGTTAGGTAGTCAGCCCGAAGGCTGGTTGGATCCTCAAAAAGTACCGCCGTTAGGTTATGTGAGTAGATACCCACAAAAACCCAAGACAGCGCTATATTGAGGCGTACTAGGCAAAAAGAGGAGTGAGGTAGTTTGCCATTGCTTTCCTCACTGAGTCAGAATGGTAGTACTAACCCTATGAGTAGAACCTTTCACAGCATCCACAGGCACTGACTGTGCCCCGAATGTCATTACTAAGCACCACCCACACCTCAGTAGCTTCCATATAATCACAGCCATGAGTGAGACTGAGACATCGGTGAAAAGCCACCTTTTACTCTAGCCTGTGCCAACAGACAAATGCAAATGTACTGGGGATGCCGTAGACTATGCAATATTTGTGGTGGCTGCGTTAAAATAAAAAAAAGAGCCTTGCAGTAGTCGCATATGATGTGTAACATCTGACATGTTATCCTACTATGAAATTGAGATGAAATATATGTGAAGTCAACTTTTTTCGGCTGTACTCCTCCATTTTTTATTTTTTTTTCTCACGTTTCTTTTGTCGATAATTTCGCATATATTCTGCTCTGGATTTACCCATCTCTGCAAATCACAAAATCATGAAAAAAGTGGCTCCTAGTCCTACAACATCTCATACAATCCCTTGGTTCGCGAAATATTAAATAGCTGATGACCCTTTAGTTTTGAGTCCTTTGGTTAAATTAAGAGGGGGATAGAAAAATGGGGGCGTCATCCCGACTCCTAGGACACGCATACAAGTCCCTATCATTATTGGTTCGCGAGATATTAAAAAAGCCGATGACCTATTAATTTTGGGTCCATTGGATAATTAAGGGGGCTATAGGAAAAGAGGGGGCGTCACCTCACGCAAAATGGGTTGGCACCATCTCACAGCCATATCTCCGCCACCACGCGCGCTCACTGATCAAATCAAATAGCGCGCGCTTCCCCGGTTTCCTGTTACACATTTCCATCCCTTTTCCAAAATCACTCCCACAAAAAATATCCAGCAACCGAGAGGCAACACTATGTTGGCAGGCAGTACGTCGTGGTACCAATCTCCGCCACCGCACGCTGGCCGACAGTACCTCGTGGTACCAATGTTCGCTACCGCGCGCGCTCATTGTTTGCTGTTACACATTTCCGTCCCTTTTCCAAAATCACTCCCACAAAAAAATATCCAGCAACCGAGAGGAAAGATGTTACACATCAATAAACGTTTTCCTGTGTATTGTTACTCTAATTTTGTACGGTATTCGAGCGTTTTGTATCAGATTTAAACAAAGGCAAGGTTTGTAAAGTATGTTCCACTACAAGATCTTGTTTTAGTATGATCATGACGAATAGAAGGACCTAGTGTGAGGACTCCGCCATTATAGTACGGTAGTTTGTGGTCCCGCCGCTACAAGCACTGCAAGCGATTATGTCCATCACGTCTCCTGTTGTTCCGTAGAATCGGATCATAAAAAGTGCGGGGGAAGCTACTGTGTGAGATATTTGTGTGAATTAAATTGAATTTTCTTTGCTTTCAGTTCTTAGATTCAGTTCATTGTGACTTGGGTAAATCAGCGTTTTATGTTTTGTGTAGGCCTAGTTCAAACATATTTGTTAATATTACTGTTTTGTGCCATCATCATTCTGAGTCCAGCATCCAAGCAAGCTGCACGCCACTGCTCCAAGCTTCGTCTTCTAACGCCAATTGATGACATCGATGATCCGCCAGCCTTGCCAGCTTTTTTTTTTACCAAGCCTAGTCCTCGCTATCGCCTCGACTACGATATTTCAAGCCATTCCACTACGTTCATATAGGCTTAATTTGCATCCCCTTTAGTAACAGTGCAGATTAAGTCACTCCTCTACCATTCAAATACCCACCCTGTAACCATCCTAGTCAAGCAACTCCTGTCTCCGTCAAGTTTAATACAAGTTTAACTCATCCCCTCAACCTACCAAGCAGCCAGTAATTAATTATTTAATTAATTATTTCAAGTAACTTTAAATTTCATCAGCTCACTCACCGTCACAGCTCCAACTGTATTTAAACTGGATAACTTTGAGTGACTGGTAAATTTGTTTTACTCTTTACTTATTCTCTGGTCGACCAAGGTATTTGACCACTATCTCTCATCACCTCTTACTCATTACACGCACTTATACACTCACGAACACAAACATGTCGCGTACTGACACTAAACCTCGCACATTAACGTACCAGGGCATAACATTCTTGATAACTCAGGACCCTGATGACCATAAAAGCCCAAATTATACCCTTGTCAATCTAAAAACACTAATTCCGAATGGACCTACCCAAATACGAGATGGTACACTCGTTCCACTTAAACCAGCTTCACTAAAATCAGATTCCTCACTCTCTAGCTCACCTCTTCCCTCACCGGGCCACGTCTCATTCCCGACATTTGATTTCGAGAAAGAGCTGTGGTACGCTTCACCCAATGGCAGTAACCTTCAGACCACGATGGTACTCATCCACCCACCTACTGGTATTAGCCTTTGTAAATCAGTCAGGCAAGCAGTAATTAACGCGCTCAATCCCATAGCCCAATTTATTTCCCTCATTGAGGAATTAGGTAATCACCACATAGGCATCACTCCCTCTGAGGATAGCCATCTCAACTGTCACTAGTGCTCTCAAAAGCCGCTCTGCCATTCCCCCGTTTTCTTTAATTAGATTCAGACCCACAAATTCACCTTCTTTAGTCTCTCAATCTGAGAAAACTAAATTGCCACAACAAGGAACAACTAATGTAACGGTCTGTATAGCCTACTCCAGGAATCTGTGCTTTCCGTAACATGAAATGGAGACCGTAGTACTTATTTCCGTGAATTAGATTTTCCATTGTGCTCTGTCGTGTTATTTTAATTGTAATCGCTAATTACTTTTTAAAAGAGTATCAGTTACAAAGGAATTCGTTTCCCTTGGCATTATCCCTAAGACCAGCTGACCGGCAGCGTGGAACTTGCCCACTCTAGCGCTGCCGGGCGGGGCGCGTTTGAACTTGAGGAGTCCTCTCACTTTCTCTTTCATTCGTCATGGTATGATCATAATCTTGAACAGTTCATGCAAATGCGTCGGTATAGCGTATAACAATGATTATTATCCCTCCGACGATAGTAGGCTACAGGAGGACTCTTCTCAGAGTTTCAATCGCTGCTAATGAGTGCAATCGGCTATTGAATTTCTTCTTATCACAGAACTATGAAGCTATCGGTAGCTTAAACAACACACCGTCTTCCTGGAAGACGGTCCGCAGTTCTAGGGCCAACTGTGGAATTTCCACAGCTGGCAGGGCATGTGCGTTGCTCTCAATTATACACCTAATATTTATCTTTTCAATAATACAAATTGCAATATAAGCGTGAATAGTGGGTTTTCGTGTGATGAGAACGAAATATTTTTCAATAAGTATACCTCTTTCTTTTCTACTCTTATGATATAACAAGCGTCTCAGTGGTCCGGATCCGTGGCTAATAGGTTAGCGTGCTAGGCTTTGGTCCGAAGGGTACCGGGTTTGATTCCCGGCCGGGCCATGGGGAATTTATTCTCCAGTGGTTAATTCCTCTCTGGCTCGGGGACCGGGTGTTTGTTGTGACGTCTTCATGTACAACACGTAATCAAACACTGCAAACAAATAGAATAAACAGAAACAAGTAAAATCAAGTAAAAAGAAAGTGGCTCAATAGGCAACGTGCATGGCTCCTAATCTAAAGTACCGTGGTTCGATTCCCGACAGTGGCAGACATTTTAGAAATACCGTAATTTCTTTTTTTCTTCCAACCTCAACGATATTGGAAATCTTTACTTAAAGGAGTCATGTATTTTCCTGCCTTTCACAGGCCTTCCTTTTCTTCGCCTCACCCTCCCCCCCGCTCTTTTTGAATACGGTAGTCGAAATTTTCTTAAACCTGGAGTTTTCACTTTCAGCTGTACCGTATTTATTTTCTAGCTCTTCTTGTGACGGTAATAATAACATAATAACAATAATATTATCTTGATATGTACAGTACGGTATATAATAGACTATAATATAGGAGTACGGTATATAATTAATTATATATTATAACCATTATTATATGATATATTATTATTATTATTATTACTATTATATTACGGTCTGAGTGACGCAGTTGGTTAAGCGCTGGCCTTCAAAACCCAAGATAGCAGTTTCAATCTGTCTGATAGCACTAATGGGTTTCGACAGTTTCATGTGAGTAGATTTACTGGCATGGTTAGAATCCTCTCTTGGGCAAAATTCCGATACCCCGTCTCCTCTAAAGCCAAGACAGTTATAGGGACGTTAAACCAATAGCATTATTATTAGCCTACTAATTAATAATGTGAAGAGAAATTGTCAATGATTGAATTAAGATTGACCTTTTCGTATTTTAAAGTTTATGTACTGTATGTACTAGTACGTAGGGTACAGTTCCCCACTTTTAAAAGCGTCTGTAATTCATTAATTAATATGCCGGATAGGTTGTAAAGTTTAAAATGAATATATTAGGGTCTAAATATTCTCAAAACTACGCTTGCTAAGCCACAAATTTCAATGAACATCATCTCCCCCTCCGGCGGTAGTACTGAAGATCTCCGCTTCGGTAGTAGTTGTTAGCTTTTGAATCGCTCCTTTTCACAGCTCAATAATTGCTTTATTAAATCTTTGACAGGCGTGAACAAAATAATAACGTAATGCGTCAAAAGGAAGGTGGACATTAAAGTTCACTTAAAATAATTTCAATTTATATCCAAATTCTTTGTTTCATGATAAGTGTCAACACTTGAGATATGAGTAATATTCATCTCGCGGTGTAGGGTAATTGCCGTGTTCATGTTGGGTACCTCCAGGTTCGTGCGGGATATGAAATAATGGCATCACCTTCATGTTCACTGTTTCATTTGGGCAATATTAATTTCAAGCGTTTACATCAACTGTACTTATATTCATGCAAAGGTTCGCCACTGTGGCTTAGAAGTGTATCTAATGTGCGATCTTACGCAGTAAAATCAAATCTTGAAGTAAGTGATGTCTCTTCACCTAACCTCTTGGAAGGTCCTGTATCCCTGCTGCAGGAGAAAATTAGGACAGGAGAACTTATGCATGATGACTACCAAAAGCAAATTACTGAAAGATTGCAAAGAGTTTATGAAGACATACGGACATACTCGCCACCTCAACGAGGTTTATTGTATAAATTGTTCAAAGGGAAGGTAGAAAATGTTCCTTTGGGTTTGTATCTTCATGGTGCTGTGGGTGGAGGAAAAACGATGCTGATGGATCTTTTCTACAATTCCTGCAAGGTTTGTTAAGCAAGTTTTCAATTGATAGATTTATATGGATAAGTATTGTAATGGCCCTTTGCCACCTATTGATGCAGTATTATTGCATTTTCAATTGCACATGCTAGTCAAAATGTGGCTTTCCACTGTTGCCTCAGTCTCATTTAGGTACTAGGGACTCTTGGTCATCAGCCTCTCCTTCCCTTCTCACAAGACGAACATTTTTATAGATTACCGGTAACCTAAATTACTAGAATTTATGAGAAACAGAGTTAGGTACCAGTACCACTGTGCACATCTAATTAAGTTAATAAGCCCTAGAATGATGTTCTTTTAAAATTCTGCATCACAGGACTGTTTCCTGAGGAAATGACAATAAGGTATAAATACCTGCATGTTTATGACAGTATACTGTGGAATATTGTGCTTTGAATGGCCTGTACTCAGAGAGAGAGAGTCCATCTGTAGAAGAAAATACCTCCAGTATCGTACTAATTTTCACAGCTGGCTGAGGCAACCTGGCAACCAGCCCTAAAGTGTAGTAGCACCACTGCCAGCTGGATCTCATCCCTCCTGGCTGCTTTAAACTGCCTGCCCATTCAACACTCAGAGGTGTACAAGATAGGTTGCAGCACCAACCCACTGTGGTTGCCGCGGCTTTTTCACTGCCAGTTGGATCGCATTCCTCCTGGCTGCTTTAAACTGCCTGCCCATTCAACACTCGGAGGCATACAGGATATATATTAATTCACCGCCAGGTTGCAGCACCAACCACGGCTTTTTAAAAGGGAAGATGCCTGAAACGAAGGATTGTTAAGTTTGGAGGCTTAATATCGAGATTGACGGACGTGAAAACATGACACTAAGTTAGCTCTCTTGTTATTCAATCAGCATTAAGTATATGATATTAATTTAGACACATACTTATAGGCAAATTTTCAATATAAAGGAAAGCGAAAAATACATGGTGGTGGAAGTGGCGAAGGGGAGAAATGTCTAGCTCATAATTATACGGATAATAATAAAAATAAAACTACTTCCAACTGATTTAAATATAACTTACATACTAGACTAGATGAAAAGAAAAGAATAAGGGCAATAAAAGACAGGGAAAAGAAATGCCTCCGGTCCCCGAAGAATGGGATGTTGATTAATTTAGGGGCTTTACGACATCGTGCTCATGTAGCCCCGTGTACTTGGCTGTGTGTTGAATTTGTCTGATAACCCGTCTTATTGTGATTGCTGTATTACTGTAGTGTGTGTAGGCTATTTATAAGTCAGCCGGCCCCGGGGTGTTGGGGTAGTGCGCCTGTCTCTCACCCGGAGGCCCCGGGTTTGATTCCCGGCTCCGTCAGGGATTTTAGAAACTGACGTGAGGGTTAGATCGGGGTGCACTCAGCCTCGTGAGGACAATTGAGTTGCTGTCTGACAGTGAGGCAGCGCCCCGGTCACGGAAACCAAGATTAACAACCGAGGGGACCCGATACGCTGACCACGCGTCACCCTAATATCTGCAGGCCAAATGGCTGGGCAGCGGTTGCTTTGGTAGGCCTAGGCCCTTCATGGGCTGTAGTGCCAGGGGTTATTATTATTTATAAGTTAAGTGAATTGTCCGATGGTAACTCACGAAATGAGATTCCGGCATTCTAACTTGCCTGTTCTGATTTACAAAAGGGCATGCAGCAGTACACCATTATAAAATCCAAAACACAACTTCACCGTTAACATCAATACAAGACAAATGTCTGCAACAGAACTTGAAAAAGCTGCGATCACAGTCGAGTGGGTTGGTGCTGCTTTTAGCATCTATGGAAACAAGGTTGTACGCATAAACCAATGCTGTAATCGTTGTATTAACAGGCAGTTTAAAGCAGCCAGGAGGGATGCGATCCAGCTGGCAGTGGGTAGCACACTTGTCTCTTATCTAAGGGTCCCAGGTTTGAATGCCAGATCTGCCAGAGTTTTAAGAAAAATGTACCCTTTCTTTGTTTGAGCGACTGCACATTTGTTTGTGTGATATTTCGATTTTGAAAAGGAATTGACATACTAAAGATGACATAGAACTAAACTGAAGAATTTGGTTGTAAAAATAATTGGGAAACATTGACTGAAGGTGTATTGAAATTCAGTTCAATATATAAAATTTTTATTGCTTTTATCAGCCCATATGTTGTTAATTAATCCAACTATAATTCTGGTTGAATCCCACCTTCAGCCACCCATGAAATGGTTTTGCATCGTTTTCTATTTCATCTCCCAGTAACGTAAAATCTGAATAGTAGACCTACCTTTGTTAGTTCCATGGCCATTTCCGGGCAATCTTAGTGCCAATAACTAAACACACACCAGCATATTTTGAAATTAAATGTAAGAAACAGATATGTCTGCATTGCGTATATTATGGTATTCTCTGTTGCTGTGTTATAAAAGACAGCAATTGGTCTATTCCTTTGTGTTCATATTGTCTAGTGGTTTGTTTTTCTTATTTTTTTAAATTTGAAAAGGTGATCTGATATTTTCTTTCCTTTTAGGTGAAGCGCAAAAGGCGTGTTCATTTCCATGAGTTCATGCTGGATGTCCATACTCGCATCCATGCAGTGAAAAAGACTTTTGTTAGGGATCATTCTAGCAATAAACCTCAACCATTTGATCCAATTGCACCTGTTGCTGAGGCCATCAGTGAAAAGACTTGGCTTATTTGTTTTGATGAATTTCAGGTAAGTCGCTTACAAATGTGGGTTGAACTGTCTAGGGAGATTTCAGGGAGATCAGTGACGTCACCGTGATCTCACGGCTGACGTATTGCTATCGGTAACGCTATTGGTTGCTTGTAGTTGGTTGTCAGCTGATTACTACGTCAGTTCCGTGGTCAGTTCGCCGCGGGAATTTGCTGGAGTCTGTTCGCCATTTTTGTATTGTCACTCGTTAGCGTTTTCTAAGCGTAATATTAAAATAAATATTCCCATGTATAACCTATAGAACAAGATTTTGATATTAGCAGTGTCGTGTGCTCGATTGTGTTGACGATTTGTATTAAAATTGTTTAAATCCTGAAGTTCTTGCATTAAAATAAAATCCGTTACTTGTGGTGGAAAATTAGTGCTTCTCCTTGTCTGTCTGTTAGGTAGTCAGCCCGAAGGCTGGTTGGATCCTCAAAAAGTACCGCCGTTACGTTATGTGAGTAGATACCCACAAAAACCCAAGGCAGCACTATTTTGAGGCGTTCTAGGCAAGAAGAGGAGTGAGGTAGTTTGCCATTGCTTTCCTCACTGAGTCAGAACAGTAGTCCTAACCCTATGAGTTGAACCTTTCACAGCATTCACAGGCACTGAATTTTTAAGTTATCAATTATAGATTTCGATACATTAAAAAATTGACGGTTTTTGTGTTTCCCCACCCAAGAAAAACCCTATTACCCAGGCTTTTCCCGTAAGCTTGCCAGAGGAGTATTTTGTGACGTCGTTGATGACGTCACGGAAGCCGCCATTTTGTTTTAGGGGAATTTCATACGCGGCCGTATCGCAATGTATAGTAGTCCCCAAATGTGTAGGCCTATTACACTAGATGCAATTGATAGAGCATGATTACTTTCTGATGGCACAAAACCTAGTTTCATATGCAGGAGAGGGGCTGTAGCATAATGGAGAGGGGAGAAATGTTCACAACGTTAGTTGCTACTGAAGTGTTCACATCAGCACCTGGTAACTGGATTGCACGTTAGTGTATCTCCCAGTTGTACAGCAGTAGGTACCCTCTCCACTTTCTCCTCATTTTCCCTCCTACTTCGTGGTTTTGCGCAGGTTTGTGCCATAACGTAGTAATCTAGCTTTGCACTCAACATCTTGCAGCCATCAGGAATGTAATAGTGCTCCTTTACAAGAAAGTTAAGCAAGTTGGCCAAACAGATAAAGTTAGATATACTAATATGAGATCAAAGAAGAGAAATCAAAGAATCAAAAGCTTGGATCATTCTACAAATAATACTAAAGCCACTTGGGAAGTGATAAATAATGAAATAGGCAGGAAGTTAAGAAAGGAGCCAGTGCCTATTAAACCTTTATACCTTTATATATTAAGCGCTGGAAGAGAGCAGCAGAATGTCCAACATATTGTGTTGGGGAGTTTTAATTGGACTAAAATTAGGTACTGGCCTATTTTTCATCTCTAAATTTTCAATCTCCTTTTTCTCAGAGTTTTTCCCCACCATTTTTCAGATTTCAAAATGCTCCTCATGCCACAATTTTCACCCATCTCCTCTAAATGTTTAGGATAGCTGCAGATACAATAAAAAGCTGATATGCAAACTTTACAATATATTTTTCTGAACTTCATTAGGCCTATAATAAAATAGGCCTGCATAAATCAGTTATCCTTATGTGAAATAATTTGTATCTTTTAGTGAAATGAAAATTTCTCAAAACCCACACACCACTTCTTTTATATTAGTATACTAAAACTAAGATAAAATTTTAAGCCAAATCTGTTAAGCTATTTGGCATAAGGAGCATTTCAAGAAAACATAAAGAAATGTTAAAAATATTATAAAATGTATTAATATTTCAAAAACTGTTGTTGATAGAAACTTGACACTTTGTGTTTTGCATGGTCAAAATTTCCAGGTGAATGGATAAAAATTGTAGATTTTAGGATTTTCACATATGTATTGCCTCAAGAGGATTTGAACAAACTTTTCGTTACTACCTTACCATTGCATTGAAAGGAACAGAACTCCAATTAGTTAATCTATTGTTATTGTTTTTGCTTTAAAAGAGCCATTGCTTCTTGTAACAGTATTACTTTTAATGGGTTACTCCACAACTTAAGTGCTTTATATTTCTGTTTAGACCTATGCACTTGTTGATTCAGCATATCCATTCTAGATAGGTTGTGCAACACCCACATTAAAATCACCCTCTTATGATTTCCAAGATTCAATATCTACCATTACCCTATTCAAATGCTGACTTATGCCTCTTTTCAGGTCACTGACATTGGAGATGCAATGATTTTGAAACGGCTCTTTACTGAGCTCTTCAACCATGGTGTGGTGGTTGTGGCCACAAGCAATAGGCCTCCTGATGATCTGTACAAAAATGGTCTTCAACGATCTAATTTTGTACCTTTTATTAAGGTGTTGAAGGATCACTGTGAAGTTGCATCCCTGGATTCAGGAATAGATTATAGACTCAAATCTATTCCTGGGAAGGATAGAACCTATTTTATGTGAGTAGGTAATGAAATACTTCAGTAAAAGTTCTGTTTATTATTTGGCTGTTAAGATTAAAGCTACGGTTTGGCTATGGCGACGATCGCCAGGATGCACAACGTCAGAAATGCGATTTGACTAGTTAGTGATAATCACCCATGATGCTTTTACTTTTCTGGTATCTATTAACAACAATTAGCTGTTTACAAACTGATATATTAAGTTCCCGAAGGATGTTTCAATGCACTTACATTTTCAAGCTCCTATCATACATGTCATAAATAAAAGACTGGCTGCATGGCTCAGCAGTAACATTCTCACCTGCTGTTCCCAAGGTTGCAGGATCAAATCCTGGCACAGTCATTTGGCATTTAAGGGTGCACAAATGCGAGGGAGCCGTGTCAGTAGATTTACTGGCACGTTAAAGTTCCCCTACACAATTTAATACTTTGATAAGTTGTTGCTTTATGGGGCAGAACAGCGAGATCATCTGTCTCACAATTTAATCACATCTCATAATTAAATGTCGATAAATTACAAAATAGATGTTGTTTTGCTGCCATGTTGCTTGCTATTCTTTTGTTCACAAAATAGCCAGCTATCATCACTATCGAATTGAAAGGAAATCAATCCTGGCGGAGTGCTGGCACCGGCACAAACCATTTGTTTTCATGCATTGATAAAACAACAAAGATCACCAGTAATGTGCTCTCGGCGATCATCACCTTAGTGAAACCAGGCCTTAATGGAGATCACAACACAAAAACACATATTTCGTTATTTATTGCTAACTATGCAATTTGGAAATTTAATAACAATGCCGTTAATCCGGTGCCTCTACGTGCAACCGTTCTCAAGTTATGTGCGAAACTAGTAACTGCTCATGACGTCACTGCGCTCTCGAGTGTACATAGCAGCCTTGTTGCTGTGCATAAGCTCGGGCAGTCTTTTCCCGCACTCCATCTGCTGCTGCCGTGTTCTTCTGTTGCCATTGTTATAGTCCGGGACAGCTTAAATAAGTTACTAGATCAAAACATAGTAGGCAACATTAACAGCCGTCCCCTATGCCTACGTAAATGTTGGTTTATGGTTGCATTTCTTGAAGTTAAGTTGTTTTCAGGTGCGAGCACATTGTCGCCAACCCTGCTTAAAATCTCGCCATCTCCACAGACCGTAATACCAGTAAAATTTTGTACCACACAGTTGCCGACAAGGGTCTGGCGATAACTCCCAGAATGCATTTTTCACAAAGTCAGCCAACATTATAATTACGACTTAAACTAATGACTTATTATTTGAATAATTTCACAGTTTTCTTTGGAATTTCAAGTCTAATGAAGTTGTAACAAGTTGTACAAGGTAAGTACTACTAATATACATCGATTAAAACAGTTTTTACAGTTAATATAGATTCTTTATATGTGTGTGTCAAATCCACTAGTCTGAGATGCTTCGAAGCTTTGATTTAATTAATTTTTGAATAAATTCTTATTTAGATTTCATCATCATGTCTAAAAAACACGAGAACAAGATTAGAGATGGATTGGAGAAACTCTACGAAGATCACTACGATTTGAGTAAGTAGGCCTAGCCTAGACCTATACAATTAAAAGTACAAAGTTATTTAATCGTTGTTTTATTTATTTTTATATTCATTCAGAGCACAAATAACGTAATAAAGAACCTTAATGGTCTTTGGAAATTTTGAAATAGTCTTCTGACTGCATTTTCCATATAGGCCTAATTCAAACATAACCTAAAATATAGCCTATGTAAGTTCTCTCTCGGGAATATATTCTTAGGTTCAATTCGCCTTGGAATATTGTTATGTATCTTATTCTCGACTTCCAAATGCCGTCAGCCATAATATTATAATACATTGCACATGTAACTCTTAAGCTCGGAAGTAGGCCTAGTCTACGATTCACACTCGGTTAGTGGTATTGAATGTATTGGTGATTATTTAAGTTATGTAGCTTATAACTTATGTACTTGGCTACTGACCTATAGCCTACTTAGTAGTAGGCAGATAAAATATTTATATTAGGCCTATTTTTATTTGTTTCAGTCATGGTTGCGACAGAGTAGTGTGGTGCCCTTCAACGAACTTCAAGGGTTGTGCAACATGAATCAATCATCATTATGAAGAGCCATTTACTCACAAGTGAATGGGATATGCACTGCGCTTGAATCACATATGCATATTTTCAGAGAATACCAACAATATCTCATAGCTCTCTTTTAGTTCTCGACATAAGTTACCGCACCACTGAATATCTGGGTGAAAATTACTGATGTACAAATGTTGGGTGAGACAAAGTCACTGTTCGCCACTTGATTAGATGACACAGTTCGGACGAAGCCACTGGTTGCAATACGTTATAAATATTGCTCGCATCTATAGCCTAGGCTACTTGTATTATTAATTCTGAATGAAAGTAGAATGCGACTTATATATTTGCATCGGACATGAATGTGACTTTTACATACCTTGTGTCCTTGTTTCATCTTCTGGCTGATATTACGTATTGAAATTAGGAACCCTGGTCACTACTTCACTTCATATATGTGCATAAGTGCATAAATATGAGTTTTTATTTATTGCTCTTTAAAAACGGCTGTCATGTTCCACCAGTGCTTGCATCTCGTTCAACTGTCAACAAGGCGCACTTTAGAGGCACACACCGATGCGCACACATTGTTGCCAACATGTGGGATACAAAATCGGCTTCCTTTGGTCATAAATGAATATTCTTTCTAGAATTACCTCCCTCGAGAACAGTGCAAACCGCATCAAAATCCATCCAGTGGTTCTCGAGATTACCCGCTTCCTTCAGCTCAATGGCTTATCCCCCGAACTGTCAGAACATATCTCTAAAAATACAACTCTAGAATAGACGACTGTCTGGACGAAACCATTGGCCGCTACTAGGCCAGGTGACTGTGTGGATGAAAATGACTGCTTTTAATACAAGCAAGGGGGTCTGGGGTATAAACCCCAGGTTAGGTTTGTATGTAAAGCCTTATTCCGGGTTCACCACGCTCGAACTAAGAGGCAAGACCAGTGCCAAACAATAATGTTGGCACTGCTGAAAAATATAAATAATACCCTTTAGCGATAAAATGTTCAACTCTTGTATCTTAGCCACATTACATAAGTTACTTCGGAGTAGTGACACTCCGTAGTTGCTTGTTGTGTTTCTCCTACCAGCTGTGAACACTATGATTTGTGTCATGGATTTGTATGTTAATTGCATGAATCTTAATTTCATGGCTTGTTTTAGTTTATCGAAAAGTGCTGTGATGGCTGACCAATAATTGTTAGGTCGTTATGCCATACAAACACCACCCCTGGTTTTTGTCATGCACAGTTTGGGTAGACACGCATCAATAATTTTCATCCAAACCAATGGTTTGTGCCTAGACCAATAATTTTTAGGCACTGAGTTTAGTTTAAAACATGGAATCCTTGCGATCAGCGTTCATTACAGTGGTAAATACGGTTATGCATACAAAACAAACCTAACCTGGGGCTTACGCCCAGTAGTGCAATCAGTAATTTTCGTCCAGACTGTCGTCTAACCTATTAGCGACCAATGGTTTCGTCTAACTAAGAAGAGCCCGATTCTTTCTTTTTTTTTCACATAATTGCAACATTACATGTGTCGTCTAATGTAGGCCTATTTTGTATCGGTTATGTTGGTAACGAATGATGTCATTGTGATCGCTGCAGCAGTTTCACATACTAAATATGCTGTCGAACATGGCTGCGGTTGTTAAATATACAATAAATAAAAACACATGTTTAAGTGATTTAGCACATATATCCGGTGCAGAAGTGATCAAGGTTAGTAGTTACAATTGATAATGCCCCCCCCCCACCCTTCGCCAAAATATGAAATATGGTATGAAAATGATATGTTATCAAAGTGAAAGTGAAAAGAGTGATACGTTGTACAGAATTAATCTGAAATTTCCCTACAGTATATAAGTCATGTTGTAAGGGGGATAGCGGGTGGGTTAGAGACTGCGAAGGAGAAAACATCTATTAGGACATCATTTCCACAATTATTATTCATCATTACACAAGGTATTTAGGCTAATTTAAGTATTCTACTTGGTTCATCACTTCTGAAGTGTTACCTCTATTACGGTACGTATGTCGTTTTGCCTTGAACATTTTTGCTTGAAGACGGGCTATTATTTTATGTAATTTCTTAATTTATTCCACTAATATGTATCAGTTTTCCAATATTTGCATTATTCATGTAAATTTTAGATGGTTGGCTACAGAAAATACTGAAACCTGTTTTACAAAACGCTTTAACTCACAAATTTCTTTACATATTTTTGCAAATCTTACAATTTTCTATTTTTAGTAATGTTCTTTTGGGCTGTTTTTTTTTTTCTTTTCTTTTTTTTTTTCTTCAAACAAAACAGTGTTAATGTTTGCACTGCACAACACCACTGGTCACTAAAAACAAGTGTTTCCACCCTTAGAGTCTATGACAGCTTGTAAACGCTCAGGCATACTGTTCACAACTCGTCAAATGACATTTGCCGGGATGCGATCCCATTCCTCCAGCAGCGATGTTCTCAGTTGTGCCAAGGTGGTGGGGTCACACTGTCTGACTTTCTTTCCAAGCCTATCTCGTACGTGTTCGATGGAGTTTAAGTCAGGACTACGAGCTAGCCAGTCCAGGGTTTGAATCCCCACTTCCTGCAGATATTATACAACACAGCGAGCAGTATGAGGGCATTATCCTGCACCAGCATGAAATTCTGACCAATGAAAGGCGCAAAGGGCATCACATGGTTCATCAGGATCTCTTCGATGTACCTTTGGGAATTGAGTGTCCCGTGATCGATGCACAACAACTCAGTGCGGGCCATAACATTGATGCCACCCCACACCATAACCGAGCCACCTCCAAACGGAGTCCTGGAGTCCGCGCCTTCTCCACACTCTTTCTCTTCCATCAGGAGATCTAAGATTAAAGCGACTCTCGTCAGTGAAGAGAACAGAGCCCACTGCTCGTGTTCAACAAATGCCAGTTGTTATTCCTAGAACAACAATAAGCGAGTGGCAACACTCATAACCCTTAAATGCTTCCAGTGCACTTCCCGCCATCGAAGATTGGGTAATTGGTGGTAATAAACCACCCTAAGAAATGTCATATTATCAATTACTATTCACGGATGTATCAGATGCTTGTTCTAATGCGTGAAAAGCTTTTAAAATGTGATTACATCTTTTTCATGGCTAATTTTATACTATTTATATTACATTTTTAACTGTTCAACTTTTTTGTTGCCGGTCTGTGTATTACTCCGTCGATAAAGCTTGCCTTTCAACGCGTGTATTTAACTACAGTACAGCCGTCGAGTGTCCGGCTCTGACATTTCTCATGAGGGAGGGAGACAGCGTTGCCGGTTCTGTACCGCGAAATATAAAACAGCGTGGACTACAAAAAATATTTCACATGTTTTTAAATGAATTCTGACGAACCACTGACCATATTACTGAAGTAATATAATTACACACAGTTAACCGGTAAGTGTGCACACACAAGACAATAAAACAACAAACCTGCACTAGCACAAAGAGCAACAGAAGAGAGCCCTTGCAACATCGAGCTAAATTTAAAGACCGGCTTACTGGGAAAACCGCTGATTGGTACAGGTGACAACATTCTTCATGGTTTTAAGCGACTTCGCCAACCTAGGCGGAAGTCCACTGCGGTCGAAGAATTTAGGTTTTGTAACCGCAAAATGTCGGAATAACACAATGATGCATAAAATTGCAAATAGGGTGTGGGACTTCCACGTTACATAGTGAAGACGCTAGAGAAGAATTAAAATGATGGCAAGTTTCAAGGTTCTTTTAACAGCTTCTCATTGCCGTAAGTTGGCTATATTGTTCTCTCTACCCCTCTTCTCCCACCATCGCCAAACGTCAGAGCCGGACACTCAGCGGCTGGACTGTAGTCAATTTGTCAGTGAATTTTCTGCAAGTGGCTTTTAATGTGCCAGGTGACGAAAGGTCAGGAGAGTATTCTACCCACCACCTCGCGCTGTGCCGCTAGCAATTTTTTGGCAGTTGGTCCTGGTTCGATTTTTGGCTCTGCCAAGAAATTTTAATTTTGGTCTGAGGGATGGAACAAGGCACACTAAGCCTCGTGAGGCAAAACTGAGAAGAGGAGGGTTCGCTCCCCATCTTAGCCATCTTGGAACTGGTTTCCGCATTTCTACTCCAGGCAAATACCGGGATGGTTCCTAATTTAAGGCCATGGCCGCCTCGTTCCCAATCCTCATCTGAATAATAAATGCACACACTAATACAGCCATCACAATAACACAGGTTATGAGACAAATTCCACATGTCCAAGTACACAGATCTACATGACCATGATGTCGCAAAGCCCCAATTTCAACGAACAACTGCTGCTTTCTACCATTCCAAGAAGAAATCTTAAGAGTTGCCATTACAGTTTTATGCCCCTAAAATCCACGACTAGTTCGAATGGATTTAGGCCTAAGCATTGGATCAACCATCTTCTTGCATCTCAATAGGGATTTGCCAATAGGCTATCAATAGCTTGTCTCAATTCTACTTCCATATATGTAGGCCTATACATGCAAGAAATGAGTATGGTATAAAGAAATAATAAGCTAATATGTACCCTACTATTCTATTTTTCTCCTACTCCTAAATCCTTCTCTGAACACTCATCTTAAAACAGTATGGTCTGCATTTTTGGACTAATTATAAAAATGTAGCCTATAAGAAGAAATGAACATGCTTATCTTTAGCTCCCCGGCAAAACTGGAAAAAACCTTCAGTAAGTGTTAATGTTTCTGTTCTTATGCATTTTATATGATGCTTTAAAAATCAAACTAGAAGAGCTAATTTAAGTTAACTTCAGTACCATAATACTGCTTAAGAGTTAGACAGTTGAGGACTGATGACCAAGATGTCCCTAACTTGAGCAAGGACTGCTTCACAACTTTATGTAAAATGTAAAGGGCCTTTACGTAGTTTGGATCATTTGTGTACGTGTTACAAGGATGTGTGTGCTGACTTTTTTGGTATTAAATGAAGTAGGTTGGCAACACCAAATGTGGCGGCCATGTTGGTTTTCTGGTAACTTATTTAAGGTGTCCCGGACTATAGTGTTAGTCAAAAGACTTATAATGGATGTAAATAACATTCGTCCATATCAGTTTGAGCCAGAACGTACATTATTTACCATCTCGAAGCAAACTGGCTAGTCTTCCTAGTTGTCGATCAAAATGTACCTGAACCATTTCTCCAAGTTTCGTTCATCTTTAGATGTGTTAGTTCCACTTCTGTACACAATATTGAGTGATGGACCACTAATTCAGTGCAAATCTTATTTTTCAAATTACTTTGAAATTTGATGCATTGTCATTATGTTCATTTGAAGTACAAAAATATCATAGATCTATTGGGAAACAGTATATTTTAAATTGATCTGCCAGGCAGTTGTTGGTATTTAGAAATCATATCTCTCACAGTACAGAAGCCTCCGTGGCTTAGGCGGCAGCACGCCGGCCTCTCACCGCTGGGCCCGTGGTTCAAGTCCCGGTCACTCCATGTGAGATCTGTGCTGTACAAAACGGAGGTAGACAGGTTTTTCTCCGGGTACTCCGGTTTTCCCTGTCAAAATTTCATTCCAACAACACTCTCCACTATCATTTCATTTCATCTGTCATTCATTTAATCATTGCCCCAGAGGAGTGCGTCAGGCCTCGGCAGCCGGCACAGTTCATATCCTCGCCGCTAGATGGGGGCTTCATTCATTCCATTCCTGACCCGGTCGGAGACTGGAAGCAGGCTGTGGATTTTCATTTCATCTCTCACAGTACAATTTTACTGCTCGTGGTTCATAAAATCTGTGTAATGGTCTAATCACATAGCACTATACTCTGATTATGACTTGAAGATCTTTGAGATGGAGAACAATTGAAAATTTGTGTAATAAGTTCAAAATGTGAGACGGTCATCTAGGCCTCCTCTATGGTTACCATGACATCAGATATTCATCATTTAAATCTGAACTATGGTTGGTTCCTCAGTTTAGGGGCTGTGACAACGCGGTCATATAGCCCCGTGTACTTTGTGTGTGTGTAGAATCTGTCTGATTAACAGTGTTAATTGTGTGTGCTATCTGTAATTCAGGTAAGGGCCGCAGAAGATCCATTTCAAGTAGTTCCTACTTTTGCTACCAAATGCTACCATCGACGACACCTAGCTGTATACTTGGCTGCTAGATGCCACTGCAACCAGCACCTGGCGACGAACGCTGGATCCTAACAGAGCGTTAATCAAATCTAACTTACAAATTTAGCTTCATACAATAATTGTAGTTAGTGGAAGGCTCTATAACATGCCATAAATCTGTGGCATGGGCCCGCCAGCTTTACTTCTACTCCGAAGGAATGCATACTGAATAATGTTTAACGCACTGAAAAAATGCAACTTTTTCGACCGGATTTGAACCCGCGATCTTGGGCATAGAAGCTCAGCATGCAACCAACTACGCTACTGAAGCCGCAAATCTGAAGTGTAAAGACCATCTAGGATTCATATATGGTTACCAAGGCAACAAGTGTTCACCATCTAAATCTGAAGTGTAAAGGTCTTCTAGGCCTCCTATATGGTTACCAAGGCAACAAGTATTCATCATCTAAATCTGAAAAACAGACCTTTGATCCGATGTCTCTCAGCGTAGCGGAGGAACATTTAATTAAATGTATTTTGTTTCACTTTTACGTGACCAACACTGCAGTTCTCGAGAGAGCGCATCTCAATAGCATTGAGACAACTATCATCGCTCATCAACTGAGATGGTTAGGCCATGTTCACCGTATGAGTGATTCCAGGCTTCCACGTCAATTCCTTTATGGTGAACTTTGCTCCGGCACTAGACCTCATGGGGCCCCTTTGAAGCGTTTTAAAGACCAGTTAAAACACATCATGACGACGACTGGTATAGACATCCACTCATGGGCAACATCTGCTGCGGACCGTTTACTGTGACGGAACACTACATCGACGGCTGTCAACTTCTTTGAGGAAGAACGTCGCAGACATGAAGAGACCAAGCGACAAGCAAGAAAGCTTCGTCAATTGCAACCCCGCCCTCCCTGACCATTGAGTGCAATTTATGTGGGCGCATGTTTTATGCCAGGATTGGCCTGTTTAGTCATCAGAAGCACATCCACAAGCTGGTCTGAAAAGCTCTATGCAGGAACAAGTATGTTTACTCGGAATCGAGTTACAGCCGACGACGACGACTACTCTTTTTCACCGTGGACAAGTTCTCCATAAATGTTAATTTACTTTAACACTTCAAATCGCAATTGAAATGCTCACAACTCATTCGTGATAGCCTCCCTTAGCAAGACTGTGATATAAGACAATGCTGTACAACTCAATTTACTCATATATTATTTCATCCATCTCTGCCCAAACACTCCATTATGTAATGTGACATACTGTATCTTTCTCTTTCTCTTACACCTTATTGAAAGGACAGCTCCTGGCTTCAATTTTGTACCTTGTAGCTTCCCGTAGGCATCAACTTCATTTTCAAAAGTTGCGTTTCATCATAGTCTGTCTTTTTAAAATACATTGAACACACAGTAGCCCCAGGGCCGTATTTCTAAATAGGCTAAGTAGGCTGCAGCCCAGAGCAGCAAATTTTCAGCGGCGGCAGTTTAGCAATTTATTCAAAAGTTAAAATGAAGTATTTCAGACGTTAATAATATTTTCCGCGCGAATTTAAGAACACAACATGTTACTTAAAAATATGTTTTAGTCCTTCTACATAGCCTACTTTCTAAAACTGTAACATAATACAAATTCACAGCACACAATCTAGTATTATAGCGTTCTTGTAGTGCAATCTAATTTGGTTTGACAACACTGGCACAAGCGCAGTGATTCGATCTGACAACACTGTTGGTGGAAGGCCCAGTGACTCCGCTGTCAGTAGTGTTGTGTCAGTCTAATCTGTCTGAGTCTGAAGCTGTCATTCGTCTCTAATTAAAATACGGTATAAAAATATGTGTAAAATAGTGAGCACTTATCTCCAAGAACAAATTAATTAAGTTCGAATCCCATTTCATTTTATAACGAATCTTAAAAGAAGTAAGTAAAAATACAAGTAGATAACTAATTTCATTATATAATTTATTATGTAAACCATTACATTTGAGGTATCTAAACTAAATGAACTTTATGTTTAAAAAAAGAGATGAAAACGCAAATGAACTCGTTTTGTTGTTGTTGTGTAAAACAAATGTATTCAGCAAATATGAACTATAGAGGGGGCGGCAAATGGACTTAAGCCTATAGGCGGCATACTCTTAAATCCGGCCCTGAGTAGCCCCATTACCGGGAGAAAAATGTTCCCTCTTGCAAAATTGTACCCAACTGCTATATCTACGTGGCGACTTACTTCGATTTGGAAATCTATGGAAATGTACTTCTTTATCTCTACAGTTTCGGTTTTTACTCGTTCTGTTGTTACAACCGTATACACTACACGAAGGCATTTTGCCAACTAGCTATTACACTTGATTATAATAAACAACACTAATCAACGGAAGAGTGGCAGCGCGCGTGTTGCAACAATCAACTGAATGGAGCGGATAGCTCACTCACCGCTTATGGCACAGAGACGTCACAGCTACTCGTGTTTCCTTCGTTTACCGGCCTGAGGAGCGGCATAGAGCAAAAACAAATATATAGTTGAACACTGCCTGATACATACTTTGATTTTGAGGCAAGTTGACTTTTGTGGTTTGGTCTCCTTTAAAATAAAAAATAATTTTTTATACGGGAAACTAGGGTAAGTAGAACATGAGTTTATTGACACACCATCTGATAAATATAGTATGTAAGCACTAGTAAATGAGATTTGTTGTGTGGTAGGAACCTAACATCGGTCAGAAATTGTGTAGGTTATGATATTTCATGACCCAGTAATAGCCGTTACGGATTCTATAGTAATTTGTTATAGTGAATGCAGAAACTTACTTTTGCAATGAAAGCCTTGTACAGCACTGTCTTAAATTCTTTGCTGTATAAAATGTGCCCAATTTGTAATTACATAACTGCAACCTACTATACTGACACCATGCCGGAAATAACATGTTGCAGCAAGGAATCTATGTCATTGCTGTACAGGATTTGAACTCTGTTCAACTCAGCTGCTCATTTTATAAATTCACTATTGTGTAATTGTGGCATCATCATCATTTGATGTGCTGAATAAGACCAGCTATATTTAGGTCAGTGGAGCAAGAAAGACAATGGCGTATCACATTTTGTGGCTCTCTCTTTTTGAATCCATAACTTGTGGACATGAACCTAATCAAGATTCCTTCAAGATTCTTTTTTTAACTTTTTTTTTCAGAAGGGTGATTTTGTAAAAAACTTTGTATTAAACTAGTTCTCTTTTCTTTAGAAAAAGTGAGATCAAAGCTGATGAAGAAATAGAAAAAATTTTCAAGATTTTGTGCTCACATGAGAATGACATAGTAAGACCTCGCATACTCACTATTCTAGGAAGGAATGTATCATTCAAGAAGACCTGTGGGCAAGTTATAGACTGTACATTTGATGAAGTTTGTGACAGGGTAATCTATACTAAAAGGTTTTAGCTCTCTTATATCACTGCTTGTTATTATTTCTGTGAGCTAAAAGTAGTAATGTATTTTATTCCTTATTTTTAGCCTCTTGGAGCCAGTGATTATCTACAGATTTCTCAAGCATTTCATACGATAATAATTCGGGATGTTCCTCAGATGAGTCTCAAGATGAAATCTCAAGCAAGGCGGTTCATCACTCTCATCGATACCTTGTATGATAACAGAGTATGTATTTGTGTTCTGCATATTTTATTACAATTTATAACAACAATAATAATAAATATATGGCCTAAGCTAACTGGTGTTGGTCTTTTAAGTTGGCAATCTACTCTGTAGTTTCAACATTCTGCTTGCTTTGCCATCAATAGTAGAACTGAAACTCTACTGGTCAGATTAATTAATTTTGAAGTATTTTTCAGTTTTGCCTAGTAATCTAGACACAAATTAAGCAAGTTTTAAGAAACAACAACAGATGGCATGAGTGTTGCCTTACTTACTTACTTATTTCCTTTCGCTCCGTGCGGAGCATAGGGCATCCAAGAATGATTTCCATCGGGCTCTGTGTGTTGCCAAGTTCTTCACTTCCATCCAAGTCTTTTCCGCTTTTCTGGCCTCGTCTTCAATGGTGCGTTTCCAGGTGTTCCTTGGTCTTCCCCGTCTCCGAGCCCCTTGAGGATTCCAGTCCAGAGCTCTCCTTTCTACTGCATCATTCTGTTTCCGCAGAGTATGCCCAATCCAGCCCCATTTCCTCCGTTTAATTTGGACTTCTATAGGTTGTTGGTTAGCCCTTTGCCACAGGTCTTCGTTTGAGATTATATCTGGCCATCGTATACCCAGAATTCGACGCAGACAATGATTGATGAATACTTGAAGTTGGTGGCTGATAGGATTGGTAACTTTCCATGTTTCACATGCATACAATAGGACAGCTTTCACATTGGTATTAAAAAGTCTGATTTTCGTCTTCCTGGATATGTTACGGTTTCTCCATACTGGATAGAGCTGCACAAAAGCCCCATTTGCCTTTCTTATTCTGCTCTTGACATCCTCCTCAGCCCCTCCACTTCTCGTTACCACGCTTCCCAAGTAAACAAATGTGTCCACCTGTTCTACATCTACACCTCCCACAGTGAGACCAGCCTGTACTGTGGAGTTCACTCTCAGCTCCTTTGTCTTCTTTGGGTTTATCTTAAGTCCAACCTTAGCAGCTTCAAGTTCTAAGTTTGCCAGTTTTCCCTCTATGTCTCTAAAGCGCTGTGCTAGCATACAGATGTCATCAGCAAAATCAAGATCCTCCAACCTGTCTCGAAGTCCCCACTGTATCCCTCTCTTCCTTCCTCTCCCCACCTTCCTAAGAGTATTATCAAGAACAATCAGGAACAAAGTGGGAGAAAGTATACATCCTTGTCGTACTCCAGTCTGGATGGCCAATGGCTGGGATAGCTGACCCTCATGCAGGACTTGACATTCATAACCAGAATACATCTCTCGTATAATGTTAACTATTTTACTTGGTATACCATATTCCTTTAAGGTCTCCCACATGACCTTCCTATTAATGGAATCAAAGGCCTTCTCAAAATCTATAAATGTGATGTACAGTGCTGCTTGCCATTCGTTACTCTGCTCCACAATAATCCGTAAAGTGTTAATTAAGTCCACACAACTCCGGTGTTCCCTAAATCCAGCTTGTTCTTTCCTCAACTTCGACTCGATAGACTTCTTAACGCGATTCAAGATTATCCTGAGAAATACTTTGCTTGGTACGGATAGTAAGGTAATACCTCTCCAGTTGTTACAATTCGTCAAGTCACCCTTCTTTGGGATTTTAACAATCACACCTTTCTTCCATTCCGCAGGCAGCTTCTCTTCAAACCAGATCTTTTCCATCAATGGCTTCAGGATATTAGCTGTGGTGTCCATGTCTATCTTGAGGACATCTGGCGAAATGTTGTCGACACTGGGGGCTTTTCCATTCTTCAGTTGTAGCAAGGCTTCTTTGATTTCAGCACAAGTTGGACTGTGCAAAAGAATATTTGGATCAGAATTATCAGGTTCATCATTCCTCTCTTCGTGGTGTTCATTAATCCCTCGATCAACATTAAAAATTTCGGTGAAGTATTCCCTCCACCGTTCTTGTTGTTCTTCTTGAGTTGTGAGTAAATTTCCCTGTTTGTCTTTTATGGGCCGGTTCTTTTGGAAACTTTTCTTGGACAGCACTTTGTGATGCGGTACATTTCTTTGCTGTCACCTTTTGATGCAGCATCTTCGCCTTCTTCGCCATCTCATCGATCCAATTACTCTTATCTCTTTTCACACTCTTTTTGACTTCTTTGTCAACGACCGTGTATTCTGCTTGCACTTTTGCTTTCTGATGTCGAGTCTTACACATTTTCAACCTCTCCTTAATCATTTTCCTATGACTTATTGCCTCCCAAGTTTGTTCTGACATCCAATCCTTCTTGAGAGGATTGCTCTTTCCCAGGACTATTTCACTTGTATCAAGGATGATGTTCTTTACATTACTCCAGGAAGATTCAATATTAGTTTCTGCTGTATCAGATTGGAGTACCTGAAAACGATTTCTTAGCTCCAATTTAAATTCATCTCTGACCTTCTCCTCCTTCAACTTCCTCACATCAAATCTCTTGCTCTGTTTTTCAAACCTCTTCTTTGCCACCATGATCTTCATCTTGAACTCAGCCAGCATAAGGTGGTGATCACTGCTAGCATCAGCTCCTCTCTTATTCCGAACATCGGTGAGCGATCTTCTGAATCTCCTACTCACTGCGATGTGGTCAATTTGGTTTTCAGTGTCATGATCAGGGGAAATCCACGTGATCTTATGACACCTCTTATGAGGAAACAAAGTACCTCCAATAACAAGGTCATGGCTAGCACAGAAGTTTGTGAACTTTTCCCCATTTCCATTCCTATCCCCAAGGCCATGTACACCCATCACATGTTCTAGTCCCTCGTTGTTCTCTCCTACCTTAGCATTAAGGTCTCCCATTATTATAATCACATCTCTCTTACTGCTTTTCTTTACTGTCTCATGTAGAAGGGAGTAGAATGCTTCTTTAAGTTCTTCTTCTGATGGTTCTGTGGGTGCATAGCATTGTATAATCGTAACATTGCGAATGCGAGTCTTAAATCGTGCTGATAATATTCGCTCGGAAAAGGGTTGCCAACTTATAAGGCTTTTCTTTGCATGTTCAGTAAGCAAAAGACCAACTCCATCTCTGCGTTCCACATTCTCCTTGCTCCTCCCAGAGTATACGAGGGTAAGTCCTTCATAAGTTTTAATCTCACCAAAATCTGGCCATCTTATCTCACTGAGCCCAAGTATATCAAGTTTATACGAGATCATTTCTCTGGTCACCTGCCTCAGCCTACTACTCTCACCCAGAGTCCTCACATTCCAGAAACCTATTCGTGTCTTCCTTTTCGTGCCGAAAGTTGTCAACATGAGATCCGTCCGGTTTTCATTCTTTTCAGTTTCTTTAATAAACAATTTCGGAGAGTGCGAGTTATTAGCCCACAGCTTCCTAGTTTTCTGGTAGGGCTGCCACCTTAAGGACTGAAAACGAGCCCCCGCAGTTTTCCAACCGTACCACTGAATTACAGCTCCGCCTGGAAATAATCTACTGATGACGCTGCTGCCCACCATCATGGTGTAGTCTGTCATTTAGTCTGGTCTCTCACCCTCGACCTTACCGGCATGGGTGACCCTGCCAGGAGCCGAAGCTCCCGCCGGCATTGCTCTCGGGATCACTGAAACACACAAGCCTCCCCACCACGTCAAGGTACCAGACCATGGGGGAGGAGTGTTGCTTTGGCATACCAAATATAGTACAGTTCACGGAATAACGAGGTAGATAGCGCCACAACGAATAGGCGAGGAAGCTATCCGGGGCTTACATGAACCAATCCATTATTAAAGAAAGCTTTCCAGTCGGTCAACACATCATCATCATCATCTTGTACAGTTTCCAGCCCCAGGCTGGGTCTGTTTGGAACATAAGCCTCTCCACTTATTTCCTTCCTCCCACCATCCCTCTGCTGCCACCCAGTGGTTATGTGGAGAACAGCCCAGATTCATCAACATAAACGGGAGGACAGCATCAGGCTTAAGGCCTGGACAAAATAACTTCCTTGAGAGAAGATTAGACTGAAAGGATTGGGCTAAGGAAATGCGGCCTGGTTCTTTCAATACTAGACTGAACATTGAGAGTAAATACAATACTTTTATTTTTAGGGTGAAACTTGCAAACACATTAATAAAGCCTTAATTAAAAAATTAGTTATGCTGGCCCGCCTGGGGCAGTTTCAAATGTTCATTAATTTTAATTAGGTTGGCCCAGCCATGGGCTATTACTCAAAAGTTCATTCTGCTTGATGCACACACAAATTTAATATTCTTGCACTTGCTAGCAAACACTTAAAACGAAGATGATTAAGATAATAATAAAAAAGGCACAAACTTATCTTTAGTGGCGATGACTAGAAGCATGCTGACGGAGACTGCCGTGGCCAACACTAGATTTTTTGGTGGTAGAATTTGAAATGCCCAGCATCAGGAAAATAACTTCGCCAGGGCGACCAGCGCTGTACATTGGCTAACATCGTTAGGTTTTGATGCTATTTCTTGAATGCCAAATAACATGGCATTTAGAACTGCGATTTGATGCAGCTTCTTGCGGTTTGGAGTAAAAACGTAGAATGCACTTTCTCAGTGCTGAAGCTCTCTGCTGTTGCGTTTCCTGGTAGTTTCACTCATAAATGCAGATTAGGCCTGAAGTTTAGAAGGCCCCGGAGAAGGGCGGAAGGCACGAATGCCTCTCGCTAGTTGAAGAAGACCGTAGAAGGTTTGAAGAAGGAATGCTGATGGAGAGCAAAATGCCGCCACTTAAATAATAACATCATAGAAACGTCTGGAAGCCAGGCTGGCGGGCGATGATTGGCCAGGGCAAGCTGTGACGTCAGTCATACAGGAAGGCAGCAAGCAAGTCGACACCCTTTTCAGTATGCGATCGTAAGCTGGAGGCGCATGACCTATTAACACGCTGAGGTAAGAGTCTTAGATATATATATAGAGAGAGATTAAACACTAGTAATAAACATTATAATGTTAACAGAAATGAATAAGTACATATGTTTTCGTTCGGTGGTCTCAAAAGCATTTAACTGACAAATGCGGCACAAAAGAAAAACGCACTATAAACATCACGAAAGTGATCATGCTCCGAGACCCCCGAAAGAAAACAATCAAAGAATCAGTTACAAAAACGTGAACAACAATAAAGAAGATGACACTAAGCCTCAACAGGCAAGATAGCAACCATAGAAATTGGTCTAGTATAGACACCCTTACTAGTGAGAACATCTACAACTCTCACATGATTATCCCGACCCAAATGGCAGTGAGTTACCCTACCAATATTCCATACGAGAGGGGGACTTGGATCTCGCAAAAGAACCATATCTCCCACTCGCACATCAGGCTGGGAAAGCCGCCACTTCTCTCTTCTGTTAAGTGAGCCGAGATACTCCAGCTTCCAACGGCGCCAAAAGGAGTTTCGCAAAGAGTCTAACTTCCTCCAGAAAATAGGCAACCTGAGATCACAGCGTCGACTCAGCAAAGGAGGCGTAGAAGCTAAAGAACAGCCTATTAAAAAATGACCAGGTGTTAAGGGAAGAAGATCCTTAGGATCATTAGACAAAGGCGTGAGCGGCCTAGAATTTACAATACCCTCAACCTGAATAATTAAAGAATTGAATTCCTCATAGGAAAGGATGGCTGAACCAAGGGTTTTCTTCAGCTGTCTCTTCGTGAGCTTTATGCAAGATTCCCAACGACCACCATGATGGGGGGCGTATGGGGGAGTGAAATGCCATTTGAATCCCTTAGCATGCGAAAAATTAGAAAACTGTTCCTTAGCAGAAGGGGAGGTAAGCGCAGTTTTCCAAAGATCAAAAGTACTAACAAAAATTTTTGCGTTATCTGAGAAAACCTCAGAAGGAACACCCCTTCTAGCGGCAAATCTAGAAAAGGCTGCTATAAAATAAGGAGTAGAAGCACTTGTAACCAACTCAAGGTGAATGGCTCCTGTCACCATGCACACAAATAAAGAAATATAAAGTTTACCTAACAACTTTCGCTTAGATAAAGGGGAATTAACTTGATAGACATAAGGACCGGCATAATCGATACCCGTTAGGGCGAAAGGCTTACTAGGTTCGGAACGAAAATATGGCAAGTTTCCCATAATTTGCGTGATTGGCGGGGGCTTAGATTTGAAACAAGGTATACATTTCCGAATAACAGAAGAAACTTCATGAACACCGTTAATGAGCCAATATTTCTCGCGAATTAAACAAAGCAAAGTGCGGGTGCCAGCGTGCAAATTCTGATAATGAAATTTCTTTACGATAAGAGTAGTAATAGGATGTCTAGAAGGAAGAATAATGGGATGTTTTTTCTCATCTGAGTAACTAGAATATTCTAGCCTACCCCCCACTCTTATTAATCCATCTTGGTCCAAAAAAGGGGTGAGAGGTAACAGCCTACTAGACTTTGGTAAAGTTTTTTTGCTTAAAAGCGTCTGATACTCAAGAAAGAATACTTCTTGTTGCATAAGAAACAAGATTCTACGAGTAGCAAATTCCAATTCCATTTTAGTGAGAAAGGGTTGCGGTTTCACAGGCTGATCAAGAACAAGAAATTTCCATCGAAATAAATATGCTACCACACGAATTAATTTATTAAATGAAGAGTAACGCTGAAACAGACTAGTAGCAATAGAAGTTAGAAAAAGGGAAGCGGTAACAATGCGAGCATCAGGAACATCTTCTGCGAGTGGATTAGATGAACGAGGCCAACAAGAGAAATCCTGACTGAGCCACGCCGGACCATTCCAGTATAATTTAAGAGAAATTAATTTCTTGGGCAAGCAGCCACGTGAAATTATATCAGCGGGGTTTTCTTTTCCCGGAACATGATTCCATTGGTCAAAATGAGACAACTCTTGTATTTTAGAAACGCGATTAGCCACAAAAGTGGTCCAATGCGAAGAAGGTTTTGAAAGCCAAGCTAACACGATGGAAGAATCACTCCAAAACCATGTGGTCGAAAATTTCAAATTTAAACTGATTTTTAATTTGCTGGCTAATTCCACAGCCATTACAGCAGAACATAATTCCAATCTAGGCAAAGATATGGATTTGAGTGGGGCTCCCTTTGATTTTGCGCAAATTAAATTGGAAAATCCGGGTAAAGTATTGGAAGAGCGGCCTACTAAATAGGCGCAGCAACCGTATGCCTTTTCAGAACTATCTGCAAATACGTGCAAATCGAAATACTGACATGAAAGGTCCGAAATTAAAGTGCGGGGAATAGAAATTTGAGAAAGATCTAACAAACTCTTGCGGTATTTCAACCACTCATCCAAAAGGGGGGAGGGTACCTCCTCATCCCAACCAATTTTCAATAACCAAAGTTTTTGCAAGAAAATTTTTGCAGTAATAACCACCGGAGCAATGTACTGCAAGGGATCAAAAACTTTTGCTATTTCTGATAATAATTGCCTTTTCGTTTGAGGGTGAAACTCAGATAAGTGTACCTGATAGCAAAAGGTATCTGAAGAAGGAGACCAAAAAACACCCAAGGTTTTAATAGCTGATTCCTCAGTAGGAAGCGCAACACATTTGTCAACAGGAGTTACTTGTGAAAAGTTAGATAAAAATTCGGTTGAGTTCGAGTTCCACTTATGAAGGGTAAACCCACCACCGGAAAGAAGAGAGTTTAAATCTTCACAAACAAGAAGTGCGTCAGAGATACTAGGAAAAGAATACAGAAAATCATCTACATAAAATGCAGTTTTCAAAACTTCAGAAGCTAGAGGATGAAAAAGATGACCATCTTGTTCGGCCAACATGTGAAGAGATCGTATTGCGAGAAAGGCAGACGGCTTAAGACCGTATGTCACTGTTCTTAAACGAAATATTTTTATAGGTTTTGCATTGTCGTCTCGCCACAAAATTCTTTGCAAATCACGTTGTTCTGAATTTACTAGAATTTGCCTATACATTTGCTTGATGTCAGCAAGGACAGCAATGGGGAATAGACGAAAGTTAAGTAAAACTGAAGTAAGATCTGTCTGAATAGCGGGTCCAGAATGCAGAGTGTCATTGAGAGAAACACCATTAGCATCTGGAGATGACCCATTAAAAACCACTCTTATCTGTTCTCGGGTGGAAGAATTTTTCCAAACCGGATGATGATTAAGATATACTATTTCTTTAGGAGGATTACTAATTTCTTCAGATTTTGCAACGACTTCCATGTGATTCGCTGATTCGTATTCTTCCATGAAGGAAGTATACTGAGTTTTTAAGAGAGCATCTTTTTTAAAGCGATTTTCAATTGCGAATAAAGCTTTGAGAGCTCTGGAATGTGATTCTGTAATAACAGGGGGGTTAAAAATGCGAGGAAGAGTAACCACGAATCTGCCTTCAGTAGTGCGAACAGTGGTTTCTACGTAGTGTGTTTCACAGATCTCATTATTGAGAGAATGAGGTGAGGTGACTTGAATATCCTCAATGTCCCAGAACTTAATTAATTCTTGATTTAAATCAGCACCAACAAAATAACAATGAGATTTTTGTTGAACGGGGTTGCGGTATATTTGCCCAGTGGCAATCCAACCAAAATCAGTTCTACGAAAGAAAACATCACGGGCAACTTTAACCTTTTCCGGATGTAAACATTGCCAAAAAATGCTGGCACTTAAAAGAATTTCTACAGATGAAGCTCTGTTGAAATTCGGATCTGCAAGTTGCAAATGATGCGGAATATTCCAACCCTGGACTTGAAAAGAAGTAATGGGGGTGTCATTACCTATGGAATTTATAATTAAAAAATCTAAATTTAAATGAATGCCAAGATTATTGGAATCTTTTACATCCACTTTAGCATAACTCAGAGATTGCGATTTGGAACCATTAATTCCTGTAACTTCTATAGAAGTAGGGCATATTTGTAGACCTAACTTGCGAACTAGCGATTCACTGATAAAATTGTTAGTTGCAGCATTATCTAACAATCCCCTTACAGAAACCCATTTTCCGTGAACATTCTTCACTAGAATTTGGACAGTGGACAATAAAACTTGAGTTTTACTGAACGAAACAGAGCTTTGAGTAAAAGACTGAGCGTTATTCGGCAAAGTCTCAGAATGAGATTTAGCGGATGAACTATTGGTTGCTGATGACCGCGATCTTTCATGCCTATGCAGGAGAGTATGATGCTTTGCTTTACAGTGAAAACATAACCGTTCAGAACGACAATTGCTTATCATATGTGTCGCTGATAGGCAATTAAAGCAGTGCTTGTGGGTGGTAATTAATTTGCGTCTTTCATCCACAGATAAAGATTTGAATTGAGCGCATTGGTACAAGTTATGTGGTTGTTGACACAAAACACAAGCTTGTGCTTGATTGGAAGACCGAATATTGGTAGAAAAGACATGTGACCTTAGTACTCTCTGAGTGGGGCTGATGTCCTTACTATTAGAGGGAGGTTTGAAGGTAGCGCTACTCTTTTGACTGGCTACAGCAGAGAGAATTTGGCATTTCGCCTTTAAGAATTTAATAATAGCTTCATAGGTACACAATGAATGTTGCGACAGAGCTGCTTCCCAATCTTTTAAAGTTTTAGTGTCTAATTTAACAGAAATAAGATGAATCAAAAATAGATCCCAATGGTCAACTGGTTGGTCCAAATTTGCAAGCGCACGAATATGAAGTTCCGCAGCATCGATCAGATTACGAAGCGAGGCAAGATTATCAGCTTGAACAATAGGTAAATTGAATAAACCCTGTATGTGACGTTGAGTTTTTAAACGAGTGTTCCCAAACCGATCTCTGAGAAGTGCCAAAGCTACTTCATAATTTTCATTTGTCAACGTAAGCTCTTGGATGAGTTTAAGTGCGTTGCCTTGCAAGGACAAACGCAAATAATGAAACTTCTGTATTGAAGGAAGAGAATCGTTTTCGTGAATCAATGAATTGAATAATTCAAAAAATGGTTCCCATGTAGCTTCATCTCCGGTAAATTTAGGTAATTCTATTTTCGGTAATATAACACGGGAAGGAAAAGAAGAAGATTCTGAAGGAATTTTCTCCTGCTTTTCCTGCAATGTTAAACTTCTTAAAAGCTGCTTCGCGTCTGCGAACCCCTTATAATATAGATTTTCAACCTCACAACGGTCACTTTGCTGATCGGGATCCTTGGTCTCAATATTACTTTGGATCTCATCATATTTTTCAAAGGCCTGTTCATAACCTTTCAGTCTTTGAGAAATTATGTCACTATTACGTTCTTTTTCCGGGAGCTCATCTAGAAAAGTGCGAAAACGCGTTAACTTGCCTTTGACAGAAGCTCTGGCATTAATGAGTTTCTCGTCAATCGGCATTATGAAAGTTTGTTGTGTACTCACGACTATACTGTGAGCTGGTACACCTTGCTTCGGAAGAAGTTGACAGTCTGCCAGAAAAGAGAGTGCGGCTTCCCCTGCGGTGAAATACGGGCCTGCTGTTTGTCTCCCTTCTCAGTGCCAACCATATACACTCGAGCTGAAACTTTCGAAGTAGATTAGAAAACACAATTTTTAAAATATTAACACACTCAATGTTCAGTATGGCATTTAAATTTTGAATTAGTTCCAACATTAAGAAATTTGAAGATTTGGTTAAACAGAATGTTTACAAGCATCCCGGGTTTCGGCACCAAAATGGTTATGTGGAGAACAGCCCAGATTCATCAACATAAACGGGAGGACAGCATCAGGCTTAAGGCCTGGACAAAATAACTTCCTTGAGAGAAGATTAGACTGAAAGGATTGGGCTAAGGAAATGCGGCCTGGTTCTTTCAATACTAGACTGAACATTGAGAGTAAATACAATACTTTTATTTTTAGGGTGAAACTTGCAAACACATTAATAAAGCCTTAATTAAAAAATTAGTTATGCTGGCCCGCCTGGGGCAGTTTCAAATGTTCATTAATTTTAATTAGGTTGGCCCAGCCATGGGCTATTACTCAAAAGTTCATTCTGCTTGATGCACACACAAATTTAATATTCTTGCACTTGCTAGCAAACACTTAAAACGAAGATGATTAAGATAATAATAAAAAAGGCACAAACTTATCTTTAGTGGCGATGACTAGAAGCATGCTGACGGAGACTGCCGTGGCCAACACTAGATTTTTTGGTGGTAGAATTTGAAATGCCCAGCATCAGGAAAATAACTTCGCCAGGGCGACCAGCGCTGTACATTGGCTAACATCGTTAGGTTTTGATGCTATTTCTTGAATGCCAAATAACATGGCATTTAGAACTGCGATTTGATGCAGCTTCTTGCGGTTTGGAGTAAAAACGTAGAATGCACTTTCTCAGTGCTGAAGCTCTCTGCTGTTGCGTTTCCTGGTAGTTTCACTCATAAATGCAGATTAGGCCTGAAGTTTAGAAGGCCCCGGAGAAGGGCGGAAGGCACGAATGCCTCTCGCTAGTTGAAGAAGACCGTAGAAGGTTTGAAGAAGGAATGCTGATGGAGAGCAAAACGCCGCCACTTAAATAATAACATCATAGAAACGTCTGGAAGCCAGGCTGGCGGGCGATGATTGGCCAGGGCAAGCTGTGACGTCAGTCATACAGGAAGGCAGCAAGCAAGTCGACACCCTTTTCAGTATGCGATCGTAAGCTGGAGGCGCATGACCTATTAACACGCTGAGGTAAGAGTCTTAGATATATATATAGAGAGAGATTAAACACTAGTAATAAACATTATAATGTTAACAGAAATGAATAAGTACATATGTTTTCGTTCGGTGGTCTCAAAAGCATTTAACTGACAAATGCGGCACAAAAGAAAAACGCACTATAAACATCACGAAAGTGATCACCCAGGTCCAGCCCCCCTCCCCCCCCGACACACTCCTCCACTCCCCTCAGCCATCAATCTCCCGGTCCTCCCCCCGGTCGCCCCCTCCGCATCCGCACCCCACGCATCCTCCCTGGAATCCTCCTCTCATCCATTCTCCCTAAGTGTCCACACCACCCCAGTCCCGACGTCTCAATCCCACCCCGCAAGGGCTCCTCCCTCACCACCCCCCTGACCCTCCCACTCCTCACCCCGCCTCCTCTTGCCACTCCGACCCCACTTCGCAGGAACCTCACTTCACCCGCCTGCACTCCGCTTATGTCTCCCCTCCTCACCGTCCACGCCTCCGAAGCATAGGTCAGTATCGGGATACAGCAGCCCCTGTATAACACTTCCTTGCTTTCCTGTGGGACACCTCCATTCCACACCAAGCTCCCAATGCCTCTCAGAAATGCCTCCGCCTGTCTGCCACGCTCCGCAATCTCCCCGTCACTTCCCCACCCCCCTCCACCACACCTCCCATGCACTTGAGACCCTCCACCTTCTTCAGCTGTCCACCTCCAAGTGTTATCCCACTCATTGGTCTGTCCTTTTTCCTGGTCGTTAACAGGATCTCACATTTACTGATGTTGAACTTCCATCCGTACTCTCCCACTGTTTCTTCCCAAGCCTTCAGTTGCTCCTGGATTTCCTCCTCCTTGTTTCCCCAGACCATGAGATCATCTGCAAACACCATTGCCTTCATCTTATCTTCTCCTATCTTTCCTGCTATCCGTGTCATTACCTCGTCCATAACCACAATAAAGAGAAGGAGTGACAGCGCACTACCCTGTTTCAGGCCACTCATTTGTCTGAACCAGTCTGTTCTTTCCCCTCCAACTTTCACACAACTCACACTTCCACAATACATCTCCTTCACTCTGCCTACAGTCTCTTTTTCCACTCCCATGTTTTCCATTGCTTTCCAAACCTTCTCCCTACACACACTATCATAGGCCTTTTCGATGTCCAGGAAGGCCATCAACAGATCCTCTCCAAATTCGTAGTGGTGTTCCTGGAGCTGTCTCACTGAAAATATGAGATCCACTGATGATCTCCCAGGTCTGAATCCATACTGTTCCTCTCTCAATTTTCTCTCCACTTTGGCTCGTATTCTACTTTCTAATATCTTTTCATATATCTTGGGACAGTGAGGTATGAGTGTGACTCCCCTGTAATTTCTACACTCCTTTCTGCTTCCTTTCTTAAATATTGGGACAATTAATCCTTTCTTCCAATCTTCTGGGGTCTTTTTCTCCTTCCATATCACCCTCATCACATGGTTCAGCCACTGTTTCCCAACCTCCCCTGCTGCCTTCACCATTTCAACACTCACTTCATCCACACCTGGTGCCCTTCCTCCTTTCATCTTGTCTATAGCCATTTCCAGTTCTCTCCAAGTCAGGTCCTTTTCCATTCCTGTGTTGTCTTCTCCATCTTCCAATACATTGTCTTCCTCCCTATGACCATTTGGATTCAGCAAATCCTCAAAGTACTCTTTCCACACTGTCTTGGGTGTCTCTTTGTTGTGTACCTCAGTTCCGTTTTTGTCCATCATTACCACATCCTCTCGCAGACCTCTTCTCTTACTTTTGACCATCCCATAAAGTACTTTCTTATTTCCTCTGCTGTCTTCCTCCATCATCTCTGTCCACTTTACCATCCACTTCTTCCTCTCCTCTGCGACAATCTTGTTTGCTTCTTTCTTCTTTATCTTATAATCTTCCCTTGCCAGATCAGTTCTTTCCTGGAACCACACTCTGAAAGCCTTGTTCTTCCTTCCCACAGCTTCTTTCACTCTCTCATTCCACCATGGTGTCTCTTTACACCGCTTTCTGTTGCTTGTTCTTCCACATACTGCCACTGCAGCTTCCACCATTGTGTTTTTGAATTGCTTCCATTCCTCTTCTCCTGTTTTAGCATTGTCTGTTGGCATCTTTTCCCTTATTATCTTCTGGAATTCTTCCTTGACTTCATTTTCCTTGAGTTTCCATACTTTGATTCTCCTTTCCTGGTACTCTGTCCTCTTGCTATCCTTAACAACTCCCAGGTTCATTACAAGTAAATAGTTTAATCAGTTGAAACTTTCCGTCAAATCAATACAAAATATTTTGCGCTATTATTGCGCTAAGTTAGGTACATGTTTCGAACCTTGTATGCCGGTCCTTCATCAGCCTTTCACACAAATGGCAACACATCAAAAAACACTGAACAAAATCCAAAAATGCATGCACACTAATAATACATATTAAAAACATTACATTAAAATTTTTTTTTTTGTACGAAACATATTAAAAACACATGTTAAAAGTTCTGAGAGTCCATTTCACTTGTTCATAAGCACATGTCTTTCTGATAGGAGATCTTATCCTATTCTGTTGTCTGCTTCCTGTCATGTGGGGAATGGAAATAGAATATTAATCCTATTTGAATGGTCCAAATGCAAAAGACTTTTAGGTACTCCCTTTTGATAGGAGACTTGTCCTGTTCTGCTTCTTGTCATATGTGGAACGGAAATAGAATAGTATTCCCATTTGAATGGTCCAAATGCAAAAGACTTTTAGGTACTCCCAGACTAAACAAGTAGTCCTCTGTTGAAAGAAAAATTAAATTGATTAAGTGAATGGACTGAAGTAATGAATCTAATATATGATCAACCAGAAAACGATTGCTATAAAATCCTTACCTCCCAGTGTGTGCAGTGAACCTGTGCGCTTGAAACAGCTGTTGCAACTCAAGTGCTGAGTCTAGGCGAGGCGAGGCGAGGCACGTGAGACATGTAGGGGTGGAGAATACCATTGGTGGAAGCAAAGAGCGGAGGGGCGGGGAGGCAACTTGGAGCGGGAGGGGAAAAAAGAAGTTTGGGTGGTACTACGAACCCAGATCTAATATTATGGAGGTTTTTTATGTTTGTTACTGGTGACAAAGTTTGTCAATGTTTCGTATAAAACATTGCTATCGAAATTGATTTCATTCAGATTGTGTGACGGGTTGTTTCTCAAGGCCTGGTCTATCTCTAGCTGTTCCAAAATATTAAGCATAATGCCTTTGCCGCAATAATGCAAAATTTCCAAGTCTTCCTCAATTTTCGAAAAGTTGTGGTTGCGTTCCTGCATATGATTATTAATGGCTGAGAATTTTTTGTGCCTAGCAGCGTTGAAATGCTCATTATATCTTATTTTAAAACTACGCCCCGTTTGACCTATGTAATCCGCATCACAATCCTTGCACTTTATTCTGTAAATACCGGATTTCTGGAATTTGTCTGGTTTGTTGATCGATTTGGAGTTAAATAAGTGTTTCATAGTGGTGTTGTCTGTTCTGTATGCTATTCTAAGCTCCTGTTTCTTGAAAACGTTCGTGATGTTGTGCGTTAGTTGATTTGCGTATGTGAAAACTGCAACTGATTTCTTATTTTCAATTGGTTGCAAGCTTGTGACTGGTCTATTTTTAATTTTGCTTAAAATGGAATCGACGTACATTTTGCTAAAACCATTAGCTATGGCTATCTGATATATGGTGGAAAGCTCTTTGTTCCAATCTTGTTCTGAGAGGGGTACGTTAATGGCTCTGTTAATATATGCCCTGAAAGCAGCTTTTTTATGGCTGGCCGGGTGGTTTGAATCCTTCCTAATGGTGGTGTGCGTTTGGGTTGGCTTCCTGTATATTTTAAAACGTAGGCCCATGGTGTCCCTAATGACAGTAAGATCCAGGTAGTTTATAGACTGATTTATTTCTGATGTTGTGGTGAATTTGATGCTATTATCAATTTGGTTTAGCTCTGTTGTAATGTGATTGATGCCACTGATTTCATTATCAACTATCAGAAAAACGTCATCGACATATCTTGTCCAAAAGCTGATTCCTTTTATTTTACTGATGCTGATGTTTTCCAAATGGTCAATGTAAATATTGGCCATTATGCCTGACAATGGGGAGCCCATGGCCAAACCTTCTGTCTGCTTGTAGATTTTTTGGTTGAACGTGAAGTAATTGTTTTGCACGGCAAATTTTAACAGATTAATGAACTCCTTGATTTCACTTTGTGACATCCTACTGTGCATTTTTAAATTTTCCTCTATTATATGTATGGTGGGGCCTACTGGGATGTTCGTGTACATGTCGCTGATATCAGCGGTGTGTAAGGTTTCTGAGCTTTTTATATTCAAAACCTTAGTGCGTTCACAGAAGTCAATGGAATTTCTAATTGCATTATTGGTCGTAAATTTAGTGTTTTTTCAAAAATTTTTGGAGGAATTGCGACAGCTTGTAAACAGGACTACCCCTGAAATTTACGATAGGTCTGATCGGTATGTTATCCTTATGGGTTTTAGGCAATGCTCTAAGGGTTGGTATGCTTGGGTTCATATTGATCAATTTACTAATTTGATGTTCATCTAGAATCATGTCGGTGTTCTTTAATATTTGCTTGAGCTTTCGTTGTGTGGGCCCTGTGGGGTCTTTGCTGATGATGCTGAAATTTTTGTTGCTCAAAAAGGATTCTGTTTTTTCGATGTATTCGTTTTTATTCAAAATAACGATACTATTACCTTTATCGGCCTTAGTTACTATTAAATTCTCTTGAGCGATTTTCTTTTTTAAGCTGGTGACATTTTCTGTATGGGGTTGTTTATTATCCTGTTTTATTATTTTGTTGATTTTCTTGTTGATGACATGTCTGGTTTCATTTCTTTTTTCTATTGGGAGTTTTTTTTTTTTCTGTGAACGCACTAAGGTTTTGAATATAAAAAGCTCAGAAACCTTACACACCGCTGATATCAGCGACATGTACACGAACATCCCAGTAGGCCCCACCATACATATAATAGAGGAAAATTTAAAAATGCACAGTAGGATGTCACAAAGTGAAATCAAGGAGTTCATTAATCTGTTAAAATTTGCCGTGCAAAACAATTATTTCACGTTCAACCAAAAAATCTACAAGCAGACAGAAGGTTTGGCCATGGGCTCCCCATTGTCAGGCATAATGGCCAATATTTACATTGACCATTTGGAAAACATCAGCATCAGTAAAATAAAAGGAATCAGCTTTTGGACAAGATATGTCGATGACGTTTTTCTGATAGTTGATAATGAAATCAGTGGCATCAATCACATTACAACAGAGCTAAACCAAATTGATAATAGCATCAAATTCACCACAACATCAGAAATAAATCAGTCTATAAACTACCTGGATCTTACTGTCATTAGGGACACCATGGGCCTACGTTTTAAAATATACAGGAAGCCAACCCAAACGCACACCACCATTAGGAAGGATTCAAACCACCCGGCCAGCCATAAAAAAGCTGCTTTCAGGGCATATATTAACAGAGCCATTAACGTACCCCTCTCAGAACAAGATTGGAACAAAGAGCTTTCCACCATATATCAGATAGCCATAGCTAATGGTTTTAGCAAAATGTACGTCGATTCCATTTTAAGCAAAATTAAAAATAGACCAGTCACAAGCTTGCAACCAATTGAAAATAAGAAATCAGTTGCAGTTTTCACATACGCAAATCAACTAACGCACAACATCACGAACGTTTTCAAGAAACAGGAGCTTAGAATAGCATACAGAACAGACAACACCACTATGAAACACTTATTTAACTCCAAATCGATCAACAAACCAGACAAATTCCAGAAATCCGGTATTTACAGAATAAAGTGCAAGGATTGTGATGCGGATTACATAGGTCAAACGGGGCGTAGTTTTAAAATAAGATATAATGAGCATTTCAACGCTGCTAGGCACAAAAAATTCTCAGCCATTAATAATCATATGCAGGAACGCAACCACAACTTTTCGAAAATTGAGGAAGACTTGGAAATTTTGCATTATTGCGGCAAAGGCATTATGCTTAATATTTTGGAACAGCTAGAGATAGACCAGGCCTTGAGAAACAACCCGTCACACAATCTGAATGAAATCAATTTCGATAGCAATGTTTTATACGAAACATTGACAAACTTTGTCACCAGTAACAAACATAAAAAACCTCCATAATATTAGATCTGGGTTCGTAGTACCACCCAAACTTCTTTTTTCCCCTCCCGCTCCAAGTTGCCTCCCCGCCCCTCCGCTCTTTGCTTCCACCAATGGTATTCTCCACCCCTACATGTCTCACGTGGCCTCGCCTCGCCTCGCCTAGACTCAGCACTTGAGTTGCAACAGCTGTTTCAAGCGCACAGGTTCACTGCACACACTGGGAGGTAAGGATTTTATAGCAATCGTTTTCTGGTTGATCATATATTAGATTCATTACTTCAGTCCATTCACTTAATCAATTTAATTTTTCTTTCAACAGAGGACTACTTGTTTAGTCTGGGAGTACCTAAAAGTCTTTTGCATTTGGACCATTCAAATGGGAATACTATTCTATTTCCGTTCCACATATGACAAGAAGCAGAACAGGACAAGTCTCCTATCAAAAGGGAGTACCTAAAAGTCTTTTGCATTTGGACCATTCAAATAGGATTAATATTCTATTTCCGTTCCCCACATGACAGGAAGCAGACAACAGAATAGGATAAGATCTCCTATCAGAAAGACATGTGCTTATGAACAAGTGAAATGGACTCTCAGAACTTTTAACATGTGTTTTTAATATGTTTCGTACAAAAAAATTTTAATGTAATGTTTTTAATATGTATTATTAGTGTGCATGCATTTTTGGATTTTGTTCAGTGTTTTTTGATGTGTTGCCATTTGTGTGAAAGGCTGATGAAGGACCGGCATACAAGGTTCGAAACATGTACCTAACTTAGCGCAATAATAGCGCAAAATATTTTGTATTGATTTGACGGAAAGTTTCAACTGATTAAACTATTTATAAACGTCAATACGGACCAGAAATGGCAACTAGTGTTCCCATTTCATTACAAGTATTCTGTGGTCGCTATCTAAGGCCTCTGATGGTATTACCTTTATATCTCTGACACTTCTCTTCATTTCCCAGTCGTACAACATGTAATCTACCAAAGATTTCTTTGTTAAATCACTGCTGTACCACGTTACCTTGTGGGTTTCTTTCTTCCGGAACCAGGAGTTGCCTACCTCTAAACCGTTTCTCTTGCAAACTTCCAGCAACTTTCTCCCTTCTTCATTCCTGCTACCCCATCCTTCTGCTCCCAATACATTTTCATGTCCTTTCCTTTCACTTCCTACATGTGCATTCAAATCTCCCATGACAATGATGCTCTGACCATTCAACTGCTGTTGTAGCTCCTCCTCAAAGTCTTCCTTCTCTTGAGCTGTACATCCAACTTGAGGGGCATATACCTGGGCTATCTCCAGGCTTCTTCCCTTTACAGTTACTCTGATCTTCATGATCCTGTCACTTATTCCCTTTACCTCTTCCTTCATTCCATTTCTCACAACTACTCCTACTCCGCTGCTCCTTCCTTCACTGTTCCCACTCCAGTATAACCGGTACCCTTTCCTCAGTTCTCTGCGACCTTCTCCTTTCCATCTTGTTTCTGCCAAGCCCAGTACATCCAGTTTTCTTCTCTCCATCACATCTACAATCTCCTCCACTTTTCCTGTCAGTGTCTGTATGTTTAATGTCCCAACTGGTAGTCCATTAGTATATCCGGGTCGTCGTCGTTTGCATCCGTCCTTTCCGAGGCCTGTTCCTGGTTTGAAAGCAAATATATATAGTGTCCAATTACTTTAGGTAGGAAACCGGCTAAGTTTACATAACCTTACTCCACTCTAGTGTATTGTATCATTTGTGTACTCACCACATTGACAAGTTAACCTCATTAAAATATGCCACCAGTTCAAAAGGCATTCTATTGCTTATTTAAAACTTAAGCCTAGGTGATGGTGGTTGTTTTTTCTAGGGGAAAAACATCAAAGCTAGGGTTTTATACTATCTTTTACTAGCAAACCTTAAATAACATTATACTTTTTCCTGTTTATTTTTTATCATATATTGAAAGATCTCTAAATGAAACCTTATTGCTCCAAAGAAACTCATCCGTATGAAATTTTTGTAGTGAAAGATCTCTAAATGAAACCTTGTCGCTCCAAAGGAACTCATCAGTATGAAATTTTTGTAGTTACCGGTAAGTAAAGTACAATGAAAATGAAAATCCACAGCCTGCTTCCAGTCTCCGACTGGGTCAGCAATGGAATGAATGAAGCCCCCATCTAGCGGCGAGGATATGAATTGTGCCGGCTGCCGAAGCCTGATGCACTCCTCTGGGGCAATGATTAAATGAATGACAGATGAAATGAAATGATAGTGGAGAGTGTTGCTGGAATGAAATTTTGACAGGGAAAACCGGAGTACCCGGAGAAAAACCTGTCTGCCTCCGTTTTGTCCAGCACAGATCTCACATGGAGTGACCGGGATTTGAACCACGGACCCAGCGGTGAGAGGAGGGCGTGCCGCCGCTTAAGCCACGGGGGCTTCAAGTAAAGTACAATACTGAATATATAAATATATAATTCGTGCAATAGAAAATATGGCTGGCCCCATGTTGTTGGGGTAGCACACCTGGCTCTCACCCGGAGGCCCCAGGCTCAATTCCCGGCTCTCTCAGGGATTTTAGAACTGACATGAGGGCTGGAACAGGGTGCACTCAGCCTCATGAGGTTGAGGAGCTGTCTGACAGTGAGACAATGTCCCGGTCATGAAAATTAAGATTAACGGACTATGGAACCCGACGCACTGACCACACGTCACCCCATAATCTGCAGGCCAAATGGCTGGGCAGTGGTGCCACGGGATTAATAGAAAGATATGAATGGAAAAATGCTTAATATGACCCATATTTTTATCATCAATGTTGAATGAAACATAATTATTTCGAACCAACAGTGTACTGTATGATGTTGAAGAATTCTGTAAACTTGTCTGGAAGCTGGTTCTGAATAGAATGAAATCTCATTCATAGAAATATTTACATTCCAATGGCCACTCGTTTCCTAAATAACGGGTATGATGGTGCAGTTGCTTGCCTCTCACCAAGGTGGACTGGGTTCGATTTCCAGTCAATGCATGTGAGCTTTTTGAAGTGAAATATCACGTCCTGTGGTTTGGATTTCACATAAAAATGGAGGTCCCAAGGCTCATTATCACAAGATTAATTGTCCATTTATCCTAAATTGTGATATTTTAGCACTATGTGGTAGTGTGTTACATTGTGTGTTAAATTAAAATAATTTTTTGTGATGAAATAGAATATAAGCCATCATATCAAGCCCCAGATTGAAGGTTTTCTAAGATAATAGTTCCTAGAAATATCTCCAGTATAATTTCGGCTGCATTAGTTGAAAAGTCGGACTTATTGTTTTGCCACCTGTTTCTAGGTTCGTGTTGTGATGTCTGCTGAAGTATCTCATAGAAATCTTTTCATGAAAGAGAAAGCTGAAGAACATGTGGATGAGCACAGGATGTTGATGGATGATCTAAATATCCAACATGGATCTGTAAGTTGTGAAGTTACAATTGTATAACTACAGTCATATTGGATTCTATCACTTCCTAACTACAGTATATACTCACAAGAAGTAGATCTTTCATACCCTATGAATGAATGAATGAATGAATGAACTAATTTTTTACTTGATGCATTGAAAGGGTTGAAAACGAGACTGTTCTTGGGACTCGAACCAAAGTCCTCCTCAGTCTGAATGGGTGTGTGTTTGTCACTTCCATTAAATTGATCCATTTGTGAGGGAAGCTTATTTCCATTTCTTGTTGCTGTGGAATGACAATAAAGTGCTCTGTTGAACAAAGTCTGCAATATGCAATCTTATTTGGCAATGTCTGTACACACTTAAGAACTAAAATCAGAAATTTAAGATACATTTTCCAACTTTTAGGCTTCAGGCACTACAGCCGTAAGACAGGCTACATTCTATTTTGCTTCCTTATTTATAGGGCTGCCATAGTAGACAAAACGTAACTACTAGATACAGTACACCTAAAACAAATTTCTTAAATCCATTTAGTGGGAAAAATTGATTTATGAACTATTAGTAGTTCTACTGGCATTGAACAAACATAAATTAAAATTGTTAGTGTTGTTAAAAGATGTGAGAGTATTTTAATTTTTCTTTAGTTTTAAGGACTTGCCCCGATTATCTGACATAAATACAGAAACATTCTGACATCTCATTAAGGAACTGTTGTATGTCATCAGCTGCACACAAGTTGCATGTTCCTTTAACCCCTCAAGCGTGATATTGTGAAACTCTGAGCTGCACCCACAACGTGCATTATTTCTAGCCTACTCCCAATGGTAAGCGCGGTTGTCATATGCATTTCGCTATAATTTCCAAACGCACTGGCAAAAGTTTTCAAAAAACACACACAATAAGAACAACATATAACATAATATTATCAACTATTAATAACCTGGTTATCCCTGGTCAGAGGCACGTCAATACTGGGACAATATCACAGCCGCCTAATGTGTTCGTATTTCTTGGCGTTCTATCACGAATTACATCGTCAGCATCACTATCTTCACTGGAAGTTATAGCGAACGCATCCTCTATATCGCTGTCACACTCTGAATCACTTTCGTTTGCACTAATATCGAGCAAATTAGCTATTTCTTTTTCATCAATAACTGTGCCACGACCTGCCATGTTTACAAGCAAACTCACGGTCCGCAAAAGCGGAAACACGTGTGCAGAGATCTGAAAAATAAATGACTGTGAAGATATGCGACACCTCCTGGCAATAATAAGTAGCTCGAAGTGTAGCCAAAAGTTGCCTCTTCCTGCCATCTTACGACCAAATAAATAACTATTACGAAGTCCACGTAGCGGGCGTTTCAAATTCGACGGCGTACCATTGCGCCGTACACGCTGTGAACGTAGCAGGCTAGTGGGCGCACCGTTGCGCCGTACACGCTAAGGGGGTTAATCACTATGCCAGTCTGAAGCAGTGCACGGCGTGACGAGTGGACAAACTTGCTAGTTCAGAAAAATCAGTCGTATCTCTGGTTCAGATGACGTTGGTGTAGTATTCACCTGTCGTAATCAATAAGAATATGACATTTTTATGGAATAATTTAAAAATAAATGGCTGCACATTTTTTTTCTTTTAAGCCATGCAGCTCATCTACAGACCAATATATTTAATTTGAAACCTTTCCAAACCTGATAGCTTTAGCAGTTCTCACAGGCAAGCTATTACAAAAACTGCTGTTCCCATTTGGGAATATTCTTAACCTAAAACCTGCTGTTCCAAATTAACGTGCTGCATACATTATCAGGTGTACTACCTACAAATCTTCAGGTATGTTTTCTCTGTATTTTCTGAAGATATTTTCAATTCTATACTTTTTTAATATTTTATGTGGAATTGGAGAGAACCCAAACAATGACTGCTTATAATCAAAGTCATGTAATGTCCAATTTTAATTGAAAACATCTGTGTGTTTGCCATTGCATGATGGTTCCTAACGTAAGGCTACAGCCGTCTCGTTCCTAACCCTAGCCTTATTTTACAAATACACATATAAGTTACACTCTACTATGGACACCAAAATAACATAGGTTATCAGACAAATTTTACACTCACCCAAGTACATGGGGATGAATGACCATGATGTCGAAGCTCCTAAATGAAACAACAGTATTTTAAAAATACATTTTGTGGAAAAATGGTTTTGCGACATTTTACAATATTACCATAGGTACTGTACCTCAAAATGTCTTGTATATGATGAAACAAAACACTTAAAACACTGTTCAAATGGCATTAATTCTATAAATTGTGATCAATATTTGAAACAGAATAGTAGCTTTTTCCCCTTCTTTAGATGATGGTGGTGTTTATTTTTTAATTTTTTAAGGTAGACCATTCTGTAGTGACAGTACTATATACTCATACTAGGTATATTACTTTTGACATTAATGGATGTTTCTTGCTTTCCCAGGAAAATGCCTCTGCAAACATTTTTACTGGAGATGAAGAAATATTTGCATTTGATCGAACTGTTTCTCGCCTGTCAGAAATGCAGGCGAAGGAATATTGGCATCAATGGGACAAGCAACGCAGATAAATGAAGTAGAATATTAGGTAATTTTTATAGGTGGTTTAGAAGACACACCAGTTAGTGTGTGTTCTTTGTGTTTATTTCAATGAATGGTAAGGCAGAGAGATTTAGCTATTTATTGTTGCATAGTTGTTGTAATTTTATGATATTTATCGAGATCTGTTTGTTACCAATACTGTCTTTATTTTAATATTATTTCTCTGACAAAGCATGCTGGTGTAATCATGCAATTTAATTTTTGTGTAGTAAATCATACTAACAAGGCATATAATATTTATGGACAAGAGGGGGAAGTTATTGGAGCATTACACATGCATTATAATTCTCCCACCAGCTGGGATTCCTGCCTGGATACTCAAACCTGGAAATGTTTGAGGAATCATGAAGGGTATCTGGTATGGGAGCATCTTAATATGTTTAAGAGCATGCCATGGTCAAATGTGGTACATTTCTTAGATTCAAACATACTGCTGATATTACTTGATATTTAGTGCAGGGGACCGATATATCGGCCACCGAAGCTTCTATTATAAGTGTCACATGCCGAGATTGGCCACGCACTGTTATCAACGTTGAAACCAAGACAACGAGGGAATCATTGTCTCAGAATATATCGATGTGTTTAGTTTCTTAAATAACTGGATTCATAATAAGTATTCTTTGTACAAGCAGTTGGTCAACTTTGCGCGCATGTTATCTAAGTCGTGTTTGTTTATGTTCTCAGTCGGAGATAATTAAAAATGGCCAACTCTTTGAATGAAGGGGAAATAATTCAGGTTTTGACAAAATACGCACTTTAGATTGTATAGGCTATGAAAATTATATTAAAATTTCCAATTTATAAAAATTAAACTTTTTTAAAATTAAACAGGCCATTAATTACAGTATTTAGCATCTAATACAGTACATTTAAAATATATATATATACCTGGTACGGAAAGACATCAACATTATCTTAAAAGAACAGGTAGGAAATAATACCTATATATAAAAATCAATTGCTGTGCATTAGTCTCGCAAAGAATTCAAAACTAGTGCTCCGATTTCGCTGAAAATTTTACAATTTGTTCTCATTATGACGGACAGTGTTTAGAAAGTGGTTGGAACGAAATCGAATAGGTAGTTCCATTTAAATTAATTTAAATTACAAAGCCACACCAATATTGAATCTAATGACTTGACGGACAGATGGCGACATATTGCATCCACTTCAAAATCTTCTGTGAGCAAAGAAAACATCCCATACTATAATCCCTTTGATCAATATGTGCAATAAAATAATACTTAACGTAACAGAATCATTCATATCTCTACCTAATACTGTATAATCCAATTACAGCATTTTAAAGTACAGTATGTTATAATACTCTTTATAGTCCATTTCTCTACTCCTCTATCCTCCAGGGACTTCCATACTTTGTTTCTGCATACACTGTCATATGCTTTCTCAATGTCCAGGAAGGCCATCAGTAGATCTGTTCCATACTCATAGTGCTGTTCTTGTAACTGCCTTACAGCAAAAATCAAATCCACTGTGGACCTTCCTGCTCTGAAGCCATGTTGTTCTTCCCTCATCCCTCCTTCTATCCTTGTCCTAATTCTCTTTTCCAAAACTTTCTCGAAGATCTTTGCACAATGACTCATCAGTGTTATTCCCCGATAGTTTCTGCAATCTGTTCTACTACCTTTCTTGAAGATCGGGACAATGATTCCTTTTTTCCAGTCCTCTGGGGTCTTCCTTTCCTTCCATGCTGTCCTCATCACTCGGTACAGCCACTGTATCCCCACCTCTCCTGCTGCTCTCACCATCTCCACACTCAACTCATCCACACCCGGTGCCTTCCCTCCTTTCATCTTGTTCACTGCATCTTCCACTTCTTTCCATGTTAAGTCCTTTTCTGTTTGCAGTTCATCTTCCTCTTCCCCGATTTCTTCCTCCTCACCATCTTTTCCATTTGGGTTCAGAAGTTCTTCAAAATATTCTTTCCACATTTTCTTCAGTTCTTCCCTATTTTCTATCTCTTGTCCCCGTTTGTTCACCATTCTAACATAATCCGTAGGATCCTTCCGCCTTTTATTTTTTACCATCCCATACAGGACCTTTTTTGTACCTTCACTATCCTCCTCCATCATCTTTGTCCACTCTTCCATCCACTTCCTTCTCTCCTCAGCCACCACTCTCTTCGCCTCCTTCTTTCTTTCCTGGTACTCTTCCCTTGTCTCTACCGTCCTATTTTGATACCACCTCCTAAAGGCTCTATTCTTTTCCCTTACTATATCTTTTGTCTTCTCATTCCACCATGGTGTTTCCTTCCACCTCTTCTTACTACTTGTCCTCCCACATACTGCTTCTGCTGCACCCACTAGTGTCTTCTTAAATCTAGCCCATTCCTCTTCCACCCCTCTTTCTTCATCTGTTGGAATTCCCTCCTTTACCATTTTGATGTACTCGACCCTTCTATCCCCTTCTTTCAGTTTCCATATCCTTATACGTCTTTCCTGGTTCTCAGTCCCTTTCTTCTCCTTACTCCCTCTCAGGTTCATTACCAGTAATCGATGGTCGCTATCCAGGTTCTCCGATGGTATAACCTTGATGTCCGTGATGTTCTTATTTAGTTCTTTCTCATACAGTATATAGTCGACCACCGACTTCCTGGTCAAGTCATCACTGTACCATGTGATTGTGTGGCTCTCTCTTTTCTTAAACCAGGAGTTCCCAACTAGCAGGCTGTTCCTCTGGCAGAAATCCAACAGTCTCTTTCCTTCCTCATTTCTTCCACCCCAACCCTCTGGTCCTAGAACACTCTCATAACCTTGTCTTTCTCTTCCTACATGGGCATTGAGGTCCCCCATAACAATCATATTTCTTCCTACCAGCTGCTTCTGCAATTCCTCTTCAAACTCCTCCTTCTCTTCAGAAGCGCAGCCTACTTGTGGAGCATATACTTGCACTATTTCTACGGTCTCTCCCCTCAGTGCTACTTTCACTTTCATCATCCTATCACTTATTCTCCTCACTTCTTCTTTTAAACCATCTCGTACTACTACTCCCACTCCATTCCTCTTTCCCTCTTCGTTCCCACTCCAGTACAGTCTATAGCCTTTTCTCAGTACTCTCCTTCCTTCCCCTTTCCACTTTGTTTCTGCCAATCCCAATAAATCCAACTTCCATCATATCCACTATCTCCTCCACCTTCCCCGTCAGCGTTCTTAGGTTTAAAGTTCCAAATCTTAGTCCGTGTGTACAGCCGTGTCGTCGTCTATTAAATCCATCCTGTCCGAGGCTCGTTCCATTTTTGAAAGCATTTGGTTTTATCCACTACTGGCTTGCTGGGCCTATCGTAGCTTCACCAAAGGAGATGTACAAGGGAAGCGTGAGCTGTGTGAAAGTGGGAGGAGAGAGATCTGACTGGTTGGAACAAAGAAACGGCCTGAAACAAGGAAGTGCACTGTCACCGTTACTTTTCATTGTGGTGATGGATGACATAATGACCCGAGTGGCACAAGTAATTGGGGACGGAAAGATGAAAGCAATGGTGTTTGCAGATGATTTGATGATTTGGGGAAACAAGGAGGAGGAGGTACAGGAACAGTTGGACGTGTGGGAAGGAATAATACAAGGATATGGGATGAAATTTAGCATAAATAAGAGTGAGATGGTGATCACAACAAGGAAGAAGGAAAGAACCACAACGGGAATAACAATTGGTGGGGAACAGCTGAAGAAAGTGGAGAGTTTTAAGTATCTGGGAAGCCTGATACAAGATAATGGAAGAAACGATAGAGAAATAAATGAGCGGGGGAGGCAGGCAGAAGCATTTCGGAGGAGTGTGAGAAGCATGTTATGGAGCAAGGATGTCCCTCAGAACAGCAAAAAGATCATATATCGGACGTACTATGTCCCTATCCTGACGTATGCCTCGGAGACCTGGGTTATGAAAGGAAGGGAGAAGAGCAAAATACAGGCCAGTGAGATGAGGTTCTTGAGAAGCAGTATTGGAGCTACAAAGATGGACAGAATAAGAAATGAGAGGACCAGAGAATTAATGAAGGAGGAACCATTACAGGATGGTATAGAGAAATCTAGACTTAGATGGTATGGACATGTAAAACGAATGGAGGAGAAGAGGATACCCAGGAGAGTACATGAGACGAAGTGGGAAGGAAAGAGACCGAGGGGAAGACCGAGAGACAGGTGGCTGAAGGGGGTGGAAGAAAGCGTGAAGAAGAGAGGAGAAGACTGGACAAGGGTGGAGGCTGAGAGATGGTGGGAAGACAGAAGACGTTGGAGAGGCTTGTGTTCCAAACAGACCCGGCCAGTGGCTGGAAACTGTGCAAGATGATGATGATGATGTTATAATACTAAATTTCACGTTAATGTCTTTAGACCAACATATCTAATGCGAGAACGTACTACTAACGGAAAGATGTCAATATTGTAAAGTTCTCAAGGTAAGTTCGATAGATTTGAGTTACTATGAAAACAATTCCGTGTCGTTTTACAGTGTTCATTACAATACCAAAATTCCCTGTCGTTTTAAAGTGTTCATTACAATACCAAAATTCCCTGTCGTTTTACAGTGTTCATTACAATGCCAAGGAGACGATGAGCTGACATAGGTCATCGAAGTCAGTCAGATGTGCGATGAGCTACTGTACTTCTCGTGCAAAACCGCACTGATGACCAACGAGCAACGGATAATGAAAATAGTCGTATTGGCTTGTCTGATTTACGTTCGAAAATGAACGACAAGCGAGTAGATTCAGAATGCAATGAGTTTGTGAACATCAAATACAACGCCAGCAAGCACGACACAATGAACATGACCAATTGTGTCGAAGCGATGCTCCTGTGAACCTGGAACGTCAGTTGACCGTATCGAAGGAGGAGCTCATTTGGCGTGTTTTTCCGAAAGTAGCACAGAACTGAAAAAAACATAATTGGCTGAATCAAAGGAGGAGCTAATTCTGCGTGTTTTTCTGAACTTAGCACAGAACTTCAAAAACCATAATTGGCTGAACAAACGAGCCATATTGGCAGCGAAAAACAAAGATCTCAACGAGTCCATTTAAAATTTCATTCCAAGACAGTTGCTTTTCCTTCAAATCGAATGACACAGTTATCAACCAGGATGAGGTAGTCAACTATCCCACAGAATTTTTGAATTCGCTGGAATTGCCTGGACTACCACCTCACAATTTGCAATTGAAAGTAGGCTCGGTCATCATCATGTTGCATAACATCAATCAACCTTGTAATAGGTCGAGACTGGCTGTGGAAAAAGTTTGTGAACAACGTCGCGAGACGATTATCAAAGGAAAGGATGTTTTGATTCCGCGCATCCCGATGATACCAACGGACGTGCCATTCAATTTTAAAAGGTTGCTATTCCCCGTGCGTTTGGCCTTCGCAATGGCCATCAACAAATCACAAGGCCAGTTGATGGAAGTTTGCGAAATTAACTTGGAGTTTCCGTGTTTCGCGCATTGACAACTGTAAGTCACGTGTTCACGTGCCAGAAAGCCTTAATCATTATTTACGCGCTGGAAAACAAAACTAAAAACGTAGTTTACCAGTAAGCTTTGTATTGAATGTTAACTGCATTTATCTTTCATGTAAATAAAAGACATTGAATTCATTTGAATTGCAAACAAGTTTCATTTAATAACCAAACAAAACTCAAACCGTACGCGATGCGGCTAATATTATCGAACTCAATTAAGTGGAGTTGGAAGGTTGATTAGGATTAATAGAATGGCAAGTTCGCGGCTAGGTGTCGTTAACGGTAGCATTTGGTTGTGAAAGTAGGAACAACTTGATATTGATCGTCTGCAGTCCTTACCTGAATTACAGATAACACACACTAATACAGCCATCACAATTAACACCGGTTATCAGACAGATTCTACACACACCCAAAGTACACGGGGCTACATGACCGCGTTGTCACAGCCCTTAAACTGAGGAACCAACCAATACTCCCTTATGAAGAGTTACAATCAAATCAATTTCAGGTGGTATGAAGTTCACCGGGTCATCTAGTTTTATATAAATTTAAATATTGTAATTTTACTGAGCTTGGCCATTTTTAACATTCCCACTCATAATAGCTTGGCATCAAAAGGGTTAAGGTAATAATATAGGAAAGTTTCCAGAGATGTAAATTATTTCCCCATCCCTCATCCAGTGTACTATATTTTCTCGGATAATATCCCCCTCTTTAAAATCCATAATTCAGCTGAAAATAGGTTGGGAAAAATATGCAAGTTCTTTGGTTGACGTTCAGTAAGCTTCCTTGCTTCTCTTAGCACAAAATGGGTGACTCGCCTACCTCATAACTGTTTCGTCTTACTGCTAGTCAAGTGCCTGTTAGTGTGTGAGTAACTTATCAATTGTAGGGTGGGAAATCTGGATTTAGTGCCAGATATGATTAAGGTGGGGTACTGGGACAAATGATCTCGCTGCTACACCACTTAAAACAACAATGACTAACTATAAGTTGGAGTACATGGGAAAGAAATGGCATTCTGATGATCAATTAAGTTTTGATGTAATCTATTGGGTCTCACAATTGTTACTTAGGATTGGATGTAATATTGTGGCTTGCTTCAACAGATAATAATTTGAAATCATACTAGAGCTCGAGCCAGCCGGGAAGGCGGTCCGCAGAACACAACGCTACCATTACGTCATGCCTCACTTCCATCCCACCAATCACAGTCTGTCTTGAGAATCTTAGCTAGTGTGTTGTCAGGAAAGCTAAGTGTAAGGCAGCGTGAAAGAGACAGGCTCGTTCAGGTAAGCGACGGTGTTGTCATACCGCAGGAACTCGTGGCAGCAGCCTGCGGTGTGGGAACTCTGACATGGTGGACCTGTTGCAACAGTGGAAATGTATCTCTTTCTCTCTCTGCACAAATCCCGCAGAGCCGGCCGCCTTCCGGGCTGACGCGAGCTCTAGTCGCACCATGCTATGTTATGTTGTGAAACAACAGCTATGAGTAAAGCAGCAGCAGTTATTTAAAAGCCATATGCTGGAATAAAATTAAATGTGTCTATTTACTGGTTTCACATCTGGATTTGAGTAAAAACACTGCTCCTAAGGGTAGAAAGCACTGTACAATTTTATTTCTTCTACCTGAACCTGTGGTTGAAAATTCAATTTAAAAAAATATGGGCTCTGCCTACCTGACAAATGTTCAAAGTATATTTTAGAATGTGCTTTTAAAAGTTAAATTATTTGTATTGAGTACATTACTTCCCAAAATATAAATTGACTTAATTCAGCTTATGAAAATTGTATATACCACAAATACTTGCATATCATAAGAGCTCTGCACCTCTATTTTTAACTCAAGAAATTTTATTGTATAAATTTATGACTCACTTAGGAGCCACACTTTTAATTTGTGTAGGCCTATTTACCATTACAGTGGATCAAATAATACTTCTATTTTTTTCTCCATAGAAATTGAACTATGCCAAGGTATGTTTGTGAATCAGCCTATTTCTTGGTGAATGTAACATGCAGGTCTCACTCAAAAACAAAAACTTAAGGCTGTCTTAAAGAATTTCTCTGACATAATATGAACCTCAGTTAACCGATTTATAAAGTGCCACTTCTCACAGTTAATTTGAAGATATCAGTATGCATATACAGTATTGAAATTGCAGTATATATTTAACATACTGTGCTATAATTTTTTCAGATAAAAATATAATAGTTAAAGGCAAATGACCTCAATGATTCTCCCCTTGTAACAACAACCACAATGGCCAAAGAATAATAAAATTGTCTGTTATTACTGTATTTAATTCCAGAATATCTCTAGGTTTTGCTGTTCCTGTTGTGGGGTTTCACCTAGGTGTACCACGTTGGACTCATCAGCCTGGACCACTGGGATAGTGAACTTTGCACTATCCCATATTTGTGGTAGATTATAGTACTTTCTAACTGTTGGAGCTGACAGCTCCCCAAGCATTATCCGTCCCATAGAGGTACTGAAAGATGGAATATTGGCTTTCAGTATTCTATATTTCTACGGTATCTTATATCTGCTATTACCACCTAAAGTAAAAAGCGTACATGAAAACAGTGGAACCCCTGAAATCAGAAAATCATTTTGATGGAACCACATAGTAAAGAACAAATTTATTAAGTAAGATTATTGTGTAACATAATTTCATTGAGTCAACTAAATATTCTTCTGCAGCAATATTATCGGATGATAATGTCTCTCTATTTATTGTTAGTTGTCTGATTCTGTGCCTTTTCTTCTATTGATCCAGCCAGCCATTGCTGAATCACCTTCCATTAATTTGTTGAGCTGCAATGCCTTTTCTTGGATTAATGGGATACTTATTGGAGCTCCTTTCTGCCTCTCTCTGGTAAACCATACACACACAGCTTCATCAATATTTTCATTTGCAGAAACTATTGAATGGTGGCATTGTTTCAAAGTTATTTTACTTGTTGAATTACAAAACTGTTCAATTTTCCCTTGACTCTTTTTCCAGTCGCTGATTGTTGCTTTACCAACACCAAATTCAGCAGCCAACTTTGTTAAACTTTCCCATTTGTCTAGCATGTTAACACTTCACGATTATCGTTTAAAGTACACGAACTGTTTCCGTTCGTTTGCCATAATTTTAGAAAACTTGAAATCCATCCTTCACTGCTCACCTTAAATGCAAAATCAATAAACTTTCAACTGAAACGTGATAAAACTTGATTCAGTACAGTATTACATACGCAAACAACGGATGGAAACATTAATGGAGTAGACGAATGCACAACACAATAAATGCAAGGTAACTGACTGGAATGCAAAGATTAATGGGCCTGTTGTAATACTGTAGTTATTTTTAGCGCACATTTTTGCTACAGTGAGTCATGTACAGCCAAGGTCAGTAACATATGAAGCCTTTCTCCCACCAGTATGAATCATCGGGCACCATGTACAAAATAACTGGTGTTGTGTTTAGCCTACAGGACATACCATGTTCATATTATAGGATTTTTGGCAAATACAAATTTTTCCGAACAGGCAACAGTCCCAATTAGTTCAGATTTCTAAGGTTTGGGTGTATATAAAATGTCTTTGGCCTGCCTATCATTTTATTTTTCAAAGCAGCCCAATGAGAAAACTAATTGAATTGCCCTTGTCATCAGAATTACATTTTATTTCCCCTATAGAAAATTTAGATTTCTTACTACAGAGTGGTTAAAATTGACACCACTTCTCTACATTCATTGGAGGCTGGACCTGTGTTGTGAAATCTAGAAGACACAGTAAATTGTTGTCTACTAATATATATTTAAAGTATACATTTTGGGACCATTTAGCAGTTAGAAGCAGATAATGTTAAGTCAACTAATTGCAAATGGCCATATATCAATACATTGAGAGACATTGATCTTGGCTGCTGTCAGTGTGATCTGCATAGTTTTCTGTTATGGTAATTGAAAAATTTAAAGCAGAGTGCAAGTAGCCCTTCGCCAAGGCCTAGATTCAAGATAGTTGAGGAGGCATAGAGTTATTTCATGGTAAAAATTGAAATGTAATTTTGTATCCCACTAATTGTCAAGGGAAAGGAAAATATGTGACGAGGCATTTACTCCAGGTGTATTTTTTAAAATTCAGTACACTTTTGTTTGTTATTATAATTAGTAAATTTATTTTAAAATCCAGCAAATCTTCTAGTCTTTTGTGGAATTTTGTCTAGGTGCACTAAGTCAGGCTCATCAGTGGGCTCTTGGTGACCATACCCAGCCCACTGCTAGGGTAGTGAACCTTGCTCATTTGCACTTCTTTACTGTGAGAGCTGAGAGCTCGTACAGCTTTCCTCCTCCCTATAGAGGTTTCGAAAAAAGATTACATATCGGCTATCACGGCCAAGTGATTAAAACTCAGCAAAACTTCTAGGGTTTTGACGTGCCAAAACGAAGATGGATGGATTGTGTACGGGAGGACCTCAGGGAAAACAGTTGTCAGAAGAGGATGTGCATGAGCGGGTTAAATGGAGGAGAGCTGTCAGAAACATCGACCCCACATAGGAGTGGGAATGATGTAAAGATAAAGAAGAAGAAAGGTTGTGAAAGCCAATATGTCTTTTTCGAATTTTTATTTTATTTATATTAGAGTGTTTTCTTATGTATGCATCCACCTCTAAATTAGAAAAGAGAAAATAATGGTATATTAACCAAGTTATGAGGGGCAAATAACCTTGATCTTCCTTCCCTTAAAACAACAACCATCATCTTCATCAGTGTAGGAATAGCCCTCGTCGCCTTAAATTAATTACTAATGTAACTTTACCATTTGTCCCCCATCGCTTCAAATATGGCGATTTATAGTATAAATTCTTGCTGTTGAGTTGAATCAGGATTGTATTCACTTTACCACTGATGTTTCAACCCACCACTGAACCTGGCTCTAATAATGTAACTTGAAAGTTGGTTGCATAAGTTGACCATCGTCTGTCGGGTGTGATGTCATTCTTGGGGCACCAACTTCAAATCGTTACCCAGATAGCAGCTCATAACATAACCTATAATAAAATGCCTATTTAAGAACATTGATAAATGTTCATTTCATGTAGACTACATAAGCTACCTATTGCAATGGGTGCCATGTTGCGATTTGTGGAAAAGTTTGACATATCTTCGCGTTTCACATCCCCCAGACCCCAAAACTACTGTCAGTTCTAAAGTTTATGTACAGTATATACATACAGTATATATCACTTTCTTCTGGACACGATAACTGCCGTCAATTTGCACCAGTCACTTTCTAATTTATACATAAAATATAACCATTCGTTAATGGGAACAATCGAGCAAAGGAGTTGGAAATGGGGAGAGTTTTTCGAAAAAGTGAAATATCGCTATAACTTTCTTCTTTTTCTTCTTCTACTTCTATATGCCCTGTCCAGTCTCCTGGACGTTGGCGATCAATATGGATAGTGTTCGTCTATCGTCAGCAACATGGTATAGCTGTTCAATAGTTACAGTCCAGCCTTGAAGATTTGTTTCTCTGTTCTTGCTGATCAAGTCGTAGCAGTCAAACTTTATCTGACAGTGTTTATTGTTAACTTAATAGAGCATTTCAAAATCCTCCACACACTTTTCATTGTAACTGTATATCCTTAATTACATGATTCAATTGTGTAAACTCAAAGTGGAACGAAAAGAAACTCTGAAAATATGGGAATATGGCTAATTTTGAAGATATTAAATAAGAAACACTTAAGAGTATCACTGTACTAGGAAGTAAGTCATAGATTGTGAAGTTATTTCATAAGCTGAATTATGCAGTATATTGTGTAAATATTTTTAGCAAAGGCTTGTGCTGTGAATTTCATGAAACGTATGTGCAATGATAGTATAGTCAGCTGTTTTAAATTTGCAAATGTTCGATGGTGAAGGAATAATTTGTGTTTCCTCATCATTTTTGTTGTTCCTGTCCATTATTACTATTATAATTCACTGTATTTATATTATGCAAGGGAATTATATTTGAGTAATTGTTTCTTCCCCACAGAAGCCCACAACTAGTGGGATGGGACCCCCAGCTGTGTCTGGTATTGCTTCCATTTACTTGTGCCAGGCTCCTTTCCTATCTGCCTTTTGTGGCCCTAATTTCTTCTGAGTCCTTTATTCCTTTTCTTTTTCTTTCTCTTTTCTAGAACGTTAGTTGTAGACCAGTAGTTCGTTTTAATTGAAGGTCTCAATTTAACCATCACCCAAGCCATTACGGGCCGATAATCTAGATGTTAGGTCCTTTAAAACAACAATTATCGTCATAATTTTCTCTTCTTTTAATATTTTTAAATATTTTCAAATATTTACTAACATCCAGTCATTTCAATAAATTGTACAATAGAAATATTGAAATGTTCACACGTTTTCTTTCTTGGGACTTGTGTTATACTTACATTTCCTATTTATATTAACTACACGTATATTTAATTTTGTGATAAATATTATTTTTAAAAAATATGGTATTAATAAATATCGAATTATTAGCCTAATGAAGAAATTAATATGAATGTATGCCAACAATGGGAGGATTTAAAGGTTGGTGTAAAAATTTCAAGCACCTTCTTCATGAGACTGCATGGCGTGTACCTTCTGGAAGGTTTAATGCACCTTAGGACAGCTCTAAGCACCAGACAATTGAGTCCTAAGGCAGTGGGTAAAGCAATGAACATGCAGACGAGTCAAAATTCCTTGCTTCCCCATGGGGATTTTTTTTCTAAAAGCAACCCATACTGTTGAGACTTAGAGATCCGAGGTAGGTGCCAGAATTTAGCATAAGAGGGTTTCTTTAACATGCTGGTAAATCTACCAACACAAAGTTGTTGCATTTAAACAACCTTAATTACCATGCCAGTTTTGAACTTGCTAACTTGGGTCTTGTAGGCTAATGGTGAACTGACTGTGTCATTTAGCCTGACAAATGTGGAGATACAAATTAGCTGCATCAAAATTGTCAGTAATTATGAGTTAAAAACAAAACTTGAAGTTTTAATAAACTACTCATAAAATGCAGCTTCCCTATCCTTGGCAATATCTGACAATTCCATCATATCACTCTACACAGGAGACAATTTATAAGCAATGCTTTCTGATCTACTTCAAGCCAAAGGCAAGGTGACCATTAAAGATGTAAGTCAGAGCAAACCCATAATTCCCCAAGTGATTTGGGTAAGCCCTTGAATGATGGTCACAGGAGTGAGAATTAGCCCACTAACTGGAAGCTACTTTCGTAGACAGTGCATGACGCTTACTGTTTGCTATGAGTACTGATGAAATGTGTACATGTTGATTAAAATGTTTGCCATTTGACAAGTTTTTATATATATGTCTGGCTGCGTGGCTCAGGGGTAACGTTCTCGCTTACTGAGCCCAAGGCTGCAGGTTCGAAACCTGGCGCAATCAGCTGGCATTTGAGGGTGCGCAAATGCGAGGGAGCCGTGTCAGTAGATTTACTGGCATGTTAAAGATCCCCTTAGGGGCAAAATTCCGGCACCCCGGCGTCTCTAAAAGCCAGTGTAGTTAAAAGGGACGTAAAACCAATAACATTATTATTATTATTATTACAAGTTTTTATGAGCTAGATGTATGAGTACGGATGAAAGTTCAACACCAGTAAAAGTGAGATCCTGTTAACGACCAGGGAAAATGACAGAGCAATGAGTGGGATAACATTTGGAGATGGACAGCTGAAGAAGGTGGAAAGTCTCAAGTACTTGGGAAGTATAGTAGAGGAAAATGGGAGAAATGACAAAGAGATTACGGAATGTGGCAGACAGGCAGAAGCATTTCTGAGAAGCATTAGTAGCTTAGTGTGGAATAAAGATGTCCCACAAAAAAGCAAAGAAGTGTTATACAGAAGCTACTATATCCCGATACTGACCTATGCATCAGAAATGTGGATAATGAAGAAAAGAGACTTAAGTAGAATACAGGCAAGTGAAATGAAGTTCCTGCGAAGTAGGATCGAAGTAACAAGAAGACAGGGTGAGGAATGAAAAGGTCAGGAAAACAGTGAAAGAGGAGCCCTTGCAGGGTAGGATTGAGACATCAAAACTGAGGTGGTATGGACACTTAAAGAGAATGGAAGAGAAGGAGATTCCCAAGAGGATACATGAGATGCAGATGCAGAAGAAACGACCAAGGGGAAGACCAAGAGATAGATGGCTGAAAGGAGTGGAGGAATGTGTCAAGAAGAGAGGCGAGGACTGAACCAGAGTGACAACGGAGAGGTGGTGGGAAGAAAGGACTAAGTGGCGAGGCTTTGTTCCAAACAGACCCAGCCTGGGGCTGGAAACTGTACAATATGATGATGATGTATGAGCCAGGATTGAACTCGCTGGGTCTTGTAGGCCAATGTCAATGTCATAACTTGCAGGAAGAATTTTGTTTTAGTCAAGTAAATATTGGTCCTGTTGACATGTGCCTAACAACTTTTTATCCGTTTTGGTTTCATGACATGAATTGCAGCACATAAACAGTGATGTACGAGGAACTTTTTTGTTATTTCGAATATATCATTGCTGGCAAATTGCTGAAAATATCTAGTTCACACCTACTTGTTTCACGAGTCTTGATACTGCCTGACCTAGGGGAATTTTATGTGAACATGCTGAGATACACCACATTTATGTTTAGAAAATTTTAATATGAAATTGAAATGAAGTGTTTGACAAGGCGGATTTCAATTTCATATTACAATCAGTCAACACGGATAATAATGATTATTAGACCATTTTCAAGATGGTTAATGTTTACGCATTTTAGAAAATTTTGTAATTCATCTTCATTTAGCATGACTAGATATGCAAAATATACATCAGATACTGTATTTTTCAATCAAAAGAGTTGATCTGTTGATTTTGTGGTAAATATTTGTCATTCTCTAACATGTAATGGTTAGAACTCTGCAATTTTTCTAGGTTATCTTATGTGGGGTTTTGCCTAGGTCACTAAGCTGGCCGTGAAAGCCAAAATACCATGTAATGGTTAGGTTCTTTTTAAGGTGACTATTCACAATGTTGGCTATGATTTTGAACACAGGTTTTTATATAGAAAGCTTTGAAGCCATTTTACAGTATTGCCTTATTAACAATTGAATAGTGACTTTCAGTTGGTCAACACAAATATATGCCCAATTAAATTGTGATAATATGATACCACCTGAAAATGATTTATATGTGCTTAAATAATAATTGCACAGATTGCAAGGGGGAGGGTGGGAGGGGGGGGGGGGGGAGGTTTAAAAGGATCATTCTAATTGGGATAGTGTGTTACCCCCCCCCCCCCTAAAAAGAGATACATGTGATTAAATAATAATTTATTGTAATCCATGCATTTTATTTTTATTTTTTAATCACATGTAAATCTTATACAGGTGGTATCACATTATCCCAATTTAATTGGACATATATTAATTTTGACTGACTGAAAGTTACCATTCAATAATTCATGTTTTTAAATTATGATTCTTTTTCTTAAGCTAGACCTACATTTACAGTATTTTAACAGACCGATTCATTTGACACCATTACAATATAATTTAGCCTGCACCCTACATTCATGCTTGACCACAAGAAGTACCACTTAACAGCATTTCTAGCATTAGATGGCCATTGATGAGAAATAGAAATTATATAGAACTTGCCATGATGTACTATACAGGTAGCTCTTAATCGCAAATAGGAACTTAGAGAACGGATTTATAGTGCTTGGTGGAAATCTAATCTACCCGTAAGGTAGATATGTTAATCAAGGGAATAAGCAGGCTTCATACTGTACTTTAGCAGTGGCATATGCAGGATTTTCTTCTGGTGGGGTTCATTAATATAGTAGGGTAATTGTGTTCATTATTAAAGGGCAGATGCCAGAGGAGTGCGACAGGCTTCGGCAGCCGGCACACTTCACATCCTCGCCGCTAGATGGGGGGCTTCATTCATTCCATTCCTGACCCGGTCGGAGACTGGAAGCAGGCTGTGGATTTTCATTAAAGGGCAGATGACCTTGCCGTTCTGCCCCTCAAAACGACAGTCGTCATACATTATAAAAATGGTATTTCAATTAATATTCATAGAAAACAATAATTAAATGAACATTGCATGAAGACTATTTTTGGCCTCTTTTTTCTCAGCACAATAAAAAAAATGATTCCTTTTTTTTAAATATGGAAAACGGTAACTAAATATTAAAAGTGAAATGATGCAGTGGTATCTTCTTGTCCATATGCGACTGCTTTTAATATTGATATTACCGTATTTCCTCGCATAAACGTCGCCACCGCGTAATCGTTGCACCCCACTTTTCAAACACTAAAATAGGTTTATAAAATTTCATCGCATAATCGTCGCATAGCATATTCGTATTTGTGCGCCAGTCAGTTGCACATGCTGGCGCGACTTTGTCACAAGAAAAATATCTCGTCTTTATGCTTGCGGGCTATGAACTGTGACGCGAGCGGCAAGCTTCGTAACTTAGCAAATTTCGCGAGCGTATAATCTGGTGTGATCTTGTCAGGAGAAAGTAATCTCGTCTTTATGCCTGCGGGCTATGAATAGTGACGCGAGTGGCCAGCGCACATTCCGCGAGCTTATAGGCCTAATCTGGCGTGATCTTGTCAGGAGAAAGTAATCTCGCCTTTATGTCTGCGGGCTATGAACTGTGACGCAAGCGGCCAGCGCACATTCCGCGAGCTTATAGGCCTAATCTGGAGTGTTCTTGTCAGCAGAAAGTAATCTCGTCTTTATGCCTGTGGGCTATGAACTGTGACGCGAGCGGCCAGTTTCGTCACTTAGCACATTCCGCGAGATTTTAGGCTTAATTTGGCGTGATCTTGTCACGAGAAAGTGATCTTGTCACGAGAAAGTAATCTCGTCTTTATGCCTGTGGGTTATGAACCGCGACGCGAACGGCTAGCTTCATCAGCGAGCTTTAACCTGTCGTGACGTTGTTAGAAGAAAGAAGCCTGTTTCTGACTGCAGGCTATGACTCCCGCCAGACTAACGCTAAGCGAATGACTGGCCCGTGCAGCAAATAATGATACAGTATATTCTTTGAACTTAAATATTCTTCGCATAATCGTCGCACCCTGCTTTTATCCATGAATTTTAGGCTAAAAAAGTGCGACGATTATGCGAGAAAATACGGTATGTGAGAGAAGAATAATGCTTTGCTCTCCCAAGTTCTTACTGCCATTACTATTGAGTCTCAAAATCTGCATATCTTGATGGCTTTATCTGCATCATTGATAGAAATAAATTGTATAAACTCCTAATGTACCAAATTATCTTAACGAAACGGATACACACAATTAAAGCAACCCGAAACTACGTGAAAAAGGTTGCCGATCGCACACTTCAACAGCAAAACGAATCCATGGCTATCTCCAACGCTGGAGGAGTCTCACTCCGAGTAGAGTGTAGGACATTTACCAACGTGATCTCATTTAAAATACACCTACAGGAGTAAAGAAGTTTCACTAGCGGTAGTGTAAAACAGGAGATAGATGGGACAATATGAGGAAGGAAACAAATGCCTCTGGGAGGGGGTGTTAGCATTTAAACCACTGTACTTTAGGTCTAGTTTTCAGAAAGAAAGAAAAAGGTTGAAGCATTATCGATCACTGCCATAGGCTACAAATTGTATTTGCACATCTAACTGTAAAAATTTATTGATGTTTTATTTTAAGGACAAAGGGAAAGCCTTCAGACTTAGAGCCATGTGAATAAATTACTAATTATTACTGTCCTCTCTATTTTAGGAGCAGTTGTTGACAAATTTTTCAAGACTTGTCAAAAGTTCTCAGAAAACGTTAAAGCAAATAACAATGTGAACTCCAATTTGTATTAGTTCCAACTGCATAGCAATAAGAGTTGCAGCTGTTATAGCTTTGAAACCATTTAAGTAGCACAAAGAAAAGTGTAATGATGGTGGTGGTGCTAGATTTTAGGGGCAGAACATCAAGGTCATGCATGGAAAGTAACATCATAATGACTTCTTTTGAAGTATGGTATTGCATTTCTAAAATTAATATTACTCCTATGTGTACTTCAAAAGAAGGTGCATTGACCATTTGTAGCATGTAGCATATACATTCCTGTATATTGTCTTGAGTCAAGAGTACAATGGTTTTGCAAGAGTGCTGATGTTTATGAGAACCACAGAGAGAAATGTGGGATGCATTTGTTGGGATATGTATAGTTAAGCAATGCTGCCTCCCACCATTTGAAGGTGGTAGTATCGTCGTTTGTGCCTTCATTTCAACTTTCTTGTCTGACTTTCCATAATCAACTCCCATTTTCTGAGATGCTGTTTTCATTTTCCTAATATCCACATATTTATTATTATTCAGTATATGTATTACGGTTTGATTCTTCCTCCTTCAGTAATGTAGATATGTTCTGTAGGTTGAAGCATTATCGATCACTGCCATAGGCTACAAATTGTACTTGCACATCTAACTGTACAAATGTATTGATGTTTTATTTTAAGGACAAAGGATTTAGGTTATGAGCCCTATTACTCGAGAAGGAAGAGTCCCAAACACTCAAATGATAAAGATGTTGGGAAAAGAGAAGGGTCATGAAGGTTGGGAACCACCTTGTGGTGCAGTGGCTAGCATTCTGGTCTGAGGGCTGGAGAGGGGTTTACTCAGCCTCATGAGGCCGACTGAGAAGTGGTGTGGTTGAAACCAACCTCGGCCATCTTAGGAGCGGTTTTCAGTGGCTTCTCACTTATACTCGGGAAAATGCTGGGATGGTTCCTAACTTAAGGTCATGCATGGCTGCCTTCTCAATCCTAGTTTTGAGTACCAATACACACGCTACTTCAGTCATCACAAAAACACATGTTACGAGACAGATCCAGGACATACCCAAGTGCACGGGGCTAAATGACCATGATGTTGCAAAGCCCCTAAAATGAATCAACAACAACATGAGAGTGGGGAAAATCAAGAACACCTTAGCTCTCAAAACCTAAAAATCTCCATGCTCAGAAGAGAACCAAGGGAAAACAGATAGGAAAAATGATAAAAGGTTCATGATACAAGTAAGCCGGGGTCATGTCAGACTCAGGTCGGTGCCCTATAGTCGCAGGCTATCTCACCACAGGGACTCCTTGGTTGAGAGAAAGGTTTTAAATATCAAAGTTTCATGGTGACGGCCTTGATATCATGCCCCTTAAATTCAAGGAGTAGAGTAATAAGGCTCTTCTGAATTTTTTCTATGTCACTCCGAGAAATGTTTTCCACGAATCCATAATGGCACAGGATAGTCTGCTGTAGTATCTTCGCTAAAGATGAAATATCTTTATCCAACAATCGCTCTTCCTTATCTTTTAACAAATAAGATATGTATCCTTGTGAAACTATCACATAGGGTGAGTGCGACCTAAATTTTATATCATGTATGGTACTTATTGTTTTATATAACATGCTTAAATTTATCGTGTGAATGCAAGTAGACTACTGGCAGCGTATTTTCATAGGGAGAGTGGGGCGTGGTGGTGCAGCGGCCAAGCTGTTGGCACCTCACCACGGCAGACCGGGTTCGATTCCCGGTCAATGCATGCAAGATTTTCAAAGTGAAATGCCATGTCCTGTGGTTCGGATTCCATGTAAAAAGGAGGTCCCGTGGCTTATGATCTCTCGATTAATGGTCACGTAAAACTGCAATCTTGCTTCCTTTTTTTTTCATAGGGAGAGAAATGTATTTGCATGATGTAAATGCTACTTCTTCTGTAAATAAATCTTCCAATTTTGTATTATCGGCTCCAGCTATTTATTACTTTAAACTATTTCTTGTAAATATGCAAATATTCCAGAAATGTTATCTTATTAATAAACTGAAACTGTGATTGGATGGTATATGGAATGGTTATACATCTCAGAATGTGCTCCTCTTTATTTTTAATATGAAAAAGAAACCATATATTTTTCTCAGAGGAGTGAACACAGACTCTACATTACCTACTTATTACTTGTTATTAAATGTCTGAATTCCTATTTTGTTCTTTTGTTCAAGAAATTGACATAAATTCCTATGTTGTTCTTTTGTCTGTTTAGAACACTACTCTGTGCAATAAAAAATCATAATGGGACTGAAGTACTTAACCTTAGAATCTAGATGATGAGATTTTAGAACTTTATTTCTTACTAATTTATGTACCAGAAATGTGTGTATGATGACTTATTGAATAAAGTATTATTTTGCATTTGCATATCAGCTTCATTTTCTCTCTGACTCACTACTTGTAATCATCAGCTGGAAGCTGTTAATGAATGGAGTGTGAAGATAAGCTGGGTTATACAGATAGGTACCAAAGAATATGCTGGTGCTGTTGTAAATGACATAATTTTTCTAAACTAGTATTCAAAATGTCGAATAAGAATGTGGGATGCAAACTGGGTAAGTTGGTTCTGTAAAATCTTGTATTAAATTGGTTTTCTGATCCAAAAACTGAAATGTTTCTACTGGACTTGGTTAGGTTATGTTGCAATACAGTAGTAGGAAGGTAATTCAAGAGGATATTCAACAGTTTCATACCTTAAAAGAGAATTCCATTAATTCAGCTTTCTTAACTGAAGGTGGGTCTTGTATTAAAAGCTACAAGGGGATGAGTAGAGAGATTCATATGGATTTGTTTAGGTTATGTTAATGATTTTATGGCTCTTCTTGTTCTCAGATCATTCATTTTTTTCATTTAAAGCTACAGTGGGATATAGATTTTCAAATGAAGTTGTTTAGGTTATATTAATGATTTTATTTCCCTTCTTGGTCTCAGACATTCATGTTTTCATTATTTCATGAAATAAGCTTGTGTTTTACAATGATTACCAATTTATGTCAAGTATGGTAACTGTCCAATATTTGTTTCGTGTTTTAATTACATTTAACCATGATGGGTTATGGTGTTTCTTCTTGTAAGACTTGTTACATTCTGGGAAAAGTAGGCTACACAGTATAAAATTACAAATAATGAAAAGCAGGATTCGTAGATGGTGGCACACACACCAAACTACCGCACTGCAGTAGGCTACAGCACACTCGTACAAATTTACACACATAGCCTACTGGTAACTAGAATCTTCATATCTATTATATAATACCGTACGCTAAGGTCATCCGAAAAACTCAAGCTCCTGAACCAGAAGGAGTTTAAAAGTTCGTTTTGTGCCAAAATCTTCCAAATCGTCTCAATAGTTCAGGAAAAATCCTGCATTTTTTGAAACGTCAACGGAAATATAGGCTATTTGTATGAAATGCGTGCCCCTGGCAGAACTGTGCCGCGTCCAGCCCGTATAACACTAGAGCCAGGCGTGCATTGAAAAGAATATTCACACAGAATTATTACCCGCAACAGTGACGAATTGCACTCTGATTTCATAAATATCGACAATTAGTTTAAAAAGTGCGCTGAAACAAACATATTCATAGAAGCACGTATAACAGTAAAGCCGGACAGATGGTTAATGAACATGCAAGATTTCTCGCACAGGTCCCCGAGTTGTTAGTAATTTTAAGATTGAATGCCTACTGAAGAAAGAATTAACAACAAAAAAACACATTGTGAACTACTGAGATTTCTATGTAAGCAGTTGGTGACAAACTAGGGTGTGCCAAAATTTGCTCACACCTTGGGTCATCTGTGCACTCCCATCGATTTAGAAACAGTTAAAATATTTAACAAAATAATATATTTTATGGTTAGAAAGCGGGAAGGGAAAATAATAAAAAGGACAATGCTCTGTTGTACACTGTACACTAAAAGGTGGAAATTATTATTTTTACTCATTTAGGAATACATTAATCATTGTAATTTTGTTATTGACTTTTGACTACCAAAGAAATGGAGGTGGGGGTTAATGAGAGTAATCATGAGCACCATAATGTGTTGCAAGATATTATTTGTTTCTCTGTAAAACTTAGCCTATCTTGATTATTGGGCAGATTTATTCTAAATTGAGCCATAGTTATATTGTGTTTTAGCACAATAGACCATGTCACCATCTGCAAATAGGTAGCCTAAATCTAAATTTTAATCATACAAAACATCATGTGTTAAACTAGCATGAGAAAGAATAAGAAGTATCGTCTATTTATATTACATTGCAGTGGAGCATCAGCAATAACTGAAGCGGACATTTTCGCCCGTCTTCGAACTTTGTTGTATAATTCAACAATATACCCATTATACTTTGTTGTATCCGCCATGCATCAACCAGTCAAGTTGTCAAGGAGTTTCTCATTCAGCATCAGTACCATACCAGTCAATCTAGAAATCTGGTCAGTGCTCGAGCAGTGCAAGCAGCTAATGGCCAGCGTAAATAGTCATACAATATTACATTAAATTAGGCTACATAATGCAGTAAAGGGTAGAAAACCAGACCTACTCATAGGATCAGTGTTGCTGCCTGGCTCAGTGGGGAATGCAGTGGCAAATGACATCACACCTCATCTTGACTAGTTGGCCTATGCCTCATTACAGCATTTCTCAGTCTGTTGTGCAAAACACCGTTATGGATTCTGCTTGTTTATGACACTTCATGATGTGATATCTTTCACATTTTTCATTGTACCTTTTACACACGCAGTCCTCGACAGGGTTGTAGTAAGTCTTCTTTCGATATAGCTTGTAATGAAATCCATGAACCGCCAGCCTGGTGAACATGTATCGCAACTCATAGTTTGCCCTACTCCAGTCTCTTGACGTCAGTTGTATAGAATTCTTCCCCTATGATCTGCTTCTTCTCCTGCAACTCCCCACGTAGCTGTTAGTACGCTGGAGTAGTTGGGAGGAGGATATCTGTAGATGTAATTCCTCTATCAGGAATAGCTCGCCACTCATTTCGTATACGAGTCTGGACGGTGTGTACTTTGACAAGCTCAATGCTTTCTTCAGATACCTTTTACCTTCTCAATCTGTCGGAACAGTGCAATGTGTTGTCATTCTTTACTTTTCTGTGTAGTTCACAATACAAAAGGTTTTCTTGAGTTATTAAAGGACAAAACTATCAGTTCTTATGCATGTAAGGAGGCCTGTATATAGGTCTCCTGACGCCCCTGAGCAAAAATTAAAAAAGACTCTTTGCTTCCTTCGTCTTGAAATATGTACTGTACAGTATCTTCTTCTTCTCTCGAATTGGCCTACTTAGGACCACATTTATTAAACTGGAGGGTCTTGATTTTCGCCCAGTATTGATGCATTTTCTGCCGGTGCAACTCCTTTCTTCCGAGGTTTCTCCTGAAAACCATGGACTTCCTTCAAGGCACGCCTCACAGCCTGTCTGTCATGCAGATCTGATATTCCCAGTTCGTTAATATCCTTCTCAGTTTCCGTCAACTACGTGGTACGAACGTTCTTATTGTGCCAGAAACTGAGCAAATGATTGGTTATTCTTGTGGAAGGTTATCTCGCGATATGGCCATAAAAGGCTATTCTCTTTATTTTTGCACAATCAGATAGTTGCTCTATATGTTTGTAGAGCTCGGAGTTATGTCGCCTACGAAATTCTTCATCTAACTTTACAGGACCGAGGATCTTCCGGAGTCCTCTCTCTAATTTCCATCTTCTCCATCAGACCCCTTCGATTTAAAGGACACCCCATGGGCATGGCATATAAGGCTACTGGCCGTATGTCTGACTTATAATGTTTCAATTTCAAGTTAAGAGATGGCACTTCTTGTTTTAAGTGTTCTTCGTCATCCGATAGGCCATTTCTCATTTATCGACTCTCATGGATAACGCTTCCCTTTCAGATAAGTTGGATTCAATCCATTCTCCGAGATACTTACATTTTTCAGTCCTCTTGATATCTCCCTGCTCCAAGAACATCTCACTGCTAGCTTCTTTTATGCTAGTGAAGAACTCTGTCTTCTCCAGTGACACTTGAAGACCTACTTTGGCAGCCTGTCTCCGGAGGCAATTTATCTGGATTGATGCTGTATCCATAGTCAGCAATCAGTGCTATCTTGTCAGCAAAAGCCAGACAATCTACAAATAGTCTGTCCGTCTTACGACCCAGGCATATCCCACTCTGAACACCCAAGGTGATTAGTTCCTTGTGCCTTCTCAAGAGCACAGTTGAAGAGAAGTGGAGAAAGACCATCTCCTTGTCTCACCCCCGTTTTCATTTCAAAGCTTTCTGAGATCTCACCTCTAAATTTAACCTTGGAATGGGTGTTAGTCAAGGTTATTAAAATGAGCCTGCAAGTTTTGTTATCCATTCCTAGTTCTTGTAGGATTTTATTAAGTGTTCCTCTAACAATGGAATCATAGGCCTTCCGAAAATCAACAAAGGTGACAACCACACCACGGTTCCTCATTTTGGAATATGCAATTGCATTTTTAAGATTTAGAATCTGTTCCACACAGGATCTGCTCTTCCGGAAGCTACCTTGATAATTCTCTGATCTGACTGTCCAGCTGACTTTCAGCCCATGTTAATAAGGCCTTGGAGAAAATCTTATAAGTTACCGGGACAAGAGAAATCCCACGGTAATTATTTAAGTCAGTAAAACTGCCTTTCTTGTGGAGGGGATGAATGATAGCTGATGTCCAATCAGGTGGTAGGACTTCCGTTTCCCAGATGTTCAATATAATCTCAGTGAGCTTGTTTTTGGCATTGCTTCCAGCACATTTCCAGAGTTTTCCAACAATTGAATCCTCTCTGGCTGCCTTATTATTGAATGATTTCACAAACTTCCTCCCTTGAAAGGCGCAACGAGTTTGGGTTTGGAGAAGTATGTTGGTACTCAAAGCTCTCACTTGGTGGATCACAATTGAGCAACTCCTTAAAGTACTGGGCTAAAAGGCGATAGTTGTCCTTGTCATTAAAAACCATTTTGCCCTGTGAATCCCTGAAATGAAGACTTGGTGGAATATACTTTCGGAGTGACAGTTTGAAGGTCTTGTAAAAATCTCTAGTGTTATTTTTCACAAAGTTCTCTTCAATTTGGGTTAATTGATTGTTAGTGTAGGTCCGTTTTATTCTGCAAATTAACTTGGAAGTCAGCTGTCGTTGTTCTATAAAATTCTCCCAATTTGCCTTGTTTTTATTAGAATTCCATTTCAACCATACCACCTGTCTTTGAGCTATTGCGTGGTCACAATCTTCAGTCCACCACGGATGTTTCTTTCTTCTCATAGAGGGGCCAAGCTCACTAGCCGTGTTAACAAGAGTATCTTTCAATTGGTCCCAGTAGTTAAACTCCATATTATTCAGTCTTTGACTTACTTCTTGATTGTCTTTAAGTCGCTCTATGTCAAATTTGATCACCTTAGATGTTCTGCGCAATCTTGTGTTCCTGGGCCAAAATCTCAATTTGATTTTTGAGAGGTAGTGATCTGAGTCTAAATTGGCACTTCTGAGGACCTTAACATTGAGGATTTCCTGATGAGATTTTCTTGATATTGCCACATGATCTATCTCGAATTCACCCAACATGGAGTTAGGAGAGATCCAAGTCTTCTTGCTTTCTTGGAAGATCTTTAAAGGCTGTAGATTTCATAATCAAACCAATAGTCCTCCATAATTCCACCAATCGTTCACCATTGCGATTAGTTTGCATGTGTGCTGGATAATTGCCCACAATGTTTTTGTGCCTTTTCTCCCTTCCCAATTGAGGATTGTCGCCAAGAAGTATGATAGTAAGCCTCTGGAATTTTTGAAAGAATATCCTCTAGTTCCTTCCAGAATTTATCAGTTCTGTCAGGGTAGCGTTTGTTGTCCTGGTTGGGGCATGCACATTGACCAAAGTGTAACCCTTATTAGCACATCGAAGAGAGAGGATAGATACACGACTGCTCGGGGAGGTGAAATCGACTTATTATAAATCCTGTACCTAAGTGTGGGGAACTTTTTCATTACCCGTTGACCCACTTTCCCTTTGAGGATTCTGTACCCTTGCGACTCGAAGGCATGCTCATCAGTGATCTTGTTTCTTGTATAGCTGTCAGTACTATGTTATGTCATGTTAGTGAGCCAGTGAGATGTTTTAGTTTTCCCACTTTAATCAATGAATTAGCATTAAAGGTAGCAAAGAAAGTAGGTTGTCGTGATTTGATCTTGCGTCCAGTGATTTCAGGATGCTCCGACTCATCCTTAAAGCATGTTGGCCAAAGGCAACGGTGGATTGGGTACCACCTGGGGTAGTGCAATTTGTGAACTTTCCTTCCATGCTCAGTTGATCAATCCTCAGGGGATGGTGGCAAGTCACTCTCCGAGATACTGCCCAAGTTGTTAGCTTGAGAGGTTTAGTAATCGGGGTTGTCACCCCTAGACAGGTTATCTTCACTACGACTATGGAGCCCTGTCTACCCCTATCCCACAAGGTTCTTCCGCTCTCTCAGCCGTTAGAAATAAATTTCTCTTCCGCCTTAAAGACCATTGACCAGAGTGGCTGATATGTGATGACCATATACCTTTCACCCCCAAGTTTCCGGAGTGCTGGGATGCCTCCTCCGCCATCTACACTGTACCATAATTCAATTATTCCACTGCATATGCCGTTGAGGTCTTACCGTAACCCTGGCAAGGGACCCTTACAAGGGGCTACCAGCTGGGTCAGTTGGACCAAGGTTTTTTAAAGAGGTGTTACTCCTCTACCACTCCCCCTTTGTCCTGACTTGTGAAAGGCAGAGCCTGGCTACCTAAACATTAGGTCCAGGTTGGTGGGGTTGTATGTACAGTCATCATCATCATCATCTTGTACAGTTTCCAGCCCCAGGCTGGGTCTGTTTGGAACATAAGCCTCGCCACTTGTTTCTTTCTTCCCACCACCTCTCCGCTGCCACTCTGGTCCAGTCCTCGCCTCTCTTCTTGACACATTCCTCCACTCCTTTCAGCCATCTATCTCTTGGTCTTCCCCTTGGTCGTTTCTTCTGCATCTGCATCTCATGTATCCTCTTGGGAATCTTCTTCTCATCCATTCTCTTTAAGTGTCCATACCACCTCAGTCTTGATGTCTCAATCCTACCTTGCAAGGGCTCCTCTTTCACCATTTCCCTGACCTTTTCATTCCTCACCCTGTCTCTTCTTGTTACTCCGATTCTACTTCGCAGGAACTTCATTTCACCTGCCTGTATTCTGCTTATGTCTCTTTTCTTCATTGTCCATGTTTCTGAAGCATAGGTCAGTATTGGGATATAGTAGCTTCTGTATAACACTTCCTTGCTTTTTTGTGGGACATCTTTATTCCACACTAAGCTCCTAATGCTTCTCAGAAATGCTTCTGCCTGTCTGTCACGTTCCGTAATCTCTTTGTCATTTCTCCCATTTTCCTCCACTATACTTCCCAAGTACTTGAGACTTTCCACCTTCTTCAGCAGTCCACCTCCAAGAGTTATCCCACTCATTGGTCTGTCCTTTTTCCTGGTCGTTAACAGGATCTCACATTTACTGATGTTGAACTTCCATCCATACTCTCCCACTGTTTCTTCCCAAGCCTTCAGTTGCTCCTGAATTTCCTCCTCCTTGTTTCCCCAGACCATGAGATCATCTGCAAACACCATTGCTTTCATCTTATCTTCTCCTATCTTTCCTGCTATCCGTGTCATTACCTCGTCCATAACCACAATAAAGAGAAGGGGTGACAGCGCACTACCCTGTTTCAGGCCACTCATTTGTCTGAACCAGTCTGTTCTTTCCCCTCCAACTTTCACACAACTCACACTTCCACAATAAATCTCCTTCACTCTGCCTACAGTCTCTTTTTCCACTCCCATGTATTCCATTGCTTTCCAAACCTTCTCTCTACACACACTATCATAGGCCTTTTCGATGTCCAGGAAGGCCATCAACAGATCCTCTCCAAATTCGTAGTGGTGTTCCTGGAGCTGTCTCACTGAAAATATGAGCTCCACTGTTGATCTACCAGGTCTGAATCCATACTGTTCCTCTCTCAATTTTCTCTCCACTTTGGCTCGTATTCTACTTTCTAATATCTTTTCATATTTCTTGGCACAGTGAGGTATGAGTGTGACTCCCCTGTAATTTCTGCACTCCTTTCTGCTTCCTTTCTTAAATATTGGGACAATTAATCCTTTCTTCCAATTTCATTTATTAAAAAAATAGTATCAAACTTAATACAATGATGGTATATTGGCTTTTCATGGCCAGTGAATTAAAACTTGGCAATTCTTCTAGGATTGTGCCGTGTCTTGTGTTGGGTTTTCCCTAGGACACCAAGCTGGCTAGGCGAAACCCCGCACAAGGCATGGCACAAACCTAGAAGAATTGTTGAGTTTTAATTCACTGGCTGTGAAAAGCCAATATACCATCTTTTTGGAAGTCTTCATAGGGAGGTTATGGCTGCTTGAGCTTTTATTTCTCGCAGTAAAGAGGTGCAGGAGTGCTTTATATAAAGGGAGGTAGCGCGCAGTTCGCTACTCCTGTGGGGATCCGGGCGGGGACACCAAGAGCCTGCCGATGAGCCAGCTTGGTGTCCTAGGCGAAACCCCACACAAGACATGGCACAAACATAGAAGAATTGCTGAGTTTTAATACAATGAATTTACATTAAATTTTAACATATCGATCACAATCAATGGCCTAAACACCAATTATTTAAATAACAACGGACTTCCTCCTCGCCTTGTCATTTGCAAACGTGTTTATGATTTCTCCATTAGACCAATGTCACTTTCAAGTCAGATTCAACAGCAAGAACACAAAGATGATTAAGCCGATCCTTTCTTTGTGATGTCCTTAAATAATCAGCATTGCCAGTGTGTAACAAAGAATATTCCCTTGAGTGGGGGGGGGATTTAAATTTTAGAAACTTGACTTTTATTGCCCAAGCGGTTTTCTACAGTTTTGCAGATATTTTGCCATCCCTAAATCCTGCCGCCCTTGGCAGTTGCCGAGTTTATCCCCCCATAAATATGGACCTACACGTAAGCTAAAAGAAATGATTAAGTAAGTAGCCTGCCTAATATTCCAGGTTTTGAAAATGTACTGATCTTGACAAGTCAGCATGGAAGCACTTCAACATTTGTTATCTTATGAATGTAATTTGTGAATAAATCATAGGCCTAGGTAAAATAAAGGAGAAATTATCTTCCCCCTCCTGCTCTAAATTCGATACCCAGCACTGACATTAGCCATCCCGATTGTGTTTTTTGTCAGAGCTTTTCCACACACACTCCTGGTGAATGCTGGGATTACCGTATACCTTATCTTGTACCGGTACATCAAAAGTTAACTTTCTGGTACATCAACGACCTTGATTGCTTCGCTTGCACAAAGGCCCAAGTTAATGGATTCAGGCTATCTGTAGACTCCACAGATAAATAGGTTCAAACCCCACCATCGGCCGTTCTTGGAATGGTTTTCCATGGTTTCCCATTTTTATCTCCAGGCAAATGCTGGGATGATATACCTTCTAATTGGCCACAGTCATTTCTTTTCAACTTCATGCTCAGTTTCATTCATCTTCATTCATTTCATCTCCCATTAGCTATTCTCATGAGGTTGACATCAGGAAGGGTATTTAACATTTACTTACTGCAGTCATTGGCGTTGCAGGTATATTCAATTGCTGAAGTGCATTTGATATGCAGTTGAACTTTGTTACAACAACATCCAAGGGACCTTCAAAATTAAGCGTCGCCCGCTACTTAGAAACTCATCTCACCTGATCCCTGATCCCATAGAAACGGGAATAAAAAATTGGTAACATACAGTAATTTCAGGTAGGCTACACACACTTCTACTGTCTCCACAATAATACTGTCAGACATATTCTGTACACATACAAGTACTGTAAATAATTGTGCATGACGTATTACTCGTTTCCTTTTCGCTTTCATTTAGACAATATATCATTTTCATACCTTATTTCATCTTTTGGGCACATATTATCAATTTTAACTACTAACCTTGATCACTTCTGCACCGGATCCCTATGTGCTAAATCAATTAAATATGTATTTATATTTATTGTTTATTTAACAACCGGAGCCATGTTTGTCAGGTGTTCTTCAGCGTATTTAGTATGTGAAACTGCCATAGCGAGCACTCACAATGAGGCGCACACATTGACGTCAGTAGTTGCCAACATGTTCGATACAAATTACACCAGACGACACACGTAACATTGTAATAAATTATGTGAGAAAAGAACTAATTGGGCTTTTGTGTATTATTTGTATTTGTAAATAATGCTTGTATGAGGCAATGGTGCCAACTTCACTTTATCGCAATCCCTTGTAGGGAGGTTTAACGACTGTCTGGACGAAAAATACATACCGATGAACTAAAATGGGTGTCTGGACTAAACAATTACTGGTAGTCGCTACTTGGTTAGATGACTGTCTGGACGAAACCTTTGGTCGCTACTTGGTTAGACAACTGTCTGGACGAAACCATTGGTCCCTACTTGGTTAGACGACTGATCGGGTGAAAATTACTCATTAAACTGCAAGCAAGGTTTGTTTTGTATGTAGAACAGGATTTGTTTGGATGAAAATTATTATTGAAAGAACACATGAAAATTATTATTTACAGTGGAAGAAAAACAAAAAACAACAACAAATCACACATTGGTTGTAGAGAAAACAACACAGAAATAATAATGAGACAGCTTGCACAATTCATTGCAAACTGGTTCAAACTCAGAGCACTGTGAAGTGCTAGTGTTTTGTTTCACTGTACACCGCATATACAAAGTAGTACCGTAAGTGCGGTGTTGGTAATACTGTACTAGTGCATAATTAATGGCGAAAATGGAGGACATAGCTGGAATTTCATTTATATAAGTTGTGATCTTATTTGGGATGGTGGGTGGGTTATAGACCACCAAGGAGTAAACATCTATTACTACATCATCTCCAGGTTTTTTTCCTGACCATTACTACAGGTATTTTGGTTAATTTTTGTACTTTAGAAAAGTTATGAGGGAGTGATATGTCGTGCACTGCTACCATACTGTACAGGGGACTAATGACTATGATATTCTAGCCCCTTTTGCACTCCTAGTTAATTGATTTTGGCAATGCCCTAGGCTGATGTACAGTATTTAAAAAAGATTTCCTATATTGTTTCTCATAACATTGTGTTCTTGCATTGATTGTGTGAATGAATTCAAGTTTGAAAATTGGTAAAAGGTATGGTATTTGCATTCTTTTAGATGTTGATTGGCTGAATAATGTTCGTGTGAACTTGCCTGCTGTAAATCGACGAATAGCATCCTTGGCGTCTCACCGTACTGTCAAAAAGGATTGGCAAGCTGCATGGCTTTTACGAGCAGTCACTTGCATTGACCTGACTACTTTGGGAGGTGATGATACCAATAGTAATGTGATGCGCCTTTGTGCCAAGGTAGGCTTTCTGATTTGATATTTACTTACTGCAGTCATTGGCATTGCAGATATATTAAATTAGGGAAGTGCATACCAGTACCAGCATTTAATATATAGAAATCAGTGGGTGTAATGGTGCAGTGGTCAAGATGTTTGCCTCTCACCAAGGTGGACCGGGTTTGATTCCCGGTCAATGCATGTGAGATTTTTGAAGTGAAATATCACGTTCTGTGGTTCGGATTCCATGTAAAATGGAGGTCCCGTGGCTCATGATCGCTCAACTGTAGATTAATTTGGAGGTTATCTCCAAATCCCAAAAAGTGCTTCAGTGTGTCTTTTTCACTACTGAAATCTGGAAATCAGGTGGACTATAAAATTTGTGGAAATAAATTGGATATGGCTTCTCAGGTAAGAGATTTAGGTATTATTCATGATGATAAACTGACATTCTCTCCCCACATTGACCATATCAAATCTCGCGCAATGCGTAGTCTCGGCATTCTATACAGATTCACAGAAATTAAAGACCTCACTGCACTTAAATTATACTTCACCACATATGTTCTCCCTATCCTAGATTTCTCTTCTCCAATTTGGTCTACTTCGGCTATAACCAATATTTCTAAATTGAACAGTGTCTTTAATTTCTTCATATCAATAGTCAAAGCTCGCAATCCTTCACTAAGGCACTTTGCCAAATCAGACATTTTAAATCAGCTCAATGTACTCGACCTGAGAAGCCGTCTACAATTTACTGACCTGTGTTTCCTACGTACAATTATGAATGGTTACACAAAATGTAACATGCTACTAAGCTACTTCCCACTCCATGTTCCCTCCCGTTCAACACCACATACCTCGCCCACGTCTTGAAGTACAGAAGCGCTCTATTTTCCACCATCTACCTACCCTAAGCAACTCCCTTCCAAATATTGACATATTCTCTCCCTATAGAACATTCAAATATAACATTAGAAGATCCCTTTCATCCTCAATTCCTACCCCCTCACCCTCCTAATCACCCACTACCCCAATCATTGCCTGCGTCTTTCCCGAAGTTTATCCCTTGCTGCCATCACTGCCATTTGTTACCTGTAATTGTTGTTGTTGTTTTTGTTAATATTATTTAAAATTGTTAAAATATTAGTGTAAAATGACCTTTTCATGGTTGTATCTAATAATTATTAAATAAATAAAAATAAATAAATAAATATAGTTTACTAGCATGCTAACCATATTTCTTAATTCTATTTCCAGGCAGCTCAACCAGTTGCTCCAGACATATTACTTGCACTTGGATTTGATGAAGACACTGCAAAAGGTCTTAACAACGACAGAATAACTACTGCAGCTGTCTGTGTGTATCCAGCTAGAGTTTCTGATGCCGTAAACAGTCTTCAGAAGTTGAGAGTTGCTGGGAAGATAAATGTTGCATCAGGTGCATAATATTTCTTTGACTTTATTATACATTTGATCATTCAAATGGTCTTTATTATACTCCTATTAATGTATGGTAGATAACTAGCCTGAAGGTTACCGTATATTATTTGTCATGGCACAGGAAAGGCCATGTTTATTCAAAATATAGGGGACCATGGGGGCTGTTAATTTATTTGAATGATAAAGTATTAAAGCATAATTTGGCTCAATGAGTAGCGCTCTAGCTCAGGCAGGATAAAGGAGCAGAGAGTGCATTCTGATGAAAAGTACAGCCTACCAGCTGTTTACACGGCTCGCACGGGAATGGGTGAGTATCAAAACAGATTTACATCAACCTTTTAACAGCTTTATTGTGCCTAATGTATCGTTCTATTCAGTGTATTAATGATGAGGAAATTAATAATTTTGTGTATACAAATGGCATGTGCTAAGTAAATATGTTTAATTACATTAATTTCATTGGGTTATGTGTAGAAAGTGAAATTATTATTGCATATTATTATATCAATAGCTATAAGAACAAATCAAGAACAGAGACTAACATGCCAGAAAAGTGCACCACTAGGTGCCTCACTACTCTTTAGGACTGCTCACCTAATGAGTGTAATGGAGCAAAATCCCTGCCTAGACAGGAGGCTATTGCCCTTAGGGGATTAAAGGGCTGTATTTATTATTATTATTATTATTATTATTGTGATATGTGATATGAAGTAAATGCTGCTCAGGTAGATTATTGAGATAAGTAAGTCACATTTCACCCTCTACACTTCCTTGTTGGTAGAAGTGATGTGTTCCATAGTGACATTTTAAATTGAACTTTTTGATGTCTAATATCTTGACACATACCAAACATTGTGATCCACTTTCGATTTTGGTGAACAAGTAATGATACTCCCAACCTGAATTAAACTGTACAATAGAATACTGCTTTATCACATTGTTTTGACTAGCCATCTTAAATACATCACGTACTGTATGATTGTATCACATTAGCATAGTAGACTCAGCCATCCAGTCCTTAAAACACAAACTATTAGAAGTCAGCTGCTCGCGGCTTTTTCCACGCTCATGCCATTAGTTCAAGGAGTAAGCTCTCTCAATGCCCACTTATTTAAAGGATCTGAAAATTATTAGTTGTTTGAAAGGTCTCAACGAGTTTCATACGTAATAATAAATGGTCAATTATCATAGTTGTTTTGGGGGAATATAGGGGCCATGTATCTTTATTTAAACCCTATGTATTCACCCACTAAATTTACACAATATATTTCTTCTAAATCCTTGAATTTCTCTCTAGTAAAATCAGAGCTCAGTCTGAATCTGTTTTATAGGCCAGTCATCTAAAACATTCTAGGTCGCAAAAAATTGCAAGGTTCTGATTTTTTGGGATGTTATTAGGATAGATACCAATAGTGTAAAACCAAGTTTGCAACTTCAAAAGACCTGTACTAACTTTGTGGTGCTCGAAAAACCTCAAAATTTTCAGACTTTTTTCAGTTTTTGGCTTCTAACTTCTAAAACATGCATTCTTCGGAAAAGTCATCCATGACTCTTGTAAAGAAGACAAAATTAGCGACACATTGGGTGCAACCTCAGCTCTGTATGTCTTATAGATCGCGAGATACAACACTTCGAAAATGGACAATTTTTTCCAAAAAGTTAGAAATTTGTAGTAAGCTAGTCTTTCGAACAAAATACCGTCTATAATACTCATTCTACAAGGAAAATCATAAGAAGCAAGGTTGTAGAGCAGTTATTTAGCTATAATTTAAGCATAGGTAAAACATTATAAGACCAATAGTTCTCTTGTTATCAGATAAAAACAATTAGGAAATATGATTTTTCAAAAAATGTAGCCTGACGAATTGTAGGACATTTTTAAAGGATAAGAAGACATCAATCAGTGGATATTTGTTTGTCATGCAAAATGAAATTGAATACAATTAATAATAATGTGTAATTTCTTATCAATATTGAAGTCACACTGGCGAAGTGATGGAGGGGCCTCAGCTAACACCTGTGACAGGAACATGCAACACGTCAATTACCTACTATTTATTAATCATCATCATCGGCTTTAACTCGAATCCGAGTATAAATCTTCTTCCTTCAGTCCAGTTTGTGGATGTGTTTACGGTGACTAAAGAGTCCAATCCTGGCATGGAACAAGCGACCACACAAGTCACATAGTATTGCTGGAGGAGGACGTGGTTGGGCTGCTCGAAGTTTCCTAGCTTGACGCTTGGCCTCTTCGTGTGTGCGTCGATCCCTTTCAAACATCTTTACAGTATCCGAGATGGTACGGCGCCAAATTGAGCGGTCTTCAGCCAGCATGTCCCAGGTTTGTGAATCAAGACCTGTCAATTTCAGGGTCTGCTTAAATTGGTCCTTGTGGCGCCTCTTAGGACCACCATGGTGCCATAGCATAACTCACCATATAGCATTTGACGAGGTAATCTCACATCATCCATCCGATGGACATGACCAATCCATCTAAATTGGTGACCTATTATGGATGATTCTATGCTGTTGATTTGAGCCTTTTCCAGAACAGCAATATTGGTAATGCGGTCTTCCCATTTAATCCTCAGGATTGATCAAAGTTTTTGTAGGTGGAAACGCTCAAGCTTCCTAAGATCACGTCGGTAAAGGGTCCACGTTTCACAGCCATACAACAATGTAGAAATGACTACTGCTTTGTACACCATAAGCTTTGTACTCATGGACAGATCTTTATTCATGAAGACCCGGTGCGCTAATCGTCCATATGCTGCGTGGGCTGCGCCAATTCTCTTATCCACATCCTGCTCACAGGTACAGCTCACAGAAATGGTACTGCCCAGGTACGAGAAGTGGTCAACCTGTTCTAATGGCAAATTTGAGATGGAGATATTGAACTGAGGAAGAGGTGTGCCTGGTGAAGGTTGTCCCAAGACTTTAGTCTTATTGACATTTATGGTAAGACCAAAGCGATCACATGCACTTTTGTAACAATTAACTGACTCTTGCAGCTCTTCTGGTGTGAGAGTTGGTGACGCAGCATCATCTGCATACAACATGTTAGTAACCTTAGTAACCTGAGTTTTCCTCAAGGAGCGGAGATAATGTAATGTTAGGCTTATCTACACTTAGCGAGATAGTAGTATTCTTTTGGAAGGTCCAGGTTTATCATACGGCTCTTCTTGGGGCTCTGGAGACCCCTGTGTAGTTGGATCTTGATGTAAAAGGGGGTCGTTGAAGTTGTCGTCTTCATCTGACTCAGTCATGTTTAGGGTAGGAGAATTAAGGCAGGTCTTTCCGCGACAAATTTTACAGATAGCTCTCCGGCAGGAATATCGTGCTGCACACTCTTTCAGGCAACCTGTATGACAAGAATTTCAGCAGTTATAATAAATAATTGAAATTAAAACATTTGAATCTATTGTAACTTGTACAATAGATTCAAATGTTTTAATTTCAATCAGAAAAGATTCCTATATCCAGCAGTGGATATTGACTAGGACCGACCTAATACGAATGGATTACCTTACCTGCATGACAGGAGTGTGAGCAGAGTTTGCGGCACTGGTTCCTTGTTAGAGGTCACCGGTATCATCCCCTGCTGACTCCTTGTCCATCCCCACTTGGTGGGTTCTTTCTCAATCCCCAACCACTGCTGCACCTGGTGGTAGGTTCTGTAGGAATGTTGGGCAGCAGCCTCTTTGGTTGGGGGCAGGCGAGCGAGGTTGACTTTCGCGCTGGCAGCAGATTGAACAAATAACCCGTAACGCAAGGCGTGGGGATAATCGTCTTTTCCACCGCCATACAACGCCACGAGGCATTTGTTGCCAGCAGAGGCTATCTCCTCATGGGTGGCGTTATTGTTGAGAAAAGTGGTAGCCACGTCAAGAAGGTCTGGCTGTTTTGAAAGGACACCCAACATCTTCGTTTTCCCTTGCCTGAAAAGGGCAGAGGTGGTGTCGCAACCACTGAAGGCGTGGAGGAACAACTCGATTCCAGGGGGGAGTGAGAGATCTCCTCGAATGAATGATGTTGACAAGAACTGCTTGCAACCTCTTCCACCCCTGGCACATTTTCTGGAAGGAAACATTTTGTTTGTTGGCGCCCAATCCATTTAGGAGCACCAAGAGGTAGACATCTTCTCCAGCGAGTATGAATTGTTTGTACTCCTCGATCTTCTCCAATGCTGTCCTCACAATGAGGCAGTCTGCGTCCTCTGGAGCTTACTTTGTTCCGATCCCTTGTATATCCAGTCCAGTGCAGATAAAGTTGATCAGGCGCTGCTTGTTTTTTGGATTGGACAACTTTTCTTGGGGCACTTCGATCAGTGTCGATTCTTCAAAAAAGATTTCGCTGCATGCTGAGGCTGCATAACCTCTTAGCGTTCTGCTGTTTTTGTGCCGTTAACAGCCCCCTCTTGTGGGTAGCCATCGAATACAACTGAAACATTTTTCCAAAATGGTTGGTCGTGTAGGTAATATAAGCAGCTACAATTTCCCTCACTGAGCTGTTCCGTTGCCATATAACCTTAGGAAGCAAGTATCCTCCGTCCACTACAATAAACGTTCTTTCTCCAATGGCGGCATTTTCTGGGAGGGGCGTAAAGGCAGAGTGGAACGATGATTTTGTTCCTTTTCGCATTCCCTCATCGCAGAATAGAGTCATGGGATATGGGGCAAACTCGTATATAAAGTGTTTTTTTAGGACAGTCTCAGACTGTTTTGTTATACACAGCCGTTGGAATATTGTGAGAGGGTCTATTGCAACCTGATGTTGTGCACCTTAACTGTGGCTGCTGCCAAGTTTCGTACTTTGTCTTTCCTTTTAAATTTAACATTTCCAAATTCCTTTCCAGTTATTTCTATGACTCCATTACATCCAATTTCTATGTCAGTAGCAATAATTATCGCAAAAATAGAATATATTAGATTAGAAATACTTTATTGCAATCAAAGAGTAGATATAACATTGACTGCAATGGGCAGCCTTATCACTAAGATCGATTTCTTCCAGGCACCCAACCCACAAAAAAATATGTCATTAATAGATAACTGTGCAATATTGACAACAATTTACATTCAAAGCTGTATTTCTTGAAAATCCAATTTCCTTATTTTGTATTTTACCTGATAACATGAGAATCGTTGGTCCTAAAGCGTTTTTCTTATGCTTAAATTAAAAGCCAAATAACTTCTCTACAACTTTATTTCTTATGACTTTTCTCGTAGAATGAGTATTTTAGACGGCATTTTGTTCGAAAGACTAGCTTACTACAAATTTCTAACTTTTTGGAAAACATGGCCCATTTTTGGAGTGCTGCATTTCAAGATCTGTAAGGCATACAGAGCTGGGGTTGCACTCAATTTGTCCCTAATTTTGCCTTCTTTGAAAGTGTCAGGGATGACTTTGCCGTGGAATGGATTTGTTTAGAAGTTGTAAGCTAAAAACTGAAAAAAGTCTGAAAATTTCGAGGTTTTTCGAGCACCACGAAGTTAGCACAGGTCTTTCGAAGTTGCAAACTTGGTTTTACACAATAATTGGTATCTATCCTTGTTGGGGATGCAATTTCTCTGGTAGCATGTTAGTGGTGATGCAGGTTCACAAGGCAAGGAATTACATACCGGTACCGAAACATACTTAATAAAACAATGCATGGAACGAACTGTAGATATATTCACAACTATATACAACACAATAACTATTAAACACTCAACAAGGCATGTCTAAGATGCTGCGGAAGCATACGGCCTTGTACACTGTAAGCGAATGACTCGCCTGTCTGTCCATTGTCTCAACGGAGACTGTCCACTAGCCCTTTCCTCTCACCCTCCATCTCCCGACCGCGCTAATCCCAGCAGGGCAGCCAACTCAATGTAACAGAAAACTGAGTGCACACAGTGAGGGATTGCTAACACAGTAAAACACACAATATATATAAACAAGAAGTCCAGTCACAACATACTGGCCGCCAAGAAAGTTCACTTTCTTCAATAATATACAAAATATATAACATATAAAAACAGACAAGTCAAATCAAGAACGTAAATACACTATGAGCACTAATTACACATCCCCATCTGCTGGGAGAGGGCACAACTTGGTGATTGGTCTCTTGAAAACGCCATGCGGAGTGCGGATGGTTATGACACGAACCAGTCCATCAGCACCAGGATGAACGTCTTCGACGACTGCCACCTTCCAGGATAAGGGCGGCAGGTTATCCTCACGTACAATGACCAGTGCACCTGGTTGCACATTTGGGCAGGAGCTGGTCCATTTGGTTCGCTGTTGCAGATGATGGAGGTAGTCGTGTGACCATCTGCGCCAGAACAGCTGGAGCCGCTGCTGCAATATTTCCCATCTAGATAACAGGCTAAGCTTAGTGGTACCTAGATCTGGCTGGGGAATGCTAGTAATGGAAGTTCCGATTAAATAGTGGCCAGGAGTAAGAATTTGGGGATCAGCAGGGTCAAACGAGAGAGGAATCAGAGGCCTGGAATTGAGACATGCTTCGATATGGCATTTTAGGGTGGTCAGCTCTTCATACGTGAGGCACATAGTTCCCATAGTTCGTCGCAGGTGGTGCTTAAATGACTTTACACCAGCCTCCCATAATCCACCAAAATGGGGTGCGCAAGGAGGGATGAAGATCCATTCGATGCCCTCGGTATTTGTGAAGTTCCTTATCTCAGTCTTCAGCTGTTCAGACTTCAGAAGAGCTTGCAGTTCCCGAAGTTCTCGTTGAGCACCCACAAAATTGGACCCGTTGTCGCTGTAGATTTTCTTACATCGTCCTCGGCGTGACACAAATCGTTTCAAAGCGGCCAAAAATGCTTGGGTAGATAAATTGCTCACCACTTCTAAATGTACTGCCCTAGTAGCTAAACAAACAAATATGGCAATATAGCACTTCTCCTTCAGTTTTGATCTACGGGAGCCGGATTTGACATAAAACGGTCCAGTGAAGTCCACGCCACAGTTAAAAAATGGCCTGACAGCTTCAACTCGGGGAAGTGGCAGTTGCCCCATTAATTGATGTGCAGGTTGAGCCTTCAACTTATGACATACCAGGCAGCGATGCAAAATGTTTCTGACAGTTGATTTACCATTTCCTATCCAATATCGTTGCCTTAACGATGAAAGTACAAGTTGGCAACCAGCATGTAACATGCGACAATGCTCGTGCTCCACGATTAATCTTGTTAGGTGATGACCTGGAGGAAGTATCAACTGGTGTTTTTCATCGTAGGTAAGATCAGTGTGTTCCAATCTACCTCCTACCCGCAGAAGACGCATGCCATCTAGAGTGGGACTCAAAGAAACCTTCTGTAGGCAGTAAGTTGAGCTAATTTGATGCATTGGTGCAACGCTTGTTGTAATTCTTTCAGATAGAGGTCACCAGTTATTCTTTCTTCACGTGCTCGTCTGCAGTTTGTGTAAAGTGATTACAGTATCCTGTTACACGCTGCAATCTTGTCAGTCTTGAGAACCTTGTATTGATGTCATCGTTTATTCTTGTGGTGATATGGCAGCTCGTCTTACATTTCTCTTCCGGAGTGTCTTGCTGTGTAACAGCATCAGTTAGAGTAGGCCATGATGTGGCACCTTCTCGTAGCCAAGTTGGTCCTTCCCACCATAGCTGATTTCCTATGAGATCATTGGGATAGACTCCTCTAGAAATCATGTTCGCTTGGTTATCGGGTGATGGTATGTGTCTCCACTCAGCACTTGTAGTGTTCTCTTGTATTTCAGCCACCCTATTCCCCACGAAGGTCTTCCATCTAGCAGAGGGTGCATTTAACCATGCTAATACTACGGTAGAATCAGTCCGGAGATATGTTCGGCAAATGTCCAATCTCAAAGCTCGGGTTACCTTCTTAAGCAATTGTGCCAGCAATAAAGCTCCGCAGAGTTTCAATCGAGGGAGTGACAGTCTCTTCAAAGGTGCTACTCTTGATTTAGAACATAAGAGCTTCACTCTGGTAATTCCATTCTGGTTTGTGGATCGCAGGTATATGCAACTTCCATATGCTTTCTCTGAAGCGTCACAGAAGCCATGTAACTGGGTGTTGACTGCAGGATTATCAACAAGAATTCTCCTGGCAATGCGGATGTTGTCTATGAGAGGAAGCTGACGGTACAATAATTGCTAAATCTGTGATAACTCAGGAGACAGTGGTTCGTTCCAAGCCATCTGTTGCTGCCAGAGCTGCTGTAGAAACATTTTACAAAGGATGACTATTGGGCTGATGAAACCCAACGGATCAAAACTGGCAGAGATGACTGACAACACAGTTCTCTTCGTGAATTCATGTGTAGGTGATACCAAGTGGATGTTGTTAACTATTTGGAAGTTATCTGCAGCAGGATGCCATAATAGCCCTAGAGTCTTAACGTTGTCATCATTGTCGAGGCGTAGAGGAAGTTGGGTCTTTCTGAGCTCCGCGGGAAGACCCTCAAGTAGACCAGGATGATTACTGCACCATTTGCGTAGTGGAAATCCCGCCCCTTGGAGTAATTCTATCAACTGACATTGCATTTCAAGTGCATCTTCGATGCCTTGACATCCAGACATGCAATCATCTACGTAAAAGTCATTTGCAATAACTTCTGCTGCCTTGGGGTAGACCTGGGCACCTTCTGAAGCAAGCTGTTGTAGACATCGCGTAGCCAAGAAGGGAGCACTTGCCATCCCGTAGGTCACAGTTGTTAATTGATATTCTTGGATGGGTTCTGTCTGATCTCTTCTCCACAAAATCCGCTGGTAGGTACGGTCCTGGGTGTTTACTTGTACCTGTCTGTACATCTTGGCGATGTCAGCAGTGAATGCAATGGGATGAGCTCGAAATCTGAGAATTATGGAGCAGAGATCTTGCTGTATAGTAGGCCCAACCAAAAGTAAGCTGTTCAAGGATACACCATTGCTGGAACTAGCAGAGCAACCAAAAACAACTCTTGTCCTTGTTGTCGAACTGGATTCTTTAAGAATGGCATGATGAGGCATGTAGTATGTAGATGTCGTAGCCGCGCAGGTTGGCTCCATATGCCCTAATGCTTCATACTCGTCCATAAATTTCACGTAGTCTTGCTTCAGATCAAGATGCCTTCTGAGTCTTCGTTCAAGTAGCTGAAATCGCTTAGATGCCATCGTAAATGAATCGCCTAATTTGTCCGGATCTTCATGGAATGGTAAGCGAACCACAAATCTTCCAGAATGATCTCTTGTAGTGTGCTGTACAAAGTGTGCCTCACATTGTTGTTCTTCTTTAGTTAGCAGAGCCCGGCCCACTTCTTCTAATTCCCAAAACTTCTGAAGTTGATTCTGACTATCAACGTCGGTCTTCACAAAGAATGATGCTACCGGCCGCCGTGGCATAGTGGAAGGGTGAGTCCCTGTTTCATACCTCCCCGATAGAATCCATCCAAATTCGGTTTCATGCAGGACAGGGTGATTGGAGTCCCTGGTTACCTTACCAGATCGGTAAATATATGCACAAATTTCAGCCCCTAACAAAATGTCGATCTTACTAGGTTGATGAAATGACGGATCTGCTAGAGGAAGATTCTTAGGTAGATTCCATTCAGTAGGATCAATAACGTGTCCTGGTAGGTCGTCAGTGACCTTAGTAAGTACCAAGCATTCGACTGATGTAGTGAAATTGTTGGTGTGAGAGGATATTTCAAGACAGATACTGTGCCGCGTCTCTGAAGTGGTGTCTCCTATTCCTTGAATTGGAACTCTCTTGTTTTGCCTAGGAAGATTCAATCGCTGAGCACAGGATTCAGTAATAAAACAGGATTGAGAACCAGGGTCAAGCAGCGCCCGAAATATCTGCCATCTTCCTGTACTATCCCTAACATTGATACAAGCTGTAGTCAAGAGAATGTGCCTGGTTGGCTCTATCTTGAATGTGCAGTAACTTATTGTTCCTGACCTTCCTTCGGGTTGCCCTTGCTGTTCTGAGCTGCCATTCCTAGGAGGGTTATAAGAGTGACTACCGTGTTGTGATTGTTGGGGTGCATCCATATGTACTAGTGTATGGTGCCACTTGTTGCAAATGCGGTAGCTGCCCGATTTACAGTCATTAACCTTGTGATCTGACTTGAGGCAATTATAACACAAATTCTTGCTCTTTACAAACTCCCTTCGCACATGAACTGGAACTTGTGCGAACCTCCTACACGTATGCAGTGCATGCGTCTGACTACAATACATGCATTGTGAATTTGTTGCAACATATGATTGTTGGACTTGTGCGTCATGTTTGTGCTTGTGGGGAACAGGAGATTTAATGTTCGTTAAACTAGGCTTAGGTAGATTAGAATTTATGATCTCAATTGATTTGCACTTAGTTTAGAGAAATTCACACAATTCATGCAAGGTTGGAAAAGTATTGGAGTTAAGTGTTGATTCATATTCCCTGCGTATTGATATGTCGACCTTTTCCAGTATTAATTGTGACACAAGTAAGTCTTCCAATGATATGTCCAATTGTAACGCCCTTATAGCATTCAAATTGCTCAAAGCTTGGTTGAGATGTGCCCGCAGAACACTTGCTGATGCCTTGCTCATAGACGGTAATGTTAACAATTGCCTGATATGAGCAGAAGTAATTAAACGAGGATTGTCATATCGTTTAGAAATTGTTTCAAGAGCTATTTCAAAATTAGAGCTGGTGACTGGGAGGTTGGCTTTGAGAGCATGTGCCTTGCCTGACAATGAACTCAGTAAATAATGAAATCGTTGTATGTTGTCTAGATCTGCATTGTTGACAATAAGGCTCATGAATGTGTCGTAATAATGCCTGTAGTGAGTTACTTCACCATTAAATGAAGGGATTTGAATTGTAGGTAATTTAATTCCTTTGGAGCCTGAACTATGGTTGGAGGTGGAATTTAGATTGTTGTCACCTGACCTAGCGCTAACAGAGCCATTGTTAGCGACAGTCAATTTGGTCATTTTTGTTTCCAGATCAAAATACATTGTTTCAAATACATCCCTATCTTCAGCATGTATTTGAAAGTCCTCAAACACTTCCAACTGTGTTTGAGCCCCTTCGAACTTATCACGTATGACAGGCAATTCTTTTAATCGCACTATTATGGCTTGATTATCTACCTCCTGAAGTTCATTCACAAATTTTGCCATGCGCGTGAGGCTGGCTTTAGCTACCGCACGTGTAGTGATTAATCGTTTCCTATTTGCCTCATCCATGCTGACAAACTAGGAATAAGGGTAGGATAATATAACAATGAGCAATAGGAGCGAACAATGATAAATAAATAAGCCAGTCTAGGTACCTGTTTTAGCTGTTTTGATGTGAAGACTGCATCGTGTCTGTTCGGCATCAGTCGGAGGTCTTCGGCGTAGCGTGGAGAATGACCCGCCAAGCTGTTTGTGTTCGTAAATTCCAGTTTATAGCAAGTTCACCACACTTGTACACTATAATTCACACTTCACGTATTTAAACACAATCGTCGCATCCAGCTCTGGAGGTCCAATATGTTGGGGATGCAATTTCTCTGGTAGCATGTTAGTGGTGGTGCAGGTTCACAAGGCAAGGAATTACATACCGGTACCGAAACACACTTAATAAAACAACGCATGGAACGAACTGTAGATATATTCACAACTATATACAACACAATAACTATTAAACACTCAACAAGGCATGTCTAAGATGCCACGGAAGCGTACGGCCTTGTACGCTGTAAGCGAATAACTCGCCTGTCTGTCCATTGTCTCAACGGAGACTGTGCACTAGCCCTTTCCTCTCACCCTCCATCTCCCGATCGCGCTAATCCCAGCAGGGCAGCCAACTCAATGTAACAGAAATCTGAGTGCACACAGTGAGGGATTGCTAACACAGGAAAACACACAATATATATAAACAAGAAGTCCAGTCACAACAATCCTAACAACATGCCAAAAATCAGAACCTTGCAATTTTTTGCGACCTAAAACGATTTTTGTGTCTACGGTGACTGACCTATTATGCCAAGATGTTGACTGAGAGTGCTTCATGGAGTTAAAACTGTCTAACTTACATTGGCGTAGAAACGGCTGTTCTGATATTAATGGAAATTTGGGATAGTCATACTATTTTTCAGGACACAGGATATACTATGCTTATCCAAACATCCTAGGAGGTAGAGAGGGGTGTTAATTAATTTGAACCCTTAATCAATAAATGATACGGTACATCATTTTAAAAGGTGTAAACAAGATTTTATATACAAGTATATAATTTATATAATTTTTGTTGTTTTGGGGGAAAATAGGGCAAACCATATGTATATTAAATCCCCTATTATTTACCCACTGAACTTATATTTAGGTACAATACTATTTTTTGTTTGTGAACTTTTATTATAGTAACTGAGGAGACAACCTTAATTGTATTTCATACCCAAAAACAAGAGGGGGAGACTGGGAATGGCTTATGAGGATTAAATATTCCAGTGTCTATACGGCTCCATGTAATGAAATAAGTTACTATCCCAGCATTTGCCTGTAGCATGTGTTGTCCCAGGATAGATAAAGAAAAGTTTCCATTGTTCAGGATAAAACCACTTCCTGGATCTTTTGTAGTACTCTATGCTGCAGGTTGTGATTTTAATACAGTATTGACATAATTTTCTGATTTTATAGTTTGCAGGAGGAAATGTGTATACAGTACTTGGAAGTGAGTCATAACCAATGAATTTCTCCCCTGACACATGCACTAAGGTGCTATTTATTTTTGCAGTTGCTACTGGATTTCCAAGTGGGCAGTATCCATTAATGACTCGTCTTGAAGAAATTCGTTATGCTGTGTCAGAGGGAGCCACTGAGATAGACATTGTCATTGACCGTGGTTTAGTGCTGACTAACCAATGGCAAGCTCTTTATGATGAAGTGAAGTGGATGAAGGATATTTGTGGTTCTGAAGTTCACATGAAATCAATTCTCGCTGTTGGAGAGCTGGGTTCACTCACAAATGTTTACAAAGCATCTCTTGTAGCTATGATGGCAGGATCAGACTTCATCAAAACATCAACCGGTCAGTAGTTCTATAATTGAACATCTGTTACATGTGCTAGTTAAAAACAAATCATGGTATAGTAAAGCATGAGTCCTACTGTACAGTGATTTCAAAGAGGAGAAACAGAAAGACAATATGTACTTTTAATTATGCATTGAGCAGTAAGTTTTTTTTTAGAGATTGGAATACCAACTCCTCCTCTTCTGAATACGTGTTAAATCTCAAGCTGACATATCCATTTATTTCTCAGGGCACAGGATAGACTATGTTTATCCAAAATCCTGGGGGGCATAGAGGGCTGTTAATTAATTTGAACACTTTATCAATAAATGATACGGTACCATCATTTGATAGGTCTAAACAAGATTTTATATACACTTTCGTTTCATGGCTGTTGTTGTTCCTGGTTGAGAAATACATGGCTATTATAGAATGCAATTGCCATTGATAGCACAAATGTTTGTAGATATCCATACTGATAGATGAATTCAAAGTTTAAATTATACGCCAATCAGTACTTACATAAATATATCTATTATATAATGTACATGTTTCGACCTTCAGCTCAATTAAGATTGCAAGCAATTAAGAATAAAATAAAATAGATGTACTTGATGTGAAAAATGTTTATGAGATCAATTGTAATTAAAAGAATTGATCTCATAAACAATCTTAATTGAGCTGAAGAAGACCTCAATGTCAGGTCGAAACATGTACATTATATAATAGATATATTTATGTAAGTACTGATTGGCATATAATTTAAACTTTGAATACATGGCTATTACCTTGTGATCAGAATTTCTATGAAGCATGATCTTAAAAGAATTTTCTGCTTCAAACCAGACACACATCTCATTGTTTCATTTCATGGTTGGAAACTATCCTGTACTAGATTCTTGTTGTTAAATGAATATGGTCTACAGTATTTGGATCACTCACTTTATAATCTACCATAAACCCTAATATGTTTGGCATATCCTTCGCAAATCCTTCCCTGGCATGATCTATAATCTAATGGGTTACATCCTGAGTCAACCTTGTTGATTGTTAATTTTCAATTCTTACCCTTAGGGAAGGAGACAGTGAATGCTACGCTTCCAGTTGGACTCGTGATGTGTCGAGCTATCCGGGATTATCATCAGAAATTAGGTTTCAAGGTGAGATTTTAGTATTAGAATATATTGATATTCAACAGGATTCATATTCAGAATCGATTTTCAGTATTAACAGACAGTCAGTTAATCATTTGCATAATGATGAGGGCATTCACCTGTTTTTCCACACTCACCCCAGGCAAATACAAGGTTGGCACTTTAAATCGCAGGGTATCTACCTCGGGCGTAGATCCTAATAAATACAATTACACACACTACAATAACATAAGTTAACATAGGTTTTATTGTAGCATTATTATTTGGCATCTGCAATCATGTGTCTTCCATATCTGACTGCTTGCTCCATCGTTCTTACAACTCAGAGAAGTTTGCAAATTATAACATACTATATTAGTTGTAATAATGGAATGGATTTTTTTCCAATACTGCAAGGTGGTGTGGATAAATAAATGCAGTTACATGTAATACTCTTCTTTTCAGGTGGGTTTCAAGCCAGCCGGTGGAATTCGTACTGCCAAAGATGCCATTAACTGGTTAGTTCTGATAAAGGAAGAACTAGGAGATGATTGGTTATCCCCAAAACTGTTTCGATTTGGAGCATCAGGTTTATTAACAGACATTGAACGTCAGTTGTATCATCATGTCACTGGAAGATATGCATGCGCACAGGAGTTTACAATGAGCTAGTCCATTCCTTCTCCAACTCCTCATCTTTTGTGGTGATAAAAACAATACAATATTAAATGAAAGTTTTTCTAGGACACAAGTTCAAAGAAAAGAAAAAAAAACGTGTGTGGCCATAGGATTTTTAGGTTGTGGGGCAGCATAATACAGGGTATCTTTTTCAACAAAGAAAAAAGGAAAGAGAGAAAGAGAATATCTAGTAACAAGGGGCAGATGCTATTGAAATGTCTTCACAGTAAACAATGCTCAGTAGCATACAAATCGATTCTACCTTATGAAAAAGGGAAATAATTCCAAATGTGGAAATTTAGCTGTTAGGTTGTGTTTCGTGCGTGAAGTACAAGTCATCACGATATTAAGCAGAGAGTTAAAACGTCTGACATGACCAAGACTTGAACCTGGAACCTTCGGATTTCCAGTCCGATGCTCTTACCGACTGAGCTGATAGCTGTGTGTGATAGCTAGGAGGTGATTTAATCGAAGGTCAAAGGTTTCAGTCTTGGTCAAGTCAGACTTTTTAATTCTTTGTTTAACATCTTGATGACTTGTACTTCATGCACAAAACACAGCCTAATAGCTGGAAAACCACATTTGGCATTCAAATAGTCAAGGGAAATTATAATTAATTACAATGTATTGCTTTGCTGAGTTATAATTTATAATATTATTTCAATTATCATTTCCACATCTGTATGTTCATTCGGGTTAACTAGAAATTAAAAAGTACAAGTAATTGTCTAGTGAATAGAACAGGAAAATAAGACCACTGTAATATTGTCAACTGAACTCAATTTAATCAGATATTTTAAAGTAATTTTATTTTGTTTTTTATTAGTTTTTTTAAAATATATCATCAACATCTGCCCCCTATCTTTTGCTGATGTCTGTGATAAGAGCTGGGGTTTTTGCTATTGTACCTCATGCCTCTTCATTTCCGTGGGACCAAGTTTATGTACATCATCTGCCAATTCATCTCCATGTTTTCTCTGTGTCAAAATGGAAGTCAACTTTGTTCCAAATTTGGCACAAAGGTACACTTTGATTTATTCTGTTAAATAAAACATTGTATATAACAATATGTTGTTGGAGTTCTTTCTTATCTAATGGATGCCATTTCTCAAGTTGAGGAATTCTTCCAACAGGAACCTCAAATTGCTCTTGTTTGTCTCCTCTCTATCATTTTAATTAATTTATTTCCACTCGTCCTCTTCCACAATCAGTGCCAAAGCATTTTTCCATCCAGTATTTATTCATAAATCGTCCTTCCTCCAACAGTGCCAAGGCTTTATTCCATCCAGTGTTTATTGGTCCTTACTCCAGTAGAGCCGAGGCATTTTTCCAACCAGTATTTCTTCATCATTTGTCCTTCCTTCATCAGTTTCAATGGATTTTTCCATCCAGTATTTGTTGGTTTTTCCTCCAGTAGAGCTGAGGTATTTTTAACATCCAGTATTTATTGGGGAGCCAGTATTTCATATATTGGAATCATTCTACTCCCTTTCATCATTTGAGAAAGTATAATTTCTAACTGTCCTTATTTGTCCTTCCTCCAGTAGAGCTGAGCCATTCCTCCATCCAGTATTTATTGGTGCTTCCTCCAATAGATTAGAGGCATTTTCCATCAAGCATTTACTGGCTCCAGTTACTGGTTCTTCCTCCATTAGATCCGAGGCTTTTCCATCCAGAATTTATCCTCCTTTGTGCTTCTCCAACAGTGCAAAGGCATTTTTCTTCTAGTTACCAGTAGTTATTATTGAGGTTTTAAGGAGCGGAACAGTGCGGTCATCAGCCCCTAAACGTTTTTCTTCTCTCTCCCACTAATTGAGTGTCATCTAAAAATTCTGGATCATGTGATTACTATTGTGGTTTGCTTTCCATATTTTATTTTAATGGTTGAGATGTCAGTATCCTGACTGGAAGAACCAAGGTTTGATTTCCGGTAGTTGTAAGGGTTTACAACTTATCCTCAACTTCCCAAGCATCTGCTGGTCTGTTCAGACTGCTATAAAAAGAGATTGTTTTATTTAATAGCTTGGTACCGTACCTTATAGTCATCATCCACATGTACTTGGGTGTGTATGGAATTAGTCTAACCTGTCTAACTGTAGTAGTGTGCCCAATTGTAATGATTAGGGTTTAGGAGTGGAGTAGGTGGCAAGGGACTTGAAATAAGATACTTTGTTTTTCTTTGCAGTGGATAAAATTCAGTGATGAGCACACTCAGCATTATCACTATCTGTGGGAGGGTTTGAAGTCCAGTTCTGTGAACATCAGCAATCCAGTTCAGCTACACTACTAGATGTATAAAAATAGATACTGGGGAAATTTATTATTTTAAAGTAACTTGTAATGTAAAGAAAATACAGCAACTTGTGTACTTACATTGTACAGTAATGTGACACTGTGTGTGTGTGTATACAAGTGTTGTTGCAGTGACGTAAAACTCCTCGTAAACGTGGGGGGTCAAATTTATAAACTGGGGTTGCCTACCTACCAAGGATTTTTATTAGTTTATGGCTTTAACGCCTAAAAGAACACAGCAATGTAGGCCCCACGCTATATTTAAAAAAAAGCGATGATTTTTATTCATTTTTTCTAGATGAAATGCAATCAAAATATGAATACAAAAGATAAAATATTTGTCAACGTCTAGCAAAAGACCTGAACACTGACTGTTGTTGATCATTGTTTACAAACTGTTGAGCAAGACGTGCATCATCTAGCTTGTCAACCATTTCCGAGTAGGTGGCCAGTAGACAGCAATGATTCTGTCTAATTTGTCCCATTATAGATCACCGGAAAACTTCTCTCTGCAGAACAGCTTGAAGCAGGTGACGAGTAGAATCAAGGTCATCACCGTGACAAAGTACAAACTTCACAAATTTAACAAAGTTTCGACAGAAACTGATGAAATGCTGTAGCTCCACTGATTTGGATAAACACGACACAAGCATAGCACTAATGTCAAACTTCTGATGTCACATGCGTCACTACTTTTCAAACTCTGTCGGCACAACGCAGGGCGCATGCGACAGGATGCGGGAGGGAAGAGACATGATATTTTACCTTGTTTGTTTCCAATAAAAAGGTGCGCGTGCTGTTTTATGGGGCTCAGATATAATAGTTCGAAAATGCACCTTTTCGGATTGCCTTGGTGAGGGGACAAAGCCCAAAGCGCCTCGGCTCTCGGATCAGTCTGTGCTTCTGCAGCAAACAGGGGAGCGGAGAAAAATAGACTGTTTTTTCGGTAGAATAAAGAAATTACGACTACTGCAAGGCAAGATGGCTTATCTGACTTTCCGCCTAACATAGTATTAAATCATTTATGGAATAGTTTCGGGTTATTTCACTTTTATTTTTTTAAGGGTACTTAAAAATTTTGTCTTGCACCTAAAACTTGACAATGTGTTTTATAAAATAGAATTGGTTTTCTTTGGTTTGCCAATGCTATTTACAGGAGGCCATGACTAGAGTGGCGTATATTGTCAGAATGACAGGCCACGCCTGCTTCCTTCCACATCCTTGCCCAGTTTCATTCGCCTTCATCCATTCCATCTCTCATCCCGACGCGCAGGTCGCCCACGGGCGTTGACTAGAAAGACCTGCACTCGGCCTCTCATGAGGTCACACAAAAAAAAAAAAAATTCAGAATGTATCAGGCATCAGTTGTTGATACACAATCACAAATGGAACTTTCAAAGTTGTTGGTTAGGGTCCTTCTAAAGCACTACTGGAAACTAGATCACAACGCTGCTGCTGCGGCGGCTCGAAGGATATGTGAAGTGGAAGGAGAAGGTGTTGTTAGTGAACGTGTGGCACAACGATGGTTCCAACGTTTCAATACTGGAGAAGGAAACTACAGATTAACACATTCTGGAAGACCTAAACTATGGAATATTGAGAATACACGCACAGTTTTGGAAGAAAATCCGCAAAGAAGTACTCATAGGCTGCCAGAAAAACTTGATGCATCAAAAGATACCATCTACATCGGGTTATGAGAGACTAATGCAGGAAATGGAGTTAAATAGAGAAAGTATATGGCAGGAATTTTACGTCACAGCTGCGATGACCTAGAGGGATTAGATGAAGTGTTTCTATGAGATGAGGCACTTGTTAACCAGATTCTGGGTGCATGGATTCCACTTCAAAGTGTGTGCAAAGAAAATCTATTATCAACCAGATTGCAAATGCATCTGTGTCCTCTGCGGTGAAGCATGTGACAGATGTCATGTAATGCGGTGTGATTAGAGGAAGTTATCTCTGTCACAGTTTTGTATCAGTGATAAGTAACGCTCAGGACTAATTCAAATGCATATTTTGTGCTCTAGTAAATTTATTAAAAGATACCATACATCGCCAGATTAAGAAACTTAGAAAGACAGATAGCTCAAGAGCATAGAATCTGATGGTCTCTACTTTGAAGAATAGTTTAATTTTTTGTCAGAAAACTTTCCAAATAAAATTTTCTTTACGAAACAACATTACTTATAGCGGCTTCGGTGGCGTAGTTGGTAGCATGCTGAGCTTCTCTGCTCAAGATCGTAGGTTCAAACACGGCCGAAGTTGTTGGATTTTTAAGAGCATTAAAAATCCCTCAGTATGCATATTTTGAAGGGGAAGTATAGCCGGCGGGCCCATGCCGTAGATTTATGGCATGTAAAAGAACCTTCCACTAACTACACTTGTGTGACTGTAAGTTCCAACATTCGTTGCCAGGTGTCGGTTGTGGTGGCATCTAGTAACCAAATCTGCTGCTAGATGTTGATGGTAGCAAAAGTAGGAACTACTTGAAATTGATCGTCTGCAGTCCTTACCTGAATTAAAGATAACACACACTAATACAGCCATCACAATTAACACCGGTTATGAGACAGATTCTACACACAGCCCAAGTACACGGGGCTATATGACCGCATTGTCGTAGCCCCTAAACTGAGGAACCAACCAACATTACTTATGACTCATGAGACACCCCCTGTAATTCCTAATTCTGGACGAATATTTGCAGAAAGTCTATAATTTTATTTAAGTAATTTCAAATTTGAGTATTGCATCCATAGAGTAAGATTGTTGGTTTCATACATCCCACAGTAATATCTTGTGCCAGATAGCATTCTGGCTCAGTTAATGTACATGCAGGGTCATAGTGTCAATCTTTAACCAGTCTTGCCTGCCAATGGCGATGGGGAAATAAGATGTGCTTTGTACCAGGCTCGGTTTGACACAAACAAATACATAAAGTAAATTGTAATGCCATCTATTGTTCAGTATGAGATACTGGGGTGAACTTAATAATGAATGGTTAAAAAGAGGGGTTGAACCATTGGTCTGATTGGCTAGAGGTGACAATCAAAGTCATATGCACAACTGGCAATTGGTCACAATGTGGATCAGATCTGTGCTCACATGGTGTGAGCATGTTTATGCCTTTTTGGACAATGGAGATGGAAAGCTGAAAGGCTAATATAGGGTAAATGGGGATATTGCATGAATGTCATTTCAATTGTAAAGAAACACCGGGAACGTTTATATCACGTAAGTACCTATATGTTCAGTTTCTCACATGGCACCACCCTTAGTATTGGCCTCCAACCGCCACTGATGTATATTCACTTCAAATTATGCTTAAATTTTAGAAATTTAGCTTCTTAGTCATACCCATTGCCAACTTTACTACTACTAATAATAATAATATCGTATGGCCTTGGGTGCCAGGTGCAAGCTTTGTTATTTGACACCCAAAGGGTAGCTTGCATGTCGAATTTCGTTGTTCCTTGAAGCACTATGAAAGTCAAGGAGGTTAGATATCTAAGCTCCTTGAACACTATACTGCCTCCTAGTAGAGAAATGAGGAACTTTATGTTGACGGAAACTCCCGAGATTAATTTTTCCATTATGAACACGGCCTACTGAATTCAAATGAGTTCTTTGACATGCCAACATCGTATGACATGGTGTCGCAATTTTCAACGCCTTTCAAAAAATCACTTACCATGGCCAGGAGCAAACCTGCAAGCTTGGGATTAGTAGACCGACATGTTGACCACTCACCCACCGTGGCAAGCTACTTTACTACTAATGAGTTAGCAATCTCATCTTGATTGGAGTATGGAAGTCATCTGAGTACCTCCCCTTCCTGATCTAGATTGATTGTTATTAAGGTTAAGAGGTTTATTATTAAGATCAAATACGCAATTTAAAAGTATGAGGGGCTGCGTGTAAAAAGAGTACTGCCAGTACCCTCAAAATATGAAGGTATCAGAGTGAGCAGAATTAATTTGTTGAAGGAGAGAATGAAAGACAATGACTGTTCATAGGACAAGTACCGGTAAATGGATCTAATGCAGCATTGAATCAAGGGGCTCCGAATTGTCATTGATGTGCAGTATTCATGAGATGTGAGCATTTTCATTTCTAGTCATGACAAAATTCAACAAAACATCATATGTTATTGGTATGATTTTTATTCCTCAATTCTGATTATTTCATTGTTATACTAAAAATATAAGTTATAAAAATACTTCACACTGATACAATTCAGAATAGTGCAGCAGGGAGTTTGTATGTTGACTTTGCCAGTTTTATGATGTGTCTTTAAAACTATTGACCCCATCCCTGGTTGGTCTGTCTACCACCACTGCCATAATTGCCGTAGTTGTTATTATTGTTGTTCTTGTTGCTACCTCTATTGCTGCTGCTGTTGTTGTTGTTGTTTTCATTTTGGCTTGGCATTTCCGGTGTATCCCAGTCTTCACAGTTCTGAAAAACAAAGCAATACTGTGTTGAATCACTTGATGAGTCACTTTTAGAGCTAATGCAATTTTCAGTTTACTTTTTTATCCCTTCCTCCCATTTGTTTATACACTGCTCACAATAAAAAACGCATCAAACTTTTGGTCATCTGTAATACTCTGTGTGCCTTTATTTTGCAGACGAAAATTATACAGACCTAAACGTGTTCCTTTATTTGTACAGAAACTAAAAATGAACAAAAGATACCCACACAGTTACGCTTTATTGTCCCAAAAAGAAACAGTGGTCCAAAACCGAAAGTCATGGCACTCGAATGCAACTGAAAACAAACTGAAACTTACACTTAACTCTTTTCAGTACTCTGTGTTCCCACCTCTGGCTCGTATCACAGCAGCACACCGGAATGGCATGCTTCTGATAAGCCTCCGGATAGCATCCTGGGGGATGGCTCTCCACTCTTCCAATAAAGCTGCTGTCAGCTCCTGGAGTGTTCGGGGTTGCTGTGGTTGATTCTGGATACGCCTACCAAGTTGATCCCACAGATACTCGATAATATTGAGGTCGGGGCTACTTGCGGGCCAGTCCATTAATTGAGGTCCAGCAGCTGCAAGGAAGTCCCTGGTGCAGAATGTGCAGTGGCTCCATCATGCGGTAATGTGAAATGTTGCCCAGTGTTGTCTGTGATGGGCTGTACATGGTTCTCCAGAACCTCCTCAATGTAACACACAGCTGTCAATCATCCCTGAATGACTACGAGGTCACTTTTATGGTTGAAAGAAATTCCTCCCCAAACCATCACTGGTCCGCCACTGTAAGTGACTGTTTCCTGCATGTTGCAAGGCAAATTTCGTTCTCATTGACGTCGCCAGACTCGAATACGACCATCTGACCCAGAAAGCTGGAATATGGATTCATCGGCAAAGAATACTGGCGTCCAGTGTCAGAACTGCCAGTTGACATGCTGTTGTGCAAACTGCAGACGGCATCTTCGGTGATAAGGGCTCAACCGAGGCACTTAAAGTGGTCCACGGGAATTGAGCTGACCTTCCCTTAGTCTATTGCGGACTGTCTGTATACTGATGACAGTCCCATGTGCATTAATTAGCTCACTTCGTTGGTTCCTGGCTGTACTGCGGCGATTTCGGAGGGCCTGTAAACGAAGAAATCGGTCCTCAGCTGGCGTTGTTTCCGTTTTCTCCCTGAACCATGTCCGCGTTTGACAGTGTGTAGCTCTTGATATCGCTGACCCCACCTGCAGATGATTGAGACACTCTGAGCCGCTCTGCCACGTAACACTGAATGCGTTCTTCCTGCAAGGGGGTTACTGCACGCAAGACTTGTTCTAATGGTAAATTCCTTCCCATGTGTTGTGCTCTAATCTGCATATGCTGCTTATCAATACCACAGCACTGACAGACCATGCTGTACGTCACAAACCACTGCTGATTGGGGCGCGGTCACAATGATAACTGCTACAAATTAATGTCACCATGTGATAAACGAACAACCCTGCAGAGCACCATGGATGTGAAACTGCATGTGTGTACGCTAGTTCATACCAAAGTTGTGATCCGTTTTTTGTGTGTGCAGTATATTTAAGAAAATACCTTGTGTTGAGCTGTCATATCTGAAGGTGTTCAAAAAAAGAAGGTATTTGATATTATAAGAGGCGAAGGTATGGATTAAACCAAGAATAAAATGCCTAATAAACTGGGGTTCTATAGTGCCTACTTTCTGAGATCTGAGCACTTGTTTATGGGAGGTGCAGACCACCAGATAATCACAGTTAACATCCCTGGCATGGAATGCTCTTATGTTGCAAAGAATAATATAAACAAAAGTCTGGTTGTTATTATGAGCAGAGTTGTAATGGTGCTCCATCAAACAGTGTCAATTGTTTGGTTCCAGTTGTGTCGTTTTAGTCATGTTAGTGTACGTTACTACTAGCGTGGTGCCTTACTTATTATGAAGCATTGCAATGAATGAATATCACACTGAACACCTATGAACAAGTGTTCAGATCTCTAAAGGTAAATTGAAATTTGCAACTTACAGTCGGTCAACACAAACTAATTCCAATTACTGGAATATGCATAAAAATAATCTGAAATGAAATACATGTGGTTAAGATATTATATTGTTGGACTATTGAAGAAAAAGAAAACTAAGGGATGACATGTTTCGCTTGTCAAGCTAACATCATCAGATCCAAATCTACAAAACACAACCAAACCTACAATGACACTCACAGACAGTCTCTGCCCTCCATAAACCAAAACCAAAAAATAATTTCAAGAATTTTTACTGTTCTTGAGAAGATACACACCATTATTTTATTTGTTAGTAGAAAATCAAGAATACAGTATTGCATTTTATGTCAAATTAAATACCACTAAAACCAACTTCTAGGAGTAAAGCAAAGGTTTTCTGTGGTTTCCCCATTTCTACTCCAGGCAAATGCCAGGATAGTTCCTAACTCAAGGCCACAGTCATGGCCACCTCCTTCCCAGTCCTCTCTGAATTACAAATACATCTGCTAATACAGGCATTATCACAGTCAATCCACAATAATGGACATTCATCTTACATCGTGTTTTTTTTTCGTATGGCTTTTAGTGCCGGGAGTGTTGTGTCCGAGGACATGTTCGGCTCGCCAGGTTTTGTAGCCGCTTCGAGGCGGACACCCAATTGGTGAGCTACACGTACCGTCACGTGTGGATTGTTGTCTGGGGAGGAAAGTGTGATTGTAAGGACAAGGAGTTGGAAGGTACCGGCTGTGGCCTATAGTTAGGGACCAACCCTGGCATTTGCCTCGAAGGAAGATGGGAAACCACAGATGACCATCTGCAAGGTTGCCGGCGGGGGTATTCGAACCACCTCGCCTCCCGGATGTGAGCGACTGCCAGCAGTCATGCCGTAACGACCACGGCTAACTCACCCGGTTTACATCGGATGAAGCAGTTGAATGGGTCAAATAACTAGACCTAGAGTTGTAAGATCGTACGAACTTGTGACTATGCACATTTCTCCAGAAATTATATATATTGTATATATTGAACCCGAGGAGGTTATGCTGACTGGAATCGAACGTGGTTCTCAGAGACTGTGATCTCAGTATAAAGGTTCCACCAGGGAACGAACCAGAGATCTGTAGAGGCAGTTTCATGGTAAAAACCCCTCGAAAGAAGTGTATATTTAATCACTGGTGTGATTTTGGTGCAATGACATTATTTATTAAAATAATGCAGGGAAAAATGAGCAGATTACAGCATTATTAGACTACTTGGTGTAGGCTATACGAGGCTTGAAGCACGGAGAGGGCAGAGTTGACATTTTACAAATTAGCCCAGAATTGTGGGTGGGGCCCAGTGGAGCCATGTCCATCTCTGTGACCCCATTCTGTCGTCTGGAGCAGGGTGGAGGCCTGAATAATGACCCAGTTATTCCCCGACGGAGAATAGATTTGAGGAGGGGGCGGAGAGATGTCCAGGAAAATCATTGATTACTCGTGATTGGAGTAACGAATTGAGAGGAGAGTTGCTCACAGGTGAATCTTTTGGCAGGAGGCTAATTTTAGAGCCTTTTACCTGCGAAATTGATGCATATTTAATGATGTGCGGAAGGACTGTAAAACTGCCATTGTTCGCGGATAGATTTGAGAATGTTGCCGGGGAATACCCGTAAGATAGCGTCCCACGCTATGGAGAAAGGAATTAATATTAATTAATTGGACGAGCGATTCCTTTGCACGCAGATAGTTTTGGGATCTGTGAAGAGAGAGGAACCCGATGATCATGGTTTGGAGACCAGAATCATGCTGGGAGAGGAGCCAAGATTACGCGGGAAGATTTCGCCCTACTTTTCGTGGGAATCCGATATAAGGGAGTAGACCCTTGGAGGAGCGCCCAGTCTCAGCTCAGTCTCTCTCAGTTCAAGCTCAGTCTACGCGCAGTTCACGTGAAGTTTACGCCCAGTTACAGCCAGTTACAGTCGAGCAAGTTGCAGTCTTACGCAGTCTTCACGACGTTAGAAGTTACCCAGTTGTAGCTCAGTTGCAGTAAGTTGCAGTCAGTATGCAGCAAGTACGAGGGCAGTACGAGACAGTATGTAAGCGGTCTACAGCAGTCTTCAAGTAAGTTACGAGCAGTCTTCAAGTGAATCTTCAGTCAGTTACAGCCAGTTTGAAGCAAGTTCGTCAAGGCAGAACGCATGGCGATTCTACTCATAATAGACGCCAAACAAAGACTGGTACATGTAAATGAAGCATTTAATAAGCTTTTATGACTAATAGTCGTGCTATAGGCATAATCAGCAGTACGAACTATGCCGTGTTCAGTTACGAAGCACCGTGTAGACTAATGGCAGAACTATTGTAAATAATTATTTGTGTAAAGTATTGGACAGTGTTAAGCGCAATGTGTAAAGTATTGACTGATCGTATATGTGTAATTACGATGGAATGCGCTAAATGAAACTCTATGACGCGGTTGGTAATGTCATGAGAGTTCCAGATGATAACACTCAGGACGGGAGCTAGCATATTTATGCAACGCAGGACGCTTACTGTAGGAGTAAGAATAATGAAAACTGTTGGTGAATTCCAAGAGCAGGTAAACCAGACTTTCAATCAGGAGTTGATAGGAGCACGGGAGATGCCGTCGACACCTGCAATTTCGATCTTTGCTAGGGAATTTCAGCAATGAAAAGTGTATAAAGTGACGTGTGTTAAGTGTAACGCATATGTAAAATAGCCTTTAAAGTAGTGATTAGATAAGTGTTTCACATGTGTGGGAGCGATAGCTTCCTGAGAGTTATGCAACGTGCCGTGTTGTTGATGAAAATTATGTGTTATAAAATGTGTGTATTCAAGATAAATATGTCGCGTTAAACCTGCTAATGGCGGGCGACATGGAGAAATATGATTGGTCGGAGCCACCATAGACGCCTATAGAGATGTAAGTACCCCACAAGTTATGATTATGTAGAAATATGGGCCACTGCATGTTGTGATTTCCTTAAAGATGCCAGTAAAAATCAGTTTAGGAGGGAGATCCTCCATGTTTAATCATTATTGTGTTGATTTTTTATAGAGTTGAGATGTTAATTTGCATCATTAAGTGGAGTAATTATTCCCACTATGAATTAAGAATGGCAATCAGTTATGTAAATGTGACGAACGCGATTGTTCGAGTTTTTAAGACGTTTAGCTATGTCGGATTTTTGGTAAAGTTATGTGAGAATAATAATAAAGTAATGATTTTGGTCATTTATGTCAGTGAGATTAATAAGAATAATAAAGTAATGATTTTGGTCATTTATGTCAGTGAGATTAATGGTAATAATAATAATGAATATTAAAAGTATGAATGAACACATCAGGAAACAAATAAATGTTGTAAGCGAGAGAGTTACGCTAATTGCAAGACTTATCAATCTAAGCAGTAAGATGATACAGTAAGATTACATTACAGTAATTAAGGAAATAAGTTTTATATCAGAATATTGCATATATTCAATAATGATGCCAGTAATGAAAGAGCTTTTAGTGAATTGAATTTGCAGCTTATATGAGAAGCTTATAGAGTAATTGATAGATTTCTCTTAATAATATAGGTCGGAGGTCGTAGCATTGAGTAAGGGGCCAGGTGGTCTATTCTACGTATGAAATCTCCTATGTCATGGGCATAAGTGGAGATATAATTTATGCCAGAGTTGTAGTGTGCACCCTAGCTCTGAGGAAGGATATGAAAGTGTTCCGGGTTGGAATCCTGTGATAGAGACGAGGAAAACGAGGACACCTCGAAACTCTATGGTCTCCCGAGAACTTATTGATGAGTTATTCCGCTCGTGGTAGCGAAACTCATGGCGACAGCCTGGACTGAGCGCCTATATTTTACTTGAGACATCTATCACCCGTCAGACTAATGCATTACGAACCCCGAACCTTCATGTTGAATGGACCCGTGTGAGGCCAGTAATTATCATATCCTCTGTGTAGGAGTAATTATAAAAGCTCATTCAATACCTGTTTGCATAATAGTCAATTAAGATCCTTTGGGATATGTGTGTCGGTCAGACAACAGTATTTGTCTTGTAAATCTTTACTGCTTAGAAAGGAAAGCATTCAAACCTTTAAGGAGGGTCGAGGTAATTGGTGGAACACCCATCCCACTTTCTATTGTGTGCCGACTCCTCGCGCCGAGGGTCTGCAGGCGGGCACTCGAACCGTCAAGGCAAGTTGAAAGGAAAAGATTTTAGACCCTGGTAAATGACATATAATGAAAGATTGTTATGTTGAGTAATGTAGCCATGTGGTTTAAGAACACATGGATAATTATAGATTATCCTGATGGTTCATTATTTTAGCTATCTGACGAATAGTTAGACGATGTATTTGTACTGTCACTGAAACCAAGTTATGAAGTTGGTTACCAGATGCCAATCGCCACGAGAGCAAGGTAATCTAATTGTACCATCCGACACAAGCTATAACGTAACGTTTTATGTAGGAATCACATACAGCATGCAGTGGAACCATATAAATAGAGGAAGTGGAAGGGTAGCTTACATAATTATGGAGTTGCACGTTGATTGCGGTGCAACGTCCGAATAGGTAATGCATGAAAGCATTTGTTTGGTGAGAAGAGAAAAATCAAAACACGCACGGCACACATAATTGTTAAAACCAAGAGGTTTAAGGAATAATTAATTTGTGATATTAAAGAAGTCACATTGTATGACTGTTATGTTAATGTACAGTTTGTATTGAAGTCGTAGGTGCATCAGCGCACTAGAATATCTTTATGAAGTTCACATAAGGGTACAGCTTTATGGTTTAATATGACTTTATTATGATTTCATTTTTGTTTATTTGTGGATTGTGGAAGTAAATTTTTGTTTGCTTTGTTTTTATGGTTTTGGGATTGTTTTTGTGTTTGAAGCCATGATTTTATTTACTGAATTAAAGTTAGAATAGAGTTGTTCCTTATCATTGTAGAGTTGATACCTTATAGCCTCAGATCCAAAATATGCACTGCTCAATTGGGGAGACGGTACACGCCTGAGACCTGATGCTAGCTGGAGGCAGATGCATATTCTCCATCGAGATTACTCACATGGGTACAATATGTACATACATTCGTCATACGATAAATAAATAAATAAATAAATAAATAAATAAATACAGACATCACAATAACACAGGTTATCAAACAAAAATTCCACACACCCTAGTACACGGGGATGAACGAGCATGATGTCGAAGCCCCTCAAATGAAACAACAACAACAAGCTAGCAGCATTAACTGCTTGAAGAATAGGATTCGTAAAAGTTTTCATTTAGCACAGTACTAGTGGACAATCACTGTTTTTTTTTTTTTTTCACACTTGTATGTTTTACTGCTTATTATAGTTATTTTTTGGGGCTTGTCACTTAGAGTTTTCATAGTAGTAACCACTTGACTAAAGATGTCATACACATACAGATACATTAACTTATACGGTACCTACTTTTCAACACACTTGTGGACATTTACTTATTTTTTATTCTGGAGGCTTACCACTTTAAGCAATTCTCAGAAATAATAGCCAAACCTTCATGGATTAGTTGGAGGAGAGTAACCATTGTATGACTGACTGTGATCTTTCAGCCTTGCAGATATTAATAAATTTTCTTTCTATTGTCTGTCCACAATTAAGACTGGACTATGGGCTTTTACATTTAGCAGACTCCCCCAGAATTGATGACTTTGAATTCTTTAAAAACTGTACTTCCCCTGTCTTCCTTAATAGCTTATTGGTCATGAGTTGTAAAGAATCAACACTAATTGTGAATTGTGTGCTATTAATTCCAGGGATTATAAGATGATATTAGAGTTATGAAAAATGTATACTTAGCTTACACTTCGTCCTTTCTCTTCAAGACACAAAGCCAGATTCTTGGAAAATTCACATTTATTGTCCTTATTATCTGAAATTAAATAATTACCTTAAGAGTGTGTTTGTTAGAAAAAATCCACTGTATAATACAATACCATAATATCATATCATATATATACAGAATGATTCATAATTCGTATTACAAACTTCTGGGGGTTGTAGAGGGGACTATGAAGATCACAGTTTGAATAGGAACCCTTGTCCGGACATTTATCGTTTCGTTACCAAATCGGTTTGAAGATCACTTTCATTTTACATCGCCCGCTTCACGGAATGCAAATAACATTGGCTGAGGGCAACCTCTGCAGTCCCATGATGTCATACAGTACGTATGTCTTCTGTTTACAAACTGTAGTGACTATGAGTTCGCTTTGACAGCAGTTATGATCCAGTCAGGGTGCAGTACAGGATGAGACCACAGTCCAATGATATTGTGTCGTCTGTTCGTTTACGAACGGTAGTGACAGAGAGTCTGTTTGACAGCACTTGTGATCCAGTCAGGGCGCAGTACAGGACGAGCCCGAAGTCCAATGATATCGTGTCGTCTGTTCGTTTACAAAGGGGGTTGCGTGGTGCAGTCGGTAGAGGCGCTGAACTTCTAACTGTTAGGGAGTGGGTTCAATCCCCACCCAGGTAGTGGATTTTAGAAACAAAACTACCACTTTTGGAAATGCAAATAGCCCTGGGGTTCACTCAGCCTACACCAGAATTGAGTACCAGGGTAATTCCTGGGAGCAAAGATGGCCGGGCGTGGAGCTGACAACTCCATCCCATCTAGTGCCGATGTCACAAAGAGTGGAAACCTCTACCTTCCACTACTCCCAGGGCCTCCATGGCCTGTACGAAGTTGGCTTTGCTTTGCTGTTCGTTTACAAACGGTAGTGACAGTGAGTCTGCTTTGACAGGGTGATCCAGTCATTCAGCAGTACAGGATGGCGGCATACACTTTTGAAGAGTACACAGAGATGTTACTAATGTACGGCAAAGCTGGACATAATGGTCGAGCTGCACAACGCATGTATCATGAACGTTTTCCGCATTAGCCCCACCCCATCACATACCATTTTTGTGAGACTACAACAAAGGCTGCGAGAAACTGGTATATTCCAACCGAGGAGGGCTGATTGTGGTACTCCACAGATGCATCGCACTGTCGACCTTGAAGAGGACTTCCTTCATCACGTAGAAGAGGACCCGTTGACGAGTACGCAAAACATTGCCGATGCCGTGAATGGGTCCCAATCGAGCGTCTGGCATGTTTTGCGCGACCAGCAACTGCACCCTTTCCACCCACAGAAAGTTCAAGCAATTGTCCCGGCAAATTTCGTGCCACGTGCCAAATTCTGTGCTTGGTTTCTACACCAGTGTATTAACACACCCCACTTTCTGCATCATACTCTTTTCATGATGAAGCTCAATTCACCAGGGAAGCTATTTTTAACTGTCGAAACAGCCACATTTGGGCTGAAGAAAATCTGCATGCCACGCAGCCACGTGGATTTCAGCAATGCCTCGGCATCAATGTATGGGCTGGTATCCTTGATGGTCATCTGATTGGGCCGTACCTTCTTCCGTACCGCCTAACGGCTCCCAGGTACTTGATCTTGCTGCAAGAGGTACTGGTAGAGTTCTGTGAAGATTTGCCATTGGCACTACGTCAGCAAATGTGGTAACAAAATGATGGCTCACCAGCACACTTTGCACGTGCAGTCCGCGAACATCTCGACCAAACATTCGAGGAAAGATGGTTAGGTCGAGGTGGTCCAATTTCATGGCCACCACGATCCCCAGATTTATCTCCCCTCTACTTTTTCCTGTGGGGCCACATGAAGAACCTTGTTTATGAGACTCCTGTTGAGTCGGAAGAAGATCTTGTTGCATGCGTTCGGGCGGCCACGCACATTATTAAACACACACCAGGTCTCGTGGGACGTGTGTATGACAACATGCTATGCAGGTACACGTTGTGTAATGAATAGCAGGGTCCCCACGTGGAACAACTCTTGTAGTGCTTACGTTTCTGTAGTGAAGTGGGAGATGTGCAATCGAGTCAAACTGACTTGGTATAGAAACAATACATGTCCGGACATGGGTTCCTAATCAAAATGTGATCTACTTAGTCCCCTCTACAACCCCCAGAAGTTTGAAATAGGAATTATGAATCGCCCTGTATATTATGAGTCAATCTGTAAGTAGTTCTTTGATAAAATAGTGACAATAAGCACATACCTGACTCTAGCAGGTCAAAACAGTCATCAACAGCTTCTTCAACAAAGTCCTTTACCTTCGAGTCACGCACACCTCGCATCATTACATTTGTGACTGACAGCCTGTCTGGCATTGCATCACCATCAAGCTGTAAATGTTGCCAACATCAACAAAGAGTGCATGTTAAATTAAAAAGCAGTGTAATTCAGAAAGTAAACATAGTGTACAGAGTATCCTCAATCTTTTGGGTTGAATCGAAGCAGGCAGCAAATGTGTATCAACTGATTATTATTTTAAAATTTAATTGGTATTCTGCCCGAAGGCAGGTCCAAGCCTCCAAAGAGGCTACCCCCTGCCGGAGTTTACTTGCGGTAGGGTGGCCAGAGCCTTTCCGCTCCTCCTTATGTTGCCCAACAACGCGCAGTGCCTAGAACCAGCATACCATTCAAGTTCCGACTGCGTCCAATGTTGCTTAACTGCGGCGTTCTCATGGGACCCGGTGTTTCAACACGGCTAGGCCGTTGGCTGATTCTTATAGTATTGTTTATTACACACAAAATGTCCCTAGTGTCTATATAAAGCACAACACCATCTATCCATTATTTTATTGCATTATTTCACCAAGAATATGTGCCGAGAAGACTTATTGACACATTCAGAAAGATATGGATCTGAAATCTTAATAGGTCTTTTAAAAGCAGATGTTCCGGTCTATCACAAAAGAAAAATGTTAGGTCTTCATTGGCTGATACTCATGTCCAAGTATTCATGTGTCTCCTGCAATTCTTCAGTATCTATTATCAGGTATGAAAATGTCTTTGATGGCTTATCAAACCAATTTGGGCATTAAACATTCAACCAAATCTCTTGAATTGTTTATGGAAATTAAATGCAAACCATGCAAATATGTGAAATTATAAAGTTGAAATGATTAATTTCCTTAATACAATTTGATTGAATGATAACTTACCATTTGCATTTGCTTGAATATGCAGTGGACAATACACTGAAATCAAGAAATAAGAACATTTGTAGAGATAATAAAATTTGAATCTGGTCATTTAAATCTGAAAGCATATAATGTACCTATGTTTTAGAGACGCCAACCATATACTAGAGCACTGAGTACCCTATGGAAATAACACTTATTTCACACATTATACTGCCATTTATTCAAAATACACACGAAACCAATCAAAAAGATTGCTTAAATACATAAATATTTTTTACAATTTAGAAAAGTAATGTGACAATAATAGAAACTAAGTTCAGTATTTAACAACATCTTGAAAACAATCATTATATATTTTTAAAAGGCCCTGTCTTTTCGAAGAATGAGGGTATTTATATTAGGGTGAGTGGAATTTTAGGTCTGTAGATGAGATCAACACTATATTGCCAAATGTTTATAGATATATGCCTATTGCTGAAAGCATATATCATGGAGCCCTTGATGAACGTTTTTGGTACTGTTGGTATTACCAGATGTATTTTGGATCTCATGGTGGACTCTTCCAACTGATGACATATGGTTTTGTCGCACTACCCTCTTCAGTACTCGTCAGTCCCTGTTGGTCATTTTATATGGTCTGTCAAATCTTGGTTGTGCTGATGTCACTTCCTGTTGCTTCTAGTTTACCGTTGAATGGACTGTATTCAGCAAGGTTGAAATTTCCAGAACTGGCTTACTGGACTGATAGCTGTCTATAAACATGCCTTTCTCGTAGGTCATTGAACTCGGCCCTCTGTAGCAGTCTCCAGCTAATACTTATATTTTAATGTGATGACAGCAAGACAGTATTAAGGCTACAGTACCTCTACCTCAACTGTAAGCAAGCGATACCAGACATATCATAGCAGAAACGTTTGGCAGAATGGTGTATATCCTATATAATCTTAATATTCAACTCATTTTCTTGATGAATACAGTACACTTTTAAAAATAAATGAAATAAAAATAAAAAAACAAAATAGTAGCATGAGAGGGGAAAATGTAAGAGAATTTCAAGCTCCCCTCTTGAGGTTGAGACTTTAAAAATCATGTTACAGTATTTCGTTATATATATATATTAAAGGAAGACTAATTACTAAAATATATTATATTGTATTATTTTTATAAAAAATCTTGCTCGCTGCATTTTGATTATAAGTTTCCTGTTACTAAATGACCCTGCCTGGTTAACTGGGTAGTTAAGTCATTCTAATGAAATATTTTTTCGGCCAGGCATTCTATTTATAACTTTTGAAGTTCGACGTATATTTGAGAAATATTGCAGCTGAATCTGTCATGTTGCGGGGTAACAATTGCTGCAAAGCAATGAAACAATCTAGAACAATTAAGAGCCTGTTTCAAATATCCCTTTATAATCTTAATATTCAGTTCACTTCCCTTCGCCCGGTATCTTTATCGGTTTACCCAGCGTAAGCTTAAAAGGTGCGCTGATCGCAGGTTTTTCTTCGACTCGATTCACTGAAATCGTTACTGTTCGACTTCCTTTGGTCATAAATGAATGTTCTTTTACAGAAACCTTCCTCGAGAAATCCTTTACAGAATGGTATATTTTTATAATATACTGTATATTGTAAGCCAATACGGAACGGAACAAAAATAAAAACCAATATGGTCTTTTTTAAAGCTTGTATAGAATGGTGAAAACCGCATCAAAATCCATCCAGTGATTCTCGAGATCACCCGTTACATCAAAGAATCGGGGACTTAGTTTTATACTATGTAGAGATGGTAACTGTCTAAGTGAATTTTTTTTCTAGTCCCTTATCACTCATATGAAGACAGGTTTCCTGCATTTAACTTGGTAGCCTACTTACTTAGATAAATTTGTTGAAGAAATATTTTCACTTACAGGTTCTATATTCTCAAGTGCAGAGTTATCAGATGAACCGGAGTTGGTGCTGTTGTTATTGTTGTTGTTGTTGCTGTTATTGTTGTTGTTGTTATTATTATTATTGTTGTTTTTATTATTGCTGTTGCCACTACCACTTTTATACTTGTTGCTTTGTTCCCTTTCTTGTTGATTTCTGGATGATGGTCTGGAGCGAGAGTTATAATTATTGTCTTTGTTGTCATTACGATTGTTGTTATTTCCGCTGTTGTAGTTACTGTTACCATTATTCCCATTCCTGTTGTTGTCATTATTATTGTTATTATTATTATTGTTGTTGTTGTTGTTGTTTCTTCGGTTGTTGTTATTACCTGAAAATAAATTATTTTAAAATTGTGTAGAATATTAACATCACAGTGCTCAAGATCAGGTATATACAATTTTAGACCAATGATGGACATAAATATAGTAACAGCATGTAATTTTGATGATGATTATGATGATAATAAGATTTTAAAATTTGACCAAAATTTGGATTGAATCTCTCCCCCTCGATCAGGACATATTTCCTAGTCTTGGATGAAGCATTCGCTCGGGACAGTTTCTTGGATATCACCAAATTGACCATTAATTCCCACGTAACACCAGAACCATCTGTGTGCCATAGTTGAAATCTGACTTACTTTACTTAGCCTATTTTCATATGAAATATAGGCTTATGAGCTCGACTTTTGTCCATATGTGTGTGTCCTACCCCACAAATAAATTTTGATCGACTCGACCAATGTGAATGAAATTTGGTAGTAAATTATTTCAATATCCAGATACCTCATCCATGCCTTTAAAATTTTTCATAATTATTCTTACCAACCCAGCATAGCAGTCATGCAAAATATTTCAAAAATTACTACAGCAATCGAACTAAAATTTTGTTTATTAATAGAGGTTGGTTGGTTACCGACAGTAGTGGCTACGCTGGCTAAAGCGCAGCATTAGGTCATGGGGCCAAGCTCTCTGCTGACTCGGTACACGCGTGGGTTCGAGCCCCACCGTCGGCCGTCCTTGAAATGGTTTTCCGTGGTTTCCCATTTTCAACACCAGGCAAATGCTGGGACGGTACCTTCTGACAGGCCACGGCCGCTTCCTTCCACTTCCTTGCCCAGTTTCATTCACCATCATTCATTTCATCTCTCATTAACTCCTCTCATGAGGTTGGCGTCAGGAAGGGCATCCGGCCGTAAAAACCATCGGCACAAAGACTTCCATCGCATCTCATCCCCGACCCCGTTGGAAAACGGGAATAATAAGGGGTAGACAGACAATAGAGGTTGGTTGGTTCCTCAGTTTAGGGCCTGCGACAACGCGGTCATGTAGCCCCGTGTGTTATCCGTTTTTTAATTCAAGTAAGAACTGCAGACATTGAATTTTTCAAGTAGTTCCTACTTTTGCCGCCAAACGCCACCGTCAACGACTACTAGTTCAGAACTTGGCTACTAGACGCCACCACAGTCGGCTCTTGGAGACGAACGTAGGAACTTAAGAGCGTTGTTTAGCTTCACATAGGTGTAATTAGTGGAAGGTTCTTTAGCTTGCCATGGGACATGGGACCGCCGGCTTTATTTCCCCTCCGAAGGAAGGCATACTGAGGGATCTTTAACGCTCTTTAAAAATCCGACGACTTCGGCCGGGTTTGAACCCGCGATCTTGGGCATAGAAGCTCAGCATGCTACCAACTACGCCACCGAAGCCGCTATTAATAGAGAACTGTAATGCAAGATCATTACATGACTTTCTAAAACCTAATAACTACACATCTACATGTTAGCCACACAAAGTTCAAATGTTTAATTTGACTTGACTTGATTTAATCACCCGAGCATAGTCCAACATGGCATAGCAAATGCTTATTTAGAGCTAAATGTAGGTATTGGAGTTTAATGTAATTTAATTTTCAGAAATCCAAGATGGCAGCTGTACAATATTTTAACAAGTAGTTCTGTGAAGAACTAAATAGCCTATTTTCATATATCCTACTTATATTAATTGCCTCTATCAACATACAAAATTTCAGTTTGTTTAGTGTAATAGATTCGTAGATAATGAGAACGGTCTAAATATTTAGGATGGTTCCCATGTTGGGTTTCTATATATGTAGGCCATAGAGTTATGTACTATTACATGAAGATTATTGCGTACCGGTACCGGTACCGGTAAGTGTAATATTATCAAACTCCAATTGCATGACTAGGACACAATAAATAATAATAAAACTAGATTTTAAAATTAAACACAGCTGCCATCTTGAGGTTATGAAAACAATATTGAAATAAATGTGATGCCAGTGGATTAAAATTTGTATAAGCATTTACCGTGCCAAGTTTCACTGCGCTCAGATGGTTAAATCGCGAGAAACGTCCATTTAAATATTAAAATTTCGCGTCGCCACCATGTTGGATTTGTGCTCACCAAGTTATTGAAAGTCCCGTAGGTGAATTTATGCTAATAAACTTTATCAACATACAAAATTTCAGTTTGATAGCTATCATAAATTAGTAGATATTATTGAGAACCGTCTCAATATTTCGGATGGTCGCCATGTTGGATTTTTATATATATATAGGCCATAGAGTTATGTACTATTAGATGACGATTATTGCGTAGGTTCACTATTCAAGCGTTGACTTCGATCGCAAGATTACGACACAAGAAATAAAAACTTAATTTTAAAATTTCGCCCGGCCGCCATCTTAGGTTATGTAAACAATTGAAATAAATTAGATGTTTCACAGCGCTCGAATGGTTACATCGCGAGAAAAATCTATTTAAAGATTTCAACTTCGCTTGGCCGCCATGCTGGTTTTGTACTCAACAGGTTTTTGAAAGTCACATAGGTGAACTTCTAGTAGTGCCCTTTATCACCGTACATAATTCCAGGGTGGTATCGGTAATAGTTTCGGAGATATAGAATGCCGGTGAAATATTTCGCACAGCCGCCATATTGGATTGGTGAGACGTAATAAAATTTGAAGAGCCCGGTTGTGGTCGGACAAAATAGTACTATGTTCTTACCGAGTTTCATTGAAATTACTCCGGCCGTTTATATTTTATTACGGGGTGGGGGCACATACATCTTGATGTTATGTAAACAATTGAAATGAATTAGGTCAATGCTTTACAATGTGTACAAACATTTGCTGTACCATGTTTCACAGCGTTCGGATGGTTACATCGCGAGAAAAATCTATTTAAATGTTTCAACTTCGCTTGGCCGCCATGTTCGTTTTGTACTTAACAGGTTTTTGAAAGTCACATAGGTGAACGTTTAGTAGTGGCCTTTATCACCGTACAAAATTTCAGGGTGGTATCAGTAACGGATTCGGAGATATAGAATTCCGGTGAAATATTTCGCACAGCCGCCTTGTTGGATTGGTGTATGCCTCTCACCAAGGCGGACCGGGTTCGATTCCCGGTCAATGCATGTGAGATTTTCGATGTGAAATGCCATGTCCTGTGGTTCGGATTCCACGTAAAACGGAGGTCCCGTGGCTTATGATCGCGAGATTAACGGTCACGTTATACTACAAGCTTCCTTCCCTCCTTTTGTTGGATTGGTGAGCAGTAATGAAATTTGAAAGGCACGGTCGAGGTCGGACAAATTAGTACTATGTTCTTACCGAGTTTCATTGAAATTTGTTTAGGGGGAGGGACACATAGGCACACACACATACACACACACGGACAAAGGGTGATCTTGTAAGCCTATTTTTAGCCTATTTTCATTTATGAAAAAAAAAAAAAAAAAAAAAAGGCTTATGAGATCACCTTTTGTCCGTGTGTCTGTGTGTGTGTGTGTGTGGGGGGGGGGATTTTTGTGTGTTATCCTAATAACATCTAAATGGATGGAGCGATTTCAATGAAACTCGGTATGTTCATAGCACTATTCCGGGCGACCCCGACCGTGCCCTTCAAATTTTGTTACGTCTCACCAATCTAACATGGCAGCTGTGCGAAATATTTCACCAGCATTCAATATCTCCGAAACTATTACCGATATCACCCTGGAATTTAGTGCGGTGATAAAGGGAACTACTAGAAGTTCACCTATGTGCCTTTTGAAAACCTGGTAACTACAAAACCAACATGGTGGGCAAGCGAATTTGCGACTTTTAAATAGACGTTTCTCGTGATTTAACCAACCAAACGCAATGAAACTTGGTACAGTATATGTTTATACACATTGTAATGCACCGACATCTAACTTCGTTCAATTGTTTACATAACCTCTAGATGGCGGCTGTGCGAAATATTTCACCGGCATTCTATATCTCTGAAACTATTACCGGTATCACCCTGAAATTTTGTATGGATATAAAGGGCTCTACTGGAAGTTCATCTGTGAGACTTTCAAAACCCGGTTAACTACAAAACAAACATGGCGGCCAAGCGAAGTTGAAAGTTTTAAATAGACTTTTCTCGCGATTTAATGATCCAAACGCAATGAAACTTCGTATAGCAAAAGTTTATACACATTGTAATGCAATGGTATCTAATTTAGTTCAATTGTTTACGTAACCTCAAGATGGCGGCTGTGAGAATTTCGAAAATTATCTTTTTATGTCTTGTGTTCTAATCATGCGATCGAAATCAGCATTCGCATAATGAACGTACACAATAATCATCATCTAATAGTACATAACTCTATGGCCTACATATATTAAAATCCAACATGGCGACCAGCCGAAATATTTAGACGGTTCTCAATATCAATTAATCTACTACAGCACTCAAACTGAAATTTTGTAAGTGTATAGAGTCTATAAGCATAAGTTCAATAACCTGGCGAGCACAAATCCAACATGGCGGCGACGCGAAATTTAAATATTCAAATGGACGTTTATTGCGTTTTTACCATCCGAGCGCAGTGAAACTTGATACGGTATATGCTTATACAAATTTTAATCGACTGGCATCTAATTCACTTAAATTATTTTTATAACCACAAGATGGCGGCTGAGCGAAATTTTAAAATCCCGATTTTATTTCTTGTGTCCTAATCATGCGATTGAAGTTTGAATAAAACACCTACACAATAATCTTCATGTAATAGTACATAAATATAGCCTCTAATATAAAAATCCAACATGGTGACCATCCAAAATATTAAGACAGTTCTCAATATCTACGAATCTATTACAGCAATCAAACTGACAATTTGTATGCTGATAGAGGCAATTAATATTAGTAGGATATATGAAAATAGGCTATTTAGTTCTTCACGGAACTACTTGTTTCATAAATGAGAATAGGCTAAAATAAAAATATGTGTCATGTTCAAGTAAATGAAGTTGATTGCATGCAATTTTCTTCAGTACCATAATGAATTCTTCTAACTCATCATGGAATGTTCCAATCACAGTGTTACGTGAGAAATAATCTGGCAAAAGACCTTCTAGTGTAGTTGTCCTTAAGTATAAATACCGGTAATTAAAAACGACAACTGTTAATGAAACGGTGGGACAACAAAGCCAATTACAACTCTCCTTGCATTTTCATTGAGTTGAAATGGTAAATCATTTAAGGATGGACAATAGTAGGATGAGGATCAACTTGTCCCTCAGCCCCTGAACTTGATCCTCTGCTCTTGGTACAGAGGAAGATTCGAACCTCTGATCTTCATACTTGCTGTAGCTCCGCATTGCAGGGATGGCGAGCGATTTAATGCACACAGGGTGAGAGGGAAATGGCAGTGCTTTAATGAAAGGCACTGAATTTGGTATTAGCAAGTGGTATATTAATGCGCCCTCTGACAAGCCTACCTTCAAAACGTTTACAGTCGGAAGAACTGTATGATACTCACTTCCACCGTTATCCTCTGAAGGGCGGTCCCAGTTGGACAGGTTACTCATACACATCTTGGCAGCCTCTTGGAATTCCTCCTGATGTTGATCATCTTCCTCATTGCGACACTGTAGAGCCTGAAATTATAGAGGGCCATGTGCCAAATCTTCAACCTTTTTTGTAATACTTGGTCAGTTGAGAGAGACTTTCTTAGTTCCCCTACTGAGTCGGCTCCTCACTCCAGGATTGGTGCATTGGAGAAAACAGGGCCACATTGCAGTACATGCTTAGACATTAGACCAGTGGCTTCATTCAGTCATGCTCTGCTGAGCCCTGAGTAACATACTGACATCTACTGGTTATACAAGGAGCTTCTAAAGATTACTCATTTGTAATGTTAGGATTGATAAGCACTAAAAATTGAAAATTAAGCCGCCTAAAAGGCACTCAAAATCACAACTCCAGTAGGCTTTATTTTTTTTTTACAATAACTGACAAGTCCTACAGTCATTAAATGCTGAAGATTTCTATATAAATAAGAAAATCTCATAGTTAAAAGATCAATTCTTTCAACATCATCAATATCTTTTTGTTTTAAGTGACAGTGAATAATTGACAATTTTTATTAAGTTCCCTGGGATGTAGGAACAATGTTTTTGTATCTTGAAAAGTACCTCTCTACGTAAACAAAACATATGGCCACATAGGCTAATTCAATGAAGCTGTATCATCTGATTCAAAATGGGGTACTGTTTAATTGTGTCCCTGAAATATAGAAGGATGTTCAGTATGACTTAAACATGAGCTATGTTGCAGTGACTTTACAAATTTTGGTGTCAAATTTTCCCCAGAATATTCCTCTAGTTGAGTTAGAGGTTTCTTTAAAAATAGTTTGCACATTCAACAAGTGGCAGCGCTGTATTTTCTATTATCGTCAGTATCTCCGTAACGGCACCATAATATAGGACAGATCTGCACTAAGATCAGGTCGTAATAGCAAATAGCAGTGCAGCATGGAAATCTCGTGGCATAGCCATGTGTGATAAATCGTGCATCATGTCTGCGACGGGAAGCTGCAGTAAGTCCAGAGGTTCGAATCCTGACTCTGACAGCGGCTATCCTGAATGTGGTTTTTCCACATTCCGTCCAACAAAATGCCGGGATAGTACTTTATTTCAAGTCCCGGGGAACCTACCCCATTCCTGTATCTAATATACGGTCATCGCTGAGGCACGGGATGCCACACGAGTTCAACATAGGCCTACACCCAGGAACACGGGCTGATGACCAAACATGCCCCGAGTCACTAAAATTAGTTAACAACAACATGGGAACTAAACGGGAAAAGGAAATCTCGAGTTTCGCATATTTTCCGGGGGTACAGATGCCTTACCACGCTAAATTTTGTGGTGTGGCCTACTCCTCGTACCCGGACCTCTGTGGTGACAGCCAGGAATGCTAGTCACTACGCAAATCCCTAAGTATTCTATGAACTATGTCAAATTACAGCCTAGCAAATGGATCTTAATTATGTTTCGACTTTGATTTATAATTCCTGGGTGAGCAAACTAGCAATTCTGCCGTTTCTATTGGTTGTTGTTATTGTCAGCGACGTCATCTGCCCTCAGCCCTTTCTTACTACTGCCTCGAGTTCTCGTAAAAAATTGTAGGTGTTATTCGAACTATTTTTCTTAAAGGAATGCCACAGTGATAAGAAAGTCTATGGGTATATAACATGCTACTTACGTAGGTAATGCCAAGTGAAGTTGCTATCACAAGAGCCAAGATTGCACGGATGTCCATGATATTTGAACCACTTATGTAAGTGTAGTAATCTAAGCTTGGAAAGCAAGTTCTATACGTTTAAATACCCAGGGACACACGTAGTTTGGGAATCATGCTTGACTATGTCGTGTAAATAGCAAAGTGGATGTGATCTATGGACTGCACTTCCTATTGGTAACATAATGTAATTGAGGAAATGTCAGTTTTTGACTGCGTGTGATCGATTGTACAATGATCCTCCCTAATGCGTCCTTCATATCGTGTCATTGTTGCGCTGGTATTGTCCTTATTACCATTATGTATTGCATTGGTCTGCACAATAGCAAAGGCTAATGTTTATAAATCGATAGGCTATGCCGAGAGCAAAATACTTAGTTGTTGTTTCATTTGTCCGATAAACTGTGTGATGGTGATAATGATGAAGATTGTTGTTTTAAGTGGCGGAACAACGAGGTTATCTGTCCCTAACAACACAGTTAAAATACCGCATTTTGGTGAATTAAACATTTTGAGATGGTAGCCTAATTAACAGTGAAAAGCAGCCCAATATACCAGATGAATCAGCTGCCCCTAATGGTATTGTTTTATGCAGCCCAATTAGCGTTGTTATCAGGAAAGGCGATATTCCTCTGCTTGCATCCCGTATGGTATTAATGCACTGTAAGCATATCCTGCAAACGATACTGAACACTATTACTTTACCCTCGATGTGACTACAGACTAATACGAGGGAAAAATAATAGTGTTCAGTATCATTTGTGGGATATGCTTGAAGTGCATTAGTACCATACGGGATGCAAGCAGAGAAATATCGACCTTCCTGACAACACACGTTAGTTGGGCTGCATAAAACAATATTATTAGGGGCAGCTGTTTCACCCGTAGGCCCATAACAAACCAGCAGTTCCGTGAAGAACTTAACAGACTATTTTCATATATTACACCGGACTTTTCCATTAAAAAAACTCTCCTAACTATTAAATGCATTTTCCATATGATGGACTAAATAGCTTTGGGCACACGACCTACATTGTGATAAAGTAACAAGCCACAATTTTAACGGTGCAGTAATTTCAGGCAGGACACATTAACTATTTTAAAAGAGCTAAATGGTCATCCTACGTTACTACAGTGAAGACCACCCCTATAGAACCGAGCCCCTGATGTGCCGCGAGACGGGTAGGCCACTGTGTGTAGCCGTCTGTCGAGCAAGGCATTGGCGCTAGCAGCAGCATAGCGCCCAACTCGTTCAACACACTCACATTTTAACGTATTTAATAATCATATTTATTTACAGGAATTCCACAGTAGTTGCTGGAAATCCTGTCCTTCTTTCTCTAGACACAAGTTGCACCGAAGTAGGACGTTTTGGTTGGTTGGTTCCTCAGTTTAGGGGCTACGACAACGCGGTCATGTAGCCCCGTGTACTTTGGGTGTGTGTAGAATCTGTCTGATAACCGGTGTTAATTGTGATGGCTGTATTAGTGTGTGTTATCTGTTCTTTAATTCAAGTATGGACTGCAGGCATTCAATTTTCAAGTAGTTCTTACTTTTGCTACCAAACGCCACCGTCAACAACAACTAGTTCTGAACTTGGTTACTAGATGCTACCGCAGTCGCCTCCTGGCGACGAACGTTGTAACCTAAGAGCGTTAGTCAAATCTAATCTATAATTTAGCTTCACACAAGTATAATTAGTGTAATGTTCTTTTACATGCCATAAATCTTCTATGAAACGGGACCGCCGGCTTACTGAGGGATTTTAACGCTCTTAAAAATTCCGACGTCTTCGTCTGGGTTTGAACCCGCGATCCTGGGCATAGAAGCTCAGCATGCTACACGCTGTAATTCATCCTGACTGATATTTCGTATCAGTGCAGTTATTTTGTTCTGGAGAGCCTCCAGAGTACGCGGATTGTTTCGGTACATCTTTTGTTTGAAGTTCCCCCACAAGTAACAAGTAGTTTCTTGAAGTAGTTTCTACTCATGTTAATTACCTCTATCAACATACAGAATTTCAGGTTGTGATAGATTAGTAGATATTGAGAACCGTCTAAATATTTCAGATGGTTCGCAGGTTGGATTTTTATTTATGTACCATTCCATGAAGATTATTGTGTACGTGTGGTACTCAAACTTCAATCGCATGATTAGAACACAAGAAGTAAAACCGACATTTTAAAATTTCGTACAGCTGCCATCTTGTGGTTATGCAAACAATTGAAATAAATTAGATGCCAGTGGATTAACATTTGTAAAAGCATTTAATGTGCAAAGTTTCACTGCACTCGGATGGTTAAATGGCGAGAAACGTCCATTTAAATATTTATACTTCGCGTCGCCGCCATGTTGGATTTGTGCTCACCAGGTTACTGAAAATCCTATAGGTAAACTTATGTTCATAGCCTCTATGAACATTAAAAAATTCAGTTTGATTGGTGTAAAAGATTCGTATATATTGAGAACCGTCTAAATATTCCGGATGCTCGCCATTTTGGATTGTTATATGTATAGGCTATTGTACCCGATTTGCCATGTGTCAAGAGATTGGATTGCACCGCATTATTTAGTGAAGAACAGATGACGTGCATGATTGCTGTGACGTCACTGCCATGGCCACATGGATTCCATAATGTCAAGAGAACTTGAATATGTAAGAATGTAACGCTCACTATTCTACTAAGATCATTAGAGGATTTGTGAATACCTACTATGACGTAAGAACCCGAAGGGCCAGTAAGGAAGAAGCAGTACACGTGATCTAAGAGACACAGAGGGCACTGGAAACACAGAGCGAGTTTTGGAGGAGAGGAAATGACCGGGAGGTCGTTCACTTGAATCTTACACGCAGAGCAGTAAGCACAGTCTCGCGAGAGCGTAGTTGATATTTCCAACGCATGTCTAGTGACGAAAGACGTGTGGAGTCACTAAGCCAGCATGGCGATATTTCCATGTGATCTATACTGTCAGAACGAGTTGACAAAACGAACATTTACGGAGTACCATAATACTTCAGAATTGTGAAGACTCGAACAGTCCGTGTACAGTGAAAGCCTGTATGGTTCCACGCAGTTACAGTCATTTGAAAACTGTTATATTGGGGCTGGAAGTTGAACGCGAGGGTAGAACTGAATGTGTAAGCGGCTAGCAGATATGTTCTGTTTACAGACCGGCGAGGTCATTGTACCAGCCAACTGTGGCAACACCTTCTCTATCCAGGCCAGCGCGCTCTGACGTCACCGGTCCACGCTAAGAAAAGTGTGGTCCTAGCTGACATGTTGGATTTGTCTCGCTGGAGTGTTTTCGTTGTAGTTCAGTGCAGTGAAGTTTTAGTGTTTAAATGGTGAAAAATGCCTCATCGCTGCTGTGTAACAGGTTGTCGTGGCAATTATGATATTGGACCAAAGGTACATGTCCTCAGACTCCCCATGGACGAAGAATTTAAAGTGAAATTAATAGCTCAATGCTATTCCACGAAAGGACGTCTCGCCAACTCAGTTCACGAGAGTAAGTAATACATTTTATGTTGTCGGTAGTCTAGGATTTCGATATAAATAATTGGGGTTTTAGTGCACCGGTACCGTAATTTTAATTTAATTTACTTTATTTACAATTGCATCGTAGTAAAATCAATAAATAAATAAATAGCCTACGGTAGTACAAAAATAGATAAATAGATAGCCTACCAGTAAATAATTAAAACTATATTTTCTGCCTATATAATAAAGTATTTGGAGATACTGTATTAATAAAATTCCTTAGGCTTACTTTTATAATACAATACACTCTTATTTTTGATGGTATATGACACATTAAGCTATACTTTTAGGTTAGGCTACATTTTGTCTTACTCCTCAATATACAATATGTATTATTTTGCACAGTACGCTATATAAATTAAAAAATAGGCCTACCATTAATATTGACTAAAGTATAGACTAGGTCTACATGTAAATATTTTGAATATGCAATAGACGCAAGCTAGTTTAAGCAGAAATTAAGCCTACAAGTGCATGTTTAGGCCTAAAGGTTATCACATACTGTAGTTGCTTGTGCCATATACACTTTAAATAAACTGATATATTGTGGGAAACAATCTTTCCTGGCTGTCCATCATATTTTGCTTCAATTTTTTATTTAAATTTAAATTACAGCAGGGATTTGGAGCTTGGTTACTCTGTTCTTGTACACGAGCAACTGGAACTTAGAATTGATTACAAAGACACAGAAATTGTAAAATTAGGGAGTTCTTTTCAATTGCCTCTGGTATTGAATAATGTGACAGGTAGCCTATTCATGCAGTTTTAGACAACATAATTTACAGCAGTCCACGACATGCAGTATATCTCATTTGTGCAGTATGATTCAATTCATCTCATCTTGCCTCTTTATTATAAAATGTATTTCACCACATGCTTACAAATTTATTCGACACACGGTAGAGGAAATCTCATTTATGTTCCTAATATGACAGAAGACCACAATTGGAACAACAGATTCTGTATCTGTAAAATAAGAGAATTGTAACTATCTTATCACAGTTAGTGGCATATCCTAACTTATGACTTAATACTGAAGGAAAAATATACTTTTATGCCTATTTCTGCATAGATTTTGCACAGGATTTCAGAGAAATATAGATTCTATCATGGTTTTTCTTCTACTGTGTAGCCCTGAACATAACTCTTCATGATGCACGTTTGACATTTACAGCAGTTTAAATATCACCCTGGTGCCCGAGGACTACAAAATGTGACTTTTATAGGATGAAGTTCATGTTAGCGGTAGTGTTGTCTTAGATTTCAGTGGCATTCACTTGATTTTCTTGTTGACACTGCAATGGTAATACTCATGTAAAGCAAATGTCTTTTTTTTAATGACAAAACATGTTTGTCATTTGTGCAACATCTTATGCCAAAAATAAAAGAAGTGGAACGTGTGTTGGTCATCTCATGGAAAATTACCTCTTCCCACAAATATTATTGGACAAATTATTCTTTCTACCTCTACTGAGTTTTTACAGGAATATATTTAAAACATAAAACAGTGCTAGTATGTCATGGTGGATAGATTCCCTATTACACTGAAATTTCATTTTGTTATGCACATGTAGCTCTCAAAACAGCTACTCTCATTTGCAATAATTAAAATTATCCATTTCTCTTGTTCATCTTTAATTTCTTGTAAATAATTTATTTTATAAAATAGCTCAGTTTTTGCCCAGTTTTAAAGCAAGGCTCTGGAACTGTTTCAAGTTTCTAAAATATGGTTGTGGAATGTACCATTTACTTAAAAGCAAAAACAAGAGTTAATAGAAACATCACCGATCTAAAGTTGAACAAAGTTTTATGAAAGAAAGCTTTTCAGTCGGTCAACACAAACACTAAACTAAGGTTTGCCAATTAAAGTACCCTGAATATATCTTTTGAATACAGCTAAAAATTTCAAATGTATACTGCTTCAGAATATTTTTTTTGCTTATTTACGGTCCTTACTTTCTAGAATAGAATTTTGTACCAACAGCAAGAATGACCCATGAACATTTCCATGTTGATGGTTTCCATGTTTGCACTACTTTGTAACCTTTCTTTCACAAACGAAATGAGTACTGAACCCTTATTAATCGGTCGATGAATAAGTCTTCATGATTTTATTATTATTATTACTGATGCCCAGGCAGTACATGTTGAAATTGACAAAGGGAAGGCAAGGTAGTGTGTTGCAACTATTACAACAGAAGGAAGCTTGGTAGTTATTCCTGAAGACGACCGGTTAAGCCGAGTTCATGGACAAATTCTGTACCAACGCGCACCTAAATTGGAGTCATTATGGGAGTGTCATGAGTAAAGTTTCAACCGATCCAGGATTGAATCAGCCAATAAGAAGAGACCACGCCAAAGCCACGCGGTGAATTGCGTACCCTGGAAAAATGCGCGGAAACGCATATCTAAAGAACCGCCGATCCGAATTAATTCCGCATAAGTGCATTCAGACTTTTGGATAAAATGATGAAGATTGATAACAGTCCCAAGTTTGTGAGGTGAAAACTCCAGATTATTTTTACAAATTCTCCCCACCCTACCTCATTCTGTCAGTTTCCAATAAATTGATCGGTGATGAGCTGTTTAGGACACAACTTTATTGAGCTCTGGTGAGCAACGTTCACGTCAGTCTGCGTCACGATTTTTCAAGCTCTAATGAGCATACTTCACTAACATTTCATTTTGTGCTCAAGGGAGCAGAGTTCACGTTTAGCAATGGAGATCTCTAGGCGAGATAAGTGCTGCACGATAGACATGTTTATGACTTGTTTTCAAGCCAGTGGCGATGAGTTTGAAGTGTGTAATTTTATGTAAATTTTGTATTATATTTTTGAGTGATATTTGTGCGTGTGTTCCGCAAATGCTAAGATAGGGCAAGTCTACGATCAGTAATCGCATAGGACATTATTGTGAGTGAAAGTAGTAGCTCACAGCGATTATAGCTAGGCATATTATTAACATTGAACATTTCTGTCCAAGAAGCTACGCCAAGATGTCTGATGTATGGTTGTGTGTTGGAATGATGTGCATCGCTTCTACAACTACGTCGACGATGAAGGGCTAGATTTCCCGTAGGGAAATGCACCGGGATGGAGGTTAATGTTCTGCAAGCTGAAACGGTGATGTACAAACATTGATTTACTCAATATGTAGTTAGATAAGGCGCGGGAACGTTGTAAATAGTTCATTCTTGTTTTTCTTGTGTTTAGATTTTTTTGTGTGCCGACACTATTATATTTAAATACACGTTGGCGCGTGGCCAAATTTGTTTGTTGTATATTTTCCTTTGGAGTCATATTTAGTGTAAACGGCGTGTGTATTTGATTTTATCCATGCGAATGCGAAACTCGTTACATTCGATAAGTGGTGCTTTATTAAAGTTCATTTTTTTTATTGGAAAGGGGGTAATTATTGTAAGATGTTTGACGAACAGGTTTTTAGTCATACTAGGGTTGCCGAGTGCAACAAATTAAGATGTAACTGTCGAACACTTTAGTTCTAATTTTTTAGCATTTTTTTTGAGTCCTTTTCAGGTTCTTTAGTCACGGACTAGATTGGAAGTGCAAGCTGGTGGAAAATATTTATGTCATTTATTTCAGGTTTCTGTCAAACCCATACGTGTGATTCTGTGTGTGTTCTTGTGTCAGGTGTGTGTATTGATTCTTCGTGATGAGGGGTAGGTGGTGCTACCGCCCTCATATTGTTGTTGTTGTATTTTGATGAAAAGGCAGAGCGCTCTTGGAGGATACTGTACCTTGTCCAGTGCTGATTCATGGATTCCCTAGGGGAAATGCTGAGATATTTTTTCTGACACACCCACGTATATTATGTGCTTTGGGAGCACGCTTCTTCGAGACTCGAACCCATGCCACGGCAGGTCGAGGTTATTGACACGTGGGTTGACAGATGTGCAGATTTCCACTTAGCGCCCGTCTAGGTTCGGTGACTCATCGTTAGGCAGTCCAGCTGACCGACTGACCCCTATAAGCTATCATTAGCAAACCTGTTCTTTTGTGATGGTCATTGGACCATAATTAATTGGGGAGTTCGCCATGTCTGTTACGAATTATCGCATATCGTATGAATGGAATATTGTTTTAATGATTTAAATGTTGGCTCTGAGCCTAGTGATTTTGTATGACTCATTTCATGTTTGTTGGTCTGTTGTGACACCTGTGTGGTGTAGTTGTATTTACTTGTAAAAATGGCAAGCGGTCATATGTGTATTTTTGTTGTTGGTCACGTGTTAATGTACTTGTGTTGATTTGAAAAGTCTTAATTTTAGGCATTAATGTTTTTGCTACGGCAGTTTCTTGATTCCAATTTCATGCGGAAATTATTTGTTGTTTTATTTAGTGTAGGAAGTGTCGGTTTAATTTATGTAGTGTATAGTTGGTTCCCCGCGTCTGTCTAGCTCTAGACAATGCAGATTCGTCCTCTGAAGGTTTACCGGATGGAGACGAATCTCGCATTTATTTGTACTCATCGTTAAGCATGTAGAACAGCCGCACAGGTACACAATGTCATTGAAGTATTTGGGACATTTGGTCCAGTTTACAATCTCTCCTGAGATTAGGCCTAGTTATGGCAAGTAATCAATTCAAGTGGGAGTCATTTGGGAGATCTTGTTTTGTTTATTTTTATTTGTAAATAGTTGATCTGTTATTAAATTCATTTGTTTTAACCCTGGTATTCACTTCTTCCTGCATGTTATTTTGTTATGTGTTACCCTGCATGTTATAGAAGCGCTTTAACAACAACTTACGAAATGGACTGTTACACCCCCCGAAACTGAGTCTCATAAGCTTCTTTGCAAGGGTTCATATATCAAAAATGGCTGCCAAGTGGGGATTGTTGTTGTTGCTTTGCTGACCTCATACTTATTTCGCTGAGAAATGATGCCAGGTCAAGCGGGCAAGAGTAAATTCAGTAAATTGAGGCAAAGTTGTACCGCCATGTGCATTAGTAAAATCACTGAGTTCTTAAAGTTAGAAATATTGAACAAGGTTAGAAGTTGATATTGTATTTGTTGTTAACTTGTTCTGGCGCCTGGCATAAAATTAGAAAATTTGCATATTAGTGAACTCAGTCAAAGCAGGAAGGTGTTGCCTTATTTTTACATTTAATTAACTTCGTTTAATTGGTGTTGTTCGTAAATTCTGTTGGTTAGGAATTTTTAAACCAGATCACAAGTGAGTTATTTTGTTGTTTGGAAATAAGAGTCATTATTCAGTAAAATTTTGATTACTGAAACTTTTATTAAGTTAGAATCAGTAATATTTAAATATCAAGACATGTGTGCGTGTGTATGACTGAAATCCCAGTGTATGACCCTGTTTTTCTCTGAGTATATATTTGTCTGTTGTGCGATGGCTAGCATATAAGAGATCAAAGTGTTAATGGGGCAGATGTCCGTGCAGTTGACTTCGCAATTGTCTGCGAAAACGGAAGAACAGTTAAAGCATATGAAGGAGGAAATGAGCGAACACGGTGATAAACAGTTACAGGACATGAACAGTAACATTACGGTGCAATTGCAAACGCAGAAATTAGACAGTGATAAACAATTAAATAACATTACTAATGAATTGCGTGAACACACCGACAAACAGTTACACGATTTGCGTGAGCACAGTGACAAACAATTACAGGATGTGAACAGTAACATTACGGTACAATTGCAGGTCCAGAAATTGGATACCGACAAACAGTTACACGAGTTGCGGGAGAATAATAATAAACAATTAAATGAATTAAACCATAAATTATCAGAGCAGGCAACAGTACAAACAGTTCAGTAAGAGAAGATCACCCATGACATAAACCAGAGTACTAAGGAATTAGAGAAACTGTCAGGAGAGGTAGCGGAAAATAACTCGAAGCAATTAGGAGAATTTAAAAGTTGGAATCTAAATTCGACAATAAACTTGTACAATTAGATGAAATGGTAGCCGAAAAATTGAAACAGATTGAGAAAGCATGCGTAAACAACACGGCTGGAATAAAAAAGCACGCAGGATGAACTACATGGGCAATTCGAAAGGATAGAGGCGAAGAACGAGAACATACAGGAGCAGATTAATTCAGTCGATAATAATGTACTAGAATTAATAAAGGAACTCGACAAGCTTGAAATAAAAACGGAGAAAGAACGGATGCACTTGCGCGAAAACCTGGAGACCAGTTAACAAGAACACAAGAGCGAATACGAGAAGAGATAGGAGAACAGCTAAATAAGAATCAAGAAGAAGTAGGAGAACAATTAATTAAAACCCAAGAGCAAGTAGGAGAACAATTAATTAAAACCCAAGAGCAAGTAGGAGAACAATTAATTAAAACCCAGCAGGTGATACAAGAGCAAATACGAGAAGAGCTTGAGAAGAATCAGGAAAGGAGTGAAGAAAAAATTAGTAGTTTGAAGAACAGGATCCGGAAAGATTGGGAACAGCAGGTGAATGAAACTAAAGGAGATAGGCTGACGATATTAATGCGGCTAGGCGAGTATAATTCTAGGATGCAGGCTTTGGAGGAAAACATGAAGTCCAAACTCCAAGAACACACAGACTTCATAATTAAGAACGTGATAAGGTCCTTAGAAAATGCTACTTTATTCTCTGCAGAAAACACAGTAGGCAAACAGGGAAGTATCGGAAGTCCGGTGGGCTCGAAGCTGGCTGAGGGTACGAGCCGAGGTCAGAGTCCAAAGATAACGTGCGACACATTCCAACACTACAGAGGGGAGACATCAACTCCACAACCCGGCTTGGCACCTGCCCAAGTGATACAAGTAATTAGGGGAAACGACTTTAAACCCGACAAATTCAGGGAGAATTCAGGATCCACTCCTAAAGCATTTTTGCGTCAGCTGGACGACTACTTTAATGACCAACACGTCAGTCCCGCAAAACAGTTGCGACTGGTTCAAAAATTTGTAGAGGGCCCAAGTTGGTTCCAGAGTTTCAAGTACACATTTAATGACATGGCCCAATTTAAAGAGGCATTCTTGAGGAAGTTCTGGAGTCCGTCATTGCAGCAGGGGTTGAGGATGGATTTATACACCAGGAAATATCACAGCACACATCCCACAAGGTTTTCCGAGTTCTTTAGCCAACAGCTGGTTAAATTCAGGGATTTTGACGACCCCCCTTCAGAGGAAAACATGGTTTTAACCATCGGTAAGCAGCTTACGATGAATATTCAGCAGTTTTTAGTGGCTGGTAACATCAAAACCGCAGTTCAGGCCGAGGAGATACTCCGCCATTTAGATGAGACGAGTATGGTCAGTCCGCAGATAGGGAGACGGAACATGGAGTGTGTAAACACAGCTGAAGTTGTTCAAGGGCATCAAAATAATCACAACCAGAATAATCAAACGAAGACACAGTCTACCGGAACACAATTTACACCCAGACGGCAGGAGTTCGATGGCCGAAACCAATTCAATAACAACAATAGGAACTTCCAGAATCGCCGTGATAATTATAATAATAATAATCAGAACAATCACAATCAGTGGACGTACCAGCGGGAATACACAAACTGGAGGGGAAACCCAAGGCAGGGTAGACCTTACCAAAGGAACGGGGACGGCAGGTGGAACAATACGAGGAATTATCGGCGAGATAATCAAGGAGACTATCGCAATGACTGGAACGAGCGGTACGCTGAATCACAGAAATATTTGGACGAGTTAAATGCCGAAGAAACAGAGAAAGAGAAGTGGGGGCGTGCGATGGCAAATAGGCAGAGCCCAGATAATCACCAAGGAGCGGGGGCGGAAAGCTTATTACGTCAGCAGGAGAGACGCGATGACAACCGGCGGAACCCAACGAATGGGTCCCAGGATTTAAAAAAAAACTACAATTAAACCAAAACCAGATAGCCTGAGAACGGAGGACACCAGGGAACGGGAGGAGTTGATCGTTGCGAACATAGAAGAGTGGGTAGCATTCCCGGACGATTGCCTAGAGGAGTGGTGAAGGACCGAGAGAATGTAATCAGACAATTACCGATTATTTATGCTCATATTGGAGGTATTAGAGTGAGGTGCCTGATCGACACGGGTAGCCAGGTGAGCTTAGTCACGGAAGCATTGTTGAAAGAAATTGGAAATAAACAAACCATTCTAATTATGCCTGTACCATTAATGAAAGTCCGAGGGGTCATTCCTGACAAGACCATAGTTTGCAAGCACCAAGCATATTTAGACCTGGAGATATTAAACCACACATTTTCACAAACTTTCAACGTGATACCGAAGATGAATTATAATGTCATTCTGGGAGCCAACTTCATCTGTGATTTTCATGCTATAATTGACTTACATAATAACACTGTGAGTTTTAAACAAGTTGAGGGGTTGAGTCATGTTGGTCTGAACATGCAAGAGAGTCCACTAGAGAGAGAGGCGAATACTTGGGTTATTGAAGAATGCACTAATGAGGCGATCGAAGATAAGAACTCGACGGAGGGACGAGTAAGCCAGACAGCAGTGGTTGAAATTGACAGTCGAGATATTTCGCAGGAACTTTGGATACATTTGGCGGAAGAAGAAATTAGCGGGTCCAAATTTGAAATTCTACTTCAGGAGCGACTTAAGGAGGCAATAGTAGGGGAACCTGACAGAAGAAAATTAGAAGAGATGTTGAGACATCATAAGGGAGTTTTCGACACGATCCCTGGAAAAGTTTTAAATTTCCAGTATGCCATGCAAGTTACCGATTGGACCCCATTTAAGAGTAAATTGTACCCGATCCCAGAGAAACATTTTGCTCAGGTGAAGGACATTATTAGTAACTTATTAGATTCCGGCATGATAAGAATAGCAGCAACCCCATACTTAAATGCAATATTGGCTGTGACCAAGCCAAATGGATCAATCAGATTATGCCTAGACGCTCGGGTTTTAAATAGCAAACTGCTAGTTGAGCATGACCAAGCACCAAGGATCAAGGATGTATTGAAGGGCTTCCGTGGAAAGAAGATATATTCTAGCGTCGACCTATCGAATAGTTTCCACCATCTGGAACTTGAGGAAAAATCCCAATTATTGACGGTTTATTTATTTGATAACCAAAGCTCTATCTGGTCTCGCATGCCCTTTGGTGTAAAAACAGCTGGATGTGCATTGATAAGAGCACTAGACAGGAATCTAACTGAGGAGGTCAAGAGCTTCACTACGAGATATGTTGACAACATACTTATTGCATCAGAAACAATGGAGGAACACTTGGTAAACTTAAACAAACTTTTGGATAACTTGAGAACCATGAATTTCAAAATTAATTTGAAGAAATCGCACTTTTGTCAGAGCGAGATTCTGTATTTGGGTCACATAATTGATGTTGAAGGCGTGAGACCAAATCTGGCGAAAATTGATGCAATCAAGAAATTCCCCACACCAACTAAAGTGAAACATGTGAGAGCGTTTTTGGGAGTGACAGGTTTCTTTAAAGAGAATTGTCCTGGGTACACGGAAACAGTAGCACCAATGCAAGAGATGCTAAAGAAATCAAATCGATGGTCGTGGAATGAGGAGTGCGACAGGTCCTTTAGAGCCACGAAATACCTACTGGAGAATTGTGTGAAGCTAGGGTATCCAGACTTCGAGAAGAAATTTGTAATTCAGGCAGACGCTTCATTGATTGGAATCGGTGCCATGCTTTAGCAAGAGGACGCTGATGAACCCAAGAAACGATCATATTTGGCATTTACGAGTCGTAAACTGAGGAAGCACGAGAGGAACTACACTGTTACGGAGCTTGAGTTGCTAGCGATTTTGTACTCACTTCAACCATGGCGCAAGATGATCTTCGGATATTCCATTGTTGTCAGAACTGACCACCATGCACTGACATTCTTATTCAAGACGACGATGGCAAGCGAAAGAGTTACGCGTTGGTCCATTTACATACAGCAGTTCGATATTACCATAGAACATTGCCCTGGAAGGATGAACATCATACCAGATGCTTTAAGCAGGAATCCTGAAGATGAGGACGAGATAGCAGTGGATGTTCACCACATAGCACTAACACCTAAGGCTCGTGAATTTTTGAACAAGCTGAAAGAGATTCAGGAGGAACAAGAAAAGGACCCATGGATGATGATGATGATCAAGTTTTACAAGAAGGAACTACAGCCAGAATCACCTGAATATCGAGAAGCCCGTGCCAAGGAAGCGAAATTTCTCTACCTGAATAACCTTCTGCATAAGTACGTGGATGAAGATCACACCAAACTGCGAATTCTAGTTCCAGCGTCATTACAGAGAGGATTGACGTGGCATGTCCACGAAAGCCTAGCACATATCGGCACGGACAAAACAGAAGCGACAATAGGGGAAACTTTTACGTGGCCTAAGATGCGATATACTATTGTGGAAGTAATCAGAACTTGTGACGCGTGTCAGCGCACCAAACCCAATAACTTCATTTTGAAACAGCCTCCAAAACCGTTATTACTTCAGAAACCATGCGAGCTGGTCGCTATTGACTGTTTTGGCCCTCTAGTTAAGGGAAAACGAGGATGCCGACACCTTCTTGTATGTGTCGATGTGTTTTCCAAGATGGTAGTATTATGTCCAATCCAGAAGACGACATCAAAGCAAGTCCTCAGCAGAATTCAGAACAAAGTCATTCCGATGCTTGGGAAGCCGGAATTCATCTTATCGGACCATGGCACCTATTTTACGAGCAATGTTTTTAGACAAGGTCTAGAGAGCTTAGGGATAAAGCATGTTCTGTCGAGCATTCGCCATCCTTGTGGAAATCCGAGCGAGAGAACGATTCGCTGTGTTGCCATGCATTACCGAGTCATGATTCCTAATGATCATAATAAGTGGGTTGACAAAGTAGGAGATATTGAGATGTGCATGAACACTACAAAGCACGAGTCGACAGGTCAAGTCCCACTAGTTGTACACCACACCAGGTAGCCTGAGAGATCTTGGGACAAGATTATTCCATGCTCAAGGGACCCGTTATTAGCACATGAGCTGCGGATTCAGCGAACGAAAGAACACATGAGGAGCCAAGCGGACCGAAGACTGAGGAGATACAGAGGAAAGAAATTTCATCGTGAATTACAGGAACAGGAACTAGTGCTTGTTCGGAGACCACCGATATCAGATCCTAAGAACAAAGTATTTGCCAAGTTCTGTCCAAAATTTATCGGCCCGTTCCGCATCATCAAGAATTTGGGTAACAATGCTTACAGACTTGAAGATTTGAGCACTGGCGCTAAATCTGTCTTCAATAGCGCTAATCTCAAGTCGTATTACAGAAGGGAGCCATTTGAAGAGTAATCAGGACTATGAATGCAGAATCATTATTGCAAATTTAATTTGAGAACCTACACTCGAATGTAGTATCTGGGAAGAGCGAGCTTTGTTTGTAAACAAGACAGCTGGTCCGGCAGAAGTTGTAATCATGTGAGTGAGAGGGGAGGTCTGGCGAGACGTGTGAATGACATTGCAGCGAGGAGCGCGCACACTAATTGGGACTGCGGAATGTACACTCAGGCAGACGAGTGAGGTACTTAAGAGATGTTATCTATACTACTGTGGATATTGTTTTTAAAATCCAAATCAATCACTTGCTTCGAATTTCAAAACCTTGCTGAGGATAAATGAACCCTTATTAATCGGTCGATGAATAAGTCTTCATGATTTTATTATTATTATTACTGATGCCCAGGCAGTACATGTTGAAATTGACAAAGGGAAGGCAAGGTAGTGTGTTGCAACTATTACAACAGAAGCAAGCTTTGTAGATATTCCTGAAGACGACCGGTTAAGCCGACTTCAAGGACAAATTCTTTACCAACGCGCACCTAAATTGGAGTCATTATGGGAGTGTCATGAGTAAAGTTTCAACCGATCCAGGATTGAATCAGCCAATCAGAAGAGACCACGCCAAAGCCACGCGGTGAATTGCGTACCCTGGAAAAATGCGCGGAAACGCATATCTAAAGAACCGCCGATCCGAATTAATTCCGCATAAGTGCATTCAGACTTTTGGATAAAATGATGAAGATTGATAACAGTCCCAAGTTTGTGAGGTGAAAACTCCAGATTATTTTTACAAATTCTCCCCACCCTACCGCATTCTGTCAGTTTCCAATAAATTGATCGGTGATGAGCTGTTTAGGACACAACTTTATTGAGCTCTGGTGAGCAACGTTCACGTCAGTCTGCGTCACGATTTTTCAAGCTCTAATGAGTATACTTCACTAACATTTCATTTTGTGTTCAAGGGAGCAGAGTTCACGTTTAGCAGTGGAGATCTCTAGGCGAGATAAGTGCTGCACGATAGACATGTTTAAGACTTGTTTTCAAGCCAGTGGCGATGAGTTTGAAGTGTGTAATTTTATGTAAATTTTGTATTATATTTTTGAGTGATATTTGTGCGTGTGTTCCGCTAATGCTAAGTTAGGGCAAGTCTACGATCAGTAATCGCATAGGACATTATTGTGAGTGAAAGTAGTAGCTCACAGCGATTATAGCTAGGCATATTATTAACATTGAACATTTCTGTCCAAGAAGCTACGCCAAGATGTCTGATGTATGGTCGTGTGTTGGAATGATGTGCATCGCTTCTACAACTACGTCGACGATGAAGGGCTAGATTTCCCGTAGGGAAATGCACCGGGATGGAGGTTAATGTTCTGCAAGCTGAAACGGTGATGTACAAACATTGATTTACTCAATATGTAGTTAGATAAGGCGCGGGAACGTTGTAAATAGTTCATTCTTGTTTTTCTTGTGTTTAGATTTTTTGTGTGCCGACACTATTATATTTAAATGTACGTTGGCGAGTGGCCAAATTTGTTTGTTGTATATTTTCCTTTGGAGTCATATTTAGTGTAAACGGCGTGTGTATTTGATTTTATCCATGCGAATGCGAAACTCGTTACATTCGATAAGTGGTGCTTTATTAAAGTTCATTTTTTTTATTGGAAAGGGGGTAATTATTGTAGGATGTTTGACGAACAGGTTTTTAGTCATACTAGGGTTGCCGAGTGCAACAAATTAAGGTGTAACTGTCGAACACTTTAGTTCTAATTTTTTAGCATTTTTTGGAGTCCTTTTCAGGTTCTTTAGTCACGGACTAGATTGGAAGCGCAAGCTGGTGGAAAATATTTATGTCATTTATTTCAGGTTTCTGTCAAACCCATACGTGTGATTCTGTGTGTGTTCTTGTGTCAGGTGTGTGTATTGATTCTTCGTGATGAGGGGTAGGTGGTGCTACCGCCCTCATATTGTTGTTGTTGTATTTTGATGAAAAGGCAGAGCGCTCTTGGAGGCTACTGTACCTTGTCCAGTGCTGATTCTTGGATTCCCTAGGGGAAATGCTGAGATATTTTTTCTGACACACCCACGTATATTATGTGCTTTGGGAGCACGCTTCTTCGAGACTCGAACCCATGCCACGGCAGGTCGAGGTTATTGACACGTGGGTTGACAGATGTGCAGATTTCCACTTAGCGCCCGTCTAGGTTCGGTGACTCATCGTTAGGCAGTCCAGCTGACCGACTGACCCCTATAAGCTATCATTAGCAAACCTGTTCTTTTGTGATGGTCATTGGACCATAATTAATTGGGGAGTTCGCCATGTCTGTTACGAATTATCGCATATCGTATGAATGGAATATTGTTTTAATGATTTAAATGTTGGCTCTGAGCCTAGTGATTTTGTATGACTCATTTCATGTTTGTTGGTCTGTTGTGACACCTGTGTGGTGTAGTTGTATTTACTTGTAAAAATGGCAAGCGGTCATATGTGTATTTTTGTTGTTGGTCACGTGTTAATGTACTTGTGTTGATTTGAAAAGTCCTAATTTTAGGCATTAATGTTTTTGCTACGGCAGTTTCTTGATTCCAATTTCATGCGGAAATTATTTGTTGTTTTATTTAGTGTAGGAAGTGTCGGTTTAATTTATGTAGTGTATAGTTGGTTCCCCGCGTCTGTCTAGCTCTAGACAATGCAGATTCGTCCTCTGAAGGTTTACCGGATGGAGACGAATCTCGCATTTATTTGTACTCATCGTTAAGCATGTAGAACAACGGCACACGTACACAATGTCATTGAAGTATTTGGGACATTTGGTCCAGTTTACAATCTCTCCTGAGATTAGGCCTAGTTATGGCAAGTAATCAATTCAAGTGGGAGTCATTTGGGAGATCTTGTTTTGTTTATTTTTATTTGTAAATAGTTGATCTGTTATTAAATTCATTTGTTTTAACCCTGGTATTCACTTCTTCCTGCATGTTATTTTGTTATGTGTTATCCTGCATGTTATAGAAGCGCTTTAACAACAACTTACGAAATGGACTGTTACACCCCCCGAACCTGAGTCTCATAAGCTTCTTTGCAACGGTTCAGTTCTTTTCAGATGTGGTGTAACTTCCAAATATGAAGTACAGTATTAGCACTGGTAGCAAGCCACATACAGTATGATGTTTATGATAAGAGGACAAAATGTGTTGGTCATTTATGCAACATCAATTTATATCCACATTTCAAATTGTATTGAGAACATTAGCTCAATGGGTGGACAAGCCATTCCTTCAGTGTTGCCTTTTTACATGGCAACATCCTACTTCTTTTTCTTCTTTAACTCTGGGAAATGATAGTATCCTGATGTTTTTGAGAATTTTTCCGCTAGGCATTTAAAGTATTTAAGAAAGCATATAATTCACTTTCTTCTGTGGTACATAAATATCCAAGGGTATTTAATATGAAACATACTCTTTCTATTTATATCACTGAGTATCATTTAGTGTATTAATATTTCATTAATTGCATTGGTTTCTTAAAAAGTGTATTCATGAGTAAATAGGGGAACAGATTAATATAGGGCTCCCAACTGAACATCTTGGCAGGCATGGTATAATTAGCCTCTATTATTATTATTATTATTTTATTTTTAATCAAACCAGACATTACACAAAATAGTTTTTGAAATGTAATTGAATCCTGTGGATTCAGAAGAAAGAGAACATTTTTAACATTGTAAACAAGGTTCATAGTTCATATAAAGGTAAGGTAACTTAAATTGGAATATTATTTCCTTTAACTGTAGTCTGCAAGTCAACGTTTGAGGAAGGGAAGATATTTCACTGATTGATACCTATTATTTTCAAGAATCATATTCCCTCAATAAAATCTATACAGAGTTTGGGGAGGTTCCTCTGTGTTGGAGAATGTTAGATGCCTGATTCTCCCGGTTTGTAGATAAGAATATCAATAACTTATAAACCTACTTTAAGTTTGAATGTGTAATATTGCCAAGAATTTGGAGAATGCCATCAATTTTAAGCAGAACATGAATGAAAATATCAAGGTGATACCAATCAAATTGTGATGTAATGTGCTGTCTATATCTGTACTTTTTAAATGACTCTTGACCTTACTCTCGTGAAATTTTCTACACTATAATATTATATTTACCCTCTTTGTTTACTTTCCTCTGTATCCTTCATTCACCCAGAAGACAATCATAGTAAGGAGGATCAATTCACCGAGTTTTATGACTAATGATCATAGTTGTAGTAATAATAAATAATATTATAATAGTAATATCGTACATCCGAGTTGTGTCATGCTATGCTCCACAGACTGGTTGCCTTGAAGAAGAGAAATACAAGTTTTGGAACGCCTTATTGACAAACAGACCTGGTGGTGGAATGATGATGTGCAGCAGCGTCTGTTCTCCATGTTAGGAGCGGCTGCAAAAGGTGTCTGTTCTCCATGTTAGGGGCAGCCTCATGAATACCTGGCAGTAGGTATAAAATGCCCTTGACGACAGGCGTAGCGACACGTCGGTTGAGGAATTTTTGTCGTATCCAACATGCAGTTGACTCCTCTTCATTCAGATATAAATGCTAGGGCGTCCCCTCTAAGCGACGCGCACCGTTTTTGCCCGAACGATGTGGAAAATGGACGAGGGCTACCGACGCATCGTCGACGTCGGCTAAAGAAGCTAGACCAACATAAATCAAATCGTATCAGGCTAGCCACTGTCAACATTGGAACAATGACAGGCCGAAGCCGAGAACTGGCCGCCTCTTTGAAGCACCGGAATGTGGACATAGCTTGCGTTCAAGAAACCCGATGGGCAGGTGCAAAATCAAGAGATATCGGAGAAGGCTACAAGCTAATCTATAATGGTAAGAAAAGTGCAAATGGAGTCGGTGTCATTGTAAACCAGTGGATTCGTGACACCGTCTCTGAAGTAGCACGCATCAGCGACCGCCTGATGTCAATACAGATAACCTTGGGGACCAGTTTAATCCGAGTTGTGTCATGCTATGCTCCACAGACTGGTTGCCTTGAAGAAGAGAAAGACAACTTTTGGAACGATCTAGAGGGACACATTCAAGCTGTTGATGATAGCGAAATTCTTTTCATTGGTGGAGACTTAAATGGACATGTTGGTCATGAAAGAGATGGATTTGAACGAAATCATGGAGGCCATGGTTATGGTTGCCGTAACAATGATGGTATTCGAATCCTAGAATTTGCGGAAGCGTGGGATTTGTCTGTAACTAACACCTTTTTTAGAAAGCGGGATTCACACCTTATCACCTACTATAGTGGAAGTCATACATCCCAAATTGACTACTGGATGACGTGACGAAGAGACCTCGCAATGATCAAGGATACAAAAGTGATCCCATATGACAGCGTTGCTCCTCAACACCGAATACTTGTACTAGATGCCACAGTCCATATAGATTATGTATCTGTGAGGCCAAGCACGATGATTGAACGTATTAAATGGTGGAGACTATTAGAACATCAAGCTACCATCAAAGAAGCATTGATACCATCGCTTTCAAATTCTACAACGTCATCAGTAGAAGATGGCTGGAACACACTGTCCGAATCCATCAAGACATATGCCACATCCACTCTAGGTTTCACCAAACCAAATCGACGCCTTATTGACAAACAGACCTGGTGGTGGAATGATGATGTGCAGCAGGTAACCAGGGAGAAGAAAGCTGCTTACAAGACGTGGCACCAGACACGCAGCTTGGAGGATTTAGATAGGTACCGGGCTCTCAAGTCCAGTGCAAAACGAGCTGTTGCAATTGCAAAAGCAGCACATTACAGAACCATCTACGACGAGCTGGATAAACCTGGTAGCACAAATAGAATCTACAAACTTGCGCGCGCTCGCGAGCGTACCTCACACGATCTCGGTCATGTTATCAACATCAAAGACAGAAATGGGCTCCTCCTACAAAAGAGACATGACATACTATGTCGCTGGAAGGAGTATTTTGAGGATATATGCAATACGGAGTTCCCTCATCCACCTCTACCGACAGCTGACCCTATCCACGGCCCTGTGCCCATTATCACTACAGAAGAAGTGTCCATTGCCATCAGCAAAATGAAGTCGGGGAAAGCGCCTGGTGCAGATGATATACCAGCCGAAGTATGGAATCTCCTGGAGGAACAAGGTGTAGTATGGCTTACTGACTTCTTCAACAAAATTATTATGGAAGACACAGTACCAGAGGCCTGGATAACCAGTATCACAATTCCTATTTGGAAAGGAAAAGGAGATATACTGGAATGCTCAAATTATAGGCCAATCCGCCTCCTATCCTATACTATGAAAATTTTTGAACGTGTTCTTGATGCGAGGTTACGAAACATCATCACTGTTTCATCTAACCAGTGTGGCTTTGTTAAAAACAGCGGAACAACAGACGCTCTCCATGCACTTCGTCTATTGATGGAACGACACCATGAGAAAAGGAAGACAGTTCACTTAGCCTTTCTTGATTTGGAAAAGGCGTTCGATAGAGTACCACATGATCTCATCTGGCTGGCACTGAGGCTACACGGTGTACCAGAAGCCTATGTAAACTGGGTGAAACTTCTGTACCGAAAGACAACAAGCTCAGTGCGGTGTGCAGCAGGAATGTCCGATACCTTCCAATTCACTGTTGGTGTCCATCAAGGATCAGCCTTGTCCCCCTTGCTCTTCATACTCTGTATGAACGCCATCACAAATGACATCCAAACCAGGCATCCATGGACATTATTATATGCGGATGATGTCATGATAGCTAACGAGACCCGTGGGCACCTCGAACAGCAAGTACAAGAGTGGAAGATGCGTCTTGAAGAATTTGGGATGAAATTGAACCTGAAGAAAACGGAATACCTGGAATGCGGTGACCAAACTGATGGCACGCTCACTGTTGGTGAGGTTCAACTTAATAAAGTGACCCAATTCAAATACCTTGGGTCATGCATCACCTCAGACTGCAGCACGATTCCTGATGTCAAAACAAGAGTCACTGCCGCATGGATGAAATGGCGCCAAGTTACTGGAGTCCTATGCGATAAGAAAATTCCATTACATTTAAAATCTAAGGTATATCGCACAGTGATTAGACCGGTGGCCCTTCATGGATCTGAATGCTGGCCTACAACATCGAAGCACGAACAGGCACTTCATGTAATGGAAATGAAGATGTTGCGGTGGTCCAATGGTATGACTCGACTGGACCATATTAGGAATGATGCCGTGCTGAAGGATTTCAAGGTTGCCCCAATCACAGAGAAAATGCGTGAATCACGTCTGCGGTGGTATGGACATGTGCTCCGTAGCAGTGAAACCTCAGTTGCTAAGACTGCCCTTCAACTAAATGTGGAGGGTCGTCGACTTCGAGGGCGACCTCAAACACGCTGGTTGGATAGGGTGATAGATGACATGAGGCTCACTAAGCTCCGCCCCCGAGACGCTATGGATCGATTGAAGTGGAGGAAACATTGCAGGAAGGCAGACCCCACATAAGTGGGAAAATGCAAAGAAGATGATGATGAATATCGTACATAAATTGCTTTCTTTTTAACAAGCTTTCCTTCCTAGTGATGTCTTAAATATAGTGCAGGTAAACAGCGTGGAGTATATTTTCACCGACTGCACGTGCGTTAGTTGTAAGTTAACTGTATTCACAGGTATATTTCTAAAATGGGATCCAGTGATGATTCCTAGCGAAATCAGCAGTAGGCTACATATTTTGTGCAGTGACTTTTTTTTACGGATTTCGTGAACCTTTGAGTTTATCAAAGTACGGTTTGCACGAGTGTATCCAGGAGTCTGCGAACTATCATATTAGACGGACAGAATTTCTGGAATTTTTTGGACATGAAGATCATCGGACCCAACATCTATATGTATTTCACGAGGAACTTTAAACACCGTAACATGGCACATTAGAGTACAGGCGGCAGAGGAGATTACGGGTGCGTGTGACGTTCCTGGAGGTGAAATGGAGGGCCACAAGCATCACCGGGTCTACCAAGAGACTTGGAGATGGGTAAAGACTAAATGACGAGACCGAGGGAAGACGCGGTTAGTCCGTCTGGAACTCCATATTTACACAGCAAGAAGTCCAAGGTACTAGTGACTACACCATGATTTTTCTAGAACTAGTGTGGTAGTGAAGTAGATTTTAGTGGTTTGGATTGCACATGTCAAATTATATTGCGATAAACTTAAGGGGGGATTTATTTTTGTCACGAGTTAAGCGGTGACATTACACCATTTTTCTTTATATTCTTTAGAAGCGACTGATTTTCATTGATATGGTGGATATATATTGCTAAATAAGAAGTGGATAATTTTGAACATTTAACGTTAAAGGAAAGAGTTAGATAAACACATTAATGAGTTTAATCCCATTTACACTGTATCATTTATAAATTTGTCTGGAGGTAGTGGATAATAATCATTTAAATTGAAAGGAATATAATAAAATCTAAATTAATACAGAAGTAATCACACAATTTTAACATCTAAATAATACAGCTAAACTGTTCTTTAAACACACTGAGAGCTGAATGAGATCTATAAACACAACGCTATGTTACAAGCTTCAATGATTTAAGTAATAAATGTGAATAACAGGTTATAATAATGCTGAAATAAAGTAATTACGATGATAAAATGCAATGCAGATAAAATATGGTAACGTAATAATGTGAGCAAAGTTTCAAATGATGTAAAGAATGAGAAATAATAAGTGTGAATTGAAAGGTCAATGTGATTTAATGAGGCAAATAATTAAATAAGGATACGCCTGAGAATAATTCAATGGAGCCATGAGGGCCATTTAATATGTGTATAAAATTAATAGGAGAATTGCCATATCAACGTTACAGCCAGTAAAATTTTGCCTGATGAATTTTGTATTGCTTTGTAAAATCATTTAACATTATTGAGATTTATACCAGTGGAATAATTTAATTGCAAGTGTTTCAGTAAGAATAAAAGCAGGAATAATCTGTTGTGTGATACTTCAGATCTTGAATTTTGAATATTCATTGAGGTAAAGGTAATGAATCCAGTATAAGGCTGAAAGAAAGTTGTAATTTTGAGTTAAGAGGGAAGTTGACGTAACTAAATGTGAGCATGCACATATGTAAATACTCTGTAAATATGTTAGAGAGGTAAGTTGAATATCCACGATACATCAGCGACGAATTAGACAGAAGGAGATCTAATGGAATCATTGCAGTGATATTTTTACTTTATAAGTTTAATAGGCATCCAAAAATGAACTCTATTATAAGAAACGGATGACCAATGCAATAGTGTAATTAAAAAGTTTAACCCATTAACATCCATGTGCGGGATCTCCGTAAGTTTGATTGTACCTAAAGATAGGACACAAGGAGATTTTGTCCCGATATACAATTAATTTAATGTGATATTTTTTGTTTGCACATCAAGACATACTTTAGGTAATCTCCACGTGCAGGGGGAACTATTTATTTCTTTATTATCTGTACCAGTGCTGATGTGAATAAAATGGGGAAGTTTTATCTTATTTGTTCATATTCTTTCTGTGGCTTCGCAACGTAACGTGGATGGGAGACGACGTCTGACGGTAAAATATGGACCCCAGTCCATCGTCTCTGGTAAATGTTGTTTCTAATTTCAACCTGGGATCGCGGTGTGTCGGGTCACGCAATCCACGGTTGGGATATCGGGCACACTATAGAGTTATGTACCATTCAAGGAAAATTATTGCGTAGGTTCATTATTCAAACTTTCACTTCGATCGATGGTTACGAAACAAGAAATAAAAACTTAATTTTAAAATTTGGCACAGCCGCCTTCTTGAGGTTATGTAAACAATTGAACTAAATTTGATGCCAGTGCATTACAATATGTATAATCATTTACTGTACCACATTTCACTGCGCTCAGAGAGTTAAATCACTCGAAAAGTCTATTAAATTGTTTCAAATTCGTTGGCCGCCTTGTTCGTTTTGTACTTTACAAGTTTATGAAAGTTACATAGATAAAGATGTAGCAGTACTCTTTACCACCGTACAAAATTTTAGGGTGATATCTGTAATAGTTTCGGAGATATAGAATGTCAGTGAAATATTTCGCACAGCCGCCATTTTGAGGTTATATAAACAATTGAACTAAATTAGACTCCAGTTAAATACAATGTGTATAAACATTTTCTGTACCAAGTTTCATTAGCCTCCGTTTGGATGGTTAAATCGCGAGAAAAGTCTATTCAAAAGTCTCAACTTCGCTTGGCCGCCATGTTGGTTTTGTAGTTACCACGTTTTTGAAAGTCTCATAGGTGAACTTCTAGTAGTGCCCTTTATCGCCGTACACAATTTCAGGGCGATATCGATAATAGTTTCGGAGATACTGAATGCTGGTGAAATATTTCGCACAGCCGCCATGTTGGATTGGTGAGACACAATAAAATTTGAAGCTTACGGTCGGGGTTGGCGAGAATGGTGCTATGATCTTCCCGAGTTTCATTGTAATCGCTCCAGCCGTTTAGAAGTTATTAGGGGACACACACACACCTCACACTCACATGCACACACACACGGACCAAAGGTGATCTCATTTTTTTTCATAAAATGAAAATAGGCTAAAATTCACACACAGACAAATTGGGGGACCAGGCAGGCCATAGTCCTCGGCTGATTATTCTGTCATCAAAGATGTTGCGAAGTGCCGTCACGGGATACGTGACAGCCTACAGTACTTCACCACAAGTTTTAACTCTCTCAACTAAGGTATAATGGCAGCTGTGCGTGTAATAAATGCAATCCTAGCATTCGGGACTTCCCGTCCTGCTCTTGTGTTATCGCTAAATGCTTCTCAAGTGGCGGTGACTATTCACTCTCCGCCCGTCTCGCGGTCAAGCAAACCTCCATTCTTTATAGTGCAGGAATATTAGACAGATTTGGGCAAAGTGAGGAAAATTAGTTTATCAAGCTAAACATTGGTGGAGAGGTTCCTTGAATAGCCTGGATCAAAATACTAAAAGCTCCAACACATCCCTCATGGGGAACAAGCCGCCATCTTGGAAAAATGGCCGCCATCATGGATTTCGTACCCAGCATCGCATTGAACGTCATAACTCGGTACCTAAGGGTGATAGGGACTTGCGGTTTGGTCAGGATAACTTACCAGAATGCAGGCTATCATTTTGACACTACCTAACCTAGATAACAATCGAAATAGTTATTATAAATCACTGAAACACACTCTCATAAGGTAGCGTTAAAAGTCATCTTGATGTTCAATGTCAATTTTTTACCTGTTACAGTCATGTGATTGAAAACTGTACCGAAAAAAAATGTTGTTAAGCACATCCAGGCGCACTAAAATATGTAATCAGCACTTTCGTAAGCCAAAAATTATAGGTGTGAGAAGTTGTCAAACATGCGCATGCAACTTGAGGAGCGGCGCGCCGAGGAGGGGGCTTCACAAAGCCGGTGCAACTGGTGATGTAGACATATTCTGTAGGCGCAACTATGCCCCTTTTTTAATGTTAAGTAAAATTTTGACACTTTTATATAGAAGGATAGCATCTTATAACCTAATAAATAATTAAAAAAAAAACAATAACTGTATTTGCATTGTGTTTAGAAGATGCTGCCTTTCCTGCACGCTGGTGGGCATATGAACCATGCGAAGTCTGCCCACGTCTATCTCCAGCAAATGGCGAACCTGGAGATGACCATGGCAACCAGAGATTTCGAGAAGTTTGTGGAAAAATGATTATTTACCGTGCGTAGTTCATCATCATTCTGGAGTGGGATTTGGTCTGATATGACCATCGAACAAGTCCTAATGAAGAATTTTAAGACACCAGGAGGGTTGACTCGAGGGCATCTGATGCTATGCTTGCTCGCTGGATACATTCAATGCCAACTTCAATGAAGATGGTGGGAGCTTTGGAATCCTTTGCTGGTGTGAACACGAGAATCTCGAAAAATTCACGGAATGGACGTATACGTTCTCCTTTCAACAAACCTCTAGATAATTTGGTGTCCTTATCAACCGGTATTGTAGGTGACGAAACGGTGACCTGCGACTCAGCTTGGGAGATAGGAACCACGACTTTGAAGAAACTGGAAGGGAAATCGTTCTCCGAAGTTAAACTCCAACGAAAGGACTAAGTTGTCACTCCTGCAGCAATGAGCAATGTCGTTGTTGTCCGAGGTGAGACCGTACCTGTAAATCCGAACCTGCTGTTTCATCGGATTGCGTGTGTCGCTCGCAATGAAGAGGACCTTGAATCTTGCTTTGAATACGAGTTGGCTTTATTGCCGCCAGCGCTGTTCGATGCTTCAACTATCGGAAAAGGTACAAAATCAACTTTACGGACAGTGATAGAGAAGTTGTGTGCACCAATGACCTGTCTTCCCGAAGACTTTACCCACGTGTTTGATGGTGGAGATCTCCTGCACCGGGTGGTATGGCCGAAATCGAGAATCTTCGATGATATTTGTAAGAACTACCGGTACATTTCGTACATCAAGGCGAACTATCAAGGGAAAGCTATTGTAGTGTTCGACGGCTGTTCTGAAAGTATCACGAAAGACGTGGAGCACATGAGACGACGTGCCAAGACGTCATCTTCTGAAGTTTTGGTGGATTTGGAAGTGCAAAGGGTCTCGTCGCAGCATCAGTTCCTAACCAACACTTCAAACAAATAAAGATTCGTCGCACTTTTAGGTATTTGTTTCGAAGAAAAGGGGATTCCAGCTATTCATGCCAAGTCTGATGCTGATCGTCTCATCGTGACAACAGCGATCAAGGAAGCAGAGAAGGGAGGCCATGTGGCAATTGTTGAAGAGGATACCGATTTGTTGGTACTTCTTTCGAGCCTTGCAGAACGCGATAGAAATGTCTATATGCTGGTGCCACCATCAAAAGCCCATCCTAAGAAACTCTTTGGCTCTACGGAATTGCAGAAGGCTCTTGGGGACATGACCGACAATCTTCTCTTCCTCCATGCCATGTCCGGTTGCGACACATCTTCGGCTCCCTACAGGAAGGGGAAAGTACACGCGTTCAAGAATTTAAACAATAACCCAGGTCTTCGCCAAAGAGTTGGTGTTTATAACAGCGCAGACGCTGCAGTGGAAGAGACCGTGAAGGCAGGGGAAGAATTCTTCGTAGCGTTATACGGAGGTAGAACTACAGATAGCCTAATCAAGACAAGGTATAGTCAGTACCTTAAGACCATTGCCAAACAACGTCTCCATGCAGACTTCGACCTCTCAAGTCTTCCACCAACATCAGCAGCATCTCGACAGCATAGCCTAAGAGTTTACGACCAAGTGCAGGAATGGCGCGGAATCTCTCTTCCACCTACTGAGTGGGGATGGAAGAAGAACAGAATCGGTTAATTTTTCCGATTCCAACAGAATCTCCTCGCGCACCAGACATCCTCCTAAACCTCATCAGTTGTGAGTGCAAGACAGGATGCGGCAGCAGATCTTGCGGTTGCCGAAGACAAGGTCTCTCCTGTTCAGCAATGTGCAGCAATTGCACTGATGATGGTTGTTCTAACAAGCCAGAGCCAGATACTCTTGAGGATATGGCGAGTGAGGAACAGGAGGACAACCCCGAAGAATTGCCATGCAGATCCTCGCAACCTTTTCGCCGCAGAGTTCACTCTTCTGAAAGTTCAACCTTACCAAAGAAAAAGTGTCAAGATTAAGGCAAGTGTCACGTTTTTTTACTAACACATGACTAATATTAAACGCGTACGATATAGTTAATAGTTGGCCTTATTCCTTTACAGGCACACCGCACTACAGCGTCCCATGGCAGCAGAATCTCCTCTTTTCCGCGTTTGTCGTGTTTGTACAAAATAAATTGTAATGTGCTTTTAAACGTTAGTGTGTTTATGGTGTGGTATAAGATAGCAAATAAGCAAAAAGCTGCTTACTTTATTTTCTAATAGAAACGTTTATCTTTCCTTTTCTATATAAATATAATATACTTAGCTAAGAAAGAGAGTTTTAAAGCGCAAAGTTACTGTATTAACAAATTAATTATTGCTTTTTATTATTTATTAGGTTACAACCTGCTATCCATCCATATAAAAGGGTCAAATTTTTACTTATCATTAAAAAAGGGGCATAGTTGTGCCTACAGAATATGATTACATCACTAGTTGCACCGGCTTTCTGAAGGCCCCCTCCTCGTCGCGCCGCTTCTCGAGTTGCATGCGCAAGTTCGAAAACTCCTCACACCCGTATTTTTGATTTACGAAAGTGCTAATTACATATTTTTGTGCGTTTTGCTATGCTTAACAACATTTATTTCGGTACTTTTTTCAATCCCATGACTGTAAAAGGTGAAAAATCGACATTGACCATCAAGATGACTTTTAACGCTACCCTATGAGAGTTTGTTTAAGTGATTTATAATAACTATTTCAATTGTTATCTAGGTTAAGTAGCGTCAAAATGATAGCCTGCATTCTGTTAAATTATTCTGACCAAACCGCATGTCCCTATCACCCTTAGGTACCGAGTTATGACGTTCAATGCGATGCTGGATACGAAATCCATGATGGCGGCTATTTTTCCAAGGTGGCGGCATGTTCCCCATGAGGGATTTTTTGGGAATTTTAGTATTTTGATCCAGGCTATTCAAGGAACCTCTCTACCAATTTTCAGCTTGATAAACTAATTTTCCACTCTTTACCCTATTCTTCTTACACTATTAGGGAAGGCCCTCACTGTAGCATTTGCCCTAACTTACATTAAACCTTTCATCGTTACACAATATAAGTAACACCAACACACCGTCATCACTGAAACATGTTTACAAAGACACACGATGAGGCTTATCTTCATTACATGAACACAACACTTCATTGCGTACCAGTTCATGGTATTGGCTTATCAACGTATTATTATTATTGTTATTATTATTAGTATGGTTCATTATACGAAGCTTCTCTTTGATCGTTTGAATACGATACAACAAAAACAAAGTAATTTTAAATTCTTGAATATCCCATGGCCGCCATATTGTTTTTGTACTTATCAGGTTTTTGAAAGTTACACACTGAATATGTAGGCACCACGCAAAATTTCAGTTTTATTGCTGTAGCAGTTGTGGAGAAATTGAGAACTGGTGAAATATTTCTCATCGCTGCACTGGTAAGTTTGATTGCTTTATAATTATGTAGGCCATAGCATTATATAGGCTACCAGAAGATGAAGATTATTATGGTAGTTCATTATTCAAACTTCCAATTCGATCGCTTGAATACGAATAAAAATAAGTAAATGAAAGCGTGATTTTTAAATATCGCACAGATATGGTTCTAAATTAAACGACATTCGTTTTGGGTATATATTGTCAGCAAATTCATCGCAATTAATCGCTCTGGTTCTCACAAAAAGACATCAGATTGATGTTTTTCTTTCCAACGAAAGTACGTCGAAAATAAGAGTGCATTTACCCCAGATTGCTCTCATGTAGGCCCTAAATCAATCCATTAATGCTATCATTTTAACCCGACGTTTCCCGGATTAGAAATGTGAATAAGGAGAGGATCCGTGTTATAGAATATACTGAACCCATGTGCTGTTGGTTCCAGCGCCGAATCCAACATTTATTGGTAAAAGAAGGGAGGAAAAATACAGTCTTTAGAATGACTTAGAAAGATTTTATGCAAGAGGACTGGTACAACGTGGCGTAATAATAAGAGTCCAGGTGGCCCCAGGAAATGATATCATGCGTGACGCACCGATAGGGAGCCGATCATAACTATAAATAGAATGATAAAAACTTTCCGCTGTGTGTAAGCGAGAAGAGGTTTCGGAAATTGATCTTACGCAGCAATAAAATGGCATCCTCGCAGTTGTGCAAGAAGAGGAATAATTAGATTTAAGCCATTTGAGAGAATATAATTAACAAAAGAAATACATCATTGTGAATCATTTTGGGATAGAGATTTTTGTGTGGTGAAAAGGGTTATAATAATTGCACAGGAAAGAAGTGCAAATGCAGCATGACGTAGTTAAAAGTTCCCCGAGACCAGAGGTGGTAGGGATTGAAAATCAACCTCAACACCCACGTATCTGAAGAGCAAATTTTATTTAATATCTCGAAATTGTACGATCGATTTTCATGTGCAAAGAAGTCCGTTTACGTTTAGAAAACGAGCTTTCCAGAGATATAATTTTAAAAAGTATGTGACTATTGCTTCAAAAGTTAGTTATGAAAAAGACGAGGATTTTATCTTTTTGTCGCCGATTTGTATAAAAGCCCTGGCAGAGCCAGGCTAATCATGCAGTACTTACCAGACCTCGAGAGGTCGTGATATTCTGTATCACCAACGAGCAACCCGTATGGGCGTGGCCGAGAAGTATCGTCAGTAGTATCGCCGTGTGAAGACATAGTAAAATCCTAGTACAGGATTTATTTCAGTAAGCATCAGTCTTTAAAGTGAAAGTTCATTATTACAGTCAAAATTAGGCTGCGAACTAAGAAGAAAGAACAGGCGATAGGTCTTCGAATAACAGTTCAGTTAAAAGACATAAAGTATCGTAGCGTTTCGAAGTACCTAAGAAAGTGAAACAAACAGTTTATCAACGTAAAAGAACCCGATCAGGGTCGAAGGAAATAAGTAACGCCTAGTGTGCCGGAAAAGATAGGTACTAGCGCGCCAAACAATAAGAATTGAAATCGTAATTCAAGGTTTTGTCTAAGGAGACAAACGAATTGTAAAAGCAGTAAGTTACGAACTGAAGGAATAGCAATTAATGCTAGAAAATATTAGGTCTCCGATAAGGTATTCGAGAGACCGTAAACAGGACAGACTTTATCTAGACAAATTAACTAGTGTCTAGGAAGAAACGACATCGTGCTAGTAAAGTGTAGAAGCCGATAGTCAGAAACCGGATCTGAAGATAAACCGTTCCAGGGAGGGGTAGATTGATCGAGACTTTCATTATCTTGGCCAGATTAGGAAGCAGACGTCTAAAAGTGTCACCCTTGGAAACGGGGAAGAAAGAAATCACGTGTGTAAGGCAAAAAGTAACGCCTAAGTGATTAAAAATTGTGTAGTGTAAATATAGTAAAATTTGTTTTAGTGTAATAATTTTAGTGAATTTATTTGTGTTAAGATAAATGAATACAAAAATGGTATTCAATATGGTTAAAGTGATTAAGGTAAATAATTTATATGTGTTTAAAGAAGTGTCATTGTGTGAAATGAGTATGAAGATGGCTTAGGTGCCGTGAGTGGGCAGAATGAAACATCGCTGGAGAATTCGGTCGAGGACCGTGAAATCATGTGAGTAACCATTTCATTATGTTATGTGTTGGGGAAGATTTGCGTATAATCCACTTGAGAAAGAAAGAATAGGGATGTTTGAATAACAAATAAAAGAATAGTAGCGCGATCTGAACGATAAAAATTGAGAAAGTATAAATAATTATGTGAAATAAATAAATCCCTTGGGGAAATGTATGAAATAAAATATCAGTGTAATTGATAAATGATTTAAATATGAGAAAGCAAGCGTAACAATAATAATAACATTTTTATGAAGGAATTTTATGATGACTTATATGGGAAGTAGTAGCTTCCGAGCTCCTTTAAATGAATTTATACATGTTATGAACACATGTTCGTATGGTAACGCGATTATTGTCAAGGGAGAGGAGTAATATAGAATGGAAATGTATAATCAAATGTTGATTATTGAATTTATCAGTTCATTGAAGGCAACTTGGCAGAGTAATGAGTAAGCGCCTTGTAGCGCATTAAAGAAAGTTGTCACGCTAGGAATGCGTTGGAATACTCGTTAAAACTAATTATGAGGGGCAGTTGGTCGTGGTAAATTGAACTATGGTAAGTCCTCTAAATAGTGATGTGATCACGAGGCCGTGAGTGTATTGTATTAAAATGGGTGCTATTTATTGTATTATGAGCGCGAGTGTAAGACAATAAGGCCTGCTATAAGTCGCTAATGTTATAAGTCCTCCAGTGTGGGATATGGTTCCCGAGGCATTTGAAAGGATCGGACCCAGATTCGTCCAGGTTTAAGCCCCTAGGTATTTGTTGTTGTATGGAATTATTCTTACCCGCCAATGAGGATACTTCATAATTAATAAATGCCGAAGTAAAGAGAATAGGTTTGTGGAACCTCAATATGTTGTTATAGTAATTTGTATGAAAGCCTTGCCTGTTCAAAGAACTGCATTTAAGAAACAGCTGTGTAAAAGCTGAGGGTAGCTCGTCTCGTGTGGGCGAGACCGTGAAGTCTGCCTCCCTGCAATAAATCACGCTAAGTAGCCAAGGCCAGACCCTGACCATTGACGGAGTGTGGTAGGTCTGGAAACTGTCTGTTGAATTATAGTACACAAGAGTGTTTAGAGTTGGTTTTAACGACCCGGTCTTCGAACCGAGGTTCTTTTAGATGAATGTTACCGCTTGCAAAGTTCAGATCGTTGCTTTCTTATAATATAATGGTCTTTTAAGACAAATAATAATAAATCCCTAATGTTATGATGATATGATGTAGTGATTCACGAGTTTTAGTGAAGACAATTAGATTCCGGGAGTGATCTTAATTTTTGACTTGTTCAAGTAGTCTTCTGTAGCTCGGAGTACGCAAATGTTTCCCAATCACGGTAGTGAATTGTTGACTTGAGAGAGAGATGGTAACCTGTGAGCGTTGTGAAAGCCCAAATTTAAGTAAATGAGTAACTGTACTTTGGTAAATTTTTATATTTTTGATTAAGAAGATATACTCATGTAATAGGAAGTGATGTGTTGTAAATGAAAAACACTGTGTATATAAAAGTATCGAGCCTATTGGAGCTCTTGATTTCATTGAATTTTAAAAGGACACTATATGGAAGTGAAACTTAATGGATGTGTTGGTTATAGGAAAGCCATTCATGATGATTTAATATTTGTTTAATATTTGTATTCCATGTTCATTTTGGACAAGTATGAATTAAACGGTCAGTATTTTATTTGTTTAATTTTTGTAGCGCCAGATATTTAATAATTAAATGTTTTTATAGTAGGAGTTGATTTTGTTTATTTTTTTGGAAGTGTATCCTCTATTTAATCCAAAGTATGTGAGTCACAGAGTGGGAGAACATACCATGAACCCCGATACTCCCGATTGAGCAAAGCTGGCAAACTGTGATTTGCATATTTCATGCTGAATGGGCACATGGGGGCATAGATGTAATGTGTCTGGATTAATATTAGAGGAACACTTAAGACGGCCATATCATGTAAAAGTAAAGATAGTAATAAAATTAGCTACAAAATATAAAGTTAACTGACCGCATTGGGACCCTGGAAACTCACACCGAGCAGCCCTCAAATTAAACACCCCATAGCAAACACATTTCATGGCGCCCAACTTGGGGATGAGTTTTCCCAGGGAAAACCCGAGATTTCATGAAAAATCAATATTTTCATTAAAAAAATGTTTTTCGAAATTTTGAATTTTTAAATCACTTCCATAAAGGTTGATATTGAATGAGTATACCAAAAGGGTACGTTTTAGTAAACACCCGTGCTAAGGTAAATTTTGGAAATTGGGACACAAGAGTTCGGAGTACCATCTCTCATGCATGAACCGTTGATGTGGCATAGTAGCCCACTGTATTCTCATATATTGTGGAAAATATGTGTACGATGATGGAGATAAAGGAGTGCTTGAATGAGCACTTCCACAAGAATAGAGAGGAGATGATAAAAATAAGTACGGAAAATATCAAAGCTTTAAAAGCAGAGAATAGTGAAGAGAGGCAGGGGCTTTTGGACGCCTTAAAAGCAGATAATAAGGAAAAGTTGGCTGCTATAAAAGCAGATAATAAAGAGTAATTTGAAACTATAGACAATAAATTGGACAGCCAACATAATACAAACAAAAAGGATTTCGGATCCATAAATCAAAAGTTAGGATCTATCCAAGCCGATTGTATAAACATGAACAATACATTGAAGGCTGAGATAGAAAGTAAATTGGTTAGTAGAAAAACAGAGAATTCAAATCATTTTTAGCACAATCCAAGGTTTTGGAAGATAAACTAGGAGTCATGGAAGGTAAACTTGAAAATAGATTACATTCGTTTCAGGAGAATATGATAGCTGATAATTCTCTGAAAAGTCAAGCCATGAAAACCAAATTAGAGGCCATGGAGACTAAAATACAAAGTAATATAAGTAAGAAAATAGAAGAGACAATGAATATCAAATTTCAAGGGTTTGATATGGGGTTGGAGATTAAGTTAAATGAGTTCAAAGGGGAAATCATAAGTAATATGGAAGGAAAGGTAGATAATTTTGAAGAGAGACACGTGAACCAGATCCAAGGGGTGCATAAAGAGTTGAAAGATCAGATAGAATCTAACATGAGTCTTTGTGAAAAATCCCGGGGTGAGATAAAATAAAGTTTTAAGGAATTAGGAGACAGATTTGAAAGGATTGAGGAAAATGTAGGGAAACTCGAGGGAAAAGTTGGGGGAGTTCAGGACGAAGTAAATGATATGAAAAGGCAAAATCAAGAAGATGCGAAGAATAGGAAAGATCAATTTGATCATTTCACCGGGCAAGTAGATGAGAACTTGAAGAAGCACGAGAGCGAAATAAATAAAACATTAGGTACATACGAAGAGCATCTCCACTGAGAAAGAAAGCAACGAGATAAAGAAATTAAGGAGAATACCCGGAAGATAGATGAAATAAGTAAGGGTATCAATGAGGTTCAGGAAACCATAGAAACATTAAAGGGACAAGTAGGAAAAACCAATACTGAAGTAAACCAGGTCCAAGACGAATTGAAGAGATTGTATAGGAGTCAAGGGAAAACTGAGGAAAAGCTTGAAGAAATTAAGGGAGATATGGTCAAAGGACAAAAGGAGATGGAGAAAAAGGTAAAAGAGATACGAGAAGACTTAGATACCAAAGGTGACGTTAAGCCCGTAATTATAGAAAAATAGGTCATGGTCATCAAGAAAGAGGTAGAAGAACAATTAGCTGAAATAAGGGATAGTTTCAGAGAAGAAAAATTCCAACTCAAACAAGAAGTTGAAAGCAGTAAAAAGATTCAGGAAAGAATTCAGAATGAATTGGGATCACGGTTGGAAAGGACTGAACACAAGAACAGTCAAATGGAAATTCAACTCATGGCTCATGAAGAGAGTGCCAGAAGAGAAAGGAAATTAGAATTTGAAAGTCAGGATGAATTCCAGAAGACAGGATGGGTAGATCATCATGAAAGAGGCACTAATCATGATAGGGACTTAGGAGGGGAAAGCCCTTATAAGAACCCAGGATATCCAATGGCGATGTCAACCCCTTATATGAACCAAACAAATGGACAAATAATTAACATTATCAAGTCAAATTAGGACAGACCGGTGAAGTTTACGGGTAATAATATGTCGATTACTCCTAAATAATGGTTGAAGGAGGTAGCAGAGTACTTGAATGAAATGAAAGTTCCTCAGGATCGGAGACTGAGAGCAATTGAGAAGCTACTGGCAGGTGATTGTCTCACCTGGTTCAGGAGTTTCAGATATACATTTGACACGGTGGAAGGTTTTAGAGAAGCTTTTCTGAAACGATATTGGGCAGCAGATGTACAAGCAAATTTGAGGCTAGATCTGTACTCTAGGAAATATAGTACGAATGCCCCCCACTAAATACTCAGAATTTTTCACCACTCAGCTGTGTAAATTCCGGGAACTTGATATTGCTCCAGCCGAGAACGACCTGTGTGCCGCCATTGCAAGACAACTTCCATATGAGATACAAAGGTTGCTAATCTCATCCAAAGCCAGAAGTGCTGTGGAAGTGGAGAGCGTATTACGTCAATTAGACATGACGACTTCACACGTTACTCCCATGCATCAAAGACCGACTGAACAAGTACATATGGCCAACAGTCAAGAAGATAGAAACCATCGACCAGAAATCAGTCAACTAGTACCAATGCTCAGGGACTGGGTCGAGAATATGGACATACTGCCATACTATAGAGGGGTATATCGAGGAAGAAATCCCAGGAATACGGGTTATAGGCAACAAGAGAACCGATCCTATAATAATAATAATCAGAGGCAGGAAAGCAGAAAGAGATGGGAAAATTATCCCAGAAGGAATGTGAGACCGGAAGACAGAAACGATGAATATCGGGTCGAAATCGAAGAGAGGTATCAGGAAAGTCTTCGTTATATGAATGAACGAACAGACGAACTTGAGATGCAAAGAGTCCGTTGGAGTGAGGCAATAAAGAACCGAAAATCACCCGACCGACTGGAAGGAGCTCAAAGCTTGGAGTTACAAGCTCAATTGAAGAATGAGGGGAAAGGAAGCCCCCAAGATAAAAAAACTCCAAATTTAAATCATCAAAAGTGGAAACATACCAGGAGCTGGGAGGAGGTTGAGATTGTAAATTGGATAGCGAGACCAGATGAGCTAATTAAAGAGGATGTGGAAGGAATCCCACCTATTAGAAGGGAATTACCTATTATTATGTTAAGGATAGAATGATTACTGGTCAGGGCATTAATTGATACTGGATCAACTATAAGTTTAATAACGCAAACCCTCCTAAATGAATTAGAAACAAGAGGTCGCATATTAAAAATTCCAACCTCAAGCGTGAAGATTAAGGGAATTATTCCTGAAAAATCTTTGACATGTAAATTTCATGGTATACATTGATTTGATCATGGGTAACACTGAAATTTCACAATGCTTTTTGCTGCTAAGTCAATTGCCATATAACGTTATATTAGGTATTGATTTCATCCGTGAGAACAAGGTCATAATAGACCTAGCGCAAAATTGCATTAGGATTCAAAGAGAGGATGTGGATGGACAAAACATTAATTTACAGGAACAGGATGCAAAAATAGAAGAACAGGTATGGCATGTGGAAGAAGTGACCGAGGAAGGTTGTAGGAACATAGAGAAAGTATTTGAAGTCCTAAACATAGAACTTGAAGATAATTTGGAAACCGAGTTCGAGACCAACCTGTCAGGAAAAATAGAGGAAGCTAAAGTTGCTCTTGAAAACAAGGAAAACTTAAAGAAATTGCTATTAAATTACAGGGACGTATTTGATTCCAACCCAGGAAAGATTAAAAATTTTAAATACGCATTTCAAGTAAATGATTGGGCACCGTTCAGACAAAAACCATACCCGGTTGCAGAAAAGCATTACACACAAACAAAGAAAACTCTACAGGAGATGAGTGATGCAGGTGTTATAGAAAAGATGGCGACACCATATGTTAGTCCATTAGTAATTGTAAGTAAACCGGATGGCTCAGTAAGGGTGTGTTGGGATGCCAGGAATTTGAACGCGAAAATTATACCAGAAAATGATTCGGCACCACCCATAAAGGAAATACTGAGGAAATTTAAAGGCAAGAAGATTTTTACAAACATTGACATGACTTCTTCATATCATCATCTAGAACTTGAAGAGAAAACCAGTCTGTTAACTGGATTTCAATTCGATCAACAAACGTATTGCTTCAAGAGATGTCCGTTTGGCTTGAAGACCGCGGGATCCGCCTTAATAAGAGCGCTTGATCGCAACCTGTCAGAGGAAGTAAAGGATTGCACTATCCGTTATGTGGATGATATATTGCTTACTTCAGAAAACATCGATGAGCACTTGGAAAAATTAAAGAAATTATTGGAAGATTTAAGAAGGGCTAATTTTAAGATTAACTTGAAGAAATCAAATTTTTGTCAGAGACAAGTTACGTTTTTGGGGCATGTGATTGACAAGGATGGTGTCAAACCTAATCCATGCAAATTAGAATCAATAATAGATTTTCCCAGGCCTTTGAAGGTGAAAAACGTTCGCCAGTTTTTGGGATTGATTGGATTTTTCTCAGGACATTGTCCGTCCTACACCAAAACTGTTGCACCACTACAGGACCTTCTGAAGAAGAGAGGCAAGTGGAAATGGATGGAGGAAACAGAAAAAGCGTTTATAGAGGCCAAGGAAATGCTCTTAAATTATGTGAAGCTAGGATATCCTTATTTTAATCAGAGATTTGTAATACAAACGGATGCATCCCAGATTGGAATAGGGGCAATGCTCTATCAGGAAAACCCGGATAACCATGAGAAGAAAAATTATCTAGCTTTCACAAGTCGGAGACTGAAACCACACGAGAAAAATTATACAATCAGCGAGATCGAGCAGTTAGCGATATTGCATGCGTTGCAATATTGGCGAAAGATTGTATATGGGTTTCCAGTCACATTAAGAACCGATCATAAAGCCTTAACCTTTTTGATGAAGACGGATTTATCCAGTCAAAGGTTTATGCGTTGGGCCTTATATATACAACAGTTCGATGTAAATATAGAGTATTGCCCGGGGAAAGAAAATGTAGTTCCAGATTATTTAAGTAGACAGCCAGAGTCCACAGAAGAGGAAGTAATGGCTATTGATTTGGAAGACAGAGATCAGCGCACTCTGGATGAATTAAGAAGTATTGGTCAGCGACAACGTGAGGATCCATGGATGAACATGCTCATATCTTTCTTGGAAGGGAGTTTGGTGAGGGGAACACCTGCGTATACTGAAGCTAATAAGATAGCTCAGGATTACACTTTCTTTAATGGATTATTGTATAAGTTTGCGGACTCTGACCATACTCGATTGAGGATCGTTATACCTGCTATTTTGCAGAGGAAAATGGTATGGTTGGCCCATAGATCGTTTGGACATATGGGAGTCGACAAAACAGTCTCGATGCTAAAAGAGGCATTTGTATGGCCGAGTCTGAGAGAAACTGTAAGGGATACGCTTAAGACATCTGACATATGTCAAAGGATTAAGCCAAATGCGTTTTTGATGAGACAAAAGCCAATACCATTGTTGCCCGAGAGGCCAGGTCAAATTATTTCTATTGACAATTTCGGACCTTTGCCAAAGGCTAGGAGAGGAAATAGACATATAATGGTGGCTATGGATGTTTTCACAAAAATGGTTGTCCTTGCTCCCATACAGAAGACTAGTACCACACAGGTGTTAAAACGACTCAAAGAAAAAGTGATACCTATTCTGGGTAAACCAGAGAATTTGTTGTCGGATCACGGTAGTTGTTTTACAAGTGCAGAATTAAGACAAGAATTAGAGAGACTTGGAATACGTCAGATACTATCTAGTATTCACCATCCTGAGGCAAATCCTGTGGAAAGAGTTATGAGGGAAACGGCCAAGTATTGTAGGATATATTGTGCAGAGGAAAATTGGAAATGGATAGATATCCTTGATATCATCGAATTTTGTATAAATAGTACGATCCACGAGTCTACGGGAGAGATACCAATAACGTTACATCGGAATGAGCAACCAGAGAGACCTTGGAGTCTGGTCATTCCTAGGCCAACAGACGCTCTGCCTGGAAGAGATGTACGAATTAGAAGAGCCTTTGAGCATCTAAAAGCTCAAGCAGACAGAAGACAAAGGGGATATAGGCACAAGAGGTATCATCGACCACTAATAGCAGGAGAAATGGTGTTAGTGAAAAGACCAGCCATTCGGATCCAGGGAACCGCGTGTACAAGAAATTCCAGAAAATGTATCACGGACCGTATCAAATAATAAGAGATTTAAGAAATAATGCCTATAGAATTCGGCACTGTGAAACGAATCACGAAGTGACTATGAATTCAGCTAACCTGAAAGTATATTACCCTCCCGAAGACTTCGATGAAGCAAATGAACAAGCCCTGGTTATGGAACAATTTACAGAGGATAAATGCACTTTTGATAAAGACAGGCGTAAGTTAGATCGAGAAAATAGAACTCAACCATTCAATAGTGAATGTGAACTAGAGAAAATGTATTGGGAGATAAGAGAAATAATTGATTTTGTTGAAGAAGAAAATTTCAATTTAAGAGGAGAAAATGAGGAAATAAAGAAACGGGTAGGGATAGACCACACCCGTAACGAAGAATTATGTTCTGTAGACTTTTAGTCCAGAAAAATAAGAAAGGAAGAACGGGTAGGGACAGAGCGTACTCAACCTACACTATTACTGGATGTGACTTTACAGGTGGAAAACCCTAATTATCGCGGGATTCCATGAGAATAGAAACAAAAGATACTGAGAAGTGTTATGATGGCTTCGACACTGGAAAAAAATAAATAAGATTTTTATGAAAATTGTTTAAATAAATTTCCTCTAAATTTTAAAATTTATTTATCTAAGGAGGGGAGATTTGAACCCATGTGCTGTTGGTTCAAGCGCCGAATCCATCATTTATTGGTAAAAGAAGGGAGGAAAAATACAGTCTTTAGAATGACTTAGAAAGATTTTATGCAAGAGGACTGGTACAACGTGGCGTAATAATAAGAGTCCAGGTGGCCCCAGGAAATGATATCATGCGTGACGCACCGATAGGGAGCCGATCATAACTATAAATAGAATGATAAAAACTTTCCGCTGTGTGTAAGCGAGAAGAGGTTTCGGAAATTGATCTTACGCAGCAATAAAATGGCATCCTCGCAGTTGTGCAAGAAGAGGAATAATTAGATTTAAGCCATTTGAGAGAATATAATTAACAAAAGAAATACATCATTGTGAATCATTTTGGGATAGAGATTTTTGTGTGGTGAAAAGGGTTATAATAATTGCACAGGAAAGAAGTGCAAATGCAGCATGACGTAGTTAGAAGTTCCCCGAGACCAGAGGTGGCAGGGATTGAAAATCAACCTCAACACCCACGTATCTGAAGAGCAAATTTTATTTAATATCTCGAAATTGTACGATCGATTTTCATGTGCAAAGAAGTCCGTTTACGTTTAGAAAACGAGCTTTCCAGAGATATAATTTTAAAAAGTATGTGACTATTGCTTCAAAAGTTAGTTATGAAATAGACGAGGATTTTATCTTTTTGTCGCCGATTTGTATAAAAGCCCTGGCAGAGCCAGGCTAATCATGCAGTACTTACCAGACCTCGAGAGGTCGTGATACTCTGTATCACCAACGAGCAACCCGTATGGGCGTGGCCGAGAAGTATCGTCAGTAGTATCGCCGTGTGAAGACATAGTAAAATCCTAGTACAGGATTTATTTCAGTAAGCATCAGTCTTTAAAGTGAAAGTTCATTATTACAGTCAAAATTAGGCTGCGAACTAAGAAGAAAGAACAGGCGATAGGTCTTCGAATAACAGTTCAGTTAAAAGACATAAAGTATCGTAGCGTTTCGAAGTACCTAAGAAAGTGAAACAAACAGTTTATCAACGTAAAAGAACCCGATCAGGGTCGAAGGAAGTAAGTAACGCCTAGTGTGCCGGAAAAGATAGGTACTAGAGCGCCGAACAATAAGAATTGAAATCGTAATTCAAGGTTTTGTCTAAGGAGACAAACGAATTGTAAAAGCAGTAAGTTACGAACTGAAGGAATAGCAATTAATGCTAGAAAATATTAGGTCACCGATAAGGTATTCGAGAGACCGTTAACAGGACAGACTTTATCTAGACAAATTAACTAGTGTCTAGGTAGAAACGACATCGTGCTAGTAAAGTGTAGAAGCCGATAGTCAGAAACCGGATCTGAAGATAAACCGTTCCAGGGAGGGGTAGATTGATCGAGACTTTCATTATCTTGGCCAGATTAGGAAGCAGACGTCTAAAAGTGTCACCCTTGGAAACGGGGAAGAAAGAAATCACGTGTGTAAGGCAAAAAGTAACGCCTAAGTGATTAAAAATTGTGTAGTGTAAATATAGTAAAATTTGTTTTAGCGTAATAATTTTAGTGAATTTATTTGTGTTAAGATAAATGAATACAAAAATGGTATTCAATATGGTTAAAGTGATTAAGGTAAATAATTTATATGTGTTTAAAGAAGTGTCATTGTGTGAAATGAGTATGAAGATGGCTTAGGTGCCGTGAGTGGGCAGAATGAAACATCGCTGGAGAATTCGGTCGAGGACCGTGAAATCATGTGAGTAACCATTTCATTATGTTATGTGTTGGGGAAGATTTGCGTATAATCCACTTGAGAAAGAAAGAATAGGGATGTTTGAATAACAAATAAAAGAATAGTAGCGCGATCTGAACGATAAAAATTGAGAAAGTATAAATAATTATGTGAAATAAATAAATCCCTTGGGGAAATGTATGAAATAAAATATCAGTGTAATTGATAAATGATTTAAATATGAGAAAGCAAGCGTAACAATAATAATAACATTTTTATGAAGGAATTTTATGATGACTTATATGGGAAGTAGTAGCTTCCGAGCTCCTTTAAATGAATTTATACATGTTATGAACACATGTTCGTATGGTAACGCGATTATTGTCAAGGGAGAGGAGTAATATAGAATGGAAATGTATAATCAAATGTTGATTATTGAATTTATCAGTTCATTGAAGGCAACTTGACTTAGTAATGAGTAAGCGCCCTGTGGCGCATTAAAGAAATTTGTCACGCTAGGAATGCGTTGGAATACTCGTTAAAACTAATTATGAGGGGCAGTTGGTCGTGGTAAATTGAACTATGGTAAGTCCTCTAAATAATGATGTGATCACGAGGCCGTGTGTGTATTGTATTAAAAAGGGTGCTATTTATTGTATTATGAGCGCGGGTGTAAGGCAATAAGGCCTGCTATAAGTCGCTAATGTTATAAGTCCTCCAGTGTGGGATATGGTTCCCGAGGCATTTGAAAGGATCGAACCCAGATTCGTCCAGGTTTAAGCCCCTAGGTATTTGTTGTTGTATGGAATTATTCTTACCCGCCAATGTGGACACTTCATAATTAATAAATGCCGAAGTAAAGAGAATAGGTTTGTGGAACCTCAATATGTTGTTATAGCTGTGTAAAAGCTGAGGGTAGCTCGTCTCGTGTGGGCGAGACCGTGAAGTCTGCCTCCCTGCAATAAATCACGCTAAGTAGCCAAGGCCAGACCCTGACCATTGACGGAGTGTGGTAGGTCTGGAAACTGTCTGTTGAATTATAGTACACAAGAGTGTTTAGAGTTGGTTTTAACGACCCGGTCTTCGAACCGAGGTTCTTTTAGATGAATGTTACCGCTTGCAAAGTTCAGATCGTTGCTTTCTTATAATATAATGGTCTTTTAAGACAAATAATAATAAATCCCTAATGTTATGATAATATGATGTAGTGATTCACGAGTTTTAGTGAAGACAATTAGATTCCGGGAGTGATCTTAATTTTTGACTTGTTCAAGTAGTCTTCTGTAGCTCGGAGTACGCAAATGTTTCCCAATCACGGTAGTGATTTGTTGACTCGAGAGAGAGATGGTAACCTGTGAGCGTTGTGAAAGCCCAAATTTAAGTAAATGAGTAACTGTACTTTGGTAAATTTTTATATTTTTTAATTAAGAAGATATACTCATGTAATAGGAAGTGATGTGTTGTAAATGAAAAACACAGTGTATATAAAAAGTATCGAGCCTATTGGAGCTCTTGATTTCATTGAATTTTAAAAGGACACTATATGGAAGTGAAACTTAATGGATGTGTTGGTTATAGGAAAGCCATTCATGATGATTTAATATTTGTTTAATATTTGTATTCCTTGTTCATTTTGGACAAGTATGAATTAAAGGCTCAGTATTTTATTTGTTTAATTTTTGTAGCGCCAGATATTTTAGTAATTAAATGTTTTTATAGTAGGAGTTGATTTTGTTTATTTTTTGGAAGTGTATCCTCTATTTAATCCAAAGTATGTGAGTCAGAGAGTGAGAGAACATACCATGAACCCCGATACTCCCGATTGAGCAAAGCTGGCAAACTGTGATTTTTCATATTTCATGCTGAATGGGCACAATACTAAAGTTAATGCAGCCCCAACACTCAGTTTAACACATATTTTAAAGCTCCCGATCGCTCAAATGTTAGCGGGGACACCGTGTATTGCTTCAGCTCCCCCTTCCTATGCGCCCACACTGAGAATCATTGAGAATCATGAACTGAAAGATCTTTAAAGCGATATTGTCATGTGATTTTGTATTATGGAAAATTATTTTGGCTTCCTAAAGACTCTCGGATCCCCCATTCAAATTCTGGGCGTGTAGAAGCCATCTATTCCCTGAGAAGCATAACAAACAAACAAACAAACAAACAAACAAACAAACAAACAAAAAACCAATTACAAAAGTTTTATTACGTACTAGCTGTACCCGGCATGCGTTGCAATGACAATCAAAGAAAGTGTTGGCATTGTAATTTGGTTTCTTGAAGTGCTTTTGGATACACAATTTTTTCTTCAATTTCCGTTAACTGCCCCTAAGCTATCGTAAAATGGATTTACTAATTTTGAAACATTTGTGGGAGAGTGTGCAACAACTCACCAAAGTTTAATCGCAATCGGATGAATGGTATATGAACGCCGATGGAACTTTGCTGGAACACTTCACGCGTCGTCACTCATTTGTTGCATCAACTCGTGCGCTACCTATTGTAAAATGGATTTACTAAGTCGAAAACCTCCCCTGGCGTATACACAACAAATCATCAAAGATTCATCGTAATCGGATGAATGGCATATGAACGCTTACGGGATTTTGTTTAAACGATTCAAGCGCCGTCACTCATTTGTTGAATCAACTCGCGTGCTACCAATTGTACAATGGATTTACTAAGTCAGAAACCTTCCCTGCAGTGTGCACAGCAACTCACCCTAGTTTCATCACAATCAGATGAATGGCATATGAACGCAGATTGAATTTTGTTGAAACGGTTTGTGCGCCGTCACTCATTTGTTGAAACTACTCGTGCGCAACCCATTATACAATGGACTTACTAAATCAGAAACGTTCCTTGCAGTGTGCACAACAACTCACCCAAGTTTCATCGCTATTGGATGAATAGTAGGCCTATATGAACGCATACGGGACTTTATTGAAGCGATTCGCGTGCCTTCGCTCATTAGTTGAATCTACTCGTGCGCTACCTTTTGTGCAATGGATTTTCTAAGTCAAAAACCTTCCCTGGACTGTGCACCACATTTCAGCCAAGTTTCATCGCTATCGGACGAATGGTAGGCCTATATGAACGCGTACGGTACTTTGTTGAAACGCTTCGCACGTCGTCGCTCATTTGTTGAATCTACACGTGCGCTGCCTATTGTAAAGTGGATTTACACAGCCATAAACCTTCCCAAAAGTATACACAACATCTAACCCAAGTTTCATAGCTATCGGACGAATGGTATATGAATGTATACGGGACTTTCTTGAAACGTTTTGCGTGTCGTCACTCATTTGTTGAATCTACTCGCGCGCTATCTACTGTGAAATGTATTTACTCACCCAAGTTTCATTGCTATCGGACGAATGGTGTATGAACACATATGGGACTTTGTTGAAACGGTGTGCGCGTCGTCGCTCATTTGTTGAATCTACTCGTGCGCTACCTATTGCAAAGTGGATATACTAAGCCAGAATTCTTCCTTAGAGTGTACTCAATATCTCACCCAAGTTTCATTGCTATCGTACGAATGGTATATGAACACATACAGGACCTTGTTGAAACGCTTCGCGCGTCGTCGCTCATTTGTTGCATCTACTCGTGTGCTACCAATTGTAAAGTGGATATACTAAGCCAGAATCCTTCCTTAGAATGTGCTCAATATCTCACCCAAGTTTCATCGCTATCGGCCAAATGGTATTTGAACGCATACGGGACTTTGTTGAAACGCTTCGCGCGTCGTCGCTCATTTGTTGAATCTACTCGTGCGCTATCAATTGTTAAATGGATTTACTAAGCCAGAAACCTTCCCTGGAGTGTACACAACATCTCACCCAAGTTTAATCGCAATCGGACGAATGGTATATGAACGCATAAGGGACTTTTTTGAAACGTTTCGCGCGTCGTAGCTCATTTGTTGAATCTAACCGTGCGCTGCCTATTGTAAAGTAGATTTACTAAGCCAGACACCTTTCCTGGAGTGTACACAACATCTCACCCAAATTTCATCCCTATCGGACTAATGGTATATGAAGGCATACGTGACTTTGTTGAAACGCTTCGTGCGTCGTAGCTCATTTATTGAATCTACTCGCGCGCTGCCTATTGTAAAGTGGATTTACTAAGCCAGAAACCTTCCCTGAAGTGTACACAACATCTAACCCAAGTTTCATAGCTATCGGACGAATGGTATGTGAATGTATACGGGACTTTGTTGAAACGCTTTGCGTGTCGTCACTCATTTGTTGAATCTACTCGTGCGCTATCTACTGTGAAATGTAATTACTAAGTTAGAAACCTTCCCTGGAGTGGAAACAACTTCTCCCCCAAGTTTCCTCGCAATGGGATGAAAGGTTTACGAACAAATACGGGACTGTGTCGAAATGCTTCGCGCGTCGTCGCTCATTTGTTGAATCTACTCGTGCGCTGCCTATTGTAAAATGGATTTACTAAGCCAGAAACCTTCCTTGGAGAGTAATCAACATCTCACCCAAGTTTCAGTGCAATCGGATGGGTGATGTATGAACGCATAGGAGACATACACACCCACACACCCACATACATACTATCAAGTAACATTGATTTATATACAGTGTGCTTCAAAAAATGTATACACACTTTGAACTTCCATAGAAAATTTATTTACCGTTCTACAAAGTTAAATTTCAGGAAATTAGAAAGCTGTAAGTCCAATGTAAATGAAACTTAAATAACAAATGTTAATACTGTTCAAATTGGCGACCTGCAGCATCAATACAATTCTGAGTACGAGTCACCACTGATTCTGTACATCGTATCAAAACGTCCAATGAGATTTCTCTACACACGGCTTGAATCTCATTCCAAAGAATGTCTAGGTTACGTGGTTTACGTTTGTACACCTCATCTTTTACTGTGCCCCATAAGAAGAAATCCAGTGGTGAAAAGTCTGGAGAGCGTGCTGGAAACTCGATTGGCCCCCTGCGTCCTATCCACTGGCCCGGCAAATTTTGATCCAGGTAAGCTCGTACGTCCCTGTGATAGTGCGGCGGGGCACCATCTTGTTGGAAATAAAAATTATCATTACCGTATAATGCACGAATGGCAGGAAATATGGAATCAGCAAGCATTGTTAGGTAAGTTATACCAGTTACAGTGCCTTCAAATCGAAAAGGTCCAATGAGTCCCCTTGAAGACAAACCGCACCACACATTTACACCAGGCAAATTTACAGCTTTTTCAATTGTAATGTGAGGATTTTCTTCACCCCAGTAAACACAATTGTGCCTATTGGCAGTTCCATTAAGTTTGAATTGGGCTTCATCCGACCAAATGATGCTACCAAAAATCCCGGTTCACGTATCACCATCTCCTGAACCCATTCACAAAATTGCAACCTTCGATCTGGATCGTCGTCACTTAGCTGTTGCACCAGCCTTGGAATGTAAACACGATACTTGCCTCTCTTCAGAATGCGTAGCACACTGCTAGCACTTACATCACTTTCACGTGCCCCTTGCCTTGAAGATTTGTTAGGAGAGCGTTGAAACAGTTCCAAGACTGCCGTTGATGACTCATCACTTGTAGCTGTTCGAGGTCGACCTGAATGACCTTTATGCACATCACACACTGTTCCATGAACTTCGAATTTGTCTCGTATGCGTGTAATTGTTAATCTTGAAGGTGGTTCTGTATCATACTCCCTTCTCCACTGTCTTTGAACTTCATTTACATTCTCAAACTTCCAGTACCACTTAATAACCTGCTTACGTTCTTCAAAACTCAAGCGTACGTCCGCCATGTTGATATTACAAATTCCAACTGACAATATAACATAGAGGGACGATTATGCTGCCACCTGGCGAAGAAATATAACATTAGCCTTGCAGAGCGGGAAAACTACGATAGTTTAAAGTGTGTATACATTTTTTGAAGCACCCTGTATATACATGCGTTGCAATGCCAATCAAAGAAAGTGTTGGCGTTGAAATTCTGTTTCTTGAAGTGCTTTTGGATACACAACATGTTTTTCAATTTCCGTTAACTGCCCCTATGCTATCGTAAAATGGATTTTCTAATTTAGAATCAATCGTGGGAGCGTGCACAACAACTTTCAAAAGTTTCATCGCAATCGGATGAATGGTATATGAACGTATACGGGATTTTGTTTGAACGATTCGTGCGCTGTCAATCATTTGTTGATTCTACTTGAACGCTACCTATTGAGAAATGGATTTACTAAGACGAAACCCTACCCTGGCGTGTACACAATAACTCATCAAGGTTTCATCACAATCGAAGAAGGTTATATGAACGCATAGGGGATTTTGTTGAAACGCTTCGCGCGTCGTCACCCATTTGTTGCATATACTCGTGCGCTACCAATTGTAAAATGGATTTACTAAGTCGAAACCCTTTCCTGGCGTGTACACAATAACTCATCAATGTTTCATCGCAATCGGATGAATGGTATATGCTCGTATACGGGGTTTTGTTTAAACGGTTCGTGCGCTGTCACTCATCTGTTGAATCTACTCGTGCGCTACCTACTGAGAAATGTATTACTAAGTCGAAGCCCTTCCCTGGCGTGTACACAATAACTCATCAAGGTTTCAACGCAATCGAAGAAGGTTATATGAACCCAATAGGGGATTTTGTTGAAACGCTTCGCGCGTCGTCACCCATTTGTTGCATCTACTCTTGCGCTACTTATTGTGAAATGGATTTACTAAGTCGAAACCCTTCCCTGGCGTGTACACAATAACTGATCAATGATTCATCGCAATCGGATGAATAGTATATGAACGCATACCGGATTTTGTTTAAACGATTCGTGCCCCGTCACTCATTTGTTGAATCTACTCGTGCGCTACCTACTGTAAAATGTATTTACTAAGTTAGAAACCGTCACGTAAGTGTCCACAACATCTCACCCAAGTTTCATCGCTATCGGACTAATGGGATATGAAGACATAGGGGACTGTGTTGAAACGCTCCGCGTGTCGTCGTTCATTTGTCGAATCTACTCGTGTGCTACCTACTGTGATAGGTATTTACTAAGCCAGAAACCTTCCTTGGAGTGTCCACCATATTTCACCCAAGTTTCACCGCTAACGGCAGAATGGTATATGATCTTATACGGGACTTTATTGAAACGCTTCGCGCGTCGTCCCTCATTTGTTGAATCTACTTGTGCGCTGCCTATTGTATAGTGGATTTACTAAGCCAGAAACCTTCCATGAAGTGTACACAACATCTCACCCAAGTTTCATAGCTATCGGACAAATGGTATATGAATGCATACAGGACATGGTTGAAACGCTTCGCGTGTCGTCGCTCATTTGTTGATTCTACTCTTGCGCTACTCATTGTAATATTGATGTACTCAGCCAGAAGCCTTCCCTGGAGTGTACACAACATCTCACCCAAGTTTCATCGCTATCGGATGAATGGTATGTGAACGTATACGGGACATTGTCGAAACGCTTCGCGCGTAGTCACTCATTTGTTGAATCTAAACGTGCGCTTCGTATTGTAAAATGGATTTACTAAGCCAGAAACCTTTCCTGGAGTGTACACAACAATTCACCAAACATTTATCACTGTCGGACGAATAGTATATGACCTTATACGGGACTTTGTTGAAAGGCTTCGCGTGTCATCGCTCATTTGTTGAATCTACTGCTGCGCTACCTATTGTAAAATGGATTTACCAAGCCAGAAACCTTCCCTGGAGTGTACACAATAGCTCACCCAAGTTTCATAGCTATCGGACAAATGGTATATGAATGCATACGGGACTTTGTTGAAACACTTTGCGTGTCGTCGCTCATTTGTTGAATCTACTCGTGCGCTATCTACTGTGAAATGTATTCGCTAATTTTGAAAACTTCACGTAAGTGTATACAACATCTCACCCAAGTTTCATCGCTATCGGACGAATGGTATATGAACACATACGGGACTTGTTTGAAACGCTTCGCGCATCGTCACTCATTTGTTGAATCTACGCGTGCGCTACCTATTGTAAAATGGGTTTACTAAGTCAGAAACCTTCCTTGGAGTGTACTCAACATCTCATCCAAGTTTCATCGCAATCGGATGAATGGTATATGAACGCGTAGGAGACATACACACCCACAGACAGACAAACTATCACGTAACATTGATTTTTAGCCTATTTTCAATTTTGAAAAAAAAAATAGGCTTATGAGATCACCTTTTGTCCGTGTGTGTGTGCGTGTGTGTGTGTGTGTGTGTGTGAGGTGTGTGTGTGTGTCCCTAATAAAATCTAAACGGCTGGAGCGATTTCAATGAAACTCGGTAAGTTCATAGCACTATCCACGGCGACCTCGACCATGCCCTTCAAATTTTGTTACGTCTAACCAATCCAACATGGCGGCTGTGCGAAATATTTCACTAGCATTCAATATCTCCGGAACTATTACAGATATCGCCCTGAAATTGTGTACGGTGATAAAGGGCACTACTAGAAGTTCACCTATGAGACTTTCAAAAACCTGGTGACTACAAAACCAACATGGCGGTCAAGCGAAATTGAGACTTTTAAATAGACATTTCTCGCTATTTAACTATCCAAACGTAATGAAACTTGGTACAGCAAATGTTTATACACATTGTAATGCACTGGAGTCTAATTTAGTTCAATTGTTTACATAACCTCAAAATGGCAGCTGTGCGAAATATTTCACTGACATTCTATATCTCCGAAACTATTACAGATATCATCATGCAATTTTGTACGGTGATAAAGGGTGATGATACAAGTTTACCGATGTATATTTCATAAACCTGTAAAGTACAAAACAAACATGGCGACCAAGCGAATTTGAAATATTTTAATAGACTTTTCTCGTGATTTTACTCTCTGAGCGCAGTGAAATGTGGTACAGTAAATGATTTTGCAGATTGTAATGCACTGGCAACTAATTTAATTCAATTGTTTACATAACCTCAAGATGGCGGCTGTGCGAAATTTTAAAATTAAGTTTTTATTCTTGTGTCGTAATCATGCGATCGAAGTGAAAGTTTGAATAATGAACCTAGGCAATAATTGTCCTTGAATGGTACATAACTCTATGGCCTATACATATAACAATCCTAAATGGCGAGCTTCCGAAATATTTAGACGGTTCTCAAAATCTATGAATCTTTTACAGCAACCAAACAGATTTTTTTTATGTTCATAGAGACTATGAACATATGTTCACCTATAGGACTTTCAGTAACCTGGTGAGCACAAATCCAACATGGCGGCGACGCGAAGTATAAATATTTAAATGGACGTTTCTCGCGAATTAACTATCCGAGTGCCGTGAATCGTTGCACGTTAAATGCTTATAGAAATGTTGATCCACTGGCATGTAATTTATTTCAATTGTTTGCATAATCACAAGATGGCTGGTGTGCGTACTTTTAAAATCTCGTTTTTAGGTAGATTTCATTAGAAAGCTAACTATTGCAATGGGTACCATGTTTCGACTTCCGGAAAATTTCGACATGTCTTCGCGTTTCACATCCCCCAGACCCCAAAACCACCGACATTTCGAAACTTTATATATAATTTATGTATATATGTATAGTATATGTATCTATATATATCAGTTTTTTGTGGACACGATAACTGCCATAATTTTGCACCAATAACTTTGAATTTTTTACATAACATGTATCCCTATAAAATCTCGGTCGAGTTCGTTAATGGGCAAAATCGGTCGAAGGGGGTGAAAATGGGGGGCTTTTTTTTTTCGAAAAAGTGAAATTTCGCTATAACTCTCTTAATACGTGAAGTATCGAATCCATTCAAAGTTCATGATATGTGTCGGATAAGTGCCAAAAATTTATGTCAAATAAGTTTTTTGATAGCACCAACCATTGACCAAAGGGGTGAAAAAAAGTGGGTTTTTATGGAAACTTGAATCATATCTCTCTTAATAGGCATAATATCAAAACCGTATAAAATGGAAAATATTCCCCTAATAATTACCTAAAACTTTTGTCTGAAAGAATTTTTGATATAACCCACCATTACGCCAAGGGATGAGAAAAAAGATTTCGGAATTTTAAACAAGTAGTTCCGTGAAGAACTATACAGCCTATTTTCATATATCCTATGTTAATTGCCACTATCAACATACAAAATTTCAGTTTGATTGCTGTAATAGATTCGTAGATATTGAGAACCGACTAAATATTTCGGATGGTCGCCATGTTGGATTTTATATATGTAGGTCCTAGAGTTATGTACTGTTACATGCAGATTATTGTGAACGTGTAGTATTCAAACTTCAATCGCATAATTAGGACACAAGAGAAAACAAGGAGATTTTAAAAATTTTCACAGCTGCCATCTTGAGGTTATGGCAACAATTGAAATAAATTAGATGCCAGTGGATTAACATTCGTATAAGGATTTACTGTACCAAGTTTCACTGCACGCGGTTGGTTAAATTGCGAGAAACGTCCATGTGAATATTTATAATTCGCGTCACCGCCATGTTGGATTTGTGATCACCAGGTTATTTAAAGTCCTATAGGTGAACTTAAGTTCATAGCCCCTATGAACATTAAAAAATGCAGTTTGATTGCTAAAATAGATTCGTAGATATTCAGTATCGTCTAAATATTTCGGATGGTCGCCATGTTGGATTGTTAAATGTATAGGCCATAGAGTCATGTACCATTAAAGGAACATTATTGCGTAGGTTCATTATTCAAACTTTCACTTCGATCGCATGACTACATCACAATAAATAAAATCTTAATTTTAAAATTCGCACTGCCGCCATCTTGAGGTTATGTAAACAATTGAACTAAATTAGATACCAGTGGATTACAATGTGTATAAATATTTCCTGCACCAGGTTTTAGTGCGCTTGGAACATAAAATCGCGAGAAAGGTCTGTTTAAAATTTTCAAATTCGCTTGGCCGCCATGTTCGTTTTGTAGTTAAACGGTTTTTGAAAGTCTTATAGATGGACTCCCAGTAGTGCCCTTTATCTCCTTACAAAATTTCAGGGTTTTACCGCTAATAGTTTCAGAGATATAGAATGCCGGTGAAATATTTCGCACATCCGCCATCTTGTGATTATGTAAACAATTGAACGAAGTTAGATGTCGGTGCATTACAATGTATATAGACATATACTGTACCAAGTTTCATTGCGTTTGGTTGGTCAAATCGCGAGAAACGTCTATTTAAATGTCGCAAATTCGCTTGGCCGCCATGTTGGTTTTGTAGTTACCAGATTTACAAAAATCACATAAGTGAACTTATAGTAGTTCCCTATATCACCATAGAAAATGTCAGGGTAATATCGGTAATAGTTTCGGAGATATAGAATGCTGGTGAAATATTTCGCACAGCCGCCATGTTGGATTGGTGAGTCGTAACAAAATTTGAAGGGCACGGTCGAGGTCGCCGGGAATAGTGCTATGAACTTACCGAGTTTCATTGAAATCGCTCCAGCCGTTTAGATTTTATTAGGGAGGGACACACACACGAATCACACACGCACACACACACACACACACACACACACGCACACACACACGGACAAAAGGTGATCTCATAAGCCTATTTTTTCAAAATTGAAAATAGGCTAAAAATGCCAAGTGCCATCAGATGTTACCATAACAACGCTTTTAAATTGATGAGGGATGATCTATCAGAGGTTGCCAAGACAACGCCATTGACGAGATCACATTCATTTTTAGCCTACTTTTCACACTTTTCAAAAATGAGGAAAAAGTAGACTTTTGAGATATATCCGGGAAAATGTGTCTGTCCTTCTGTCTGTCCTTCTGTCTGTCTGGGTGTGTGTGTGCCCCCCCCCCCCCCTATCAACTCATGAACGGCTGCAGCAATCGAAACCAAATTTAGTATGAGCAAAGATGTATACCGGAATATCTCAGGCTCATATTTGAAAAAGATGCCAGTGCTACCAACTGCTTAAAAAAACGCACTAGAAATTTGAGCTCCATGTTGGATATCTTGGAAGGTATACATGGGAGCTATTCTAAAATTGGCACACATGTAGATAATACTATTTCAGTTTAATTTCCAGGTGGCCATACATGACAGCGTCGCCAAAATAATTTTAAGCCTTCTGATAAGTCCAATTTTTAAATGCATATAACTTCTACATTATCAATTGGATTTCAACCAAATTTTGTATGTAATATGTGTACATAAACAGATATGACTGAGTGTATTCTTAAGAGCCAATAGGGCTGCCAACTGTTAATAATTGCTCTCTATTTTGTATCCAAATATATCAGAAAGTATGCAAGCCGACAGCTTTACAACATGCACACGTAAATTACCTGACATTTTACATTAATTTGGAGTAACTTATATACGTCAGTTCTACCAACATGATTCTAAGCCTGCTGATAGGACCAATTTTTAAATACATGTAACTTCTATGCCAACAAATGGATTTCATCCAAAATTGGCACAAAAAGATATAATATTTCAGATTATTTCTGACCAGCACTCGCATGACATTGTTGCCAACATGCTTTTACGTGTACTAATAGATCCAATGTCTAAATCCATGTAACGTCCTTTGGACTTCAACCACATTTTGTATTCTGTACCTTAGGAGATGGAAGTAAGAATATATTCAGTCACCAGAGCTGCCAACAGTATTGCTCTATTAGGCTACATTATGGCTAGTATACCTTATTTCGAACTAATTAAGACATTTCGATATTACCCACTCAATTTCGTCATTATTCTAGATAGGTTCATATACTGTAGATTAATCTATGGCATGAATCTTAATTTTAAGAAAAGTAGGCTCTTTAGTTCGTCACGGAACTTCTTGTTCCATCTGACTATGAGGGAAGCGGCTAACTGGTAGCATGCTGAACTTCTATGCCCAAGGTCGCTGGTTCAAAGCCGGCCAAAGTCGCCAGATTTTCTAAGAGCGCTAAAAACCCTCAGCATGCTTTCCTTCGGAGGGGAAGTTACAAGGTTCGTTGCAAGTTGCTGGTTGCGGTGGCATCTAGCAGCCAAGTTCACAGCTGGGTGTCGTTGACGTTAGTATTTGGTACAAAATTAGGTACTACTACTTAAAATTGACCGTCTGCACACCTTACCTGAATTACAGACTAATACAGTAATCACAAATAACACCCTTTATCAGACAGATTCTACACACACCCAATGTACACGGGGTTACATGACCACCTTGTCGCAGCCCCTAAACTGAGGAACCAACCAACATCTCTGCGGGAGATAAAATTTTGCGTGAAGAAGTAACAGACTGTTAGATAGTTACACATTAGTTCCAAACCTTGCATAAGGACAGTGTGATCACGAGTATAAAAACAAGATGTTCAGTAAAGAACATATAGCCTAATTTCTCCTAAATGCATGGGTATTGTTATAACTCTTTGTCCTTTTCAAGGAGTATAATTGAATGTTGGTTGTTGTAGCTTGTTGAAATACAACGTGCTATAGGGATATTAAACATGAATATGAGGTGCCCTTTGCTAGTGCTACCTCTGTAAAAAAATTCATTCAATTCGGTTTCACCGTGTTTGAATTGATCTGGGGAATGGATTTGCACACATACATGGCCGCTATTTGCAAACTATTGGGCTGATGACCTTGTAGTCAGTCATAAGATGCTTTCCACAAAAAGGCATGTTGTAGCAAAATCCGGTAGAGATCAAATTATTAGGATGGTCGAAATTTGATTTAAGCTTTTAACATTTGGGTGGCCGTCATTCCGTTTCCGTCAAGATGGCGGCGATATAAAACATGACACTGAGGTGCCTTTTGCTAGTGCTACCTCTGTACCAAACTTCGTTCAATTCGGTTTCACCGTGTTTGAATTCATAGGGGGAAACGATTTGCACACATACTTGGCCACCATCTGCAAACTATTGGGCTGATGATCTAGCAGTTTGGTCAGAATATGCTTCCCACATAAAGATTTGTTGTTGCAAAATTTGGTAGAGACTAGATTATTAGGTTGGTCGTAATTACATTTTAGCCTTTAACATTTGGGTGGCCGCGATTACGTCTCCGTCAAGATGGCGGTGATATAAAACATGACACTGAGGTGGCCTTTTCTAGTGCTACCTCTGTACCAAATTTCGTTCCATTCGGTTTCACCGTGTTCAAATTAATAGGGGGAATCGATTTTCACACAAAGATGGCCGCCATCCGCAAAATATTAGGCTAATGACCTATTAGTTTGGTCAAAGGATGCTCCCTCCATAATGGTATAATGATGCAATATTTGGTAGAGATCGGATGACTAGGTTAATCGTAATTTGATTTAAGCTTTGAATATTTGTGTGGCCGCCATTACGTTTCCGTCAAGACGGCGGCGATATAAAACATGACACTGAGGTGCCCTTTGCTAGTGCTACCTCTGTACCAAATTTCATTCCATTCGGTTTCACCGTGTTCGAATTAATAGGGGTAATCGATTTTGACACAAAGATGGCCGCCATCCGCAAACTATTAGGCTAATGACCTATTAGATTTGTCAAAGGATGCTTCCTCCATAAAGGTATGTTGTTGCAAAATTTGGTAGAGATCGGATGATTAGGTTAGTCGTAATTTGATTTAAGCTTTGAACATTTGTGTGGCCGCCATTAAGTTTCCGTCAAGATGGCGGCGATATAAAACATGACACTGAGGTGTCCTTTGCTAGTGCTACCTTTGTACCAAATTTCGTTCAATTTGCGCTCACCGTGTTCGAATTGATAGGGGGACAGACATTCAGAGTACACACTCACACACTCACACACACACACACACACACACACACATACACACACACAGACAGACACACTTTTTTCGCCCTGTAGTGATCTCATAAGTCTACTTTCATTTTTTGCAAGAATCGAAAGTAGGCTAATGAACCCCAAATGACAAGAAGGTTACCATCCCCATAAGACAGTAAAATGTTAAAAATATGCATAGAAAGACGAAAAAATGTTAACTAACCTCCAATTGTAAAATACTTTCTCGCAATAAATGAGGTCTGATCCTCCTACGAAAACCTGCATATTTTGCCTATTATAGCCTATCCCCTAGCTTGCCTGGTGAAATCTACCTCCGCCTTCCGGCGTGCCGAGAGGAATTTTTAGCCTACTTTCGATTTTTGCAAAAAATGAAAGTAGACTTATGAGATCACTACAGGGCGAAAAAAAAGTGTGTCTGTCTGTGTGTGTGTATGTGTATGTGTGTGTGTGTGAGGCTGTGTGTGTGTGTGTGAGTGTGTGTTCTCTGAATGTCTGTCCCCCCCCCCCCTATCAATTCGAACACGGTGAGCGCAAATTTAACGATATTTGGTAGAAAGGTAGCACTAGCAAAGGGCACCTCAGTGTCATGTTTTATATCGCCGCCATCTTGACGGAAACATAATGGCGGCCACACAAATGTTCAAAGCTTAAATCAAATTACGACTAACCTAATCATCCGATCTCTACCAAATTTTGCAACAACATACCTTTATGGGGGCAGCATCCTTTGACCAAACTAATAGGTCATCAGCCTAATAGTTTGCGGATGGCGGCCATCGTTGTGTGAAAATAGATTGCCCTTATTAATTCGAACACGGTGAAACCGAATGGAACGAAATTTGGTACAGAGGTAGTACTAGTAAAGGGCACCCCAGTGTCATGTTTTATATCGCCGCCATCTTGACGGAAACGTAATGGCGGCCACCCAAATGTTCAAAGCTTAAATCAAATTACGACTAACCTAATCATCCGATCTCTACCAAATTTTGCAAGAACATACCTTTATGAAGGGAGCATCCTTTGACAAATCTAATAGGTCATTAGCCTAATAGTTTGCGGATGGCGGCCATCTTTGTGTCAAAATCGATTACCCCTCTTAATTCGAACACTGTGAAACCGAATGGAATGAAATTTGGTACAGAGGTAGCACTAGCAAAGGGCACCTCAGTGTCATGTTTTATATCACCGCCATCTTGACGGAAACGTAATGGCGGCCACACAAATGTTCAATGCTTAAATCAAATTACGACTAACCTAATCATCCGATCTCTACCAAATTTTGCAACAACATACCTTTATGGAGGAAGCATCCTTTGACAAATCTAATAGGTCATTAGCCTAATATTTTGCGGATGGCGGCCATCTTTGTGTGAAAATCGATTCCCCCTATTAATTCGAACACGGTGAAACCGAATGGAACGAAATTTGGTACAGAGGTAGCACTAGAAAAGGCCAGCTCAGTGTCATGTTTTATATCACCACCATCTTGACGGATACGTAATCGCGGCCACCCAAATGTTAAAGGCTAAAATGTAATTACGACCAACCTAATAATCTAGTCTCTACCAAATTTTGCAACATCAAATCTTTATGTGGGAAGCATATTCTGACCAAGCTGCTAGATCATCAGCCCAATAGTTTGCAGATGGTGGCCAAGTATGTGTGCAAATCGATTCCCCCTACCAATTCAAACACGTTGAAACCGAATGGAACGAAATTTGGTACAGAGGTAGCACTAGCAAAAGGCACCTCAGTGTCATGTTTTATATCGCCGCCATCTTGACGGAAACGGAATGACGGCCACCCAAATGTTAAAAGCTTAGATCAAATTTCGACCATCCTAATAATTTGATCTCTACCGGATTTTGCAACAACATGTTTTTTTGTGGAAAGCATCTTATGACTGACTACAAGGTCATCAGCCCAATAGTTTGCAAATAGCGGCCATGTATGTGTGCAAATCCATTCCCCAGATCAATTCAAACACGGTGAAACCGAATTGAATGGTTTTTTTTTACAGAGGTAGCACTAGCAAAGGGCACCTTATATTCATGTTTAATATCCCTATAGCACGTTGTATTTCAGCAAGCTACTACAACCAACATTCAATTATACTCCTTGAAAAGGACAAAGAGTTATAACAATACCCATGCATTTAGGAGAAAGTAGGCTATATGTTCTTTACTGAACATCTTGTTACTTCTTGTGTTCTAATCATGCGATTGAAGTTTGAATACCACACGTACACAATAATCTTAATGTAATAGTACAAAACTAAAAATCCATCCTGGCGACCATATGAAATATTTAGACGGTTCTCAATATCTACGAATCTGTTAGAGCAATTAAACTGAAATTTTGTATGTTGATAGAGGCAATTAACATGAGCAGGATATATGAAAATAGGCTGTATAGTTCTTCACGGAACTACTTGTTATTATATAGATAGGTATGGCGATAAAATAGATGTAATCCCCCAATGCAAAGACAAAGCTTGAAAATATAATGTTCAGTATAAACCTTTCATAGGACAAATAATTTTCGTATTCTTTAATACAGTACTAACTGTTCAAACTAATTAACAGCCCGCCGTGCTGTGAAAAGATCCTCTGCAATAGGTTATTATCAATTAAATATAGCCTTTCTTGTGTCTTGAAAAGTGATATGACCATTCCCAAATTTCACTATTTTTGGAACAGTCGCTTCTACGACAAAACCCCAGATCGACCATTTTGACCCCTTATGCTCTCCACACTCACCAGCCCTTGTCTGAATTTTTGATCATAAAATAGAATCTACAGTGCAGTACAGTACAGTACTTCGTTAGAGGCAGATGACCTCGTAGTTCCACCCCTTAAAACAACAATAACGAACATAACTAACAGTACTTTGTTCCCTGGCTATGTAATCCATACTGTATAGATTTCGATTCAGCCTAATGCGCGCAGGCAGCTTTACGTTGGTGTGATGCGGGCTTGATGTGACACAGTTCTGGCAGGGGCTATCGTCTTTATACCACAATGATCCTCTGTGCTCCGAGTCCGGTACCTACTTTTGAAGCAGTTTATCATTTTTTCTTAGCTATCCACACAATTTGAAATATTTTGTGGGAAACCACATCTCCTAACCCGCTCTAGTTTAGGAGTTTGCGTTTTGTGATGGATACATCTTAGGCCTATCGGTTTGTACTGCGCCAGAATTTATTGAAGGTCATTACTCAAGAACTGATCGGGAGATGAACCAAGACCCCAGAAAATAAATGAGTGGATAAAAAAAATTATTTATTAAAAATTTGAGTAATATGGGAAAAACTGTATGGAAATGAGTGAAATACTATAGATCTTATGCATTTATAAAAAGGCAAGGAAGTAGGAATGATTTAAAGATATACATATATTCCATTATACGAAAGAGGGAGGTTCACTTTACGAGAAAGATCACGCCACTTGAAGCGAGAGTTACGTCATGAGAGAGGGGAAGAGGCGAAGGTCGAACTGCGGACGGAAGTCAGGAAAGGTGGTAGGAGTTACGTCACACCACGGGAGGAGAGGAACAGAGACGAGAACTTGAGGAATGCGGAGAGCAGGACGAGAGAGTCCTTTCCAATTGAGATTTGAACTAGACAAGACCTCGAGCATAAACGAGTATATTTATAATAGTGCTACGGTTCATAAAGGTTGGAAGTAAGGAAGAGTGTAATTTCAGTAACTTGGGAGCAAGGTACAACTATATATTGCAGTGCTTATGCAAAGTATTCCACATAGCTAGAAACATTTTCGACAAGAAGCTACTCAGTATTTCTACGTGTAAAAGCTTATTTGAACATTCTATTGAAAATGCAAGTTATAAGGCAGCAACGGGGAGGTCTCAAGTATAATATCAAGAATATGAATATTAACATGTGCTAAGTTAAGCATGGGGAAGTTGAAGACTACAAGGATGTCAGTTGAATTCCAGATTCACTAGCATGAAAGACGCTACAAATATCTACGCAAAGCGCAACATCACCGAGCAAAACTCATACTTTTCTACGAGAGTTTTAACACATCTTGAGACACGAAAAAGCTTGCATAAACGACAGTATTACACCGTGATGTCTATTCTGAAGAAAACCTATGTCTATTCTGAAGAAACCATGATGTCTATTCTGAAGAGATGGAGAATCGAAGCCGGCCTACTTGGAGCGAAGGAGAGACGGGGAGTTGGCAGAGCTGTACACGGCGAGGTCATTCACCGCGAGTCCAGCTGGTGCTGTCACAAAACCGGTCTTCATAGCTGTGGACATGGCTATGAACACGACAAGTTTGGTTTGGAAGGAGCGATGCAAGTATTTTCAGCAGTACAGAAGTCAACACAAGGTAGTGAGAAAATTGTCTTTTATAATGTAGAATTGTAGTTTAGTTGTGTGATTATCCAATTGACCAACCGCATATTTTCAACCGCATATTTTTCAATAGCATTTTTCTTAACTGCATTATTTAAAACGTATAATTTTGTCAAAGTAATTAAATTTGTGTAGATCTTGTTATTGTGATTTTTCATATTTTTCTACGGAGTTATTTACCGTATTTCTTGAAAATGTCAGTCACTTGGACGAAATTTTGGCATGATGATGATGCTATTAACACTAAGGTTATATTAAAGTAAAATCGTATAAATATTTTCACACTTGCGTTAGATTTAATTTAATTAAATCTGTTTTATCGCAGCGATGGAATATAAAGGAATAAAGAGGAATATAAAGGAATTGTTCAGAGTACCTTAGAACCAATTGTATTACAGGAATTTAGAGCGTTAAAAAGGAATACAAATGAATTGTTTAGAGGAAAGCAAATTATTGAAAGGAATTGTCTAATGAAATTTAGAGCGTTAAAAATGGAATGTAGAGTGAACTATTTAAAAAGGAATAGAACGTTGAACGAAGTAAAGAAGGAGTAAGATTGTAAATGAAGTAAAATGAAATTTATTGGAGCAAATTTAAGTACAGTATACTTAAGAAGTAGCGTCACGAAGTGTAAAGAATATTTCGACAACTCATGATGTTGATTCGAGTGTCAGAAATTTCTTATGAACGAAAGTATTACGAAAAGCTTAATCACATATGTCTAATGAAATTTAGAGCGTTAAAAACATAAATGAATTTGTTAAACAAATATTAATGGAATGAAGTCAAACTTATATCTTTTGTTAAGAATATGAATATTTACTGATATTTCTTGAAAAGTTGTAATAAAATGTAAAGCTGAATTTAAACACGTGAAGAGGAAAGTCAACGAAATTAAATCACCGGGTGATTAGAAAGGTGAAAGTACTGAGATTTATTACAGAAATGAAATTACGAGCACGAGGCGATGTTGTATCAATTATAGAGGAGAAATGTTAAGTAAAGGAAATATATGTATTGAAGTAGAAGTTTATAGTTGAATTACCGTGCAGATTAAGGAGTTATGAACGTAAAGGAGTTACGTAAGTTTACGAAGGGACGCAGGGGAGTCTCTTAAATTTTTCTAGTATTGAATGCAATAATTGTGAAGTTATGAGAGTGAAGTAAAGGAAGATTCTATACAGGGTGTTTAAGAGAGAAAGTCATTGTTGTATAATTATGGAGGAGAAGTGTGGAAACGAAGGTTAATGCCGTGCACTTACAGTATTCACGTTTATCAGAAGATTGTTAACTCAGTAAAGAATTTCAGCACTTATTTCAGAATTTCATGATAATTAGATAAAGGTAAAAAGGAACAGTGCTTAGCTTAAATGTTTGTCACTTATGTTCAATTGATTATGACGAGTATTTATTACTTTCAACACGATAGTTGCGGTGTATGTTTGTTTGAATTTGAATTTGATGTTTAAGAGAAATGGAGTAGATGAAAGACTTATTGGAGGAAGAAAATTTAATCTTCAACGTTATGAAGTGTGAAATTTGAATTTCATAAAAAGAATGTATATATGCACATAGTTCATGAATAATTTGATTAGATATGGAACTACGGTTCATAGTTGAAGCGGACCTGTATAAAATAGGGCAATACTTAATGTCACGCCGTTTCACATTTTCTTACGATAGTAATGCCACGTGCAAGTTTATCTTTGCAGTTATTTTTGTTGAAGTGTCAGGGAGACACAATATTAAGGGAGGAAGCCAGTTGTTATACATGTTTTATTAGCTTAATAAACGGCTAGTGCTTTTTAGCAATTTAGTCAACTTTTATCTAAGCTGATTCCGTTTTCATTGTCGTCATCGTCGAAAATAGTACTGCGAGGTATAGATACAGGCGCTCACTATAGATTAGACCTTATCACCCCTCGAGATTGGAGTTTTCTCGGTTGTTCTAAATGTAAATAATAGTAGAAATTTGTACCTTGTCTAGTAGTACTATTTTCTTTACGAATAATATCTATCCTGTATGTTCCTGGAATTCCCAATTTTACTTAGTAGGCATGATAAGCTTGTGAGCTGGGTAACTTACATGTCTGCAATCCTTTTTCGGGCTTTGGATATAAGTACTGATGGGTTTCTTCGGGCGCAGTACCAAGTGAACCAGCTGCCCCTAGTAATATTGTTTTATGCAGCCCAACTAGCGTTATCAGGAAGGTCGATGTTTCTCTGCTTGCATCTCATATGGTACTAATGTACTGCAATCATATCCTGCAAACCCGATTATGTATCCATCAACGTGACTGCAAACTAATGCGAGGGAAACAAGAAAGGGTTCAGTATCGTTTGCGGGATACGATCTCTGTGCATTTGTACCACACGGGAAGTAAGCTGAGAAATATCGACCTTCCTGACAACACGCGTTAGTTGGGCTGCATAAAATAATATTATTAGGGGCAGCTGTTTCACCTGGTATACAGGGGTAGCGTTTAACTTGAGTTGCTACATCGTGGTTTATCGGAAATTTTGGTTCTTCAGAGTGAATGAATGCAAATTGAAAATAAAGCTCATTTCGAGTCCACACATCAGAACGAGCGGCAGCAGCCACAAAAGCTATATATGACACAAAATCAAAGACCAGACTCTCTTTGCAAACTGCCATGTCCCTCCTTGAGACCAAAATTGCCCCTATTCTCATGTATGGAATAGAGATATCATTGGAAAAGCTGCCATATGGAGACCTCCGCTTTATAGAAAATGTCAAAGCTCGCTTCCTGAAGATCGCTCTTGGAATCTCACTGTTCAGCAGGTCAAGATTAGTCTATGAGCTCGCAAGAGAATTCTTCTTAATACGGGATCTGAGCTTGAAACATGACTTGCCCTCTACAAACAGCTGGAAACATTTCTGGATGACAGGGAACAGGAAAGGAAAGATATCTGGCCTGAATTTTACACATTTGGAGCGATGCTCGACAGATCATGGACTGGTACAAACCAGGAACTCCGCCATTTTGTGAATTCGATGGCAGTGCACGGATATCACCACAAAGTGTGCACCTTGATATTTCACCACGACACGGGACACGATTGCATGTGTAAACTCTGTGATCAGCACTGCGCCCGTTATCATGTTTTGACATGTGATAAAAGTGTGGGGTCAATAGTAGTCTATTGCCAGAACTGGAATTTATTCACTCTAATTATGCACTGTAATTTTGCACAGTTTGTGCGTGTTTATTTCAATAAAATAAAGCTGTACGTGTTTCGGTTTATTTTTTTAGACTTGAATTTTTTTTTAGAAAGAGGAAAAAAATCCATTGATTTTCACCCTTAACTGGTTGCGGGACCTCTGACATGTGTCGTCTTGTAAGTTCTATGATACTGTAGGCGATAGTGTATCTGACTAAGATCTCTTACTAGCCGGTGGATTTCTTTGTTTAATGGATGATAATGAATACTACTACAGAACTGGAGCGCTCAAGGTTAAGGATCGGAATAAATGAAAGTAAATTTGAAAGCACCAACGCTTATTGCAGCTGATAACCCCAGTATACTGCACCAAAACCATCGCTCTTATACAGAGGCATACTATTGTCATGATGATAACTGTTTTAAGGGGCCTAAGAAATATTTTTGCACTAATTACTCCCCGTGACTGCAATTCATAAGCAGCTCGCAATTCTGCACCAGAACACTGGTAGGGGCGACGTGTTGCAGCCCGCATTGCCAGGCAACAATAGACTTCGGTATTATTGAAGCTGTTCAGGAGCGCTTTTTCTTCCGACTTACTGAACAAAAAATCAATCTTTAAGGTTACCTGAGAGTTGTAGCCTAATACTACATAGCCTAAACTATTCCTCTTAAATCAGGCTTAAATCAGAATTTATCGAATCCGAATGGTAGTTCCAGAGATTAGCGCGTCCACACACACAAACAAACTCTTCAGCTTTATTATATTAGTATAGATTAGTATAGATTTGCCTGTAGTGTAGTTATTTATTACAAGTCCACGTCGGAGCAGATGACCTCGCTGATTCTCCCCTTAAAGTCCACGTCGCGTCGTGGCGCGTAATGACCAGCATTCTTAGCTGTCACCACCGAGTTCCGGGTTCGATTCCCGACTCTGCCAAGGAATGTAATTCTGGTCTGAAGACTGGAACTGGTTTCACTCAGCCTCGTGAGGCAGAACTGAGAAGAGTTGGGTTCGATTCCCACCTCAGCTATCTTAGAAGTGGTCTTCCGTGGTTTCCACCACTTCTACTCCAGGGAAATGTTGGGATGGTACCTAACTTAAGGCCACGTCCGCCTCCTTCCCAAAGCCTCTAAATAAACAATCAATTATTAGAAATAGCTTAAGATTAAAATTGTTAGCCAAGAGAAGGAGTTTTAATCGTATGCTATATCCCACTGCACAAAGTCTCCAGATGCCTAGATCCGAAAAATGTAAAGGTTCATTCCGTATTTCAGGTAGTATTCTCTGCAATAAATATAAATTGCACCGGTATTCAAGACTTCCCATCAGAGCGATAAAACACTCTCTTCATGGAAATCAATCAGCTATGCAATGATCACGATCAATGTGAACATTGTTTTAATGAAAGTGTAACCAAATATGATTCTTATGTAATTAAACTATTTCAGGATCATGTAACTTCATACTCGAACATTTCATAACTGGAGAATTTATCTAGTTTAAGCTAAAGTATAGTAGTAGGAATTCATTTTACTGTAGCAAAAATTCAAAGTTTTTCTAGAAGTAAAAATAGCTACCATTAACAAGAACATAATTTTAAGGAGCAGATGACCTCGTAGTTACACACAATAACTAACTAACTAACAACTAACTAACTAACTGCGGCTTCGGTGGCGTAGTTGGTAGCATGCTGAGCTTCTATGCCCAAGATAGCGGGTTCAAACCCGGCCGAAGCCGTCGGATTTTTTAAGAGCGTTAAAAATCCCTCAGTATGCCTTCCTTCGGAGGGGAAGTAAAGCCGGCGGTCCCATGTCATAGATTTATGGCATGTTAAAGATCTTTCCACTAATTACACCTGTGTGAAACTAAATTGGATAGGTTAAGAATATAAACAACGCTCTTAGGTTGCTACGTTCGTTGCCAAGAGCCGACTGCGGTGGCGTCTAGTAGCTAGTTCTGAACTAGGCCTAGTAGTCGTTGACGGTGGCATTTGGCGGCAAAAGTAGGAACTATTTGAAAATTCAAAGTTGCAGTCCCTACTTGAATTTAAAAAAAAACAGATACACACACTAATACAGTCATCACAATTAACACCGGTTATCAGACAGATTCTACACACACCCAAAGTACACGGGGCTACATGACCGCGTTGTCGCAGCCCCTAAACTAAGGAACCAACCAACCAATAACTAACTAACTAACTAACTAACATAAGTTTTCTGTCAACTGAAAGTTTAGGTTAAGTTATTTTCTTGTTTATTGTATTAAACCACCCTCTGATCGAAGAGTGACGTATAACAAGGCTTTGTACCCTTAGTGGTCTGCACAAGAGCAACAATACATTAAAATAAATCATTATTATTGTTATTATTATTCTTCTTGCTGTCGTTTCGGCCATCTACGGACCACGCTATTTCAACTGCCCTTTTCCATGTCTTTGCGCCTGATCGTGATTATTATTATTATTATTATTATTATTATTATTATTATTATTATTATTATTATTATTATTATTATTATTATTATTATTATTATTATTATTATTATTATTATTATTATTATTATTATATGTGCCTTTATGAAAGTACGCATTGTTACGTAGTACCAGCACTTGTTTCTCTACGTATCAAAAATATAGGCTGAGTTAACAGTGAATTCTCGGATGTGATCTCAACATCATGAACGTCGTCGTCATCATCATCATCGTCGTCGTCGTCATCATCATCATCGTCGTCGTCGTCATCATCGTCATCTTCCGGATATGTTTCTAACGAGATTTTTTAATAACATGTTAGTGATCTACTGGGCCTATAATTTTTAGAAGAGACGTAAATCTATCCGTTTGTCTGGATGGACCACATCATCATTTACTATTATCAATGATATCCTGTGTGTTAGATGACACATGACAAAGCAACAGAAGTTCATTGTACATGAGCTGTCATTAACATGTCAGAGCGAACAATACTCATTCTGACTGATGGGGTCATTCCGCTATCAACAGCCTGATGTAAGGGAACAGAGCAACACTCACTCGTACTTTCAGTTCAGAACTTGAGCGCTGTAATGGAGATCTCTGTCTTCATGGCCTGTGTTGCGATCGGTCTCACCTTCTTGAGCACTCTCTATGTTAATAAGGTACGTAGCTCCACATGAGAATGCTAAGATAATTGTATGAACTGAACTACTCGATCTTCAGTTGTTATGAAGTGGGTTGGTTGGTGTTACATTTTAGGAGCATGTACATCGTGACCATTATCCCCGGGTACTTGTGCATGTGCAGAATTTGTCTGATAACCTGTGTTATTGTGTTAGTGTACTAGTGTGTGTGTATTTGTAATTTAGGTGAGGGCTGGGAAGGAGGCTCCCGCAGCCTTAAGTTAGGAATCATCTCGGCATTTGCCTGCAGTAGAAGTAGGAAACCTCGGAAAACCACTTCCAGGATGGATGATGTGTGACTCGAACCCACCTCTTCTCAGTTTTATCTCACGAGGCTGAGTGTACTCTGTTCCAGCCCTCAGACCAGAATTAAATTTCTTGACAGAGCCGGGAATCGAACCTGGACCTCCAGGGCGATATATAAAAATGTTAGCCACTACACCACGAGGTATTCGTTATAAAGTGGGCACAATAGCGTAACTTTACCTCAGTCTTCTCGTATACACGCTTTAATAAGATGAGACGACCTCGTGGCACAGTGGTTAGCATTCTTGGCTGTCTCATCTGAGGTCCGTGTTCGATTCCCGACTCTGGCAAGAATTTATTTAATTCTGGTCTGAGGGCTGCATCGGGGCACACTCAGTGTTGTGAGATATAACTGAGAAAGGCGAGTTCGGTTCCCACCTCAGTCATCCTAGAAGTAATCTTCCGTGTAACCCCACTTTTACTCCAGGTAAATGATGGGATGATAGACTACCTTTCTGCCGGGGCAGATGACCTTGCTTTTCCTCCCTTTAAAACAACAATAACTAACTAATAAATACCTCACTGAAGGCTATAGTCGCCTCCTCTTCAATATTAGCCCCAATTAAGAATACATAAACTCATATACAGCCATCACAATGTCACAGGTTGTCACAAATTCCACACACATACAAGTAAACGGGACTATATGACCACGATGTCGCAAAACCCTTAAATGAATAAACAACAGCTTTAACTCGGAAATCGAGCCTCCATGGCTTAGGTGGCAGCACGCCGGCCTCTCACCACTGAGTCCGTGCTTCAAATCCCGGTCCTTCCATGTGAGATCTGTGCTGGACAAAACGGAGGCAGACAGGTTTTTCTCCGGGTACTCCGGTTTTCCCTGCCAAAAAATTAATTCCAGCAACACTCTCCACTATCATTTCATTTCACCTGCCATTCATTTAATCATTGCCTCTGAGGAGTGAGACAGGCTTAGCCAGCCGGCGCAGTTCAAATCCTCGCCGCTAGATGGGGGCTTCATTCATTCCATCCCTGACCCGGTCAGTCGACTGGAAGCAGGCCGTGGATTTTAATTTAAAATGGAAACCAGCCATATTTATTAGTGAAAAAAGAAATCGAAGTTTACAAAATATCCAGCTAGTTTGAAATTTTACCAGCGTAAAGCATCTGGCTTCAGGGCAATGCTATAGCTCGACACGCTTTATGGCGAAGTATTCACTTACTGCGCATGGGCTTTCTCTAAAGCAGAGCTTATAGTTTTACGAAACCGTCAATATCGCGATCAAAAGCCACGGGACCTCAATTTTACGTGGAAACTGCACCACTTGACGTGACATTTCATCTCAAACATCTCACATGTAGACTATTAACTGGGAACCGAACCATGCCCACCTTGGTGAGAGGCAAGAAGCTTGACCACTATACAGGGCCGTAGAGAACGATCACGTGTCCCATGGCGATCACTACCGGGTCCCGCTAAATTTGAGTTCTTTCTGTGAAATCCTAATATTCTCTTAAAACAAACTAAAATTACAAAAATTGATTACGTGAAATGATGTGAAAAGTTATTCACGAGTCGAGGCGTACAGCTTCACATCGTCCATGTAGCTATAAAAGGTGAATGAGATGATACAAAACCATGGTTTTAACTTCGATGATGAAGCCATAGCCAGTCTAGACGATCTGGGTGGGTTCATTGTCAAGACAAACCTCAAAGGGGCTACTGGGTCTCGTTGGAAGATGCATCTTGGGATCGCTGCAGGCCCTATCTGTTTCTAGTTTTCCTTTTGGCGTGTTAAGACCAGTGCCGGATTAAGGTAAAATGAGGCCCAAGACCCTCAGATTTTTGGGGCCCCTTTATTTTTATCAAATATATTTTTTATTTTTTAGCACCTGTACATTTAGTAAAGTATATACAAGAGTTCTTTTCTCAAGATGAATAATACACTTTTTATTAAATCATTTCAATTGAAACGATCATCGTTATTTGAAAGCATTTCAGATGATTTGATGAACAATTTAACAAATCATACTATTTTTAGCCTACTTTCGATTTTTGCAAAAAATGAAAGTAGACTTATCAGATCACTACAGGGCGAAAAAAAGTGTGTCTGTCTGTGTGTGTGTATGTGTGTGAGTCTGTGTGTGTGTGTGTGTGCGTGTGTGTACTCTGAATGTCGGTCCCCCCCTATCAATTCGAACACGGTGAGCGCAAATTGAACGAAATTTGGTACAAAGGTAGCACTAGCAAAGGAAACCTCAGTGTCATGTTTTATATCGCCGCCATCTTGACGGAAACGTAATGGCGGTCACACAAATGTTCAAAGCTTAAATCAAATTACGACTAACCTAATCATCCGATCTCTACCAAATTTTGCAACAACATACCTTTATGGGGGCAGCATCCTTTGACCAAACTAATAGGTCATCAGCCTAATAGTTTGCGGATGGCGGCCATCTTTGTGTGAAAATCGATTGCCCCTATTAACTCGAACACGGTGAAACCGAATGGAACGAAATTTGGAACAGAGGTAGTACTAGCAAAGAGCACCCCAGTGTCATGTTTTATATCGCCGCCATCTTGACGGAAACGTAATGGCGGCCACACAAATGTTCAAAGCTTAAATCAAATTACGACTAACCTAATCATCCGATCTCTACCAAATTTTGCAACAACATACCTTTATGGAAGGAGCATCCTTTGACAAATCTAATAGGTCATTAGCCTAATAGTTTGCGGATGGCTGCCATCTTTGTGTCAAAATCGATTACCCCTACTAATTCGAACACGGTGAAACCGAATGGAATGAAATTTGGTACAGAGGTAGCACTAGCAAAGGGCACCCCAGTGTCATGTTTTATATCGCCGCCATCTTGACGGAAACGTAATGGCGGCCACACAAATGTTCAAAGCTTAAATCAAATTACAACTAACCTAATCATCCGATCTCTACCAAATTTTGCAACAACATACCTTTATGAAGGGAGCATCCTTTGACGAATCTAATAGGTCATTAGCCTAATAGTTTGCGAATGGCGGCCATCTTTGTGTCAAAATCGATTACCCCTGTTAATTCGAACACGGTGAAACCGAATGGAATGAAATTTGGTACAGAGGTAGCACTAGCAAAGGGCACCTCAGTGTCATGTTTTATATCACCGCCATCTTGACGGAAACGTAATGGCGGCCACACAAATGTTCAAAGCTTAAATCAAATTACGACTAACCTAATCATCCGATCTCTACCAAAGTTTGCAACAACATACCTTCATGGAGGAAGCATCCTTTGACAAATCTAATAGGTTATTAGCCTAATAGTTTGCGGATGGCGGCCATCTTTGTGTCAAAATCGATTACCCCTATTAATTCGAACACGGTGAAACCGAATGGAATGAAATTTGGTACAGAGGTAGCAATAGGAAAGGCTACCTCAGTGTCATGTTTTATATCGCCGCCATCTTGACGGAAACGTAATGGCGGCCACACAAATATTCAAAGCTTAAATCAAATTACGATTAACCTAATCATCCGATCTCTACCAAATTTTGCATCAACATACCATTATGGAGGGAGCATCCTTTGACCAAACTAATAGGTCATTAGCCTAATATTTTGCGGATGGCGGCCATCTTTGTGTGAAAATCGATTCACCCTATTAATTCGAACACGGTGAAACCGAATGGAACGAAATTTGGTACAGAGGTAGCACTAGAAAAGGCCACCTCAGTGTCATGTTTTATATCACCGCCATCTTGACGGAAACGTAATCGTGGCCACCCAAATGTTAAAGGCTAAAATGAAATTACGACCAACCTAATAATCTAGTCTCTACCAAATTTTGCAACATCAAATCTTTATGTGGGAAGCATATTCTGACCAAACTGCTAGATCATCAGCCCAATAGTTTGCAGATGGTGGCCAAGTATGTGTGCAAATCGATTCCCCCTATCAATTCAAACACGGTGAAACCGAATGGAACGAAATTTGGTACAGAGGTAGCACTAGCAAAAGGCACCTCAGTGTCATGTTTTATATCGCCGCCATCTTGACGGAAACGGAATGACGGCCATCCAAATGTTAAAAGCTTAAATCAAATTTCGACCATCCTAATAATTTGATCTCTACCGGATTTTGCAACAATATGCTTTTTTGTGGAAAGCATCTTATGACTGACTACAAGGTCATCAGCCCAATAGTTTGCAAATAGCGGCCATGTATGTGTGCAAATCCATTCCCCAGATCAATTCAAACACGGTGAAGAGTTATAACAATACCCATGCATTTAGGAGAAAGTAGGCTATATGTTCTTTACTGAACATCTTGTTTACCTCTGTGAAATGTAATCAAAATTTGTTTTTCTGTTTTTTCGGTCAATGAAATCTTCTACAATGTTATCAAAATCAATTTCCCGCAGAACATCTGACTCGATATACATTAAACTTAGCATGTCTAATTGTTCTTGTGACATGATACTTCTTTGCGCACTTTTGATCCGTTTCAATTTTGAAAACGAGCGTCTCGCAGAACAATTCGTTATCATGAGGTTCACGAAAATGCGAAAAGCAGACTCAAGCTTGTCTCGAATAAGAATTTCGTAAAGTTCAGAATGAGTGAACTCGGTTTTTAAAGGACATTGTAATTTAATATAATGCTGAAACTGTCTCAGTTCTGGATAATTTTTTTCTAAATCTTCGGTATAAAATTTTTGGGGTCCCAGATAATTGGGGGCCCTAGGCCCGGGCCTAATGGGTAATCCAGCACTGGTTAAGACACATCCCTGTCCACCACATGGACATCACATGTGTCAAAAATACGATAAGCTACGGATAGAACTTTACAACTGGCAGTCAAGTAAGATTTGAGAACTGAATTTGTTAAGCGAGATAGTTTAAATTCTGAAAACAGGCCTTAAGAGCAAAAACTTGGTCAAGGCTGCAAACACGTTTGCGACACCTGTGATATCATAACATGGTGTAGAACCGATATCGAAGGACTTGCTCGCAAATTAAGTACTCTCTTGACAAAAGAGCATTATCGTCATCTGTCATATGCCGAGAGGGTGACCCTGCCAAGGTACCTGGGTTGCCGACGATTCTTTGATATTGCAAACGTATTGATACGTTGTTGATGGATCTTTATTTAGTCAAAGTAATTCTGAACTGCACAAGGTTGGTCTGCAAAGATGACGATTTTATGCCACTGGTCTTAAGAGATCAATATTGATGTTCAGAAGTAGGACGCTTGGATAAGGAAACAATTGCACGAATTGTATCCGCATGTAATGAGTCAAGCCCATGTCGACATGGTAGCATCAAACTTCTGGTTGACTAAAGGACAGACCTTCCCGGAATATAAAGGTTTCATGATGGCCATCCAAGACCAGACCATTCCAACGCGAAAAGACGGAATTGTGCAAGACCATTAGTGTGTCGCTATAGGTGCCTAGTGTCGGAGACTACCGAATATATAACGTCTGTTTGTACAGCACAATGTTATTGGGTGCAGAATACAAACGAAGGCTGTAGCTATAATCTTGCACCAAGAACTAACTAATAAAGTTCAGCTTCTGGAGCAAAGCGTTTTATATTATCGGTATGAGTGCATCAGCGAAAATGAAAATTATAATATCGAATGTACCGGGAACGTACAACATTGAGTAAACGGACGGCCTTCCACGACAGGCCAGATATCGTTATCATCAACAAGCAGCCAAAAGAAGTCGTCCTGATCGATTTAGGAGTTCCTAACAGCAACAGCTTGAAAATAAAGCACGATGAAAAGATCCCAAAATATAGAGACCTACTGGAATCTATCAGGAAGCAATGACAGGTCGAGAAGATGAAAAAGCGTACCTATTAGATCTCAAGTGCAGGAGTTGTTCCAAGAAATCTACAGCCTTGGTCGAAAGAACTTGATCTATATATTCTATAAATTTGTACAAGTTATGCAGACATCAGTCGTCATTGCTACTACCAGGATACAGTAGTTAAGAAGGTTCATGAATTAGTGAAATTTGAAATTATGTTTTAAGTGTAGTGTCTATGCTTCAATTGTAATGTGTTTAGTTGCTCTGTATTGTACCATATACTATTATAAGAGTAAAGTACATAATAATGATAATAATATTTTTTTTTTTTTTTTTTAGGGGAAGAAATGCATTTACGCACAGAGTGTCGGGCTCCTGCTAGTGAGTAGCAGACTACCGACTAAAACTCCCCCTTTACTTCTGAACACTAGCCTGGAACCGTTTAGCACATTACTTCAGGCTAGAGTCATTTTATATTTGCCCGTAGGGCACTCTTCCGTAATGAATTATCTTCAGTGGCGATCCAGATCCGTCTTCTTTGTTCGGAGGATATCTTCAACAAAACTTGCTACAAGTTTCCAATGTTCTACATTTTGTAGCATTACCGCAACAATATTGTCAGGAGATATCTCTACATCAATTTCATCTTGAAGAGACTGCCTACTTTGGACCCACCGTCCACAAGAGAAGAAGGTGTGATTAGCACTATCTACCTCATTAACACAGTAGATACAATCTGGTGAATCCACTTTCCCCATCTTCTTAAGATAAGAACTGAAGTACCCATGGCCAGTCAAAAACTGAGTGAGATAATAACCAACCTCACCATGTTTCCTCTCTGTCCAAACCTGCACCTGGGGTATCATTCTCCTAGTCCACTGGCTTCGGTGTCCTTGCTCCCATTTGATCTGCCAATTGTGAAAGGTTTGTGCTCTTGCTGTTCGTCTTGCATTTTGTAAACCTACTTCCGATTTCTTCCAGTAAATGTACTTGCGTTCTTTCGCTAGAAAAAAAAATTGGAATTATCCCAGCAATAACAAGAACTGCTTCTTCAGAGACCGTGCGATAAGCAGATGCCACGCGTAAAGCACCCCGCCGCTGCACTTGTGCTAGTGACTTTCTATAAATTTCCTTATCCAGGGCATCCGCCCATATTTCCGCTCCATACAGCAGAACTGAATGGATGGCTGTCATCAGTAATCTCCTCTTACTAGATTTTGGCCCACCAACATTGGCCATTAGCCGACTGAGAGACGTTACTCCTCTTGCCGCCTTATCCGCAGTCCGTCTAATTTGTTCTCCAAAATTCAATTTATTGTCGATCATGAGGCCCAGATATTTTGCTGCTGGCCGCGTCTCTACTTGTATGTCTCCTACCTGTATTGGGAGTATTGTCTGAATTCTCTTCTTTGTTAGGACTACAATTTCTGTCTTACTAAGTGCTAGAGACAGACCATGTTCCTCCATCCAACTATTGATTGTACGCATTACCATATTGAGTCGCAACTGTGCCTGCTCGACACTTCTTCCTGCTACAAGAGCAGCAACATCATCTGCATAACCTACTAGGATAGTTTCATCAGGGACTTCAGATCTCAGCAAGCTATCATATGTGATATTCCATAGATCTGGTCCTAAAATCGAACCCTGTGCTGCTCCGGCTGAGACCCGTACCCTGCGTTGTCCTTCTGTCGTGTTATAAATCAACGAACGATCTTTCAAGTAGGAATTTATCATCCGTAAGAGATAATTTGGAACATGAAATGTATTCTCCAACGCATTCAGCATGTCACTCCACTTGACAGAGTTGAATGCATTTCTTACGTCAAGAGTAACAAAGAGAACCACACGACGAGAGTGGTGATTGTAATTCTCCGCCCACTGGACAGCTGAAACAATTTCTTGTATCGCATCCAGGGTCGATCTTCCTGTTCGAAATCCATATTGTCTTGGTGATAAGTCGCCCGCTGCCAGGATCGCTTGGCGCAACCTGACCCTCAGAAGCTTCTCAAAGAGCTTCCCTGTTGTATCAAGCATACACAGAGGGCGGTATGATGATGGTAAATCCGGGTCTCCCTTACCCTTATTAATGAGCGCCAGACGACAGACCTTCCAGCAGATGCTGAACACTCCTGCTTTAAGACACTCGTTGAACATTCGTAATATTAATTGTGGATGTAACTCGATTATTAATTTGAGAATCTCATTTGAGATGCCGTCAGGACCAGGGGATTTTTTGCTTCGCAGAGACTGAGTAGCCCTACTCAACTCATCCTCAATAAAAAGAGGAATTTCAACATCTACATCGCAATTCTGCTCAGGGATTGTTGGATGTGTTGGGAAAAGAGTTTGGACAATAATGGCCATACTGTTTGCATCCATGACGCACGGTGTTCTTTGTGACCCAAGCTTCTTTCTGACAATTTTATAACACAATCCCCATGGATCAGTGTCAATATCCTCACAAAGCTTCCTCCAGCTCTCAGCTTTGCTTTGATTTATGGTTTTCCGAAGTAGCTTCTTTGCATCTCTATGTTCGGCTGATAAGGCATTGGCATCATCCAGATTTCTTGTCCGTTGTGCAGCACGTCGGAGTCTAAGGCAATTCCGCCTCAATTCTGCAATTTCATGTGTCCACCAATATGCAGGGCTCTTCCGATTGTGTGATCATAAACTTGGCATTGAGGTATCACATGCCAATGTAAAAAGATTCATAGTGGAGGAAACGAGATTCTCAACATCAGCCTCTCCGTCAGGCTCCTCATCCTCAATTAGTTCTACACCACTGGCTAACGCCTCCTTAAATGCGTCAAGATGGATCTTATTCAAATTCCATCTCCGTTGTTTCTGAGTAGATAAGTTCTTCCCACTTATATTATTGCACACATCAAAATTAATATACTGATGATCACTACCAGTGTAGTCTTCTATAACCTTCCATTCCTTGATGTGTGGTACTAACGTCTCAGAAGCCATGGAGATATCCGGAATGGTCTCTGTATAACCCGGACGCCGAAAGGTTGACACTGCGCCTATATTTAAGATCAAAAGCCCTGTCCTTGATGCCACTTCCAGAATGAACTTACCTCGGGAATTGGTATGTGGCATACCCCATTCCACTGCCCTGGCATTGAAATCCCCAGCTACAATGATTGCTCCAGTTGTATTAAGAATGGCATCTTCCAGAGAGTTGACTTTCTGACGAAATTTTCCCATTGTTTCATTTGGAGTAAGATAGACACTAAAATAGGTGACTCCTCTACTCTTTAACCAAACGAATCCCTTCCCGCTCCCATGTTCTTTAATTGGAATTTTTCCAGGGTCTAAGATCCAAATAGCAGAGGTGCCTAATTGATCTCTAAGCCAGAGAGGTGACTTCTTATCTTGGTACTGTTCACTAATTAACAGCAGATCAGCTTGTTTCTCGGCAGCTAGCTGGTACAACAGATGATGGGCAGAGTAGGGGGATGGTAGGGCTTCTGCTTCACTTGACACTCCTGTGCCCAACAAACCAACATGGCCGCCGCGCGAAGTTGAAATAATTAATATCTCTCGAACGCATGATCCGATTTTGACAAATGAGGTGTAGTTGGACTCGGGCTAACGCCCTCTTTCCAATGGACCATTCATTTCAATCCCTAAATAAAACCTACCCCTACTAGGGGGTGAAATTGTAATTTTTATTGAAAGTCTGTTTTCAAATGCGACATGTATAAGGTGCGCTGCTAAAATGAACTTAAACGTTGTTGTCCATATAGCGCATGCATTTTACGAGATGCCGCTATGGATGAACATTTTTGTTTTTGTTTTTTACGCATGCGCACTTGGGATTTTTGTAAGAGGGCGAGCTCTTTGAAAAAAATGATTGATAAGAAGAGGTTTTGGTGGTGAGGAGAGAGCCAGATAGTCGCCTACTTTCCTACGAAGTTTGCCGATATCTCTCAAACGCAAGGTCGGATTTGGACGTGTGACGTGTCAAATCGATTGTCTCGAAGTCCTATACATGTTATTAATAGGTTAAAGTTTTGAGAATGAGGGAAACAGGCTTTTTGGGGGTAAAACCGTGATTTTAGACTTTTTCCGATATCTCACGAATGCATGGTCGGATTTGGTCCTATGACATGTCAAATGGCTTGTCTCGAAACCCTGTGTATTTTGGTAATAGGTTAAAGTTTTTGAGAATGAGGGAAACAGAATATTTTGGGGTAAAACCGTGATTTTAAACTTTTTACTATATCTCGCGAACCAATCATGCTAGAGGCATGTACGACGGGTCCAAGGACTCGGGGTGACGTCGTCTCTGCTATGGACCACTCGTTATAATTTTAAAAATTTGGGAAATTCGATTTTGGGGTAAACACGTGTTTTTTGTGATTTTTGCCGATATCTCACGAACCAATCATGCTAGAGGCATGTACGACGGGTCCAAGGACTCGGGCTGACGTCGTCTCTGCTATGGACCACTCGTTATAATTTTTAATAAAATTGGAAACTCGATTTTGGGGTAAACACGTGTTTTTTGTGATTTTGCCGATATCTCGTGAACCAATCATGCTAGAGGTGTGTTCGACAGGTCCAAGTACTCGGGGTGATGTCCTCTTTGCTATGGAACACTCATTGTAATTTTAAAAAATTTGGGAAACGCGATTTTGGGGTAAACAAGTGTTTTTTGTGATTTTTGCCGATATCTCACGAACCAATAACGCTAGAGACATGTACGAGGTGTCCTAGGACTCGGGCTAACGCCCCCTTTCAAATGTGGTAGAATTTTTTTTTCAAAAAATAATTCACATGGGTCTAACGCCATACATGTTGAAAAAACGTTTTCTTTTTCTTTACCTGTTTATAATGTCCATGAAGCGTGGTGGTTGAGAGAGACAATACGGCTGGGTGTGTGTGTGTTTCAACGAACCTGTCGCTGACCAAGGTGGCTGTGTTCAATAGATCAATCGATATTTCGACGGGTCGGTGTATGACAGAGCGAGGGTGCGTTTTTCTGATATTTTACCTTTGACGTGTAAACGGTGATGAGAACTTGATTCTATGTTGGTCGAAGCGAGTACAGAAAACAAACTTGCCGAGGAGCAGGAGGTGAATGTCATTTGAACTTATTGGATGGCGTTGATCTGACTTGACAACAGGTGACGCTTGAAGGTGAAATAATCTGACCATTGTAGTGGCAGGGAAGTGCGAAAGGCATGTGAACTTGTGTGAAACCAGATGTAGGCTAAACCAGTGACATCCTGTTTTGCTTCGTACGTGACAAAATGCAAGTTCATGTGAAATTTGATCTGCCACAGGTGTCCGCCTGAGACGTTAGCTGTCCACGTGCGCGATAACTGTTAACAAGTCACATCCTGTTTTGCTTTGTACGTGACAAAATGCAAGTTGACGTGAAATTTGATTCGCCACAGGTGTTCGCCTGGGACGTTAGCTGTCCACGTGACCGATAACAGAATGTTCAAAGCGTGGGAAAAAATGATTATACATGCAACGTAGCATATATAAAGACATGTCGTTATCATTTCCACTCTCACTTGGGTGGACTACCTTTGAACACACTGCGTTGCATGAAACCCCTGGTCTTGTTTAACAGTTTTGGTGTTGGTGGAAAATACTTAACCTTGTTGTGGGGTAGGTATTTATTTATATATTTATTCATTTATACATTTATTGATTAATATATATATATTTACAAGCATTTATTTATTGATTAAGTAATTAATGATTTTATTTATTTGTTTGCAGATAACCGGCATACCTTACATGTCTGAGGGAGAAGAAACCATTGCACTTTTGAGCCCAATAGAAGGGAAGAGTAACAAGTCACTGCAAGTAAAGGTGAGATGATTTTTTTAAACTAACTTGTTTCATTTTTTGTTTTATGTTTTATTTTATGAAATGTATGTATTAACCTGAATTTAGGTATTTATAGCGGTTTATTTTATTTATTTTTAGAAACTTGGAAAGAATAGCCTTACCGCCGTAGCAGTCGCTGAAAAAAAAACAGAAACGCACTAAAGCGAAACCACTGCCAAAGAGTGAACTGTTTAAAACTCAGGTAAGTCCAACTTAAAAATGCTATTCTATTTTACCACTACTGAAAACTCGTAGACAAAAAAAATTCATTACCTGTACATGACTGGGACAATGGTTGCTTTCTTGATTAATGGCTATGTTGTTGTTGTTGACTGGGAAAAGTACAAGGCCATGTTGGATTTTCTAAAAATAAAAATAATAAATTTAATTTATGGGTGGTTCCCTATGGACTCAACGAATATCCGCAGGTTTGAACATGATAATGTGAACAAAATGACATGACATTCATTTTTGTTTATATATTGGTTAAAGGGAGGGTGGGGGAATGTAAATGACTGTAGCTTTATAAAAACGAAAATAAGTACATGGGTTACTGTTAGTGCCAACATACAGTTTATTTTTAATGGTGTTTTGGTATATTAATGCCAATTAACGTTAACGTTTTATTTACAAGTATTGATTGATTGATTGATTGATTGAGTGATGGGTTATTTTGTTTGCTTTTAGGTGTCGTCATGTGCCATTAACGTAATGAACAGACAGTGAACAAGCATGCATTATGCTTTAAAGTACTCTGTGCAATGTTAATAACTTACAATAAGAAAAAGTTTTATTATAACACATGGCGTTAGTACCAAATACAACAAGTGAGCAAGTTGGTTTACCACGTGGGTTAAATTTAAAATCAGAACATGATCGATGGTTAACATTTGAATCCTGGCCTGTAGGCTTTTTGTCGACGCATGAACTTGCAAAAGCCGTTTTTTTTACTTGAACCGAGAAGATGTGGTGCGCTGTGTGTTTTGTCGTATTGAACTTTCACACTGGGAAGAAGGGGATGATCCCTTTAGAGACCATTTGCGATGGTCTCCTCACTGTCCTTACATGCTTGGAAAGCAAGTGGGTAACCTACCCGTGCATTCATTTTACCGAACCACAAGGCCTTTGGCCGCTACTTACGTTGCTGAATCACAAATAAATAATAATAATGATGTATTACCAGCCAACGGTAGTGTCGATATATGTGGTCCATATGCCATAGACAGTGTTGAATTGGCGTGTGCTTTTGAAAAATTTGGAGTTTGCAAGACTAAAGCACTAGCACACCCAGAGTACAGCTCTGTTGAAAAACGTTTCGAATCTTATAAAAATGTTTGGCCATTAATATTAAAACACCTTACCAAACAGCTAAGTGAAGCTGGATTTTTTTATACTGGTGAAGGGGATAAAACAATATGTTTTTATTGTGGATTTGCTTTAAAGGATTGGCAAATGACTGATGACCCTTTTGTGCAACACGCTCGTTGGTTACCAAACTGTAAATACATGGTGTTGCTTAAAGGTCAGGAATTTGTGAACACTATTCGTAAAGAAAAAGTGATTGCAGCACAAGACATAAAAGTGCCTTTAGAGTTAGAGCACGCGGAGCAAATACATAAGGCTGAAAGAAAAGACTTGTGTTACGAACAGATACAAAAGTGTGACCAACAATTATGTAAAATTTGTTATCAAGATGAACTAGGTGTTGTATTTTTACCCTGTGGACACATGATAGCCTGTGTCAAGTGTGCATTAGAACTTAACACTTGTGCTATATGCAGAAAAGTAGTATCTGCTACAGTTAGGGCATTTCTTGCATAACTAGTATAATTTATTCGCCATGCATAGTGCAAAATCCCTAATTGCACAATATTATTAAAGCTGTTTTAGAGTGTAATAGATATGCTTTTGTTTTGTTTATAGACTACTACAATGAATGTTTTGAATGCTGTGGGACAATCATGTGGCTTAGAGACAAAGAAGCTCAGCGAATTGCCAACGCATATTCCATTCCGCATTATCAAGATTCGGAAATTGAAAACAGCATATGGTGATCGTGTACTTTGTGTATGTGAAAACTTTGAGACATTTCTGCCTATACGGTTTAATGATATGTCGGAGAGTGTTTTTGATGAAGTCAATAATGCTGTGCAACCTGTACACTTAATTTATGAAGGTTTTAAAAACAATAGGTGCATGGTTCGTTTTAATTAAATAAATAAATAATGTGAAATAATAATGGAAAATATAAGTAATGACAATATACTGAAAAAGACAGAAAATATGTGTATAGAATAGTAATGTTTTAGTGTTTAGTGTTGTCTTTAAAAATATTATGATGAAACCAAAAAAAAATGTATATAAAGTTTGTAAATAAATGCAAAATGATGTTACAATGCTGTTTTATTTTATACAAAGTTAATATATTTAAAATTGCAGAGTATACATGATTATGACAATAAATGCACACTGAATACAAGCCTTTCTCACTTTACAATAGTCTGTTATAGTTTTAAACACAAGGCTTGTTGTAGATCATTTTCTAGCAATGTCCATTCAATGTTGTTTTCGAAAAGTGGGGAAGCCGCAATGGTTGTATTGACATAAAAACCTTATGGTTATTACTATTTAGTCACTTTGATCCCCTTGCAGATCAAGAGCTGATGACCTAGTTGTTCCACTCTTTAAAACGACAACAACAACACTACCTCTTGCATAGTTTGTGATGTTGATGGCTCTTGCGACGTGGAAGATGGATTAAAAATAACTTTGAGAACAGGGGTTAAACGTTGATCATTAAACAATGCACTATTTTGAGTAGTAATATGGTTTTCTTGATTTTTTGTCGACGGCAACTGTGTTTCATGCGATACACTACATTGATGATCACTGACACTTAAAACCTCACTATTTTTACTTTTTAGGTCACCACGACAATGTTTGGAACGTTGCTTTGAACAACGCCAAATAACAGTTCCATTTTTATTGGTTCGTTTCACAATATATGAATATCCTTTATAGTATGCGTAAGGCTTACCATACCTAGTCACTGATACTTCCATATCAACTGTCAAGCATAGACTAAGCTCTAGTAAAGTCAACTTGGTAATAAGAATACTAGTTTAATGTGAGAGCAAATATGGATCCAAAGAGTTCAGGTAAAAGTGAAAGCAAATAAGCAAATATAAGAAACAAGAGTGGGGGGTAAAAGTGGTCGCAAAGTGGCAGACTCATTACACTATAATTTTAGCATCACGAAGCTCTTGTTCAATTTCTTTGATTTCCCAATCGTGACCGATATGCCCAGCTTGTCGTAAAGCATGCAATTGTCGAAGCCGTTGAATTAGCTTACTGGGTTTGTTCCAGTATACAAATTTAACAAATGATTTTTAGGTGTAAACAAAGCATTACCATTATCATGATCATTATCATCATCATCATCATCATCTTCATTATCATCATCATGATCACCATTATCATCATGACCATCATCACTGTTACTATATAGTCCTTTTTGATCCTCTTGCAATACCACTTTATTTATAGTCTGAGTTGATTTTGACAGTGTTGAAGGTTTCTTGGACGTTGACAACTGTCCTAACATGACGTTTTGAGGACATGATAAGTCCTTTTGAACAAACACTGCACTATCTTTAGCCGCAATATCGTTTTCTTGAACTTGCTTTTTAGCATTTTGATAATTGTTTGTAAACAGTAAGCGTGGTTCGTTTCGAGCACTACATTGATGAACACTCACACTTAAAACCTTTCCATTTTTACTTTTCAGATTGCCTCGACATTTTGTTGACCTCTCTTTTGAGCATCGCCAGAATATTATTCCATTCACATTCTGGCGATTATAGTTATAGGAGTAGCCTTGATAGAGTGCACGTAGCCTACCTTTGTTGGTTGTAATAAGTTCCATAGTAGTAACTGACCTGTCAATACGATGTTCACACTACAAAGATTACAATTGTTTTGCTGATGGAGTGACCTACCATAAGCTTATATATTGGCTTATGTGTTGGCTTTTCGTGTTGGCTTTTTGTGTTGGCTTTTCATGTTGGCATTTCGTGTTGGCTTTTCGTGTTGGCTTTTCGTGTTGGCTTTTTGTGTTGGCTTTTCATGTTGGCATTTCGTGTTGGCTTTTCGTGCTGGTTTTTCGTGTTGGCTTTTTGTGTTGGCTTATCGTGTTGGCATTTCGTGTTGGCTTTTCGTGTTGGCTTTTTTGTATTGGCCTTTCATGTTGGCTTTTTGTATTGGCTTTTCGTGTTGGCTTTTTGTGCGGACTTTTTGTGTTGGCTTTAGTATTGGCTTTTGTATTGGCTTATTTGACAAGTTATTTGTGTCAATGTATTTAGTGGATTTTTTGTTGGTGTTGGAAAGTAGTTGAATGAGAGAGAATATTTAAAGACTTAACCTCAGCTCACTAACCTAACCTAACCTAACCTAACTTAACTTTACCTAACCTAACCTAACCTTTCAACTCTCAGATATTAATTAAATTCTGTGCATAGTCGAGTTGGAACCCAAGACCTCAGGGGTAAAAAAAACAATTATTTTTGACGGCTTATTTTGGTAACTTATTTTAATGGCTAACCTAACTTTACCTAACCTAACCTAACCTCAGCTCACTTTGGATATTACTAGTAAGTGTTCATATCCTCTGCTAGGTAGCATGCTAGTAGTACAGGTAGTGCTCATATTTACCGCTAGGTAGCGGAAACATACTTTGCATGTTGCATGTGACACTTGTGAAGTTTAACCACATGCAAGACGTGCTTGTATAAGTTCTCTATTTAAACTCAATATACAATTAACCACTAAATGTTCAGAACTAACATGTATAGCCATGTTTAGGGTATATAGGAGACCCTTAGCAAGAAAGGCTGTCTAACCCACGAGTGTACAGCCTTGTCATACGCAGTAAGCACCTGTTGGCAGAAAACAACAACAACAATTGGAGAAAGCCAACAACATATCCATTAAGGTATTTAAAGGAAACAGTTTTTTGTTGGCTTTCTCCAATTGTTGTTGTTGTTTTCTGCCAACAGGTGCTTACTGCGTATGACAAGGCTGTACACTCGTGGGTTAGACAGCCTTTCTTGCTAAGGGTCTCCTATATACCCTAAACATGGCTATACATGTTAGTTCTGAACATTTAGTGGTTAATTGTATATTGAGTTTAAATAGAGAACTTATACAAGCACGTCTTGCATGTGGTTAAACTTCACAAGTGTCACATGCAACATGCAAAGTATGTTTCCGCTACCTAGCGGTAAATATGAGCACTACCTGTACTACTAGCATGCTACCTAGCAGAGGATATGAACACTTACTAGTAATATCCAAAGTGAGCTGAGGTTAGGTTAGGTTAGGTAAAGTTAGGTTAGCCATTAAAATAAGTTACCAAAATAAGCCGTCAAAAATAATTGTTTTTTTACCCCTGAGGTCTTGGGTTCCAACTCGACTATGCACAGAATTTAATTAATATCTGAGAGTTGAAAGGTTAGGTTAGGTTAGGTAAAGTTAGGTTAGGTTAGGTTAGGTTAGGTTAGTGAGCTGAGGTTAAGTCTTTAAATAATCCCTCTCATTCAACTACTTTCCAACACCAACAAAAAATCCACTAAATACATTGACACAAATAACTTGTCAAATAAGCCAATACAAAAGCCAATACTAAAGCCAACACAAAAAGTCCGCACAAAAAGCCAACACGAAAAGCCAATACAAAAAGCCAACATGAAAGGCCAATACAAAAAAGCCAACACGAAAAGCCAACACGAAATGCCAACACGAAAAGCCAACACAAAAAGCCAACACGAAAAGCCAACACGAAAAGCCAACACGAAATGCCAACATGAAAAGCCAACACAAAAAGCCAACACGAAAAGCCAACACGAAAAGCCAACACGAAATGCCAACATGAAAAGCCAACACAAAAAGCCAACACGAAAAGCCAACACATAAGCCAATATATAAGCTTATGGTAGGTCACTCCATCAGCAAAACAATTGTAATCTTTGTAGTGTGAACATCGTATTGACAGGTCAGTTACTACTATGGAACTTATTACAACCAACAAAGGTAGGCTACGTGCACTCTATCAAGGCTACTCCTATAACTATAATCGCCAGAATGTGAATGGAATAATATTCTGGCGATGCTCAAAAGAGAGGTCAACAAAATGTCGAGGCAATCTGAAAAGTAAAAATGGAAAGGTTTTAAGTGTGAGTGTTCATCAATGTAGTGCTCGAAACGAACCACGCTTACTGTTTACAAACAATTATCAAAATGCTAAAAAGCAAGTTCAAGAAAACGATATTGCGGCTAAAGATAGTGCAGTGTTTGTTCAAAAGGACTTATCATGTCCTCAAAACGTCATGTTAGGACAGTTGTCAACGTCCAAGAAACCTTCAACACTGTCAAAATCAACTCAGACTATAAATAAAGTGGTATTGCAAGAGGATCAAAAAGGACTATATAGTAACAGTGATGATGGTCATGATGATAATGGTGATCATGATGATGATAATGAAGATGATGATGATGATGATGATAATGATCATGATAATGGTAATGCTTTGTTTACACCTAAAAAATCATTTGTTAAATTTGTATACTGGAACAAACCCAGTAAGCTAATTCAACGGCTTCGACAATTGCATGCTTTACGACAAGCTGGGCATATCGGTCACGATTGGGAAATCAAAGAAATTGAACAAGAGCTTCGTGATGCTAAAATTATAGTGTAATGAGTCTGCCACTTTGCGACCACTTTTACCCCCCACTCTTGTTTCTTATATTTGCTTATTTGCTTTCACTTTTACCTGAACTCTTTGGATCCATATTTGCTCTCACATTAAACTAGTATTCTTATTACCAAGTTGACTTTACTAGAGCTTAGTCTATGCTTGACAGTTGATATGGAAGTATCAGTGACTAGGTATGGTAAGCCTTACGCATACTATAAAGGATATTCATATATTGTGAAACGAACCAATAAAAATGGAACTGTTATTTGGCGTTGTTCAAAGCAACGTTCCAAACATTGTCGTGGTGACCTAAAAAGTAAAAATAGTGAGGTTTTAAGTGTCAGTGATCATCAATGTAGTGTATCGCATGAAACACAGTTGCCGTCGACAAAAAATCAAGAAAACCATATTACTACTCAAAATAGTGCATTGTTTAATGATCAACGTTTAAACCCTGTTCTCAAAGTTATTTTTAATCCATCTTCCACGTCGCAAGAGCCATCAACATCACAAACTATGCAAGAGGTAGTGTTGTTGTTGTCGTTTTAAAGAGTGGAACAACTAGGTCATCTGCTCTTGATCTGCAAGGGGATCAAAGTGACTAAATAGTAATAACCATAAGGTTTTTATGTCAATACAACCATTGCGGCTTCCCCACTTTTCGAAAACAACATTGAATGGACATTGCTAGAAAATGATCTACAACAAGCCTTGTGTTTAAAACTATAACAGACTATTGTAAAGTGAGAAAGGCTTGTATTCAGTGTGCATTTATTGTCATAATCATGTATACTCTGCAATGTTAAATATATTAACTTTGTATAAAATAAAACAGCATTGTAACATCATTTTGCATTTATTTACAAACTTTATATACTTTTTTTTTTGGTTTCATCATAATATTTTTAAAGACAACACTAAACACTAAAACATTACTATTCTATACACATATTTTCTTTCTTTTTCAGTATATTGTCATTACTTATATTTTCCATTATTATTTCACATTATTTATTTATTTAATTAAAACGAACCATGCACCTATTGTTTTTAAAACCTTCATAAATTAAGTGTACAGGTTGCACAGCATTATTGACTTCATCAAAAACACTCTCCGACATATCATTAAACCGTATAGGCAGAAATGTCTCAAAGTTTTCACATACACAAAGTACACGATCACCATATGCTGTTTTCAATTTCCGAATCTTGATAATGCGGAATGGAATATGCGTTGGCAATTCGCTGAGCTTCTTTGTCTCTAAGCCACATGATTGTCCCACAGCATTCAAAACATTCATTGTAGTAGTCTATAAACAAAACAAAAGCATATCTATTACACTCTAAAACAGCTTTAATAATATTGTGCAATTAGGGATTTTGCACTATGCATGGCGAATAAATTATACTAGTTATGCAAGAAATGCCCTAACTGTAGCAGATACTACTTTTCTGCATATAGCACAAGTGTTAAGTTCTAATGCACACTTGACACAGGCTATCATGTGTCCACAGGGTAAAAATACAACACCTAGTTCATCTTGATAACAAATTTTACATAATTGTTGGTCACACTTTTGTATCTGTTCGTAACACAAGTCTTTTCTTTCAGCCTTATGTATTTGCTCCGCGTGCTCTAACTCTAAAGGCACTTTTATGTCTTGTGCTGCAATCACTTTTTCTTTACGAATAGTGTTCACAAATTCCTGACCTTTAAGCAACACCATGTATTTACAGTTTGGTAACCAACGAGCGTGTTGCACAAAAGGGTCATCAGTCATTTGCCAATCCTTTAAAGCAAATCCACAATAAAAACATATTGTTTTATCCCCTTCACCAGTATAAAAAAATCCAGCTTCACTTAGCTGTTTGGTAAGGTGTTTTAATATTAAAGGCCAAACATTTTTATAAGATTCGAAACGTTTTTCAACAGAGCTGTACTCTGGGTGTGCTAGTGCTTTAGTCTTGCAAACTCCAAATTTTTCAAAAGCACACGCCAATTCAACACTGTCTATGGCATATGGACCACATATATCGACACTACCGTTGGCTGGTAATACATCATTATTATTATTTATTTGTGATTCAGCAACGTAAGTAGCGGCCAAAGGCCTTGTGGTTCGGTAAAATGAATGCACGGGTAGGTTACCCACTTGCTTTCCAAGCATGTAAGGACAGTGAGGAGACCATCGCAAATGGTCTCTAAAGGGATCATCCCCTTCTTCCCAGTGTGAAAGTTCAATACGACAAAACACACAGCGCACCACATCTTCTCGGTTCAAGTAAAAAAAACCGGCTTTTGCAAGTTCATGCGTCGACAAAAAGCCTACAGGCCAGGATTCAAATGTTAACCATCGATCATGTTCTGATTTTAAATTTAACCCACGTGGTAAACCAACTTGCTCACTTGTTGTATTTGGTACTAACGCCATGTGTTATAATAAAACTTTTTCTTATTGTAAGTTATTAACATTGCACAGAGTACTTTAAAGCATAATGCATGCTTGTTCACTGTCTGTTCATTACGTTAATGGCACATGACGACACCTAAAAGCAAACAAAATAACCCATCACTCAATCAATCAATCAATCAATCAATACTTGTAAATAAAACGTTAACGTTAATTGGCATTAATATATCAAAACACCATTAAAAATAAACTGTATGTTGGCACTAACAGTAACCCATGTACTTATTTTCGTTTTTATAAAGCTACAGTCATTTACATTCCCCCACCCTCCCTTTAACCAATATATAAACAAAAATGAATGTCATGTTATTTTGTTCACATTATCATGTTCAAACCTGCGGATATTCGTTGAGTCCATAGGGAACCACCCATAAATTAAATTTATTATTTTTATTTTTAGAAAATCCAACATGGCCTTGTACTTTTCCCAGTCAACAACAACAACATAGCCATTAATCAAGAAAGCAATCATTGTCCCAGTCATGTACAGGTAATGAATTTTTTTTGTCTACGAGATTTCAGTAGTGGTAAAATGGAATAGCATTTTTAAGTTGGACTTACCTGAGTTTTAAACAGTTCACTCTTTGGCAGTGGTTTCGCTTTAGTGCGTTTCTGTTTTTTTCAGCGACTGCTACGGCGGTAAGGCTATTCTTTCCAAGTTTCTAAAAATAAATAAAATAAACCGCTATAAATACCTAAATTCAGGTTAATACATACATTTCATAAAATAAAACATAAAACAAAAAATGAAACAAGTTAGTTTAAAAAAATCATCTCACCTTTACTTGCAGTGACTTGTTACTCTTCCCTTCTATTGGGCTCAAAAGTGCAATGGTTTCTTCTCCCTCAGACATGTAAGGTATGCCGGTTATCTGCAAACAAATAAATAAAATCATTAATTACTTAATCAATAAATAATTGCTTGTAAATATATATATATATTAATCAATAAATGTATAAATGAATAAATATATAAATAAATACCTACCCCACAAGAAGGTTAAGTATTTTCCACCAACACCAAAACTGTTAAACAAGACCAGGGGTTTCATGCAACGCAGTGTGTTCAAAGGTAGTCCACCCAAGTGAGAGTGGAAATGATAACGACATGTCTTTATATATGCTACGTTGCATGTATAATCATTTTTTCCCACGCTTTGAACATTCTGTTATCGGTCACGTGGACAGCTAACGTCCCAGGCGAACACCTGTGGCGAATCAAATTTCACGTCAACTTGCATTTTGTCACGTACAAAGCAAAACAGGATGTGACTTGTTAACAGTTATCGCGCACGTGGACAGCTAACGTCTCAGGCGAACACCTGTGGCAGATCAAATTTCACATGAACTTGCATTTTGTCACGTACGAAGCAAAACAGGATGTCACTGGTTTAGCCTACATCTGGTTTCACACAAGTTCACATGCCTTTCGCACTTCCCTGCCACTACAATGGTCAGATTATTTCACCTTCAAGCGTCACCTGTTGTCAAGTCAGATCAACGCCATCCAATAAGTTCAAATGACATTCACCTCCTGCTCCTCGGCAAGTTTGTTTTCTGTACTCGCTTCGACCAACATAGAATCAAGTTCTCATCACCGTTTACACGTCAAAGGTAAAATATCAGAAAAACGCACCCTCGCTCTGTCATACACCGACCCGTCGAAATATCGATTGATCTATTGAACACAGCCACCTTGGTCAGCGACAGGTTCGTTGAAACACACACACACCCAGCCGTATTGTCTCTCTCAACCACCACGCTTCATGGACATTATAAACAGGTAAAGAAAAAGAAAACGTTTTTTCAACATGTATGGCGTTAGACCCATGTGAATTATTTTTTGAAAAAAAATATCTACCACATTTGAAAGGGGGCGTTAGCCCGAGTCCTAGGACACCTCGTACATGTCTCTAGCGTTATTGGTTCGTGAGATATCGGCAAAAATCACAAAAAACACTTGTTTACCCCAAAATCGCGTTTCCCAAATTTTTTAAAATTACAATGAGTGGTCCATAGCAAAGAGGACATCACCCCGAGTACTTGGACCTGTCGAACACACCTCTAGCATGATTGGTTCACGAGATATCGGCAAAATCACAAAAAACACGTGTTTACCCCAAAATCGAGTTTCCAATTTTATTAAAAATTATAACGAGTGGTCCATAGCAGAGACGACGTCAGCCCGAGTCCTTGGACCCGTCGTACATGCCTCTAGCATGATTGGTTCGTGAGATATCGGCAAAAATCACAAAAAACACGTGTTTACCCCAAAATCGAGTTTCCCAAATTTTTTAAAATTATAACGAGTGGTCCATAGCAGAGACGACGTCACCCCGAGTCCTTGGACCCGTCGTACATGCCTCTAGCATGATTGGTTCGCGAGATATAGCAAAAAGTTTAAAATCACGGTTTTACCCCAAAATATTCTGTTTCCCTCATTCTCAAAAACTTTAACCTATTACCAAAATACACAGGGTTTCGAGACAAGCCATTTGACATGTCATAGGACCAAATCCGACCATGCATTCGTGAGATATCGGAAAAAGTCTAAAATCACGGTTTTACCCCCAAAAAGCCTGTTTCCCTCATTCTCAAAACTTTAACCTATTAATAACATGTATAGGGCTTCGAGACAATCGATTTGACACGTCACACGTCCAAATCCGACCTTGCGTTTGAGAGATATCGGCAAACTTCGTAGGAAAGTAGGCGACTATCTGGCTCTCTCCTCACCACCAAAACCTCTTCTTATCAATCATTTTTTTCAAAGAGCTCGCCCTCTTACAAAAATCCCAAGTGCGCATGCGTAAAAAACAAAAACAAAAATGTTCATCCATAGCGGCATCTCGTAAAACGCATGCGCTATATGGACAACAACGTTTAAGTTCATTTTAGCAGCGCACCTTATACATGTCGCATTTGAAAACAGACTTTCAATAAAAATTACAATTTCACCCCCTAGTAGGGGTAGGTTTTATTTAGGGATTGAAATGAATGGTCCATTGGAAAGAGGGCGTTAGCCCGAGTCCAACTACACCTCATTTGTCAAAATCGGATCATGCGTTCGAGAGATATTAATTATTTCAACTTCGCGCGGCGGCCATGTTGGTTTGTTGGGCACAGGAGTGTCAAGTGAAGCAGAAGCCCTACCATCCCCCTACTGGGCTGTTCTACTCCTTTCTATATTAGCTTGTAGAACTCGGATCATTTTCGTTTCAGGTACGTCGCTTTCTCCAGGGCATCTCGGAACACCTTACATTGGCCCGATCCGGCCACATGACACAAATCCTGCTGCGTAACGCCCCTCTCCTCGCATAAGACACACTTCTTTGGGTTGATGCAATCCTTGGCTTTGTGATCATTCTGTCCACAGTAGAAGCAAGACTTGCTTCTGTCAGGGCCCTCACAAATTTTGGCTATATGACCATAACTAAGGCATCGGTAGCATCGAAGAACTGATATTCTCCGCCTCACTCTACAACTGATCCATCCTACTTGAACCAAGCCTTCCCTTAGAAGATCATTTGCAGCTTTTTCTGGCAGAGTTATAACAGCCATTCTCTGTTTCCGACTGTTAGTCTGCGTTACCATAATCCTCAGACCATCCGGGGGTTCTTTAATAATATCCTTAATGGACTCTAAAACTTCATCTAATAATAATAATAATAATAATAATAATAATAATAATAATAATAATAAAAAGAGAATAGGGCTATAGATTATGGAGTTTAAATTATTAGACACCAAAGCCACTTTAACACGATCGATTTTTCTATAAATATATGGAAAACATTCAATTTAATGCAGTTAACAACGGGTGTATGTGTTTATCCAACGCTATCCATATAGGTCTGCGATAATAAGCCTGCCTGGCCTCCCAATAACATTCCAGTGGGAGCCAGGACTCCCTACTTCCTCTGAATCCCACCTCTCGGCACCCATGATTCTCGGCTTTATTTTCATTTTTTGCATTTTCTTTCAGTCATGCTATTTTTGTCCTTGAAATGATGATTTCTGGTCATCAGTATTGTTGTCTACATTTCACTAGTATCCCCTGTGGTGCAGTTTTGTGAGTTGGAGATTAATAACCTCGTTAATTCACAACTGCTTATCTCCGCAGGCTGCTGAACTGAAGATATGGACCTCCAATATCGAGTTGAAAAATAAACTAAGGAAATCCTTGGACCAATGTTCTGAACCAAGAAGAGACTCCGATTATAGACACAGTGGTCGGTCTAATGGAGAGGACGAAGATTATTCCTCAGGCAGAGAGAGGAAAAACTCTAGCTCAAGAAAGGGACGTCACTTCCTTGGTTTAAACTTGGACTTTAATTCGACTGACAATGCCAGACGAAACTCTTCTGGGAGGGATGACGTTGGCAACCGCACCTATAGTTCTTTTATTGATACTCCAATGAATGTCTCTACTCGGCTCTACAAGAATCTCACTCGTGATAAAAACTCTAATCCTGACTATGAGGCAGACCTTGAAAGGCGCAAGACGAAGGCGTTTAGGAATTCCACTCAGGACAAGCACCATGACGACAGTTTAAACAGTTCTTTAACTGATCCCAGAGATAGATCAGGATATAATTCAAACCACAGGAACTTTAAGCGTTCTTTAGGCTCGAGATCTTCTCGGAAGCAAGAAACGGTTCTCCAAGACGATGCAGGTAACTCAAATGGAACAGAGAATTTCAGTGGAAACTTCAAGAATTTCACCGGAGCCTCGGTTACTGTTGAACGTTTTAATGATCGAGAATCTTCTCGAGACCTATATCAGGACCCTACTAGGTTGAAACCTACAGAGCGAAGGGAAGGAAGTTTGAACGAGCAGATGTTCGGGTTCAGGCCTGATCCCTACCACAGGTCACATGGCAATGGATCTGACGGGGATCGACAGCAAGGTGGTTCACATGGTAGGGGCAATAACCAGCAGAACAACAGATTCAACAGAAAGTATGGATCTTCCACCGAAGAAAATTTAAGTCAGGGCCAAGGCTTCAAGGAAGTATTTCTTCAAGATATGCCATCGAGGCGTATCCCCAGGGAAACGTACAACAGCATCAGCGATACATTGCCAGCGGTAAGTCTATATATAAAACAATTTTAGCAACCATTTCTGATCTTCTAGCCAACATTATTGTTGCTGTAGTAACACCCTTTAATAATAATGACAAATTATTTCTAAAGTGCAGGTTTATTAGTTATTAATCTAGCTTGCCACGGTGGGTGAGTGGTTAACGTGTCGGTCTACTAACCCCAAGCTTGCAGTTTCGCTCCTGGCCGTGGTAAGTGATTTTTGAAAGGCGGCAAAAATACGACACGCATGTCATACGATGTTGGCATGTCAAAAAAAACATTTGAATTCAGTAGGCCGTGTTCATAATGCCAAAATTAATCTCGGGAGTTTCCGCTAACACAAAGTTCCTCATTTCTCTACTTGAAAGCGCTATAGTGTTCAAGGAGCGTAGATATCTAACCTCCTTGGCTTTCATAGTGCTTCAAGGAACAACGAAATTCAACATGCAAGCTACCCTCTGGGTGTCAAATGACAAAGCTTGCACCCGGCATCCGAGGCCATACGATATTATTATTATTATTATTAATATTACCGGTAGTTATTAATCTTTATTTTCACCAAGAAGTTTATTATCTGAAGGTTAGCACTCTCTCTATTTCCAGCATATTGTTGTATCCCCACCTGGACTCAAGGTGGCGCTAACTGAATAGTTGAACAAAACAGTCCAGTTTCTCAATATTATGCTCCTACCACACAAACTACTGAATCTATTGTTATGATAATGTATCAACATTTATTTACCTTTATAAGATAAAATAGTTAAGGTACTCAAAAGGCAATATCATTCACTGCTACCAACATTACAATTAATTAATTATTAAAAGCTTCGGTGGCGTAGTTGGTAGCATGCTGGACTGCTGTGCCAAAGATCGTGGGTTAAAACCCGGCCGAAGTCGTCGGATTTTTTAAGAGCGTTAAAACATCCTTCAGTATTCCTTCCTTCGGAGGGGAAGTAAAGCCGGTGGTCCCATGTCATAGATTTATGGCATGTAAAAGATCCTTCCATTAACTAAACTTGTGTGAAGCTAAATTGTTAGTTTAGATTTCGTAGGAGCGCTCTATCAAAGTTCCAACGATCACCACTAGATATCATTGATATCTGGTAGCGAAAGTTGGAACTACTTGAAATTGAAAGGAACTTGTAGCTCACCCTACGGGTGTCCACTGGAAGCAGCTACAGACTCAGGCGAGCCGAATATGTCCTCAGACACTCCCGGCACTAAACGCCATACGATAAATAAATTTTTAAAAAATGTACAAACTCAATGAGCGTGCCGTGTGAATTCAAGTTTCACCTTTCGTGTAAAATGGTTGGGATACGGTGATATAGAGGGATTTCTTGTTCGTCTCCGCACTGTTCAGTCGCTCAAACAAAGAATGAGCACAGTGACTGTTTTGAACAAGTCCCATCGGCGGGTTTACACGAGAACCTTTACTGTGATGTCAGGGAATATAAGTAAACTATATACTACGAGGATACTATTTTCATTTCTTGGGATTTTGGCACTGGGCTCGTAAGAGTTGAAAATGAGATTGGGATTTAAACCCGACTCTTCTGTATTTCGGGCAAGTGTGCTATCCGATTAAACCAGAACGGTCCACGCATTGGAGGAACCACTTCCAGCTGTTAAGACGCAGTGGTTTGATCTGATGGACAATGACCGAGATATCTGTGATCTCACTTGGCAATTCCAGTGTACTTAAGGAACCAATGTCAGAACCTTACAGTGGTAAGTTTAAGATACACGATTCAGTTTGTGTTCTTGTGCAAATGTTATGTGTTATATTTTGGCTTTTTTACTCATTCCAGTGCACGGTGCAGTGTACCTTCACTTACATGCTGATGGTAAGTTCATTCACTAAACCATAGTCTCTATCAGTTGTCATACTTGGTTTACTACGAAGAGTTTCAGATGACAACAACTGATTGTGGTATTTTCTTGTGTGATTCTTGTGCGAATGAATGCTCAGATGCTGATGGTGATTAAGTATTAGAGTGAGTGATAGCAAAAAGACTCTTTTTATCATAAAATATCATTATAGATCTATTTTTGAATTATTTATAATCTATTAATATAATTAAGGTATTATTTTGTGCAATGACTCTATCTTCAGAATTTCTGTTATGAACTGTTTGCCTGGTTGGTAGAAATGACTGCTTTGTTTTCTGCCTTTCACAGTAAATAATACATTATCTTGGATTTAAGTTGATACTGTCACGGAATTAAAGAGGCTACCACGGAATTAGGAGAAAAGCAATTGTACGGTATTTTCAAAAACGAATTGAGCTCAAAGTCGATATTACGGTGGTTTGTTGGCATGTACGAGGACTCAATGAACATAAACTAAATAGTAGGTAACGAACGGTATATATAACAATTAGTTCCGTGAAGATCTAAACAGCTTATTTTCATATATCCTACTGGTATTTTCCATTAAAACTCTCGCCTATTAAAAGGATTTCCATGTGACGTACTAAATAGCGGCATTACAACATTATTACAATGAGAATACATAGCTTTCAGTATCAGTGATTAGGACTCCTCCCGCAAGATGGCATCTTTCTGTAACTAGTCATGGGCATTTATTTCAAGAAAAGTCAAATGCACGGGTTAAATATTTAGCACAGCCGCCATTTTTAAGTTCTATTAAAACTGAATTGAATTGGTCGTCAATATATTAAGCCTTGTATGAAGATATATCGTTCGATGTTTCACAGTGATCGGATGATGAAGTCGCGAGAAATTGCTATTTAAATATTGAATTTTTGCGTCGCCGCCATATTGATTTTATGCTCATAAGGTTATTGAATGTCCCATAGGTGAACTTATTTTAATGGCCTCTATGAACATACAAAATTACTGAAATAGATTCGTAGATATTGAGAACCGGTGAATTCTTTTGGAGGGTCACCATGTTGGATTGTTTTGTAGGTAGGCCATAGAGTTATGTACCAGTAGATGAAGATTATTGCATTGGTTCATTGTACTAACGTTCACTTCGATCGCATGATTAGGTCACAAAATATAATAACGTAATTGTAAAGTTTCGCACAGCCGCCACGTTCAGTTTGTGAAGACAAATGAATTAAATTAGATGTTAGTAAATTAAATGTTGGACAAACAATTATCGTGCCAAGTTTCACTTCGATCGCGTGGTTAAGTAGCGAGATAATTCTATTTAAATATATTTACTTCGCTTAGCCGCCAAGTTGGTTTTGTACTTAATAGGTTTTTAAAGGTCACATTGATGAAAGTATCTTAGTATTCTTTATCACCATACAAAACGTCAGGGTGGTATCAGTAACAGCTTTGGAGATATAAAATGCTGGTGAAATATTCCGCGTGGCCTCAATTTTGGATTTATGAAACAAGATAGTAGTAGGCCTATGTTCTTACCAAGTTTCATTGAAATCTCTCCAGCCGTTTAGATTTTATTAAGGGAGGGGGGAGACACACACAGATCACACACACACACGGACAAGATGTGATCTCATAAGCCTATATTTTATAAGATGAAAATAGGCTAAAATATAGTACTCAATACTGAAAATGAACTATAGTGCTTAATAACACGGAAATAGATGAGTTTCCCAGATATGTTGACTTCTCATTATCTTCTACGGCCAATCTTACCTTCTCCAGCACGTATGGTAGGCCCTCTCACTGTAGACAGTATATTCATCTCGACTAAAGCCGTGCTAAAAGTATGTTGAAATCAATTTGTTTCCTTCCTCGACAGGTGAACGAAGCAGGATTTCCTGACGAACACATGACGATACGAATGCTGCATGGTTTCGTAGATGGCCAACAAGAATGGACAGAAGTGGTTAACATGACCAAGTTTTGCTTCCAGAAACTCATGTCAGGTACTGTATATTGTCATTAATTTGGTGAATGTGTCATTTAATTTGATAGATCAGTCTATTCCATGGTATTTATTTAAATTCAGGAGAGAATTAATCCGACATTTTTGACACTCTTAACTCGAGGAAGTCCAGTTTAATTTTTGTAGCAAGAAGTCCCAATTATTGACCTGCTAAATTTACACAATGTAGAGTATTTATTTTCACGGCCACCTATACACAATGGATCACAACAAGCTGTCTTATAAGATCTCCAAGGTATCCAAGAAGGGTAAAGCCACTGGGTCCCTGTGGATCAAACAAATTGAGAAGGATCTTTCTGAACTTAATATTCAGATTGACACAATAAATGACATTTGAAACTAGACCTTTCCTCACATCCATTACAGAAGTACACCACAACTCGTCCAGGAAATGGCACGAGCAACGTAAGATTGAGTTCAGCAAGAAAATGAAAGAATATAAAGGCTCAAGATTTCAGTACGAACGCAGCCGCCAAACAATCCACCAAGAACAGCAGAAGTGGCAGACAACAGCTAAAACACAAGCACCGTGGTCCATAGGTGGCCCAAACGACCGAAGAAGAATAATAATATTAACACGGTATAATATGGTGCTATATTACAATTTTAATGATTAAATAAATTCACATATCTATATATATAAAAATAAATGTTACGTGATAGTTTGTCTGTCTGTGGGTATGTCTCCTATGCGTTCATATACCATTCGTCCGATTGCGATGAAACTTGGGTGAGATGTTGTGTACACTTACGTGAAGGTTTCAAAATTAGTGAATACATTTCACAGTAGATAGCGCACGAGTAAATTCAACAAATGAGCGACGACACGCAAAGCGTTTCAACAAAGTCCCGTATGCATTCATATACCATTTGTCCGATAGCTATGAAACTTGCGTAAAATGTTGTGTACACTGCAGGGAAATTTTCTGGCTTAGTACATCCACTTTACAATAGGCAGCGCATGAGTAGATTCAACAAATGAGCTACGACACGCGAAGCATTTCAACAAAGTCACGTTTACGTTCATATACCATTCGTCCGATAGCGATGAAACTTGGCTGAGATTTTGTATGCACTCCAGGGAAGGTTTCTAGCTTAGTAAATCCCTTTTAAAAATAGGTAGAGCACGAGTAGAATCAACAAATGAGCGACGACGCGCGAAGCGTTTCAACAAAGTCCCATATAATTGCATATACCATTCATCCGATAGCGATGAAACTTGGGTGAGATGTTGTGTACACTCCAGGGAAGGTTTCTGCCTTAGTACATACATTTTACAATAGGTATCGCACCAGTAGATTCAACAAATGAGCGATGACACGCGAAGCGTTTCAACAAAGTCCCGTATAAAGTCATATACCATTCGTCTGATAGTGATAAATGTTTGGTGAATTGTTGTGTACACTCCAGGAAAGGTTTCTGGCTAAGTACATCAATTTTACAATACGAAGCGCACGTTTATATTCAACAAATGAGTGACTACGCGCGAAGCGTTTCGACAACGTCCCGTGTACGTTCACATACCATTCATCCGATTGCGATGAAACTTGGGTGAGATGTTGTGTACACTCCAGGGAAGGTTTTTGGCTGAGTACATCCATATTAAAATATGTAGCGCAAGAGTAGAATCAAAAAATGAGCGACGACACGCGAAGCGTTTCAACCAGGTCCCGTATGCATTCATGTACCATTCGTCCGTAGCTATGAAACTTGGGTGAGATGTTGTGTACACGTCATGGAAAATTTCTGGCTTAGTAAATCCACTATTCAATATGCAGCGCACAAGTTGATTCAACAAATGAGGGACGATGCGCGAAGCGTTTCAACAAAGTCCCGTATAAGGTCATATACCATTCTGCCGTTAGCGGTGAAACTTGGGTGAAATATGGTGGACACTCCAAGGAAGGTCTCTGGCTTAGTAAATACATTTCACAGTAGGTAGCACACGAGTAGATTCGACAAATGAACGACGACACGCGGAGCGTTTCAATACAGTCCCCTATGTCTTCATATCCCATTAGTCCGATAGCGATGAAACTTGGGTGAGATGTTGTGGACACTTACGTGACGGTTTCTAACTTAGTAAATACATTTTACAGTAGGTAGCGCACGAGTAGATTCAACAAATGAGTGACGGAGCGCGAATCGTTTAAACAAAATCAGGTATGCGTTCATATACTATTCATCCGATTGCGATGAAACATTGATCAGTTATTGTGTACCCGCCAGGGAAGGGGACTTAGTAAATCCATTTCACAAGAAGTAGCGCAAGAGTAGATGCAACAAATGGGTGACGACGCGCGAAGCGTTTCAACAAAATCCCCTATTGGGTTCATATAACATTCTTCGATTGCGATGAAACCTTGATGAGTTATTGTGTACACGCCAGGGAAGGGCTTCGACTTAGTAATACATTTCTCAATAGGTAGCGCACGAGTAGATTCAACAAATGAGTGACAGCGCACGAATCGTTTAAACAAAACCCCGTATACGTGCATATACCATTCATCCGATTACGATGAATCATTTATGAGTTATTGTGTTCACGCCAGGGAAGGGTTTCGACTTAGTAAATCCATTTCACAATAGGTAGCGCACGAGTATATGCAACAAATGGGTGACGACGCGCGAAGCGTTTTAACAAAATCCCATATGCGTTCAAATAACCTTCTTCGATTGTGATGAAACCTTGATGAGTTATTGTGTACACGCCAGGGTTGGGTTTCGACTCAGTAAATCCATTTCTCAATAGGTAGCGTACGAGTAGATTCAACAAATGAGTGACAGCGCACGAATCGTTCAAACAAAATCCCGTATACGTTCATATGCCATTCATCCGATTGCGATGAAACTTTTGCAAGTTGTTGTGCACGCTCCCACGAATGGTTCTAAATTAGAAAATACATTTCACGATAGCTTAGGGGCAGTTAACGGAAATTGAAAATCATGTTGTGTATCCAAAAGCACTTCAAGAAACAGAATTTCAACGCCAACACTTTCTTTGATTGGCATTGCAACGCATGCCGGGTACAGCTTATATATATATATAAGGAATGTATGTGTGTTCGTCTTTTATGCGTGCATATACAATTCGTCCGATTGCGATCAAATTTTGGTGAGTTGTTGTGCACAGTCCCGGAAATGTAAAAGGCGTAGTAAATCCAATTTACAATAGATGGTGTGTGAGTAGCTTCATCAAAATTGCGTGCGTTTGTTTCAAGTAAGTCTCCCATGCGTTCATATACCATTCATCCCATTGCTATGAAACTTGGTTGAGATGTTCTGTACACTTCAGGCAAGGTTTATGGCTTAGTAAATCCACTTAACAATAGATAGCGCACGAGTAGATCCAAATGAGCGACGACGGGCGAAGCGTTTCGACAAAAACCCGTATGCGTTCATATACAATCGTCCGATAGAGATGAAACTTTGGTGAGTTGTTGTGTACACTCCAAGGAAGGTTTCTGATTTAGTAAATTCATTTTACAATAGGTAGCAAACGGGTAGATTTAACTAATAAGCGACAGCGCGTGAATCTTTTCAATAAAGTCCCGTATCCGATCATATACCATTCATCCGAGTGTGATAAAACTTTAGAGAGCTGAGTACAGTCCTGCGAAGGTTCATGAATTAGTAAGTCCGTTTTTCAATGGGTGGCGCACAAAAAGATTCAACAAATTAGTGACGGCGCGAATCGTCTAAACAAAATCCCGTATGCGTTCATATGCCATTCATCCGATTGCGATGAAACTTTGATGAGTTGTTGTGTACACGCCAGGAAAGGTTTTCGAGTTAGTAAATCCATTTTACAATAGGTAGCGTACGAGTATATTCAAAAAATGGGTGACGGCGCTTTATTCGTTTCAGCAGTCCCGTATGCGTTCATATACCATTCATTTCATTGCGATGTAACTTTCGTGAGTTGTTGATCACGCTCCCGTGAATGTTTCTGAGGTACTAAAATATTTTTTTATAATAGTTTAGAGGTGTTTAACGGAAAAAGAAGAAAATATTGGGAATCCAAAAGCACTGCAACTAACAAAGTCAAAACCCCAACACTTTCTTTGATTGGCACGACAACGTCTGCCGGGTCAGCTAGTCTATAAATATAAATCAATGTTACGTGACAGTTTGTCTGTCTGTGTGTATGTCTCCTATGCGTTCATATACCATTTATCCGATTGCGATGAAACTTGGGTGAGATGTGGAGTACACTCCAAGGAAGGATTCTGCCTTAGTAAATCCATTTTACAATGGGTAGCGCACGAGTAAATTCAACAAATGAGCGACGACGCGCGAAGAGTTCATATATCATTCGTCCGATTACGATGAAACTTGGGTGAGATGTTGAGAAAACCCCAAGGAAGGTTTCTGGCTTAGTAAATCCATTTTACAATAGGTAGCGCACGAGTAGATCAACAAATGAGCGACGACGGGCGAAGCGATTCGACAAAGTCCCGTATGCGTTCATACACCATTCATCCGATAGCGATGAAACATGGGTGAGATGTTGAGTACACTCCAAGGAAGGTTACTGGATTAGTAAATCCATTCTACAATAGACAGCGCACAAGTTGATTTGACAAATGAGCGACGACTCGCCAAGCGTTTCAACGAAGTCCCGTATGCGTTCATCTACCATTCGTCCGATATCAATGAACCTTGGGTGAGATGTTGTGTCCACCCCAGGGAAGGTTTCTGGCTTAGTAAATCCATTTTACAATAGGTAGCACACGAGTAGATTCAACAAATGTGCGACAGCACGCGAATCGTTTCAACAAAGTACCGTATGCGTTCACATACCATTCGTCCGATAGCGATGAACCTTGTGTGAGATGTTGTGTCCACTCCAGGGAAGGTTTCTGGCTTAGTAAATCCATTTTAGAATAGGTAGCGCACGAGTAGATTCAACAAATGAGCGATGGCACGCGAATCGTTTCAACAAAGTACCGTATGCGTTCATATACCATTCGTCCGATAGCGATGAACCTTGGGTAAGATGTTGAGTACACTCTATGGAACGTTTCTGGTTTAGTAAATCCATTTTACAATAGGTAGCGCACGAGTAGATTCAACAAGTTAGCGATGGCACGCGAATCGTTTCAACAAAGTCCCGTATGCGCTCATATACCATTCGTCCGATAACCATGAAACTTGGGTGAGATGTTGTGTACACTCTATGGAACGTTTCTGGTTTAGTAAATCCGTTTTGCAATAGGTAGTACACGAGTAGATTCAACAAATGAGCGACGACACGCGAAGTGTCTCAAATAAGTCCCGCATCCGTTCATATACCATTAGTCCGATAGCGATGAAACTTGGGTGAGATGTTGTGTACAATCCACGGAAGGTTTCTGACTTAATAAATCCATTTTACAATAGGTAGCGCATGAGTAGATTCATCAAATGAGCGACGGTACGCGAATCGTTTCAGCAAAGAACCGTATGCGTTCATATACCATTAATCCGATTGCGATTAAACTTTGGTGGATAGTTGAGTACACTCCAGGGAAGGTTTCAGGCTTAGTAAATCAATTTTACAATAGGTAGCGCATGAGTAGATTCAACAAATGATCGACAGCGTGCCACTCGGTTAAACAAAATCCCGTATGCGTTCATATGCCATTCATCCGATTGCGATGGAACTTTGATGAGTTGTTGTGTACACACCAGGGAAGGTCTTCGACTTAGTAAATCCATTTTACAATATTGGTAGCACACAAGTAGATGCAACAAATGAGTGATGACGCGCGAAGCGTTTCAACAAAATCCCGTATGCGTTCATATACCATACATCGATTGCGATGAAACTTTGATGAGTTGTTGTGTACACTTACGTGAATGATTCTAACTTTGGAAATCCATTTCACAGTAGGTAGCGCACGATAAGATTCAACAAATGAGTGACAACGCACGAATCTTTTAAACAAAATCCCTTACGGGTTCTTATGCCATTCATCCGATTGCGATGAAACGTTGGTGAGTTGTTGTGGACGCTCCCTCGAATGTTTCTAAATTAGTAAATCAATTTTACGAAGGTTTAGTGGCGGTTAACGGAAATTGAAAATAAAAAATGTGTATCCAAAAGCACTTCAAGAAACAAAATTACAACGCCAACACTTTTTAGCCTACTTTTGATTTTTGCAAAAAATGAAAGTAGACTTATGAGATCACTACAGGGCGAAAAAAAAGTGTGTCTGTCTGTGTGTGTGTGAGTCTGTGTGTGTGTGTGTGTGAGTGTGTGTACTCTGAATGTCTGTCCCCCCCTATCAATTCGAACACGGTGAGCGCAAATTGAACGAAATTTGGTACAAAGGTAGCACTAGCAAAGGACACCTCAGTGTCATGTTTTATATCGCCGCCATCTTGACGGAAACGTAATGGCGGCCACACAAATGTTCAAAGCTTAAATCAAATTACGACTAACCTAATCATCCGATCTCTACCAAATTTTTCAACAACATACCTTTATGGAGGGAGCATCCTTTGACAAATCTAATGGGTCATTAGCCTAATAGTTTGCGGATGGCGGCCATCTTTGTGTCAAAATCGATTATCCCTATTAATTCGAACACGGTGAAACCGAATGGAATGAAATTTGGTGCAGAGCTAGCACTAGCAAAGGGAACCCCAGTGTCATGTTTTATATCGCCGCCATCTTGACGGAAACGTAATGGCGGCCACCCAAATGTTCAAAGCTTAAATCAAATTACGACTAACCTAATCATCCGATCTCTACCAAATTTTGCAAGAACATACCTTTATGAAGGGAGCATCCTTTGACAAATCTAATAGGTCATTAGCCTAATAGTTTGCGGATGGCGGCCATCTTTGTGTCAACATCGATTACCCCTATTAATTCGAACACGGTGAAACCGAATGGAATGAAATTTGGTACAGAGGTAGCACTAGCAAAGGGCACCTCAGTGTCATGTTTTATATCACCGCCATCTTGACGGAAACGTAACGGCGGCCACACAAATGTTCAAAGCTTAAATCAAATTACGACTAACCTAATCATCCGATCTCTACCAAATTTTGCAACAACATACCATTATGGAGGGAGCATCCTTTGACCAAACTAATAGGTCATTAGCCTAATATTTTGCGGATGGCGGCCATCTTTGTGTGAAAATCGATTCCCCCTATTAATTCGAACACGGTGAAACCGAATGGAACGAAATTTGGTACAGAGGTAGCACTGGAAAAGGCCACCTCAGTATCATGTTTTATATCACCGCCATCTTGACGGAAACGTAATCGCGGCCACCCAAATGTTAAAGGCTAAAATGTAATTACGACCAACCTAATAATCTAGTCTCTACCAAATTTTGCAACAATAAATCTTTATGTGGGAAGCATATTCTGACCAAACTGCTAGATCATCAGCCCAATAGTTTGCAGATGGTGGCCAAGTATGTGTGCAAATCGATTCCCCCTATCAATTCACACACGGTGAAACCGAATTGAACGGAATTTAGTACAGATGTAGCACTAGCAAAAGGCACCTCAGTGTCATGTTTTATATCGCCGCCATCTTGACGGAAACGGAATGACGGCCACCCAAATGTTAAAAGCTTAGATCAAATTTCGACCATCCTAATAATTTGATCTCGACCGGATTTTTCAACAACATGCCTTTTTGTGGAAAGCATCTTATGACTGACTACAAGGTCATCAGCCCAATAGTTTGCAAATAGCGGCCATGTATGTGTGCAAATCCATTCCCCAGATCAATTCAAACACGGTGAAACCGAATTGAATGATGTTTTTACAGAGGTAGCACTAGCAAAGGACACCTCATATTCATGTTTAATATCCCTATAGCACGTTGTATTTCAACAAGCTACTACAACCAACATTCAATTATACTCCTTGAAAAGGACAAAGAGTTATAACAATACCCATGCATTTAGGAGAAAGTAGGCTATATGTTCTTTACTGAACATCTTGTTTTGATTGGCATTGCAACGCATGCCGGGTACATCTTGTACTGTATAACAACATGCCTAAAGAATAGGCTCACACAATATCACGGAATAATGAACTGCATTATTAAATTAACATAATTAACGAACGTTCTTATAGCCTTACTAAGTGCCTTCGGTGGTGCAGTCTGTAGCATGCTGAACTGCTATGCTTATGATCGCGGGTTCAAACCAGACCAAGGTCGTCGGATTTTTAAGAGCGTTTAAATCCATCAGTATGCCTTACTTAGGCGGGCACTACAATTGGTAGTGTGTGGCCAAATTTGTAGATTATATTTAGTCTGAAACGCTCTATCAAGATCCAACGTTCGCAACTAGGTGTCAGTGACATCTGGTATCCAAATTGGAACTACTTGAAATTGAACGGTACTTTTAGCTCACCCCATGGGGGTCCGCATAGAAGCAGCTACAAACTCTGGCGAGCCGAACATGTCCTCGGACACTCCCGGCACTAAAAGCCATGCGCTAAATAAATAACAAGTAGTCCTACTCTTGATAGTATTGAACATTTCAGCTAACTCCTTTGCATTGAAATGCGACTTGTTTCGTATTCATTCCCAGAGATTATACAATAAATTCTTTCCCTTAGACCCTCCTGCTCCTTTGGTACCGCACTACATAATGTCTCACAGGCTTCTTCATGTGAAGTCACGTTTTCTCTGTTTATTTTCAGGAGTGGAGGAGGACAGCTGTGAGTTTGCTCTGAAGTTTGCTTCCTGCGTTAAACTGGACCTGCGGGCTGTAAGGGTACAGAAGCAAGACACTGCACTGTTGTAATACTTTGTTTATTGAAAAATATTAGAAATGTATTGGAATGGTACAAAAGTCTACAAACTTAACAACACAACAAGCCTTAGACTAGATACATTTATACAAATATAAAAATATATAAAAACAACATCTATATGGGATACTAACACTTTAGAGCAAGATAAATAAATAGCTTAACGTTCTTAAGCGTTTGAAACATTCTTTTGTTGTATCAAATTTATAGATTTTGGCCCAATATAAAAACACAAATGTGCATCATTTTATTTTTGGTACATAAGAGTTTTGTATGAGTTATTGTGACGTGTTGACACATTAGATGTAAAGAGTTACACATTCATGCCTTTGGCAGCATTTGCCCATAACAACTCCATAATTGGAGTTAGCACATTTGTGGATTTAGAATTGGCTAGTTGATGTTTTAAATTTAAGGGGTATTTTATAAACACTCTAAATGGTTGGCTAAGATTTCATGTGAACTGAAGTATAGTTACATTGTGTGGGTAGAAAAACATAAATACAAATATGTAACAAACATGAACAGCGTTTTAGAAAATATCATACACATAATAAATTATTATCATTTGAGTGAATGTTATGTATTCTCATCATTCGTGGGGTATTCTGCAGCATCGCAACCCAACTACAATTTAATCATTGTCAGTGTTCCAAGGCACTTATAACGGCATTCTCAATCAATGCCAGTGAGGCAGTACATTATTGTTTGAATGAATTCAACTAAACAGACTAAAAACTATGCTTCCAAAAGTATGCCGTTTCAATTTTTGAATAAATGGACACTTTAACGGAATATCTTGGATCCAATTTAAAAAAATTGAAAATGTTAAGATTTTGTATAATGATAGACTCCGATCCATTCTCAACCCTAGGGTACGAAAGTGTGTGAAGACTGTCGTAAGAATCAGTCTTGTGCGATCAAGAAGTGACGAAACAATTTTGTTAGAGAGGAGAGTAACATTTTATTTTACGCGGGCTCCAGTCAGCTGATCAATTAATTTTTTGTACACATCAGGCGATATTTGTGTTGGTGATTGAATTAATCCAAAAGACATGCTACTCAATAATACCTTAACACACTGTTATGATAGGCATGGCCATATGCTAGGGGTATTTCAAAGTATTTTCTACAATATCATGATTTATCAGGGAAGTAAAGCATCAGATTAATATAAAAACTGTGAGCAAATATATTTAACAAACGTCTATGGGCTATAGATATGATAACGCTAAGCATAAAATTCTAGAAAGAAAGGGGCAGAGCTACGCATTTACATGCTTGGTTTCAGTTCATTTTACTTCACACAACATCCAGAATGTGAGGCATGCTAAGCTGAAAACACTCAAAATACAACGCTATAGGTTATCAAAAACATCTGTATACCATCTGACAGCTCGTCTAGCAATTAGGCAACATGAACTGCATGCCTCTTACAAGAGGATGTATTATTGAAATCTCTAATTTTCTTATTAAAAAAACAGTCACATCACAGAAAATCAGATAATTTAACGGAATATTAATAAATCCTAATGTTGTCCTAGAAAAGCGTGCTACTTTCAATAAAACAATGCTCATGTCTGCAAATAGATAATGAACTGAGACATTAATGGCAGAAACTAACTCTCATGGGATCGTGGTGCAGAGGGGAGATGCTGGAGAGAGCAAATGACCTTATTTTAACGGTGTCACCGACGCGACGCATCGTGTGGTGGTATCTATTAATCAAGACATCGGTCTAGCTTTCTCTCAATGGCAGTATCTCACATTATTTGCTCAAGTGATTTGACGGATGTTTCACGGGCGCACGATTTTGTGTTTACACTGTGAGTTTACACACACAATATAAGTGAAAGAGTGTGTCATTTGAGTACTGGAGGTCATACTACTCAGATTAAGAGAGAAAAATGTCTGTAAACGTACTTTGACTTGAGTGGCTGAGCCGAAGCGAACTATGCATTCATTCATATAGTCTAATTCAAAGTCAATAAGAAAACCACGTTTTAGGCTTTTCCTGCTGAACCATTCTTTTTTTTTTACCAGAGGCACCAATATTTGGGAAATATTGGGTAGCCCAAAAACAAAAAGCTAAAGAATTTAATAATACTAATAATAATTTTTATTATTATAATGTTAGCCTATTTGTTTTATGTCACTTTTAACTACTGTGACTTTTCGAGACGCCGGGGTGCCAGAATTTCGCCCCGAAGGGGGTCTTTAACGTGGCAGTAAATCTACTGACACGACTCCCTCGCATTTGCACATCCTAAAATGCCAACTGACTCCACCAGGATTCAATCCTGCAACCTTGGGAACAGTAGGCGAGAACGTTACCACTGAGCCACGCAGCCACGCCTACTTGGAAATAAATTGGCTGGTTGGTGTTAAGGTTATTATTCCTGTATACATCCCATACTGTGGTGTAGCGGCTAGCGTTCTTGTCTGTCGCCCCGGAGGTTCGGGTTCGATTCCCAGCTCTGCCAAACAAAGAATTCTTGTTTGAGGGCTAAGACGAGGTACACTCAGCCTCGCGAGGCAAAACTGAAAAGAGGAGGGTTTGATTCCCACCTCAGCCATCCTGGAAGTGGTTTTCCGTGGTTTACCCCCACTTCTACTCCAGGCAAATGCTGGGATGGTTCCTAACTTAAGGTCACGACCACCTCCTTCCCAATCCTATCCCCAATTTACAAATACACACATTAGTACCTCCATTACAATAACACAGGTTATCATACGAATTCCACACTCACCCAAATACATGGGGCTATATAACCAAGATGTCGCAGCCCCTAACATAAGCAACTGTAACACCATCACATACTGATTAATTTACTTAACCATTATCCAGTACTGCATTCGCTGGAGAGCAAATCAACCGATCATCCTACTGCATTTATGTCCCAGCTTCGTTTACCTCTTTGGCATTTCCAAGGGATTTTTTGATTCCACGCAACCTAATCTCATAGAAACTAAAATCCCCAGGCTGTTCTTGTTAGTTCCGTGTGCGGAAGTGGTTCACCCTGGCGGAATAACAGTCTCAGCTTCGTTTACCTCTTTGGCATTTCCAAGGGATTTTTTGATTCCACGCAACCTAATCTCATAGAAACTAAAATCCCCAGGCTGTTCTTGTTAGTTCCGTGTGCGGAAGTGGTTCACCCTGGCGGAATAACAGTCTCAGCTTCGTTTACCTCTTTGGCATTTCCAAGGGATTTTTTGATTCCACGCAACCTAATCTCATAGAAACTAAAATCCCCAGGCTGTTCTTCTTAGTTCCGTGTGCGGAAGTGGTTCACCCTGGCGGAATAACAAGGTTCATGCACCACAGCTCGTGTCAGACCGTGTCAGCAGGAACAGAAGAAAGTAGCCAGGTCCCATTGTTGGCGAGATAGGCCTACTGTATGTCCTCTCCGCAAGAAAGTCACTAAACATCACCGTTGTTCGTCTGGAAAAGAGACAAAAGGAAGAGACAATCGTTCGCATTCCTTAACGGCCCATTCTTGTATGTCGTAAACTTTCACTTCAACATTGCTTCTTCTGTCTCGAGGCGTTTCTTGCGTACGAAGAAAAAAAGAACAGCTAAACCGATATCCATGTTTTAAAATCTAGATTCTAATGAATGGCCCTCCTACACCGCACATCAGAGTAAATATTTCATTAATTCTGCAGATTACGCCATCCTCCCTTTTCATCACTTTTAACAAGATAGCTTATTGAAAATATATCATTTATGATTAAAATACCTTTCTGAGAGTCCTAGCGAGTTCATTTGTTTGAATTCCCACTGCCTACACTGGAAATATAATTGCTTTTTACGTAAAGCAAGCATTTTTGGTCGTGTTCATTTGAACATCGTCCACCATTTTACATCGACATCGGACACTACGTCATACCCACGCGACACGTTGCCAACATGAATAATGAAATAAGAGGCAAAACCATTGGCCTGGATAAAGATTATTGATGGGTGACTACCCCCACTGTGCGTGACAAAAACCAGGGGTGTTATCTGTTAGCCAACGCAGCCCGCAGGGCCGCGCTACCCAACCACCATTGGTCTGGACGAAAATATTGGTCTAGGCAAAACCATTGGTCTGCCGGATGCGATTTAGTACCGAATGCGTGGGGTTGGCATTATGGACTCATTCTCAAAGATTCACAAAGATGGCTGTCAGAGCTCCAATTTCAACTATAATATATAAGTCGTGCTCCTATTTGGGTGGGTTGGCGGGTCTATGACAACGGAGGAGTGAACATCTATACTAAACCTTCTCCAGATATCCTCCCGACTATTAATTCAGGTAACTTCAGTTTTTAATTTTTTTAATACAAAGGATGGCGTAATCTGCAGCGCCAATTTCTACTTAAAATGATTATTTGTTGGCTATCTTCTTAAGAAAACAAATACAGTATCTGCCATTATATAGACCACCTCGTGCAGTAATGACTAGCATTTTTTTGCTATCTACCCTGATGTTTAGGTTCGATTCTTCGGCTCTGCCAAGAAATTTAATTCCAGTCTGAGGGCTGGAACGGGGTACACAAAGCCTCAGCCTCGGGAGGCAGAACTGAGAAGAGGTGGATTCGATTCCCACCTCAGCCATCCTAGAAGTGGTTTTCTATTGTTTACAACTTCTACTCCAGGCGAAAGCTGGGATAGTTCCTAACTTAAGGCAATAGCCATTTCTTTCCCAATACTAGTCTAAACTACAACAAATAATGATACAGTCACCACTGTAACACAGGCTATTAGACAAACCCTATACACACCAATGTATATGGGTCTAAAAGACGATGATGTCACAAGCATCTAAATATTATTTTCATTCTCCCCTAAGAAATTTTAAAATGGACATTGAAATTTAATGTGGCTGGCTGCGTGGCTCAGCAGTAACGTTCTCGCTTGCTGGGCCCAAGGTTGCAGGTTCGTATCCTGGCGAAGTCAGCTGGCATTTGAGGGTGAGCAAATGCGAGGGAGCCGTGTCAATAGATTTACTGGCACGTTAAAGATCCCCTTCGGGGCAAAATTCCGGCAACCCGGCGTCTCTGAAAGCCACAGTAGATAAAAAGGGACGTAAAACCATTAACAATATTATGAAATTTAATGTTAAATGGTTCATTTCTATTTTGAAAAGAAACCTTCGTTACCCCCAGCAGTATAATTGAGTTGCTATTTAACTAACACAAAACTAATGGCCTGTCACACTTTCAAAATTTTGTGCTTGTCATTACCGAAATAAAAATGACATATACTGCATAAATTGGGAATTTTGAGTGATAATTTGTGTCCGTGACTGTCTCTCTAAATTAATATGAAACATGTAATGTATGGAGTTTGGCCTAGTAACCAAAACCACCTTCCTGAAATTCCGTATTCCTCTTTTTTAAATTTGTATTAATAAGACTAAACGAAGTTCCGACACACAAAATTTCCTGCAACCATTTACTTAACAAATTCTGAACATTTTTGTACTGACGGTTGATGGATTGAATACACATTGTTGTATATTTTGAATTCAGCGCCCAATGTTCTTAATTGAAAATAACTTAAAATAAAAAGATAAAATTATGCTATATTGTTCACATGCCTTTTAAAGTGAACACGCACTGAATGTTAATACTTTGTCACTAGACCATTGATGAAATGCTATAACAGTTTCCCTGCTTCACGTCTTGATCGGTTAATACGCATTTGAAATATGATTGTGTCTTAACATCGCTGTGTTAGTAGTACGCTCAGAAGCGACTGTAGTTCCTAACTTCGCCGTCGGCAATTATATTTGAACAGGGTTATAGGCTGGAGTGCAGAATACGTTTCGATGTGCCCCGCTCTTGATTCAAGCAATGCCGTGCTTGCCGAAGTTGCCGTCCGCGTGGAAGCCGTTGTGCGGATCCGCTGAGTAGTTGACGACCTGTAGCTTACCGCTCTTGTCGTAGAAACCATAGTGGCCCTTTACATGGCCGTGCGTGTCACGTTCCTCGTACCGGAACTGGCGATTATGTCTGGAACAGAGGAGCAGCACGTTATTATTATTATTATTGTGAATTGCAGCCATTGGCCATAGCAGTGTATTTTAATTGAACGCCTGTAGGCTTCCAGTAACTTCAATTTTGGATACCAGATGCCACTGTCACTGACACCTAGTGGCGAAAGTTGGAACTTGATAGAGCATTTCTAACCGAATATAACCTGCAAATTTATGACCTGGGCCCGCCGGCTTTACTTCCCCTCCGAAGGAAGACACACTGAAGGATTTTAACGCTCTTAAAATCCGATGACTTAGGCCGGCTTTACTTTTTCTCCGAAGAAAGGCATACTGAAGGATTTTACGCTCGTAAAAATCCGACGACTTCGGCCGGCTTTACTTCCCCTCCGAAAGAAGGCATACTGAAGGATTTTAACGCTCTTAAAAATCCGACTACTTCGGCAGGGTTTGAACCCACAATCTTGGCCATTACAGTTCAGCATGCTACCGACTACGCCACCGAAGCCGAGATTATTAGTATTATTGGTCTATTATTGTACAGAAGTCTTAGCGGCCAGATCAAACATAAAAATGTAGGCTTTTCGAACCATCCTGAACATTCACACTAGCGGCTTCGGTGGCGTAGTTGGTAGCATGCTGAGTTTCTATGCCCAAGATCGCGGGTTCAAACCCGGCCGAAGTCGTCGGATTTTTTATGTGCGTTAAAAATCCCTCAGTATGCCTTCCTTCGGAGGGGAAGTAAAGACGGCGGTCCCATGTCATAGATTTATTACATGAAACAGAACCTTCCACTAACTACACTACTTGTGGAAGCTAAAATTTGTAGGTTAGTTTAATAACGCTATATTAGTTCCAACGTTCGCCACCAGGTACTGATTGCGATGGCATTTAGTAGTAGCCACGTCCGCAGCTAGGTGTCGTGGACGGTATCGTTTGGTAGCAAAAGTAGGAACTACTTGAAAAGATTAATCGTCTGCTGTCCTTCTACCTGAATTACAGATAACACACACTAATAGTCTATAGCCATCACAATTAACACCGGCTATCAGACAGATTCTACACACAACCAAAATTCAAGCGTTGTCGCAGCCCCTAAACTGAGGAACCAACCAACCAACATTCATACTAGAAGGTGCTTCCCTAATGAATAAGAAAGTTGAAGTTTCTCCGCTGCACTGAGGAACATCGAATCATGAATATGATTTTCAGATCTAGATGATGAATACCTGTTAACCTTCCCTACAAGGTATTTACAACACTCGCAATTTGCATGAGGATAGGTCTGTAAACCAGTTTCTCTATAATGTTGTTGAAACAAAGTTAACTACTTTTGCATTGTAGTTGCGGGGACAATTACAAATCCAGTATAAGGAACGTCTCATACGTTCAGCGGGTGACGTTTCACCCTAAGCAAGTTACTCCACAACTGCTTCTCGCCTGGCAGAGGCAGCAATGAGATGCGGGTAGTCCGCCTCGTTGCGTAGATCCGGATTCGATTCCCGGTTCTGACAAGAAATTTAAATCTCGTCTGAGGGCTGGAACGGGGTACACTCAGCCTCGTGAGGCAAAACTGAGAAGAGGCGGGTTTCGATTCCTACCTCAGCCAACCTGGAAGTGGTTCTCTGTAGTTTCCCACTTCTTCTGCAAACAAATGCCGGGATGGTTCCTAACTTAAGGCCACGGCCACCTCCTTCCCAATCCTCATCTGAATTACAAATACACACACTAATGCAGCCATAACAAGCGCAAGTTATCAGACAAATTTCACACATATACACCCAACTACACGGTGCTACATGACGGCGATGTCACAAAGCCCCTAAAACAATCAACAGCGAGAAGTGGATAGTATCTGAGCGCGCCCGCTTAGGGGCAAGGTGCACGGTAGAGAATGTTGGTTGGTTCCTTGGTTTAGGGGCTGCGACAACGCGGTCATGTGGCCCCGTGTACTTTGGGTGTGTGTAGAATCTGTCTGATAACCGGTGTTAATTGTGATGGCTGTATTAGTGTGTGTTATCTGATTTAATTCAAGTAAAGACTGCAGACAATAATTTCAAGTAGTTCCTATTTTTGCTACCAAATGGTACCGTCCACGACACCTAGCTTGCGGGCTTGGCTACTAGATGGCATTGCAGTCAGCCCCTGGTGGCGAACTTTGGAACTAATAGAGCGTTATCAATTCTAACCTACAAATTTTGGCTTCACACAAGTGTAGTTAGTGGAAGGTTCTTTTACATGCAATACATCTATGACATGGGACAGCCGGCTTTGCTTCCACTCCGAAGGAAGGCATACTGAGGGATTTTTAACGCTCTTAAAAATCCGACGACCTCGGCCGGGTTTGAACCCGCGACCTTGGGCATAGAAGCTCAGCATGCTACCTACTACGCCTCCGAATTCGCCAAGGAGATCATCAAGGACGCAGTGCGCAAACCCAGATCTCGTATCTACGCTCATCCACGACGGATGGTGCATATACTATAAACAATGGCATTAGTACTCACCCTTTGCCGGTATCGTAGCCCCACTTGTAGGAGTGAGGGCCATGCTGCCCGTGCATCTGGAACTCCACGCGGTCACCACCTCCTCCACCGCCGAGACCAAGCTCGTGACCTCCCGCCTCCGCGGAGATGCCGGAGAAGCCGGACTCTGCCGCCACCTGGGGAACAGTCTTTAAGTGTTACCGCTACCTCACTCTCAACAGATACCCGCCACCAACAAGCTATCATTTCAAAACCTTTAGCAGCCGATGTCACCAAATCTATTACCTCTTACCAGTGCCATTAATTTCCTGACATTCGTATTCCGGCCTTAGACAGCCGTCTCAGGTCTTGTTAATTACAAGTTCTTTCTTTCTTCTACATCTACGCCTGCTAGGGAGATATGGAACTGCGCCCATAATCAGTGGTATTTCCAGATCCTTTTAATTAGGCCGATTGAACTGCGCCCATAGTCAAGTCGGCTGTTAGCCCAAGGTTGGTTTAAGGGGAAGTGACGGACTGTCTCCCACCACTAGCTTCTGCACTGCTGAGAATAAGAGGTAGTCCCCCTTCCCGATAAGCAGCTGTACTACGGGCCTCCGGGGGTGGCAGCTAATCACACTAACCACTACACCACCGAGGCGAATAATAATAATAATAATAATAATAATAATAATGAAAATCCACAGCCTTTTTCCAGTCATTGGATCGGTTCAGGGTTGGAATGAATGAAGCCCCCATCTAGCGGCGAGAATAGGCATTGTGCCGGCTTCCGAAGTCTGTCGCACTCCTCTGTGACAATGATTAATGAATGACGGATGGAATGAAATGGTATTGGAGTGTTGCTGGAATGAAAGATGACAGGGAAAACCGGAGTAGCCGGAGAAAAACCTGTCCCGCCTCCGCTTGCCAAGCACAAATCTCACATGGAGTGACAAGGATTTGAAGCACGGAACCCAGCGGTCAGAGGCCGGCGCGCTGCTGCCTAAGCCACGGAGGCTACACTAATAATAATAATAATAATAATACAACTCTCTCTAATCCACCATAAATAACTACCCCTCTAGTTTTGTTATACAATAAAAAATATAATAATCTTCTAAATGGTAAGATTACCTCAAACTAGATTATTAAACATTTGCAATAGCAAAACTATTTTTAAAATATGGTTAGGTTGTCGAAAACATCCCAATGTACCAGTTAATGCTAATATTGCTAGAACAAAAATTAAATTTTAGTCTGTTTTGAAAACTGTACCTGTTTTATGTATCCCAGGCCAACACTAATCTCTTGTCCGCAATCTGGACAGGGTATATTTAGTTGTTCGCAATCTGGACGGTTTTTAACTTGTTCGCAATCAAGACACAACCGATTTGAAATGAGTCACTTCAAATTCACACCACTCGACACAACATAATTCGGTAGAGGGGTGGAAGGAGGGAAGCTACCTGACCGCTCTCAATGGGCGCAGTTACACTGCTACAATTCGAAGGTTGATGCTAATGACCAGGGTCATTAGTGAAGCTTGGGCGCAGTTCCATACAACCCGCCTGCTAGGTATATAGCCTACGTAGTCAAATAAATGAATGAGAACGCCAGAAATTGCAAGACAAACTACAGCTAAATCACAAGCACCGTGGTTCATAGCTGGCCCAAACGACCGAAGAAAGAAAGAAAGAAAGAAAGAAAGAAAGAAAGAAAGAATAGAAATAAATAAATAAATAAATAAATATATAAATAAAGACCTAACGAAGTAAATAAAGAAAGACATAATTAAAGAAAGATAGAACATAGTAACATTATTATGAACTGTTTGTTGAATAACACTTGAAAATGTGACTGCAGTCGAGATTTGAACCCAAATCCCCTGCTGTCTGGGCAGACGCGGGTCACGCTCCAGCGGCCATAGTTTTTCCAGTCTTAGATGGAAAGGCGCTGTAGCAGTGACTTCTGGAATGTCGTGGTGATATCCTTGATCGCCGAGGCGATACACACCGGCGCCCAAGTCTAAACCTAACTTGGAGTCCAGCAGATGATGTGATGCAACGTGATTGGCTTATGACGAGTGTTTAGTGTAGCGAAGATATTGTTTTTAAATCTCCACATAATTTATACAATGGGAATCAAAACCTCATATGGTCAGGTTCAGAATTTGGCACGTAGGCGGCTCTGTGTATGTCTTCTCCGCGATGAAGGATATCACCATGTCATTCCAGAAGTCACTGCAACAGTGCCTCTCCATCTAAGACTTGATAATGCATCGCTGTTAGAGCGTATGGTGTCCGGGGCTTAAAGCGCCTGCCTGGACAGCAGGAAATTCGGGTTCGAATTCCAAGTGCTGTCACAATTGTTGAGTCTCACTCAACAGATAAGACTGATCGAACGGGGAGTTATGCCCTAAATCCATTTGTAAGATTCAACAATAAGGAAAAGTCCTGATCCTAAATTGTCGAGTCATAACTCATAGACATTTGTGCATTTCCCTTTTCCCTCTGTTTGCATAGCCAGTGCACCAATTGATCTCTAAGTCACTTATATTATTGTGTTTTCCATAAAACCTCTCACAAAAGTAGACCTATCTTCGGCGTATTTCACTGACACCGACCACTATCATCAGATACTGAAAACATCGATCAGTCTGCTTTCATTTTGAATGGTGCACTACCAGGGTGGGCCACAGGTTTCTTGGACTTGTTTGGCCGGCGAGGATTTCAGAAAATTCCAACCTCACATCTTGTGACATTTCGTTTAGGGCTGGGTGAATGAATAGCTTTACTGGACATAACGTCACACAATAGTACAAGAGGTGAATATTCGAGAAGTTACCACCAACGTAAAGTAATTTCTCAGTCATTCTAGGGAGCTGGCGGATGTCACATTGAATTTTATTATTTATTATAAAAAATACAATTAATTATTTTTATTTGCACTGGAATTCCACAATGCCTAATTACTTTCCATCCTCCCTATTGTTCATATGAAGTTATGGTTTAGTGTGTATACTCAAGACCAAATATCAAAGCATTCTAATACTTGAGAGACTGATGTTGTATGGGATTGATACAAGGAGAGAAAAGTAATTATTTTAATTATTTTTCATAACTTCCTGTTTGATCGTCCTCATGAACTTTCGTAGTGTAACGCTGTCTACTGTCCACTGAAATGGGAATATTTTACTTTCGTTATGATCCGTTATCGGTGGTACCGATTTAGAATAAATTCACCCTTTATTGTGAGTTAACAGTGAATTAAAATACCAAATTTCATTCATACAATGCAGCAGTTTACTCCTGCTTCTGAAACAAACGTACAATAAATATACATACATTCATACATATATAAAGTACATACAAGGAGCAGATGACCTCGTTGTTCCGTCCCTTAAAACAACAATAACTAACTGACTAAAGTACATACATATATACATATTAAAGAAAGATTTTCAATCTGTTTACACAAATTGTAGATGTGAAAACAAGTATGTATACATCCTAACCTAAAGACATATTAATAATAACATAATAACCCCTGGCACTACAGCCCGTGAAGGGCCTAGGCCTACCAAGCGACCGCTGCCCAGCCATTTGGCCTGCAGATATTGGGGTGACACGTGATCAGTGCATCGGGTCCCCTTGGCCGTTAATATTGGTTTTCGTGATCGGGGCGCTGCCTCACTGTCAATTGTCCTCACAAGGCTGAGTGCACCCCGTTCCAGCCCTCACGTCAGTTTCTAAAAATCCCTGACGGAGCCGGGAATCGAACCCGGGGCCTCCGGGTGAGAGGCAGGCGCGCTACCCCAACACCACGGGGCCGGCCTAAAGACATATTACTTAATACATTTATCACTAAATAACACGCTTTTATGTACAAAAATGAGAACGATAAGATAGTTCTGAAAAAGAATTAAAATGATTACTTTCCTTCTCCTTATATCAATCCCGTACAACTTCAATCTCATAAGCTTCAGAATGCTTTGATATTTTGTACATAAAAGCGTGTTATTTAGTGATAAATATCTCATGCAAAATTTCTTTCAGGTTAAGGTATACAAATACTTGTTTTCCCGCCTAATGTAATAAGGGCACAACTTGTGTTGATCGACTGAAAAGCTTTCTATAATAGAACTAGGCTACATTGAAAAATGGCTTCTAATAAGTTACTTCGATACATACAAGTACACACATATTCATAGACTGAACTGATGATCTTCAAAGCTTTTATGTCACACCAAATGAAAATTATTGTTTATCAAACTAATCATTCGATTACTTATACAAAATATTAATAACCCTCATTCAACCATTAGTTTATATTAATACTTGCCTCTACCATAATTATGTTTCAAGCTTGCACCATACACCATTTAAATAATTTGTTAAAATGAAATCGACCGCTTTAGTATGTCCATTTCACCGTTAAGTTTCATGTATGATCTCTGTGAATGGTATTAGTGCAATCAGTGCAGTGACCTATTAGTCTACAGGAGACAGTGCTGGTTAAGTGCATTTACTCGTTTAGTAAGATCACCCCACAACACATTATCATCACATGGCTTCTACCTAGGAGAGCACATTTTCATTTACTGGATGTTCTTTAACATACTATCATATAAAAGGAAGAACATTCTTGCAACTAATTCGATTTTGATCTATATCGAAAGGATTGTGCAGTACATTTTTAGTTATATTCCGGGTGAGATTATTGTCAGTGAAAATCAACGGAGCGGTACATCACAGCTAATCTTAGTAACACGTTGAATTCCATAAGAAATTTGTAGTGTGAGGGTAGATTAGACTTTATTTCGTCATGTTGATAGTGCTCATAGCTATGATTACTGCCAGTGGTCGGTTACATTGTGAGTTCAGCCAAAGGAACTTGAAATCCAAGAAGGCAGCCCTAGCTACAGACATTTTCCATGGTTGATGATGTTGATGATTCTTCTAATTCAGACACCATCGAGCTCCTAACATTTCATCAACTTGCTCGCAAACCTAAGGAAGGTGACTTCATTCTGGTTGAGTTTTCAGGGAATCACTCAAGATTTTACATCGGGGAAATGAAACGAGATTTAGATGATGTAAATTATGAAGTAAAATTCTTAAGAAAAAGTGCAAAAATGAAAGGCAGATTTTTTTACCCAGAGGTTGCAGATATTGCTTCAATCCCCGCGAAAGACAACAGATCACTGTTGCCGATTCCCTGTGCATATGGCAAAACAAACAAAAAAAGAGACATATCTCGAATTTTCTGTAAATGTTGGGAATCTGAATGTGCTGTAGTGTTTTCTGGCATTAATTCTTTGTTTTAGTGTTTATGTACTTAACCAGTTAAAGTAAATTCTTTTCATTGTGTCTCAGTGTATACCACGGGTGGGCTACAGTGAGACGGCTGCAACATCTTCACAATTTATTATTTTTACAGAAAAGTGTGGATGCTTTAGAAATTCTAAGGGTATGAAATTGATGAGCATCAATCAATTATTTTAATTATTTTTCATAACTTCCTGTTTGATCGTCCTCATGAACTTTCGTAATTTCAGCAGATAAAGACATTTTCATATATTGAAAATATATTTTTCTGTCTCACTGTGGCCCACCCTCCCTACCGCTGAGCCACGCAGCCAGTCTTGTTAACAACACTGGTGGCTTTCAAGTGCAAATATTCTATATCAGAGTATGCTAGAGATCTGACTGGCAGTTTAAGTTGTGATCAAGAAAAGTTAGTGTTGTTAACTCAGGTATTCGTTTTCTGCGGTCGCCAATGGCAGTTAGGATAATCGACTAGTGACAGAAATGCTGTGTTTACGCGTATTAACCACGAAAACAATGAATTGACTTTGGCAGAATTCAACAAATCAACTTCAACATTTTAAAACATAGGTAACTTGTTGAATACGTTGGCTTTAACCAGACTTCAGAAATTTTAATCAAATTTATTCAAATAGCCATGGATTTATACTTCCATTGCACTGTATGAGTGGCCTGGCCTGCCCTGACCCTCGCAAGCGAAGTCGGATTCGTTCCGTTATCTATATACTGTACGTAGCCTGTCAGCTCGAAGACCTTATGATCAACTGCATTTGATTGTGGGGGTTTGGGTGATTACCATGAATGTAATATTGTCATTTAGACTTTCACGGCCCGTGTTACTATTCATAATGTTGAATTTTGGGCTTATCCCGTGTTTAATATATTAAAACTCGACGCGTTTCGAAAGAAACCATGCCTTTCTTCGTCAGGAATAATCTGGAATACGACAATGATTGCTAAGAGAAAGCAACAAAGAACATATAGAAGGTGCCCAAAGATGGACGCCATTATATCCCCATGTTAGGGACAACGGAAAGCAGCAGTGAATTACTTTCTCAGGGTTCTGATAATAGGTAGCCAGGATTCACTGAGATTGTAGCCGGTGTCGCGGTTGAAATTATCTGGGTGTTTACGTATTTCAACCGCCTCCCTGATGATTCTGGGACGATATTGCTTTATACGGGCAAGAACATCCACTCCTTGGAACATGACATTATGGCCAGGTGTTAATGCATGATCGGCAACAGCTGATTTATCAGGTTGAATGAGCCTGATACATCTATTATGTTCCTTAATGCGAGTGCATATTGTTCTCGAAGTCTGCCCGATGTAAACCTTGCCACAAGTACAGGGAACTCTGTAGATACCCGGTTGTTGCAATTTAGGCAAACTGTCCTTAGTTGGTCTCAGGAGTTGTCTAATCTTAACAGAAGTTCCAAATACAGTCCGTATGTTGTACCGACGTAGGATTTTAGCAATACGATCCAACAGGCAGTTCTCGCTAAAGGTCTCAATTTTGCTGTAGCGCCTAGAAGAATTCCTATTGAAGAACTTATTACATCTGTAGAATCCTTGGTACATCACCTCACACCTGAAGAGGCCGAGGAAGCCAGACAAGAATGTTCCAGAGTTCTCAAGAACGCTAAGCCACCTAACACCAACTTAAAACAAGGCGAAAGCCGGGCACTTAAAGATCTAAGGGACAATTCTGATATTATCGTTCTCCCCGCTGACAAGGGTAACGCGACAGTGGTGTTGGATAAGGTTGATTATGATTCCAAGATCTCGTCTTTGTTATCAGATCCTGTATATAGGATTAATAGTCGTGATCCTACTACTCGCTACTCAAATGTCACCGTCAAATTGATCAAGCAATCATCTATTCCGGCGGATGCAGCGAAGACTCTCCTTCCAGGGGATGCTATTCCTCCGAGACTCTATGGTCTTCCTAAAATACATAAAGAAGATGTTCCTCTTAGACCTATTGTTAGTACGATTGGTTCTCCTACATATGCCCTTTCCAAATACTTAGGTAGACTACTTCAGCCGCTTCTGGGTAACACGCCTTCGTACATTAAGGATTCCACTCACTTCGTGGAAAAGTTGAAAGCTATAACACTTCAGCCGGGTGATATCCTAGTGAGTCTCGACGTGGTGTCTCTGTTTACGAGAGTACCTATTGATGGTGTTATGTCTCTCATTAATGGCTTTTTTCCTGAAGACATCACAAGGCTTTTTTTTTATCACTGCATGACCTCCTCCTACTTTCTATGGAATGGGAATTTTTATGAGCAGACTGATGGTGTGGCCATGGGTAGTCCTCTCTCTCCTGTTGTGGCTAATTTCTTCATGGAGAACTTTGGAGAGAAAGCTTTGTCGTCGGCTCCTTTCAAACCGAAGATCTGGTGGCGTTATGTGGATGACACGTTCGTTGTTTGGACGGAAGGTGAGGAAAATCTTAGCCATTTCCTGGATCACCTTAATCTCCAGCACCCTTCTATTTGTTTCACCATGGAAAAGGAATCTGACGGCAAAATACCGTTTTTAGATGTTCTCGTCACCAAGAAAGAGGATGGATCTTTAGGACACAGCGTTTTTCGTAAGCCAACACACACCAATAGATATCTCCAAGCAAGTTCTCACCATCACCCTGCCCAGTAACATGGTATCCTTACAACTCTAACTACCCGGGCTAGGAGGATTTGTGAAGTGTCTTCTTTACAAGAAGAAATTAATACCTTGCGAACCACCTTTGAGAGCAACGGTTATAGCAAGGCTTTGATCTCTACGGTTCTAAAACCAACAAATAATAATAGGACGTCAGTTGAGAAAAGAGATGTAAGAGGAACTGCTTACCTACCTTACATACATAACACGACGGATCGTATTGCTAAAATCCTACGTCGGTACAACATACGGACTGTATTTGGAACTTCTGTTAAGATTAGGCAACTCCTGTGACCAACAAAGGACAGTTTGCCTAAATTGCAACAACCGGGTATCTACAGAGTTCACTGTACTTGTGGCAAGGTTTACATCGGGCAGACTTCGAGAACAATATGCACTCGCATTAAGGAACATAATAGATGTATCAGGCTCATTCAACCTGATAAATCAGCTGTTGCCGATCATGCATTAACACCTGGCCATGATGACATGTTCCAAGGAGTGGATGTTCTTGCCCGTATAAAGCAATATCGTCCCAGAATCATCAGGGAGGCGGTTGAAATACGTAAACACCCAGATAATTTCAACCGCGACACCGGCTACAATCTCAGTGAATCCTGGCTACCTATTATCAGAACCCTGAGAAAGTAATTCACTGCTGCTTTCCGTTGTCCCTAACATGGGGATATAATGGCGTCCATCTTTGGGCACCTTCTATATGTTCTTTGTTGCTTTCTCTTAGCAATCATTGTCGTATTCCAGATTATTCCTGACGAAGAAAGGCATGGTTTCTTTCGAAACGCGTCGAGTTTTAATATAATAAACACGGCATAAGCCCAAAATTCAACATTATGAATACCATGAATGTAGTTGCTCAGGATGTGACCTGGTGAATTTAAGCACTGGAAATACAGAAAATGGAAAAAGGATAGTAGAAGTGGGAATTTCATGTAAAATGAAAATCAGAGTATAGAAAGAATAATCGAAGAATTCATTGTCACTTGTCATTTATATTTTCACCCGTACTTTCAGACAAAAACATTTTGTAGCCTAAGTGTAATGGATCTGATGATCGCTTGACGATCAAAACTGGTCAATTTTTTTTTCAGGATTAGGGAATAACCCATCTCATTTGGGTACAATCGTGTTGACCAACTGAAAAGCATCAAACTTTCGTCATTTATAAGGCATGATTGTGTGTTGACAACAATGAAGTAGCATTTATATCAATGTGACCGAAAACGGATTCCGTTTTAGGATAATGTAAGAGTTATATAAGAACATCTAGAGATTTGTAAGATTTTACATGAATGGATGTGCGAAAATGTGCTATCAGGTATCTTCCTGAAGCTTGTGCGGGGTGCTCTTACTGCCGTGCTACCAAGTGCTCTGTACCTGTTCATCACTGCTCGACCCTTGGGGTATCGCAGACGAGGGCAGTATTTGAGAGAAAACCTCCTTCTGGAAGCTCGCTGCTTCTACAGTGGCTGCAACATTCTGTTGCTCCGTCTGTTGCTGCTTGTACTTCTCCTGCTCCTTCAAATGTTTCGAGTGCTCCTTCTTTGGATATTGAATTTTCTTCTTGCCATTAAAATCGGAGCCACTCTCTCCAGTTGGATGATATTTATGATTCTCAGGCCTGTATTTCTTAGGATAAGAATTTTGATTAGTATTTTTGCTATTTTTCACTGGTTTAAATATATCTGTTGCTGAAGGTTCAAGCAGTATATTGTAAGTTTCAGGTGTTTGAGGGGAAGTAGGAAGCGGTATTTCTTGGGGTAGGGGAGGTGTTTGTAAATCTTGGGATGGAACTGGTGGTAGGAACTCAACCGTGACAGGATACTGTGCTGCGGTTGGTGGAAGTAAAACAGTTGCTGGTGGAACTGGAACTGCTTGTTCCTCCTGCTGCAGCTGTTGCTCTCGTGCGTTCTGCGCCGCCAAAAGAGTAGCATAATTTACCGGTTCCCCAATAGCAGGTGCCCTCAGCAGTTGTGAGGGGAAGGATGGGTTGAAGTCGATGACTGGAGCAACCTCCGCAGGCTTGTAGCTGGAGTCGTCCAGAGACGGTCTGTGGTTCTTGGGGAAGTTGTCTAGTTTGGAGCCGTCTTTTAGCAGTACTGGGATCTCTACGATCTGCGACTGTTCCTGCGAGGCGTCCTCCACCGCGGAAGACTCGTCTGTTTTCTCAGCGCCCGGCCCATCCTTGATCTGGTGGTCAAAGTAGCTTCGCAGGCTGGAGAACGGGAAGAGCTGAGGAGCTCCGAGCGACGTGGAGATGAGACACGTCGTCAGAACTACCTGCGGACAAGGAGAACAGACAACGTTCAGTGAGTTATCTAGGGGTCAAGAATTACAATGAAGGAAAGGAAAGGAAGGAAGGAAGATTGTAGTTTTACGTGACCGTGAATCTTGTGATTATGAGCCACGGGACCTCCTTTTTACGTGGAATCCGAACCACAGGACATGGCATTTCACTTCGAAAATCTCACATGCATTGACCGGGAATCGAACCCGGACCGCCTTGGTGAGAGGCATACAGCTAGACCGCTGAACGTTACAATAAAGGACCACATCTATAAATATACAATTTTAAGTCTGATTTTTGTGAATTTATATTGGCAGGAAATGGTTGGATTGAACACTTCCTTTCTCTCCTCGTCCAATTCGGCGAGTTGGTCGGCGTAAGATTAGAAACTGATTGTCGTGTTGATTATAAATGCAGACCTGTCTGCGTCTTGAAATAACAACGACGCGCCCTGTACTTCCTATAGGCTATCTGAAGTGGCTGATGACCTCACTGTTCCGCCCCTTAAAACAACAATAATTAAACTTCCTGCATCTGATAGATCGTAGTTTTTTCCCATGTGGGGAGCATATTTAAATCTACGTGTCTGTACTACAACATTAATTTTGCATGTTGAGATGCGTGAAAAAAAGTGAACATGACTCCAGAATAGATTAGGATACCTTTCTTACGATAACACGGCTTGCGGTAGTGGCGATGGAATTAGTTCCGGCCGAACGCTTCGTGAAGAGCGACCAGTGTTCCGGGTGCTGAACAAGAACCAGAGAAAGTGTCGTGCTCGCAAAGAAACAGGTGATGGCAAATATATCCAGGTTCTTTAATTCAAACAAGAAATTAAGGAACTTATCGTGTTTCTTTAGAGTCTAAAAATGTAGCCTACATGCATGACGGATTATTTGAAAGCGTGAACAGGAAAATTAAGATGTGGGAATTTCATCGTTTATGTAATCGATATTAAGTAGTGAGACAGTTTGCGATGTAGTAGCATGGGGATCAGACTATTTTAAAGTCATTTAGGGAAGGGCTCACCAATAATTCATCAGGATTTTAACGAACTAGTTATGTCCGTCAACGAACCATTACCAAAATGGCATGGTTCACCAAACTATAACAATCCATTAGCATCCCTAACGAGTCATTAAAACTAATTAAAACTAAAACTAAAACAATTAACGGCTGACGGTCGATTTACGCAGCATTCCAATCTAAAAACCTTTTTCTCAATGATGATGATGATCTTGAAACCATACCAGATTTTCATCAACCCGCTCCCTTTCAACACTGTCCCTGTTACCAACTGTACAACTCCAAATAATCCATAATCTTGTTTCCTATGATCTCACTATACTTATCCACCAAGTGGATGGGTACGTTTCTTTCAACCAAAGTAAACTTCGGCCCCGGCTCTTCTTTCCTTTTCTTCATCAGCCATGTTTGTTTTTAACCAAGGAACATATAACTTTTAAGCTGTTTGCAGTTCGCGGCCTGCTTGATTATACGGTACAGGAATGTTCTCCGCAGCGGCTACATGCTGCTGCGAGAGGTAGAGTCAGCAGTTACGTTGGCAGCACTGCTGCCACTTGCATCAAAACAAACGGTAAACTTTGTTCTCACCACAGCCATTCATAACAGATGCTGGAAGTGTTGTCCTTGTGTTCGAAGACAGACTTCAACACGTCTACACATATTGTGGAAGACTTTCACTAAAGTTTTTTGCGTAATGGACGGCAAATAATTAAGGATATTCACTTTAAGTTCATCAATCGTTTTTGGACTAGTTTGTGAGCCGGTCACACGAAATTTGTTTACCAAATCCTGAACGGTATCCTGGTTTGGACATTTTGAATTAGGAAACCGCGCCTGAATTTTTAGTTTTACATTTTCTGTAAACCGATCGCCTTCGCGGAAAACGTATTCCACCAATAAAGCTCTCTCTTCAGTAGTAAATTACCGCCTGTATACTGATGCACTCTTCCAATAATCTCTCTGAACGCTCGCTTACGGCACTCGCTTACACACTGAAGATTTCGACAGCCTGCAGCACACTCGTGTACTATAGTCTTCACTGTACCTCTACCCTGTCAATGACACCGTGCTGCCAACTAAATTGCTAACGGTACCTCTCACAGTAGCATTTAGCCGCTGGGGAGAACATTTCCTGGTGCCCTGTACCAAAGAACATACAAACACCGCCACAATCTTCGTCTTTCAATGAATTGTGCACATCCCTTAACAATAACAATTCGTTTGCTAATGCTAATCAATAAATGTGCTGGTGAAATACCAACGAGTTTAATTTCGAGGTTAAAATTGGGGCTTCCTCAGTGTACTTTGGATTTGTGTAAAATCTGTCTGATAACTGGTGTTAATTGTGATGGCTGTATTAGTGTGTGTTATCTGTTTTAATTCAGTTAAGGACTGTTGACGATAATTTTTAGTAGTTCCTACTTTTGCTACCAAATGTTACCGTCCACGACACCTAGCTTGCGGACTTGGCTACTAGATGCCATCGCAGTCAGCACCTGGTGGCGAACGTTGGAACTAATACAGCGTTATCAATTCTAACCTACAAATTTTAAGTTCACACAAGTGTAGTTAGTGGAAGGTTCTTTATCATTCCATAAATCTGTGACATGGGACCGCCGGCTTTACTTCCCCTCCGAAGGAAGGCGTACTGGGGGATTGTTAACGCTCTTAAAAAATCCGACGACTTCGGCTGGGTTTGAACCCGCGACCATGGGCATAGAAGCTCAGCATGCTACCAACTACGCCAGCGAAGCCGCTGGTGTTAAAATAAACACGACCTGTTAACGTTGCGTTGGTGAACCCGGCTCTTACTCCACATATGGCTAAAGTTTCCATTTTGGACAAGATGAGTCGATTTTTGACCGTGTGCCCCATCGCCAACATAAATTCTGGCGAATGCTAAGATATTGTATGCGCGCCAGGAGAAGTCACTTCGATACGCTGCGACGAGGAGCGTGGGTTTGGCTGTACGCATGCGCGGTCTGTCTATTCCTGACCTAAATACTGCATATCGTCAGTCAGTTACTGCTACCTCCCGCATTGTGCTTGTTGGTCATCCGGTCTTTTACTGAAGGTATCTTTCCCCTTTTCCCATTTGCAGAGTGTGACAGTTGCTCTGTCACAATACTTCTATTACCCCATAATTGCGTCAATCGCCAAAGCCCGGGCCATGCAAAGCAGTGTAATCGCTGAGAAGATTGAAGATGTGTGATCTCCTTAGTTTTGTTAGTGAACGGACATATAGAGACTCAAGTGTGATATCTTTGTTTTTACTAGTGTTTGACTACTTAAGTTCCTTGTTTTTAATTCTGTAATGTAACAATTGGATGGTGACGCCATTAAGACTTGAGATAGACTGGATTACGCTAGCACATGATAATGAACTCCCCGTCTCACTTTTAATGTCATTATATATACGATTATCCAACCGAGGTGACGGATTTTCCTTTAATTTCAAAATAGGAAAGACATTATTTTATTTCCATTATTCAGTTTTTCCAATAATTTTCTTGTCAACGTCCTGCTCTTTAAGGGTATTGTCTTAAGTGTGACCACGTGTATTTTGGTGATATATGTATTTTTCTCTTTTTCTTAAATATAGGATACTAGGTGACCCGGCGAACTCTGTTCCGCCTTAGAGGCAATAAATAAGCAGATTTTCGATTTTATTAAGTTCAATTTGTTATTAGGAAATACAAATAAAAAAATAAGTATTATAATGATTCTTTATTGTTCATGTATTTTGGTGCATAGGTTGCACTCTTCAGTTAAGTACCTTGTGATACACGACATTTTTTGTTTTATTATCAGGCGCAAGAACAAACAACGCAGATGGTCTTCCGACCCGTGAACATGCCACGTATAATTGACCATGCGGAAAACATGGATATTCCTGATTCAAACCACAAACTTTCAAGGATTGGCCTTGTGATTTGTTAATGGTCAAGCCGAATGCAAGACGGATCGGAAATTGAAGTCTTTTAAACTCAAACGGCATATCGGTTGGCATCATCGGGATCCTCGGAATGAGAACTTCCTCACCTTCGAATTTTCCTTTGAGTATCGCCGCCTAAATCACATTGTTCATCAATTTACTTACTACCAAACGCGTACCGTTGCACAGTTTTGGTTGGTTTATGTTTCGAAGCATGATTACTACGGAGTCAACCTTAAGGCGTAAATTGTGCGGTGGTAAGCCAGGCACATCCAAGGAGTTTAAACATTCAATTGGATAGTTGGTGGCTTCATCTTCTTTTGTTACACAGTCAATAGATTTGAATGAATGCATTGTTCCAATGATCTCATTCTGAATTATGTAGTTTAGGTCATCTACATCTTTATTCTTAGCCACTAAAATTGCTCGCTCACTCAACCATTCATTATTTTTGTAATTAGTAATGATGTTTGGGAATACTTTGTTGATAAGTTCGTCTTTCGATGAGACAAAGTTACAGAAATTATGAGGAAATGAAATCAATCCGCTCGATTCGTCGACAGGTACTCGACCATTACCGATAGTCAGCAATTGCTCAGAGAAATCTTCAGCAGATGTATCATTAAGCAATGCAACTCTCATGTTTGTTGTCAGCTTAAGTTTCTTCACATAGCGCCATATATTCGATGATTTGAGGCACGCGTTTATTTCGTCAGCAGCCGTTGATCTTGGAATTACTGGCAGTGTTTGGCGGAAATCGCCAGACAGTAAAATCATTGCTCCTCCAAAACATCTGGAGTCATTGCGTAGATCTTTCAATGTTCGCTTAAGTGCTTCTAATGCACGTTTATGTGCCATTGTGCATTCGTCCCAGATGATGATTTTCGATGCTGATAAAACATTGGCCATTGCTGTTGTTTTTTTGTGTGCAATATTACATGTTGGTTCTTCAATAGTTCGAAGATTTAACGGCAATTTTAATGCTGAATGAGCCGTACGACATCTTTCTAACAATGTGGCTGCATTCCAGAAGAAGCAACTGCAACCGCAATGTTGGATTTCGCACGAACAGTGGCTAAAACTACTGACATGAGGAATGTTTTACCAGTTCCACCAGGGTCATCCAGGAAATATAAACCACCATTTCCATCATCAATTGCCTTTATTAATGTATCATAAACTTCCTTTTGTTGGGGATTCAACAGGGGTACATTCGTTTGAACTACTAAATCTAATTCTTGGTGATCATATTCACGTTCCCGTTCCAATTCTAAATTAAATGCGTCATTCATTTCACGAGTTGGCGCTAGCATTCCTAACGTGACTAATAAACTACCGCACATCAGGTAACACATGCCTTCGATCAAGAGTAAAGCCCGATTATGTATCTCCTCATTCATCTCAAAATCGTGACCGCACATCAGGTAACACATGCCTTCGATCAAGAGTAAAGCCCGATTATGTATCTCCTCATTCATCTCAAGATCGTGATTTCTGGAACTGACACGAATTTGATGTAAAATATCTTCTGACATATTATCCTTGTATTTGTGCCACACGTTAGATGGGTTCGATGGAAAGCATGACCTTGAATGTCGGATTAAATCCTCGTTCTTCGATAATGTCTGCCCCAAATGAGGTCATTTGGAAACAACCAATGTATTTTTGAGTGTTTGCAAGAAAATTACGTGATTCGGGTGTTTCGCCACAAAGCAATGAATGCAATGGCTCAAGTGGCGGAGTCAGTAATGGCAATTTCACTTTCCCACTAATGCAGCAAAATCCGGGCGTTTCTCCGGAAAACTTCAATGCACCACAATACTCGCAAACAACGTCCATTGGTCCAATGCAAACGCTAGGATGCTAGCAGTATTCAGTGCTGCAGTCGTATCGAAACGCTGCTTGATTCAAATCAGCACTTGATAAATCTCTTCTTGTGCGTCGAAAATTATCTACTTCTTGATCTCTGTTGTTCCCTTGACGATTTCGCATTGCCAACCGAGCCGTTTCACGGGCTGCCTCACTTTGCTCTTGTGATCGAGAAGCACGAAGTCCATCCATACTATCGCGGCGCTCTTCACGGGCAATTTCTTGTTCTTCTTCAGTCCTTTCATTCGCAATGTTTCATATCCTTCTTGCATTATGGCTTTGTCGGGAAAGATTCGATCGTCTTTGTCGCGGCATTGTTAATGATGAATCAAAGAGAATACAAATTACGTTGAGTAACTAGCGGGATTTCATGTTAAGAGCCTCATTTTCTATACCGGTAGTGGAGAGCGCTAATCGCATCCAGTCGGCCGTGTCTCGTCAAGAGCTACTGTTGCCTGGAAACGACTTGCCTTGCCATCCCTTCATGAGTTTATTTTAGCTGTCATTTGCGTTACGTTTTATAGTGACTTGTATTCTCTTTGACGTTTTATGTCACGTCACTGGATAAATAAAAGTATCCTATGTCCGTCTCCTGGTTCTAAGCTACCTCCACACCAATTTTCAGCCAAATCGGTTCAGCCGTTCTTGAGTTATAAATAGTGTAACTAACACGACTTTCTTTTATATATATAAATTTTGTCTGCATTATCTATCCTTGTATAGTAAATTGATTTTCAACACCCTCTTCGCCCTGGGCCACTTCTACTCTAGATTTTAAACCACCCTCTTCGTCTAGGGTCCACTTCCACTCTCGGAGCAAGTTCTCCGTTATCCCTGTCTACCTCCTTTTCTTCTGATTCTCTTTATTCGGGGGTGGATAAGGTAAGGGGGGGTTACACAGAGTACAAATAAAGAAAAAGTGTGAATGAGTGAAGTTAGCAGTGACCGACTTGATGTTTTTGGAATGCGTGATATGCAGTACGCGGGAAGACATCTGAAGATCAAACCCTGCTGACCTCTCCTGGCGCGCAGACAATAGTCAAGGCCTCAGAGTTCTAGTATTCAAAGATGCCCATCGAGGCAGAAACCTCCCCCTTGAAGCTCTGACTCTGTAACCTCCTACAACACACACACACACACTTTCTCTCTCCTATGGACCGATCGTTTACCATAAATAAACGGTGATTGATCTTTGTTGAGTCAAATGGTATCCTTTAACCATTTTGATGCCAAGCTATAATGAGTGGTTACGTTGAAAATATCAAGCCAAGATTTGTGAAATTACAACTTTTTGTTTAAAATTATCTCCTACCTATTTTTTTAATGTAGGTATTTTTCCGTAGCAGGTAAACTTTTTAGATACTAAATAATTAAAAACTTAGTTTCATTAAAATACTTAGGCCTAATTATTAATTTTAAAATTTGTAGTGAATTGTAAATTTTGCCAAGTAGTCATCATCAGTCGAAAATTTACTCTCATACACTTCTTTCAACTTTAAAAGCTTACTTCTTTTCCTCTTCGTTTTTATTAGCTCCGAGCAAGAACATAAAAATAAACAAAAGTTGTATTCGTTACAACAGTGGTAGCCCTGCTTGTTTGGAAATACAAATAAGGAAACTATGAGAACGGGACCAATATATCGCCCCTTGGCACTATCAGGGACCCTTATAGTGCCAGGGGGTGATATATCGGCCAAGGGCGCTTCTGCTAAATATGCCACGACCCTGTTTATGTAAATGTTATTATTAATTCTAGCCAAACAGTGCTACCACTGTTGTAACCAAGACAATGTAGGAATTATTCTCTCTCTGGATATCGATGTGTTTGTGTTCGGTGAATAACTGAATTCATAATAAGTATTCTCTGCAGAGCGTGGGTTCGAATCCCACCTCGGTCGTCTTGAATATGGTTTTCGTGGTTTCCCATTTTCACTACCAGGCAAATGCCGGGACGGTTCCTTTCAATAGGTCCACGGTCAATTTCCTTTCATTATCCCTTCCCTGACCCGTCCTGAAAAGAAAAATACATGGCCATTGGCTGCATTAATAAAATTATTATTATTATTAACATGCTGTTGTCAGCTGATTACCAACACGTGTGATCTTCTGAAGCTATGTTTGTTTACATTCTTACTCAGAGCTAATTAAGAAACGTGGTGATAAATATGGCTAGCTCTTTGAACAATGGGGAAATAAATAAGGTCTTAACCATTTTAACGCTGATTGAAGCGTGTGAGAGTACGTTTTCGACTCATAACGACGACTTTGAAATATGTTTATTTTAAATTATATATATAAAAAGTATCTTTTTAATGAAACACTGTTTTAATTTAGCATCTCATATACTATATTTACCTCCTAAAGACAAATATCAACTTCTATCTTAAAATGTATAGCTAGGACATAATGTTTATCAAAAACTTGTGATTTCATTAGGCCTATACTTAGCTTGGCATCCGAAGGGTTAGTTAGAAGTAATGAATACCATTAACGTATTTTTTTAAATTAATGTAGCTTTAGGCCTGTATTACCATAGCTTGCCACGGTGGGTGAGTGGATAGCGTGTCGGTCTACTAACCCCAAGATTTCAGGTTCGCTCCTGGCCGTCGTAAGTGATTTTTGAAAGGCGGCAAAAATACGACACGCATGTCATACAATGTTGGCATGTCAAAGAACCCATTTGAATTCAGTAGGCCGTGTTTATAATGGTAAAATTAATCTCGGGAGTTTCCGCCTACACAAAGTTCCTCATTTCTCTACTAGAAAGCGCTATAGTGTTCAAGGAGCTTAGATATCTAACCTCATTGACTTTCATAGTGATTCAAGGAACAACGAAATTCGACATCCAAGCTACCCTCTGGGTGTCAAATGACAAAGCTTGCACCCGGCACCGAGGCCTTACGATATTATTATTATTATTAATACCATGTTATTTCAATCTTTAAAGTCTAAAATGAAAAATGGTTCTCCCTGGTAGGTAGGCAACCGCAGTTTATAATTTTGACCCCCACCCAAGTTTGCGAGGAGTTTTACGCCCCTGCAGAAAAGTGTGCTCATAAGCCTTCATAGGCCTACAGTATTTCATATGATGAAATTAGTCCATAAAAGGTTAACAATATTATAGGAACGTGTAGTGCTAGCTGTGGCCCATTTGAAAGACTAATGGTGTGGTTTATTGACGCGGTATTTCCCCGTTGTGTTGTCAAGGTTACTGAACTGCGAAGCGAAGTGCCATGTTTCAATGTCAGTTAGAAATTCGCAGTGCTGCACGTTTATTTACGTTCCAACCACGAGATATCGGTTAGCACGGTTCGAAAGTGTCACGCTGTACATGCCATAAACCACCAAGACAAATGGAGTCGGAAATGTCAAGGCTGAATCTTGCATAAAGAGCAAGAAGTACCTGAATGATACCAGTAGAAACTGAATAACGTAGGATTTTTAAATTAAATAATTTAATTATTAAGGACCCTAAAAGCCAATTGACTATGCCAAGATTTGATCCTTCAACCTTGGGAACATCAGGCAAGAACGTTACCCTGCACCACGCAGCTAGCCTTTATAACCCAATCATAGACTCTAATATTTACAATATACAAACACCATTACAGTCACGACAGAAACACAGGTTATCAAACAAATTCAACAAATACCCAAGTAAACAGGAAAATTATGACCAAGATGTTCCAAGTCCCTAAAACGAATTAACATCAATAACAACCCTGTGATCAAAGAAAGTATCCATGCACAACTCGTGCCATGCGTTCAATGGTAGAGTTACTGGCATGTTAAAGATCCCTTTCGGGACAAACTTCCGGCACTTCAGCGTCTTTAAAAGTCTCAGTAGTTAAAAGATTCGTAAAACCATGATGACGATGATGATTATTATTATTATTCTTGCATCGTTATGCCCGAATCAGGAGCACGGTTGAACCTGTTTAGCTGATGTGTTGGCCTTCTTTTCCTTCCAAAATCTCTTCATCCTCTCGCTGAGCGCCTTTCTTCGGTCTTCTGTCCAAGTTATGGTGGCCCTGGTGTTGGGTTTGTCTTCAAATTGGTGATTGTCGATTAGGGTTCTGAATTTGCATCTGTCCTGTATAATATTGTCTGAAATGTTGATTTCCTGGAGATCTGTTTCAATTTCACGTAGCCAGCTGTTCTTGGTTTTTAGTGAGAGGGCCAAGTTGAGAATTCTTTTAATCAATCTGCCATTGTTCATTCTGATAATGTGCCCGTAAAATTTCAATCGTCTTTTCCGAAAAGTATGAGACATTTTTTCACATTGGCGATATATTTCCTGGGATGACTTTTTCCTCCAGATTCCCTCTATAAAAACTGGGCCAAAAATTTTCGTAAAATTTTCCTTTCTTGTTTTTCAATCTCTTTGGTTAAAGATTTGCCACCAATGATTAAGGTTTCTGATGCATATAACGCCTCCGGTTTGATTACTGTATTATAATGTCTAAGTTTTGCTTTCCGAGATATTGATTTTTTGTTATACTTATTCCAAGTGATTCTGTAAGCTTTCTGTAATTTGGAAATTCTCTCTTTATTTGCTTCACGGTTTAAACCAGAGGGCTGAATAATTTCTCCCAGATATTTTAATTCGTTTACTTGAAAGATTTTGCCGAATTTAGTTCTCATAGGTTGTCCGTCTAAGTATCGTGAGGCTCCTTCCATGTACTGAGTTTTCTCATAAGAAATTTGAAGTCCCGTTTTGATGGCAATTTCATGTAATTTCTCAATGGAATGAATTGCTTCTTGCCTGTTATTAGAAAGGATTGCTATGTCATCAGCAAAGGCCAAACAATGTACATGAATTCTATCTTTGAGTAGTCTGCCAAGGGTTATTCCCTTAGTTTCCTTTTCCCAGGTCCTGATTATCTTCTCAAGTTCGAGGTTGAACAGTAACGGAGATAATCTGTCTCCTTGGCGGACCCCAGTGTTAATTGCAAAAGGCTCAGATATTTCGCCGAGGAATTTAACTTTTGAAGTAGTGCCAGTTAATGTTTGTCTGATTAATTCTCTTGTTTTTCTATCCACTTGAAATACTTCTAGAGTATTGAAAAGTGTTTGACGATCTACAGAGTCATATGCTTTTCTGAAATCTACAAAGGTAATGACTGTCTGTCTGGTTTTGCGCATTTGTAGGTTGGTTTTGAGATTAAGAATTTGTTCCGTACATGATCTTCCTTTTCGGAAACCTGCCTGGTATTCTCCAATCAGACGGTCTGCTTGTTTCTCAAGTCTAGTGAGCAGGGCTTTGGAGAAAATTATAAATAACTGGTATCAAGGAAATTCCTCTATAATTATTGATGTTGGTTTTATCCCCTTTCTTGTGCAGTGGATGGATTAGCGCACATTTCCAATCCTCAGGTATTTCTTCGGTGATCCAGATGTTCTCAAGAATTGAGTGGATTTTCCGGGCTACGTTCTCACCACCTATCTTCAGCATTTCGGCAATTATACCATCTTCCCCTGGGTCTTTATTATTTTTGAGTCCATGGATTATTTCTTTAATTTCATCCAATGTTGGGGGCTCTGAATCTTGGTTGGATGTTTTTTTTCTTTTCAAAGATGAGTTGTTCTTTAGGGGATTCACAGTTTAAAAGATCCTTGAAATAATCTGCTAGAAGTTTGCAATTTTCTTGATTATTTGTTTCCAATGTCCCATCCGGGCGTTTGAAGCAAAGACTGGGTGCCTGATAATTTGATAATTCTTCTCTGAATGTTTTGTAGAAGTTTCGTGTATTGTTTTTAGTAAAATCTTGTTCAATTTCAGCCAATCTGTAGTGATCGTACTTGCGTTTTTCAGATCTGATGATTTTAGAGGTTTGTTTCTGTACTTTGGTGAATTCGTGCCAATTTTGTTCCGCTTTGTGAGAATTCCAATTCTGCCAGGCTTTAATTCTGAAGTTTATAGCCTTGTCACAGGTTTCGTTCCACCATCTATGCTTGCGTTTCCTGGGCGGTGTGCCAATGTTTTGAGAAGCTTTCGAAAGTATATCTTTGAGTTCTAACCAGCCAGAAGAATCGTGAGTAGGGATACTTTCTTGGAAAGTACTGGCGTTCTGTTTAAGAAATTCTGGATCGACGCGCAGATTTTTTTGTTATTTTTGGTTTGGACCTGTTTGGTTGAAATTTTACCTTGATTAAGGATAGATGGTGGTCAGAGTCAATGACTCCTTTCTTGACTTTGACATTCATAATTTCTTTTTGATTCTTTTTGGAAATAGCCACATGATCTATTTGAAATTCTCCTAAGTGAAAATTAGGGTATCTCCAGGTCTTTTTCTTGTGTGGAAGTGCCAGGAAATGTGTTGACATTAGCTTGAGATCAAAAGTTTTGCAAAAATCAAGTAATCTTTCTCCATTTTTCTTAGTTCTATTGTGTGCTGGATATAGTCCTACAATGGTCCTGAATTTCCTTTTTCTACCAATTTGGGCATTAAAATCTCCCAAGAGGATTTTTGTGTGATGATTTGGAATGATGGCTGTAGTTTCTTCCAGCAGTTCCCAGAAGTCTTCCACCTTTTGTGGATCTTTACGATTGTAGTTGTTGGTGGGTCCATGCGCATTAATAAGCGTATAAGCTTTGTTTCCTGATTTAACGGATAGTGTTGAAATTCTTTCAGAAGGCGAGGAAATGATGATTATTATTATTATTATTATTATTATTATTATTATTATTATTATTATTAATGGGGTAGGTGCCCCAGGACTTAAATATGGTGTCTTTCCGCCATTGTTCTGGGCAGTGTAGAAAAGCTGGGGGGGGAAACCACACTCAGCAAGGCCACTGTTAGCTCTGGGATCGAAACATTTGATCCTCAGACGTCCAGCTCCTCTTGCAGTCGTAATGCTTGACTTATTGCGCAACTGGGTGAGTTAGCCGTGGTCGTTACGGCATGGCTGCTGGCAGTCGCTCACATCCGGGAGGCGAGGAGGTTTGAATCTCCCAGCCGGCAACCTTGAAGATGGTCTTCTGTGGTTTCCCATCTTCCTTTCAGGCAAATGCTGGGGTTGGTCCCTACATATAGGCCACAGCCGCTACCTTCCAATTCCTTGTCCTTACATTCACACTTTCCTCACCAGACAACAATCCACACGCGACGGTACTTGTAGCTCACCCCATGGGTGTCCGCATAGAAGCAGCTACAGACTCTGGCGAGTCAAACATGTCCTCGGACACTCCCGGCACTAAAAGCCATACGATTTAAAAAAGAAGAACAACTTATTGCGCATGGCTATGGAACCTGACCTCATGGGGATGAGCGGCACATTGGAAGATATGCAATGTGACGAACGGTTCAATGTTGTTCCGTAAATATACTTTCTTCTGGCCCGATTACCGTATCAGGTAAATGACCACGATTCCCCAACTCTTAAATAAAATAACAATTACAACAGTGAGTTTTTTTATATAGGTTTATTTATATTTATTTATCGCTGATTCAAACCCGGCTGAAGTCGTCGGATTTTTTAAGAGCGTTACAAATCTTTCAGTAGGCCTATACCTTCCTTTGGAGGGGATGTAAAGCCGGCGGCCCCAAGTCATTGACTTATGGCATGTAAAAGACCCTTCCAATAATTAAACGTGTGTGATGCTAAATTTGCTGGTTAGATTTCGTTGAAACGCTCTATCAAAGTTCCAACGTTCATCACTAGGTGTCAGTGACATCTGGAGGTGAAAGTTGGAACTGCTTGAAATTGAACGGAACTTGTAGCTCACCCCATGGGTGTCCGCATTGACGCAGCTACAGCCTCTGGCTAGCCAAACATGTCCTCACACATTCTCGGCACTGAAAGCTATACGCTAAATAAATAAATAAATAAATAAATAAGTAAATAAATAAATAAATAAATAAATATATGAATAAATATACTCATTTAGTAGTTAGTTAGTTGATTGTTTGATTTATTTATTTATTTATTTTTGGATGAATGAGATGCAGTTATGTGCCACTTGGAACGAGAGGTCCTGGAACTGAGCTGAAAGCTCAAGGATAGCGTAACAAATGACACACTAGGGTTTGTGAAAGGAAAGCTATCTCATTACTGTCGTATCTTCAATCTATCCATTTCCCGGAAAGATAATCGTTACCACCGTATGTAGCAGCGTAACGAGAACCATCTAGATAGATAAACTCGCAGTGAATCAAGCTGTCAAGGATAAAGTGAGAGTGGAGCCTTTTTTGATTAGGAGCACGCCATGAGACACTTGTCCGATTAGGAGCACGACATAAGTAGCCTATCAAGAAGCAAAATAGCCAACATCGCTTTCTTGAGCGTGAAGACGAATACAAGTATGGATTTTACTTATCAACGTGTGATCAACTTCTTGCTTGTTTGTGACTCGGCTAAACTGAGGGAAAAAACTATCTCCATTGACTATCTCCATTTTTGATGTGTAACATCTTTCCCCTCGGTTGCTGGATAGTTTTGTGGGAGTGATTTTGGAAATTGGGGACGGAAGTGAATCGGGCGGAAGTGGATCGAACGGAAGTGGATCGGACGGAAGTGAAGACGCACTGCCAGAAAAATGGGACGGAAGTAAATCGGGCGGAAGTGGATCGAACGGAAGTGGATCGGACGGAAGTGAAGACGCACTGCCAGCTGGATGTACAATTGAAAATGTGTGTATTGGAAACAAGGCAGTGTGTGCTCTGTAGCGCGAGAATGTTATGGCAATACAGTAGGCAGTGCATTTAGCAGGCACTGGTTTGACGAGCACAGTGGCAAATGTTTCACCGACTTTCATTTATCATTGAGCAGTTTATGAAGCTTCATGTTCAAGGTTGAATATCACATGGGGTAGGACAAAGATGACAAATGACATTTAAGTAAGCGGCATTATTGTCAAGCTGTGGGTGAGTAGTCAAATATTAAATGCATAACAGAATGTTGTTATATGAGTGGAATAAAAGCTGTATTTTCATCATATGTGAGACTAGGTCATTTCATGATTGTAGGAAGCCATGTTTTGATTGTTTACGACGAACTGTATGAGAGCCTTGAGAATAATGCATGTTATACACTGGTCAAAACAATTAGGGGATCAGTTGAGGTATCTAGGTTCTGACGTATTGTCATCGGCAGAATGACCTAAAATGGTTCGACGTCTTTCTGTCGGTTCTACGGAGTGGATACATCAACATTACGGCAACCAAGATAGTGGTAATAACAGAAAGTTGCTGCAGAGGGGGTTGGTATGGACGTGTGTTTACTCTACCAAACGAATGACACAAGCAGTTGGGTTCAGATGGTGTAGTGAGCAGGTAGTGCAATGCAACAACTACGTGACTTACCCGAAGGAATGGCATAGAGAGCCATAGGGAGGTTGGAAGCAGGACCGACACAGAAGGAGGTGGCTGCAGCTATTGGAGTGTCCCAAAGTGTAATTTCCAGGACCTGGACGTGATTTCAGACAACAGGAACCGTTAAAAGATGGCCAAACCAAGGTCGTCCACGGGTAACATCAGCAAGAGATGACCGTTATCTCCGGTTAACAGCCCGTCGAGACAGGAGGCTGAATGCAACTCAGCTGCGACGCACCCTCCAGGCGGCAACAGGACGCGAAATATCAACACAAACAGTCCGAAATCCTTCGGGAAAGTGGCCTCTACGCACGGAGGCCTATGGTGTGTGTCCCATTAAACCACGCCACCGATTATCCCGCAGAAACTGGGCGGAGGAACATCAGGATTGGCGTCGTAACGAATGGCGCCGAGTTCTGTTCACAGATGAGTCAAGAAATTGTGTTCAGGCGGACAATCGTCGTTCTCTCATCTGGAGAGAACGTGGAACTCGGAACAATCCCGCTTATGTGCAGGAAACAGCACCATATCATGGTGGTGGACGAAAGGTGTGGGCTGGAGTCAGTATTGGCGGACGTACAGACACCTCTATGTCGTTCATAATGGCGCTTTGACTGCTCAGAGGTATCGAGACGAGATCCTTCGACCGTTTGTTGTGCCCTACGCTGGTGCCATAGGCGATGGGTTCATTCTGGTGGACCTGGCGCAGTCAGCTGGCATTTGAGGGTGCACAAATTCGAGGGAGCCGCGTCAGTACATTTACTGGCATGTTAAAGATCCCCTTCGGGGCAAAATTCCGGCACCCCGGCGTCTCTAAAAGCCAGTGTAGTTAAAAGGGACGTAAAACCAATAATATTATTAACATTCTGGTGGACGATAACGCACGACTCCACAGAGCTGCACTGTTGGACAACATGCTTGTCGACGAGGGCATTGGACGAATGGAGTGGCCATCTTGTTCACCGGATTTAAACCCGTTTTAGCATGTCTGGAATGCACTTAGCAGACGCATTGCAGCCAGACCAGCACCTCCCACAACGGTTGCCGAGCTGGATAATGCACTCATGGAAGAATGGCCAAATATCCCTAAAGAGCTGATTGATAACCTCATACTGTCCATGCCACGCAGGTGTGTAACTGTCCTGGCCATCCGAGGTGATCACACACCATATTAGAGGGCAACGAGAATGACTTTTTCACTATTATGGTAGCCCCATGGATCATCGAGCCTTGCTGAGTATTCGGCCAGGGTATTGTCACCAAGGAATTTATTATTATTATTATTATTATTATTATTATTATTATTATTATTATTATTATTATTATTATGATTATTATTATTATTATTGGGTTCGATGGACGGAGGAAAGACAACAACTTGAAATCGTTGTTGGTTCAATAACTCCAGAAAACATCGTCGAAATTATGCTAAGGAACCAGTACAGCTGGGACAAGTTCGCTTTCTTTGTCGAAACAGTTCTCCGTCATAAGAAGAAAGAGGGAGACTTAAACGATTGAAGGAAGTGAGGCTGCGATCTACGAATTACGAATGAGCAGTGAAGTAAGAAGGTGTTCGAGAAGCATAGAAAACGATACCATCCTGAAGTAATACGTAAGTGGTCCCGGGATGGATTTTGTCAAGAGGTAAGGGTGTGGTATTTAGTGGGTAAGAATCCCACACTCTTGAGGAATGCGGCCCTTCTGAAGTGTCTTATGTAAGATTTTCCGATTCCCTCGTTAAAAAAAAATATTATTATCATTATTATTATATTTAGAAGATTGTTTTGTCTGTTTGCCCTTTGGATTTGTAATTGTCGACTTCCTTAATAGCGAGCTAAGGAAGGCACGTCATTGAGCTAACGCCCATAAGCACAACTAATAGTTACATATGTAAGTGGGTCTGGGAACAATACACACCTCTCCCTACATAACACATTGTGATGTAATATGAGGAGAGGTCACCGACGATCTACGAGATGGTGTAACTCGAGGGCTGCGAAAACATTTCACCGCAAGAACGTATTTGTAGGCCGAATGTACAAATATATACTAATTTCGGACACTATTCATGTGAATGCATGGAATGGTTCTGTATTATTGACTCTTCGTTGAAGGCCTGTCAGAAGGTACCGTCCCAGCATTTGCCTGGTGTTGAAATGGGGAAACCACGGAAAACCATTTCAAGGACGGCCGACGGTGGGGCTTGAAACCACGCGTCTACCAAGTCAGCAGAGAGCTTGGCCCCATGACCTAACGCTGCGCTTAATTATTTACTTATATACATATACCAGCAGAAGTACCCGGTTTTCGGTATTAATAACCAGATCTTTCCAATTGATCTACTGTTGCAATGTTTAGGGGCTTGGAACCTGTTTGTTGGCAAAGAAAAATGCTTAGCTAAAATGTGCTCTCAAACTAAATTTACCTAACGTGTTCTTCCTGGCGTGAAAATAAAATTGAAAATCTCGTAGACGAATCGCAATAGACGACACATACGAACTGACCCTAACCGTTGTGTCAAGTGCCCAACTACAGGAAGACCCCTTTTATAAATTATAAAGGCTTGTGGTGCATGAAAATTCAGTTTTCTTTAGCCTCCAATGGCCCAAATTCCTAAAATCAGCAAAAAACAGTCTACTATTTCAAATCAGGAATTTTTGAAAATAATGTTGCTGCTTGGAGGTATAATAGACCTTCTGTACGACATATCGCACGTGTAAGTCGTGTGAAAAAAATCTAGGGTACTCCTTGAACCCCTTAAGCCCATTGATGAATTTTACAGTTTTAGTTGGTTCCGTGATAACCTTATAGCCATTTGCAAACTTTCACATAAATATAATAAATGGAGTGGCATTACTTATTCCAGAAATAGATGGAAAGTTGGATGCCACCTCTTGAGATATTTTTGTCATGGTTAGTGGCTTGCATTCCTTCTTTAGTTTATTAAATGAAATTAGTTTTCTGGGAATATCTAAGAAACTGTTGGGTTTAGAGCCTTAAAATATTGTTTTCGGGGACCCTTTACGGCTCTTGAGGGGCCCTGAGTTTTGTTTCTGACACCAAGGGTTTGAAAATGAGTTTGTCTCGTCGTTGTACGCCATAATAATGATAATAATTAAAATAATAGTAATAATAATAACATAACAATATAGGGATAGGGATATAATAGACCTTCCGTACAATACACGCACGTGTAAATCGCGTTAAAAATTATAGAGTACCCCTTGACCCCTTAAGCGCATTATATGTATTGATATTGATGAATATTTCAGCTTAATTTGGATCCGTTATAACCTTATTGTCGTTTGAAAACCTTCACAGTAATATAATAAATGGAATTGCATTGCGTCTTACAGAAATAGATGGACATCTGAGATTCTGTTGCCATTGTTACCGGCATGCATTCCTTCATTAATTTATTAAGTGAAATTAGTTTTATGGGGAATATCTCGAAAAATGTTGGTTTTAGGGCCTAAAAATGCGGTTTTCGGGGTTCTTTTAGGGCCACCGAGTTTCATTTCTCACATTGAGGGGCTGAAAATGAGCTTTGTCTCACGCTTATTTCAGCATGTAATTTAAGGGGGTAGACCCCCCTGTTATGAGAGGTACGGAGAAGATTTACATCAATGATTAGTGTCGTGCCTCTGATGGATAACCGTATCAAATTTTACGTTAATCCACCCAGCCGTTCTCGAGTTATAAGGACACAAAGTCTTGTCCACAAACAAACAGACAGATAGACAGACAGACAGACAGACAGACAAAAAATTGCGTGTATTCGTCACAAAACAGTCTGAAACGGGCAAATATGTCAAATTTCCGTGGAAATGCAGAACAAACAGACGAACATTCATTTTTATATAATAGAGAAGGGATATAATATACCTTCCGTACCATACCCGCACGTGTAAATCGCGTGAAAAAATTCTAGAGTACTCCTTGACCCCTTAAGCGCATTGTATGTATTGATGAATATTTCAGCTTAATTTGGACCCGTTATAACCTCATAGCCGTTTGCAAACCTTCACAGTAATGTAATAAATGGAATTGCATTGCGTCTTACAGAAATAGATGGACCT